>CM077898.1:0-1211802 GCA_039720435.1 Amazona ochrocephala | reverse complement strand
GCCTGATCTGTGGTGTCTCCATTGCAGCAATAAGCAATGCATTTACCCATAAAGCGTGGTTGGAGGGTGAAAAGTGAAAGCAAGGGACTAACACCGACGTGTTTTAATCGTGCCTCTCCTTTTGTTACTTCCCAGCTGATCACGCCTCACGCCATCCGAGTTCAGACACCTCCACGTCACATTCCCGGGGTGGTTGAAGTGACATTATCATACAAATCCAAACAGTTTTGCAAGGGTGCGCCAGGCAGGTTTATTTACACAGGTAGGTGGTCATGATCCACGCTGGAGGAACTGGGGGCTCTTTCCTTTGGTTATCGGTGTCGACAGCTCTCTGCTTGCTTGCTTTAGTTATTTAGCCTCTTGCTGGTTGAAGGCCACTCTGCTGGTTGTGACATTTGGACGTGCAAGGAGATAGCTTCGTTGTTGTGCAGAGCTGCTGAGGCACTGTCACTACACGTGTTAATATTTTTCCAGATTAGAGCCATGCTGTTATGATATGGGTTTCCCTATAGGTATATTGAGTGTACAGGAACGCAGGAGCATTGTTCTACGTACTGGATGATGTTTTATTTATAACAGGATTCATTTTACATTGCCCTCTCACTGGGGGTAACCTTTAATTTCCAAGATGATCCCAAAGGGCAAGGAAAGCCTCTTGTATTGAGTGAAGCCAATGAGCTGAGTGGAAAATAGATCTGTTGGGGGTGGTTTTATTCTTAAATGGATGATCAACATCTTTAGTGCCCTGTATTCACCTCTGCTGGCAGAGGAACATTGCCTATAGATCTGAAAAGAAGAAATCAGATGCGCCCAGATGACCATCTCATTGAACTGTCAATACCAGTAGTACCACTCGTGGCATACAGCGTATACACTGTGGTTTCTGGAGCCTCTTAAGCATGGCTGGAAAACAATGCTGTGCTGAGCTCTAAAAGGTGGATTTATGTGTAAGTTGAATGACTTGCTCCCACCAAATCGTGGTCAGATTTCTCAAAATGGAAGGATTGGTTTTGGGGTTTTTTTAAGCCAAAAAATCCTTTTTCTATAGTCTTTGTGTATTAGAATTGTCAAAATGTAACTCAAAAATAAGAATGAAGATGCAAGATTTTTGTTATTAAAAGCACGAAGGTAAAAACTTCACCGCCTGTTGGGTGAATTGGATTTTTCCCAGAAGTGGAAAAATGTGAATGAAAATCTGACACTTCAGGACTTGAGAAAGAACCAATGATTCATGAGGATCCTGTTACTGCCTTATGCTGCTTTCTGTCCCCTTTATTAGTAGGCATTCTCTAGTTATTCCTACAGGTTGAAATGTAAAGTTCTGTGCCATTTTCTGCTTCTGCAGGCCTTGTTCTCAGTGTCTTCAGCACAAACATTACTTTGTGCTCTTGGTACCCGTGCTGAAAGGGGTTAGGACTGGAGTGATAGAGAGATGTGTAATAGGAATGTGAAGAAAAGTCATCTTATTGATGTAAAGCTGTTGTAAGTGCAAGACTTGACTTGTACCATGTAGGGAAGACTAAAGTCAGACTGCAGTGCAGTGCTGTAACACTGAGTTAGAGTGCTTCCTCCAGAAAGGACATAAAGATGCACGTAGGTGCCATCAGAAAGGAATAGAGTTAAATATCTACCCCTGCTTTACCGCTGGTGCTGGCACTGGGATATAGATCCGTTGGCATTCTCTGAGGAGCGAGTGGGTGCTTCCTGCCGCATGTTCCAAAACAGCGTTTCACAGAAGATGCCGAGTGTGAGGGTGGAACAGGCAACTTCTCAGTCTGCTTGCTGAGGAGCCTGCAGTTCTCCTGCCATGGCAGGCAGAACGATAAATACAGCTATTAGGTACAGCCTTACCGGTCACCGATTCCCCCAGGTTGTTGCTCACAGCAGTAAAAGCAACTCCTGAGCTATGAAAAGAACATGGTGACTTTTACTTTCCTGGCTGTGGCTGCGCGGTCAGAAACCTGCTGGGAGCAACTGCATTGGTTTTAACCCAGCGAGCCATGCTCGGGCGGTCAGGGCCCTTCTGCCTGGGCGTCTTCCTCAGAACTTTCCCAACAGGGTTGAACCTCTGAACCAATTTCTGTCAGGTTTTATCGGACAGGAGCATCAAAGGTGCTCTTTTGTGAAGGTGGAAAATGGTGAGAGAGAGCTGAAGTAATCCTCCACTGCAGAGCTCAACCATGGTATGAGACAGCAGAGAAGCCACTGAAAGACAGCCTCAGGAAACCAGGTTGTTTAAATGCCACTGCCCTCAGAATGCGTGCGTGTGTCCGCAGCACTCTGTAAAAGGCACTCAGCGGCAGCAGAGAGGTGCAGCTGTTTGTTGGGTAGAGTGTAGCAGACAAATATCCCATCAAATAGCAAAAAGGAAGGTTTAATAGATTTACAGCTGTTGGTAAATACCAGTTACCTGATGGGTAATAAGGGAAACTTAATGGTTTAATAACAAAAAAGTGTGGAATCCTGCAAGCTAAAGCAAGGGAAGATGTAGTAGTTCTGTCACAACTAGGATCAGCAGCAGCAACCGGAGCCCTGGTGCCATCAGGATCGTGTTGTATTAAGTCTTTAATTGTTAATGGCCAAGATACAACCCCAGATGAAAAGCACAAAGGGTCAAGTCATGAGTAGCTTCTGAGTAGCTGCCTATGGGTACTTCCCAGGTATAACAAGAATAATTATTCATAGAAAACCAAATCCGGAGGGTCCCATTGCATCAGACATGGGCAACCGGTTACAGACAGACACGTGCTTCCATTGCCGCCTTGCCACAGGGCAGTGAGGCCTCTGGTTATACAGGAAAGCTGCAAGTTAGGGAAATGGATCTCTTGGATTCTGCTCGTATCCTTTCATCAGGAGAAGCCCAATACTGTTCTAAAATATGGAAACAGAAGACCAATGGTCTTAGTACGGTGTGCATCTGCCTACACCCTTCATATTTAATGTACAGTCAACTGTTAATGTTTCTGATCCTTCCTTTGTTAGAGTCACAATAAGACAGGTTGTTGGAAGAAGAAAATGCCAAACTGTTGAAAAGATGAACATAAAAATGAGATATAAATTCAAGGTGTGTCACAGTGGAGCTGTTCCGGGAGCTCATATGTGTCCTGTGATGTGTATTTCTAATGGGCTCCTTGCATGGTGTGCTGTGCTAGCACGGGGCTGTCAGCGTTCCCACTCCTAAGTACTATCATTCAGCCATCAAATTCCTCTCATCACCCAAATGTGATGTGTGGGCTTTTCCATAAGGTTCCCAGATGGAAACCTTTTATTAAGAGTGAGCGAAGCCAATGGGATTCTATGGCCATCTAAGGGTGCACTAGAGAGCACAGCAAAAAGCTAGAGAAGTGCCTTGTTAGGTGTTGATGGCAGTTGCTGAACCAGCTTACATGCTTTAGTAGTTCAGTATACACTTAAAGCAAGAGATAAAAGGTCTATTTTGAAGTCACCCCAACTAAACATGTAGTCCCTGTGTGCACCTTAATCAGGTGAGCACAGAGGTTACCCAAACACCCCCATGTTCTGAATTGCTTTTCTTTCATCAGCCGTTCCTAAAATAGGAAGGCATTTTCTCTCTGCTGCTAATCCAGCAGTAGCCTCATATTCTGCTTTTAATACTGCACAAACTCCGTGCTCTGCTGCTGTAAGTAGTTCCATTATAGTTCCCCTGACTTAATAACGCTTACATCAGCTTACGCCAGCTGAGGGTATGTCTCGTAGGCTTTCATATCTTAAGTTTGATCGCAGCTCGGCATTTGCTCTGTCACAGAGATGCTAACCTGGAGACGTGTATATCAGGGAGATTTTGAACATAATTTTCCTTGCTGAGCAGAAATCCTCCAGGGGTTACCTTGTCAGAGCAGTGCAATATAAAATAATCTGTAGGATATGTCGGACTCCCGCTTGTACTCTATCAGTCTGTGCCATGCGCCACGGGTAGGAGGGTACTGGCTTGCTAAAGCTTGTAAGTAGATCTGAGAAGGTCTTGTTACCTGCTTGTGGGGAACAACACTTACAAGGGTGCAGGGAGCTCTACAAATTGGAAGAGCGAGTTCATGTGGGCAGAACACAACTGATGTGACAGAAAGCATTTGCTCTGCCACTGCTTTAGCTTAGGAAAGACACGCACACAATAGGAGGCAGTGCTGCGTTGGGGGGACTAAGGGGTTTGGAAGGCTGTTACTAACGCAGCAAAGAACACAGGATAGGACAGGATGTGTCTAGCAGCGTCCTTCCCACCCTAGACCACGATGTACCCCTCGAAGTAGACTGACTTGTGTGTGAGTACCTCCGAAGCCCAAGGTGAGTACGACTGTAGGAAGTGAGCTTCTGGAGCTGGCAGCATGGCAAGGTTTTACTGTGTCAGGTGAATACCAAGCATCTCTTTACTGATGGCTTCGGTGAAGGTGCTCACCAGGGAAAGGTGGAATTCAGGCTTTAAGGCCACTGGTGCCTCTCTCTCACATCTTTAAGGTTGTCAGACATCACACTGCACACACTGCTCCCCCTGGCTCAGTCTGGGTTCAGGATGTTCCTAGAGCTCTGCCTGCTTTGTTTCTTCTCATTCAGACTTTGCAAACAGAGGATGTGCTGCTCCCCGGAGTAGAGCAGAGGGAAGCTGCAGAACTTTGCTAGGGTCCCTTTTTGACTTGCAAAGGGGAGAGCGCTCCTCTCCCAGGGCGCACACTGGCACTGTGAGAATGAGCTGTCACTCATGAGGAATTGTGCAGAACTTCATAGCATCATCTTCCTTCCACAGCCTGATGTGCTTTGATGTGTGGTGAAATAATTAATACTTTAAATGTCAGCACTGTTATCGTTGGGTGTCTGAGGTAGTCCCCATTGAGATGAATGGGGCTGAGCTGCTATTCAGGTTTCGCAAATGCAGACAGATGTCATGGCATCGGTTGCTCACGTGTGAGAAATTGTTTCTTCTCTTGTTCCAGTGAGTCGGAATAGCTGGAGACTTGTATTTAGACTGAAAGCATGGGGTCTGCAGGGTAAGGAGCAGTGTCAAAGAGGAAGCGCTGTGCCAGTCCAAGCCAGATAAAACCTGGCAGGCTGTGGGGCATTCAGACCTCTCCCTTCTGCTGACTGCAGCAGTTCTGTTGGTAAAGCACTTATGCTAGAGCAAGGTTTAGATTCTGGCAATTGAGCTCATTCACCAGGTGGTTGCTCTTCTTTTGCACACATGATTTCATGCTCAGCGTTTTAAACTGTGCTCTGGGACGTTCAAGAGACCCCAACACACCGGATCTGAAAGCTGCTGGGGGGGTTTTCCTGTACCTGAATCCACTTTGTGGTCTGTAGGAAATAATGAGCAGCCGCCTGCTGCGTCCGACCCTTTTATGGTCTCTGAATCCACGAACCCAAAAGCATTTGGATATAATTTTGGCCTATTTCTATGTAACACTTGGATAAATCACCACTGATCCAGCAGCTCTTTTCTCAGTGGAAGTGGCATTGCGGGGAAGCTGCTTGAACTTGCCGGTGGATTCTCTATCTTGCCCTTCAGTTGAGAAGGTGCCATTTACTTCCACAAATGTCAGATGCTGTTTTTTAAGAGGATTTCGTGATTGAGATATTTTTGTTTTAATAATGAGTAAAATTAGGAGTAGGCAATTTTGTTGCAAGCTGCAGGGAGAACTTCTTGTGCTGAAAGACATAATGTGGACATTGGTTCAAAATGGTCGAGTCCTTCTTAGAACAATTCCTCATTGTTGAGAAGTGATTTGCTGCTGTTTATCAGAATGAAAATATCCATTTCAATCCATTGGAAAAATGGTTCTTGAGTAATAGCCAATTTCTTCTTCCTGAATTAGCATTTTGTATATTCCCATCAGCTATTTTTAGCAAACTATGTATATCTGTGTTTGAATTCCTATAGATTTTACATTGCTTTTGCTTAGCTTGAGATCTGTAACTTCACTGGTTAGACTTGTAATCAAGAAGAGAGATGGCACAAGATGATATATAGGCTCTTGAGAGAATTGGCCTATAATTCTCAGGATTATTGGCAAAAAAACCCACCCCCCAAAAGCCCCTTCCTAAATGGGATGTAGATTCTGTGGCAGTTGAAATGTGTATTATTAAACTCCTTAAGCAAACCAGAATGGCTCCCAGTGGAGAGCAAAGACGTTCTAAGTATAGCCAAGACTAAATTCTCAGGTCTGGATTTTCTCTGCTCAATTCCCCCTTGATTATCTCCTGTAATATTTAAACTTCATGCCATGCCACAATTATTTAATAGAAGGTAAATATAAGATGCCTCTCAATGGGGAATGTGACCTTTTACCTCCGTTATACCAGAGACAGGCACAATAAACAGAGAATCTGGACCCCTGTAATTGGCTGTCTCCCTGGGTACTCCCATCCTCCTGGTGTCCGAGGCGGTTTTCCTGCGAGGTGCTGGGATGTTCTGGGAGATGCCATTGGCATCTCCTGCAGTTGGGGTTTCCTGTGCTGATGTCGCTGCTTATGTAAAAGATCGTTCTTATTTTTCCAAGGAAGGGCAAATGATGCAGGAGGGTGGAAGCCACTGAGCGAGGATGGTGCTGACGGACTTCCAGATGATACTTACTGAATGTGCCATGGGATTAGAGTCTCAGCAGGAATGTGTCGTTTGACTTCTAATGCATTCTGAAATATAAGGAAATCCTAAAATCCATACCTGTAACTGTGTTAGTAAACACTTGTAATCCTGATGGATTCGAGGCAGTCGAAGCTTTTGAGCATGCAGAGCACTTGACTTTTGGTTTCTGTATTACTGTGGAGTTTAATTTGGACTTGTCAGAAATTAGATTCTTATTGCCATGATTTCACAGTAGAGTACGTGAAGTGTCTGAAGTCTCATGAAATCATCAGTGATGGCAGCAGGGCTCTGCCAGCTATTACTGACTGAGGATCTGGGTCAAAATATCTCAGTTTATCCACCGGAGATTAACATCACCACAGTGAAGTGGCTCTGTGTGCATCATAGTCACACACCACTGACGATGTTAATGTGTCCGATGAATAGCTGTGCCCTAGTTTGTGATGGCAAAATGTTGGGGGCATGTTTATTAGATGAGCAAATGTGGTACTTTTCATTTCTGACCTGTTGTAATTTGTATTTGTGCCATAACTTGTTTGACACAGTGAGTTTTGCCCAAAGTAAACACATTCATCCTTAAAGGGGTATTCCTGTGGCAGTGCCTCCCTGCTGTGCCTTTCAGATTATTCACTCAGCCTTTGATAGATGAGAAATCAGCATCAGAAACTGGTATTTTAAGTGGAGAAATCATGATTTCTGTGTTCTCTTACCAGGCAAGCCAAAGTCACAAGTGTAAGGATTGTCCTTGAGAAGAGATTAGTGAGTGAGTAGCTTGTTGTTCAGCCTGTCTTACACACAGTGCTCAGGGTTTACCTGAGCAGGAGGCAGTGGCACCTCCCAGGGACCCAGGCAAGGAGAGGTTTTCTGGAGAGAAGCTGTGAAACTTGTCTGTCTTAGGCAATGAAGCTTAGACAAAGATAGAGATACAGATTAGAGATAGGTATAGATATAGATGATATAGATATACACATACTCATATAATGTGGTGGGGTTTTTCTGTTTCCTTTTCAGCTTTAAATGAACCTACCATAGATTATGGTTTCCAAAGACTGCAGAAGGTCATCCCGAGACATCCTGGGGACCCTGAAAGGCTAGCGAAGGTAAAAGAGTTTTAAGCTTTTCACTGAGCCCACTAAATATGTTCTTTAACTCTTATAAAAGAGACAGAATTGTGTCTTGAATGACTGTTACATCTGAACATAAGTTACGTTCACCGGGTCCAAACAAGAATATGATTGTGTGGAACCCACAGCTGCCAGTAACTCTTATCAGTTAGAGCTCAAACACTGTGCAGATAAAATGAGCATCCAATGCAGATATCTTCCCAGGTCATGTCCATTGTCCTTTGCAGTTATCCATAGCACGGTGTTGATGCAGCACCTGGCACAGTGTATGGCATTAATGACTGTATTCCTTTATTTTAGTGCAGTACCAAAAGTACCAATGCATGATGCAGTTGCATGATGAAAGACTGTTGTATTCAGATATTGTACTGTGTCATTTTTTCCTGTAACCAGAGGTAACATAAGATACCTTCTAGCTAAAGTGGGTTGTTTGGTTATTGTTATTTAGAAAACACAAATGGACGTGGGGATTAATCAGTTTTTTACGCATCTGTGCCAAAGACTATCCATTGAACTTGAGAAGGGAACAGTTCCTGTTTCACTTGGGTATGTCGGGAAGCTCTTTCCCTTTCTGGAGCCGAGGGCAGGTTCAGGACTACGGAGAGCTCCCGATGAGCGGGAGCACGGGGCTGGCACATCTCATGCACCGCGATGTTGGTGTCAGGTTTGAGATACTGCAAAGGGTTCAGTTTGTCAGATAAGTGGCAAATAATGGCTCTTGAAGGGCCCCAGTTTTCAGGATGCACACACACAAACTGCAGTCACTTCATAAAATACAATTCCAAGGTTCTATTTGCACAGAAATCCTTTTCTGTCCAAGTATCAGTGTTCTGCATCTTCTCATCCTCCAGGAAATGCTGTTGAAACGAGCTGCTGACCTAGTTGAAGCACTGTATGGAACGCCACACAACAACCAGGTCAGAATGAGTCCTCGGCAGGGGAGCGGTCCATGGTCAGGTTTGGTAATAAACACGAGAGCTTTTCTCCATGCGTGTTTCTGCACTCGTCCCACAGGACATCATCCTGAAACGAGCTGCAGACATCGCAGAGGCTCTCTACAGCGTGCCACGGAATCCTGCCCAGATCCCCGCACTGTCCAGCTCTCCTGCTCACAGCAGTATGATGGGAATTAACTCCTACGGCAGCCAGTTAGGAGTCAGCATTTCAGAGTCAACACAAGGGAACAACCAAGGTAAGCGCTGCAGGTGGTGCAGCAAGAACTGAAGCACAGGAGCTCCTCAGCTGCTGTAGCTGCTCAGCTTATGGACACAAAGGTGGCTTTGAACTGTTTGCATCAGGATCATAGAATAGTTTGGGTTGGAAAGGACCTTAAGATCATCCAGTTCCAACCCCCTGCCATGGGCAGGGACACCTCCCACTAAGCCATGCCCCCCAAGGCTCTGTCCAACCCGGCCTTGGAGGTGTGCTGCCATTCTGGATGGGGCTTTGTCTGTCGCAGCTCTCAGGCACCACATTAGCTATGTGTGAAATAAGTTTTGAGTAGTTTTTGATACAGCTTCACCCCAATCCTCCCCCCGTGCTCCCCACAGCAGCTTTTTTGTTGTTGTATTGCTGTTTTCATAGAAGACAGGCACAGCAACATGATTAAATAGGTGGGAAATTCCCTTTTTTTCTTTTTAAGGCTGCTTTGGTGGTGTTACCTTAATGTTAACTTGTAGATGTTGTATGAAAAATATCACTGACAGTTAGGCAAAGATGCCCTAATTCATTAAATGAAATTAGCAGTGACACACCATGGGAGCAACACAAACTTGGGTGTTCTCTGACTCCTGAATATTTGGACTTGTAGCACTTGATTCCAGCTACACCCAATCTGTGGCTGACTGCAGGAGCAGGGCAGTGTTCAACACTGCATAGTAGTCAAGCCATGACAGAGGAAGTTAATTCTACGTATGTTGTGCTAGAAGTCATCACATAGATAATTCTGCTGCTTCTCTTAATAAGGTCTTACCAGCCCTGAATTAGAACTTCATAATATAAAGGGGCAGAAAGCACCTGGTTTGATATCTAAATGGTAACCACATTTAAAGTAGGTATTGGATTCCACCTTCCTAATGAAAGCTTTTCCATGAAAAAAAGGCCATTTGCAGCTGCAATAATAGC
The DNA here is from genome assembly GCA_039720435.1 of Amazona ochrocephala. Lineage (NCBI taxonomy): Eukaryota > Metazoa > Chordata > Aves > Psittaciformes > Psittacidae > Amazona > Amazona ochrocephala. The sequence continues at coordinate 1,201,965 of CM077898.1, read as the reverse complement.
CTTGTACTTTAATGCTGGTGGCTGTGGTGTTGTTCAGGGCTCCTTTTGGAGAAAAAAAGAGGCTAAATTTTGATTCTCAAATATCTGTGATTTTTCTTTACAGACAAAAAATGGTTTTATTTATCCAGTTTATTCTTTCCCCTGAGTATCTATAGACACTGTGTATAATATATATATATAAAATATAGAGTCAAGCTGCAAACTAGGTCTGGGTTGTAATTTCCCCTTACTAATGTACTTGCTTTATTTGTGATTCATTAATAATTTGAGAAGTGTAATCTTCCTACTAAAACAATAGAAAATCCCCCATCCCTGATGGATTCTGCCTCAGAAAGCCAGAAGTGCACACGCTGCGGTCCAGGGCTTAGAACAGATTCCAGATTTTATTCAAATCAACTGTGATTAGGAAAATACACCTCAGTTCACTTCAGAAAGTTAGTTTCCCACCTTGTTTTAACAAACACTTACTATTGCTTGACTTGAAAGTATGTGCAGAAAGGCCCCTGACTGTAATGGTATTTCCTTAAATGTTTTAATGAATCTGGATTTAAAGAAGTCATTTACTTTAGCAGGGAATATACGGGAGAAAGTTCTGCAATGTGTTCTCTTGCAGGTTACATTCGCAATACAAGCAGCATCTCACCCCGAGGCTACTCCTCCAGTTCCACACCGCAACAGTCCAATTACAGCACTTCCAGCAACAGCATGAACGGCTACAGCAACGTCCCCATGTCCAACCTGGGCGTCCCCGGCTCGCCCGGCTTCATCAACGGCTCTCCCACAGGATCCCCCTATGGCTGTACGTGCTTTGCTCCTCTTACGTTTGATTCTTGCTCCTCTTAACTTCATTTGCCACATCAGAAAATGCAGCAAGTGATGTCTTTCAAGAGAAGTACTCAAGATTTAGTGAAACCTTTGTGAAAGGTTCTGATTTGGGTTCTGGTATTTTTTAGTATGAACTAGAAAGTGTTCCCGTTTTTCAGTAGAGGAATACTGAATCCTACTTGTGTTTCCTTCATTTTTTATCCTTATACAGATTCCAAAGTGGCAAAGGCCACAGTGAGAAAAAAGGCAGTTTGCAACTTACTTCAGACTAAGCAAATAGCCATCACTTTTAGCACAGGCTACTCCGAGTCCTATGTAAAACCCACCCTAAAATAATTTGTATGTGTAGGAGCTGCATTATCATAGAAACATAGAATAGTTAGGGTTGGAAAGGACCTTAAGATCATCCAGTTCCAACCCCCCTGCCATCAATGAGAGCTGAATTGTGGATTAAATTTCCTGTGAAACTGTTACCATCATAACCAGAAATACAACAACGATGGGATTCAGTTCTGGAATTTAGTATTGTTCCATTTCTAGTTACTAGTTTTACCATTAGCAAGTCACTGTTCCTTTCATGCTTTGGTTTTTCTCTGGCAAGAATGTGTATTTCATATATATATATACACACACACACACACACACATAAAATAATGAACAGTTCAGCAGCTATTTACTGAGCTGTTATTTATTTACCTGCAGTAGCTCAGAGTGAGACTGAGATCTATCTTGCAGAAGTAGAACGAATACAAAGAAGGGAGACATCTTAGGCAGTTTTACCAAACTTCTGTGCCTGTGTTTCTAATAAGGATTCACCTTTTTCCTTTGCAGTAATGTCTTCAAGTCCGACAGTTGGCTCCTCCAGCACTTCTTCCATCCTTCCATTCTCCTCTTCCGTCTTCCCTGCTGTCAAACAGAAGAGTGCCTTTGCTCCTGTCATCAGACCCCAAGGGTCTCCTTCTCCTGCCTGCTCTAGTGGCAATGGAAATGGGTTTAGAGGTAAGAAATGTACAATTAATATTCAGCCTGCACATGTAAAGCACACAGTGTTAGTCTGGGTAAACACAGGAATCATCTGAATACCATTACACGGCTATTACAGGACTGGGTAGTGGAAATCTGACCCAATCCAACTGGATTAGAGCGATGCTCTGAGCTTTGTCTATTTGGTTTTAAAACAACAGGGGACAGACACTTGTTCAGACCAAGAAGGATTTGCCCCACTCTGCATTTCAGTACCAGATCTTTGGTGAGGAACAACTTCTCCTCCTTAGGCTTCAGGGACTTGTAAAATGGGTGTCTGCCCTGCAGAGTTACCACACAGCCCCGTATGTAACAACCCATGGCTCGAAACCTGCTGCAAGGTTTAGGCGCATACCGGGAATTGAGCCCTATAGTACATTTACAGCCTTTTTAAAGGTGATCTGCAAAACAAATGTGAGTATTAAGATAAGAATGGAAACCTGTACTAAATTATTTCTTTTAACAGGCAGTGGGGGGGTGGGGCGGGGGGTGCGACACTTAACTACGCTCCAAGTCTCCATAAAAAGAGCCTTTACAGGGCCTGGGAAGTCATCTGGCTCCTTCAGACTTCACCGGAGATACCCCAGAAGACACAACTCTGGGGATTCAGCCATGCCAAGAGCCAGTGGTAATTCCAAAATGAGCCCCACAGACTGCACCTGTTGATTTGGGTGCCTTATAAATCCTTAGCTGGGCCCCAGGGATGCACATAGGGCGTGATTATTTGATACAATAAGGAAATCCTAAGTGTGGTGAACAAAACCAGTTACGTTTTCAAAAGCAAATATAGAGAATTCTGAAACAGCTTCTTCCCTGCCCCATGGCAGGAAGCTGCTTCTCCGAGAGCTTCCTCTTCGTCAAAGATGTTGATGGAAACAGAATTTCCACTGTTTAAAGAAGATGACAAGAAGGATTTGAAGTAACTCTGTAAACTCTACGTATAGGAAGTTTTGTTGGCCCAACAGTTGTAGCTGTTCATCTGAACTGTTTGGGTATGGGTTTATTCTTGGTAAATGATTTCTTGGTGCCTCAGGAGTCATCATCAGTACCTGGTCTGATTTAGTGAAACATTTACCTAGGAAGGGGATCAGCTTGACAAGAGTTTGCTTGTTCGGCTTAAGCCAGTTGGACAGTGCTCTAATCTAAAGCCGAATCAGTCTGGTTGGAACAGATTTAAGTCTGCTTTAATGTTAGCTCACCTAACTGCTATGCTGGGAAGGCCTCATTGTTATGAAGTTACCTAAGGCAGTGCCAACCCCAAATCAGTTCAGTGAGAAAAATCACTCGTATTGTTTCAGGGAGACAGAAAGAAACAGAGATTAAAAACCCCACTGACTTTCAAGTTAATACTTTTCCTTAACTGACCACGTCTGTCCCGGCTGCTCAAGATTCCACTTAGCAAGCGGTTATCTCCTTTTTAATGCTTTGTAAACAGGTCAAGTATTGGAGTGCTTAGTGTTTACATCGTATTTTCTCCAATTTATATATCAGTAATCAAGAAATGCTTTTAAAAATAGAACTTTAAAGTTTATCATAAAAGCTCAAACCTCAAAATCCTGTCCTTGCATCCGTGCATTTCTGCTGACAAAAAGTCCACTCCTGAGGGGTTCAGGAGTAATGTCTCAGTTAAGGTTATGATTATTCACTGAAATAGCTTAGGCACATACAGATGCAGAGACGTGGGCATGCATAAACCCATACAAAGTTATTAACCACATCCCTTTCTTTGTGGGATACTTCCTTGTACATCAGCAGCCTGGTACATAAATACAATAATACACTGTTACTTAAATAAGTTTTCAGCAGACACAGGACACCAGGGCCTGTCAGCCAGACTGCAACAACGCGCAACAACAGATGACTCCAGCAAAGGTAGTAGTTGCTTTGCAGAATAGATCCCTTCTGCCCACGTTTGCCATGCCAGGTCTTTGTAACTATTGAACTGTTTCAGCCATAGAGGCAAATTCTCCTTTCCAACTGAAATATTTGAATTGATGCAAGCTGGGGAGCACATGCTTTGGAAAGGATCCAGACACACACAGCCTGATATCCAAATTACCGTTCCCACAGTGCTGACAGACAGATGTGGCCAGAAAGTCAACAGGAGGGTCCCAAAGAGGCTGCTTGAGTGGACTTACTGGGCTGCAGCAATGGGAGGTTGTTAATCCCCTTGGCTGTGCCATTGCCCGGTACTGTAAGCTAAGAATAGATGAGCTGGTAATGTAATTTATTTACTTATATCTCAGATTTCAGCATCAGTAAATACTGATGAAGACAGAACAGCAAAAGTGCAGAGCAAGCAGTAAGTAGATGCAGGCTCCTTCCCCCAAAGCATTCCAGGCAAGTGGTTTGACATTACCTCCATTACCCCACCCTCCATAATTCAGGGCAAGATCTCAGCAGTGGGGATTTCTTTACCCCAGTGTAATGTTTGCAATGTAATTTAGCTACGTCTTTTGTTCAAAGGCAGAAGTTTCCTGGTGATACAGTCTCCATCCGACTTACATCCTGTTGCAATGACAACATTGAAACTACTACCCACACCTCAGGGCGTGCCACTCACAAGCAGCAATGAAAACCTAGAATATGACGTCCACATACATTAACCAAGAAGTGTTTAAGCCTGAGTTAAACCTGGTCTAAACAGAAGTAGCTGTACATGTACAAGCTTCATCCTCAGTCTGGCATTCCCGTTATTCCAGGCAGTGTACTGCTGGAATTTTTTTGTCCAAAAATGTAATTTGGGAGGAAGGTCTTGGTGGTGCTTAAAAGCTGCTGGAGACAGCAGGAGAGCTGCTAGAGAATATCCTGTAACTCAGAAGTATTGGCTAAGCATGAAACCTGCCTATCGACTGGCTTTGGGCTGCACAACACAGCCGAGACATGTGGGATACCCTCAGATAACCCTCTGTGCCATGTGTTCCTGCTTACCTCTCTCACCTGCCATCTGCTATCCATTCCGACAGTGTAACGGGACATTATAGGTAGAGAACAAGCAGCAATCCATACTGGACACCACTCACTTCTATATGCTCTCCAAATTGAGCGCAGGTGATCCTGATCACAACACTTGTGTGCTCTGTTCATGTCATACGTCAAGGCAGTTTAAAAAAGGCACTAGATAGGATGTGATGTGATGCAACCCGGCATGCCAAGTACACAAATGCCCAATCAACTCGTCTCAGATGGAAGGCAGCTGATAGGAAAAGCAAGCAAATTGGAAACTGCTGGAACAGCATGGACTGCTGCATGCCCAGATTCCCTTTGGCCAGCTCAGCACATCTCAACATAAAAATGCAAGCTCAGTTACAAGGAATAGCAGGCAAGCCCCAGAAGGTCAGATGTTCCATTAACTGTCAGGATCCTGGCCAACCCCAAGGTATTGAAGTCTGATACCCTCAGACACGGCTCAGCAAAGGGGACACCTGGGCTATTTCCTAAAGAGATACAGGTATTTATATTAAAGACCCTAATTAATTACCACTACCTTGTCCTGCCCACATTAGGGGTGGCAACAGCAAAGGGGGTTCCACTCTCCTTGCATTAAAAGGCTGTGCAAACAGGTAAAGAGAGGAACAGTTGCTGTGAGAAGTTTGGAAGGGCTGGGATTCCCATGACCTGGCTTGCTCACACAACACAGTGGGTCCTGAGTGGTACCAGTGCAGAGCCTGATCTGCTGCTCGGTGTTGAAGCCCAGCTCCACTCAACAGATAAATACTCTTAAACTAACTCTTACCAGAGATTCTAACCAGGTAAAAATAACAGAGCCACTTCCACGCTAGGAATCTTCAAGCAATATGCTTCTGCCTGAATCAGAATGATTCCAGAGCCAAGACAGTGATTTAATTATGCCAAAGGCAGCAAATGCTGTGTGCATGATGTCAAGAGATACAAGAAATATGTATCTGCCATCTGATTAAATCCGATCTAGTGGAAGATCAAGTACGGTTTTCTCCCCAGTTTATTGGCAGAGATGTAAGCAGCACAGCCTGCTCCAAAATAAAAACCTTAAGAGCTATTTAAATCTTCTTGCTAACACTTAACTGAACCAAAATATCTCCTGTTACTATTAATTACTTATTTTTCACTTGATGGGATGTTAATTTTAGTAGCTCTTCATATGTCACGGAGCTATTTGAGCTAGACAAGAGCTCCATTTTTAATGGGAAAAAGCCCAAAAATCTGCCTTTTTTAATGGAAGAAAATACTCAGGACTTGGGTGTACCCCCAAAAAAGGAGGCTATTGGGCAAGATTCACTGTTGACATCTTGGAGGTGAAAACTCAGCTGCTTTCTAGTCTAATTGGAAGAACAGCTAATTGCAGAGTGGCTTTACATTCCTGTGTGCTTTGGTAATTAAACTAATGCATGTGTGACACTGCAAACACATATTTTGATTTTAAGGGTGTTCCTAATTAGCTTGAACTAAATCACAGCGGTTGCTGAGGCAGCCTTTAGTGCCTACACAGCTTAGCACCATGGTGAGGCAGTAACTACGTCAACACAACTCTGCAGGTGAGACCAAGTTGACTTCTCCACCTCTGAGCTATCAATGGTTTTATCTGGATTGTTTAAAAACATCTTACATAAAATAGGGCTTAACCTGCTTGTTAGCTAAGAGAGACAAACCCACTGTTCATAAGTATCTTACCTGCTTGTGGTTAGACACGGTGAGTGGATGAATGCCAATCTTCAATCTTCCATCCCGATACAGAAGCATTGCTGCAAAAAAACCTTAATTTCCTGGAGGAAAGAAAGAAATTCTGTAGGAAAAACTCAAAGCTTTTGGCTGCTTTTTAGTGTCTCAGTTGGAACCATCCCGCACAGGAGCTGGAATTCAGTTCACTTTCATTCCAGTGTAAAGGATGATGGTGCCCTTCAGCAGAGCCACTGCTGGTTCTCTGCTCCATGAAGGCCAGCTGGGTTTTCCTCTGGAAATCCTTTCTTTATCATTTTCAGTTCCTTAGTTACTTAATAATGAATGATGATACTAAATAAATGGGTGCGTGGTCTTAATATTGACAGTAAGTCTGCACATTTTCTAGTGGTCGCGGTGCTGGGATCCAGCAGGACAGTAAAGTCTGTGGGTAGAAGCTGCAGCTTTTATTAGACCAGCTGACAGCTTGGCAGCTTGCAAAGTGCAACCCTGCCTTTACCTGCAGCCAGCTCACGCATGGGGATGTGTCGCTGGGTAGAACATTCAGTTAAGATGCTCAGAGTAGCACCACTGGAGCACTTTGTTCACCTCTTCAAAGAGCTGTGGAACTGCAAGACAGGAGTTTGCTGGAAACCTAGTGCCAAGAGAGGAAAAACCAATGAGAAAGCAATGCTTTTGACGCGACAGTGACTGTAAATGCTCAGCACCCACCTTGCTCCTCTAGAAAGCATAGTTTTAAACCAGGTCAGTATTTAGGCACCAACAAAGCACTGAAGAACTAGATAGGCAAGTGCACACACGTGGCCAGTCCTTACCAAGCTGCTCTTTGAATTGCAGAGCTCTTTTCCACTACAAAGCAAGGCAGCAGTTTTCGGGGCTCCTTGTAAACACCAGGCCTGTGATGGTTATTAATTACAGCCATTAAAGGTGCCCATCACCACAGCATCTGGGTACTATCCACGTTGGATTATTTATTTATAAAAAATTCTCCAGCCCTGTGACAATTTTAATGAAGTGTTTCAGTTGATAATTGCAAGCTGTCAAGGTTAATACAATAAGGCTCATCTCTAATTCTTTTTCCATTTCCCTCCAAGAGGAAAAAAAAGACCCTCTGGGATAATGACTGTGGTTGCTATATTCCCAACTCATCAGGGAGTGTCCTGCATTGAACCACCTTTATTGAAAAGTTACATCGATTCAATATATAGTAATACAGGCAAAAATAATTACAGCTTTGCTAGCAGTGTAAGACCTTAATCCAAACCTCACAAACATTCAATAAAAAGCGATACAGGCTGGGAATAGGCTTTTGACAGTGCAGCCCCAAAGGGGAGTGGAGGTGGGGTGGAAATGGACAGATGAGGGTATGCAAAAAGAGAGAGAACCACGGAGCAAAGCTGCTCAGATGAACTGGGAAAACCAGGTGAGAATTCCAGCCAAGGCTCCTCACCCTCCTTGTTCTTTGTTGCAGAAGGAGGTGATGTCCCTGCCCATGGCAGGGGGGTTGGAACTGGATGATCTCAAGGTCCTTTCCAACCCCAACTATTCTATGATACTATGATTCTAAGTTGCAACCTTAGGATGAAATGACAGTGAAACAATTACCCTTTGCTTGTCCTTTCTGTGTCAGGGTACAGTTTTACCTGAATTGGCTCAGTGCAGGTTCCATCCCTACAACTTCTGAGCAGTGTCTCTGCTCCGGAGCACTTACAGCCTGGAGGGAAAAAACCAGAATTGGGCTGGGAGAGCTAAAATAAAGCAAGGAGGGGACAGCAGGGACCTGCTGTTTGCTCAGGAGGAGAAGGTGGCGGGGGGAAGAGGTCACCAGAACCCCCTATAGGGGTAGTAACACACTCTGCTGCTTGCAGAGGCAGTGCTGCTGCTGCTATCACTAGCCTGAGTCCAGGACTGCTGCAGAACAGAATATTCCAGCTATACAGTAAAAATGTACTTTCATTACTTGTGAGGAACTTCCCAAAATGATGCCTCTGTGAGAGCTCTTCAAATATTTTTGAAGAGCTGTGGCACAAACTCAGGCTTGATCTTTGCTTTGAGCTGCTGGAAAAGGTTTTCCTTGCTTAAAAGAAATGAAAGTAATGCTGTTAACAAGAGTATCAGAAAAAGCATTTGTGCCAGTGTGTGCTGTTCCCCTCAGGAACAGCCCCTGCCTGGCTGGAATTAATCCATGCTCCCAGTACCAGGGTCCGCTGCCTCTGCACAGCCACTCTGATTGCCCTCAGACAGTCTGACTGTTTCAGAAGGGAAGGTGGCCACAGGCACCACCTCTGGGACTGCCCCTGTGTTTGCTGTAAGCAGAGGACCAGCCAGGTTACCCCAGAGCCACGGTTTCAATCCTGTGAGCTCACCCGGATGATTTTGCCTGACGCAGATGAGGCGGAGCTCACACAGATACACACGGGATACCTGCATGTGGGGGGACACTTACCTCTGCTTCCAGCCCCGTGGAATTCAGACGAGGGCATCAATCCAGGACTTAAGCTGCATTTGCTTTCCTTGCAAACAGAAAGGGAGGCTTGTGGTTAACAGGGAGAAGGCTCCAACACCAGGCTGACCCTTAGGGTCACGGTTTAGTTTGGGGAGGAGGAGGAGGAGCTTGCTCCTTGGTGTTAGCAGTAGATCTCTCTTCTTCTGATGCACCCCCTAAACCAGGCATCCAGATCTTTACCTGCTGTAGTTAGGGTCAGGTAAATTACCTGCTTGGAAATGTGTTTGAGAATCGGTAGGAGATTCCTAAGCAAGCAGAAGCCGGTGCTTGACTGAAGGTGCTTTGGTTTCACTTTCTCTTTCAGGGGCCCGCCAGAACTGGCTGGGACTCCAGCCCTCACTTATGAACTATGAAAGTATTTCGTTTCCCATTGTATTAAACCCCAGCCCACGGCCCCGGTTGTTTAAAAACACAGCTCCAATAAAGGAGTCGTGTTAGCGGAGGAGCTTGCCCCAGGCGCTTTTTTAACCACCACAAACACAAGGGTGAAGGCAATTCCCCCAGGACGGGGCTTTAAACACATGACTAATCCCACAAATTTCAGTGAACATAAATCTGTGCAGGATCAGGACCTTGCACTGCGTCAGGGCCCCTTTGAAAGGATGACTCGCTCATTTGTTATATAAATACATATAAACTTCACTTACCCCTCAGAACCTCTGGGAACAGCACCAGTTCCAGGCAGATTCCAATGGTGCTGGTGTCAGTTATGAAGGATCCAGCTGCAATTAGAAGCAGGGAGAGTGACTAATAAATAATTTCCATAAGCCCAGTGTTCTGGGAGTGTACCAGGGAAGAACTGCAGTGGGTCAGACATGGGGTGAGCAGAGCGAGAAATAGGCTGCTCCGTTACTTCCACTGGAAGGGGATTAACAAACCCAGCTCTGGTCACTGTCCCAGGAATGGGGACCTGCCGTTCCCTGGTGAGGCCCCATAAGCAGCATGTGGGCCGATTCCCACTTGCTTTCCCCTCTTCCCTCCCTCCCAACATGACCCTTCTGCACAGAGGCTTTGTGGGAAGTGAAGCCCAGAACTGAGCAGGGTCCTGAGGAACGGTTTGGAGCGTTCAGCCTGAGATAGTGTGGGAAGTCTGAAGTTCTGAGGGTGGTTCTGAGCAATGTCCATCTCCAAGGATCCCTCAGGAGATGGGCACCCAAACCGGGCTCGCATTTCCAGAAATTCACCTGCTGAGGGTTGAATTGATTCATCCCTTTACCAACTGAAGGGCTCGAGTGTATTTTGTGCCTTACGAATTTGCCAGACGTTCATCTTTGTCACTTTTCTCTTTCAGCCATGACTGGCCTTGTCGTTCCCCCGATGTAAGGAAGAGGCAGTTTTGCTCCTCTCCCTCTTCCCTTTTTTCCTCTTTTTTGTTTTCATTTTTCTTTCACAGCACAAAACTACTTATTGTGATGGACCACTAAAAAGAAAATAACAGCACTACAAGCTCTTTTTTGGGGGAAGCCAGGCCCAGGAGAGAAAAAAAAGGAACATTTTTTATGGACTGGACAAGACAGAAGTTGCATCTTTTACCCATTTCATATTTGTGACACAAGCACGTCAACTCCTAAAACATTGTGAAGGAAGCATCAGCCACGAGCTGGGATGAACAACAGTTGCCCGAATGGAATCCGAAACGCAGAGTCTTTTCCTGACAGACGTGAAACCTTCCTGAGATTTGTAAACTATGAAAAGGAGAAAGAAATTGGCAAAACGATTCAAGCTTGATATTTTGGATACAATTTGTTTTACTTTGTAGGGGAAAAAAGTTGAAGTTTCTATTTTCTACGGAGCCTTTCAGATATCGATTTAGTTTATGCAGAAAAAAAACAATTCAACCAAACAGGGTACCAGCATGAAAGGATTTCTAGGACAGACTGCCGTGAATGATGGAACTTTGGTGTATGTGTGTATTTGCTCATAGTTTAACCTCTTTAAAAAATGTAAGATGTTTTACAATTATTTAAATAAATAAACTTGTAACTTATTGTATGTAGAGGTAGAAATTAAACCCTCTTTGGGATTTTTTTTTTCCTCCAGTTGTACAATGAAGAAAAATGATGCAAAAATGTAGTGATAAGTTTGAGATATATTATTACTGCTGCGATTGCTCCTCCCTGGTCCCTCCGACTGACTCCATGTGCAAGGATGTACAGAATCCCTTCTGATTAACAAACCCATCAGGAACTTTTACGTCCCTTGCGGTCTCCAGGTTGCTGGTTCATGTATGAATTTGCATCCTTCTCGGTTTTCCCCCCTTCCAGTTTTGGTTTCAATTCAGATATTCAGGTACTAAGATTAACTGCTAAGCCTTGAAGACCCTCCTGGCAAAGGAATGGCCCAGAGGGATCTGAATGGATCAGATTTGTCATGAGGTACTGAGCGTGTTTTATAGATTCAATGTATGAGGGAGAGGGTTCTGCAACATCCTGTTCTTCCATGTAGTTAGAACACCTTAAGTTCAGTTATACTCCATATTAAGGGTGCATTTATAAGGGTAAATATGTATTGGAATAATTTATGCACTTTTATCCTGAGTCATTACAAATGGTAAGTATTTTCCATTTATATATTGAAGTTCATAGAAGTAATCGATTGCTTTGAATTTTTATGCATTTTAGAGTAAAAAGAAAGAGTTTTGTTCTCCTTCTCTCCTGAAATTGGAAGGTGAGAACAAGGCTGTTAAAACCCCATCACTTGATACCTGACTAAACCAGAGACCATTGAGAGAATTTGATTGTTGGAAAGATGTTTTTAAAGGAAAAAAAATCAGGCACACAACTTACACCCCACTAAAAGACACACAGTTGCTACCTGCATGAATAGTTGTTCCTATGGTAACATCTTTATGTTAATAAATAAACCCTTCATATATGGCCCCTGAAACTGTCCTTGTCCGTGTGCCCAGTAGTTCTATCGATGGGTAAGTAAAACAGCATTCCTGGTGAGCCTGATATGTGGGAAATAAAGTTCAGTGCTGGACCTGGGATGGTGAAGAGCGGGGACAAGGCTGAGGTGATCTGAAGCCTGCTTGGAGTAGCAGTAGAGTAGGAAGCTCCTCTCTAGACCTGTGGTTCATATCTGGCCACAGAGATAAGTGACAAGATGCTGGAGGTGGGATGGGACCCACAAACCCACATGGCATGGACAGGACTTGAGTGCAGGGATGTCTTGTGCCAATGTGTAACATCAGCCCCTTGAGTAGAGCATCTCCATTTTCAACATGGAGGCATGGTTCAGCTCATAAGAAGAATGTATTTAACATACGTGAAGATGTACAGGGTGCTTCTTAAACAGAACTTGGCACAGGCTGGGGAGACAGTGGAACTGGGTCCCTCCTGTCATCCTGACTCACCGCGAGGTCCTGGCCAGGGCTTTGTTAGGTGCCTCTTCAATGCTACTGAATTAGTTTCTAAAAGGTGGAGGGGATTTCTGTCTTCTAAAACTCAAGGCCCAATTTGTCCTATCAGCAAAAACCCAATTAGAAGCAACTTCAAATAGAGATGTGGTGGGAATAACGTGTTTTTAAGAAGCATGAATATGGTTAAGTCAGGGCCTTACAGTCAGGGTACTGAAAGCATCCGCATTCCAGAAAAGGTGAAATACAGGAACTCACCGTTAACTGTGGCTGCAAGGTCATGTGCTAACCTGGGCATTGCCATTCAGAGCAAGGCATAAAAGAACACCAAGAGAAGTTTTCCATGCATTCCTAGGTGGTGATGTCCCAGCCAGGCCGAGTGCGATGTCCAGAGACACGGTTGGAGTTCTGCACGCACACAGGTAAAAAACAGGTTCAGGATTACTAGAGTTGGGAGCGAAGCTTCCATTAATATCAGGCAGTGCTACACTGAGTCCAGATCTCCAAACAACCTCTTGATGGACCAGGTTCGTTTCTGATGTCTCAGCTCCCTCCCTCCCATTCCGACCTACTAGAAAACCCCAAACAGCTCCAAAGCATCAGGAGGGTGGATCTCACCCCCTGCTCTGTGCAGGCCACTTCTGAAATGTTATTTCTCCTCTTATACTCTAAACTCTATGCCCAGCAAATACTCCAGGTAGGAATTTCTGGCTCCCATGCTGGAGAGCAGCAGGTGCTCCCTTACATCCTCCTGCAGCCTTTCGCAAGGTTTGCATTTCAGGATCTCAGGAAGGTTTTAAATTCAAAAAATGGAACATTTCCTGGAAAAAGCCATTCTCACAATTGTCCACCTTCTCTCTTACCATTGCTTAGAGAGCACAGGCCCTTAGCAAAGCTCACTGGTGTCTTGGGGAGATTCAGGGTAAACCCAACAGGAAGGGGATGGTTCTGAACCGCTCAACATCCCCTTCACACTGGAGTTGCTTCGTTTGGCTCCATCCAGTTGCTCAGGTGGGGCAATCATGAGCCCAAACAAAAGAGGAAACCTCCCCAGAAAGCTACGTCGAGTACAGGAGGAGAAACCACTGTGTCTGCCTGTGTCAATGTGGGAAAGAGCTTTGGTTTGACCCAAGCCACATGAAAACCGTTCAACACAGCAATGACTTAGAACATGAAATCGGCTCATGCATGGAAATCACCGTACCTGAGCTGAGTGTAGAACTTCCTGGTAGCTTTACATAGAAAACCGTGTGCAAGTAACTACAGTCAGAAATCCTTGACCATGGAAGAAGGACTTTAGCAGTGGCAAAGCACACAACAAAAAGGAAAAGTAATGTAGAAATCGATGTGTAAGGGTTGTCTTCAAGTGTGATAAGCAAATCTGTCCTCTTTTAGTTATTGCTGTTATTTCCTAACAGCTTTCCTTTTCGCCACTAGAGAAATGAAAGCGTTGCGACAGGTAACTACAAATTCCATCCTACCTTTGGAAGAGTGTTTGGTTTCATTATTTGTCTTGGTATCACGTCTTACTCTCCCTCTTCCTTTGCTCACCTCCAATATGCACGGTTTTGAAAGGCCATTTTTGCCCTTCTGTAAATTAAGGCCTCATTGTTCCCCTCCTGTACAGTTCTGGGGTTGGTTTGGGGTTGGCTGGTCGTTCTGTTGGGGTTTTGCTTTGTCAGTTATCCACGGTCTGAAGTTGCTATGCACAGAGCTTTTGTAAAGACAGCTTTTTTTGGTTTACTGTTTCTAATGGTCCTACTATGGAAGCCTCTCTTGTTTGTAAAATGAAAATGTTCCACTTCGCTGGAAACTTGAAATTATCCCAACAAAAATAAAATTTTTGTACTGGAAACAAGGGGGAATTCTCTTAATTGAAGAGCATTCCAGGGCTTTATTCTTGAGCATCTTTGTGTCTTGTTAAGCAATAACACTTTACAAAAGGGTTGCTTTAGTGACATGGTTTAGCGTGGACTTGGCAGGCCTGGGGTAAGGGTCAGACTTAACTTGATCTTAAAGGTCTTTTCCAACCCCGTTGTTTCTATGGTTCTGCACACTACATGACTGGTTGTCAAACCAAACGTCCATGTGGAAGTGTCCCCCCCAGTTTGGTAGAGCCAGAACAAGACTGTGCTGCTCCCAGGACAAGTCAGTAACAGCCTCTTCTGACCTGGCCTTTCCTACACCTGACTAATGAAGTGGCCAACACCTCTGTGTGAGTTTAGTCCTTTAGGGCAGGGAAGGAGTCAAACCGTGGCATAACTGCAGTGTCCTGTTGGGAAACCTCCCTTCTTTGTTAGTATTCTACAGCTGGTCGCCCTCCCACCCTGCTTTCTGCCTTTGCAGGTCTCCCCTAGATGGTTGCTTTCTAAGTACTTGAATTTCACTCCAATAACTGGTGAAACAACAGCCACTTACCCGGGCAGCGAGGCACTTGCCGGACCAGTGGAAGCATTTCTCTTGGTGACAACACGCAGCTGCTGAGGTGCAAAGATCTGAAGCTTTAATCGCTCCGGGTTGTTCCGGTAGCGATGTCTCATTAACTCCGCTCACAGGACTGGATTAGCTGCTGGTGGCTGCAGACCCTGCTGAGCAAACAGAGTGTGGGTAAGGGGAATGGGAAACTCAACACTTCCCTCCCGCCGCAGAAGGTGCCACAGCCCTGTCCCATGAGGCACTGTGAGGAGCAAGGGAAAGGAGATGAGCTCTGAGGCAGAAGCTCTTCCCTGTGAGGGTGCTGAGGCACTGGCACAGGGTGCCCAGAGAAGCTGTGGCTGCCCCATCCCTGCAGTGCTCAAGGCCAGGTTGGACGGGGCTTGCAGCAAGCTGCTCCAGTGGAAGGTGTTCCTGCCCATGGCAGGGGTTGGAACCGGATGAGCTTTAAGGTCCCTTCCAACACAAACCAATCTAGGATGCTATGCTCTGCTGTCCTGCTTCCCTGGCATTAGGGCAAGCCTATGGCAATAACAGGAAAAGGCACAGGAGAGACCGAACACAAACCTGGCCGCTGCCAGCTCCTTTCCCAGGGGCACATGGGTGGAATATGCAATGTTCATTGGTCTTCTGTGAGGTCTATAGCATATAGACCTATAGTGTACTCGGGGAAACTCACCCCCATTAATCCCTATCTGTATTCTCAAACTCAATCCAGCATGGACACAGGCTGTGGCCACACAGTTCTGAATATAAGTCAGTAACCAGGTGTGCAATGAGGAGATGAAAGCTCTGACCTTGCCACCATTAAAATCAGCAACAGCTGCAAACCCACCTTACACACCACAGGGTTGTTGTGAACGTGGGTGGGTAGAATTGGTCAGAAATGCTGATAGCAACAGCCCTTGAGGAGCAGCGAAAAGGGAGGGGAGAGAAGAACAGGGGAATAAATAGCTCACGCAAGCAGAGATTGTCTGTTGGTAATAATACCATCTCACCCTGTTTACAAGCTCAGAACTTGACAAGACACGGGCCGGATCCTCAGCTATTGTCAGCCCCGCTCGGTGAAGGTGCACCAATTTATGCCATCTATAGACCTGGCCATATAATTACTTTCCCCTCCGGTCTGCAAACCAGAAGCACAGCTACAAAATAAGTGGTAAAGAAAACAATACAAGTGCTGGATGTCTTTTATGTTCGCATTCCTCCTAGCACAGCACCCAAGCATGCACAGATCACTTTACTTACACTGCGAAGGCTTCACAATCTGCACCCAGCATGGAGGGCAACATCCAAACAAGTGGTGGAAACACTTCCTGACCCAAAGACCTTCCAGCCGTGTTTCAGGTTAACACCATCCAGTTGTACCAGAAGGCAGAAAGCACAGGGAGGGGGAATGGGACACGGGCATGGCAGCAGTAACCAAAGTAACATGCTGCTGTGAGGGGGCTGCTTGTTTCGGTTAAGGGCTTACAGCTCTTTGTCAGCATCAAGGAGCCTCCCTCTATTACTGTGTAAGCAAACAGG
The DNA here is from genome assembly GCA_039720435.1 of Amazona ochrocephala. Lineage (NCBI taxonomy): Eukaryota > Metazoa > Chordata > Aves > Psittaciformes > Psittacidae > Amazona > Amazona ochrocephala. Next base: position 1,185,637 of record CM077898.1, on the reverse strand, counting down.
CTTCTAAGAACACTTCAGATCAGTTTTGAGAGCATAACTAACCTTGGTGAGAGATTCAGGCTCCCCTGCTCTTCTCAAGGCTGGTTCCACTGGTTCGGGTGGATCAGGACTTCCCCGAGACTGCAGGAACCGGTTTGAAGTTTACCAGCAGGGTCCCTGTGACACTGCAATTGCTGTAGTCATTTCTTTGTCTTTAAAATGCCATATAATTGCTAATGTAATTAGTGCTGTATACAGAGGGGGCCTGTGCAATTACAAAGTCCTAAGATCAAGTAATTAATGTTCTGTCAACAAAACAGCAACTGTTTCATTAACAACTGCCTGGCTTTGAAAACAGATCAACTCACAACCTTACCCACTTGGCTGAGCTGCACAACGGCAGCGAATTCAACCCCAAACCATTCCAGCCCGGAGCAGCGGCATGCAGGGGACGGACTGTGGCCCCCCCACCTGCAGCTCCAGACATTCCCCTCCTGCAGGAGGAGCCATTCACAGTGCTCAAAGGGACAGGGCTGGCAGCTGTGGAGACCCCTCCTGCACAGGCAGTTGTGCTCCCAGCTTCATGAGTAACTTCGACTATTAAACGCTTGCAGAGGGTTTGAAGGCCATGGAAAGCTTTATCAAACACTATGGGAAGGGCCATTGTTGTCCTTTGGGTTTGCTTTGTATTTCCAGGCGTTCCTGAGCCACCAGGACCCTGAACTCCCATCTCACAGTGTCATAAGAGGAGAGGGGTGTCTCCTTCATCGCAGCTATCTTGTTTTGACAGCTCCCATCCCTTACAGTGTCAACCAAACCCACTTTGGGGTCTCGTGTTTCTCGCTTGTATCAAGAGGCCATTTTCCAGGGTGGGAGACACAAGGAGATGGGAAGGAGCTGCACTGCTCGTACCAGTAATCCTGAGCCCCATCTACTGGTTCTTCATCTCCCGCTTTGATAGAGGGATGCAAGGGTCTCCTCTCCCAGAACACAACACTGACCCACGTTCTGAAGCACCATGGTGCCCATTGAAGTTGCAGCATGGAATGGTCCCTGTAGCCTAAACACGACACAAAACAAAGGGCTTCAGCACCAACACGGCCTTCGGCCCCAGATGAGTTGTGTTTCCCACAGCCACCTCATCCTCACACAAGCTGAGGTTCCATCGCCGTGCTATCCTGCAGAAGCCAGCTCAGGAGCCAGGCCTGTTCCCCCTGCCCCAGTGCATGCACAGCGCAGCCAACAACAGACCATAGCTGGGGTAGAATGAATGAGGCAGCAGAAGCAAGAGGGATCAACGAGGACTTCTGGGGAGCTCAGAGGCACAATAAGCACCAGCAACCCAAAGTAACAGTTTCTCCTCTGCTCTGTGCGTGTCATTTTATCACCGAGTAATTAAAGAACACTTTAAAATGGTGATTAATGGGCTTTTTAGCATCAGAGAACTCCAATCTTTGATGTCAGTTGCTTAAACGTTCCCTTTACTTTGCCACTGAGGAATGGAAATAAAGAAAGAATGGCAAGAACGGGTTTATTCCGCCTTCATTTTACTTACTGCAGGGAAGCTCTGTAACAGCGGCATGGATGGAAATGAGCTTCTGATAACACCAATCCTGAACCAGCACCATTCACAGTCCACTCCCTGGACCATGGACCGAGGGAATGAGCTGCTTCCTTTCTCTTCAGCAATAGCAGCAAACCTCCAACACACAAAGCCTGGTTTTCTGCTTAGTTTGAGCCACTGATTGAAGTAATGCCTCTCGAGGGTGCTTGGGTTTATTTCATAGGGCTATTTTTAACCATGGGTGAATTTATACGTGATGGAGAGTTAAGAATTAAATCAGCTCTAATTGCCCTTGTTTTCCCTTTTGGTTGAGATCCGGACTCCATAACATGCATTCCGTGCCTTGCTGTGAGGATTACAGAGGTGCCTGTTCCCAGAACAGTATTCCCAGCCCACTGCAGCCTATATGGCCAGTATTTTCTCTTCAAGAATAACTGTTGTCTTGCCTTTTCTCCATTTCCCCTTTCTCCGCTCAGCCTTTCCCTCTACATCCATAATTATGGAGCTGACTGAAGAACTTCCCTGCCCAGAGCTGCTGAGTATCCCAGTTGGATCCCCACAGCAAGGCAGGGCAGTGCTGTGCCATTTCGTGCTGTGGTCTTACAGAAACTGCTCTGATGCACTAAAATACCCCTGAAAACCGATGCACGTGAACTCCTGAATGCCTCGAGGTGTCAATCCCTGTGGGATTTGCCCGAAGCCCGGTGGAACCCATGAGATCAGCAGAGGCTTGACCCTACACCCTAGAAGTGACCAAGGGACTGCAGGAAAGAAGTAAGCAGGCAGGTTGGAGTTTGGGTAGATGCATTCACCCGTCAGCCTCTATGTAAGCATCAGTTTCTTGAAGCCTTATTGACAGTGGGTTTCTCCTTGGTTCTATTCCACCCTTTGAACAAATCCTGCCTGACACACGCTCTTCCTTCCAGCCATTGGTAACGTGTCACACCTACATGCAGATTATGGATGCTTTTCATTCAATTGCTCTTGGAAGAAAAAAGGAGGGGAGGAAAAGGGGGGGGAAGAGCAACTTTAATACTCTACAGTAGCACAAACCTCTTGGGCTTAAAGCATCGTTCAGGTAGACACATCTGGTGAAATGCATCACCTCAAATTAGTATCAGGGGTATTGAGATCCTAAGACGACTGGCAGACAATTCCCCCTCTAATGTACTGCTTTTGCGATTGTTGAAGAAACTTGAATCCCAAACCTCCTGTGAAATGAGTGACACTAAACACGCCTGCTCAAATACTGAAAGTGAAGATCAAAGACGCGGTGTCCAAATTGGCTTTGCAAACAAAGCAAAGCCCAGGGATCCCCAAGAGAACGTGGTGCTAATTTTATCAGATCTCCTCGACTTCTTCCTCCCAACACTTTGTCATTTAAGGAAGATGGCAATAATGAGCATGCATTTCTGGAACTGGCGAACGTTGCTGTAGCACAGGCTCGCTCCCTTTTAAGTGTGTGTTTTGCAAGTCACCTAATAGCCTTCATCTAGTTTAAATGAAAACTGAGGATGTTTCGCTGCCTGGAAGCTGCCTGCATCCGAGTCCCTGAACCACGCATCCACAGACACGCACACGTTCTGCCATGAATATTTCAATACGACTCAGCCTCTCAGATCAATACAGGCAACTCTCAAGTCCCATTGATTTTTCAGAGGTTTGCCTCACAAGGGTGATAAAATATTTCTCGAGTTATGAAACCCGAGTCCAGGAGCTCTTGCTGACACTTCAGCATTTACTAGGCCCATCTCCCTCTGTCTCCATTTATGACTAAGCAATAAGTCTTGGCCAGGCAGGCAACATCATCCCATAGGGCCCACTTAGGGTCAAAAAGAGAAGTCAGGATAATAGGACAGCCCGTAAGGTCCCTAAACTTCTGTTTGCTGAGGTATTCACTTATTCTTTTCCACATGCCTCAAAGCCCTTACTCCAGCATTCGTTAACCAGGGAGTGAAATTCCCTTTCAGTACCTCTGTAAGCTGTCAGAAAGAAAGGGACACCCGAAGCAGACACCAAATAAAGCAACTCCCTGCTGAGGCAAGGAAGCTAATCCTCTCCATATGGAAAGGAAATATACTTAATTATGTATTTATGCATGTCGTTGCAGGCTTATATCTTGTTTCACTTTCATCCACAATGATCCAACCCTATTTAAATATAATGAGTAAACATTTCTGGGTTTACAATAACATGAGCACACGGTTGCTCAGTGTTTCCCAACCATTTCCTTGCAGGACATGGCAATTGAGTGTGGTTGTTACTGGTACTGAAGCAGTAGCCAGGGAAGCCAGTCATGGCCCATGACTCCACTGTGTTAAGGCGTTTACAATCACAAAAACCAGAAGGCAACCACTGCTCCAAAAGAGTTTAGAACTGAGCTGAAGACACATTTTGAGTTAGGAGGTAGAATCTGTGGATTCTGGTTGCAATATTCCAATTATTCCCTCCAAAATGGGGATCTCTGCATAACAAAGAATGACATTTTTGATCCAGTAGATAGCTCACAGTCTAAAACACTGCCAGGGTAGGATCCAAGCTCTTTGCTGGCCCCTGCCAAGAGACCTGTTGCACATGACAGGCTAATAATGTTCCCTGCCCCATGTACCTCAGTTTCCCTTTGTCCCTTTCTAACTGTCCCATTTGTTTGTATTAAATTCCTTGGTGTAGGCATTGACTACGTCATGTCCAGGCAAAGACCACACCTTAAGGTAAGCAGAATATACACAAGCAACAACTCTTACATTAGAATCTACCCAGGCAGCGTTAACATGCTTTAAAAGTCATGAACACATCTCAAACACTAGAATTAGATCTTTTAAACCACAAGGAACATCTCTCACTGGAGGTACCCTAGGGCAGGCTGATGAGCTGTGGATCAGCAAACAGCAGTTTGAATGCACAGACACAGAGCCAAGGCTTAATTCAGTTTCCCTATTTGTTCCTTAATAGTTCTACACCCAACATGGCACCTGCACTGAAGCAGCACAAGGCATTCTGGTGAGAAGACGACTGCTTGTTATTCCTTGTGAACAGATCACGGTATAAAAACGAGGTTAACTGACTTGACCCACCGCAGCGATCGGTCCCTGGCAGTTGTATTGATTCCTCACTGCCTCCTCCAGCTTCCCCTCCATTTTGCCAGCTCTTTTGTTTTCAGGAATTAGGATACATCTTTCATCACTTGAAATTTCAAGACCTTGATCCTGGAACAACCTCGTGAAGTGGGACAAGTCCTACAGGCTCTCATTCCCCACTCTTCCTCAGGACACGTCGCTGCTGTTTACCACACACAATAGGCAGGATGCTCCCCGGTATCGCAGGAAACACGTTCATTACACTGCAATGGGAAATCTGGAACTGCAGAGTTGCATGTTAGAGGTATTAACGGGATGTTAATTACTGGCTAGTAGACACAGGAGCCGTATTACTGTGTCCATAACCCATTTAACAGCAGTGGAAAGCTTTTCTTGCACTGAGGTGTTAGTGTGGGACGAGGGATGCGAGCAAAAGACCAGAGGCCGTTTCTGATGGTGGGGTTCAGACGCTGGCCCTTGGGGGCACCATGCGGCTGTCTCCAGCTGAGATCAGACCCTCAAGCATTCAGTTCCACTTTTCTTATTACCTCCACCATTTCAGGCCCTTTGGTAATTCTGAACACTTCCATTTGACTACAGCAGGCCTCTGTTTCCTGAGGGGAAATAATTTCGTCTGCACCAGACTGTCCTTGGTTACAAACACCAGGAAAAGCCAAGGAATCAGCACTCTGTTGTGTGTCGAGTTGCCCAAACAACAAATGCTTTCCTCCCTAGGAAAGTGTACTCGCACCGGTGTGCATTGCCCCCAATATTTAGCATTTGATATTTGACTGCATTAGTTGTATATGCTCCATTTACTGGCCTCAGACAAACTCAAGCCCTTCTAAAGGGGGTGGCACTTCTACCTTCTTGCTCAGTACATCCTCTGCTAAAATATACACAGTTCCCATGCATACACAAGACAATGCTGGAAAGAGAAGTTCTCAAGAACACCTCCATAACTTAAAATCCTAAAGCATGCAAGTACATTTGAAGCATCGTACCCAAAAAGCCTGAATATAAGAAGTGCTAAATCAATTGCAGTGATGATGCGCGATACTTTGGGAAAAGAAACAAAATTCCAGTTAATCATTTAGCCTAAGACACAATTTGGTACCCTAACTCCTAGCCTTACCCTGGAAATCATCAGCAAATCTCTTCTGAAACATATGCTTTTAAAAGACAACTCTTGTACCAGATCCTAAGCTGCTTTCTGGTAGTTCAGGGGTATAATCCTATTTCTGTTTCTTTGTTTGAAGCTATATTTAGCATTATTAATATTGGTCTTTTTTATCCAGTAACACCAAGGGGCCTTGGGCACTTTGAGACCAGGAATAGCTGTGCTATCTGCTGGATGCGATGCGGCTGGAGGCTGTCCCAGCCCTGCGTGGATTACAGGGAAGGTCTGAGAAGTAAGAGGAGTGCAGAAGAAAGAGGTGGCCAGATTCACAGCTCAGTGGCCAAGGCAGAGGGGAAGCCCAAGAGGGCCATTCCCTGAGCTGCAGCCTGCGACTTTAAAAGGCAATGCAGAGAACATCAGCACTTTATTTTCAGACTTCAGGCAAACAGGATTCATGTGCCCAGGCAAAGACGTGCTGCTACAGCTGTACTGCTCTGCTCTATGTCTGACCTCGAGAAAGCAGCTCAATTGCAGTTAGGCACCTAGAAAAGCTCATTTAAGAGAGCCTTCCCTGAAGTGGCTTCCCCAAGCTGACAGAGCTTGCCATGGGAGCCCAGCTTGCCCAGTTTCCATTCTTTCCCCACGCATGCGATGGTCTTCAAGGTTTTTCAGGAAGAAAAACCACACTGCATTTCACTTCTTTAAATAAAATCTGGCTTTCAACCCCTGCCTAAGAGAGTTCATCACTCTCCTCATTTAAACACATTTCAAACAGGTTCAGCAGCACAGTTCAATGAAACGAAGAGGAGCTCCGTAGTTGCATCCCAGTTTGCCACTTCAAAACCAGAGCACAAGTGCATGCCATTCAGTCAAGATCCATACCTCCCATGGCAGCAACACCTTCCAAGAATCCTAAGTTAGTTAAAACCCACATCAAAACCCATGTTGGCCATCTCTAACCAAATTACGCTTTTCAAGCTGTTCACTCCCCAAACCCCATAAAATGCTTTCTGATATTTTCCCCACACCCCGTGTTAAACTGTAATTGCTGCCGGTTGAATAATCGCTGTTAGTTTTGCCACTTTATAGTCCTTGGGAATGTGACCTGTCATTATAAAGCTTCTAAAAATATCAGTTAACACTTTACAATATTCTCTCCCTTATTTCCTTCTGCAGCAATGGATGTGCCCTCCCTGGACCAGATACCTGATCTGCCTTGGAGCCTGAAACCTTTCAGCACGAGTTTTTGCAGTCATTTGCGCTGTAACACCTTTAACATGCCTGGGAATAGAAAGGCAGATCTTTAACTGATGGAGACTGGCATAGCTCCACTGATTTGAAGTGTCTCCCCTGTTTACACCAGTTGGAGAGTGCACTAAGAATTTCTATGCATTTACTTCACTTAAAAACCCAAACTCACTCATTTCTCACTCTTTACAAGGCTTAATTTGAATGCTAAGTAGAAAATCAAACCCATGCAGTAAGAATAGGTGTTATTAAACAACTGATTTTCAGTCTAACTTGAGAACGTATTTCGGGACATCTCTGATGTGAGGTCTAGTTGAAACTATCAATACGCTTCATTATCTCCCTGAACTGGACCCTCAGTTTATAAGCTCCGTGCCTCATCTTCCAAGGTGCCAAGAAACCACATTTCCAATGGCAGCTGTGTGGAGCAGGGTGGGCAGAAGGCAGGGGTTTGCAGCAGTAGCATGAGGAGTCTCATGCAGGATAGGTTACACACAGGGACCCTTCTGGAGAGAAGGGAGTTGAATACAGAAGATTTGCTGAAAGCCCAGGTAATTTCTAGTACAATCACAAACTTCTTCAGCCATTTCCCTCTCCCCATCCTCTGCAGGTTTGTACAGGTTTTCAGCAGCACTGGCACTCAGATTCCCATCTCTTAAACCCCTCAACCACAGCCACTGTTGTTATTTATAGTGCTACAACACACACAACCCTGTTGCTCCAGCTTGCAGTCTCTTTACAGACTTATTCTCTGACATCCCAGCCCACAGTGTCCAACTAGAATATTCAGAAGCCCATTTCTTGGCCAAGGAAGAAAGCTCTTTATAAAGAGAAGGATAAGTACGCATCAGCAGTCTCAGACTTCGTACATTCTTCCTCGCCAGCACAGCCCCAAGTGGTTCTAGCACAGCCTCATCTTTCAGTTTAAGCACAGGAATCATACTAACACTCTCCTGCAATAAGCCCAGGTCTCCAGAGGAAGGGAGGAAGGATTGAGAGTCGGCTATATTCAGCATTGTTGCTAAAACTCCACAGTAGGCTGACCCCATGGCCTTTTCCAACAATCTTTAATACCCAGTGTTACATGATTCCTAACGGCACTTCTTTGGCGCTGGACAGGGCAGAGGTCAAGGTCTGGAATGTCACCAGGGCTGCTACTTACTGAGGAAAGACAATTAGACGATTGTCTAGACAAGCGAGCTCTGTGCTGTGTGTGATACGCACGCAATCAGCTCTTGGAGGTGATAGAAACAAGCTGCCGAGGCACCACGGTTTCCTGCGCAGCCTCCTCCTTCCTTTCCTGGGGATCTCTTGTGTTCTTCCTCTGTGTGTGCTCTTCCCACAACTCTCCTCCTCTGCCTCTGGCAGCTCTGCTGTTAGAAACAAGGCAGCTGTGGACATTACAGTTGCAGAGCAGAGTACTTTAGCCACTGAGACAAAGAGCTTGACTAGTGTGATTCTCCAAGCTCAGTGTTTGGCCATTTACAGCTATTATTTATATTGTAACATTATTCATGCAAAATACAGAATCTGTAACAGGATAGCTTAAGAATTCCTAATCCTAACCTAACGTCCACTCTCTGGCAGACACAGATCTAAGAAAATAACTGAAATTGCATTGCCAAAGTCCAGGAAAGTGCATTAAGCCACCAAGTTATTGCACTGAGAACAACCAAACCAACCAAAACCAGTCAGCCAGACCATTATTGTCCAGCACCTCAGGCTATATATGCTTAAGATGATCCAAACCCCATCTATTACTCATTGGAGGTAGTGGGAAACTATCAGCACAGTTTATTTACTGCAAAACACTGATAATGACATCTTAGCGTTCTCGACCACCTCTAATTCCAATGATCTCCAAGTGTTTTCTTGCAGCTGTAGCTCACCAGACAATGTAATCACAGAATTAAAATCCCATTTACTCCAACAGAATGTGCTCAAGTGCTTTGCTAAACTGGGGACTAAACTATTACCATTTACATGCCCGAAAGGCAGAAATTAGCTCTCCAGTTTTACAGCTGAGAAGAAAATGAGGCTTGCAGAGAAACTCACTCAGATTTACCCTCTGTGATTCCAGGTATGTCCAAATCAAACAGAGGGATGCACAAGAATCCAAAACCAACAGACTAGAGGCAGACCCTTAGCTTTGTGTGTTCATTCCTGTGCCACGGAGACCAGACTTGCGTGCATGAGAACAGGACCATATGGGAAAGATGAGTGCATTGAATATATATGGTCTAGAAAAATTATCTTCTTTGTTCTTTTCCCTCAGAACGGGTACCCAGTTCCAGATTTAGACCAGGCAAAGTGGCACAAACTCAGCATATTAAATCCAAATCTTGCCTCTGGGTTCACAAAAGGATTTATGGAAATACAAGCCTTTTCAAGCTCTAGGGCCTGCAGGAAACCCCTTGTGGATGCCTCTCTTACCCAGAGCTGCTTTAATAGGACCTTCTCAAGCAGAACCTGCAGCACACAGTGTCCTGGGAATCCTTCTCCCAACTTCCTAAGTGGGACTTTGGAAGAAACGTGTCTCAGGGGAATGCTCCTCCGTTTTACATGGAACCCACTCGCATGTAAAGGGAGGTATTTTCAGCCCCCTGCTGTGTAGATACAATCAGCAAAGCTCACAGTTCCCTCTCTCACTGCCTTGATTCAAAGAGCTCCCAGTAACCCGGGACATAACAGCAAACCTTACACAGAGTGAACATTAAGTGAGGGCAAATTCCCTCTTACATCACCCAAAGGCTGACTATATCCCAGTTAAGAGGATCTCCAGGATGTGTTTTTTTACATTCCTCAAAGAAGGCCCTTGGGCTTTGGGGCTTTTGTGGGTTGGATTTTTTAAACCAACTTTTATCGGATGGGTTTGTCCAAAACTGTCTTGTAAAGCCCTGAGCAAGTTCTGCTGAGCAAAGCCAGGTCTGCATTTACTGCTCTCCAAGCTTCCAAGGCACCTTCTTGCACTATAACCACACCGTGATAGAGCAGTGATATAAACCTGAGGGAAATGAATCAAGGCTGTTAGTATCCAAACTATTAAACGTAAAACTTCTGTTTGCGAGGCTCAGAGGCTTCTTAAATTGCAAGCAACGTCATCAGCTGAAGCATGGTAGGAGCTCTGAGTTGTTTAAAGCTTGGTTTAGCACAGTTTCTTTTAGGTTCAAACCACTTCAGATGAACTCCTGCCTTGCACAGAGTTAGGCATTCTATTAAGAATAGCTCACTTGAAAAACAACTGTTCAAATACTCCTTGTTGTCTAGACCACTGATAGAGTCAGATGCAGAGAAGTCCAACAAATATTAACGAAGGCCTTGCTAAAGCCACGGAGGAATGGAGATGCAGGAGAATGTAATTTATCCACCTTGCTGAAAACAAGATTACTAAGTACATTCCAAGCTCTGGATTGCCAGAGGCACCAGTGGAACAGTGATTCCCGTGCCACACTCCCCGCTAGTTGCTTCCAAGGTTTCACTGAAGGAGTACCCTAAGATACACGAACTCTACTGTCTACAGGAGAGTGCCAAGATGTGGTGCTCAGCATGACTAACACTTCTCCTAGGTACCTGTCTACATAGTTCTGTGCCCGACTAAGCTTTGTTCTTCTGGTTCTGGTTACTAAGAACTATACATCAAATTATTGCTACTGTGGGGACTGTGAAATTTTCTTTCTTCAAAATTAAGAGGAATGGAAAATTTACACATGCTTGAGTTGATTTGGTTTAGTTCACATGAAGTGTTTTTACCTATAGAAATCACTGTCAGAAGATAAAAGGGGGGAACATGGAAATAGTGTTAATATTTAATATTATAGTATTTATTTTTGTAATATATATAAAATAAATAGAAGAAAATAAATATCTGCACTTAAGTAAAGTAGTGGCAAGCTCTGAAAGTGCAGTACCCTGGGCTCTTGCACACATGGACAGAACATAGACACCAGTTACCATTTGCTTTAGCTTTGCTACGAAACCTCTCTTACAAGTGTAGTCCTGAGCTGTACATTTGCGACTGATAAAGGGAAGCACCTTCTAGCACACTGGTCCTCACCCCCATCTGCAGGTGCGGTTGAAGAGGAAGGAATACTTGGAGATCATACTCAGAGAGAGCCTTCAACCCTGAGGGTGGTAGGTAAGTAATCCAGGGGCTCAGGAAAGAGACCCCCCCTTTGCTGTTTGCAGTAGTGTGCCAGAGGCAGATTATCCACAGAGCCCTACAACAGCTCCTGCTTTGATGAGATCAGGGGAGAATGTAATGATAGGCTGCTCTCTGTACTGGGGCTGGAACAGCTCCAGTCCTGTCAGGCCCAAATGATCCTGGGAGTCAAAAGTCAGTCTTTGCTTTCCTAGAATGCCTGATGCAATAGGAATCCACTCCAGGAGTCATTTCTGTTGCATTATAAATAAACAATAAAAGATGAGTGTTTGTGCAGCCTGTGCAGGCTTTATAGCAACAGTACAGTAAATGGGAACCTTTAGCTTATATTGCTACTTCTGTGATATGTTAAATCACTTAAAATCTAACTTCTATTGGAGCAATTCTCCTGTAGAAAAAAGGGCCCTTCCTCCTTCCTTCATATAATTTGACCCCCAGGGCATAAGAGCTTTCTCCTCAGCAGCTCCTGCCCATCAGCGCATCTTCTTAGCATCTCTTTTCCCCCTTCACCTCATTCACACTCTCTTCTAAACTCAGCTGCAAGCATCTCTTTTCCCCCTTGCCCATGACTCTTAATTTCTCCCTCCCTTGGCAGTTATTTAACTCATTAACTGAATTAATTTTAACCCTAAAGCACTTTGGTTGAATAGATTTTATGAAAGATCTGATACAAAATAAAGTCTTGGGGGCCTTATGCCACTGTAGGTGCACAAAGGACCCTTGGTGTAACTGAGAATCAGACCCTGATTTCCCAGATTCTGCATGGAGTTTAATCTCAGTGCGACTCACAGATTCCATTTAATGACAAAGTGGCTCTTTGATTGATAAAGGTCCCAGGCCTCTGATGCAAAGTAAACAGCCAAGCATCCCAAACGGTGGAAAAATTATTCTTGGACGCGTATGAAAGAAGATCCTCCATCACTTTCTCACATATGCTGCTTAGAAAAATCCTTTTTCACTTCAGAATGCTGTTTTATAAGGAAATATTAAGAGGAGAGTGGGCTTTGCCTTTTACTCCAAGAGATGGCTGTTTGGCAAGGGAAAAAAACAAAGTCAAGATAGAAATAACATGGAAGTGCCCTACAGAAGGTTTATTCTGCTCCATGCACCCACGGCTTTGAAACTCAGTGAAGTTTCTCTTTCAGGTCAATTAAACTTCTGTGCAGCAAAATTGCACTGGAGACAAGAGTCTACGGACATGAGGTATTGATTGCAACCTGCTAGCACCCAGAAAGGGGCATTTTCAGCTGCCTATGCCTGGGAGGTTTCTGAGCCTCCAATTTTCCACATAAATGCTCAGGAAAGGAGGAGGGGAGCCCACAGAGGCTCAAGGTATGCTCAGAACAACCAAAGGGAATTATGGCCCTTCAGCACAGTTACATTCCATAGACTATCACACAGCTCCTGACTCACATCTTCATGGGATTCATACTATCTACATTCAGATATATATACATGTACATGTATGTAAGTGTCTAATTCTAAAAGGATGATTACAAGCCACCACTACCTACTCTTTAGCACTGTGAAACTCATTGCAGTGAGATGATCCTTTATAGAAGCAGGCAATGTTCAACGCACTCTGCTTCCAGTCTGGGTCTACCACAAACCTCAGCTTCAAAGATCATTTCTTCACCAATACAACTCCTTCAAAGAGCATGCGTTAGAGAACAAGAAGTGACCCACGGAATTGTGTTCTGCTTCCCATCGCTGCCACCTACTTGCTAAACAACCTCGAGCAAGTCACTTCCAAAGCCACTTCCACTTTTCTTCCCAACACTTCCTTGTTCAGACCTTCAGCTCCTTGGGACAGGGACACTGCGTGTGAGAGGTGCACAGACTTAACGCTTGGAGCTATATATTGTTACCATAAACATACATACAAGCACACATAGGAATAAGCTTCCAGGTAAGAGGGAAAAAGGCCCGTTCACTGGAAGGAAAGTCGGCATGTTTGAAGAGCCACTCTGGCACACGAACGCCTCTGCCCATTTTTATTCCAATAGATTTATTTCACTATATTTGAAAGTTTCATCAATTTCTGTAGAAGGAAAAGAGAAAAAAAAGGGCAGGAGGTGGAGAGGGGGAAGGGAACCTGTCTGTGAGGGCTGCCAGTTTCTCCATTACGGATACTCACACACAGTAATCACAGGCGCTAAAGAACTTGCTCTGATCTGCTCAGGACAGATGACCTCTCCGCTCTTTCCTCACCTGTAATTTCTAGATTTCAGCTGATTTAAAAGACTGCGAGGAAACAACACACTGTTCATAGATCAGTGCCAAAGAGAAGCCCTTGTATCAGGAACACGTCTGTCTGTTTCTGATACAGGGAGTAAATTGACTCCAAATACAGCCCTGCACTTGTTGGTCGTTTTCCCTCAAAGCAGTAAATAAGGAGCAGGGCTGGGAAGCTAAGCCAAGCTAATTTGGCCAGTTATTATTTGACTGAAAGGTGATAGGGAACGTTTAAATGGTTTATCCCCTTCTTGTTAGTGGCATCATTCAATCAGGACTACTAAGCCTCCAAGTGAAGGGATTGCAACTACCGAGGGAATTACTCACTCCAGCCAGGAAATGTGGGGTTTGTTAGTTCAAACAGCATCTGTAGGAAGCTGGTAAACAACAGCTGAGATGATGAAAGATCACATCAACTCCTTGCTTTGAAGTAAAAGATATTAAAACCACGAGCATACAAGTTCCTATTATAGCTCAGCCCCCCCGCATGCTGATCCCCAAGAACCTGGCATGGTTGTAGCTGCTGCATAACAAGCTGTATAATAAAAATCCATAAAAATATCAACGAGGCACTTGAAAGTGACATGGAAAAGTGAGGGAATTTCTGGTGATGCTGCCATTGCAGGCAATTTGTTCCTTTATGCCTGGAATGAAATCAAACATTCTTCCAGGCCCAGAGTGATGTTTTCAGTCTTGGAAACTTCAGATCTGTTGTCACCTGGATGGGCAGATTGTGGATACTGAAAAGCAGAACCATTACAATCATTTGTACGTGGGGTGCGTGTCAGATCTGCATGTGAGCACAAGGACCAGGGGTCAGATTTTAATGGCAGACTCACTGGAGTGTGAGTTCTCGCTGCGTTAGGTGCTTGCTGGCAATTACGGAAGTACAAAACCAAGTCGGGGCTGCTGCCTCTTGGCATGTTAAAGGGCTGCAGGTTAAATGCCTACAGTGCTTTGGAGCTGCTCCTCAAAGCTGCTCACAGTTGCTCCAGGAAGTTCTGTTACCTGACAGTACTGAGAATCAAGCACACACACTTTAGATTCCCATTGCTGTCAGCTTCTATCATTTTAATCCACTCCACCCATAGTAAAAAACCTCCTCACTTGCTCCTTACCCAACATCTGCTTTCTCCATCTCTTCTAAATCCCCTCAACGTTTGGTATTGTGTTTCCCTCTTCTTTCCCTTCCAGGAACCGCTCCACCTTACTTTTTCCTCTGAGCTAACTAACCCCATCATGTATCCCACCCTCACCAAAACTGGCACCTACAGAATCCAGCTGATAGACAGCAGAGACCCAGGCTTTAGTTCAGGTCCCTGGTGCTCCTACACTGCAGTCATTTCTCTAAGCCATTCCTATATAAAATAAGGATAACAATTTACATCTTTATGTGCAAAATGCTTTGAGAGTTTGACATGAAAAGAGCCAAACAGCAAGCATGAATAATATACGAGAGCTACAGGACAAGAGATGGGGTTTATTCCCACTCCTAACATGCCAATTGAAATGTTTTTATCTATGTAAATATTTTTCCACAAGAAATCTTTGTCAATAATAGCATTTTCCCCTACGTGTTTCAAAAGCCTTTAGCTTTAAGAAGTGCCTGTTCAGGAAGATCTCTAAACCAAAGCACCTGTACAATGTGGACTCTCTTTCTGGAGCCTCACACTTCCCTGCTGTTTCCTTTCCTTGCATTCTCCCCCAGCAAGGCGCCCCCGATGCCCTACTTTTGTAACTATGCCTTTATATGTATTAGAGCAATACAAACATATGCAGTCAAACTTGAACTAGTCATGTCCATGTGTCAGAAGGTGCCTGAAAGCTGAAATACTCAGAGGCATTTTGCCATCTCATTTGTTTGATTCGCTGCCTTTCAGCACATGTAAATCTATTCATTTAGGATGCCATACAAGAGACAGAGTGCTTCAGGGTACAGCATGTCCAGCTTCTGCAGAAAACAAACATCCTAGGCCTTGACCCTACAATAAACCCCGCACCAGCAGCTTTATGTCTTCAGTATAGCAGTGGTTATGACTTGAAAATCTCAAAAATAACTGCTGCTCCCAAACGAAGGATACGGATCCCAGTATGAAACTACATCTCAGGGATACCATGGTCAAACCAACATCTTTCAGAAGATGAAATCTTCATAAAGTCTTCCTGGCCCTTAAAAATGATGGTCAAACAGCAATCCCTCCTCATTTGCAAGGCCCATCCCTTCCTGAAGTCTTTGGCAGCCACCCTTAGAGAAACAGAGTTCAGATGCAATAAGAGCAGATACTCCAGAGACTCCACAGAGCTACCCAGGATCCCCACTCCCCCTTTTTGGTTTTGTTTGTTTGGGATATTTTTAGGCAAAGTCACAATGACAGGCTGTAGAACCTCAAGTATAAAGCCCCAAGATAGATGGAAGCTGCAGCCAGACATCACTGCTTACCTTCATCTCTTCTTTCCCCTTAGGTAGGCTATAAGTGACCACTTTCATGTGCCAAACGCCTGTGCACGAGTATGAGCCACAGACTGATATGAGGCAATGGATTATGAACTACTGGTGATAGATGTACTCCATGGCTCTCCCATGGTTTCCCGCTCTGTGTGGAAAACTGGACACTTTCCTTGCGCAAACCAAGTGGCTTTTGCTGTAGCATTTTGCTGAAGTCAAAGCTGAGCACAGACGGGTCCAGATTTTGCTTGTCAGTATTGAGTACGTATTCCGAGGACTGGGAGGAAAAGCGGGCCATGAGGAGGGCTTGACTCCGGATACTCCTGACCTAAGCTCTGCTGTTAGACTACAACACCACCTCTCTTCTTCCAGCACAGAGCTGCTGGGTCTGATTCAATCAATTCTTTGAAATGCAGAATGTGAAAACAAATCTGTTCAGGTTTTCTCCCCGATTACAAGACTTTCACCTTTGCGGATGAGCACAGTGAGGAACACACACTCGGCAAAGGAATTCATTAGATCTCAGGAAAGAACATGCAGGCTTGAGGAGTATCCTTCCCAGCAGCTTCCAAAGTAACAACTGGTGACAAAAACTGAACTGCACTCCCCAGTGCCCTAAACGTGACAGATTAGAACCACCAAGGTAGAGAGAAACATCCATGTGTTACAGAGACACACTGATCACCACGAATGCACCTCTATGAAACGACTGTAGTCAGCTGTCAGCACATGCTGCTCTTTCACTCCCCCCCTTCCCTCATCTAAAGGTATCTGCTGCATTATGGGGCTACAAATAATGCAATAAAAAAGCATTTCAAGTTTCATTTGACTCTTGTTGCACTGTACACCAGAGCTGCATGCTTTACAAGTCTACCAGAGTGAAATAAAAAGTAAGACTTCCTGTATGTCTGCTCCGCTGCTCAGGTTATGAGGCAGAGAAAAAAATACCTATATATCAGTAATTGCTTTACATATAAATGTGAAAACAATTTTAGAACTCCCCGGTCCTGTATCAACATGCATATGTCTTTTACCAGCTCTGAACTGCCTATTATCATCACACAGAAGAGCAACGATAAAGGAGAAGGTTATACTCCACAGTTCAATGTTAACCTGTTTATATCCAAGCATTTGCAAAATTACCTTGAGGTGTACCTGGGGATGCTGAGAGCTCTGCAGCTTCTTTCATTGTTCAAGGAGTAGCAATGTAAAAGTCTAGGAACATCACCCCTGGCCCTCCTGCCTTCCAAAGCCACAGAGCACAGCAGGGCAGGAATCCTCAGTAGCCTCCAATACAGCCACTGTACCAGCCTGCAGATGCTGATGGCTATGTTACATTGCTATGGTGTTACACTAATGCTGAAAGTACAACAGAAAATACTCAGTTCTGTGGATTTCATTGCATCAAAAGAAAAGCCACATTCTGGGTAGCTGACATACAGCCTTGCACCAAACTGACTGCATGGGTTTAAAACCCATTCATTGTACTGTTATTTCAGTGCTGATCTATCCACATAAGCCAGCCCCATATTCCGCTACATCCATCGACAACAGCCCATACACCCCACCAAGAAAAAGAGAAAATCAATACTATGCAATTAAAAATATTTCTTTTAAGTAGCAGTAACCTGTCTTTTCCTTTGACAAAGACAGCCAAAAGCTTGTATAGCACATACCTAACAGAAACAAACCCGAGTGGACGTGCTCCTCAAGGAAACCCTGGGGAGCTGAGTGCCACTTGAGGGAGAAACAAAGCACTTACCTCAGTGTAATGCACTGCCAGAAACCATTTAAAAAGCAAAACCCAACAACCAGCAACCCAGAGCACTCCAACTATTCACCCTGACTGCTGCATATGGCCTGCACTCCAGTGTATCTGTGGAGTAGTAGTTAAAGCTCTTCGAAAGAGGATTGAAATTAAGCAGCTGTATTAATGAATGCATGGAACAACAAGTATGTGCACTGCAAACAGACTGAGTTTGAGTCTTATTACATGAGGAAACCCTTGGAGTCAGCCCCTTCGCAAGCCACTGTCATTAGTGGGGACCTGCAGAAGTCCCTGCATGGCCCCAGGAGCCTGTAGAATGATTTCTTGGATTTTAAGGTCAGCAAGTACCATCAGGTCATTTAGCCCAATGTCCTGAATAGCGGAAACACCCAGTGACAGATGTAAGTATGTGCTCCAAAGACAAAGAAAGGCTTCCCTGGTGCAGCCATGTCTTTAGACCTGTCAAGTACTGGATTTGACGTTGTTTTGCATAAATATCTGAACAGATGTCTTAAAAACCCTGGTCTTGAGGAGCTCAGAAACCCTACGAAATGAGGAGAGTATTTGATTCCTAAGGAGAAAGCAAAAGATCCACAGGCAAGCTAAGCTGGACTTGAACTTGAAACAGCAGAGACTGCTTAGGTGCCAACAGAGGCAGTCTGAACACTGGCCAGAATGCTTCAGGGTCTGATTTAGTGCCCAATGAAATCAATTATTGATTTCAGCAGGAGCTGGAAGATGTCTTATGGGAGCTGCCCAAAGGGACACAGGAAGTTCGTGGCAGAGCTGAGAACCAACCCAGCTCTCCAGACTTTCCATTTAACCATATGTCCTGCTGTCCTTTTACATTTCTCTGTATCCTCTGTAGAAGCGACTCCCCCCACCTCTGCCCCCCTGCTCTGCTAGGAAGAAGTGGATGGCACTTTAACTCTCCTAGCTGCGCTCCGTCAGCTCTCACTGCCACTTGGGATGCGCTGTCGCTTCCATGGAAACAGATTCATGAATCTTTTTCCCAGGAAATGCCTCCAAACTGCCTTCATTTTGTTTTGTTGTTGTTCCTAGGCAGGTCTGCGTGCACATGTGCATGCTGAGGCTGGAGGACTTTTGCTGCTATTTAATGCAGAAACAACCTTTTGGAAATCAAATTAGGTGCAACATTAATGGAAGTGTAAAATATTCTTTCTTTTTCCAAAGGATTTCCCCTCTTCTGCCTGGGGTTTCTTTGCCAACATCAGTTCTGCCATTTAGATGGCATGTGGCTATTAAAATATTTACCCATTTATTTGCATCTGTCACAGTCAAGGAAAGACAGTTGTGTTGCAATGAAAGAGAAGGGGAATCTCTATCACAGCAGGTCTGGCTACAAGGACGCAGTTCACTCTAAATGCTTGCACTAACATGGCTCATGCTTTCCACCACCGTGAGTAATACTGGGGGTTGGACTGGAACAGAAGACTTGACACTCTACGGCCTGGGCTGCCAAGCCAGAAGTTGGGCAAGATCAGTATCACATACCGAATCGAGGCCCAACAAGGAAATGTAATGCACATTGACAGTGATTTCCAGCCAAGCAGGTCCCCTTATACCTGAGGAGAAATTTAAGAGGAAAGCAGCCCATAGAAAAGAGTGCAGAGCATATCAAGTCACAGAAACAACGATCAGCTTCAGCCACCAACACAGGTTTCTCTCCATCAATACCACCACTCAAAGCTGCCAGCTCTGAGCCCTGAGGTATCTCCCATGCTTACAGCACAGCAACCTCAAATAGAGTACAGGACTATGGAAGTCATGAACTCTGCTCCTCAGGAGTTCATTGCCAGATAAGCAGAACACCTCCTGTTCAGCCTAAATGGCTTAAAGGTGCCAGAGTGGAGGTTGAGATGAGCTCTTAGGCAGAAGCTCTTCCCTGTGAGGGTGCTGAGGCGCTGGCACAGGGTGACCAGAGAAGCTGTGGCTGCCCCATCCCTGCAGTGCTCAAGACCAGGTTGGACAGGGCTTGGAGCAAGCTGTTCTAGTGGAAGGTGCCCCCGCCTGTGGCAGGGGTTGGGACTGGATGAGCTTTAAGGTCCCTTCCAACACAAACCAGCCTGGGATTGTATGAACACCACACAGCACTATGGTTTGCATACTTGAATTCTTCTTCGTCTCATCTCTGTTGGTTCTCTCATGATTTACTCTGTATGAGGGAGAAATATATGCATATTGTACTCCATACCCATAGCTATTACTACAGCTGAGATTTTTTTCTACATTGAATGCAGGCTGAATGCAGGTTCAACTAAAACTGGCCATAAATTCTCAAAATCTGGTTGCTGACAAAATATTTAGAATTATTTCTTGGAAGTGGCTATGTCTGGAGTTTGTGTTCGAATTATTACCGTATTTAACTCCCAAACCAGGTAAAATGCATGGAAACTGCTTAAGTTTGGCTAAATACCTTAAAATAAAAATCGACACAAGTTTTTGCCTTCTCAGACAATGAAGCCTCCACTCCAAGTCAAGAGCTTTGCATTTTCTGCAGCCCATTGACATCCTTCACTTTCTTCCTAAAAGATAATTTCTTTAAAAACTTGCATCTTGAGCCAAGTCACAACAAAAAAAACCCCTATCATTCAAGTGCTTTGGCTTCATTTTCCTCTGCTATTGCAAATGGGAGAGGAAACAGAAAGAAAACCATTTCATTTACCATTCAGGTGCAGGTAAACAAACTGGTTTGAAGAGGCTGAAGAATAAAAGCAAGAGACAGGAGCCCTTAACCTCAAGGTCCCACATCTGAATGGATCTTTTACCCCACAAGTAAAAGAAAAAGCTGCCCCTGGGTGCTGAGCGCTTACAGGACCACTTGAAGTTGGCCAGCGGGCACAGCAAACACAATGTACACTCGAATGGCACAGTTCCGATGTGCAGAGAGTTTATGCACCAATTCAGTGGAGCAGACCCACTAAGTGGGCTTCTCCTCTTAGTAACAAGGACAGTACTGGAGGAAATCTGCACTACTGCAGTCTCTAGTAAATGGGAACTGTAAGAAGCCTTGAAAAAGGAGCCACTGTAGAGCAAGGCAGTATCCTGGTGGCAATTACACAACTAACTGAAGGCATTGGGATAACTGCAAGAGACTCTTAGTGGGGGCTGGGACACTCACCCTCCATAAATCTCATGATGATATGAGTGATAACCCTCTCTTGTCTTCTGTTGTTCACCTTTCCATCTATGTGAAGGTAACTCTGTGGAGTACACACTGAATGTAATCTTCCAAGAACACAGGGCGCCTGAACATAGAGAAGTGCTTCAATCATGGACATCATCCAGGAATTCCAAGTTAATCCTAACAACAGGCCTTAGCACGTGAATTGAGCTGAATTGCAAAATTCAGTGTGACACAAGAGATCATGACAGTAGAATCCTGATCTGAAACAATTACACAGCTTTTTCATCCTATCCTCAGAGAAAATAGAAACCAGATTATGAACAGTAGTGACCCAAGTAACACACATTCCTGGTAAGAGCAGTGTCTGAAGCCAACTCAAATATGACAAGGGTTAAGCTACTTGACATAGTGAAGCTGTCTGTAAGAGGGGCAGAGAAACTTTGCTCTGTCATGTCCTTGTACCAACTTGCAGTGTACAACAAACGATTTTGGCTGCGAAGGAGAATTCTCCCACTGTTACAACTGCATTGCTAGTGCAGTCCACAGACACCGTGTTGGTTTCATGTAGCATAACAGCCTGAGGGAAACTCTTTCCTTATTGCATTCCTCTCTCACCCTCTTTTTCCTCCATCCTGCAAACAATTCATTAGAAAGCTACACCTAAATTATAAATTACCAACTTTAGGGAGGAAACAAATTTACTTGAGATTCCGAATGGCTGCTATGTCCAGATTGGAGAGAAGCAGCTGGTTTGGAAATGTTGCCTTTTTCTTTGTTCCGAATGCTATTTAAACATTGGCAGGGGGCCTCATTAAAGATGAATCGATGAATTAGTAAGTAGTGTTGTAGCCAGAAGAGACAGCATGTGCTCCTGTGGTGAAAACAGATTTACACAAAAGAAAGGAAGGGAGGGGGAGAAAATACCCCATCTCAATGCGTAACAAAGTCAGCGGTTTACAATATTCTATCAGAGCTGCACCAATCCCAGGCAGGATCCATCACAATTTCCAATATAAATTCATATTTGGGGAGAGAAGTTGGAACTGGATGCAAAGTTTCCTCTGGGCTAAAATGTAATAGACAAGTTTTGAACCCTAGAGCATTTTAGTTACCAAAATGTTATGAAGTGTGAAATAATAATAATTAGGCATATAACATGGGAATCACAAAACACAAAGATATAATCCAGCTGAAAAAGCAAAGAGAGATATCAGATCAACTATCACAATTGATGTATGCAGGCATTAATATGTTAATAGCACCTTACTTTTGGCACCAGACTTCAATGGAAGTCACAGAAAAAAGGATCAGCTTTAGCCATGGAACTGCAGGGGGCTTTCACATAGTCCAAGTTGATGAGGGGATAAATATCAGGGGACAGACCAAAAGTGGAACTGCTTATCTGACTCTGAAATGCAAAGAAGTCAGGGAAGACAAAAGACCTGTCACAGCTCCTGCCCTCAGCACGATACTTACTCTTTTGGCCTTTATCTCTTGCTCCAGCACCAGGAGATGCAAAGGTAGCTCCACACTGTAGTAATGAGCACGGTGCTTCGCATCATACAACTGAATACACCTTTCACATCACCTACTCATAGGCACGTGCTCACCACCTGATCCTGAGCCTACCATCAAACAACTGGGCATCAACCTTCTCCTGTGCCACCAGGAGATAGCATTCCGTTAAAAATCAGAGCAAATTACTAAGGTCTGAAAATGGACAATTGAGCACAAAGAGGTTTCGTGATTTACTCAAGGTCACCCTGGGAATCTTGAGCAAAGCCAAAGGCTGAGTCCAGACCCCTCCTATTCAATACCTGTTCATCTATGACCTATCCTGCAAAGCAGAAACTGAAGGAATATAAGAAACTACCAAGTAAACATAAGATTTCTGAGTGACTCCAGCAGGTTTTTAACTCGTATATATAATATATATATATATATTGCTTCAGCGTGCAAGACTCCGATTCATTTCAGGTCAATCACTATTAATAAACCTTAAGAAGAGTCCTAAGAACTTGCAAGGCATTAGTTGCTCTTTTACAGTTGCCAGAGGACCATTTATCCTACTTGGTTAAGTTTTTAGCCACATCAAGGATTGGGAGCAAAAAAAGATCAATGTGATTTCTCTTTTGATCGCTCCAAGGCTGGGCTTCCTCTGTTGCTTTGCTATTTTAAATCACTCACTAACTCAGATCTGGTTCAAGACATTTTGCATCCTATATATTTTTCTTGCCTTCAAGGCAGAACCTAAGCCCTTCATGCTAAACATTGCCTAAATTAGTGACCTTCACACAGGAGAAAGTGAGACACCGAGCAGTTGGGTGACTTCGCACTGGCACAAGAGCATCCTGAGCCACAGCTAGGCCTGGAACTGAGAATGCCTGCCTGCAATTGAGATCTTTCCACTACCTCCTCCCAAAGCAAAGGAACACGCATGGGTTTTCACCTGAATTCCATCTCCCCTCTATACAGAAACACTATGAGAGAAATACCTGGGGTGATAGAAAGTTCCTTATTGAACCCAGACATGCCCTCACACTATCAGGTGACAAGAGCTGCCAGTCTGTGCTCAAGGTGGAGAGCAAACACTTTGATTTCCTTTCCAACTCAACTTCTGAGACCTTTATGTCACTTTAAGTTTGTTATTAGGGATGGTAAGAACAGGGGGTTTTAATTAACTTTATGTCCCAAGACTCCTCCCCAACTGCTCCATGTACATCATTATTCCCGGTGACTCCCTGTGACCGTGACCCACATCCTCCCCAACACAGAGGTTTGCTCTGAAGCAGAACTGAGCCCATCAAGAAGCAAGACAGGACTCCCTAATTCACAGTGGGCAGTCACACCGGACCTAACTTGATGGCTTAAGTTAGAGCAACCCAGAGGACACTCACACACATAGAGTGAGAATCAGCCTGATTGGACACAATAGCACATGAAAATTAGGTGCCACCAGATTTTCTGTCTACCTTATCATGTTCACCTCTATAAGAACACATTAACGTAGACCCTCCCTTCACAAATAATTGCCATTGGCAAAGTCCCATCACTTCAACGCCAACTGGGTAAAGTAAAATGGTGAAAATGGGAAGTTTTGCTGTTTGCTTCCATAGTAAATAGCATTTTATTCCTTAAACCCCAAATTAATTACCTGTGAAATAAAATACCACTTAGCATAAATAAAGGGAACAATATTTGGTGCATAAATCATACCCTGATTCAAATGAACTGCTAAAGAAAAAGAGGAATGGGGAAAATCCTCCCTCCAATTGTTTCCTAGCTCAGACTAAGCATCACCAAGAGAAATGCCAAAGGTGAGATGAAATCTGAATGACTAATTATTCAAATCAAGGGGACAGGAAGGCTACAACAAAAGGCTGAGAACAGGTAGAGAGAGCAAGAGAAATGAGAAAAGAGGTAGAGAAATAATGGGCTATTGAATGCCAAAGGAGTTTCAGGGTTACAGCCCAGCAATGGTTAACACATCCTCGCAGCAGAACGGCCTTCCAAATAAATAAATAAATGAATAAATCTTTGCTCTCTATCCTCCTGAACCACCATGGCTTCCATTCAAAAGGCTCGTTTCAGCTCAGGCTGCTCCTCTTTGGAGGCTTTGCTGCACTTTCTCGAGGTAGGGTCATAAAAAAAATATTGTACCTCAAAAAAAATGTACTTGAATCTATTGATTTCTGCTGTGCTAAAGCCCCTGACATTCTGGCGCGATGAAGATATTGCTCTGGACCCTGTGTGCCTCCTCATACTTCTCCTCTGCTTATGAGGGTCTCTAAGGATGGTATTAAAGATATTGTAGTTCCCACTTTCCGACTCTGGGATATCAGCGAGATTCTCCTGTGTAAAGAATAATTATCAGCACTGCTGTTACCTCTAGTAAGTGTGTAATTACATGCTCTGTTTTGTGGGCTGTAGGCTGTGCAATTTTAAATTATACAGTAATGACAAATTCTCTCTTTTTCACCACCTTCTTCCAAATAATAATAATCATCAGCATCAACATCGTAATGAAAGAAAGAAAAGCTTCTTCTCAGGTTAGAATTAGCAGTTCCCATTTGGTTGGGGAATTCCTTTTGCCTTTAAGACTTTTGAAATCTCAAATTTCAGCTGAAAAATAGAAGAATAAAGATAATAGAGGAGAAAGGGAATGAATAAAAGGACAGAGAGTGAATACAGATGAAGCCTTAACACAGAGACAGAGCAGAGGCATGGAATATTTGATTCCATTCATCCAACAGAATTTGCCCTGCTTTTACTGGGAAGTCTGGTCAACAACAGGAGCTCAATGCACACTGGAATCCTTTCCCAAAAGTGGAAGGTATCTCTTCACAAGCCCCATGTTGAGATTTCTCTGAGTGCAGAATGAAATCAGCACTCAGGGAAGGAAATTAGCCTGACCATGATAAACAACATGTAGTGCAAAGTGCGTGTAATCGGTTCAAGAGATCAGATGTCAGAGTGCTCCCTCATTTGTCCCTTGCTCATCACACCAATTAGCGATTAAATATTAAAACAAGACCACTAGCTATGTGCAGAGATTGCTGGAAGCTATCAGAAGTGCTTCTATGCCCACACAAAGGCAGAAGACACATCCACGGGCACCCTGAGCCGGTTCAAAAAGCAAGGAATAAACCCAAAATTCATCTGCAGCAATGCAAAAGCAACATTTCTCTGTGCCAGAGGGAGAAAGCTTTTCTCCCTAAACTGAGCAGATCTTCTCAGGATCTGGCGTATCTGCCTTCAAGAGAATTACAACAGCTTGCATTCACTGAAAATTTGGTTCATAACTCTGGTCTTATTTTTCTGCTCCTACCAAGGTTTACATATATTCACGTGCCCTTTAGGGAAAGTTTTATAGTGATTACTGGGGAGAAACCCAAAAGGGACCTATATAAATACACCTCTAAAACCTTCAGGGTTTGAATTAGATCATTTGCATGGGTTATTTCAAGTAGGGGGCTTACAGGCTATCCTATGTAATTCAGTGGTTTGGATACAATCCTCAGTGAAATTCTATATGACAAAATGGAAAATTCATTCTGGTATTAGTTACTATTTGGGCTTCTTTTTGTTTATTCCCAACAGGAGGATGCTGGTTTAATTCCCACTATCCCAACAAGTAATGACATATGAACTGTGGCTATTTACAGTACCATTTCCAAGTAAATATTCACATAAGGAAAACATGTAGGGGCAGGTCCCATGAGCATACAGGTATTGCACTAGCATTCTGTCAAGCTGTGCTACAATAGAAAGCAAGGGGTTAATAATCTGACATTTTGGCTTGAAACTACAGGAATGAGTATGCTTTGCAGAACAATTACAAGAGACTGGTTTTTCAGCTCCCAGTGGGAGGACAATCCTGCCTGGAAACTGGTACAGCCAAAGGCATTTGGTTGCTAGAAGGTAGATGTAGCTTCTACAGCTGTCCCATGTCACCTCTGAGGAAAAATAGTAACTTTAACACAAGTGGTTCATTCTTCATCTTTTTGGATCAACCTGTGACTCAATCCAACTTCTTCAAGTTCTAAAATCAGCATATTCTCAATATAAAAACTGAATCACGTTGCTATAAGGCATTGCTGAGGCATTTTTAACTTCACTAAAGTACATATCGAGAGCTAGACACTGCGGGTCACAGGTCTACTGGTTTGTAAATGGGAAGGGCCAAATGCCAGTTATGGCATAGCTAACTTCCTCCACAACTTATTCTCCCCAGAAGTGAAGTTTCTGTCTAATAAAGCAGCTTATTCAAAGATTTTCATTCAAAGACCAATTGCAGCTCCTGAAAACTCATTCTTCACGTGTTTTTTAAGACAAAGACAACATCTCACAGACCAAAGAAGAAATAAATCTGCGGCTAAAATAGATGGCTGTACTCAGCTTAGCAGCGATCCCATTCTAATACCTCCAGATGGGAAGGTTTCCCTTCCGTTCAAACATACACTGCAAAGGTTTTTGGTATGTATGAGCTGGTGCATCTCCCTGGCAATCAAACTGCCACTGACAGTGAGATCTTGAAAGATGCTGAGCACGGTGGCCCCATTCCAGAAGAGCAACTTGCATTTAAGCATCAGTAACCTCAGTGAGGCAGGACTGATTTCAGATGGAAAAAGAGTACCTTTTCTCCCTACTTTTGCCTGTACAAAAAGTAGCAGAACATTATCACCTTTTACACTATTTCATATCCATCTTAATACAGGACTCCAGAAGGTTTCCACTAGCACTAAGCGATCTCTTTCTCATCCTCAGTTTTACAGCTCTTTTAGTCATTATGGCAGTGTACTACTGACATGGAAGGCAAAGAGAGCAGCTTGGAATCAGCTCCCACTGGAAGTCAGTGGGATTTGGGAACTAACTTGCCATGGAAAAGCCCTCTCTGTTAACATCTGTGGGACTAGTTAGATGCTTATGTGTGTTATAAGATCAGACTCAAAAGACAAGAATCAAGGCTTAAAAGAACCAGGTGAGGGACAGACACAACTGGGACCTGAAAAACAGGAATGAAGTCAAGCATGCAGAATTGTCATTAAAATTTACCAGGCCAGGGACTAAATATACGTGTCTCTCCCTTACAAAGCCTCATGCAGAAAGTCTTATAAAAATTAATAGGCGCCAGGTCAACAGCAGTCTATAGGAATAGAACAGGGTGCCGTAGAAGTGCCTCCAAAATCTACAAGGAACGGTGAATTTAAAGTCTCTTTTCTTTTTTAAAACTCTCATGGCTTAAATTCTGCCAAAGAAACCAAAGGCAAAGAGAACTGCAGAGGAGGAAATAACTGACAAACGTCATGAAGATACAGGGGGGAAAAATGCCATTGTACCTGCCTTGAAAAGAAAGTTCCTTGCCCATAGCTAGCAGACTTTTACTCCCGAGTTACATCTCAGATGAACTTGAATGGTATTCTACTCTTCTTGTTTTACACCCTGTGCAGCACCATGTGCACGTACGCTGCTTTGCCAACAACATCACCACGTTTCTACTGGTACATTAAAAGCTCTGAACACCGAGTCCAGCCTCGTGTAACAACACTTGCTATTCCAGAGCTCTGCAGGTACACTGCCAGCAGTTCATCTTCCTCTGGACCAGCCTGTCCACTGTGGCACATCAGATGCTTGCCACGATTTCTCAAACAGCAAAGAGATTTGGGTAAAGCACCCCCCTCTCCACGAGATAGACTGCACAGCTACGTAGCCTGGCTCATGTGAACCTGTTCCTAACATAAAGCAGACAAGGTATGACAACTGCCTGAAAGGATGCCGAGTACCAGAACACATGTAGATCAAATGTATGCCTGGGTACCATAAGACACTACCCACTGATGAGAACTCCTTTGTTTTCACTGAAGGTATTCTTTTCCCAGAAGGGTAACACAGATATTGACAATAAAATAAAACTAATGCATTGCAATAGATGCCCACATCCTTCTCTGGTTTAAAGCCCCTATAGTATATTGTGAGAAAGCTGCCATGCCATGCAAATGGACAGCAGGATTAGATGGAATAGCCACCCCTGAGAGCTAGCTCTCTATTGCAGGAGTCATTTAAAACTCTCTGGATGATGCACCGGAAAAATAATCTTCTGGGAGTGATGCTGCATCAGTGGGAGGGATGGACCCGATCAGCTAATAGGGATTTTCTAACCCTCACCATTAGGCTTGGGCAGGGGATGAGAGGAACACAGCAACAAACCAAAACCATTGTGGAAGATAATATCAGAACGTTTTTCTACACTCTCACACAGGACTTTCCATGATCTTTATAAAGCAGGTTTCTGTCTAGACCAAGGACAAGCAGCGATTTGTTTTACCACTACATCATCAAGAGGCTTCATTAGTGCATATAGCACAGTTCAACATCCTCTGTTGAAAGATGTCTCATAACTGCTAAGCGCTATTCATTTATAAAGACCTTCTATATAGACATGAGATTTTTTTAGCCTTTTGAAAACCAACAGGAGGCCGTTCTCTCTCTTTCACCACACATCCATAGAGACAGTAGGTGCAGAGTTTTTTCCCCCTAGTACCACTTCCAAACTCGTCAGGACAGACTTGGTTCCTCTGTTTCAAATCAGCCAGGAAAAAGGCTGTAAAAGTTCAGCTCTGGATGAATATTTTCCCCTCTCGGAGACAGAACGTAACCCAATTTCTTTGTTACTTAACAAAGATGGTTCTGAAAACCATCACCAGGCTCCCCATCCTTTTCTTGGGGTTCATGTTTTGGATTTTGAATGGATTTCTTCTCCTGGATTCTAATTGACAGTGAAAACCTGCTTTCTGAAGCCAAGGTAAGGTACTGAAGGTAAGTGATCAAAACACTGCCCCTGTAATAAATCACTGGAGTCCAGGTCACGGTTTGGAGTGTGAATGCAGCGTTCAATAAAGAAACACACTCCACCTTTCAGCTTCAAGTCGACCCTAGCTAATTGACCTCATTGTGGTCCCCCCATTCATCATTCTGGCACAAGGGGCAAGAGGCAGCTCCACTGTATAGACTTGCAGGAGGTGGGGGTGGAAATAAAAGGTAAGATGAAATCATAGACAATTCTTCCTTAATTAACTCATTACATTTCCTGGTTTGTTAAATGTCACTGTTTTGCCATAGGAATATCCAGAGCAATACGCAGGGTTTGGTCAGCTCGTATTCACTTAGCCCATGGATGCCCAACACAGCAAATAAAAGTAGATGTGAATAGTTGCCTGGTACCAAGTGGTACATAGACACATGGGAGTGCAGTAAAGCCACACTGATGGTCCAGTGCCCAGTGCAAATCACAACATCCATTCATAGAATCTTCACTTCAAATATTCTGAGCTTAATTCCATGCGTGACCCTGCTGTCATTTACACAAGATCAGAGTAAATGAAATCACTGCTATATATTTTGACAAAAGAATATCATGCAAGAACACATTGAAAACTGTGGTGCCAGGCCTGCACTTGCCACTCCACCTCTCACCACCCTCCATCTAAGATTTAAACCCACTGTTCAGCACCTGTAACTAACATCACCTGAAGGTTTCCCTGTTTATCCAAGTTAGAACAGCCACTGAGACTTGTGGCCACGCTCATGTGTAGAGCTTCAACTTCAGGAAATGACCACATTAAC
The DNA here is from genome assembly GCA_039720435.1 of Amazona ochrocephala. Classification (NCBI taxonomy): domain Eukaryota; kingdom Metazoa; phylum Chordata; class Aves; order Psittaciformes; family Psittacidae; genus Amazona; species Amazona ochrocephala. The sequence goes on along the minus strand of CM077898.1, from coordinate 1,155,770 downwards.
ACAGAGCTCAAGTGTGTCTGTAGACTGGCAGCCTGTGTTCCATTTCCCAAAGAAAATGGCACCTTTAACACATCCTGTGTTTTATTTAGGATTGCGCCTTCTTTATTTTCATTCGATATAACCCCATTTGCAGGCTGTGGACAACATGATCTAACTTTAAAGTAGACCTGCTTTGAGTGGGGGATTGGAGGAGATGACCTTCACACATCCTTTCCAACTGAAGTTACCCTGGAATTGGATTAGAATTAAAAAATTCAGAATCCCGTATTCTATTAGAGAAGGTCTCACATAGGCAGAAATAAGCCTTTTAAACGCTGAAATTGTAGTGATCTTAACAACAAGATACAAGTGTTTATTGAACCACCAGGGATTTGCGAGAAACAACCACCACAAAGCTAAGATTTTCAAACTACCTAAAGGATTGAGTGAAAAGTGAAAGAGGAGCTCAAAATTCATGTACGTGTTCACATGTATCAGCCGGGATGAGTATTAATCACATCCACAAATCACTGAAACTTCAGGAAGAGAATAAAATACCTGGGAGCTCCGCAGTCCTGCCTTCATCCAATATGTCATCGTGAACTTGCTCACCTAAGCAAGCACTATTGCACTGCAGGGATTTCATGGTGTAGTGTCCCACAAAGGCACAGATTTGGAATCAGCTTCTAGCTCAAGCAACTGCTGAGGTGCTGGGTATGAGATTACAAGATGCACAGATGGGCAGTGCTTGATTTTCAAAGACCCCTTAAGTACTAAAACCAAGTTACTGGAAACAAGAGTATGGGTAATTCCTGCAAGCCAGGTCCCTGGTCTCACATTTCTGAAGACATGCTCCAATCTTCCCTGAAACATTCTTCTTTCCTTCTCCATTTTTCTCCATTTACAGTGACTGAATGCTTGAATGCTTCCCCGCTAGCAATTCAAAAGAAAGGACAATCCCCTTGGAGCACGAGACACAGAACCTATTAATAAGCAAATGGAAAGAGCTGGCATATATTTCTCATTGTTTAATTCAGCAGCCACTAGAGTCTGAAGCATTTCTCTCCAGGGTCTCAGCCACGTAGAGTCTGTGTGGGAGATGACTTAATGCTATTGTCTTGAGCAAAGGATCTCAAGCACTCACACAGAGCAAGGAACTCACAGGATGCGGGCGCTCATTTAAACAGACAGGTCTAGATTTTAGGGGAAATAAGCCTTTAATCCTATCCATGCTGCCCACACCTGTGCAAGATTCAATTTTGTGGGTGAAAAGGAGTGCAGAGCTTTAGGGAAATGACACGCTCTGCAGAACTGATGAACTGTGTGAAGATGGCTGCAAGCCCTTATCCCCAACTGGAAAACTATCACTCCAGCTCATGCTTCTGGGGCTGTCTTAGCCCTCTCTTCTCTCAACTTTGATTTCCCCTCCTCCTCCTGCAAGACTGAGCAACTTGAAGAGATTTCAAGTGAATCCTATCAGATGGACACCTTCCTATCTATCTATCTTTCTCTGCTCGGGAGATAACAGGAGTCAATCAACATTTTATATTGCATTAAAATTTGCAGTATTATTTCCATTGGGTGGGGTGGGAAGAGAAAGGAGAGACTTTTCACTGTGGTGAAACAATTATTCCACACACACACACATTACAGGTTTTGATTAACTGCACCTAGGCCTTGATCAGTAGGAACAACATTCCCTGGGAAGGAATGCTGCGGTTTAAGTTGGGCTCAAGGGGAGAGAGGCAGTGCTGACTGTACTGACTGAGTTCTATAGTTCTTTGTGTTACAGGCATTTTCACCTCCACTGCCTCTGTACGAGAGGATATTGTTCTGCCAAGCAACAGGAAACATCAACACTGATACAACAAAACACAGGAATCCACTTTCCTTTGAACTGAGCACATACAATTGTTGGGCCCAACAACATGTTGTATTATCCGCCTGAGGTTCACTTTCTGTTCCTGTAACAGGTTAAATACTTCAGTTTCAGTTCCTTCAAGTTTCTGTCAGTCTGTTGCATTCCGGCACCTAACACACCCCATTTGTCTATGGCAACACTAGAAATGCTCTGTAGGGATCAAAAAGAAAGGCAGAAAACCCTCCATACCTCCCACCCCCAAAACCCCAAAGCCAACTACCAACCACCTCAATAAGCTCCCTGGCAAAACGCATCCCCCATATACTTGCTATATCTCCCTAAAGCTTCTAACCTGGCTCTTCCTTTCATGTGAACTGCTGTGCGTTTACATTTCAGTCTGTGTGACAATACTACTGGGTATATCCTGTACTTAAATCATTTCCTTGTCTTTCATATTGACACTTTCTCAAATGCAACCCCATCACACAAGTGTTTCAGTGACATGTTGAATATATAACAGACTCCCTAGCGGACGCTGGTCATTTTAACGTTGTGAACAGCTCGTCACACCTTTCATCCTCCTTCCACCTTGCTGCATTTGCTATTTCTACTGTATAAATTGGGGTGACCACAGAATGACAATAATCTCACATTGATTTTCATCCCACTGGATTCCTAAGTGATTTACAGATTTCACATACAATTCACTGCATCATTTCCACAACAGAACGTAGCCCGAGCCAATGCTCATGTCACATGAAGCTCTCACCATCTGAAGTTGCAGGAAAGGGTTCAGAATGGAAGAATGTGAATAACCCCATTAAAAAAAATATGCCAGTGAAAATGCCCCCATAGAAAATGCATTGAATTTTTATAATCCCAACTGCTAGGAACAGTTTCTGATTCATGCTCAAGCAAATCATGCTCTGGGCATTTGAGCTGTCAAGAGGTAAAGGCAGATAATGAAATGCATATACAAACAGCTAAAATACATTGTGTGTGCCTATTCTGTCTGTATGTTCTGTCTATGTATACATATCCACAGGCATTCAAACTGTATTAATCACAACTTTTATCACTTATCAAAACTTTATCATTTCAAGCTCAAGCCTTCACAGCAGACCCTGCAAATTAAAGCCACTGGTTTCACTGCTATTCTAAGTCATTGGAATATATGAAAAACTAAACTTTTCCTCAAGAAGTCAGCTCCACCAAAGCCCCCAATTTACTCTGCTTGCCTACACTGATATTGTGATGCTGTGAAGGGTAACCCCTATGGACTATACCAGCCTCAGGGATGACCATTCCACTGGAAATACCAGCTCTCATCTGGGAAAACACTTAAAAGCAAAGCTTTGTAAATGCTCTATAAAAACAAGCTTAATCAAGCACCTTGACTCCAAAGTTCTCAACAATGGCAGCACTGGAAAAGCAGACTAGAATCATCTTGTACTCTAGGGTTGTTACTACTATACTTCACCCAAAAGGTGACTTGCATGAGTGTATAAAAGACATCCTTTAATACAAAACCATGCACTGCATATAAACAGATGCAGTCACTTGTCCAAACAGTGAGAAATTACAAGGCATTTAAGACATTATTTTCATAAAGACTTACAAAGAACTACCTGAAGCCTGGTCCAGAGTTAAGGCAACAAACTCCCATCACATTCACTTGCAACAGAGATCATTAACTGCCTTGGGGAAGCTGACTTAGGCATTGCACACATGTCATCAGCACAGGGGGAACTCTGCAGCTTTAATGCACCTCAGGTTTGTCAGTGATCTCCATGTGCTGGCAACATAAATGTTGGAACATGCAGGTATTTTCCAAGTCACTCTTTTTGACTTTTCTGGTCAGCCAAAAGAGGAAGAGTAATGAATGGTGGCACTGCCCTTAAGAGGACCAAAGTTATTAGCCTAATGCATCGGGAGGAATGATGCATTAAGACATTAAGAATCAAAACAATCACATTAATGCTTGACAGCATAAGCAGGAAACAAAGGATGAGAGCTGTAATACAAACCATATGGCTTAATAACTAATCTCTCATTTAAGCATCATTATTAAAACACCTCCTAAATGTTTGGGCCTTCACAGAATATCTCAGCATCATTATTTCACGTATTCATCCTTTATTCCTTCCTCTCCCACTCTTCTCCCTCCTCTTTCCCTCTCTAAAAGTGGTGGCTTTTTTCCTGAAAGGCTCTTCAAACTGCTTCTCCTTTCACAAAGTCCAATCCTACGTCAACCCAATTAAGCCTACACAGTCATAATAAATGAGGGTTGTCAGTTAGTCTCACTTGAGACACAAACTGTAGCTAATGTAACTCAATATGCAGATGTTTTCTGTCTCTTTCCATTGGAAAAAAAAATAAAGTATTATTCAAATGGATTAATGATAAATTGCCATTAATATGAAGAGGATATGCTACAGAATGACACAAGGTTGCAGAAATGTCAAGTGGAAGAGATGAGTGTGAACAATGAAGTCCTCTTAACATGCTGGTGTGATCAATAATTTACGTATTGCGTTGATTGACCACACCAGCTCTCCCTTAACAAACAGGGGTAGGTTGACTAAAACCATCAGGCACTCAAAGAGGGGCTGCCGAGATTCTTACCTTGTAGATGATGCTCACAGAGACACCAGCTGGGGACCTGTTAGTGGAAGACTTTCCAGGACCAACTGTTGGGCTCCCTTTTAACTCTTACAGACATCGCTGGCAATTACAAGCACTTTAAATGCCTGAAAATCAGATTACACCTGATTCTGGAAAGCAACCCAGTGGTTGTAGCTCCAATGGCTTCAATGCAGTTAACCTCCACACCATCAAAACATCGTCACTCCTAGGTTTTTAAAGATAGCTATCTCCAGGATTGTCAGCACCAATTTGCAGTATCAGAAGTTACCTAAATGCCTTCGAAAAAGGCAGCAGGTTTTCCTTGAAACAGTCTCTCTGTGAGGGTTTTTGACAATTGTTCCTTTATTTGATGCTGCTCTTTCCCTATTTTCATGTATTTATTTCACACACTGAGGCCGAGTGCTAATGGCACAAAATTTGGAGCTGAGTTTTAAGCATTTCAAGTCCTGAGCCAAGCATCTCTATTCAAAAGAGAGGATTATGTTTGAACAACACAAGCAGAAACCCACCAAAACGTAGGTCTGGCCAAGCACTTCAAGAAATCTTTCAATGCAATAGCTCAGTAGCTTCACCTTTATTTCTAATTGAAGGAATAGCATTCTGGAGGAGCTGAGGAAGCATACGTGCCATCTTGTATTGCACTACTGAGCAAGATCAGGGCGCAGCGCAAGTCACTTAAGAGTCCTGCAAGTTTTCCAGAAACGGGGAATCAAAAAGCACATTTAGCGTTGGTGTCCTCAAGGACCAGAGGCTGTATTTTGTGCTTTAACTGCCACAAATTCCAACTGAGTCACCACACCAGTGCTAATGGTTCTGATCATTCTCTGCTCTGTGTCCCCCCATCCCTTGCAGTTACAGCTAGCTGCAGTATAACTGAATGCAGTGATTCCTCTGCATCAGAGCCAATGTTACACTGAAGACAGAGTGCTGTTTTTATTCAGGAACAGTTTGCTGGAAAGCATCCAGAGTTGGACATTGTGATGATGGGTGGACTTTTTCCTCTGCTTTTTTCCCACTTGGTTTGCAAAGCAATTCACAGGTTGAAATGCTATAGAAAAATCAAAGTTTCAATAGAAACGAGCAGGAAAGAAGTTCTCCTATATTTAACCAGTCCTTCTCCCAATCAAGTTGTTTAAACGGGGTTGTAGTAACTACCTCAGGCTGATACTCCTATTACTGAATTAGAGCTCTTCAGAATGACAGCAGGAGTTACCAGAGCTGCAGTAGATTCTGCTGTTCTTTTTACTCCCTCCATGGTATTCAGTCTATTTAGAACCTGCACATTCGTTATTACAATGAACGATGTCTTTGAACATTTGAAGCTTCTTTTGTGTATTTGAACACAGATATTTAGCACAAAATCTGATTTTGATCTAAGTTACAAAGGTGTCAATTGCAGCAGTTTCAGTGGTATAAATTCATTTAATTCAGGCACAAGGACAAAGGGGGATAAAGTCCTACAGCAATGAAAGCTACCCACAGGATCATGGACTTCTGCATTTCGTAGTATCACCTGAGCTTTGGGGAAGCTCAACAAAAGAAGCTCCCTCATTGCTTTCTGCATTCATATGCGCAGGAAAGACAGAATGAAAGCAAAAGCACTGAGGAATTATGGTTCCAGACTGAGTAAGAAAATGTAGAAGTTTGGGGTGGTTTATTTAATTTTTTATTCACTCATTTTGCATCCTCTGCTTGGAAAGCCTTGGCTAAGTATGTCAGCTCCTGCCTTAATTGGAGTCTCTGCCTACTGAGATCTACAGTAAGTAATAAATAGATTCTCACCTACCTACTTTCTGAAGCTATTCAAAGCCCACCTGGGCTACTGATGCTCTTGCTTACAATGGAGAATAGAGAAGGAGCTGAAGGATTTGACACTGCCTGAAACAGACACTTAATAAATAGTGTTCTCTTGAAATGATTAAAACCAGCTGGCCACAGTGAAACAGGGCAGAATTTAACTTGGGAGAATGAAATAAAGATAAAGTCAGAATAAATTCATCTTCTGCTTCCCTCATCCCGCTCCCTTCCCCCAAGGCAGCAAACCTGGTTTTCATAACTGCAAAGAGGTGGGGGGGGGGGGGGGGGGGGGAGGAAAAGGATCCAGGAATTCCTACTAAAAGACATCAGCCAAATTCAAACTGCTCCAAAAAGCATGACAACCATTTGAAAGCCCTCCGTGTCTCCAAGAGACTGGTAATTCCCACCATTGGGCTGCTCAGCTTCAAACATTGAGGGGTGGAGGGAGGAAAAAGGAAAACTTAAAACACAGGTACAAGACTTCCAGTCATGAATAATGGTTTTCAGGGACCCAGAGTGAAATGCACTGAAGAACACCTGCCTTACTGATAGCCAATTCCCTGTAAGATACGTCGAACTGGACTGCCTGGAACAGATCCACCTCCAGCTCCCAGATTTTCCATTAAAATAACATCCATCTTTCTAATCCCTGATGGAGTCACAAAGTGTTTCAGAACCAGGGCACAAGGGAACCTCTGCGCTCAAGTGCAGCCCAGCTGCCACTTGGGTGACAAGCAGCAGCTGTTGAACACCGCACAGCACCACTGCAGAGCCCATAGAGCAGTGGGAGCACTGCAGCCAAGTGGAAGTGCAGGGACGACTAAGAGCATTGAATACTGCTCGCCAGCATAAGGTTTCAGCAGGATGACAGGTCCAGCATCCACACCCATGAAAGGGTTCCCAAGTTCTTCAAGGACCACATGTTTCATGCGTCACTCAAGTAAAGTAACACTTCTAAGGCTCCCACCCATTGCCAGCACCGGCTCAACAGATACTCTTCCCAGAGATGGATTGACATGGTACATGATGTAGCCCTCGCAGAACACTGAAGTTTGGGCTCCAGTAGGGTTTACCTTCTGTCTTTTCAGGTCAGTATAGAATGGGATGCTAACTATGGCTATACCGGAGGAAAGCAGTGCAACAAGAACAAACCAAACCTAAGCATTTTATTTCCACACAGGTTTACAGGAAAATTCCCTTTCTTAATCAGGAGCTAAACACATACACCAGAGGTGGCAAATGGCAAGATCTGGAGAACGTACCTAGAAGCTATTGCGCAGTTCAAGACATTCACTCAGCTGAAGGATTTTTGGTACCTGAGGATTCTGTCCAACGCTAAGAGGCAGCAAGTTGTTTTTCAGGCAGAACAGAGTAAAAAGAACAATAATATTGTTGGAAGTTCCAGTGCTCTAGAAGCTCATTTGTCATGTAACACATGATAACTGACTTGAAGAAATGCAGGCATTGGCTAAAAGCAAACTCAAATCATTCATTTTTGAGCTTGTGTTCGGAGGTCATAAGCCTGAGGTTGAAAGGCAGTGGAAGAACACTAACAAACAGGAAGGGAAAGATTCTGTTCTTACAGCGATAGGATGCTAGCACCAAATCCAGCATGCACCTGAGCTTTGCCAAGCACTTCTGCATAGAAGTCCTCCTTTACTGAAGTTTTTAGTACCTGACCTGTCTGCAACTGAAAGTCACCTCACAGGGAGGTCTGCACCCCCGAGCCACTCACACCCAGCACATGGCATCTCCTCACGTGAGGCACACATCCTGTTCCTGAGAGATCACCTTCTACCAAATAACTCCATTTCCTTTACAGGGCTCCTTTTCTTCTCAAGAAGTTCATTTGGGTTGAAAATCAGTGCTTCAAAAGTGAGGTCACTTAGGGACCCAAATGCCACCTATTTCCAGTAGACTGGTTTTGAAACCACCACCAAAATCAGCACTACTTGCACATCTTTACAGCATTCCTGCCCATTTTACAAGCCTCATCATTAGTAGCCTGGAAAAGCTATCCTAGCATCAGCCAACAATGCCTCTTAATAATTACTATAAATCTCCCCATGGAACCTATTCTTCCAGTGTGACCCCTTTGCTGGATCCTCTAGGAGCGCACATGTAAAGAAATGGCACCTGTGTAGTTGTAGTGGTAAGAATTTTCTAACAGGACAGATTCATGTTTAATTAAGCCAAATTGTATAAATTCACTCATGTGGAGAGAACTATGAGAAAAGTACATCGATAACATACGACCACATCCTCTTCTAAAGCAGACTGTAACACAAACCTGGCATGTCCACTGAGGTGGATTAGACTACAAGGAGTCCAGCAGCTCATTTGCAAATGCCTACAAAAAAGTGGCAGTAGATATCAGTTAAGCTTCTGCATTTTACCAGTCAGCATTTCTGACTGTAACTTCAGTAACCTCCCAGTCAGTTCTTCCATCCCCTCTTTTCCTACCCAGTTCTTCCACCCCCACTTTTCCACCTACAGAACCCACGGTGAGAATGCTCAGCAATAGCAACAAAACTCAAATCTTGTCAATGTGTTCTGAGTGCAAAGACAGTCATTCAAGGAAAGGCAGATATTTAAGTGAGGCCAAGGGCTGGGGAGAGCCTAATGCAGTGATACAAAACGGCCAGACACACTTCCACAACCTTCAACAGCCAGATGGAATGATACACCTATGGAGTATCATTTTATCTCTGGCATTACACAGTGCCTCACTGATCTTCCTTCCCCTGCCTATGCCAACCCTGCTTTCGCCAGGATAATGCTTTTAGGTATTCCAACATTCTTTGCTTGATCCAAAGATAATAGTACATGGAGAAGAAATAGCACATGAGAAGAAAAAGTAGACATCATCCCATCTTTTTTTCATACTCATAGACAGGAAGTATGCTTTAGAATCTGATGTACTGTCCTGCTTAGATCTAACAGACACTATGTGCGTTCTCTCTTTTCCTGTCTAGAAACACGGTAACTACCTGCCAGAATGCTGCATTTAGACAAAGTCTAATAAAAGGGTTTGGCCCTTTTTAACATGAAGGTTATTTTAAGATATTTTTTGTGAAGAGGAACTGACTCTGTAGCTACGCAGCCTGCTGTTTGGTGGGAAAGTCCTCTGTGCTTAGAGCTACATGGTAAGCATGGTTTAAAACCAGAAAAGTCAGAAAACAGCAAGGGTTTTTGGACAAAGGGCCCCACTTTGCCCCTTTAGCCGTGCCTCCCAGTTAAGCAGGGTTGTTATCTAAAAAGAACACACCAATACTCATTTTCACTGCAACCAGTAGGGTTTAGACTTCCACTTGCATTCATTTTATAAGGACCTAGGTGATGGAATTCCTTGGGCAGCATGGGACATTCCGAAAGCAACATTTTCACTGAATTATAACGAGACTGAAAATCCTATTTGGTGCAAGTAAAATCCTTGTAAAGAACGTGTCACCTCCTCAGCTGCAGCGGTTGGTAGAAACAGACTTTAAGAGCTCGCTTCCGCAGGCAGTTAACAAAGCGACACCTTCAGCACCCGACTCGCAGAGGTCTGTGTTGGTGCTCGAGTCTATGGTTCAAGTCCTGCCAACCACCTGCTGCAGCAGTTCTCCTTCCTCCCTCATTGTTCAGTTTGTCTGGGGGCATATTTATGAGTCAGGGCCTTCCTCAAGTGTGATTTTGAAGGTTAAAGTGAACAGCAAAGAACTGAACCACGAGGCAGACCAGGACCAGGTTCTGAACATTGATGTTTTAATTTGAATGAAACAATACTTGGCTCTGGCAAAAATCTCCTTCTGTAGATTTTAAAGCAGTGTGTAGGATAGAGGTGCTGTCTCTATGTCGTAGATAGGGAAATGGAGGCAGAGCTGCACAATGACCTGCCCTAAGTCATCCAGGAAGCTTGTAAAAGAAGCAGAAGTACATCCTGACAGATCCACATTACATTTCTCTCCACCAGTTGAGGCAGAATCCAAGGGTTTAAAGTCTTTGGAATACCATAAAAACACAGATGAAATGATGGTCACACTGCATCAGGAACTGAACAAGTCCTGGGAGAGGGTGTCCTCGCCCTGAAAAAACAAGGCTCCCAACAGAGAGGAAAGGGGGAAACAGAGGCAGATAAAATGGGCGGAGGGAGAATTGGTCAGCGAGAGATATGGAGCAGAAATAGAAGCAATCCCATTTCAGACCCATCTGACTCACTAAGGGTGAGTCAAAAAAGAAATAAGAAAACCCCACAAAGCTGCCTGAAACTACACACAGTTCAAAAGCTCCCCCAGTGAAAGCGTGAGCAGCACGGATGGCCCAGCAGCAGCGCGGACCTCCCGCACCTGACATGGTGCGGAGCACCGTAAGGCAGATCACACCATCAGCAGTGCTCAGCCCAACAGGAGTGAGCTCCCAACACACCACTAACAGTATGAAATGAGAACACAAGCCCTGATTTATGAAGGCTGCACGATGCTGTGTCGCTCACTCACTGTAAATCGATGAGGAGACAGCGAGGTCCTACTAGAGACATGTCACATTCATGCAGTATTTATTGCCTGATCTCACACAAACATGCAGGGAGACCAGTAATTGGGATCAGCTTTTCCAGGGACAAGAAGCCAATGGAGTCACCACAACTCCTGAACAGGGGGATGGGACACATGGAAGGGAGGTGCACCGAGATGGGACCTACAGACAGGAGCACTTGGTAATACCAGACACTTTAGTTCTCACTGGTAATTAGTGACAGGGTTCTACTTGCCTTCAGTAGGCTTTGAATCAGGCTGAGTGGGTAGATAGCTGGTGGCTCCCCAGAGCCACAAACCTGAAATAGTCACTGGAAGGTGGATTCACAGCACAGGTAGCGCATTTCTGCTTATGGGGAGAAGCATTTCAACCCCTCCTGCATGTCCCATGTGTTCTACCTCTTTCCCGATGTGCGTGAGGACCAAGACGAGCCGCTCGGGGCTTTTCATCTTCCAAGAACGTTGCAGACCTGCGTGTCTTTGCCACTGCTACAGAAGGATAATTACTGTAAAGCAGACAGCATGGATTTGTTTAAGTGAGAGAAGATTCTCAGTCTAATTTTAGGGATTTGAACAGAAGGCGACACTCCAGCTGGGAGAAGATTTCCACCGAAAAGAATGTTTTGATGAAAACCAGAGGGCGAGGGGGGAGTTTCACAACATGATTTCCCTCCTTTTCCTAACCTGCTCGGTGAAATACACATGGGACCCGCATTGGCAACAGCCATTATCACTGAGGGAACTGCGATGGGCCCTGCAAAGGCTGTCAGCAGGATCTGAACCAGAGACGACCTGGAAGGAATAGAGATCTCTGCTGAGGAGTTTAAAAGGAACCTTGAGGGCTAAGTTGGTCCCATGAGGTAGAAGATACTTTGTGAGCTGTTTCCGTAAGTGGATCAAAACGGTGGCCCCAAAGAAGGGGATGCTTTGGGATAGCGGACACAACCTTAGCACCTCAACAATTCCCATCCTATTTGTGAGTAGCCAACAGAGAGCAGCTGAGAGAAAAGGTCCTCAACCCACTGAAATAGGCATCCATCCCCTCCTCCCGAGGAAGCAGGCTGAGAGCATCCACCTGAGATTTCTGGCTGGGGTTTGGTCTGGGTTTTTTAGGCAAGGCAGGAATGTTTAATTGGCCAAAACGGCACTTTTGTGAGGAAAAGTTACACCCCAGTGTGGTTTTCATTAACCTTAGTTCTAATTCACCTGCCCCACAATGAAGTTGAAATTTCCGCCCTCTAAGGACAACAAAAGGTAGAAAATTCTCTAGACAAAGCAGGACATTTATTCCTATTGAATCACACAAGCCCGATTTCTCTGGAACGCACATTTAAACCATGGAAACAAGTCAGTGATGGTTTGCAAAGTATTGCCAAACTCAGGGTAACTTTTCAAACTGATCTTCTAGGAATAACAAAACAAGCAGGAAACGCACAGAGGAAAGCCTGGACAGAATTCTCCCGTTCCCTTTTACACACAGTGCAGCAACCTCCAACATCCCCCTCCGTGTGCTCTGTTCTCCATCTCTCTGGAATGCACACTGAGAAGGAACGAGACAATGGACCTGGGGCCAATGTCCCCTGGTGCCCATCCAGCTCTGTTCCAACTCAAAAGAGAGAATTTGAGTTGCTCAAGAAACCCAAACGAGTATTTATAACTTCCTGACAGACTGCATTGCACGAAGCTTTGGGCTGACTGTAAAGTCTGCCTTCCCTCTGGCCTCTCCCGCTCTCCTTCTAGACGATAAAACTTGTAACTCTTCAGGGAGAGCCGTTTCTCCCCCAGATCCAGAATCAATCCCTGGTATCTGAAGACGCCCCTCACTTTTAACCCGACCTTGTTGTCAGCATCTCCAGCTGTCAAATCACTCTTCCCCCCTCCCATGGCCAACTCAAGGCTCTGTTCCATTAGCGAGTGTTTCTTGAGCAGCCCTGATGTAGAAGATAATGGAAGGCACAAGAGGAAAGCCTTCCAAGAGGCAGGTTTAAGTGATAGAATAAGCATGAATCCTGGCAAAAGCCATGGTGGGACTGCCAAGAAATTCTATATGATGCAGGTGCAAATAGTTTTTTTAAATTCAGACTCATTAAAATATGTATTTTGCAAAACGAATTAAATTAAACCATCTGGGAATGAGGGGGAAAGGCTGGGGGCTGGAGAGGACAGGGCTACACATCTGCACACACACACACACACGCTATTACTTTGTTTGCAGTTAAAAAGTGGATTTGAAGGCCCAGGACTTCATCAGGATCCGTAATTGTGGGAAAGTAACCTGAAGATGCCAAACAACAGGAAATTACCAGAAGAATCTGTCAGCACAATCAGCTGCTATTTTCATTGTTCTTTGGCAAATTTATACCCAGTCGGGAACACCTGGGCTGGCAAACAGCCCGGCCGGACTAATTGCCAGGGGAGAGGAGCAGTCATTTGTCTTCAGTGGGGTTTCCTACGCTCGCTCCTCAAAACATGTGGTTTCACTTTTCCCCTCTCTCTGCAGGAAATGGCAGGACAGTGAAACGCAGAATAAATGAGTTCGATTCCAAGAGGTTGCCTCCTTAGAGGCCACTCCAAAAATAACTGTCTTGTGAGAGGCTGTTAATAACCAAGATTCTATATACTGTCTTCAGCAAACAACATTTCAAAGGCACAGTGTTCCTTTTCTCCCCAGACCCTGTGTACATTAAAAACATTGTGGGGAGAAGAAAAGGAAGGGAAGGAGAGAAGGAAGAACCTCGGCAGTTAAGAGTCCTGTATATTTTTGTGGGGAATTCACACTCTCTTCAAACTGCCTTGCAAAATCCAACACACCTCGAGGAAGTTGCCTTGGATTTTCCTCCAGGGCTGAGCAAAATACTGCTATGTTTTCCCAATGTTATTTCAGGCTGAGCAAGTATTTGTTACACAGCTCAGTCAATCCCTGCAGTCATTTGTTGAGGCATTCCCCTTCATTTTACCTTAAGGCTGTCTCTCTCTCCATCCCATGCCTCCACAGCCTTCGAGAACTTGGCATACCTGATTTCAGTGGAATCATAGAATCACAGCCTAGTTTGGGCTGGAAGGGACCTTAAAGCTCATCCAGTTCCAACCCCTGCCATGGGCAGGGACACCTTCCACTAGAGCAGCTTGCTCCAAGCCCTGGCCACCTTGCTAGGGATGGGTCGCAGCAATCTACAACAGACAATTGTTTCTTCCCAAGAAATTCAGGCACAGTCTCACCACTGGTTACCCACATGGAGCGAGTCTTCTAATTACACATGCAACGAGGGATAGTCTCAGATTTGTAAAGGCAAGGTCACGGTGCCTATGCGTCGCATTTCAAGGACCCATTTCTAACTCACCAACTACATGAAACAGGTATTTGGTGCATGCGACTTACGTTAAAGAAGCAAGTCCCCTTCCAAATGCAAGCTTGAGAGCAGGCTTGAAAGCTGTGACAGACAAGAGAAGAGTCCCAGCAGTCACCTGCACTGTAGCTTTATCTCTGCCGAGACGCTGGTTTTGCTGTTGCAAGAGTGCACTTTAAAAGATCACCTCTTTACAAGAACCACCTGTCTAAAGCGACAGCTTTTCCCTTGAACCTCACAACATATTTTTGAGGTTAACATACCACTAAAAAAGTTTTGCCCCCTCCTCCCATTACCACTGATTTTTAGCAAATCCAGGCTACAACGTCCCCTCCGTGTAGCAAAAATATGGTTTATGTGGTTCCCTTTTAAACCTGGGGTACTTTCGAAGTTAAATCACACAGTATTTTACCAGTTTGGATGGTGTTATGTCACAGCAGCAGCATGTTTTATATTGAAGTGTATATCCGCATTTGGTACATTTTCACCTGCATCTTGTCCAAATCCTACAATGATTTAGCATCTTGGCACTCTGACAGCAAAGAATCACTCCGGGAGGAAAAAACCCCAAACCCTAAAAACGCATTTAAAACATAGAGCAGATGATCATTAGGTTGGGCGAAGGAGCTAAAGGCACATTTGGGTTTCATTTGGTTTCAGTTGCAGACTCTTTAGCAGGGTAGAACTAAACTGTAATTCTAAACTGACCCACCTTTTCTTCCCTTTCCTCGACAAAAGGTGAAAAATGCGATGGAACATTTTACAATACGCAGCACATCGGGGCTGCAGCGGCACTGAGAGAGTTCAGACTTGGTGTATTTTCTCTGGGGCTGAGATGTTTTGACATGTTTATTTGTTTAATTTGTTTATTTTGACTAGCTCTGATTATAATTGGCAGCAATGAGCAGAATTAACATTAGACAGTGTCTTACACTTGTCGGTTACAATAATGCAAAAGGCATGTGAAGACAAATCCTCCACAGAAGTGACAAAAGCTGGAGTTCGGTTCAGCAGCATCGCGGCTTTGCTAATGCACAGACAACAAGTGATAGAATAGGACTGTGCCCTGATTTCGCTGACAGGACAAGCCTCTTAAATACCTGAAAATACATCTGCTGCTAAAATCAGAACATTTCTCAATAACCTTAAGTGACACAGGTGGAATATCTCTAGATCACTGGGTTTTGAACCAGAACCTCTGCATGAACGTGGTCTTGTGTGAGGTGTCCCTGCCCATGGCAGGGGTGTTGGAACAGCATGATCTTAAGGTCCTTTCCAATCCTAACTACTCTATGATTCTATGAAGACCACAGGACATGCAAAGTGCATTCACCCTTAGCTGCAAGATACACTTGCACTCATTTAAGTGTTACTGAGAGTAAAGAAAGGACTCATCATCTTTCAGAACCAGACCATTTCGCCTTTGGAGTTCAGTCATGTCAGGCAATGAAGGCTCCCACTGACTTCACGTGGCTAAGGTGTTAGTTTCTATTTTAGAGTAACAAACTTTGCTGGGTATTTTTTGTTCTTAATTGTAGTCACTGAACTGGAACAAGAGGTAGGAAGACAGGCACTGTAAAGCATTTTTTTCAAGCCATAGTAATCCAAATGTTTTGCTTCAATTCGTTTTAAACAGCATGCATTTAAACTGACAAACCCAAGAATATTTCTGAGCTGCTGCATCCTACACACAGGCTACTCTGCCATGATATTGCAGCCCATATGTTCCACAATATCACACTTCTCAGCGCTACCTAGGTAAATGATAATGCTAACAAATCCCCTTCTGTGCAAGTAGACAATACAGCATGTGGGTGATAAATCTGGACCCAATTTACAGAGTTTACTTTCTTTATCTTAAGGTGCTCTGCAGAGGTGAAGACACCTTATCCCCTGCAAGCTTCGCTCCAGCTCAATACCCCAAAACACTGTTTCAGGCCTCAAGTCATGGCCACATTTTGGCATCAGAAGATATTCAAATGAAAACGCTGTCAGAACACTGCACTGCTGCATTACCGAGCAACTAAAGCACTCCCTGAACTACTGAACCATAAAACACCATCCTTAACCTCTACCGGTTAAAGACCAAGACCAAATATTCCATCCAGACCTTTCCCATGATTCCAAACAACTCCACCTCGACTCCAGCTGCAAAATCCAGGTTCTAACACACATTTCCATGAGCCTCATATTGTTAAAGTCAGAGTCCAAACATCTTTACAGTGCAATAGGCATTCAGGCCAGATGCCCATTTTCTTTTCCTCCTCCTAAAGGAACATTCAGGTCTGAGATCACCAGAGATAAACTTGAATCACTTCACCTGAAAACCCCAGGGAACTCTTAAAGGGGGAGGGAAAAGAAAAAAAATCCCAGTTTTTCAAGATGAGGTGCAAAGGAAAAAACCCCATGATGTTAAATGTAAGAAAAGACCACAGAATTCAAGGGCATGTTGCTTAGTTTTGATTAGATCATCCTTTTTCTTTTCCTAGGAAAAGGCATTGCCATTAGCAAGCTTGCTGATGCCAAGGGGTGATACAAAGCCTAGTGGTGAATATAAAGGACAACTACTAACCAGAAGCAGCCAATCTGTGTCCCAGAGTAGGTGGTCCTTGCACGGAAGACATAAAGCAAATGAGAGCTTTAATCAAGTGACCAGGTTACATCTGTATTTGCCACGCTAAACAGAAGTTTTTATGCAAAGCCTTTCCAAAGAAAGCAAATCATCTCCATAGCCCAGCACTAATTTTCCAGGAAAAGCAAAGATGCCGCTTTACTCATATTTTCAACAAAATAGTTTCTCAGTGTGCAGCATGTCACATTATTACGTGCGAGACCATATGTGTGGCAGTGCAGGGGGGCAAGGGAAGGTTCTCACGTTCACACCAAGTGCTACACTGAAGGGCTTTGCTTCTGATACCTTTGCTCACTTGCTTTGTACTCTTTCATTATTTAAGAGTGATCTGAACACACGGCCCCTCTGCCAAGCCCTGTTTGCAGTTTTGAGGCCTCTCCAACAATTGTTTTAAACACCAACACCACCTGGAAGTGCACTAAAGCAGAGTGCGGCTGTGCTCATTCACCCTAACTTACTCTCAGCGACAGTGCAATGGCAGCTGAAGCAGAGGGCAACAGAACAGAACACAACCAGAAAGTTAAATCAAAGCATTTTTCACTCAAAAGCCAAAAGCTGCAAAAATACCAAGAATTTCTTCTCATATTAATAGGAAGGCCCTGCTGAGGAACTGTTGTTTTCTTTTTCCTTTTTTCAATGGAATTACATGCATTTGGAACAAAAGAAACAAAATGTAACTAAAGCCTAGCCAAATATTTACCTATTTTTTATTATATTCGCATTTTTCTTGCACAAATTCTTATGCCTCATGGTCAGCTCATTAGATATTAAAGATACTTGACAGGAAACAAACTAACACTCTTCTGTATAGTCCACTGGCTGAAATGGAATTCAACTCAGGTCAGTCTCATCATAATAGTGAAACAAAACACCTCAATTATGTAGTCAAATATTGCATCATTTGTATTGCACTGGTACTATCACTGCATTTATCAACCATGAAATAGTAGCTCCTCTCTTGGAGCATTACCCTTGCGCTACTTACAGAGGGCACAGATCACAGACATGCACTGAAGAAAGCAGCAAGAACCACCTAAGAACCAAAATCTGTTCTTAAGAACCTAACCAAACAAAAAGCAAGCCTCAAACTTTGACGAGTAAATTTGCTATTTGCTCAGGAGCACACTGTCAATGCTTACATAGTACAGGAATCTGAATGGTTTCAAACAAGATAGAAACCTTATTTTATTGATTTCAGAGAACACATTGAGGGTATAGTGGTAAATAGCGAATAGCATCACAATGAGAACCTGTGCGACTACATGGCAGTCAGGTTGTTGATTCAACAATGATCACTAGCTAATCTAACTGGGAGGTAAACTACATTAGGAAACAAGATACCATTACACCTTGATCTCATACCTAACACACGTGTTGCTAGAACTCCAACACAAGGACATGTGTAGTTACAGAATCACAGAATCACAGAATAGTAAGGGCTGGAAAGGACCTCAAGATCATCGAGTTCCAACCCCCCCGCCATGGGCAGGGACACCTCCCACTAAACCATGCCATCCAAGGCTATGTCCAACCCCACCTTGAACGCCGCCAGGGATGAAGCATTCACAACTTCCCTGGGCAACCCATTCCAGGGCCCCACCACCCTCACAGTATAGAACTTCTTCCTCAGATCCAATCTAAACCTCCCCTGTTTAAGTTTAAACCCATTACCCCTTGTCCTCTCACCACAGTCCCTAATGAAGAGTCCCTCCCCAGCATCCCTATAGGCCCCCTTCAGGTATTGGAAGGCTGCTATGAGGTCTCCACGCAGCCTTCTCTTCTCCAGGCTGAACAGCCCCAATTTTCTCAGCCTATCTTCATACGAGAGGTGCTCCAGTCCCCTGATCATCTTCGTGGCCCTCCTCTGGACTTGTTCTAACACTTCCATGTCCTTTTTATGTTGAGGACACTACGTTCCTGTTAAGCTCAAAGTTCATGTAACTGTACAGTTTCAGAGCACGTTATTGTCATGAACCTCCACTCAATCGTGTGTATGAACAAACACTGTGTGCGTAGCAGAATTGTAGGGGTGGAAACCATCTGTTAAGTGCCCTGAAGGCACAGAGTTCTTCTTCAGGCATAGAGGAGGTGGCTTCTCTTACCTAGTGAACAGAACTCTGATCCTGAAAGTATTCCATCTAAACCAGAAAAGCCAAGGAAACCATGTCCATCCATTCCCAGATCTCCAGCAAGAGTTAACACTGAAACAAACACGTCACCCCCCTGGGCCTGGATGAGCCCTACCAAAGCATCTCCTACATCAGCACAGCAACCTCTGCACACTGTGGTTGAGATTGAAACCAACTAAAGATTCTCAGTGCCTCATTCATACAGCAGGCGCCTGACAGATCTGCCCGATTCTGTGGCTGCCTTCTTTCTTTGATTTGGATATTAAGTCTTTTTTAAGGGTCTCAGATTCAGTAGCTATAATGGAGGTTGAAAATCTTAGCTTATGGTCTGGTGAGAGTATAACTATGACTGGAGTATAACTCAATGACTTGAGTACCTCACAAAAACTGACCGCTACAGTCCTCCAAACTGGCCAGAGTCAATCATGTAAGTGCCATTCTGATAACAGGATGATTCCTATGTAAATAGATACACCCTTACTACCACTCTGTGTGCCAACCCCTCTACAGCTTGCTTGTCTTCCAGTCAGTAGGACTTTCCTGAACAAGGTGAGCAGGTTTTGGCCACATGGTGAAGAACAAGATCACCGGCTGTGTGCATTCAGTTTAAAT
Organism: Amazona ochrocephala; assembly: GCA_039720435.1. NCBI lineage: Eukaryota > Metazoa > Chordata > Aves > Psittaciformes > Psittacidae > Amazona > Amazona ochrocephala. Next base: position 1,136,253 of record CM077898.1, on the reverse strand, counting down.
ATTCAGCCCATCTTTCAGTGAAGATTCATTTGTCATGTCCCTTGGCACTTTCGAGCCTAATTATTGAAGGCTGTACAACCCCCTCCCCACCCAAGAGTCCATTGTTTTTAAAGTGATAGCAAACAGCTCAATCTAAATGAAGAAAAAAAATCACAGGAGGATCTCAGTTGCAAATAACTGCAGAAATAAGGAGAATATCCCATGTCTAGCCTGCACTTCTGTAGATGAGGGGATAAGAGATAATGGCCTCAGGCCTACACAGAAGATGTATCACACAGACAGCTTTTGCTCTCTAGCGGACACTGCTCAAGTCCACCTGAGGCCAAAACTGGGAATACCCTGTTGGCTCTTGTGACAGAACAGCTTGGAAGATGTACGTGCCTCAGCAGAGACGTTCCTTCCAGGGGAGTTGCAGGAAAGGTACTGCTCACATTGTTCATGCTTTTGATTCCCAAATATACACTATGGTATTCTGCCACTCCACAGCATCTTTCAACAAGCTGTGCTTTTAAATTCCCTTCACATATGACTTTCTAAAAACTCAACCAACCAACCAACCCCCAGCATGTGCTCATCTCACTCATACAGCAACATGATGGTCCAGGTTTCCTATGGATTTTCCACAAAAATGAGTCATTTTCCAGGTGGGAAATGGAGGCTGGACAAAGACATCCCCCAAATCATCTCTGAAACTGCTGAGCTGGAAACGCATCCTTTCCCTCCCCACCCGAAATGACAGTCCTTTCCGAACAGTCCTATGTGTGCAAAGGGGATAAAATACCTATAAGAAAATTTGTTCTGCTGGTGAGCTTCCCAAGGGGGGTTTGAATGACAGAGCGAACAACACCTTGACAGTGTCTATTTAAACAAAGGAAGCACATTGTACATGTCTCAGACATTTCTCCATAGAGTTCAAGGCAGCAAAGGTCACTGTATCCTATACCTTTAAATAAAGTAACCAACATAAAGGGGAGAAACCTCTACTAGAGGCTGCAGTCGCGACAAGGGCGGGCTCTGTAGGTAGCTGGCTGTTGCCATCTTGTGGATAAAACAGTACATGCCAAAATCGGAGCAGTAAGGAAGGGTCCAGACCCCCTTCTCAAGACAATTCAGTATCTTCCCTTTTGGACTATCCCTGAACTCCTTTTCCACTCTGTTATCAGCCTCTTTTTGTTTGCTTTTAAGATAAAGAGACTTTTCTGTTGTTTGAAAACCTCGGTGAAAGAACAGCCAGGATCAAATCCAGAGTTCCTTTAACTAGCTGGAAAGACAGGCTGAGAGGAAGAAGGGGGAGGGATGAAGAAGAAAGGGAAAGCAGATGAAACTCCTGCACTAAACGGCAAACAAAGGGTCTGCTTTGCAATTTCATGGATCAAGCAGTGGTCAAGGGGTGAAACCCTAACTGGAACCTTTTAAATGACACTATATTAACGTACATTGGAAAGCCAGCTAAAAGTTTTCCTTTGTCATTAACAGTTGTGATCCCAGCTACCTCCTGGTTCTTCCTCTCCTATTACAGTTTACCCAGGGACAAAAGCGTTCAGTGTAATTTATGCAATGCCAAGCCACGGGACTACGTTGACTGATTGTGTAAAATAGGAGCTTTTAATGCCTGGTAGTCCTTTTCAAGTCACCAGTTCATAAGAGCAAATGGCAAGAGAGGGAAGCAGGAACTCGGCCTGGAGGAGTTGTTATTGCTAATCCTACCCTTCAAGATTTATGCACTATTGGTTTAGATCACACGATCGGAGCAGCTCAGCAGTCCGCCAGCAAAACCCGCTCATACATTTACATCACTTGCCATATAATCCAGAAAATGCCTCCCTGCCTCAGTTTCCCCATAGAAGAAAATGCAGCTGGTACCTTGACCTTCATTTATTACATCCTTTGAACTTCCTAAGTGCAGAGTCCTACTAAAATGAACTATTATCAACATGCTATCTTCTGTAAAGATCTAAACTTTGGTGCCAACGCAAAGTCAAGATGATAATATCAATGATAATATGCACATCAAAAAACCAAGGAATGAGGAAGATATGGAAGATGCCACAAGTCAGGCACTGATACAAATCCAACAGAGAGACTCATTCATACTTAGGCAAAGAAGGGACCACCCCAAAGCCCCAGGTCACTTCCAACCACTTGGGTGGTTTCAAGTGCATTTGGATATGTTTTCGAGTGCATGCAAGGGAGAAGAAGATTGTCCAAGCTAAGGTCAAATACAGAGCATAGTTCTCAGCAGAAATTAACTCTTTATCAAAACCAGGAGGGGTCACACATGCCCCATCCCTGGCAGTGTTCAAGGCCAGGTTGGATGGGGCTTGGAGCAAGCTGCTCTAGTGGAAGGTGTCCCTGCCCGTGGCAGGGGTTGGAACTCAATGAGCTTTAAGGTCCCTTCCAACCCAAACCATTCCAGCAGTCTATGATTCTGTAACAAAGTTCAGGAACACCACCATATAGATACCATACTATACTAAAGTCCGTGTGAACTTCACTGGCATGGACTATCTGTCCCACATAGACACACTCAGAACAGAAAAGCTCATAACTAAATCTTACCCAGCAGTACTATCCAGGGCTTATTTATATGGTTTATTTGGTACTTCTAAAGCATTTATGGCATAAAAACTGGGAAAGCAATTCCTGGGGGCATCATTACCCTCCACTGCCATACTCGGGGCACACAGTTAAATTAAGTCTTCATTTGAAATGACCAGATAACCACCCCTCCCTATCAGCCAAGCACCAAACACCCACAGATCTCTGAGAAAAAAGGGTACTGACATTTAAATACTGTTTGTCCTTCAAACAGAAAGTCAGTTAAGTGAATTAATGTCCAATGGGCAGTATTTAAGGAGCGGGGAAAGTGTTTCTGCATGATACCATGCCCCAGGCAATGGAGATGATCATTTTCTACCCCACTAGGAAGGGCATCACACCATTAAATTGTGACAAATTAGTTTTGGGTTATGTGTTTCACTCATCCCACGTGGTAAGTAAAACTTCTACGTTATTTGACTGCAAAGCACGTCAGAAGCAATTCTGAACATACAGTGGGGCAGACTCAGAGAACAGAGATCGCTCCTTGCTGAACCAGAACCAAGCCTCAAAATGGCTTACACAAGAACATCCTTGCTTGCCTCAGTGCCCTTACTCTGCAAATATGCCACCAGACTCAATGACAGTACTCACCAAAGAACATGCTACTCAGCAGAATCTGGGGTTTATTCACCTTCCGCTGCTTCCTGGCCTTTCAACTAGCTGAAAGCATGTGAAAAAGCCTGATCCAACAGATAAAGCACCAGAGCAGAAGTCCATGGAACTGTATTCTTTCCTGGGCTTTGCTGTATGATCTTAGGAAAAAAAGAAACACAACATTCCTTGTGTTTCCTGTTCCCTTCATTACATTTCTTGAGGTGCTAAGATGTTTGGGGTAGAGACTTCTTATTGTAAGTACAAAACAACACCTTTCTTCTTCAAGTGCAGACTCATTATGAAGCACTGAACTACCCTGAAGAAGCCATCTGCAGAACTGGAGATAGAAAATGGCCTTGCTGTGCTATGGCTGAATGTGTTCTATGGAGAAACTTGGGCTAATGGCTCAGATGAACTTGCTGTGGTAGCCTGGATAAATGATCAAAATCTTCACCTGTACTCATTTGTCTTTCAGCTGGTACTGCTTCTGTGGCAACCTAGGCTCTGCCTGCCAAAAAGGACTCCTGGACTCAGCTCTAGCTCATGGTTTTACTGCGGAGAGCTCCAGTATTCACAGAGCAGCTCTTTCCTGCTTACCATATGAAGATAAACCAGAATTGATTTTGGTTACCCTTATATCTAAGTTTAGACAGTTTGAAAAGGGAATTATCACAGCTATTTGAACTTGAATTCAGCAGGCTGAATCCTTACTTTACCAGGATGGACTGATTCCTGGCGTGCTTCTGTCCATGTGACTGAAGTGCCCAGGAGCATTTTCAGCGGGTAAATCAGCGAGGTTTCACTATTCCCCCCTGAGCTCAGGGAGCTCTGCTACCCTCAGTCTGAGCTGACACAGGAGTAGGAACCCAGCTGCACAGCTTCCCAAGGGAATGGACCACAAATGTGAAATGCCCTAAGGTAAACATTTTTTGGTGACCCTAGCAAGTTCCTCGTTGATGATGCATTCAATATATATATAGGGGTCAAATGCGCAACCGGATCTATCAGCAGCAAATGGCATAGTCCTCTCAAATCAGGTAGCTCTATTTATACCACTGTGGGATCATAGAACCCCAGACTGGTTTGGGTTGAAGGGACCTTAAAGCTCATCCTGCCATGGACAGGGACACTCTCCACTAGAGCAGCTTGCTCCAAGCCCCATCCAACCTGGCACTAAAAAGTAAAGACATAAACCTCAAATCTTCTCTCCAGGATTTGCACACACCAAAGAGTCCTTCAGCAGCGGCTGGTGGCAGGACATTCACCAATTGACTTCGCACATGCTGGGAAGTACAACAAATCTAATGAGTAAACTACAGCGGCAAGATCTCCAGTTCAACTGCTGCAGATGTCCTGATAAATCTCCAAACGCTTCGGCAGCTCTCCAAACTTGCGCTGAATCACAAACCTCCTCAAGACCTGCTCCATTTTACTCTGCAAAATTCCATCCAATTTGGACCTTTAGGCATTTAAGACTATTTTGTTTTAAAGTACAAAGTGAGTGAAAGGAGGGGGAACAAAAAGTTAGTGACCCCCCACCCTGCCATATTTACTCTGGTTAGTATCAGTTAAAAAATGAGCCCTGAAAGGCTGTGTGGAGCTCAGCCGACGTTTTGGAACGTACTGTAATTCCTCAGGAAAACTCTTTGTGAAAAGTAAGCAATATATCCTAGCGTAGAAGTATGGAACCACCATGCAAAACATCTGTGACCTTGCGCAGAGGTCATCGCTGCTGTAGTGTTTCTCTTTACTCTTAAAGAAATGTCAGGCCATTTTTTACACAAGACTTATGACAGGGTGCTGTTTATTGTACCACAAAGCCACTATAACTCCAGCACAAGGAAACTGCTATTATTTGGAGAGTATATATCTTTCTGACTAGCGGTAAAGATGAAAATAAGAGGGGTCCTTTCAGAGCGAAGTCAGAGTCTTCCTTAATAACACCAGCATCTTCTCCAGGACTGAAAACTGAACCATTACTGGACTGCTCTGTCTGATTAAGGCTCAAATTTGATGCTGGGATTTTCCAGTAGGTGACACAGGGTTTGTGCTTATCTTCCACTGAAAACAGTGCCAAATCCCCTTTTTTTGAGGTCTTTTACATGACCATACAATCACGTTGGCCACTAGCCTTGAAATCCCAGCTCCCTTCAGAAGAGAGGTGCTTCCCCACACACACAATTTCATGTTGAATCCAATTGTTTGCTTCATGTGGAAAGTGTTGGAGAAGATGTCAAGGACAATTTGGGGCAGAATAAGAGTCACTCCCAGTCACCTTGATTTCCTTTTTACCTTTGTCAGGGAAAATTGCTTGTGGCTTTTTCTGGTAGCTCTGTTCAGTCCTGCCTGAGTACACTATGGGGGCACCAGGCTGTGAGGGCTGCATCTTTTAAATCAGGAGTCTAACTGAGATCCTAACTAGTTGTGTTCATTGAAGGTCCCTCGGTACTTTCCACAAGACTAACCTCTGTATCCTGGCCAAATTCCAGCTCAAGTAATTACAATCCACTTTCCCAAACATCCCTCTTCTTTCCCTGCAGCACTTTCAATTGCATATGAAATTATTCTATTATCTAATTATAATAGTGCCCACAGACTCCTGTCAAGCTTGGGGATTCTGTGAGGTGCTGCAGAGAGCACAGATGCACACACAGCAGCTCACTGCAAGTGCTGAGACCTGCGACTACCTCCGAAGGGCCAGACTGAAGAACAGGGTTCAGTCTGAAATATAATCCAGTGAATCAGTATAAGAAAGAGAAGTGCAAGAAAGAAATCTGCGAGTTTAAGAAAGCAAGCAAAAGAAGGGCAGGTCCCTGCTGGTGGTGTTTTGGGCTGACTGTGTGCTATTTCGTCAGTCCCACTCCCACAGCAGTTGAAAACAAAGCTGCTTAGCGCACATTTATACATCTAACAAAGTACAGGAGTGGCCCAGAGATCACAGCTACTGTTGCTTCCAACTCAGCCGTACTTGCATGGTGTAACCTGTGCTCCCCACATTTCACACAGCTGAGATTATGCCTTTCACAAGCAGATATGGGCTTCCTCTGCCTGTGCTTCAGACAGGCTCCATGGCAAGCACTGCTCGTGTGAGTTCAAGCTAAGTGCTGCCAAGAGGCAGGCTACATCAGATTGGTCTTCACACCATGTGAATGTTACTACATGCCGAGGTGCTTCACTGAATTATGAAGCCTTTGATTTTAGGAGCGAAGCTGGAGGTGGATTGGAAGGAATCACCTTTCCTCATTACCTATTTGCATAAGCAACCAGCAGTGAAACCATTAAAGGGGGAGACTTGACTTTTCAGGAACTTCATTCCCCTTTAAGCAGCCAGATTTTAAAACCCAAGAAAACACAAGTGGAAAATGCATAACAAGTTTGAAATCTTTTGTCCAGTACATTCAAAGACAACTGCTCACAAATACCACACAGCTTAAATTCGGAGAGGTTCAGTTTAGGAGTATGGAATTAGGTGGGACAGCAAGGCTTTTCCCTGACCATTCTGGGAAATGATCTTGAGATGTTGAACACAGAACGGACCAGAGAACGTTTGTTCCTGACAAACTGCACCCCAGCACCCAGTAATATGAGCAGCAGAGTGAAATAAAGTGATCAGAACAATGTCAGCAGCTCTTTGGCAATGTTTGTTTATGCTTCATTGTCATTAAAGTGGGAAAAAGAGTTGTAAAAGAACCCTTTGTGCACTTGTTTTCTGCTATCCATCACAAGTCTTACATCTATGTAACAGCTATGAAGACATTTCAGGCTGGATTGTTGTTGCCTTTGTACCTTTGAGCTTTAGGTTTTGAAGTGGGTTTCCTTATAATGCTATAATTTAACTTCAACAGTTTGAAATGAAAATGGCAGCAGGACGCAGCCAGCATATGCTGTGTGGCCCACAGAGGGCAATTATTCATTTCCCAGTGGATACCTTTTCTTGTGGTGACTGGCAGTGGGGATTTTTGTTTGCTTTTTAATGTTATTATTATTACTATTACTCGTGCCTTTTATTTAAAACACTGCTCAATGTCTGTTTCTCAATACACCTGCTGTGCCCGTGATTACACTGGGTTTAACGGCATGTCTACCTTGGGAGAGCACAGCGAGTGTAAGAGAGGACTGGAAAGGACAATAAACCAGCTGTTGAATTTGCACATCCCTAAATTCCACTTGAGGAGTTGTCACCAATCTGCTTGGGCTTGGCAAAGGCCATGGTAGTATCTGAGCTGCAGCCTGGTTGGTTGTGGTGGCCTTGCTCAAAGCTGTAACCATCAAACGAGCTCACAGCTGAACACTGAAACGGTGCAGGGAAGATACAGACCAGGATGTTTTCCACAAGTGTCTTGTACTGACCCAATTTTTCTGCTGCTGAAGATAACAATGGCCATGAAGACAACGAAACTCTAGCACTAAAAGCACCATCAGAGCTGACAGAAACGTTTCAACAGTGAATTACCAAAACACACATTGAAAATCTTTCCTAGAAATCTAAACCATCGGTACAGGCGAAAGTCAATGACAAATTTCACACCTGATCACAGATTTTGACAACCTGTTGACTTGGACTAGGAAAACAGATGCACAACGGTAAAGCAAATACAAAACTAACTGCAGATCTGCAGGACTGGAACTAACTACACTTTATTCCAAGCCTGACATTTTCACTTTGGCCCTTACCTCAAAAAGGCCAAGTGCGGAGATGGGTTTTCGGCTTGTTCCACACATAAACTGTCCAGGCCGCTGTAGGTGGATAATCAGCAGATAGCAGCAGGGTGAAACCATCATGCAGACAGCGGCAAGCTCCAGGCTTTCAAACAGAAAAAAGAAAGACCAATCAACCAAACTTGTTTTAAAGGTAGTATGAGCAGGTCAATGACTTGAGCAGGTCAATCCCAAACCACTGCTACCTAAAGCACTATGCCACTTTGTGCATTTGCACGCAATTTCTTTGTGCAACAGAAGCATTTCTAATAGCTTCTCATTGGCAGGTAACAGAAATCCTGCTCTTTTCCAGGATTAAGCCCCAACTCTGCAGTGAAATCCACATAAATGCATCCTTGTATCTATTCAGAGCCCCACCAATTTTAGCGAACAGGAAGTGAGACAAAAGAAACCACTTCTGGAGATTCACGCAGAAGTTTTTCTCAGAAAGGAGGTCCAAGTTCAAACAGAGCACACCAATACTGTGATAGGTAAATAAACAGGGAAGTTTCACAGACTGTGGAACATGTGCCATCAGAGCTGGGAGCTAAGTTACACGTTACAGATGGAAGCCAAAGAATTGGTAGGAACGAAGATTTGATTCTCATAATACTTGGACAACTCTTTATTAAAGAGTATTCCATTAACCGCATTGTTTCTAAGCATCCTCTTGTCATACTTGAGGCTGCAGTAGCTACTGCAGAAAGATCAAGGGTTAAGCTGCACAACAGCACAATACTTGAAAAGAAAGAAGAAAAAAAAGAAGCTTCATCCAATTTTTTTTTCCAAATTAAATCAAGAACATTCATAATTAGTTTTTACACCGGAGACATCTAGTGGGAAATGAAAGAACTGAAAGAGCCACAAGCTGCCTTCGCCCTTTCATTAATATTTGCTCCCAAATGCAGGTCAAATAAATCTAACTCACAGTTTGAAATGAGTAGCTTTAAAACTGATGTATTACTTTCTGCTCGGATTTATGCCACCCATTTTGGATAATTACTCCCAATGCTTTTTCCCTATTGTATTCAAAGCTTCTTCATCAGAATGAAACAAAGTTGGGTTCCCTGAGATCTCTTCTGCTTTTAATAACTTTTCATTCCCCTCCACCCCTCCCCATCCTCAAAGATTACTTCCACCTTTGCAATTTTAAGGCAACTGGATTTGTGCTGGCAGACACCTTGCACTCATTTATGGATGGGTTTCCTTCCCTGCTATGATAAATCGCATTGTCCAGGCACACAGTAAAAGACCATCCTGCCCTGCACCTGAGACCCTGATCCTGTGCAAATGTACCCATGTGCTTGAGTTTATACTCTGAATAAATTCACTGCAGCACACATGTAAACCCTATTCTCACAAGATTTATGCACGTCAATAGGGTTACGCACAGTGCATAACGTTAAGCATGTGTTTAAATCATTATGAGACTGGGAATGAAACATGCGAAGGGTGGAAGGGAAAATAGCCGGACAGAAAGGGGAATTAACATGCCCTGTCGTGGCAGCCACATCCACAGGGCACAATGCAACCACTGCCCAGAGATAGCTGAACTAGTTCTAGCTCTTGACCTTGCAGGAAGTGGTTTAGTCCCACTAGCGAGCCACTCTGCTTAGGCTAATTTACCTACTAGGCAGAAGGGTGAATTATCCTGGGCAAAGCAAAACCAACACAGCTCCACAGCTTTTAGAGCATGCTACCTACCATTTACAGGCTGTATTGAGAGGTAACAATTGTGCAACTTTGGATCAGCTTAGTGCTTAACCTCCCACTTCATAATTTTCACTCCCCAGATACATCCAATTGCTTAGTTACGGCCCTTCTTTTGTCAAAGCTCTTCTCCATAAGCTGTGTATCTGCTCCCTTCCCTCCCCCTGAAAACATCACTCAGGTGCCTCCAATCTGCATTAACAAACCCCTTACAGCTGGTGATGCGCAGCACAAAATGGGGATGAGGGGATAGACAGACAAGATGCTTTCCCCAGTTCAGGTTATTCAAACCCAGCAGTGTCCAGAAAAACCAACCTTACCCAATTCTCCCAGGTTTTATGCTAAAATCAAACCCCAGCCCTCTCCTTTTGCTCTTTTACAGACAACACACACCACAGAAGCAAAAATATGCCCTCCAATGCCTTCAAAGCTCAAATTCCTGTTTGAAATTCATTGAAAGCCCAATGTCACATTTAGCTTAGATCTTTGTTGACCAAACACCCCAATACCTCATTGTCCTAATTGCAAGCAGAGTAAAATGAGACCTTGGATTGAAATCTAGGAAGAACCTGAAGGCTATGAACCCAGGGGGAGTTAAACCAGGACAACAATGAGCAAAGCCACCAGAGACTACTTAAGGGACTACTAGAGAGACAGCTTATCATGGCTGCAGACAGCATCTGAGAGCATTTCAGACCACATTTTTTCCTTTCCACTGAATGGCCAGCAAAGCTTCATAGTTCCTCTAGAAGCCTCCAGGAAGGAAATAAGCCCAGGCAGCAAAGTGAAGCCAAATAAGGCTCAAAGCCAGATAAGGGCAATTTTGGTATCAGAACTGGGTGTTCCTTTATTTCAGGCATTATTTATTCAGGAGAATCACTTCCAGAAACAGATTCTATGAAAAGCCAGAGAGCCCCACTCATTCAGAGAGCTTTCAGCACCCACTGAGCAGAACCATTATCATTATCACCCAAACACATGGCTTTCTTCACACACAAAGCAGCACCATGTCCTATTCCCCAAGCACAAAGCAGGATTTGCTCTAAGGCAGCTCTGGGGTCACAGTTTCAAAACTACATTCATCATGCCACAGAAATGGGGAAAAAGTAAATATAAAAAGAAATTTAAGGGGAAAAACCTCTCAGAGAACTTACCTACCCTCCACAAAGCCCAGCACCGCTGAGCCGGGGCTGAGAAGGAAGCTGCAGTCAGGGGTAACTAAATGCACCTGAGCCCAGGCTGCTCCACCGGTGACCCACCAGGTCACCACACCCCTGCTCTCTCTTGAATTCCCTCTGGCTTGGCTGTTCCTCTCCTTTAGCAAGAGGTTTGGCTGTGAAGGGCCCCCATAAGGCTGGAGAGCCACAACATTCCAGCAGAAAGAAGGAGAAAATGAGAATGTAGTTTGTTGTCTGAATTTTAGCAGATCTGGAGTTAGAACCACCTTATTTTTGAGAACGGGAGAATGAAAAACAGTAATTTGTTAATGTTTTGGGTTTATCACCGTAATTTAATTGTTACATTGCTGTTTTCTATGCATGTCTACACGTTTCTCTGTATGCATTGCTCTTTGTTAAATCTCTCTCAAACAGATAGGCCAGCATGCCCCAACGTTTTCTCTATGCACAGGAACTGCTAAACCTTTAAGAAGCTCTTGTCTGCAGAGATTCAGTGTTTTGAGGTGTGGCTTTCCTGCAACACATCACTGAGGAAGTGCACACCCTTGGCAACCATGGCAGTTTGATTTCGAGACTTGTTTATTTCTTTGCTTCCCTTCAGCACATTCAGTGAGTAATTGTGAAGGGAAAACTTGCCCTCTCCCAGAATTAGAAGCTCGAGGATATTTGAAACACTATAAAGACAAAAGAGCAAAACCAATCCCATTTGCTTACTCCTCAGGAGAGATTAACTGAAGTCCTGCCAGCTAAAAGGAAAAATAACCCTAACGATTAAGAAGAGGCTGCACGGAGGGGAGGATAGGAGCACACACTTCATCCAGGCAGGCAGACTTGTTCCACCTGCTGAAGAGAGGAAATGAAATTAATTCCTCTCTGTTTTGTTTCTTCCCCCATTATAGTAGAGTTAATGTCTTGTATTCCCCATCCCCACCTGCTGGTAGCAGAGAATTACCTGTTTTCTAGGCTGGATCATAGAAGAAAATGTTTAAAATGAAAACCAAAGTCGTGTGATGATGGGAAGAAGGGGGAAATTTGAGAAAGACAGAGAGAGATACTAAGCACTTGCTCAAGTACAGCTTTGGCTGAAGCAGGTAAGATGCATGTGGCACTTGGGCTTAATCCTGAGTCAAACTGGCCATTTGCCACAGGCCAGTGTGACTTGCAGCTGCCCTGAATGAAAGCAGGAAATTGCATTTTTGCTATTTATAAACTGTGAGAGTGAAAGAACATGAATACTGTGCGCCTCTCCCAGTCCCATCTGTGGGGTTTTAAGTATCTTATAAGCCCCACTAGATTGTACTTCTCAGATCTTATAAGGGCATTCTCATCATACCAACCCATAATATGGTTCAGCATAATTGGACCACTGTCTTCCATTATATTAAACTGGATAAATTCCCTTTTGGGTCATAGCTCCTGTACAGCTCAAACTGAAGTGGTACTCTTTATTTCAAGCAGTAGGAGCCAGAGCTGGTCTATCTGCATTGACTCTGTCATCACATGGCTCATTGAACGACAGTCACAAAATCCCAACAGGGTTTACATGGCTTCTTTTCTCCCAGATTTATTCACGCTTTGTACCTTAATGTGTATCAAAACCACACGTAAGAACAAAGCACCCAATCCCAGGCAAAGTCAGCCTAACACAGCGAGGTTTCTCTCTAAATCAATCCAGTTTCTATGCAGCCTAATGCAAAGATGTCTCAGGAAAAAAGAAAATCTACCTGCCACTGCAGTGTCGATGTTGTGGCAACACAAAGGAATGGGTCTGCTTCCACTGCAAATGTGGGCTTACTCCACCGGCTTTAATACCAAAAATCACATCTTGCTGCAAACAAACATTAAACCTCGGCTGGCTTTACAGTAAGATGTATTCATACAGATCCTATGCCTTGTAAAGGGGTATCTCGAGTTGCAAGCAAGACCCTTTAATCTGTAGCAGTCCTGTTCATTGCAATTTCCCAGCTTAGTCACCTACGAGGGTTTACAATGAAGCACTAACTTACCCAAGTGAGTTGTTCAAACAGATTATGGCTTGTCAAATTTCCCCAAGTAGAGCACTGTTAACTAGAGACACCGGTGCTGCACCACCTACCAGCTGGGGAAAGAATTTAGTTTCTACTAGATATTGTGCAGTTCAGCTTTTCAGGGCAGGGAAATTCCCCCAGGGATGGGAAAAAGCTACAGCTGATGAGCACATCCATAAAAATAATAAAAAAGGCACTTGTGATTGTACCATGATAATGACAGGAAATAAAAAGATTTCATGCACTGAACACTCTAGTACATTTAATCAAAGTGCTGCTCCAAAGGGGCCTCCTAACTAAGAACTTGTGGCATTTTGGAGCTTCTGAAATGGGACCCCTGCTGTCACTGTTGTGGTTGGTAATCAACTCTATAACCTTTGTAAGCCTCAAGTCCTTCCATGTCAGATTCTTCTGCCTCGTCTGGAGGAGGCTTTTTAAGACTTGTGTCTCCATGGCAATTGGAAAAGGGACAATGCCATTCCAGAGTAGTGCTAACTAGCACTTCTCACAACACCTTACAGTCAGTGCCCACAAAACGTGCAAATATACTTTGCAAGCAAATGAAGAGATCACCATCACTTAAAGAGGTTGGAAACTAACCTCACGTTTTTCATGGATGGAGCGAAATGGGAAGAAGGGACAAAGGAAAGGAGTTGCAAGAACACATCATCCGGCTCCATCCCTAGCAGTGTTCAAGGCCAGGCTGGACAGAGCCTTGGGAGACATGGTCTAGTGTGAGGTGTCCCTGCCCATGGCAGGGGACTGGAACTGGATGATCTTCAAGTCCTTTCCAACCCAAACCATTCTATGATTCTATGATCTGACTTCTGTCCTTTTCATTCTGGAGGCACTCTTTTAAGAGAAGCCCACAGGTACCTACAGTCTCTTTATCCTCTATCTGGCAACATCCACTTTCAAACTGTATGGCCCCTTTGCAGAAAAGACCCAGAAAACTTTCCAGCCCGGACTCTCAAATACCGCCTACCAGAACTATGCAGAGGGCATCAGGCTGTGGCTGAGCGTGCTTGATGCACCTCTGAATGGGCTAGAACAGAGTCCAAAAAAGAAATGATCACCTCCCTTCACTTAAACATCCATTCTTTCTTAATAAAGTATCCCAGGCATTGAATTTCAGGCCCAGTGTTTTCAGGGATATACGGGTTATTTCCAAGCCGAGCTATTACCAGTGCATGCGGTGACATTAATATGAGTAAATGCAGGAAAAAGGATGAAATAAAACATATCCTATTGAAGGAAATGAGAGCTCCTTAAGAAAGAAAAACACACATAGGAAAGACGTGGGCATATCAGGATACAAATGGGACACTGGGGAGTGCCGGATTCCACAAGCATGATGTTATTGAAGTGTTTGATACCAGAGTAAGCACCTGCAGATATGAATTACATCCTTGTTCAGACCACTAACATCGGAGTACTGACATCTCAGGAAGTGCTTATGTTATATTTCAAATCCCACTGCCAACTGCATAAATATCAAATAAATCAATCATAGATATAAAAGACATTATCTTAAGGACTTTAAAAAGCTGAACAAGCCACCTCTCTTCTCAAAGTAGCACCATCCTTACATCATTTGGGCTCTTTCTGTCAGCTGTACCTGAAGAGCAGGATCATTAGTGCTGTTGACCATCAGACATTAAATGCTTCACCTCTGCACACCAAGCTAGAATTGGTATAGAAATAGTTAAACCCACTAACAGTTCAGTGATCATGTCAAAGCTTTTGCACACTGTAAATGTACTTTCCACTGCCTTCAAGAGGTGCTCATTTTGTTTGAACACATGTAGAAACTGAGGCACCAAGCTATGAAAAGTCTTGTGCAATATCGAGAGAGCTCTGGAGTGTCATGAGCCACACAAGCTCAGGACCAAGAGACCTCATAATGCTTATTAGACCTCACAGTCTTTATTTTCAGTGTATTTTAAGAAGTTATTTACTACTGAAGATGATGCAATCTAGAAATGATAGATTCTTGTGACAGGAAGGCATTATCAGCTGCATGTGTTGTATAAAAACCTATTAGAAATAGACTATTAACATAGTTCATCTCATTTTAAAGAGATCTTGGGGGTTAACTGAGAGTGTCTATTCTGTGCCAAAAAAATCCAGGCTTTCAGTTTCTGCTCCAATTTTAAGCATTTTAAAATTAAAAGCTACAAATATCAACACAAATACAAAAAAATATAAAGGATTGCAGTATTTCCATGAGCTTTAATAAACAGATTTTACCAGTGTTCTGGAATCTTGGATTTCTTTTCAATTTAAGAGTTCCCCATAAACTCTTATTAGATTTGTTATTTTTCCTTGCTTGCCATGGGTGTCTTAATTACTATTGCTTCAAATACAGCTACAATCCATCTTAATCAAGCAGGGCCTATTTGGCCATAGAGCTAAATCATCTGGTGCAATCAGGTTTTCAAAGTTTGTTCTGCAGTGAAAAACTGGCTGAGGAGGAAAGCAAAAGTAAATCTATCTTTCTACATTTTGTTAGCAGCAGGAAGATGAAGTGGCCATTCTACTAGAGATGCGTAAAGGCTCAGAGTTTTTAAGCAGAAGTATATTCTGAGCCACAGAATGTGGGAGATGTGAAGACAAAAAAGGGCCTGCTGCAAAGGAACTGAATTGGAATGGGTTTGTGAATTAAAATGGAAGCATCAGTGGAATCGAATCTTCATTGCTGGTGATAATCTCTCAAACTCCTAACACCAACTGCCCACACCCAAGTAATTTCCAAGTAGAGACCTTTACAGGACTACCATTTTCCATGGGGTACACAGGGAACTCGAGTAGAAGTTCTGGTCCAGCCTCATTGCTGTTATGCTGAGCTTTGTTTCCAGAGAACACTAACATGACTTGTCAGTCACTCTGGAGACAGCAGAAGTATTGCAGACCAAGCAGTCCATCTGCTGCCTTAGAGGCTTCAGAAGCTCTGGGAATTGCCAGTGTCAGAAGTCTGCACTATTACTGAGTTTGCTGCATTTGCTCTGTGGCAGAAATGAAACATCTGAAGAGGTGGTTGCATCACGGTTCTGGACAACAGGTCCAAGTGCTGATCTTACAATCACACCTTTTTCCCCTACTGAAAATACACAGTACCACTTGGATGTTCCCATCTAGAACCCACTGCAGCCAACAGGAGGATTTCCTCTGATTTCAGTGTGCTTCAGAACAGTCCCTCTCTTCTTGCAATCTTATATACCTACTACACAGTTTGTTATTAAATGATTTCATAACCTGAATGTAGCAGTAATATGCAGTGTATTTAGTGTGTGTTTAATGTGATTACATAATTTAAATGGGTTTTGGCAAAAGTCTTTTAAAATCCTGTGCCAATTTCCAGCCACCAGTTTCAGTGCCAGTCCCTCAGCAACTGGATCAGCTTCATGATCCTTCTTGTTAAGAACAGTTAAGAGTCTGCCTGGGATAAAACACTTCTTAGAAAGATTAGATATCAAATAGGAATAGAGGAAGCACCTGTAGGGCACAACCTTCTTTTACGATTATACAGTGCCATAGCCTTTGAGTGAGAAAACCAAACTCAGTTAAGCTTTGCCTTGGTTTTGTTTTGCTAAGGAGTGATTGAAGGTGCCAAACAAAAGATCTGAGATACAAAAATTCTCTCTTTGCCCATCAAACAGATCTGGGGTAGTAGAATGTGGTTTGCCCAAAACACCAATGAGAACATGACTCAGAAGTAGCACAGGAGGCTCCCTTCTAATTCAGCTCCATGGCCCAATTCAAGCCACTGGTGAACCACCAAGTGTCCTGCCCTGAGGCATGTCTGTCCAGGAAGTTATTCTTCTGGGTTTTATTACACTGGGATGTGTTTTCATTTTATATCCTGTAAGGTAATCGTGTGAATTAAAGATGAACCGTTCAAAACTTTCCAAATCCAACTTGCTTTTCGGTGCTTAACTGTCTGCAAAACAAACTGAGGACCGTTGTGAAACTGCAAGCTCATCAGCTTTCAGCGGAGCAAAGAAAAAACTCCATCTGTTGATCTCCATTACTAAATTTAAGGAGTGTACTTCTCCTTGTTCTGAGACTTTCATTTGATGTAAGAAAACTCATCAAATGCCTTCCTTCATTGATTGGGAACCAGACCATACACAAGACGAAACACAATACTGTTAGAGCTCAGACATTGTTCATATGGCTGCTGTCCCACTGATCCACCCAAAATCCCTCCATCCTCTGGTCTTCTCAGAGGTTTTTCTCCTTTTAATCCTCAAAAAAACCCTAAATTCAGAGTTTCCAAGGAAGTTTTCATAATGAAGATTTCATTAGCAGTTTGCATAGAAAACAAATTCATCTTTCTGCAGCTTTACTGTCAAAAATGAGACATTCCACTCCTAGAGTTCAGTTCACAAGATACAGTAAGAGTGGGGAAAAATGTAATGACAAAAACAAAGGAGGTTCAAGTTTCCTTAAAAAAAGCCTAAGCCCCCCCTCCCCTCTGTTCAGCTGCAGTAAGGTGAAAGGCTAAATGTGGACAGAATGGTAATATGTAAGCGGTTTCTAAGCTTTCTGGTGGGAATACTTAACAGCCTAAGTATGTTTCCCCTGGAGACCTTCTCCACCATTTGGTCCAATTTCTTACTCCAAGAACTGAACCAATTCATGATGTAATGCTCCAGGGAAAACATTCCTCTTGAAAAAGAGTATCTTCCTAGGGAGAAGTTTGAAGAAAACATCTTAATATTGTTTAAACAGCTTTTGGCACGGTCATAGTAGTTGTGCTGCATTCAATACTGAAAGCAGAAGAAAGGCAGGCTAAAAATATGGAAAAGGAAAGTTTCAGGATTTGGTTAAGGCTTCTCCTCAACTACCACCCTAAGTCCCAAGCCCTTGCTGATCCTTAGTGGAATGAGAAAAAAGAAATGTTCAGAAGCAGAGATTTTCTTTGCTAATAAAAGCAGACCAATTTAAGACATTGGCTATTCTCTGTGTCAGTGTGAAACCACAGATTTAATTCTGCCTAAAGCCTTATCATTTGCTTTAACTCTTATACAAAGGTGCAATCCCAAGGCACTTAACGCCACAGATCTGGCTGTGACTGAGGCTTTTTGTGGCTCTATTAAGAGGCACTATGCCAAACATTAGAAAAAGCTCCTGGCAGCAATGCTTTCATTTGCTTAGCTCCCGGTATCTTGGGTATGCAGCCATTCTCTGTGCTACCAACTGCTCTGCTTCCCTCTTTGGATCCTCACTCTGTGAGGCAACTTGCCATTTCTGTGACTGGCAAGAGCTGGACATTGGGGTATTAAGCAAGAGGAGGAAGCATTGGGAAGAGAGAAGCAAGGTAAGTGAGGCAGAGCAGAGGGCAGAACACTCCAAATATAGGCAGTGGAACACAGTGCTTCTGCACTGGGAAACTCCACAAGGTACAACAGATCTCTTCTCCTGTGAGAAGCAAGCAGCAGGAGATGCAAAAGAGAAATGTAAAGTGAACGTTTGAGGCTTATATTCCATAGCTTATATCATGTAATGCTTGGAATTAAGATAAGCTACATGCATATTACCTACTCCTTATATAAACCTTACAAAGCTTTCCAGGCAAAACACACCATGGGTACTTAAGATTTTTTTCTTGAGGGGAGAACAAAATTAGCTTTTTATTCATCATTCATATTTGTACCCACACAATTACTTTTTCCTCAATAGCACACATGAGGATACTCAACATATCCAAGGCACAGTTCAAATGTGAATTCCCTTACAACCTGAATAGATTTGCATTAGTGAACATTATTTACTACCAAAACTCAGCATTACTGACCTTCTGAACATGGAACTAAGTGCATTTGTTTGTCCAAACATTTGTATGACACAGGCAGGTTATTTATGACAGAGTGAAACAGGGCTTCAAAAGTGTCTTCAGTATAACTCAGTTGATTTAATGGATGGTGATATTAGATCCGTGTTTTTCACCCTGATGTTACAAGTGCTGGCAAATAAATAGAAGACCAAGAGCAAAGAAATTGAGTAACAATTTAATTCAAGAACAGAACAAAACTCAACCCAGACCACAGAGGGGACAAAAAGCCCAATTTTCTCATTCCTACCTTGTTTATTCACTACATCATTAGGGCTTTGAAGGAATGATGACTATCCATTCCTGCAACTTCTCTTTGGACTTTGAGACCCTGTTTGTAATCTTTAATGATCTGATCACAACAACGTAAAAAATGAGGCTCATTTATCTACTTAAAATCATTAAGAGTTTTGCATATTATTTGTTCAAAGGGATTTTTGCTTGCAGGGTGGGATTGTGAGGAATAACAGCTTAGGTTGCAGGGTGGAGGCTGTCTGGGCATGGTGGTTGTTCTGATTTCGTTTTACTCCTTCACAGCCTAAATTAAAAATCATTATTAATATGGCTCTTCGAGCTATAAAATATGTTGCACAACATGAAGCATCCCAGTAACACAGCGCAAGGACTTCACTGAACTGCTTGGCAATGCTAAAACCAGCAGTACGCCTGCACCACAACAGTGCATTATTTAAACTAAGCTTTAGTGGAGCGGGAAGCCAGTGCATAGCAGGCTCCTGTCAGGAGGTTTTACTGCTGGTTTGCTGGGTCTTATGTTTGTACATTTTTCAGTTTCTTGGTAGACCCTAAACTTTTAAAGCCTTGAATCACAACTATTTATCACCCATCAGGGAGCTCCATAAAATGTATTTTCCTTCAGAGAGACTATTCTCATTACAGAAAAACCTAATTTTAAAAAGAGACAATATGTATTTTAACTCTCCAATGTAGCCCAACTAAGAGGGATTCTTAAAACTAAATACTATGAGCCACAAAAAAATTAATGCCACCTGCAAGCTGTAAATATGTGTATTATTTAATTTTTTCCAAGTATTTTCTTTGGCTGTTACATTCAGCTGAACAAGGCCTAAAAATTGTCAAACTGAATTCTTGTTTCAGAGTAGAGCTCTAACTACTGCCAGTTTGAGTGAAACACACATCCAGGTTTAGGGAATATGTTTTATTTATTTTGGCTGCAGTGCAGGGTAGAACATTTTCCATCCCATCCGAATGCAGTCAAAAAGGTTTTGAAATATTGCACAATAAAAGCCATTCATTATATCTGTCTCCTCTCCCTTCCAAAAACAGAACTGGCTGACCAGTTCCAAATCTGTGCAGGGGGCAGGAAGATGGGAGTCAAGGGGTCACTGGAAATAACCCAAGACTAACACCAGGTTTTTCAGGTTTGAGTTAGGGAATATGTTCCATGCCCTCATTCCCAGCGCACACAGGTTTTTCTTCTTCCCCCTCCAAAGCTTGGCTAAAGTAGTTCACTGCTCTGTTATGCACAATTTACAGGACTTAATTACAAAACTAATACATTAGCCTTCTTGTCTGTAAGTCACAGGCACAACTTCATCTTTCCTCCTGGGACACAGGGAAATTAGACCTTACCTTGTTTCAAGCAAAAGCATTTTGATTTGCACTGTTTACCTCCTCATTTTAAAAACGTGCAATTTGAAGGAATACCCAACTACACTTTACTGTTTTAGATTGATTTCAATTGCTCACCTACCTGTTAGCAGCTTGAAAACAGGATTACTTCACTGCCCACTCCTGCTCTGTGTGCTTAAGCTACACTTGGCACACTTCAGTGATGCTTTTTTTTCCTTCCTCTCTCCATTTCCCTGTACATGGATCTAACAATGCTTTTCTGTTTGCTTCCTTGGGCACAGATCAGTTCATCACTAAACTCCTTCCAGGTTTAAGTGAAGTATAAGAGTGCTAAATGATTCAGAGTGAGAGGGGGAAGAGTAAACCACAAATTTTTTAGTGCATTTCTAAACAGCAGCTAGAATAAATGAATATATAATAGTGAATTTTATATGCCACACTTGGGCTATAGAAGGGGATATGGAACCCCCTAAGTAGTCAGAAGCAAGTAGAGAAGAATAAGCTAAAGACCAGGTTAAGCTTTAGATGTAACTGAAGTTTAAGGAAAAAAAGCAGAAAAACATACAGTTCTTGTTACTTTCTTTCCCCCACTTACCATGAATGTCAGGTTGGGGAAACTACTTTACTTCCGTTAACTCCCATGCGAGAACACTTGGTCATATCCTCTCCACTTTTGTGCACCTTCATTATGGCGAAATTGGCATAAAAAAATTGGCATCAGACAATTCCTGGAACACACTAACACTTTCCCTTCAAAATTTCCTGAAGAATTCAAGTGTGGGTATTGTTGTTCTCTACATCTCCACCTCACTTACATTAAACAAATTTAAGCAAAGACCATGCCAGCTGTGAAATACTCCTTACAGCTCAGAACTCAGCTATCTGAGAATGTATCAAGCCTGCACTTCACAGGATAGCACAAGTGATGTGTAATTACTCTTCCTTATTAACAACATCATAATTACAGAGCAGCAAAATAATCAGTCTTTCCAGGAGCCACACTTGTCCTTTCTGTCAGTCAGAGCATGATAATTACATGGCAATCTGGTAAATGCAATTATTGGGCAATATACACTTAGTGCTATTATCCTACTTGAAGCCATTTAAAGCCTGTACAATACAGCACTTTACATTAGTCAAGTACTTTTGAACACAAAGTAAGCTTTGTAACAACCTTCTAAAGAGAGGAAAAGTACTCCCTTTACAAGAGCAGGGACAGTAGATGAAAGATAGACTGGTCAGCACCATAGGTTTGTTTAGATGCCACTACAATACACAGACTGCCATGGAGCTCAATACTGCACAAAGGTCAAAACAGTGACCCAAGTCGAAGGTGGCAAATACTAGCACTGGAAAGCACACCAACCGCTGAAAAGCAGGACTCCAAATTTCAAATATCTCAACACGTCTGCACTGGCACACAATATACCTTGAATTTAATTTCTACACTCCAATATGGCAATGCAGCCAAGAGATGTCTTCAGAAAGCTCTTCTGTTGGTTGAATGGGGATAGTGAAGTTGCTGGTCACTCAAAGGTTAACGTTAACTCACTTGTAGGAAAGCAAACCTGTAAGTGGAACAGCTTTGTTTATTCTGCTGTTACACTTCCTGTGTAACAGCAAGGACACCAAGCCCTGGGTTACACCACTTCAGGAGTCTATACTCTTCTGAGGAAGAGCAGTGAGTCACTCGAGATCTGAATGTTCCACATACTAAGAGCATTTTGCTAGCCTTGCATGAAGAGCTCTCTCCCAAGTGCTCCAGCTCCTTCCCATGCTAAACAGCCCCCAGTGTTAGCAGCCCCCCAGCTCCCTATTCCATGACAGATTCTACCTCAGGTCTTAGCTATTAGGCAAGTCCCAAATCACCTCTTGCAACCCTAATCTCCAGCAATCAGAAAACACAGCCAGAAGAGACCTCAAGAGGCCATCCAGGCCCTATCCTTACCCCTAGGAAGGATCATATGTCATTCCTGACAGATATTTGTTTAATCTGTTCTTAAAAGCCTCCAGTGATGGAGATTCCACAACTTCCCAAGGCAATGTATTCCCATGATCAACCATCTCTGCTGCTGGAACTTTTTCTTAATGTTTAACAGAGACATTTTTTCTTCTAATTTAAACACATTATTTCTTGTCCCATTCAGTACAGATATGGAGAACAGATTACCTCCCCCTTACAACAGCCTTCTGCATAACTGAAGACTCGTCTCCTCTCACGTCCTCTCCAGGTTAAGTCTCATTAACTGTAACCTCTTTATTTCTCCGTAGGATCCAGCTTCATCCTCATGCAAGCCATACAAACTGCCATCAAGCATCTACATTTAATTCCTAACAGCCCTTTCCAACCTGGCAAATTCCGCCAGGAAGAAAAGCCAAGCTTTGTTTTCTTCTCCTTATCCTTGCTCTTCTCTTTTTGACTTGACTTCACATCTGCAGTGCACTCAGCCTTCCCACTCAAGAAACCTCAAGAGAGAATTCTCTTCTAGGGCTGCAGCAACTGATGCATAGGACAGCAATATCAGGAAAAGCATGTTCTAGGCAGCATTTCAGGTTAAGCCCTCAAGCATCACACACAGCTGCAGTGCTCTACCATGTTTAAGAACACAGAGTGATTTCTATTTGGAAAGTCACACCTGAATACAGGACAGCAGTTTCACTATTCCAAATTCATTTCAATGCGTAACACAGTTGCTGGATTGATTTTTTAATGTTAGAAGTAGCAGCTATTATAAGTTTTAATCTCAAGGAGCAGCTATTATTAGTTTTAATCTCCAGGAGCTTTAGATTTGAACCTTACCTAGCATGTTGTGTGGATGTTATATTAAGCCATAAAAGCTCATGTCTGACTGCCCTCTCCTGGTAAGCCAACAGACTGCACTGCAACCGGTTCAGCCCAACGAACTATCACCCTTTTGTCTCCCAGTCTAAAACAGTCACTGAGACACAAAAGAAAACCCCAAAATAAAACATCAAGAAAACTGGGTTTGAAGGTATTTAGATATGACACTGAGGGGCATGTTTAGTCATAACTTGGCAGTGCCAGGTAACAGATCTGATCTTACAAGTATTTTCCAGCCAAAATGATTCTGCAGCAACTTCAGTAATGTTTCTAAAGCGGCATAAGATAAACAGCATTTAAGTAGTGAAGTTTCTTTCAAGTTGCCTTTAGGAGTTCTTGTCTTGGGACAAACTGATGATGGCTGTAGAGAAAAGTAAAACATGCATAAAAAAATTAAACTGCTCTGTTTGCTTTTAAGCATTATAAAAGCAGCCAAGTACAAAAAGTATTTTATTCCACATCAATAATGTTAAAACCAAGGTCACAGCAGAGATCATTTGCAATAGAAAGCTATTTCCTTCAAGCTGGCACAGGTATTTCACTACGGCTGAAACATAACAGGATGACAAATGAAAGCAACAGCAAATGTGTAAGGAGACCACCTACAGTCATCACTTTTTATTACATTGTTCAGAGTAGAAAAATGAAAACAGCAAGACAACAGGTCAACGTCTGGAGAATATGCACTGTTGAGTACACACACACCAAAGCTTGGACATAGCCAGAGATGGAGCACAGCTTTACTGTATGATGAATGTTTCACTCTCCATAACCAATTTATTTTTTTAAATTAGTGTTAAATACAACAGAGATTTAAAAGCCTTTTTTTTTTTTCCTCTTTTCCTAATGTCCAACCTTCACAGCAGAAACAGAATTTATTAATTCTAACACAAAACTCAGCCTTACGTATAGGACCTCTACTCTTCCTCGTGCCCAGCAGGTAAAGCAAATTCTTTTCAGAAGATGGTAATAGCTTCCTCGCCTTCTACTCCTCTCCTTCAAGCCCGAAGTGATTTCTTTCGTATTTGCAGAGCATCTCAAGGGGTCTTTTTAAGATAATTTTGAAATCTGGAAAAAAAATCATGCAGATTTCAAAAGCAATTTATAAGGAATGCTCAAGCACATGGGAAACATCAACACTTCAAGCAATTACAGCTGGACAGTCATAATTTACAACAGTAAGGTATAACTACTAAAGACAAAGTCACATTTTATCTACTTCAACTTCAAAAATATAACAAAGGCTTAAGCTTGAATCCTATTCTTTCAAAAGAAAGAGCCGTATCTAGAAAGTAACTTGTCGCCACAGACTGTCTTTGAACTATCAAGTTTGTTCCTCTTTACTGAGAGTCACACATTTGCTGACACATCTCCAGTTTAGCAGCTTCCTACACTCACTGTGCATTTGAGTGGAGCAAATGGAGCAAGGTGGTCTGCTAAACACATCCAGTCTAATCACAACCAAGTTCCAAGAGCTAAAATCCCAGCCTGCTGTGCAGGTACCAAAAGTGTAAAGATTTAGCAAGAAAATCCCAGACTGCAATAACAAGTGTGCAAATAACATCAATGTTATTTAAATTCTGTATATTGTCTGACCTGAGGTTTTTTCTAATACTAGCAGTGTTTCAGTGCTATTGATCTGCAGACAGCACAAAGTCTGAGAACATGTAAGCAAGGATGGACATGATAGCAAAGGGGTAATGTCAAATTCAGTTCATCCTAGAAGTTTTTTATCTTCTTGATTACCTGCCGTGACTCTCTATCAGAGCAATGCTCACAGCCAAACTAGGCCTTCCACACAGTTCTGATCTTCAAGCATTTTAGGCATCGAGACAAGAAAAATCACTTCTAGGTTATCCAGAAAAATTAAGAAATAGAAAGTAAGGAAATGTAAGTGGGAGAGAGAAGAAAACAGCATTTAAGAGAGAGAACATAAGCCTAATACTGACCTTCACTTTAGACAATCAGATGAAACCTCACTAAATGTTAGAGATATTTTCAAGAGGTATTTCTACTTCATCATCATGATTCTGGTTACTTCTGTCCTTCCTGTATACAGAATATCTTCTGCTCCTTCTCCGGGTTGGAGAGTAAGTTCTTGTTTCTTGAGCTGTGAGTTCACACATGCTTTTCCTCCTCCATCTTTTGGAAGGCCCATCAGCAAGATTAAAAGAGTCATTGTTCTTCCCTGGTGCTGAAAACTGGAGAAGATTTTGTCCTTTACGATGAAGGTTCTCAGATTCTGTAAGGGTGGATGTGCTTATTGTCCTTCTCCTGGTTTTGCAAGCAGAAGCTACAAGGGGAGGGGTCTTCTGGATCTCACTGGGTAATTGAATCCATGCAAGTCCTTCAATTTCTGCACCTTTATGTAGTCTCATGCTGCGCCTCACTCTCTTTCCACCACCGTTATCACTCTTCTTTTTTTCTAGGTGAGGAGCAGAGAAGATTTCTCCCACATCATAAGGACAAAGTGGAAGACAGTTTCCAATGGGAAGAAAACACATCACACTGCTGCTGCTTCTTCTTCTTCCTCTTGGTGCACCACTTCTTGCAGAATCCTTTTGTGGACACTGAGTTCTTTGGGCATCTGCATGTTCACTCATGTCCTGTTGGTGCAGAAGCTCCAGCCCTGTCAGCTGCTCTGCCTCATCAAGGAGATTTTCTTGTAATTTCTCATTTTCTATCAAGAAACCACTTTCTTTTGCCTTTTTTACACAGGCAGTCTCTTCAGCTTGTTGGAAATGGTCAGATGTATCAAACCCACATTTTGCATCTGGCACAATGCTTGAAAACTGGGGAAAGAAATTGTTTTTGTGAATATAGGCAAATGTAACCCACAAAAACCTGGTTCCAAAGAGCTGACAACTAAACACATGCAACTGTTTTCCTGCTAAGTCTCATCATTCACAAAACACCCCAACCAACACGCTGAATCCTGAAGGGTTAAATGTGGGACTAAGCTGCTGCTGCTTGAAGCTTTGCTAAGTTCTGAATACCTCCTTCAAAGGCTGGGGGTTCCACAGCCTCTCCAGGCAGCCTGTTCCAATACTGAATCACTCAGGTTTTTAATTCCACAAAATATTACTTGTTTTATCCAACAACATCAAGCACAATTCTGACTCTCTAGCAGTATTCTTGTCAGTTACCTCCTGTTCACTGCCAGACACAGGCTCCAGATCACCCTCTGGCACCTGGAACACTGTGTCACTGGGGCTGCTGGCTTCTGCATCCAGGTTCTCAGAGCCTGAGGACGTATGAACCGTAAGGGTGTTTTTCCCTCCTATTCCTTCAGCCACCGGCTTCTGTTGAACATCCTTGCCAGCATTTCCAGATTTGGTATCCTCTGAAAATACATCCTCTGGATTGGAATAAGCATGTGGTTACTTGACTCTAATGGTGAATGGACAAAGCCTTTTGTTAAATATTACAACAAAAGTTTTATAGTATTTTACTTGTATGTAAGTAACCTTCTAAACAACCATCCCACAAAAGCAGTGTAGAAACACTTCACTATTCATGCCCAACTTAATAGTTTTAAAGACTGAAAACATCGGCATCAAGTCAGATTTACACCGGAGTCCAACAGGAGTTAAACTTACCAAGTTGGAGATTAGCAACCAGTTAGATCTTCTGAACTCCACTATTAACAGAAGCAATTAGAAGTGAAAAATGTATTCTGGGCCTTTTACCTATGCACAGAACTCAACCCTCAACAGTTTTGCTGTGTAACTGTTGAAATAAAAAACCCAGAAGGACCAGGAAGAACAAGGCAAAACAAAACTCAAAACCACATTACCTGAAAAAAATGCAGTTGCTTCTGTTGAGTTTGAAGATGAGGCAGAGAAAAGCTCTGGAATTTCAGGGATAGGGCTGAGAAGAGGTTTCTTAGAAGCCATCTCTCTCTCCCCATATAAAGATTTTTTTACTTTTTTCCTTATTCTTTTCCCATAGCCTGTACGTTTTACTTTCTGAAAAGATGGAGAAGGCTGAATAAAGCACAGTGAAACTATAGTGTTCCTGTACAAAAGAATATTGGCAGCAACAGGAAACAGCACCCTTTAGAAAACCTTTAATAAATCAAAATAATCACTAGAACACACAAGAAGAGACACTTGGATTGAGTGTCCAAATTCAAAGATAAAGGCAAAATCACCAGCTGCAACTGGCTGACACTTACTTGTGTCTTTTTGGCAGCAGATGTGGTTACGTTCCTTTGTCTTTGAACCTTGTTCTTTCCTGGATTTTGAGTATCCTTAGCATTCTGATTACTTGTGGCTTTTGAGATGCTGAAATTGGTCTCCTCTGAAATGGTGCTACACTGCTGAAGAACATGAATTTGAAGTTGTTGGGTGCATGTGTGTTGTGCTTATTTTAAAAACATGGTTCATGTGTCACAAGAATCACATTGCAATAGTCTTGTTATTTCACAGATGATGCTGTAAGAGCTAGATACTGACAACTGGAAATTAAAACTTCGTTATAGAGCTAGTCTTCTCACACAGTACAATACAGACCTGTTTGTACAAAGAGGAGATTCCAATGAGAAAATAGAAAATGTTCCTCTTTGGCTATAAGAGATTCCCATCTGATACTGTGTCTGCCTTATGGCTAACAGCCAGGGTAACGGGAATGAAGAGCTTCAGCACTCGGCTGGGAACCACATTTTCAGCAATACCTGAACTCATCACAGGCTGCACAATCAGCTTGACTTTATCAGCCTCTACCTCATGTTCCTGAGACTCAAAGAAATTCAACCACATAGAAAAATTAGACAGAAAACTGTTTCCATTCTCCTCAATTTTCTGTGGTTTTAAGTTTTTAGATTCCCATGAGTGAAGACCCTAATCTTATTAATGATTGTCTATGCATAAATCTTCTAAATATTGTCAGACTATTTAAGAAAGTTCCTGGAAAATTCAATAATAAATTTATGCATTAGACCATAACCAAAAATGTTTTTAATATCTGGAAAACCATTTTCACTCAAAAATGAGATTTCCTTAAGATATTATCTGCATTAACATGATATATCTCCATATACCTGGATATAAACAACCCTCATACCTAAGCCTGTAAAACTCTCACAAGCATCGGGAGCTATAAATGTAACAATTCCTCCTGAAGAAGTTAAAAAATAAAACAAGCATCATCACTAAACTCACCTTCCTTTTAGTAGGAGAAGGAGTTTTTGTCATATCAGATTTGCCTCTTTCTGCTATTATATATGAAGAAAATAAGATTATTGATTCAGTTTCAACACAAAAAGTTTATCACATTTTGAGGAAAGCATCCATATCACTTCCAACATTCTGCACAGCATGTTCATTTATCTTACTCTTGAATAACCAGTAACAGTCTTAAGCTCTATCAAACATGGCAAGATAAAAAAAAAAAAAACATTACAGCTTGCTTTACAAAACAGAGGAAAACAAAAGCAGTGAGGATTTGGTAACAAAGTCCTTACACAACTTTCATTGAGATATATACGTACACATGCACAATCGCCCTTCAGCTTTTTGTTGTTGTCTTGCTGTTAAAACCTCCAAAGTTACAATACCAGAATCAAGATAGTAAGCCAAAGTATTTGAAGCACTAAGTCTAATATTAGATCAGCCACTTTCAGAGAAGAATACAAGGTCAAGTAACTTCCAATTAACCAAAAGAACCGGTAAACACTGCAGCTACTGCAAAGACCACTAGAAGAAAACAAGAGCATTTCCATTTTAGCACAACTGAAATAGATCCCTTTGTATGAAAAAACCCTCAACCCCTGTGTCATATCTCAGTTTTCAGAGACAGAAAGATGTATTCACTAATGACAAAACAACAAGTTGGGGTTACCTTCTGCAGTTTCAACAGGTAAAAAGTCTTCTGCAGCAACAGAACCCTCCAGTGACTCTTGAAGAGGCTCAATACATTCCTTTAAACAAACAAACAAAAGTTAATTTTAGCAATATACTATACCAGATATATATTGAAAACCACCTTTTCTGTCAGTGCTTGGAACAGACAAGTGATTTTACTTTCTTTCCTTAAAAGAACATGACAGCTCATTTGCCATATATGGCAAAAAGAAATAGTTCTCAAAAGACAGCATCAAAAGTATATGAATTAGCGAAGTGAAAAACATTTCACATGCTACCAGTACTCAACTTTAAACACAGCTCTACAGGCCAAAATGCTACTTAGAATTCAGAAACCAAAACCAAAAGTCCTCCATGCTATTCTAAAGCTTCCAGAAGGCTCTATTTTAATATTTTAGCAATTTCTTTTCACACGGAAGCAGACTGGGGAAAAAAATAAACCAAACCCGAACATTCAGACAGACCAAGAGGCTGGGTTTACGGCTTGTTAAAAAAAAAAGACTCAAACAAAAACCTTACATTGCTGCAATCAAAGTTCAGCTGTGGGAACGGTTCCTCAAGGAGACTTGGCCTACAAAGCAAAAGCCCTTCTGCCAGGTCTGGATGGCTGACTGGAGTTGCTCCTTTGCACAGTGGAGTATTTGCAGGTAAAGCCTCATCAAATATTTCTGGGCTCAGAACTTCTCCAAAAGTGACTCTCTTCTTCTTGGAGCTCCATGTTTCTGTTTTCTCTATTGTAATAAAATACACTGGCTGCTTAGTAGACTTGGAACTGTCAGACAGCAGACTCTTCAAGGGGTTTTTATGGGTCTTCACAATCTCTTAAAAATCACCACCCCCCAAGCAGAATACCACCTTTACATGTTTTGGGGATTCCACCAGAATTTTCAGTAGAGCTTTACTACAGTATCAAGCATTAAGGAAAAAAGCAGACTAGGAATGACTGGCTGTTCCACAAGTTCCAGTTGACAAGTGCGAAATGTCTTGAAGACCAGATGATTCTATTCTGGTGTTACAGGTACAAGTTTCAGGGTGTTATTCTTTATTTTCTTTTAATAAACACTATTTTTCTTGCTAACCTTATTTTCTCCTTCAGGTAGTAGGATATCACACTTGAGCTACTTCAGTGGTGGTTAATGCATGTCATTCTTCAGAATTAGCAGCAGCAAAGCCTTACGATGCCACAAAATACTTTGCCTATTTAAAAACCAAAAAGGGAATCTAACCTGTTTCCACTGCTTCAAAGGTTTCTGCACAACTGACGACTGCAAGAGATTCACCTCCTCCTCTATCAATCACACTTGAGTATTCCTATCAAAATCAAGCAATACGATCATCTATTCAATACCATTTAATTAAAATATTGTCCTTGTGCAAATCGGAAGTGAAAATACCTTCTTCTGTGAGCAACACTTAGTAATCAGTCCTACTGCTTACAAAAACCTACTTGTTTCCTAAATTAATAAAACTCAACAACATAATATGGATCTTCTCTTACCATGAAAACATCAAGCAAAGCTTCCAAGATGACCAAACAGCAAATAGATATCCACTGAAAGCATTAAATTATTTCAAAATGCATTTTAATTAGTAAAAATTATCTTCACCAATTCAGCTTCTGGTAGTTCAATGACTGCAGAAATTCATCCTTAGAACTCCATGTGAGTCAGTTAACCCACCTTAGTCAGTGTTTTCTTCAGCACGGATCGCAAGAGGGAGCCACTTTGTCTGCGCTCAGGTAGGGAACCCCTTCTTAAGTGTTGTGGTGTGACTGCTGCCTTGCTTTCATCACACATTCCGAGGCTGGGTTCTTCTGGAAAGCTGACTTGCCTTCTGCTTAGATCTGACATAACATTACTTGTAACGTCTTTAGTAATGTGCTCACAACTGGAATCTTTAGAGCAAGTAGACAAATATGGCAATTAAAACTGAAGTAAAATTGAGAAGACTACAGCATTAGCAACATGAGGTATAAATGTACGCATCTCCATAGAGTCTGTGCATCAACATCACAAAACATCCATGTTTCCAAATCTCTGCTATTATTGTGCTACATGAAAAGTAGAAAAGGAGCCCTACAGAAGGAAAAGGCATTTTACACAAGGATTTCTCTCTCATCCATGTAAATCGGGAGGAAAATATGTACGCTCTAATGTACACAGAGGCACTCTCTACATTAACATCCCTCTCTCCTTCACAAGCATGAAGTACTCAGGTATGCTTCTCCCTATAAATGGCCTGATTAGCAAAACTAAGGGAAATCCTAAACAAATATCCCCTGCCTGTGTGTCAGTTTAAGCTTGCTTTTCCTATCAGTATCAAACTGCCAACACATCACCCAAGAGGTCCTACCCCACCTTTCAAATATTTCAATTCCTCTCATAGAAGCTATTTCCTTCCTATGAATTGTGCTTAAGTAAAAACATGTTTAATGCTAAGTTGTACTGAACAAGCTCTGCAGTTTTAAACTTTGACTTGAGCCTTCTCTGCAGCAGTACTTGAAAAAAGATCATTATTTTCAGTGTTATGCCTTTATGTCAAAGCTGTATCAGGTTTCTACTGCATTAATTGTAGACATGATGACTGACATGGAATGAATGCTTGTGAAACATTTCCTTGCAAATATTCTAAGTATTTGTACTTTCTAATAAAAATATAACAGAGATTGTAATAGTGATGAATCCTCTTACCACAGCCTGTTTCTAAGACATCTTTAGTTACAACAGTCTCCAACGACTCAATAGGATTGTGCTGCTTATAAACCCATTCCTAGAGAAAAAGTTACAAGATATTATGTGTGTGCATATATATATATAAAAATAATATACTTCTAAAAGAGTAAGATGTGAAAATCTTGCAAGGGAGATTTGCTATGGGTTTTTCCACATTCTTTGCCCACACATATTATAAAGTACCTTTGAAACAGCAGCAGCAGGCTCAGTGACAGTTGCATCTTGGCATGAAGACAAGATCTCGGTATCAGGCTTACCGCTGCTGGTCAAATTTTGCCCTGGATTCTCTTTCAGATCAGCTCCATTGTCACCAGACATGAACTTTTCACTGCATTGACCCAGGTTCTGCTCTTCTGCAAAAGGTACTTTGTTCTGAGCTGCATCAGATAAAAACCAAACAAACCACCAACTTCAGATTTTTCAGTGAATGCTTTTTGCGGCTCTTCAGCCAAAGGATGGTGAGATTCAAAAAGCTTGGGAACTTTCTAGTCAGGAAAAAGAAAAAACATGCATTTTAGGTTATACTTAGAAAATAACCAAATCTTTAAAACAAAGCAAGTTTGTGCTTTTCATAGAAATGTTACTAGGCCCACCAACACCAGAGAAGCATTGTAGTTTCTGCTACCAGAGTAGCATTGTAGAAGCATCCACACTACTATTTTCTCACAGTAAACCCACAGTACTGCTCTGACTTGCTTTTGCAATACTTACTATTGTCGTTAATAAGGATGTCACACCTCAGTAACGTATGGCATTTCTAAAATTACTGCACTTGAAAGTTATTAAACAAGTCTGTACATCATGATCAAGAGAGATAACAGTTACCACAGCTAAAACCAGTCATCAGGAAAACCATTCTCAGTTTCATGGAAAAAGTGTGAAAACACTAATTTACTTTTCACTAGGCATTAAAGGGTATAAATCTAGAAAGCAACCCTAAGAAAACAGTTACCAAAAATACGAGCGTTTGGGGTTTTTTTTCTGGGGCTATTCTGAGAAACCACTATTCAGGATGCACTAAGAAATGAGATGGGTTTAAACAAACAAAGCCTGTGCCAAACCTTATAAAGGAGCATTTTGTTGTTGTTGCTTATATTAACTATTGGTAGTTTAGTACTTTTTGGCCTAAAGGAAGGCCTCACATTCAAAATAAATCATTGACCACAAATAGAACCAACTTACAACAGCTCGTTCCCTGGCAAGCAGCATCCACTTGTGACGGTCCAGAGGAGCCAGTTTCCCCTTCAGCTTCTTCTACTGATTTAAAAGATGTTTGAAAAGCATCTATCTTGTCCTTCAACAACCTGACATGTTTGTTTCTTGAAGGACTAACCTGCTAAAACAAAATTAACCACAAGATGGTTTGTTTTTTTTCCCCAAGATGAAATAGGCTTATTACTTTCTATTTGTACTTTGGCACAAAAGAAGCTCTGAGAAAGAAAGACTCTCACTTGTGCAAAAGCTGCTTTTTTCCTGTTGCTTCTCTGCTGGGCAAGGTACTGAATAAGGGCATTATTTTCTGGTGACCCCCGTACTCCAATTGTTGACCTTCGGCTAAATTTTAATAGAGTTGGAGATTTCCCTGAAATAGGAAAAAAAGGAAAATACAAAAAACTAAAATACTTTTTGGAGTAAGAATACCTGAAGCTTAAAAATGGCATTTTTGCTTGTTTAAGAGTGATTTACGTTCATGAAAATATCTAAAGTTAGCTGCTCAGCTCAAGGATCCTTCCTGAGCAAAACCAAATTAGCTTTCTAAAAGCAAGTTAATATTTAACTAAACTACGTACCAACCAAGGAGCTGTATTTTACTTTTCCCATTCGTAATTAAGGGACTGTCTACCAATATTTGCAGGATTTGTCTTACTACTGCCTTGTGAAACTCACCAACACCTAATCAACCGTACAGAAAAACATTCAATAGGGAATTACAGCAACATCATATCACAGTCCTATCCTTGGGCACATTCCAACTCAGCCAGGCAACCTGAGCCTGACCCGAATTGAAGCGTTTGATAAGAGGTTGGACTAGATGAACCCTAGATACCCCTCTGAGGAAGGCAACTGTCATTAGGCACTCCAGCCTTACCAAGAGATGGTATAGTGAAGCTTTCTCGAGTAACCCCAGATGCACCAGTTGTTGCAGTCGCAAAACCAACAGGGGTTTTCCTCTGTTTCTCTGATATTCCACAATCAGATTCTTCTGCTTGGTTCCTATTGGGTGTCAAGTAGCATTCACCACCCAAAGACACAGGCCTACTCCGTGACAAATCTTCCTTGCTGTTCAAAGGCAAGGGAGGTTCAATGACCACATCCCTTGTTGGTGTATCAGAAAAGCTCAGAGTATACTGGCAGCTACCATCCTCTTCCTTGTTGTGGCACGATCCCTTCCCAAGGCCCGTGCTGTATCTCAGGGTGCATTCTTGCAACGGCGCTTGGATCGCATCACTGACATTCTCCTTCTTGGATGCCTTGATGACTTTTGATTTAGTCACTTTGCAGATCTTCTGGCCTTTTGAGAGATCAGGGCGAAAGGCCTCCTCCTTCTCTTCAGGACAGA
Source organism: Amazona ochrocephala (assembly GCA_039720435.1). Lineage (NCBI taxonomy): Eukaryota > Metazoa > Chordata > Aves > Psittaciformes > Psittacidae > Amazona > Amazona ochrocephala. The sequence goes on along the minus strand of CM077898.1, from coordinate 1,102,000 downwards.
CACTCTCATTTTCTTTAACTTTCAGGGGAACGCTTACATTCTTAGGTCGCTCACGCATTTTTAGTGATTTACTCTAAGGAGCACTCAGCCAGCCTTTGCTCTCCGGTAACTACACGCACCTAGCTAAAAGAAAAAGAAGATATTTCAATAGGTATAGAGTAAGAGCAAGAGTTGGCCATCGTTATCAAACTTCTACCCAATCTAGGTGAAAGGGAGAGCCTTATCTCCAGACAGCTCCACAGCAAGGACACAAAAAGACCCTATAAGTATGCACAGCAGAAGTGCTTCACACTGCGCTTCCACTCCTCATCAAACTTCAATTTCATGTTAGTACAAAGTGTGTTAAGCACAAAGTATGGGTGAGGCGCCCCTGCCCATGGCAAGGGTTTGGAACTAGATGATCTTCAGGTCCTTTCCAACCCAAACCATGATTCTGTAAACACTCTGATCGTTTTGCTGTAAGTGTCGCAACAAATATTAGCAGTTTAACATGAAGCAGAACATTTAGGACGCTAACATTTTCTGTACGTAGCTCCTTGGATTTTAAGTTAAGCACGTAGAACTCAATAACGCCAGTCTGAAACTCTGGTTCCACACATATATGCCTTATTCCGCACTTGGTGCAACAGAATTAAACCGTCAAATACCCCGCGCACAACTTGTCGTTAAGCCCACACTAGAAATCGCTGCCTTCCTCCACCCGGTTGTACCAACGAAACGGGCCTGTCCCGGGGAGAAACTCCCCGTGTGGACTCACCCCCATCACCTCGGGGCCTACAACTCCCCCAGCGCCCCATCAGCGCGCACAGCTCCCCCCTCGAGATCCCTCAGGTACCCCCCCACTGCTCCCCTCTCCTTCATATCCCCTCACCAGCGCTCCCCACCTCCTCCTCCTCCTCCTCCTCCTCCTTCACCTTCGGCCCGGCTCACCCCACCTTACCGCGCCCCCCTCACTCCCATCCCTGCGCTTCCCCTCAGCAGCCGGCTCGGTCCCGCCTCAGCCATTCAAACGAACCGCACTACCGCGTATCCCTCCGCGCACTCACACCTCTCGTCCCCTTCCTCCTTGCTGTCACCGCCCACCACGGCCAAAGGTGCACAGAAGGAGAGCGGGTGGTGGGAAGAGGCGGCTCGGCTCCGCCCCGCCCCCCCTCCTCCCCGGTCTCCGGTAAGGCTCCCCGGGGACGGGGGACTCTTTGTTTCCTTACGCGCGGAAGGATCACAACCTCCGGCGAGGCGCTAAGACCCCATTTTCAAATCTCTAACGATTCGCGCTACGTGACAGCTCTCGACAAATCAGGGGCCACTCACGCTTGATGCAAATGAGGGGCGCTACTCCTCCCTTGATTGGCTGCAGCCCGCCAGGGGGGCGTTTCCCCGCCCGCCCGCCTCTCCGGTGCCATTGGGCACCGCGCTCGGGGCGGCGCGGCCGCCATTGGCAGCGCTCATGTCGGTCAGCGGCCACCGCCTTCCGGGTTCGGCCGGAGGAGCGGGGCCGCCGCCGCCGCAGCATGAGGCGGGTCACGCTGTTCGTTAACGGCAGCCCCCGGAACGGGAAGGTGAGGGGAGGGGGGGTCCCGCGCGAGCCCCCGCCCGCTTCCCGAGTGGGTCCCTTCTCCCTTCCCGTCCCGTCAGGCGCCGGTGTCTGTGGCGGGACCCTCGCGCCGTGAGGAGAGGCCCTCAGCCGCCCCCTCAGGGCCGCCCCTCGGCCTGAAGGGCCCCGTGGCCTGCGGGTGCTGCCGCTGGGAGCCCCGGCTCCTGCCCGCCTGAGGGGATCGGGGACTGCCGCGCCGCTGGGGCCGCGGTTAAAGCCACCGCCGGGGTCGCTGTCACGTTGGTGGTGCGGGTCCCGCCACGTCCGTCCTGGGGAAGGGTGGGAAGCGATCGGGAATTGTGACCCTCCCTGAAATGTCACTGTTGGAAGCAGAAGGAAAAACGACTTTTCTTTACTGTGTAATGTGTTACTGCGTGGATGGATCAGCTCCCGTTTTTACACGGCTTCCTCATAGAAACCTGGAAGGGTTTGGGTCGGAAAGGACCTTGAGATCATCCAGTTCCAACCCCCAAATGAGGTGCAGTAATGTGCCCACATTAAAGCCTCCTTTGCTTCTGAGATTCTGATTACTGTATGATATGACATAAACAGTGAAAAATAGACTTTCAGTTTCTTATTACAGGCTTTTGCTTGCTGCCCTTGCAGCAGATCATTTCAGACAGTTCAGGATGTCCTACCTTTCTGGGCGGTTTTATGTACATCTGGTAAATGTGAGAGTTCAGTTTGATATACTGCAATATAGCCTCAATATACTGCAATATATTCTTCCTCAAACAAAAGCACTACGTCAGACCCTAAGGAAGGTCTTCATCTTGCAGGATCTCAGGCCTCTGCCATGTCAGACTCACACTGCTGGAGAGCCAGCAAATAATCCTGCTTAAACTCTCTTTGTGTGTTTAAAACCTATGGTGTATTGTCTCAAGAGGGAAAACAGCCATGTTTCTAGGCACAACCAGCATGGGAAAAGGCCCTGTGGTTCTACTAAATGCTACCCATGGTCTCCAGTTCTTCCCATCCACATCTGGAGTGAAGACAGTTAATGGGACTGTAATCTTGGATTTTAGAGAGGGACATAAATTCTGGAGAGGCTGAGAGCAAGCAGCAGTATTTCTTCAGGGAAATAAATAACTGAATCATAATACAGGACCAAGACTCATTCTCTCACTGCCTCAACTACCTTGACTTGTGGTCACAGATGTGCAGGTCACCCTGTCTTAAGGCAGGTCTGCTTCTAACATCAAAGTTGGCCTGTTTGTTTCCTTTTAATAGCAAAGATCTGTACGTGATCTTCCTCCCTCTCTAAGAAGGTATTGATAACCTGGTAACCAGTCTGAACTGACAGAAGCCAGACGAACGCAGAGCCTGCAGCTCCTTCTCTCTCCTACAGGTTGTGGCTGTGTATGGGACTTTATCAGATTTGCTGTCTGTGGCTAGTAATAAGCTTGGAATAAAAGCGACCAGTGTTTACAATGGAAAAGGTGGACTCATTGATGATATCGCTTTGATTAGGTAAGGCTTAGCCAATGGAAGTCAAATCACGGGTATGGATTAAGAGACTCACTGGCCTGTTAATCCTCTGACCTTAATCAATAACCAGTGCTTTCCTTAAAAACAGATAGTATCATTCCCAGCCCGTATGCCCAAAAGTGCTTTCATGCCTCAAGGAAAAATAAGACTGTCTTTTGAACTTGAAAGCATTTCTATCTTGATGAATCAGAACTTGATAATGATTGAAGCTGTATTTTACGCCTTTTAGCATCCCTGTGTTGATTCATGGTGTGCTCTATGTACCAGGAAAATCTGAGTGTTCTAGCCTGCACTTGAATGAGGGGTTTCTAAAAAGGAGACAAACTCCAGCATTGCTTGGGCTTTGTAGAATAAATGCTCCCAGAGTGGGGAGAAAAGAAACTGTTTTGTAAAACTAAACTGGTTGAGTACCAGAAATGATGCCTACCTGAGTGGTTCAGATAACATCTCCGGTAAAGTCAGTCACATTACAATCCACTGAACCTGCAAAATAGAGCTGGAAATCAGATACTGAAGTTCTAAATAATGGCAATTGATTATCATTTACCTGAAACAAATCAGGAGGGGTTCCCACTGTGAAGGAAATGAAGAAGAAATTATGATTAATCTTCTTTTTCCTCTTCCTCTCTCAGGGACGATGATGTTCTGTTTGTCTGTGAAGGGGAACCATTCATTGGTAAGTCTCTAATCCTTATTCTCTTAACCTTTTCTTTAATGGAAAGAGGTTTTCTTTTGCTTGAATATAAATCAAAAAGTTTATTTTCTGGCGTTTTCTTACCACGTGGAGCATTCAGAAATAGTCACCATTTTTCTAAGAATGACCTTCTCCTCCGTGTAGATCCTCAGACTGATGGGAGACCTCACGAAGGACTGACAGGGTCCCACACAGACTGGTTAACACTCAATGTTGGAGGCCGGTACTTCACCACTACACGGTAAAAATGCAACTTGTTGGGTTCGTTCTTAAAGGACTTGAGTTCAGTGAATAGGTTATAACAGTTGGTGAGGCTCCTGGTGCTCTTGCAAAAGAGCTAGAAAATAACAGCATGGAGTCGGAGGTCTGTGACTTCTGATGCTTTCTCTGGCTTTTGTATTTAGTTTTACACATGAAGTAAAACTGGTGAAAAGCCTGAACAGCCTGGATTTATCCTTGGAATATTTCAGTTAACCAAGTGCTTTGTAATTAAAATATGATACACCAGGTCAGAAACGTATTTTGCTATCCCACTGTGTGAAGTTAGCAGCATGGTAGCTGTTGGAATGTGTATCACACACCAGCATTGCCTTCAAGCTGTCAAGGGCAGAAAATACACAAGAACCCCCAAGTTTGTCTTGTGAGCAAAACATTCACTGAAATTGAGCTGCCTTTGTTTTCTAGGAGCACTTTGGTTAACAAAGAACCTGACAGTATGTTGGCCCACATGTTTAAAGATAAAGGTTAGTATATTGAATAAGCTTTATTTGTTAAGGAACAAATTAGCAAAGTAGGCAAAAGGCACTATCAAGTTGAGACTCTTGTTCATAATTAAAATATCAAAAGTATGTTGAAGTATCATAGCAGAACATATAATCTCTTTCAAATAATTGTTTCTCCATTGCCCATGGAGCTTATCTCCCAAACTGAAAATACAATTTCCATCCATAGTGAATATTTTGGGGTCTTTGATTTTAAGTTTTAATCTCATTGTTGCATCTTGGTGACTTTTGTCAAGGAAATGAAGGAGCAAACACTGCACAAGAGCCTTTAGGAAATGGGGACAGACTAAAGTCTTAATTCTGCTTTGATTTGAGCAAAAACTCTTATGTATGTGATAAAACATTTCAGTGCTTTATAGCAGGAGGAGCAAGTTCATTGTAAGGTTATTTGCCCCCTCGCACTCCTCTCTTCCTTCCTGTTCTCTAAGAAACACCCTTTCAAGTGGAATGTTTCATAATCCAGTCCCCTTTGGTAATAAAGTTCTGAAACTGAAGCAAATGCTCTTCTATTACTACATCAAATTTAATTATATATATGTTGTGGAAACAGATGCTTGGGGAAATAAGCAAGATCATAGAGGAGCATTCCTAATTGACCGCAGTCCAGAGTATTTTGAGCCAATTTTGAACTATTTGCGTCACGGACAGCTCATTGTAAATGATGGCATTAATTTGCTAGGTAGGTATTACCTGTATGACATCTCCTAAATTATTACTCTTTGGAAGTTGAAGTTTGCCCTCAGGTAAAGGTGGTAGAATGAGTGGCACTTTTGTATGCTCATCTAAGTGTTTGGGATATTTCTTTGGTGAATTTATTCTCGAGCATTGCAGTTCCTCATGCTTGGTTTAATGAAGGCAGACTACGTAAACTGATTTCTCTTGAAATGAACATGAAAAGTTCTCCCTAATGGATTAATATCTGGCTGTGATTCTGGATTTGATGTCTTTAACCTAATACTGGTATTGGAAACATCTTTTCTGAGTTATTTTTTCCTTTTAGCTGCAAACAAGCTTGCTTTTCCTCTGTCCAGTTCCATCTAATGTAACGTATTGGTTGTCAGTTTGATGAGTTTATGCATTTCTTCGAGACTCCTTAAACTTCAAGTGTTCTATTTATTCCTCTTTGTTAGTGTAGCTAAAATGTGTAAAAGGTGTTACAAGTAGGGAAAGTCAATTGAATGGATGCTTCTCCAGCAGTAAAGATGGATTAACCCAAAGGTTTTGGCATGTTCTTAGTGTGGCTTTGTCCAGTGAGGGAAGAAGAGTGCTCTCTTGTTTAACACCTCCCTGTGCATAACAAATACTGCTTTGTTTTGGTAGGTGTTTTGGAAGAAGCCAGGTTTTTTGGTATCGATTCACTAATTGAACATCTAGAAATAGCTATTAAGGTAATTTGTTTTCTTTAATACACGACTGCATGTGCCCTATCCTTCCAGGCAATATATAATGTTAGTCCTAGCTATATTAGCTTTTAAACAACTCTCTCAACAGAATTCACAGCCAGCTGAGGATCACTCTCCTATATCTCGCAAGGAGTTTGTCCGATTCTTGCTGGCAACCCCAACCAAGTCCGAGCTGCGCTGTCAGGTAGGAAAAAGCAGACTCTGTCTTGCTCTGTAGTGTTGATGTCTGGTGGGGGAATATCCTGCAGCATCATTCTGGGGTTTCTTGTTTTGTCCTTAGGGTCTCAATTTCAGCGGAGCAGATCTCTCACGTCTCGATCTTCGATACATCAACTTCAAGATGGCAAACCTGAGCCGGTGCAACCTGGCACACGCCAACCTGTGCTGCGCCAATCTTGAGAGAGCTGACCTCTCCGGATCAGTGCTTGATGTAAGAGCTGCTGTCTTGGAAAGTCCAGGCTGCCCTTTACTTTAAGGGAAGAGGAATTGGAACAAGCAGATAAGTGTAAAACCCATAGGTTTTCAGTATTTTCTAGTGAGATCACAGCTTTTTTTTCTGGACTGTCCCTGCCCATGGCAGGGGGGTTGGAACTGGGTGATCTTAAGGTCCTTTCCAACCCTAACTATTCTATGATTCTATGATTCTGTTCTCTTAGGTAAAAAAGGGGGAAAAGGGCACTGAATGATAACTGTCTGCCTCCTTGATGATAAAGTAATCGTATAGCAAATTCTTGCACTTCCTCACAATAACAAGGCTGTTGTGCTTTAATAGGATTCACTTCCAAAACAGAAATGAAAACTCTTCTCTGCTCATTCTTGTACTGTTCATCTTTGAGCTTTTACCAATCTCACTGACATGTCTCTCTACCAGTGTGCAAACCTTCAAGGGGTGAAAATGCTGTGTTCCAATGCAGAAGGAGCATCTCTAAAAGGGTGCAATTTTGAAGACCCATCAGGCCTTAAAGCGAATTTGGAAGGTAAGGAGGTTTTGTGGAAACTGAACCACGTGTTTGTAAAGCTACATGGCACGTGAAAGGTTTGCTCTGGTTTGTACAGTCCATGTCTCATGAGACAAGGCCACAAATACAGGACTGAGTGTGTGACCATATAATCATTAAATTGCAAGTTCTACCTTGATCTCTATCAATTTACATGGTTCGGAGGAAGCATTGTTCTGGAGCTGCGGTGATTCTGACTGTTTCTCCTCATAAAACTCCTCTTTATGTGTTTTAGGTGCCAACCTGAAAGGTGTGGACATGGAAGGCAGTCAAATGACGGGAATTAATCTTAGAGTTGCAACGCTGAAAAATGCAAAACTAAAAAACTGTAATCTTAGAGGAGCAACTTTGGCAGGAACCGATCTGGAAGTGAGTTACGATTCATTTAATACACGATAAAATTGGGGCGATTGCTGCCTTTTGGCTGAGGCCTCCAGCTTCAAACCAGTTAGAGTGAACCAGTCTTTTTGCAGGCTCAGTGAGCTATAGATGATGTAAGCAATCTCACCTTGTCAGGTGAGTCTAATGTCTTGGATTTGCCAGCATCCTAAAGGAATGGCTTTTATCATCTCAAAAGTGATGCATGGAAACATTACTAAACTTAACTCATAGCGTGAGATTATGCCATCACTGAAGAACTTCAAGAGAAACTCAACTGCTTGGCTTTTTGATCCTTAGACACCATTTGTAGTACAGTGATGGAATCTTACCTGACTGGTGGTGTGTGATACACTGCTGTCACAGTTAGACAGACAAACTAGCTGACTCTACAAGCTGTGTACGTGACTGTTCTTCCTCAAGTCCTAGAGAAGTATTCAGAGCACTGTTAGGTGGGACTGCAGGAGACAGCTTCTCCCTGGCGGTGTTCAGCAAGCATTAGTAACGCCTGGAAGGGAATTTGATATGAAGAGTTTAAGTCTTAACAACACTGAAAATAACTCCAGCTGCTGCTGCTGGGGGAGTTACTTCTCACAAGAAGTAAATAACACTCTAAACATGAGAGATGGAGGACAAGTTTACACTGAGATGTTCAGAGGTAGATGTGGTTTCTGTGGAAATGTAAAGCTTTGAACTAAGTAAGTTCTGGGTATATTCAATTAACATTGATGTTTCTTCTACCTTTTAGAACTGTGATCTATCAGGTTGTGATCTACAAGAAGCTAACTTGAGGGGATCTAATGTAAAAGGAGCTATCTTTGAAGAGATGCTGACACCTTTGCACATGTCTCAGAGCGTCAGATAGGGAAGAGAATATGCTTGAAGAGGAAGGAATCAAAACCTCTATTGTGACCTTCTTCGCCTCCTCCCCTTATTAAGTTAGAAGTGATGATTAGTAGACAACTTACATTTGCAGTAGTGCCTAAGTAAACTCTTTGATCACTTTTGGGGGAGGGAGGGTTTGTTTAAAAGGTAGAAACAGAAAGTGTCTGTTTCTGCCTTTCTGAACAGAGTGAGGAAATGGGCTGGTTTGGGGGGGAGAGTTGAACAGATTCATTGTTTAGCATTGCCTCACTTTGGAATGCATTTTAATTTATAAAGCACAATATATGCAATTCTATTTATTAAATCTGTAGCTGCACTATGAATAGAAAATGTTATTCATGTATAGTAGCAACAAAGTTCAGGTTTACAGTTAGGCTAGTGTATTTACAGTTACTTTCTTCATTCATGCAGTGTGTTAAATGACACGTGGTTTAGACAATGTCCACAGGATGTTTTCAGGTACTCTTCCGGGGTGAAAACAGTAGTTAACTGTCATCACTGTCATATTGCCTTGTAGTAGTTTGAATGCAGGTATAGAACAGCTTTATCATCTTCTAAACTGTGCAGGGGAAGCTGCTTCCACTGCAGGGATCTGCCTACACAGCAACTCAAACAGCCCCTGCTCAGAAATTGGATGTCTTCTTTAATCCTTTCCAAATGAGTGTGAAATTGCACTATCAGTCACAGCTGGTAAGAAGAATTCTCTCGCTTTCAGATGTCCCAACCACTGCAAAGTGGAGTACCTGTAGAGTTTTCATTCTTTGTGGGGAATTAAATGTACATAGGAAAATACAATACTGTCACCAAAGTAGAGACAAGCATTGTGGCCACAGCACTTGCTCCATCCTCCATTGTTACTCCAGTATATAAATATATAGCACCAGTTTCCCCTTAATGTACTATGCAAATACTCCTGCACACTGAATCCTTGAAAGCGTGGGCATAACCCTTTTCTCAGCCAGATCTTAGTGTTCCACTTCGGGCCTGCTTAAAGTGGCTTTAAAAGCATTTTGTGTAGGGCAAAGTGCCCTTTCCACAACTGCTTTACCTGTGAGCAAATAGGGAACTGTGTGACTTCTGCAGTGCAGAAAGCCTCACGGCATCTCTTTAAGTGGTGGTGCACTTCATTTAATAAGCTGTTTCCACTGTAGTGTCAATCTAGTTCTCATCTAACGTTTATTTTATACACAATCAAAAAGCACATGAAGAAACTATACCAAAAAGAAGAAGGTGCATCAAGAACTCTTACCTCAGATGCTTACTTAAAACACCCCAAAGTTAAAACTAACCTTGAATCTAAGCAAATACAGCTACTACTGGGAGTTAAGAACCAGTGTATCCTAAAACTTACAGAACGTGACACTGTTGGCAGTAGCTTGTCACTTTGGTGGGTTGTCTTTTACTCGCAGTGCAGATTTCCTGTCCTCTGAGCAGAATTCTTCTTGTCTCAGTAGTTGTTATGAAAATGCTGCTTTGCCATTGATCTAGAAAGATTAGTTCAGGACCAGCATATGATTTGTTGGGGGGAACTCTGGATTCTCCCTTATTTTCAAGTTGGGTTGACTCAGGCATATGATGTGAACCTCTGGGACTCAAAATCCCAGTGTTCTGTGGGTCAGAATTGGGGTTTTCCTTCCTCAAGATTCCCAGGCCTCTTGATCTGGCTCCAGGATAACACCAAATCCTTGGTGCAATACAACTATAGATTCAAGAGGAATATTTCCTGTCTCCCACCTCATCGCTTTCATTGAGGGTGATGTGTATGTTGCAGTAGAAGATTCCTAGGGCTAGAGAAATAAATGAATTATTTTTCTTTATCATATTTTGTAGTTAGAAGTAAAATATTGTATGGAAAAAATATCTCTATTTTCATAATCACTGTGTATAAACTATATTTGAACTTCCACTGATGCACTATGTTTTGAATAATCACAGCATGTGGCGTCGTTCATTCACAGCTGAATTGAAGGTACCTCTTTTGCTACGACAAAGCTGTACGAATAGCCCCGAGCGGCCTATTCAGAACTTGCAGGTTCCAGCCTGATTTAAATTGCATTAATAAAAGTGTGAAACCTAAAGGTGTCTGGCTTGGCTTCTTGTAAACTGGGAGCAGTCCCCGCTTGAGCACGCACTTGATGAGCTGTCTGTGGTTTAGATGCCTTTACTTCTGCGCAGGCAGGTGGGGTTTTAACTTGTCATTCATCTGCGACGCTCCTCAGCTCCTCTTTGATCGCACCCTTGATATGTGGTTACTACAACAGGTGCAGTCAGAATTTACACAGGTACGTGCACCGTTTAGAACACGTGGAGATGATCATCACCCAGCGCCAGCAGCTGAACTGAACAGGAAGTGCTAAAGCACAGACACCCCTGTCCTTGAGTTTGGTCAACAAAGTGCTCACTATTTCAGTCAAACTATGGCACAAGAGTCCAAACACAGCACATCCGTGTGAGTGCTGTAGAGCACCTCAAGAACAAAACTGGGGAAAACCTAGTTGGTCCTTCAGTTTCTCACCTCCGGTACGCATCCTCAGGCTAGGAATGCTGCCAAGATCAGAGGGGTTTACTGCTTTCCATTGTACTGATCCTTGAAAGTACTGATGGGCAAACAAAACCAGCCGTGACGTGTTCTTTAACCTCCCAGCTCTTTATGGAAGCCCACAGCTGTGGCTTAAGAGTTTGAGAGATGTGCAGCAGCTCACTAACACCACAATTACGTGCCCTTCCTGCCACTCTTTGGTAGGTCAGCTCTGGAGCTAGAACAGAAACCTGTGGAGAAACACAGCTGTAGAAAGATGCTAAGGCCAGACCATCATTAGACGGAGTTAAAGTGGTGGGTTAATAAGAGGTGCAATTATTGGGCTAAGCAGCCCCCTTCTCTCTTTAAATGTCATCTCTCAGGATGAACAAATCTTCCATTTACATTGAAATAACCCTAATTTTGGGGAGGCTCATCAGGGAAGAAAGGAGTTCCAGGAAAACCTCCTTCCAAAGCCATGTGCCTACGCAGGGGTAACGTTTCTCCTACTGAAACAACTATTTTCACAGCTTGATCAGTTTACCAGCTGAAGTTAAATGCTGGCCACCCTTGCTGTGAGTAGGAGGGGCATTAGAGCAGGAAGAATTACTCTTTGCTGGTCACTAAATCCTCCTTCGATTATTTACTTTTTCAATGACTTTTAATCCATTCATGTCAAAGAGGTCATGGGAGCAGGAAGAGAGGATGGTTGAAGAACACTGAGCAAGACAGAGTCAATTCTGCATGAAATGATGCAGGCGCTGGCACAGGGAGCAGCTGTGGCTGCCCCATCCCTGGCAGTGTTCAAGGCCAGGTTGGACACAGGGACTTGGAGCTGCTCTAGTGGAAGGTGTCCCTGCCCATGGCAGGGCTTGGAGCTGGAGGAGCTCTGTGCACATGTGCAAGCCCAGGCTCTCATTAAGCACAGCAGAACTGTTTCCTCCATGCCTGATACACAGGGACAGACTAAGCTGAATTCCCACCCAGTCCAAGACCTCCTCAACAGCTTCCAACTTCACCCAAAAACTTTTCTTACGAACTAGAACTCACTGCAAGAGAAGATTGCGTGTTTTCCAAGGGACAGCAGCGATGAGCTGGATTTGAATGGCAGCTTTATAGCCTCTTAAAGGTTGTTACTTTTATTGCTCTTCGAGAAACCGGCTGCATTTAATAGCTGCACAGGGGCGCTCCAATTATGTGCTTTACTGCCGCTGCATTACAGCACTTTGAAGAACAAAATCGCAGCCTGGGAGACAGAATTAGATAAAGTCACCTGCTGTGAAGGGTTTGGCCTCGAGGTGGTCGTGTATAAAACCTGAGAGGAGAACACACACGGGGCACTTGCAAAGGGAGAAGAGTTGGAGGTACTCTGCAACCTCTCTCAGCAAGCAGGTAATGGGACTGACCAGCGTACCAAGGTCCTTTCTTACCTGTTCAGTGCTCGCAGAAGGGACTGCAAATAGCACTTTCTAAGGATAACAGAACAGAAACTGGCTAAACTTAACCCATCTGTCCCCCCTCCGCAGGGACTTCCATGGAACCTTTGCGGTCCAGGCGTTCTGAAAGGGGGATCAAAAATCCTAATGCAGATCCTCATCCAGATTTTTCAGCTATTAAATCTCTTTATGAGGAGCTAATCCACACTTGGAGAGGCTCAAAATGCAGCTCCCACATCAGCACAATGCCACTGGGGTGTAGGTTAGAACTGGAGATCCAGAGCTGAAGCACCTCCGTAACTCTGTAAGGTCAAAATGGAGCTGTGATGTTGTTATGATCAGAAAGATGCTGTGTTCTCTCACAGGATGGAGAAGTCCAGGAAGATCTCTGTCAGCATCCTCCTGCTTGTCCTGTCTATAGACATCTGCTCGGCCCAACACTGGTCTTATGGCCTGCAACCAGGAGGAAAACGGAGCGCGGAAAACACGATGAGATCATTGCAGGAGGTGGGTTCTAGACTGTAAAACACCCTGTGCCTTTAGCTAAGATCCCTTGTCTGTAAAAGAGGCAAGCAAAAAAGAGGTGACATAGCTTCACTGTGTATGTGTCTATATATCTCATTATGTCTATATATCTCATTATGTCTATATATCTCATTATGTCTATATATCTCATTATGTCTATATATCTATATATCATTATGTCTATTTATCTATCTATACGTATGTATATACACACGCGCTGTTTCAAAGTAGTAACTGGACAGTAACTGTTAGGGTAAGAGGACATCTGACAGCCATACACGAAGACAGAGAGGCCTGGGCAGCCTGCTCCAAAGGAGAGATGATGGAGTCTGAACTCCAGGTTAAACCTGGTTCCATCCTCTCGCTATGTTTCAGCCAGTACTCTGATGGGCTGATTTAGACAACATTCATCCAGAGATGTGGCAAATGGCAATGAATTAGAGGGTAAGCAGCTAGACGACAAAGCTGATGTGGAAGGTTCTGTCCCCCAGTGACTCCCCCATCCTTTCTTGTACTTCCTATGTAGTCCCTTGTAATGGTAGTTCCAGCGTCCTGATTTAAAGCTGGCTGTGGCACCTGGGAAAGAGGTGAATGGAAGCTGTGCAGTGGAAGAGTTTCCTCTTCATCTGTACTGGGGTAGCAGTGCTTCAGCAGAAATAAACCTCTCTCAAAGGCTGCGTCACTTCCCACTCCAGATGGCAAGTGACATGGGAAAAATCGGGGAAGTGCAGAGGACGGAATGCCCAGGCTTGTACCAGCGCTCCAGGCTCAGTGCTCTGAAGGAAGCCGTGGTGAGTAATGGCTGTAACTTTATCCCTATGGGAAAAGTAGGGGATGGGTGCAGGCTGGGAATGTACATGAAGGGAAGAGAAAAAAGGCCGGCAGAGGAAGAAGCATTCAGCTCAGTTCACACGTGTCAATGCTGGCTGTGCCCCATCACCCTCAAGTACCGCAGCCCTAGGACAGGGCGACGCTATCCTTATGCTCCGGTGTAGCAATGTCATTACCCACTAAATCAAAACCAAGCCAAACACATTCTACCTTAAAGTAAATCTGTGCAGCATTCACAGATGCTTAACTTCAAAAGGCACTCTTTGCCAGCTGAAGGATCAAGCCATATGGAAGCTGCTGCTCCCAAGGTCCCTAGGCTGGGAAATGGATTTTCCATTAGATGCTCTAATGCCATGACAGCAGAGACCTCGCATCCAAACTGCCACAGAGAGAATACTCTCAAGCAAAACTGTGCTCTTTAATTAATACAGCAACACCTTGCTGGGGCCAGATGGTCACCATGTCCTGGGAAGGGTCTCTGAGCTGTCCTAGAAGCTGAAACTCTCAATCTGTACTTCACTGTGAAGCCAAGAGCAGAAGTTTCAAGTACACACTGCAGCTTTCACTGAGGAACCTGGCCCGAGTGAAGGCTCATGAATTCAGTACCACTGCTGCAGCAGGGCAGAGCCAGGCTGCCGCTGGATTTCCATGCAGGAACTACCTAAAAACAAAGTCGTTTTTAGGTCATCTTTAATGCTATTTGTCCTGAACATAAAGTGGGACATACAGGTTGGACACAGAGGCCTGGAGCAAGCTGCTCTAGTGGAAGGCGTCCCTGCCCATGGCAGGGGTTGGAGCTGGGTGAGCTTTAAGGTCCCTTCCAATAGAAACCATTATAGGGTTCTTTTTCCAACCCAATTCTTAGGCTTGCTCAGAAACTGCTGCTAATCTATACATATAATACACATATAATCTACATATCAGTATAAAAGCTCCTAAACCTCAGCATCAACCCCTTAGTTTGCATGTCTTATTCCTGCAGCAGTCTGAACTATGCGGCCTTCTTATTTCTAGCTGCTTAATGACACTGAAAACAAAGTAAAGCTTTTTCCAGATGCAGCTTTTCCGATGTAACACATTCCTGGAGCTGCTACAGGAATCTTATGCAACGAAAGGGGAGGTGTCTGCAAACAGTCCACCCTGTGGAAAAATGCTTCCACTTACGTTCATCATTTCCTGGAGAAGCTGGCAGTGAGCACAAACAAGAATACACCTAGCGAAGGCACATCAGGGCAAACCAGAACACGTTCAGCCAGGGCATCCATCCAAAACACCTCAGGCTTTTGACTCTGAGGCAAGAACATACAGAAATACAGGAGACCAGACCCAGCAGGATGTGACACAGGAGCACAGTTTCCATTCCAACAGCACTAAGCTACACAGAGAATGGTAACAGGGCAACTGCGCCACTCCGTAATGACCCTGTGATGCTTTTGCTTTCTTGTCTCTGCTCTTGGCCAACTGCTCAAGCTCACAGAGACATCGCTTTGTTCAAGTTCATGCTGCTTGCCCCGAGCTGCTGTCAACGTGTGGCACTCAACAGCTGCTGGGTTACGCTCCCAAGGACTGCTGCAGTGCGGGACCCACCAACAGATGTAAAGTTGGTCACGCACTTTGGGATGAAAAGGGCCATTATAAGTGTCAGTTACATTATACTGGATGATCAGATCCTGGGGCAGGTGGCAGAGATCACGTCGGGTCAGATTTATGTCATCCTAATCCTCCTCCCATGTAGACCATGAGCATTTGAGCATCTGAGCAAGCCTTAAAATTCCATTATCAAAGCTGTTTCTTCTCTTTAAAAGAGGTGTATGATGTGTGTGTCTACAGGAAAGCCTGATGGAAGAAGCCAGACGAAAGAAGCCTTAACCCACGAAGCCAAAGGCAACAACAGACCCAGAATAAAATGTCAAAGCTATCACAATTCTCTTCCAAAACCCCTCAATTCTCCTCAAATGGGCTTTGCTCAGATTGCTGTATGTGAATAAATCCTCTGCAGTTGCATGTAAATAGTAGAAGATAATTGTCGTGTTGATTACTAGCTTGCATGTAAAAGAGAACACGTTCCAGTCCAGTGGTGAGGACTCAGCAGCACAGGGTCTGCCTTGTGTCCTGCAATGAAACCTGGCCGTGACAGCCTTTGTTTCCCATATGCAGACAATGCCTGGCCAAGGCCTGTGTGATCTCACTGCTCTCTCAATAAAACAGTACTACACATTAAAAATCCAGACTAAACTTACAGTTGGGATGGAATTCCACTCGCGCTTGTGCACTCCTTGCAGGAAAGACCTTTATATGCTCTCCTTTTCCCGGTTCACTCATAAAAACCACATTTATTTTAAAAGGTATTTACAAACTTTACAGCAGTTAATACATTTTAAAACCCGTGACAATTCGTACACCTTGCTTTACAGACTTAGTGAATCAGATGGCATTTACCCAGAGAGATGCACACTCCCTCTCCAACGCTTAGCTCCTACTCTTTCTTCGGAGCCAGTTTAAAAGCTGTACTTTCTGCTGATTCAATTGCAGGGAACTAAAAGAAAGAGGAAAAAGAAAAAGGCCTTTGCGGTCTGCAGAGGTGCGTTTTGTAACTGAACCATCACACCCAGGACCTCAAACCACTCACAGAATACTGTTACACAACATCCATATCCTCCTGAACTCAAGATGAACAAGTCCCAAGGCCTATCATGTCATTAAACCTCTGTAATACTAACACTGAAAAACTACATCAGTTAATACCGTGCATGTTGGGGTGGAATTTCAGAGCTGCTGAGGATTTACACCTCTGCTTAAGAAAACAGACAACTGCAGACCATGCGTGTGAAAACCAGGTTTAAAGTACGCAGTCAGGCACGTCCAGGGGTTCAGACAGCCTTAAATCAGGACAGTCAGACCCATACAGCATCAGCAGATGCTTTTCACCTTTTATTAAGCTGCTCTATACTCCTCTGTGTACTCTCTGTAATGCCACAAAGTCCTAAAGACACTGTCATGTTAACAGGAGCAGAATCAGGTGAACCTCCTGTGCCTTTGAATGAAACCACATTATTCCTTTTCTTTCTCTTTCCCATGTAGTCCTAAGAAAAGCTCACCCAGATCCCCTACATAATTTGGTCTGCAACAGTAAATATCAAACAGAGGAGGTTTTTAATTAAAAGAATTAAAAGAAGGCAGCAGTAATGGGTCAGGAATGCTTTCACCATAAAAAAGCTTACAGTTAAATTACAGACATCTTATACTTACTATTTCCATTTACACTTATAAAAATAAATAAGGAGAGAAAATCTGAGCCATCACCACCCCAAGTCTAACTCACTGTTCATGCGTGGAGCACACACTGGGCTGCACAGTGTGAAGGTCGTTAGATGCAGGTTCTCCAAACCCACTGCATAGACAGGATGGTGTTTTCTGCCAGTGCACATCACAGAGCTGTTCTCACTGGAGTCAGTGTCCTTTCCTAATCCAATAATCCACTGCAATGGAAAGCTGTCTGCTTCCCTCCTCCCTGATGTGGATTAGAGCCTGTATCATTTTTAAAGGAGTTTATCACAGCATGACAAGTTTTAATTAAAAGCTCCACAAAACAAGTGTTGAGCGTATTTCTCCAAAGCAAACCCAAATCCTCTAAGACTTGAAATGTAACACCAGCTTTGAACAGCACAGCTATGAAATGGGATTAGTTTGTCTTCTCTGCAGACCCGATATTTAACTTGGAGGTTTGTTTTATCCAAAAGCCATGGGTAGAAACGCTGCTGCTTGCTTTCACTTCTGGTGTGCAGAGACGACAAGGTTAAAGTTCTACCCCCATTTCTAGCCCTCCAGTTTAAAAGACAGTAGATGACATTTCCAAAAGCACCTAATGAAAGTGGAAAGATGATTCTGATTTTGAAAACGAAGTAGTGAGACCTTAAATTGACTCTGAAAGTTAAATCTCAGCATTTAAGTCAGGGAAGTACCATAGCAGAGAGCAGAACACTCACATCACCAGTGGTCCGGTGGGATTTCTCCTAAGTGTGGGCACTTTATTTCACTTAATTAAAATGAGCCAGGCCCCATCCTTATTCACACACTTAAATGCCCAACTGCCTTTAAGAATCTGACACTTAGAAGACGATGCCCTTTCCTGAAAGTGGCACAAAGCCCCAAAGCATCAGTACAGAAAGTCCTTCTTGTACCTCTAAGCAGACTGCGCTGACTTGTATCAGCTAAGAACAGAACTCCTCACACACTACAATGTGAATAATACATTTATCAAAATGGAACACCTATTCGTGAGTTAGTTTCCCAAAGGCAGGAAGGAGAAACAGGGAGAGTTTACAGCACTTCAGACTGGACAAAAGTAATGCTAAGGAAGGAAAACCCCCAACCTTAAACCCCTTTCTGGCAGATTTGCCAATGAAATGCCCAAAATATCCCAGGAAGGAAACTCTTGCTCTGTGCTCTTTAGGCATCAGCTGCTCCTTTCCTTCCAGTTAGGGTGATGCCTCAGCTGCAAGAGTCTCCAACTGGCCAGACAACAAAGGCAGCAAGGAGAAACGCCTGACCTGCGTGGACAGCACACCGAGACCAGGTTTAAGGAAGCTGCCAGGTAAGACAGCGGATTGCACAGCAGAGCATACAGGAAGACAGCACCTTCCCTGCTTTGTAAGGAGCTGGCTCTATAATAAAAGCCAAAGACCAAAATCCAAATGAAAGGCCTGTTCATAAACCCTGTCGATAGAACTGCAAAAGGACACCCGAAACAGTGAGAACCAAAGAGCGTTATGGAAAGGGCCACTGAAGATCGGCTGAACAGCTCCTCCCAAGGTCCCACTTCCTCCGGTGAGGTTTTCTGCAAGGACTAGCTTCCTCCTCCAGGAAAAAAACCCAATGTATGCGTTAAAGTGATTAACGCAGATCAAACAAGTACGGAAATCGGACTCAAGAGTCACTTGGACCCAAAATCCCCAAAGGTGACAGCTCGTTTGTTTCCCCACAACTGACAAACCCTTAGCTGAGATTCCTACACAGAGTCCTTTGTTCCTGCTGGCTTACCACAGGGGTTAAAAGCCAAACTGCTCTGAAAAAGAAATGCACCCAAGCCTGAGGTAACAGGCAGATGCAGAATGGGGGAAGGCACTGAATTAACAAGAGCTGGAGTTAATACCCACTTTGCTACAGTTCAGACCACATCCTGAAGTTCTGCCTCTAGCAAAAGACAAGAAGTTCTTGTTCAAGTGAAGAGTTCAGAGCACCTGAACCTTTACTTTGTGCGTGCAGCAGAAGGAAGACGGTGGTTACAAGAGGAAGAAGTGGACAAAAAAGGAAAGACAAGAAAACCCTGCGGTTTTCAAGTCAAGCAGCATCTACGTCCAAGAACATCATGTGGAGCTGACAAGTCCCACAGGGCACCACAGAGAGATGGGGGGAGCCACAGTCAAGTTGTCCAGGAAGGTCTCCAAGACTTCCCCTGAGAAGGCAGCAACGCAGAAGGCAGTTGTACGTGTGCTAAGCAACAACAGGGCTGCAGATGTGCGTGATGCGACTGCAACTTCCAAATGGCTCCAACCTGTTCTGTGATGTGAATCCAATAGGGTCCTTCCATGAGAGCAATCTGCTCCACAGGGTCATGCAGGCACCAAAGCAAATGCAGCTTCTGCAGGTTTCTTTAGCAGGAGCCACACTGAAGCCAAAGGAATGTGTAAGAACAAAAGAAAGGGTTACTTCAGTCTGAACAAAAACCACCCTGGGGTTGCTTTGGTTTTGTTTCTCCCTGAACAGAGGAGAAATGCACTGCAAGAGAGTTTGAAACTGAACTGTCTGCTGGCTTCCCACCTCAGGGCTGCAGCACAGAGCAAGCAGCCCTGAAAGGTGCAGAATGAGGAGTACTGATCACAAATGCGGATGTCCTGGGTTGTACCAGCCAGATTCCAGTGTGTGCTCAGGCACAGAGGAATGCTGTGTCTAAAGCTCGTCTGGTGCCCTTTCTTCTCTATACAAAGACTGATGCTGATATTCACACAGAGCAGGAAATAAATAAGCAAAAAAGAAATTAAGCACCTTATCTCGTCCTCCGAGGAAATAAAAGCTGCAGAGAGCTAGAGGAAGCAACAGGAAACTCAGTGGTGAATAGTTGAGTCTTCCAAATGCATCCCAGATCAAAACAGCTTCTTAAAGTCCAGTGGCTGTTAAAAACCCAGATCAAGGGAGGCTGGAAAACAGAGTGCAAGTACTGCCACAAATGGGTGCATGGAAAAGGCCAGGATGAGAATTAGCTACGGTTTTGTGAATTTACCCAGCCAAAGTAAAGGTTACAGTAACTTTCAGACTCCGTTTCTGAGGTCAGAATGTACAGTTACATCTGCGCACTCCATCCTCTCAGTTGCTGGTACCAGTACAGTGCTGGTCTCAGTGCAGCTTCTATTCTTCTCACATATTCACTGGTGTGAGGCACCTTTTTGCACCCTATTAAAAAGCACAAGAAGAAACATTCTACCAAGTCCCAGATGCAAGCACAAACCAGGTAGGTAACAGAATTCAGGGTGGAGTATCAACTGCTCTGTAGTGTTAAAACCAGAATCAGCAGTGAAATTATGACAAAGTACTGGTGAATCTGAACTCTCCATTGGGAATGAGCAACTGCCACTACACAGAGCAGAGATGGCAGATGTATTTAAGGTGAAGGCAGAATGTCTGCACTTCATCTTCAACACATATGATGACTAGCAGAAAAAAAAGACCTTATTCTGCTAACAATGCTCAGGTCTCTGCCTGCAATCAAGAACCTTCGGAGACTGCACATCACACACCAGCACCTGACATCCCAGGAGCTGACACTTCACAACTCAGGGCTGGCTGTGATCTGTTTCACTTCATGCAGATCAGGGCTGGGCTATGCCACAGGGACAGGAGGAGGGAAGTGCAGCTGTAAAGTGTAATGAACTTATATGAAAACACTGCAGGACACATACTGGTGTGGCTTACCTTGTTCCAAACACTGGTGCAAATCACTACTGTGACAGATCTACACTAGGAATGAGCTGCTGACATTGCATCAGTGAAAGAACTCGGGACAGACAAGACTAAGAGAAGAATCCCAGCAGGGTGACCTCTCCTGCTACGTGATTAGTGTCTAGGAACTGGAAACGTAAACCAGAGATTAGGGATTACAGCCACAGTATCAGTTCCTTTTGGTACTTCCCGAAGAAATCTCCAAAGGGAGTGAATGGAATGGCAGGCGAGACCACTGGCTGGTTTGGGTCAGAGAGCCCCAGCACTGTCAGTAAAAGGAAAGCAGGCATTTCACTCCGGGTGCTTGCTGTCGCGCCAGCGAGTGCTGATCCTCACTACAAGCCTTGCTCTGAGGAGACAACGCTGGATTTCCTGGTTTTTGGGGGTGGAGGGGGAGGTTTGGCTTCACGTCTGCTGGGGAGGGGTGGAGCAACCTGAGAAGATAGAACAAAACCACACATCAAAATAAACCACTGCCAGCAAGCTGAGGCATCTTGCTTTATCAAACAAAAAACCCAAAGGTCCTGTACTGCATGATGCTTCTTTTTGAGGACCAAATCCTTCAGTTCAGCCTCTCACTACGATATGCAGTTGACCACAAGGGCAAACAAGGACAGAGGTCCAGGAGCTAACAGAAGAACGTATGTTTTAGTTGCTAGAATACACTTTAGCTGCAGATAGACTTTAGCTGCTTCTGACGTGCAGTCTGACTTGGAGTCAAGAGCCATTTGTCCCTCTGTCCCACTCTTGTTTATCAGTAGAAAGGCACTCAAATCATTTCCCTTATGGTTTCAGAATTCACCTGTGTTCATCTTGCTGGCCGGGAGTTGCACCAAGTAGGCATCAGAAGGATGCAAAATGCCTCCAAATCAGAAAGGTACAAGGAACGCCACTAAATGGCAGCAAGTGAAGGTCTACTAAAGCAAGCCACAGCCTCCTGCCCAACCCAAGGGCTTGCAGGATGCTTCTTGTGCTTTGCTCTGGCGGGTTCTTTCAAGACAACCCTTCAGAAAATACTTCCACAATCTCTCTTTAGTGCCTCTGAATCCTTTTCATTGGGCTGCAAGCCAAGGTCAGTGTTGCAAGCCAGAACATGTGAGTAATTAGTTTTCTTACAAGACTCCAGGGAAGGAGGCTCCTTTATTAATCCTCTTGAACCAGTGACTTCCACAGCATCCCTCGAGCTGTCATAGTGCCACCATTCACACCACCTACAGCAGCTGCAGTGCCTCTTCTCAGTCAATCCTGACCCAATGAAGGGCAAAGTAGAAAGCCCTCCTATTTATCCCATGCTTCAAGGCTTTATGCCAGTGTTGTATCTCTCTCTAACAGAATTAAGTGATCAGCAGGTTTGCTGTCTTCCTGTGCTGTCAGAGCAATCATTCTTTACATTCTTTTTGGTCAAATTCCAGTTCATCTCACTAAAGTACTCCATAAATCCTCTTGGCAAATTGGGCTGGGGAAGACATCCAGCCCTTGCACAGTTACAAAAGGATGCTTTCTTTTGCTGTGCTCTGGTAAGCAATTACAGTCTCCTATCAGGAGCACTAGTTCAGGGGCAGATGAAACGATTTTGACCCAGTGAGCAGAGTATTTGCATGTGAAGTATCTGCAAGCTGTTTGGAATCCCCTACTGTAAGAGAAACATTAGTTTAGAGCATAAAAAAGTGGCAATTTGATGTTCCTAGAAGTAAACCAACTTCATGAACTGGAGCAAAAGGCTGTGACTAAGATGGTGAGATAACAGAGACTGTTGAAGTGACAATACATTGACAGATTATTCTGAGCTGAGAGCTCAACAGCAGACATTCATCGTTTCTGAACATGTGTGAACGCTTCTCCCCTTCTCTTTCAGGACCGGATCACAGTGCTGGGTTATGCTGGTCCTGGGTTTGAAGCTTTTCAATCATTGTGCTTGTTTGTTTCCAAGACATCTTCCCCCCCCCCCCAGTTTGCCTGAGCCAGGACAACACAACTCCCACTCGGAATCCAAAACCAAGGGACTGCATTTGACAGCCTTCTCCTGAAGCAAAAACCCCTCTCACTCTTCGGTGGCTTCAGGGAGTGAACCAGTAAACCGATGAGACAAGGTTCAAGCAGCACCACCCCAGAAGCAGCTCGGAAAATTCCACTGGTGCCTCTTGCTCAAAAGCTGTTTTCCAAAGAAACGTCAGCTCTCATTTCCTCACCTCCACAGAATTCCTGGGGGTGCTGTTCTCATAGGGCTTGCTCTTGGGCGGAGGGGGAGGTGGGGTGCTCTGTAAGCCGGCACTTGCCAGTCCATCAGCTTGTAAGGAGGGAAAACCTAGAAGCAGCAACAGTAATGAGAAAAGACATTCAAGTAGGTGGAAAAGGAACGGGAAATGGGATTGGCCGTGTAGAATTTTAAGCACAAGATATGAAATGAATCTCTCTTTTGGTCTGCTAACAGTTCTCTGCTTTAGCAGCTAAACCTGAATGGGTACGTCAGAGCAGAGGCACCGCTGGATCTCCCTTAAGTTCCAAATGCCCAGAAGAGTTCTATCTTCATCCAATGAATCTAAGCTTATGTGAAAAATGCATGCCTGAGAGAAAATTGAATCCATTATCACATCTGCAATGTTCACTGGGGTTTCCTTTCAGCCTGGGCCTCAACCTGAGAATTCACTTTGACTTTAACTCCAATTGATGGAGCAGATAAGGACCAAACTTCAGAAGAACTCCTGGGAAGCTGCCCTGCTACTGAAGGCAATTAAAAGCTCCTGCTAAGTACAAGAATGAGGTTTCAAATGCCTTTCACAGGCCTTTCTTCATACAGTATTCCTGCAGTTGTTTGTGTTTCTGGTTGTCCCCCCACTCCATCCCAGTCTGACATGTACTTTTTGGTTTTAATCCTCTCACAACAGTTTGAGGCTAGTTCAGCTCATACTCTACACTGGATTCTGAATTACATCCATCTAGGAGGAAGGTCAGGTCCTACGTATGAACTTCAAACAGAGCAGCAGAGTGAGAAAGGCAAGAGCAAGCAAGGAAGTTGTCAGTGGTGACACCACAGCTGTATTTTTACCTTAGCCATACTGACCTGCTGTTTCAGAACAAACTACAGAGCTTGCTGGATATGCAAGGAAGGGAAAAGACTCAATTTGCTAATGATAAACTCCATCTCTTTCAGGCATCACATTTATCAGCTGAGCTTCCAAGCTGCAGAGCAGCTTCTCTGGAACTTTCTGCCATGTGATGGGAGTTACTGCCCATGAACTACCAAAGCCTTCAGGGCTTGCTGAGAAAAGTCAGCCACAGAGCTGATGAGAAATACCATGCTGGATTCATGCAGTTCCACCCAGTGAATCCACAGGAGATACCAGTCTAGCATGTGCTGTAACCTCCTAACCTGATGCATTTGCAAGCATCTACATTGATTGCACGTGATGTTCTCCTTGGGTTTAATATACCTTCCCTCAAGTCAATACAGGAGGAAACAAGAAAGAAACTGGAAAAACTGTTCTCTGGAGTTCACCTGATGTACTGAATGCAACAAGTGCCATGGGAGTCAGATGTATGATTGTAGTGCCTCTGATAGCACTGCCAACTCCTGTTACCTGACAAAACTGTCTGCAGAGAGCAGCAGCCCAGAGTCACTTTCGGTGAAGTACTTCAGAGCAGTTCCTCCCTCCCTCCCCAGTGAGGTCACCTCAGCAAACACGCAGTAATCCCTACTATCGCCCTGAAGTAACAGTACTTACTTTGGGTTCTTGGGGTTTTGGGAGTGATGGGTGGTGGGCTTCGAGGTGCTGACTGTTGGAGTGAGGAACCCTGAAGCAGAGTCAGTCTGTTGTCTCCTAATTGAAGACTCTTTGGCCTTTGTGCTTTTCCTGACATGCCCTGGTTGAAACAGAGAGCAAACAAACCCCTCAGAAGTCAGCAAGGCTGCTGCACACACATGGGATAACCAGACCTGTCACAGAGGCATCGACGTGCTCCAGAAAAGCCATGCACAGACAGAAAGGTGCAGTCAGGTGAAACGGTAAGAGTGAAAGCACTGCACGAGCTGAGCGTGTCAAAAGGCATTCACTGTGCTCCTATGACACATCCAGTTCTCTGCGGGACCTTACTAACTGGGTAGCAATGGTAAACTGCTTTTAATGACCTTAGCGTATTAACTGAGAAGGGAAGACGTCAGGCTAAAGAACTGCTGCATCTGACCTGCAGTTCTGTAAACAGGTTTGGAAGGGGACAGGACTTTCCAAGAAGAAAACACAGATGAAATCTGGGTGCAAGTCAGGACCATTAGCATCATCCAGCTCCTTAGGGCGGTGTAACAAGACTGTTTCAGGCTTTACAGAGCAAACCCCTTGCATATGGGACTTGGGAGATACTGTCCCAGTTCCTTCTGGTGTCACACACGTCCCCTGTGCTCCTCATTCAAATAACGAGGCCATCTGAACATGGCCTCAGCATCCCAGTGAACTGGTCAACACCATGGGCATTCTCCCAGATCTCTTCCCTCTAATTTTACTTTATCAAGTGATCAGCAGCTGATACCACAGTTCGTGGGTTAAACCCACTGAATTCGAGGGCAGCTCTTCCAGAGGCAGAAGGCCAGGTCTCATGAACCACTACCATTAACAACCGCAGGCTTTCCTCTGGGGTTGAAAGCCTGTCAATACCAAATGACATGATTCTAGAACCACCTTCCCCCCTCTTATAAATATTCTGCAGGCTCCAAGTGCTGGCAGCACCACTCAGATTTGATGAGAATTCCTGAATATATAGCAGCATAACCTGTTCCTGCCAGATTCAGCTGAGGTCTTGGGAGAAAAGGGGAAATAGAAGAACTTGTGTTTCTCATTGTTTATGCAGCCTGTGTTAAGTCAAATCAGTATCACTGAATCACCAGGTTAAATACGCAGATGCCCAACTCTCCCATGCTCTCTGACAGGGTAACATAGTCTTTGCATCAATCAGGATAATACTCCAAGGTCAAACAACTCCACTTCTGGGCTGAAACTTATCCCTTTGTATTAGGTGTTCATTCTAAATCCCACTGCCACCCTTAATGCCAAACAGCCTCCACCACATTCCCCATTACAACACTCCTGTGGGGATATAGATTCTCTTTTATTCCTCTTGCAAATTATCTGCTCCAGGAGAAAACTCTCCTGCCCTCCTGCAGGAGGTCTGCAGCAGAGTGCACACTGGGAGAACCAGTTTATCCAAGTCCCAGGCTGGTGACCTACGTACCAGACCTTCTTTATTCAACTCCCCAGTCTATCACACTGATCTTCACCGCGCAGTATGTCTGATGAGTGCAGTGGTGCTGACTGATAGCAGCTGAACATCTGGTTTGACAGCTGCACTCTTTGAGTGGGCTCGCACTGTCTGCTTGCTCCCACAAAAACAGAACGATTCTACATGGTGCTGAGTGCATCACAGAGTCCTCCACTCCTACAAGAATCGAGGGCACTGCGCACCTAGATGAAACATCAGTGCCTCATGCTCCCAGTGCGGACCTAAAGCCAAACTGCACTTGGGTCTGTGACACAAGCTTTCCACATAAAAAAGAAAGCCAGAATGACTCAGATGATCAAAGCTTTTGGTATTTGAACCCCTCCCACTCTTTAGTGAAGTTCCCAATGACAAGCATGGCTGATGGAAACACTAAAGGCTCCTGCTAGGGATTTTACTATTGATAGTTTTTAAAGGCTTTCTTACCATTTTGGAAGTCAGTTCCATTTCTGGCTCTTTCTCTACAATAACCTGAGACTTGCTAATACTCCACTCCTTCCGCTTCAGTTTGCTAATCCGGTTATCACCATCATCTTTCATGGGCAGCTCCTCAGCTCTGGAAGCCGTTGATATTCTTCTCTCCAAGAGAGGTTCCAGAATAGGTCTGTGGCCCACACCGAGAGCGAAAAAACATGAAGCATTAGTCCATCAGACATATAAAGTGCTGTCCGCTAAAAGCTGTGATCTCTTAGTTTGAATAATAGATTACTGCGAAAACCTGAGCTCTGACCAAGGCATTTTCAGTGAGATTTGTGCTCCTAACTTACTCCAGCTATTTGCCAGACCTGCATTTGCTGCTGAACCCTGCCACTGAGCCTGCTGTGTGACCCTGAGCAAGTCACCCAGACCCCCTGGTTGTCACAGATGCAAACTAAATGCACAGAGAAGTGACATCAGGAAATCTTTTCAGGTGTGGCAGCTACAAATAAGTAAGGAGGAACAAGCACCATACGACCGTGCACCTCTTTGCAGACCACATCAAACTAAATTACCTTGCAGTATGTTACAGCTCTGTTTCCCAGCATTCCTGGAGAGGGAATATAGTGTGCATCTGAAATACACTGCCTCCATCCCTCTTCAGTATCGCATAGGTAACTGGGACTTCAGAAACAGTCAATTCCCAGAACCACCCCTAGCTGAGCTTCAAACCCCCTATCTGTAAATGGGAATAACAACATTACCTTCCATTTAAAGTCCAACGTGCAAGAATTCCTACTGTGTATGGAATAAATCTGCTTTTTAAGAGCAATTAATTCTGGCAAAGGCATATCCCTGCTCAAGTAAACCCCACGTAAAAGCTGATGATTACGAACCCATCTGAACCCGGTCTGGAAGAAGTGCTATCAGATGATGCGGAAGATGAAGAGACCACAGACGAGGCCACAGAAGTGACAGAGAGCCGTCTCAGAGTGGAGGACATGATATAGGGCAACACCACAGAGCCTGACCTGCTCTGCTTCCTTTCGGTGAGGGAGGGAGGCTGCAGACAAACACGCCTGTGATAAGTCATGTAACACTAACTAGCAAGTGGGAAAGGGAAGAGCTGTGCTTCTTTAAGGCAGAACACTAAACACGCAGGTATGCTTACCAAAGTGATCACACCGTACTGCTTCTCCACCTTCTTCTTCAGCTCCTTGAAGCAGGCTGTCAGCCTGTCATGCAGAGGTTTCAGCTGCTCTGTCAGCTTCTCACCGTGGATCCTAATCCCTTCTGCCAACAATGGCATCTGAAAGGAGGAATAAAAAGAAGCTACAAAAGGATAAATCAGCTCTCCTGTTCCAGGAAGGAATTTTCTGTGTATGTGCCACATCTCAGACACACTAAAAGGACATAAATCAATGTGGTTTGAGTTTGCAGAGGCAAAGAACCCAGCCACACAGTAAGGAAGCTCAGCCACTGACTTGTACCTTGGCTGCTCGAGCTCCATGTGTTCAAGAAACGTGAACACTTTCCCCACCTACACCTATGGTTCTCTCTTCCCCACTCAGATTCCATATTCTGCTTTAGAAAACACAGCACGTTAAATGTTGGAGTATCACTTCGCAGCCCCTAAAGCTGTATGACCGTGAGACAGCTTAAACTGGGCCCTGTTGTGTCGGAATATGTAGGGATGCAAGCGGCATTGCAAGAAAACAGGGCAGTTTTCCATTGCTATGCAGGTCAAGAGAGACAACATTCAATGCTCAGACTGACAGAACATCAGGTCTGATGATTTCCTGAAAAGGTAAAAGCTATTTTGTTACACTCATGAGGGAAAAATCTATGCCACATTGGCGACTATTTCGGAACAGTATTTTAGAGCAACACACGGCACATAGAACACTCTAGGCCACAATTTCAGAATACAGCAGCTTCCAGACTGCTCTTACAGCATTTATCTCCATTCTCTCTCTGAAACAATGATGCTGGAAAAACACCTGCACATACAGTGCTCCCACTTCTTTCCCACTACAATACCTGTAGAGCAATGAGTTGCTTGAGCAGTTCAATTTTATCTTGATCTTCAGGGTGTTCTTGAAGATACTTCTCTGTGAAAAAGGCCTGAAAGCAGAGACAGAAAATGAGACAGACATTACATTTCTTCAGTTCCAGCTCCTTCCCATAAACCCGCATTGATGTGAATAACCCACGTTACATCACTTCTTGCACAAGCGCAAGTAGCAGATCCAGTCTCTTGAGTTCTCACCTTCAAAAGACTCATTTTTAGCACTCAGTGACCTACAGCACACGACACAACAACCGCCACAGCGGCAGAAAGGTGAACAGGGCATCTCCTGCCTGCAATTTCCTTAAGCTCCGTGATTTAAGCTCTTAAATACAACGTTATCACATGAAGCTTATCACAAAGACACAGCAGAAATAGGGGTTGAGCTGAGATTTTCAACTCATGGTTTGATTCAACAAAGCACCTTTAGTCTGTGCTTCTTATGTGTTTAACCTTTAATCAACAGAGTCTGGTCTCGGTTTAAAGTTGAACAAACACAAGTACGCTTTCCTGGATTGAAGCCTCAAAATTGTGCCAAGTCCCATTAATGCCTTGAAAATGTATCACAATTCCTGGTCAGGAGAACTTCATTTCTCTTCTTCCTAGATAAAACTCCTCATAACTTTTCACTTGGTTTGAAAATACGTCTCTGATCCATTTCAGCCCCTGTGTTCCATGAACCGGACTGTATGTACAAGTGTTTATAGGCCTAGAGGTATGATCCTGCAAGAGGCTGATGTCAAGAGGAGGTCAGCCTCTGGAAGGACTGCTGGGTAGGTCCCAGAGGATTATTCTTGAAAGTGTTTAATTATTGCAAGAAGAAAGTGCACGTTAGAAACGCAGACTTTGGCTTTTGGCTCCAATGGAACAATTAAAACTCAAGATTTCAGCCGCCCACAAAAGCCAAATGTTCTGTACCGATCTTCAGCTGAAACAGGAAAATATGAAGCAGAAATGAGTATTTCCAGATGTGGTTCAGATACTTTGTGTTTCCTCGTTTTAACTGCTTTCCCACTTTGGTAATTCTAAACTTTATGTCAACCTTAATTCATAAAATGGGAGGGTTTAGGGCCAAATTCAGCCCTGGCAAGGCATATGCAACTCCTCTGGAATCAGCAGAGCTAGACCCCAGATAAATCAGACCCTCTCTTGTTTAACTTTTGCACTTCATTTCATGTGACTGGAACACATCTGAGTAGAATTAAATGTGTTTTAACACCATCCACTCAGTTGATGGAAATCAGCAATGTATTTTATGCTGAGAATGCCATCATCAGATACTGGGAGTGAACACCTGAAGTTAAACATCACAAAAGGGGAAGAACATACATTGTTCAACTGAAGTCAACTGAATCATAGAATAAACCTGGATAGGAAATACTGCTTTTTTCCTGAAATATCTGCTCTTTGCTGCAACACACCAATGACAGATTATCTGCTGGAAAGAGAAATCCTCATTTGCCTCACCACTCTATATTAGTACAATGGAGAAACACGAGCTCTTCTGCTTTCCTTTGTTACTTTCGCTGTGCATTGCGCTGACCAAGCACCTCAATGCCCCCATGAGGTAGGATCATGTTATTAGCACTGCCATAAATGAGGCCCAAAAGAGCTGGATTATTCATTTCTGTGGCAATGCACAGCACTAAAACTAAGCACTAAAGATGTGGATGTTTCCCACCTTGTAGTCTAGGGGAAATCTCTCATCTTTGTTCTTTTCTCCTCTTCTTTGAGCTCTGAACACACAGATACAGCTACAGAATGCACTAAGTCTGAGTAGTAGCTGAAAACTGAACTTGAAATCTCCCACAGAATCATAGAATCAACCAGGTTGGAAAAGGCCTTTAAGATCATCAAGTCCAACCTCTACCCCACCACTGCCAAGTCCACCACTAAGCCGTGTCACTAAAGGCTTCAATCCAGGTCTTCAACACTGCAGAGGTCAACAGTCTGAGCTACAGATAAAGTGAAAAAGACCTTTTCATAGTTGGTATATCCTCCCATCACTGCTGGGTCCACAATCCCATTCAGGAGCATAGAGAGAGGATGTACAGGGAGACTCCGGTCCCAGACATGCTGCTGCACAATGTTGCTGATTTTCTCATTGGTTAGCTCCATCGTTTCTATGGCGTTCTCCAAGGGGCTGATCTCTTCCTGATGGAAAGAAGAAACAGAATAAACCTTTATTTGTCTCCACTGAATATGAAGTTAAGTAACTCCTCGTATATGAATGGCAGCCTAACAGTGGAAGGACTACTTCTCCTCACTGTTGCAAGATTCTTTGCTTCATGAAAGATTAGAAGGGATCAGACCTAAGCCACGTGCAGAACTTACCGTTGTAATCTGTTTGACTTCAAACCACTTGAGGATGCCTGGAAATGAATACGCTGTTGTGTAGGTTGTCCTTTCTATCCACATGTTCTAGTTAGAGAAGGAAATAAAGTTCCAAGATGTAAAGAAAATATTGGTCTTGCAATTTAATTCTCTTCTGCAGCAGAGCACAGAGCCAGGCCTCCAGAACGAGCTGGCAGGACTTAACACAGTAATTCTGGGGTGGAATCCAGGGCGTTTTGCAAGAAATACCAACTCCATTGCAATGGTATCAATGTTAGCAGCAGCAGGCTGTTACCCTCCGTGTGGACCACCACTAGCAGGACTGCTACTATGGCACATTTAGTGAGAGTTATATGCAACATGCCCAAACACTGCACATGAGCAACACTACACCCCATAGGCAGCAAGAACAAAAGTGATGACAATACATCCAAGGCTCACTCTCCACTTCAAACCTTCGAAGTTGGCCTGAAGTTGAACTGATCCATCATGGTTAGTGGCTGGCCTCCCTATGGATGGCTTCATCACTCACAGCACTATATTTATGGATGCCAGATCAAGGATTTTGAATGTTACAACTTCAGCTGTGGAGCCCCTTGACATTATCACATTGGTTTTATGTGAAGGCCGCCATGTGAAATACAGCCCTTTGTTTCTTCTGTATTTTTAATACCAAAACTCCATTGCCCAGGTGGAGGGGGAAAAGTGACAGTGCTGCTCAAAATGCCCCCAACAAAATACATGTATAGAACTATTTGCTCATAGCTCAGACACTCAAGACAGCTGGCACTGAAAGCAAAGGACTCACAGCAAACTCATTGTCTGGATCCTTTTCGCCTTTCCTGACTGGCCGGGAGTGTGTGAACTGCTGCACCTCGTTTGCTCTGTAGTAGCTAGAAAGAAGCAGAGTAAATGGTGAGTTGTCACCTCCCATCCTCCTTACGTAAATGTTCTTCTGTTTCCTCTCAAAAGCAACCAAGTTTAACACAGGACACAAAGGCACCTCTGCCTCTGTGCCTGGGCTGGATGAGAGAAACACAGAAGAAAAGAGGGAAAAGGAAAAGAAATTACTTTAAGATCTGTTCAGGAACAGGTTTATCTTTGTAACTTGGCGGCAGGTTCATCACAGGCTTCACAATAAAGCATTGCAAATCTATGCAGCTGTAGTTAAGGATGAAATACCCCTTCTGGAAAACAGAAGAGGGAGGGAAATACCCTCCCTGTTTTCCTCAAATGTCAGAGACTTCTCAACAATTCCCTGTGCTCTTGTCACGTTTGAAGAAAATACTTCCTAGTTCCTCACCAACCATGGGCATTGCATTGCTTCTTGTAGTTTGTCCTCTACTTGTGAATAAAAGCCACAAAGATAAGGGCTGTACAAATACTTCCAACCATTGAAATTCCCTGGCGGGATGTTTGGGAAGCCTGGGTGTTACTGATTTCTGCTCTGGAGACACGAAGCAAGATTCTGCCCTAGGGTCTGTAATGGATGCATCTGCCTCTCTTCTCTCCCTCAGCACCCCATGGTTATTTGTCAGATTCTTCCAGTACAGGGAAGGAGCTCCTCCTTGCCTCCCACTTTTTAGATGGATAAAGCTAACTGAAGGAAGTCGGCTGGTTTGAATCAGTGAATATCTACTTCATCTTCAGCTTTTGCACCTGTGAACCATGACATATAGCAAATATAGATTAGTAATGGTATCCCTAAACACAACAAGTTAACAATGCTGTTCCTCCAGAGTGGAATTGAAGGCTTCGTAGAAGTAAAAACCTTCATGGCAAAGTAAAGCATGAACAATTTGATTCTCATTCACAGATTATCCCTGTGAATCACCTGCCAACTGCACCCTGAAGTGGCACTGTTCTACTGGTGGGCAAGGTAGCCCCAGACATCCTTTATTTCACTGAGGGTAGTTCTGAACAGTATTTGGAAAGCAAAGACAAGGTCCTTCTGCCCACGCTGATGAGCCAGCTGGATACCAGCCAAATCACAACCCAAGCCCACATGGCCACATTAGATCAAGCACTGAGCCCAAGCTAATACATTCTGTCTCTCAGGAGAGCTTATTAGCTTGGGCTGCATGCCATGCTAAGTGTGCTACACAGCTTCTAGTTCAGAACTGGTGGAAGACTCACGTTTAGGTGCGTAGGCATTCCCCAGGATGGTGCAGAGCCCACCTGGTACCTCCAGGACCCTATTCTGAAACAACCAAAGGAAGAACGAGACATTTGGTCATAAAAGAGTGAGAAAAGATTAGAAGCAAAAAAGAGCCTGAGACAAAGGAGGTTAAAAAAGCACGAAACTGAACCACACTGCAGAGCCATCAACGCCTGCCTAACACAACAAGAGATTTGGGCACTCAAACTCCTCATCTTTTCTGAAGGTGTTTGTAAGAGTCCGAGAAGAACCTGTACCAAATCCAAACTATGCAGCTGCTCCCCTTTATAATGGGGCTATGCCAAAGACCCGGAACCAAACACCCCCAAACTTTTGGAAGAGTTCAGATCTGGATCCAAATTTTGCAGTTCAGGTTCATCTTGAGCCAAAACCGTTACAACAAACACAAACAGATGCTAAGGAAGTAATTGAAACAAAGCAGCAACAGAAGAGGCATTTTTTGATACCAAGTTTGGTCTTGAATGACTTTTAATTTCCTATGTGGATTTAGTGCTTGGCAGGCTTATTGCAAGGGAAGCATCTGGTATCACTGCTTGAGCTGTGCCTTTGTGCGCAGACTTTTAAGGCCAAAATGGACCACCAGATTCTCTAGTCTGGCCTGTGCAACGCTGGCCAGTATAACAGAGGCTGCAAGCCCAGTAACTTGGTGGTTACTGATACACATCTTCCAGGAGCACACCTCCTGTCAGCTGGAAGTCACAAACAAGACTCTTGCTAGGTTGTACTTGGTCAAGCTCACAATTAGGAGAAAGAGGACTTTAAGCCTTAAGCGTGTTCTGACACACACAGTTTGGAGTTCCTCCAGCATAAAGAAAAAATAGGAACAATAAAATCCTTAAAAGTGCTGCTCACCCAACAACTTCCACCAGCAAAATCACGTCACACTGCCTACAAAATGGCTTTGAGGGAACCAAAACCAAACCAAACCAACAGCTACTTCCTAATGCTAGTTCACTGCAAGCAAGAAGAGAACATACTTCCACTTACTTTCTCACTTCCACTGCCTGTATTTCACCTCTTAACCTAGAAGGACCAAACTGGACCACACCTATCCTACAGCAGTGAACATCACCTCCTTGAGAAGGTAGCACAAGAAATCCTGACCTGCCATTTGTTAAGGTTTCGTCCTAACAGCAATTTGTTTAACTCTGACAGTATCAAGCTCTCTTTTTCACTGTGTTTTAAGGTCACTACCGCAATTGTGGATACTCTTATTTTCATGCCAGTCCCTGCCTTCAAGGCACCCATGGTGCAGTAAGTTCCTTGCTTATTATTGTTGCTCACCAATTCTAGGAATTGGTTATTCTAGGCAAGAGGCAAACCATGAATGTGCCAAAACGTTTCAGAACCAAAAGATACACTGTTTAGGAGAAGACTTGATCTCTTCTCCTGGAGGGGCAGTGCTGGTCATCTTCTCAGCACTAGGGAACTGCGTCAGTAGCTTCAGGTTGAAGTCCTCCCTTCGTTCATACTCTTTGCCACGATAGATGAAAATCTTATTCTGTGGGAGAAGACAAAGAGAATTAACACGAAACAAAGCCACGAGCAAGAGCTTTCCAAACACACACAGAGAAAGCCAGGTCTAGTTTATACGAAGGGTTGTCTCCCAGCTTAACAACTAACCGAAGAAGAAACACAGGCTGGAGCGAGAACAGGAGCAAGGCCCTGCAATGGCAACCTCATATTTGCCTAGAAACTCCACTGTTCCACACAGAAGCGTTACTGAACACATTCGTCCTTGCTAGCACTCTAAGCACATTCAACACATGAAATCTCAGTCAGGGGGCTGATTTTAAGAAAGATAACATGTGGTTTCTGGAAGGGATGGATTCAAAGCCATGACCTGGAGATGAAAGCCTTCGATGCCATCCGGTTACACAGTTCCAAGTTAACATATTTCTTTGTTATTAAGCTTGGCTTCCATTTAAGGTCAATAACTTCTAAAAACTCCAGTCTGAAACTGCGAATGTTCCTTCGTTTTAAACCATAATCAGGAATATTTTCTGGTGTGCAGCACCCTGCCCATCTGACTCACTTTGGCTGGATTCTTGTATTATAGCTAGCATAGATCCAGCAATGCTTAGCAGCAATCTCAAACAGGAAGCTCCTTTGCATTTTAATCCTTCTGTGTGGGCCAGACTCTCGCTAATGTGCTTGAGCATTGAAATGATCCCTGTCCTGAAAATAAGGTTGATTCAGGCTGAAAAGCAACAGGATAAATTCTTTACAAGCTACCCATTGGCACAAATATGTATGTACGAATGGCAACAATCATATTTCTGAGGAAGCTTGTAGGGCACAAATACAAAGGTAGATTCTGTTTAAGTCCTTGTAAGAACATTTCACTCATCTAACAAACCCTACTGCAACACCCTAACTTTATTAAAGCTGGTAACACACAAAGATCTGGTCTCTTGTCTCTTTTTATGCACTGAAGTGGTTTTAAACACTTACGGGATTTCTCTCCTGCGGAGTCACTCAAAGGAAAAGGAGTCTGCATCTCTGCAAAAGTACTTTTAGGGTACCCGCCCGCCCAGAATGCGAGTGCTGAAGAATTCTTACCCGGAGGAAAGAGGGGAAACCCTGACCATAGTATCCAACAGCGAAGTACTCAGGCTGAGGCCTCATTGCCTTCATGATGTTCTCATAAAAAGTGGCTCGTTTCTTCTGAAAAGGAAAAAAGGCCCCAGCATTTTCCCTTTGGAGCATTCAGGGACACGGCCAGACTGCAGCAACATTCCCAGTGACAGCTCCTGATCTCTAAGTTCTCCCTTCCAGAATACGCTTTACAACTGTGCTTTGATACAGCGTCTCGTACTTATCCATTTACTTGGTTAAATATTTGGTTTTTCTGGGCTAGAGTCAACTTCATTTCCTGGTGTGCAGACATGAGAGCAGTGCTGCGGCTTTCCGGACACCAGGAGGATACTGGAAATCCTGAACTACAGTGGCACAAATTAGAACTAAATATGTTCTGAAACTGAGCAGGCACAAATGGTGACAAATGTCACAGAACTGGCAGGAAGAAAACTGGGCAGATGACTCTCGTATGAAAGAGCATACAGACCATCTGGTTTAACATCTTTAACTGCTAAAAAACATCATTCCGAACCAAGATGATTCTACAGTGCTGTGTTCATGCACAGCAGTTTTACCGCAGAACTAACAAGGTGATGAGATTTATGGAGCCTGCAAATACACCACGCAAATGTTACCTGATGTGGTTAACACCAAAAGTGCTAAACATCTGCATATGATGTTGTCATGCTAATTACGAGGTCAAAACCACACACTGAAAAAAGAGCATGAAAACATTCTTCTAATATTAAGCTTTACAAAACCATGGGGATTATGTTGGTTTGTTTGTCACAGAATCATGGTTTGGGGTTGGAAAGGACCTTAAGATCATCCCGCTCCAGCCCTCTGCCATGGACAGGAACACCTCACACTAGACCATGTCACGCAAGGCTCCGTTAAACCTGGCCTTGAACACTTCCAGGGACGGAGCATTTACCACTTCCCTGAGCAACCCATTCCAGTGCCTCAACACCCCCACAGTAAAGAACTTCTTTCTTATATCTAACCTGAACTCCCCGTTTTAGTTTAAACCCATCACCCCCTGCTCTATTGCTACAGTCCCTGGTGAAGAGTCCCTCTCCAGCATCCCTGTACGCCCCCCTCAGATACTGCTGTCTCTAACATACTGTATTTTGGGCTTATCCTGCTCAACAATATTAATATAAGCAGTCAGCAGAGAATGGAGAAAATGGAGAAAAAAAGCCTTACCAGGAGATTCCCAAGTCCCTCATAATCAAAGACCTTGTTTTCATACATGTCAGCCAACTCTTTGCTTAGTTGAATGGCTTTCTCCCACATCTCCATGGAGGGTGAAGGGAGGCAGGTGGGGGAAGAAGAGCACAAGCAACATAAAAGGCTCGGTTAAAAGCATTCATTACCAGAGATAGGTAAACAAAGCATTCAGCTGATCCTCATTCAGGCAGTACTTTCATGCACTGCCAACTTTCTTTCAGCCTCCACGCTGTACATGTCTTGCAATCATTATTACAGCCACACAGCTCTTTTGATTTGTAGATCTGAAAGTGATTTACCAAGGTTTCCACTGCTACTCCTGACAGAGAAAACTGAGGCACAAAGAGGTGGAAGGACATGTCTCAACTAAACAGCAAGGGAGAAAAGCCCAGGTGGTCTCCTCCTACACTAAAACTTCATTCACTGCATCACGCTTCCTTGTGTTTGACTCATTTAGCTCTGGTAGAACCATCTATCCAGAGTGCAACTAGCATCGGCTCAGTATCACCAGACAAGCCATTCTTACTGCAATGCAAAAGCCATTACCCAGAAAAAGAAAGGCAAACACCAGTAGGTTTTTTCCCATCTGTCCAGTATCCTGAACAGAATCCCTATTAAAAAGCCAGCCCTAAGCATCAAAGGCCCATTAGGAATCAAATTGCTTTTACTGTTCAAACCAACTTCAGCCAGCTACACTCCCAAGGCAAGGATTCACCAGTGAAGTGTAAGAACACTGCAGAGACACTCACTTTGCCCCTGTCGAAGAAGGAGATAATTTCTTGGTAGAGTTTCTCCTTGAGCTCCTGCTGTGAGTAGACACAGTAGCTGTCCCTTTGCAGAAGGTGAGCGACGCACGGCTCTTCGGACCACTGGTACGGAGGAGAAAAAGGCAAAGTTGAAAGAACCGGAACGTTTTGAGATCAACAAATCCTAACGGTGGAGAGATTCCGCTTCTGCAGGGATGCATTCAAGACAAATCCATCAGCAATGCAAAGGGAGAACAAGGAAGTTTTGCAGTTAAATTCTATCTGCAAAACTGGTGTGATTTTGGCTTGAGGTTTTATGCAGAGCACTAACTAGATGTGTACGCTCGATTCATCTGTGGGAGACGTGAAGAGGTTGGCAAATCCAAATTAAGACTGCTTAGGCTAATGCTTTCTGCAGTGTTTCACACAGAAGTGGGAAAACCCCTGTACTATGACCCCAAACATGGCCATTCTCTCCCAGCTCACTACAGCACTCTGTTGCACCAAGAGTATGGAACAAATTGATGCTAACACCATCCTTATTTCATCCCTTTAGCTATGCAGTCAGAACATGTGAGAGAAGAAACACAATGAACGTGAGACCCTAGGGAATGCAAACCCACATTAACAAAACCAGGTGAATTGTTTATTCTGAGCTATTTGCACTTCATTTCAACCCCATACCCTGACAGTGGAAACTAAAACTGGCTTCAGTGGAATACCTGGAGCAGCTCTGCATGCAGGAGGAGAGTGTACGCTGCCTCTGTGTAGTTCTCACAGTCTGTGTGCAGGTCCCGGAGTTTATACAGATACCTAAGGAAGCAGAAAGCAGTTGCTGATGTGACGGACACTGCATCAGTGTACAGGACACCAAGAGAAATAAAGGCTACACATACAGGTTTCTGGAGGCAAACAGCCTACCTGATATAAATGTCCTCTCGTTTCTTCTCCTTATAAAAATTCTGCCAATAGAAAGAAGTCAAACTTATGATATGAAGCACCACGGGTTTGTGTGATTGTCTCTAGATGAGTAACTTAAGCATCAGGTTTAGGTATTTCAAAGATCTTTGCTGTCATATTGACTACTCAGGTGCATCTCTCCCTGCGACCATCCCTTTAACATGAGGTGGGGCTACTGTCACCTCTGGAAAAGGGGTGAGTCAAAGAGACAAAGTGACTTGTCTGAAGTTATACAGGCTCTTTGCAGTGGAACAGAGACTAAGCCCACATTTGTCAAACTATCTATGAGCCATCTTTCCTGCCTGTATTTCAGGGCTTCAGATTACCATGCAGACAAGGACTTGATTTTGGACTGTATTTCTTTATGTTTTATAGCTGTCGATAGCTGGTAGCCTGATTTGGGCCCATCATTAACCAGAAATGGCATAAAAAATAACCTAAAATCCTACAAAAGTACAAAACTTCTTCAGAATGCACAAAAGCTAGGTCAGTAAAGCAGCACTCCAGACCCAGCCTTCCCCATACCAGCACATTGACAGTGCAGCTCATGCGGTTCTCCTTGCTCTCATCATGCATGATGGTCCTGTAGTCCAGCAGGTTCTCCAGGAGGCTGCTCACCAGCAAAGCAAACACTTCTCCAGAAGCAGAGAGGTACTTATGCTTCCGACAGTGCTCCAGGAGGCTGCAGATACACCCAGAGGGACAGAAGGGTAACCTCAGGTAAGGGTTTGAGTGATACTAAGCAGAATTTCAGTGTAAATTACCCAAACAGGCACCCAGCTACAAGTCAAACACACTCCCTTAACGAGAGACTCTCATAATGCCAAACAGCACATCACACCCGCAGACCCGAGATACCCAAGTCAGGCAGGTCAAAGCGCGTCTTACTGATCAAAACCTGGGTTCTACTCTCGGTGTTAAAAGCTGTGCAAGTTGCTGCTCCAGAATAAAAGCATCATTTTAAGGCAATCAGTCTCAGAATACCCACATAGCATTAAGACTGTTTCCCTATTCACTGCAGTAATGAATTAGAGGGTTTCTGCATCAGAAAAACAGCCAACTGAGCTGTGAAAAAAGGCCTCCACATGCTTTATAAAACTTACAGTTTCTCCAGCAGAATCTTGTACTGTTCGTCCCCTCGGCCACCCTCCACTTCCTGGTCCAGCTTGGTTATCAACTCATTCTCGAACTGAAAAGGCAAAAAACCACAATCCAATAGACAGCAGCCCTCAGGAGCGTGGTCTGAGCATTAGCAATGCTTGTGGCTGGTGTTTCTGAACTGCCCCACCATCAGATGCTGGTGTTACAAGCCTAGCTAGAGGACCCTTTCATTGCTGGACCACACTAAAAATGGCAAGAAAACAAGACAAGATTGGACCATAGAAATACAGTCCTCCCTCTCTCATCCTACAGTCACTGGAAAGTCATGCTCTAGGGTAATTCTTCCTCTTCTTCCCCACCATTAACAGTTCAGTTTTGCTAGGATGGAGAAGCATTCTAGCAGCCAGCTTACAGCATGGTCATTCCCTCACCCTACAGAAACTGAACTACCACCATCAGTTAAGGGCAAGCCACAACTCTTCAGCCATTATAAACACTTGTAACTGCCAATTAAAGCAACTTCTCCTGATGCAAGAACCAAGTCCTGTGTTATTATCTGTCTAGCCATGAAGGTATGCTGTTATGTGCAAGCAGGTCAAGTACACAGTCCCAGTTGTAGCTGTAGCTAGTATAGAAATAGCACTGGAATGGAAAATCCATGCCACATGCATCCTGCTTCCTTCTACTGATTCCAAAAGCCCCCAAGACCCTGGGGCCAACCACACCAAAGACTGATGACCCCAAGGGAAGAAAGATCCCATATGCACACTGAAGCTGGGATCTAAGCTGGTGTGAGGATGGTGCTTAGGGAGACGCACATCACATTTGACAAGAGTCTGAAATGCCAAGGTGGCTGCCTTTTGGATGGATGGCTTCTCCCCATCTCCAGGGATAAGACTGTCTGCAGCATAACTACAGTGTCCCCTGCCTGCCAGTTGAGATGTTAATGTCTGATATCCCCAGAAGAAAGCTGGAAGAACAGGTCCTTACAAACTGCAGTGAAAGCTTAACCTCAGAGCAAAAGTGAAGCTCCTCTTTTTCCCTCCTTGCTTTCTGGTGCTTTCTCAGTAACAATAAAAGGTAACTTCTGGAGAAATTAGCACAGGGTTGGAACTCAGGGATCCAGGTCCCATTCCCTGCTCTGTCCTTTCACTTGTGTATCCTCAAGGAAATTGTGCCTCTCCTTTGCATCGTTTTCCTTTCCATAATGACGGCATCAGTATTAGTAAACGTGTTGTCAAATCTGAAGTCAATGAGGGACTACTCAGGACATAAGCAACTATACAGTCCTAACACTTGCCTGTCCAGCCATTTTCTGTAGAGTAACTTACATTTACTGCCAAAGATCTGTCTTGGGGGAATTCATATTGTTATAAATGGAAATAGACATTATCTTTTAGAGTACTCTCTTAGGGACTTCAAATTGCTTCACAAAGTAGATGTGGGCATTCACACATCTGCAAATGCAGAAAGCTATGGAAAACAGGAATTCACTCATTATCCAAGTCATGCAAAAGTAGTCAGGGACAGAAGAGTCCTGACTCCCACAAACCACAGGAACTTCCCAAAGTGCTTGGCACGAGGCTTGTTTTGTGTGGGGCTTTTGTATTTGTTTTCTTTCTGTTTAAATGCTCTCTTCTCCTTGCCCAGTGCAGAACATCTGCACTGAAAACACCAGGCTCCCTTACCATATGGAAGTTTCCATTCCCACTGAAGTTGAACTCGCACTGCATCATATCAAAGAAGATAGGAATGGTGGCTTTCCGTAGCTCAGGCTCTGGGACCAGGGTTACCTCCAGGATCGGGCCTACCATTGCTGGAATGAACTTGATTTTGTGGGGGCCTGCAAGAACATCAAAGGCAGACACATCTTAACGGCAGGATTTGGATATTCAAATGCTGAAGCACATTATTCCCATGAAGTAAAGCCCATAAACCACAAACATTCTACTCGGAACGTGTATTTTATGCGGATAATGGCTACTTAAGGTAGAATCAACATGTACAGCTCTAAAATTCAGGAGTAGTCCAGGAAAATAACGGAACTGAGCTGCGTGCAGTGCTGCAAATCACAAAGGCTCTCAGGAAAATCATACTCTTGTTGCTCACATGGCAGCGCATCCTTTGAAGGGAAGCTAAGAAATTCTCTCAGCAGCTTCTGCAAGCTATTCACAGAGAAAGAAAGAGATTTGTGGGCTGGAACTGCTGAACCTTCAGTGTATTTCCCCGCATTGAACATGAGCAGCTTTCATAAAGTAATAAAGGATGTGAAACACAGCTTGGGAGCTTGGGTAAAGACAATTCTTGAGCTGGAACTCACCCAGGTTATACCACATATCCCTTATTTTGAAGCCGATTTCTTTCCTCATGTCCCCATACCTAGAAAAAAGTGTTAGAAAGAAAAAGCTGAAAGAGGCCTGAATACTGAAATTGCCTTTCAAAGCTGCTGAAGAAATGAATGGCAAACCCAAGGATCTATTGCCCTCTCCTTAAAACAAACAGCACACACAGACCTGAAGATGCTGAATAGCAAGGGCTCTCACAGGCTCTTCCCTACTAAAGGTCAACCAAGAAGTTCCTTATTATTACAGACCTTTTGTCAGATGCTCACCTCATCCTTTTAATTCCTTACCCTGCCCAGCACTAATGCACAGAGAAAGAGAATGGCCGTGTGCCAATACGACAGAAGACTGCGGAGTCCCCGAGAGTAGAACAAAGCTGCAGCCCTGCTGCTTCACGCAATTCTACTGGAATTTTGCTGTATTTCATGGTTTTCCCTAAAGCTTTAACTGCTGTTATCGAGTCAATGCAGGAATATTTAATTGCCAGGCATCCTAAAGCTGTCATTATTGCAGACAAAAGATGGCAAATATTAGTTGTGTGTGCCCTAGCAAAATTCCATGTCAAGTCTACAAAGACATTTAGGCACTTGATTCCAGCTACATGCAGAAGGAACAGCTGCTCAGTGTCTTTGTGAATTTGGCCAAGGTACTAAAAATGACTCCTTTTGGGTTGATGAATGCCTCTGAAGTGCTTTTCTTTCAAAACAGAAAAAGCAAAGAGAGGGGACTAAGAAGTTGCAGAGCTTTTAGGATTCGTCTTACCTACCTTCTGTAATGGAGGAGGAACTGCATCAGGCATTGCTTTGGGAACTATGGCAAGACCTATTACAGACCTTACAGTGGAAAGAATCTTTTGGCAAGGTGCTGAAGTTCAGCTCAAACAACTTAGGATCTGCCTGACCAGACTGATACCCACAACGTAAAGACTTGATACCTGTCCTAGTCACCCCTCCTCCCTTTACCATCATTCGTTAATCAAGTACTTTTACAACATGCTTCATCTCACTGTAAGGTTGTACGGGTATGTCTGGAATGGTACCAATGAAGCTTCTTCAAAGCAAAGAGACCTGGCAACTCTGTACGTGGAAACTCACTTCTTGATAATTTTGTTGCGTTTGGCTTGTGAGAAGGTCTCCAGCTGGAGGGATTCATGAGTGAGAAAGGCCACTGCCAAATGGAAATAGTTATTCCAGAGCTGCGGAAGAGAAACAAGTCTAAAAGAGAGGAAGACAAAGGAAAAGCAACAACCAGCTACACCACAGCTACACAGCCCCAGATGCTGCAGGAAGTGTTAATGAGGAAGAGCACCCACAGTGAGCTGGCAGATGAGTGTGCTCCCAGCCATCACAGGCCAGCCACAAGCACACAGCACTTCAAATTTCTCACTCCTTTTAGCTTGTACTTGCCAACTAAAGGCAGTGACAGTGGTACCCCCATACAGTATCTGTTCTTAACCAGTTAAGCACAAATCAGCTACAGTCAGCACAACGTTAAACTTGACCTTGGAAAGCCTGCAGCAGTTGTATTTGCTTGCAACTTATTGCTGCACTAACCACAGTTCTGTAATTCAGAGCTGCTTTGCATTCTCCTGCTTTGCTATGAAAGACTACAGACGTTTTCCATACCCTATCTCTTAACTGGGGGGCTTATTTGTTCTCCCTGACTTTCAGGACCAGGGTCCGTACGAAAATCCAAAACCAATGGAACTATTACCTGGAGTTCAAAACTGGTTTGATCCAGAAAGAAACGGTTGAGTACAGAGGTAAACTGGTTCACTGCCCGGAGGAAAACCCTGGAAGAGATAAAAGCATGGAGTAAAAGGTGGCTAACATTGCACTTCTGGGTTTATGACTTCTACATGTAAGCTCAGGAGACAAGAATGGATGCTCCCTGCTGTCTCGTGGATAGCAGCTTTGGGCCATGCTTTGCTACCCAGCACAACAGACAGTGAGCCAAAGCCATTCAAATTGTACAGACTTAGCAGAAGAATGACTCACAGAAGGCCAAACAAAGCCCACAGCATAGGACAGAAGTGAAGCTGAGTAGTCCAAGTTCACAGGTCAGCACACTAAACCCTAGACCACTCATGCCCAACTCCAGCTTTATGTTTCCCATGTGATTCCCTTAGAATTGAAACCAAAAAGGCTTCTCTGGTTATGTTGTGCTCTTCAGCAGATAAGTGACTGGCTGAAAGACTGCATGGTTTTCATTGTGTGCCTTTGGGCAGGAGAAGAAAGATTTCCAGTTCCAGCAACAGAAATGGCAGTGCAAGCACTGCAATTAACTGAAATCTAATTCAAATCACCCTGAAAGTGTAAAAGAGAATAAGAATAAGGCTTTGTGACAAGCCTGCTCGGGTGAGTCCCCTCCATTCAGAAGCAGAAAGGTTCCAAAGCAGTAACAAGACTTAAAATAGCAGCAACTCGGTACCTGCTCTGCATCATATTCATGACCATCCAGTCAGCTGCATAGACGTTTTTTCCAATCAGATCCTTAAACATAATGAATGTTTCCATCAGGAAGTCCTGTTGGAAAAATAAAACCCACAGCCCATCAAGTTGAACAGGGTAATCGTTTATCCACAGGAAAATACAGGGAGATGCAGATGTTTCAATTGCATTGATGAACAACTGCATTGATTAGCAATCAATGCACTGTACCTCCTAAGATGAATCTCTTATTGTGGGGGTATATTCCAATAACTAAATTATTTCTGACATCTCATCCATTCAATTGCAGAAGGAGGAATAATTCCACAGAACATGTTGAGCTGTTTAATTAAATCTGTCTTTACTGTTTTGCATTAAGCTGTGTCGTAGGGAGTTCTGGTGCACAAGTTGGAT
Organism: Amazona ochrocephala; assembly: GCA_039720435.1. Taxonomy (NCBI): domain Eukaryota; kingdom Metazoa; phylum Chordata; class Aves; order Psittaciformes; family Psittacidae; genus Amazona; species Amazona ochrocephala. Next base: position 1,057,407 of record CM077898.1, on the reverse strand, counting down.
TAAAAAGCAAAACCAATATTCAAGGACTTGTTTCCAAATGGCTGAATGACAACAGTACAACAGACCTAGGCAGTATCTTCCACAAAGATGGAAACTATAATGTATTTTCCCTTCCCAATTAGTTAAGCCTTTCCTGGTCCAGTTTAAGAAGGATCATTTAAACAAGGTAGAGCACCCGCTGTCAGACACATAGTTTAGAACATTACTGGAGGAAAAGACTTGTTGCGCAAACACTGAACTGCTCCAGACAAAGGAAAAAGAAGAGAGATAAGCAAAAGGAGATAATATCCATAGTATTGATCTCTATATTGTGGTCTCTACAGATATAAATGGTACCTATGAGCATATAAATGGATTCTGTTCCCTACAAAGACATAAGCATTCAAAAATGAGAGGGCCACAAAGAAGGTCACATGAGACATCACCACCTTGCAAATATCATCAGGAAAATCAATCCATCAATCCATCCGTTGAGCTAAAAGCTTTCTCTAGAGAATGGCAAGTGACATCAGTGTAGAGAGAGAAATGGGCATTTGGCGCTGCCTCACTAAGAATCCTTTAGGCATTATTAAATCAGAGTTTGATGGAAAGGTTTGGACCTGATACGGGGCACCTTGAAGGTATGAATTAACTTCTAACAGTGTTAAACCAACCAAGTGATGGTGCCCTGGCAGGGCTGGAAACACCAGAGCAAACTCAGACCAGCAACAACAAAAATAAACCCAATTACTGCAGCAAAGCCAAACACAACGTTCTATTGGTGTTAACAACTACTGCACCCCACAAACACGGGCTTGCTTCAGAAGATGGAAGGATTTCACACTTCAGGAAGCACTCATCTAACCTTACGCTGGATTTCAGTTATGACGGTCTCCTACCCGAAACTGCTCTTCCGGAGAAGGAAAAGCTCTGAACTGAGGCCAAATCAATGTATAATTTGTTTTGATTCTGCCTTGAATCCGCCCTTATCAAAACCTACACAGGATTTGACTTCCTAGCACCATTCTTCCTCAGAGAGTGCTTCTACAGAACCCCACTGAAAACCTTCTCACCCATTTTCTTGAGGAACATTAAGAGAATTTCTAAATCAACTTGGCTTTGTCTGTTCTTCCTTCACAAAAATCACTTGGGTAATGGAAAAAAGCAAGTCTAAAACTGGATGATGAGTGCTCTCCAGACAGTGCAGCCGAGGGGCCTTTTAGATGCAGAAGTCATAAAATGTGTGTCCTGTAGGTGGCTATGTTGCCCAACAGATCGCAATTCCAAGTGCACAGGGAAGCAGAGATCACCTTGCCATCCAAAATGAATGACAAACGCTTTCTTGTGGGTTTGGATCTGGCTTTTACAGGAAGAACACAACTCCAGGCTCTTCCTCAGCCAGTATTTCAATAAGCAAGCACTACCAAGTTGCACAACAAGGAGAAAGGGGACAAAGAAGCCAGAACAGTTGCTGTGTCACGCTTCAGAGACTCGCATAAATGCTGGGTTTAGTTCTTGTTCTGGGCAGTCTGAAGGAAAATCTGGACACAGCTGTTGATTCTAAGGGCTTCCAGAAACACAAAACCTGAATGTCTCACCTGGTTTCGTACTGAAAGCCTTTGGGGACATCAACTGGACTCAGTTTTCAACACAAAGGGAACTATTCGCATTGCTGCCCACTAAAGCATTTAACTAAAAACTAGAGGAGCAGGAAGAATTAGATAAAGAGGACCACAAAGAGATACAGTGCGAGGAAGAGAGGGGGAAATGCTTTTCCTCTTCATCTTCATTCACTTTTCTGGCTCCTAACTTTTTACTTGCACAGACTTAAACAGTCATTAAAGATGCTTTTACTCAATGCTACAAATGCTGTTCTCAGGCTGTACTGAGTCAGCAGCATCCACTGTGTATACCCAGCAGGGTGGTGTCAATGCACCCCCTGTGGCTGAGGCACTAGGTGCCCATAAGTCATTGCTGATGAATTCCGTATAATCACTCCAAACTGAGCACAATAACTTGAAATGACCTTCCAGAAACAGAGTGTAATGCTTTATGGACTGAGCTAATTCCCCAGCCAGCCTGACTTACAATAATGTCCTGCCTGGTTTTGAAAGTATTGATGTAATGGCTGTAATGGAAGTCATCCATCTGCCTCAGGATGGCTGTCATGCAGGCCACAAAAATACCCTGGAATAGGAAAAACAGAACATTTGATTATTTTCCTGCATGAACCACTTCATCGTATCTTAAGGGCCTTTTCCAGCCTAAATGATTCTATGATTTTCAGATTTACTATGTCCAACTGTAATTCACACGGCTGACACTGGGCATAGCATTAACTTGACCTTAGAGTTACCAGAAATAAAACTGTTATATATGCCCAGCTCTTGCTTTTTCTACCTTTCTGTAGATGAAGCATAGGGCAAATCAGAACATACCAACTTGCTTACATGTTCTAAGATGCCACACAGTGGTCAGAAAGGCCCCTTAGAGATGCTTCATTTAACCCTATTCAGCCAAGGTGACACAACAGCATTTTCTTCAGCAGCGACTCCTTCTGTATTAGAAACTGCACTGAAACCAAACTCTTTGTGCACAAGGGCCCAAATGAACTTGAAATCACAGCTGACTGTGACTCAATTCAATCTGCTGCTGGAGTAGGACAATGCGTATCCTAATACCTGGTCTCAGAAAACCACCAAAAGCCGTGTTTTAGTGGCACAGAAGCCCTGCAGGAAATGGAAGGATGATTTCATAAACCACTGCTACAAGCTGAAATCTCCCAGGAGAATAAATTCCACTACAACAAATGGTAAAGTAATAAGTGAAGCAAGGAAAGGCTCTCACTATGTGCGGAGACTGTCTGCTCATTCCAATCACTGTGCGGTTTATTCTCCTCAGTAGGCGTTCCATGATCAGCTGGATGTGGACAGCAGTGGGCCCCTGGGGATAGCCAGGGAGGAAAAGCTGAGACAATTCTTAATGTACACTCTTCTATGCTGCCCTGACAGTGGTTAACTGTTATTAGAGGATGCATAAAAGGCAATCTGAGAACACAGAAGCGATCAATTTGAATACTGTAGGTATACACTTGGTGGAGAGCTAGCATAACCGATCTATAGCAGCTTCATTAGCTCATCCTGGCAGAGCTAAACCAAAGCTGGTGCTTTGCTTTGGCTTTGTTTCCTCTTCCGTTCAAACTATTCCTTTCACAGCAACTTTGAATCAATTTCCATGATTAATGTGAGGTGAACTGTGTTCTCCTGACTGAATAATGGTCCTCGTCCCCATTTCATTGCAAAATCCAAGTATTTTTACAGCTTCCTTCAACTAATTCAACAAGCCACCAAAATACCCAGGAATAACATTTTGGTTCCCAGAAAGGAAAGCAATTGCTTTTTGTACTGTATGATAATCATTAATTCAGCTTTCAAGGCTCTTTCTCAGACACAGCTACTTTATGTGCAAAGAGATTCAAAAAACTCTACAGCAATGCAACCCAATTTCTGCAAAATCAGCAATTCGGCAATTCCTCAGACTCCTTCAGAAAACTTGGTAACTCTTCAAAGCATAAGCTGCGAACACTTCTTTGCCATAACTTCTCAAAAGAAGAATCAACCTTCATTTGCACCCTTAACAGTTGATGCTCACCACATCTTTCCGATCCAGGACTTCAAGAACATTGCTAAGTAGCTGTGAGCAGGCCTCATGGTCAGGCTTGTTTGAGTTGTCATCCAACTGGCCACTTAGCTGATCTATTAGGAGCGGCAGAAGAGCATCTCTGCATTCTGAAAAATGAAACAGAGCACCACATCTTGTTGGTCTCAGCATACTTGGGTCCCACACAGTAGCTTTCTGCTCATAACTTTATCTTGAACACTAAAACATGCCTAAAACCACCTAAGTTACCACTAACAGACCAAACAGTCATATAAAACCTGTAATCACATGTATTGCATCAAACAGCACACCCAGGCCTTCTGCCTCCTTCTAAATCAAGAGACTGCATTAGGATCATATAGTATTAGGCATTATATAAAGACTGAACAGCAAATAAGGTTTTGGTTGTTCCATGGAAAGGAGCATGTCTAAAGGTGGACTTAACAGTAGACTACTGCTGATGACTGATATAAGGGACATGGGAACTTGAAAGACATATTTGGTTTTACGGGTGTAGGCCCCATGCAGAATCCAGAGACTCTGATTTGCTACTTACCAGCCTGTTTGAACAGATCACTCTCGACTACCTTGGTCATGCAGTTCAGCTTCTGTCGAACTAACTGGTTGTCAGGAATACTCTGGATAAACTTGCTGAAGAGGACACTAGTGTGCAAACCACAAAGCAAGCAGATGGTCAGTGCTTCACCAAGGTGATTCCATCCTACACTTGTGGTGTCCTGCACCTCGGCACGTCAAGTAGTTTTGTCACTGTGTGGACATGTTACCTGCAAGTGGGCTCTGGACAAATTACTATGGAACCCAATCTTTTGCAGGTTTAAACCTCTGAAAATGAAGCTTGCATCCCAAGACACACACGACGTATCACAAAAGCTAACCAACAGGCAATACTATCTGCCCTCCCGTGCCAGCAGAAGATAATCTTACTTATTTTCATACAAAATGAAAGCAGAATCGTGCTTCAGACCACTGCTGAAACTTGCAACACACTGCTATATACAACAGCAAAAGCGCATTCTTCCAAATGCCCCTTTCATCAAGAGCGATGACTCATTTCAATCTGAGATTCCATTAAATTAAATTCCATGTACATTTGCTGTCTGTCTACTGTTCAGGAGCGAATTACTAGTGTCAGAACAAGGAGGTATGGCTTGGAGGTTCTGGGCAAAGCTATTGAGCACCAAAGAACAGAAATCCACATAGCGTTGTCTATTTCCTCAACAAATACAGCTTTTGTTTTCCTGACCAAGGCTTTGCCTTTCCCACACATTTCAGTTTGCCTCAGGATTCACTAAGAATAAAGCTTGCACGTTTCAACCTGTCACCTCTCAGCCCTCAAATTTGGGTTTCCGGTTAAATCTCAAAGTGTCGAAGAGATGCACAGATTCCTCTGAACTAAAGTACTTCCCTTACAGCCCTGCAAGTGCCTTCTCAAATTCACACAGAGTATGCGCATCATCGTGTCATAATCCAAGTGGCCGCTCTTAGGAAGGTTTCCAACATTCCTTCTGACAGACAAGCAGGGTTTAGAGGACAAACAAAGTTACCTGAGCTCAACAGGGTCAAATACAAGTTTGACATCATTTATGATGCTTGGCAAATACTTTAAAGCTGCACCCTGCAAGAAGGAAAAACAAGGACATAAAACACACATGGAAGCTGAGTTAGATGAGTCAGTTCATTCTAAAAGGGTGTAAAGTCTCAACAAGAATGCCCATAGTTCACGTGGCAAATCCAGCTTTTGTCAAGAGCAAATATGGGGACACCTGTAGAGAACTGGCTCAAGATCAAATTTATGCATCCAAAGAGCCTCCAGCAATCAGACATCTGCAGCGCAGGGCGGAAAAGGTGAAAGAGGAAGGACTCGAAGCCAAGCTCTTTTGTTTCTGCAGTCATCCTGCAGTCGCAGGGATTAAGCTCCCTACAGCCTGATACGAAAAACACTACTCAGAACTAAGTGTTCTGTGTACTTGCAAGTTATGTAGCTAGTAGTATGGCTTCCGTAAGTGTAGCATCCAGACAACTAGGTGCAACAGCAACGAAAGGTCTCTGTTCTATGGCTGCTGCCAGACACTCTGACTGCCTGAGAATCAAAGCCGGGCTTTAAATTACCCAAGTGCTAATTAAAAGTTTAGAATCAATCTTTCCTTCAAACAGAGAAAAGCACGCTGGCTACAAGAACTGAAATAACGCAATCTAAAGGCCTCATTGCCTTTAGCAATCTAGCAGCCTCACTGCACGGCTGCTCTGCTCCTCAGAGCACAAACAGAAGGCTCATAATCCGGTTGACACCAGAGGAACAAGGATAAGATCTAAAATAAATTCAGGAGCCATTTGTTTTTCCATTACTTTCATTCCCAGCATCATTGATTTTCGCACTAGTTTCACATTTCTATCTCCATCACCCTCAAGCTTGGTGTTACTGGTTGAAGTGGCTTGCACACTGCAGTACACGACATCTTCACTGGCTGTTAGCTTTCACCCTAGCAGGTGCTGAAGGGCTTCCAGAAGAGCCATGGCTCCCATCTTTATTTGATAAACTTTGGGGCTTAAATATTCCTCTCCTGCCACATACAGCTCATTAAAACAGACAGTCAGAGGTGGGGTGTGACTCACCTGAATGGGCTTCATGTGCCTCAAAAAGCTTGTCACTTCTAGCCCTGCTCCCCCAACTGTGTCCGTTAATAAAAGCTCTTCCCTTGCCCTGCACATCATGCATACCTTAATCTTGACAGCCTCCTCTAAAGGCCGGTCCATGAGGACATTGAAGGAGAGGAAGAGCTTGCGTATTGCATCATTAAATTCATCCCCAGCTTCACTTTTCCCATAAAACCTGCAAAGACCAGCAAGGGCAAGTTACACACATAAATCTAGGCTAACGGTGTCACAGTAGCTGAAATATGATTTTATCCTATGGAACAACATCTTAACGCAGTCTCCTTCTACAAAGACATGAGTGTGAAAATGGCATTAGGGATTCTGCGGGGATTTCCTGCTGAAATCTGTTCTAAGGGAACACTGCACTCTCCAAACTGCCATTGCATCACATTCTGCTTGGGTTCCAAGAATCAGGTAGCTCATTCTCTATGAAAGAAAAGAGCCAAAAAGAACATGAGCAAAGGATTCCAAACATTCACTGTAAATCTCTGAAAACACGTTTTGAGGCTACAGCAAAACCACTGTCATTGACCATGCCCTGCTTGGACATGGTATCACCACCACCTCTCCAGTAACTGTGGGGCATTTGTTTCTCAAAGTTTCTTAAAATGAGGAATTCATTCTGTGCTTCGATTATTTAATACAGAATGGGCTCCTTTTCAGCACTACCAAATGCCGCTAGAAGGATTCTCCTCTTCTGATTAGGTATTTCAATTTCCATTCAACTTACTTTCTCCAGCTACAAAGGGCAGAAAGATACTCTCAATTCAAGGACAGAGGACATGCTGAAGAATATCCCCTCCAATGGTGCTGACTGGAAGCAACTCCACTGACATAAGGAGAGACATAAGGACGGCAATGACCTCGGTCTCACCTCAGATACAATATTCGGGACTGAACAATGAATCGGAACAGGTACTTCAAGGCTTTGAGAGCAGCAAACAGCAGTTCTGTCTTGCTGGAGTCATCAGCATTCCCCACATAACAGTTCAGTACTTTGGTGAGTTTCCTTTGGAAATAAAGAAAAAGGAGAACTAATATAGACACAGTTAGGTTTCTATGGAAGTCCAGCTTCCTTATTCCAGAGAGGAACTACAGCCTAATAAATCAATAGCAGACAAGGGTTCTTCTTCACAGCCTATTTCCTTCCAAAACCTTTGGCTTCATGGGACGCCAGACCTTCCAGCAGCAATACTCAACCAAAGCACTCAAAAGTTATAAGGGAGAGATGTACGCAAACTGACTGCACTAAACTTGTTCCAATAGGAAAGCAAGCTGAAAAACATGAAGACGTTTTCACATCACAGACACAGAGGACCACGGGTCAAAAGAAAGTCTGAATCACAGAGTCTGGGACGGGATCTTCCACAATAGCTGTGGTTTTTCCTCACAGAAAAAAGGAATCCTACACCAGAAACTTCTTACAGGGTAAAAAGAGTAACTACAGAGTTTCTTTCTCTCCTGAAAGCAAAGAGCGTGGAACACTCCTGTCTGGTCCATGCTGCCTTCACCACATCAGCGTAGTTTACAGAAACCATCTGTGGGCTCGTGGTTACCAATACTTACACATATGCCAGGGTTGCACTGAAGTGCTTGTAAATATAAGTTTCAAGTACAGGGTTGAAATGCTGGAACTTGATGTCTCCAATCAAAGAAATAATAAATACCTGCCAAAAAAGCAAAAGGAAACAGATGTACGGAGCCACAACCTCTTAACTCGCTCAAACAGAACTCAGGCTCTTGCTGCACGTCATTCATTTTGCTGGCTCACGGGTTTTGTTTGTTTTCCTAAAAGCATTAATGCTGCAGACAGTGTTATTCATATTCTGATAGTGACCAAATACTGTGGTGTGTGCGGCTGCATCATTGCTCGGAGGGAAGGCAGGTCATAGCAGCTACTTAAAGTGAGCTACTTCTCAAAGCTACAGCAGTGATACAGGAAGCAGCACTACTCACAGTCTAGGTAACACTGTCATAGCTGCTATGCGCACAGCTGCTGAAGGCTGGTTTTCAAACTAAGAAATGATATTTTTCAAGCTAGACCTTGAGATTCTGATGATCATAGCAAACAGTCCTGTTACTACAACCACATGCATTAGAGCCAGGACATTCTGTTCCCCTGTATTTGCTCCTCTGACCAATGTCAGTTGGATATATCTAACTTCACCTTTCCTCCTGAACTGTCAAGCACGCGTTTGTTGATCAGCATGAAGGAGCTCTGTTACTGAGCACCAAAGCTGGTGCCTTTCACACACGTAGTACACAGCCCCTCCAAAGACACAGAAAACTCTCTGTGAAGTCTTTTACTCAGTCCTTACAATCCTTCTCTCAAGGCTCTCAGGAGCAATCATCCCTACTGCCTAAATCCTGGGCTAGGATTTAGGGTGCAGAGGTTCCAACCACAGCCACAAATCCTCCACCATCACGAACCTGAACATTTCATTTAGGGCTTCAGATAGATAACAGGCTCTTCTCTGCTGCAAGCTGCCATAATGCAGATAACTTAAAAGTTATCTGAAGAAATGACTACAAATTATGTACACATTTATTCCTGCTTTCATTGTGATTACTAAAAAGCTCATGGCGTATCTAAGCCATTAAGATGCCTTAAGAAATGTTTAAATAGAATTGATTTCTTGGAGCAAATTATCAATCACTCATCTGAAGGAAGTACCAGGAACAGCCTGAAAACATGGCTGAAAACCAAGTACTCCAAATGCACAAAAGACTCACTCACCAGTGCATCAAACACGAGGAAGTCATAGGTCTCATTCTCTGACATTTCCATCATGATGTTGAAAAGGGCATCGAGGGTGTCTTGCAAAAACTTCAGGGGAAAAAAGTAGTGAAAGGGTGGGAAAAGACCACAGGAATCCTGCACAACAGCCTACTCTTTTGGATCATGTTCCCCCTCCCGGCCTAGCCCAGCTGATCTGTAAAAGCTGCCCATGAATGAAGACTGAAAAAGGGATCCTAGTCCTGTGGTCATTCACATCCTTGTCATGGTCATCACACTATTCTCGCTCACTATAGCAAGCCGGATCTTTTCTTACCAGCTCTGAGTAGCCCCACTTTTCTGTTCCATTGCCTTTTTATCTAGCAAAAGACCTACTGCACACACTTAATTCCTTCTCTATAGTTCAGGCTTGCACTGGGCCAAATCAACCACATTACACTGTACTAAGGCATGACACTGTACATAAAGACTGGTCTGCAATAACACAACACTTACTTTAGTTGTTTAGGATACATGGGAAAATCAAGCCACCACTATCACCCTGATCCTGGTAACATTTAACTTGTGTAATTCCACTCATGAGAGCTCCTGGGGCAAAGTGTAACTTCTGCTCTATTGCTCAGCAGCTAGAACGGTTCCCACAGCCTATACAGACAGCTTTTGGATACAGCACAATTACAACCCTTTAAGGTCCACATCAAGCACATACCTAAGTGTGTGCATAACAAGGAGACTCACATCTCTCTGCATACCTTTACAATTTCTCCTCCTTCCACCTCCATTAGCTTCCTTAGGTTGTGAGCTATGTTCTGGGAGTTAGAACGCCAGTTCAGCAAACCCAGCAGGTCAACTAGCAAGACAGAACATCAGCAATTAGACACAGATTACAACATCACAGCTGACTTCATGGCTTGCACAACAATACACAACAAGGACTAGAGGTTATTTTTGGAACCAGCTTATAAGGAAAAGTCACGCTGATGTATACAGTATTACCTTGAGATGGCTCTTTTGTCTTGGCAAGAAAGCTGAGTTTTGCTAGGAATGGAAACCTTGGTGTGATTTGATAACACAAGGCATTTAGTGGACAATTCTGCAGGCTTCTCGTGCACTCAAGAGAAGGCATTTCAAGCTAGGAATTTTACTGGTGTGTGACTCTCTCAGTAGTGCTTGTGTTTACCTTAGAGCAGCCTCCTGGAGGTGGTTCTTCTAGCTAAAATTGAAACCTCCTGTACAAATGACATCAAGATGCAGACATGGTTTCTAGTGGCTGTGTAACATCAGCTTGTACTGGCAACATGATTCCACCGGCACACAGAACAGCAAGATTAAAGTTAACTGCCTAAAGAAAGCACCCTCTTTATTTCAAATACGATACGGCTCGGCTGCCCATGTAAGACCTACCATTCTGAGTAAGTTTGGTGGAGCAGATCAAAGTGGCAATCTGGAAGCTGTCTTTTGTACTATCTTTAGTGGGTGTGAAGTTGGTTAGATGGTGCAAATTCTTCCCCGAGGGGGTCTCCTTCTCCTCCATCTCCGTTTTGGTACAAGGAAGAGTTAAGTAGCATTTAGCATCTTCCATCTTCTTGTTATCACCCTGTTGGTTAAACACAGCAAAGACAAGGGTTATCTCACACTAAGCACACCTCATCTGAACTCTTGCAGTTCTCAGCTGCAGACATACTTCAAGATGGCCAGAGAGGGTTTTAAACACCTTTTCCTGGCTATTGTTTACCCACATTATCCAGGCCCCTAACTTTAAGGAACAGAAATTGCCCACACTGCCAATGAACTCGGCTCTTTTCAGAGCTGAGCCACAAAGTTTAGGAGGGCTCCTGCTCCCCTCACTTTCTACTGCAATGAATTAACTTTTTTCCTCTTATCGTGATTCAAGGCACCAGGTCTCCCTTCTCGTCACACACTGATCCTCCAAAGCAGGCGTTCACCTGCCTGTTTGCCGCACACTGTTGAGGTGAATATCTATGTATCTACCACCCTATTATCCTAGGAAAGCTGTGTAAGATCTCTGCGATGCTGATATCTACATTGCTAGGAAAAAAGTCAGCCAAGAGAGTTGTTTTGATTAGTCAAACAAAAGCGAAGACTGCAAATGCCCAAACTACCTTATAAACAATCAAATTGTGTTTGCCATCTTGCAGTGTTGTTCCGTCTGCATTCATCAACTTCACAAAGCCCATGCCAAAAGCTCTCTCAGACTTATCCCTAGCTGCAAACAGAAGGAAAAAAGCTTTATTAGGAATTGTCTTATTTATGCCCATGCTAGCCATAACGCAGCTAACTACATGCAGCTTCTTTATTTAACAGCATCACACATCTGTCTTACACCGCTGATCTTGTTCCAGGGCTCTAACTTTCTCATTGCCTTTCATCACCCTAATGAGAAATCCTTCTATAGAAAGATCATTAGAAGCTCACCAGACTTGCACTGAATTTTGATATCAATTAAAACCACCACCATACACACAGAAGCCAAAGCAGCGATGAACACCGACAATTGGCTTTCAAGGGGGCTAATATGTTCCACCCCATCTCATTTCAGGTTTAGAACAAAACCAGCACCAAACCTTCTTTAACGGCTGCTTGCAAGAAAATGCACAATGCTGGACATAGGTAGAAATGCAAGTGCTGCACCTTTGGTGGATACTCAGAAAACCTTAGTGAGAGTCGGAAGAGGACAGGACTCCTGCAGGTCTTCTGGTACTTACATTCCTGTGACGACCGATGACGGAAAGTGAATCTTAAATGGCAACGACTGACTTCTTCTATGGCAATGGACACCTGCACATGACAACACAGGGAAAAATGCAGCACCAGCATTCTCTATCTCCAGTCAATTTACAGGACATTCTGTTACTGATGCAGCTACTGGTTTTAAACTAGTTCCCTCTTGACACAAAGCAAGCAAGACTGTAAATGCCACACTCCTACCTTCACAGTTTCATACCAGCAAGGTTGCTTGACTTGATAATAAACAACAGACTTGTATTCGGAGACACCTTCATAACCAGCCCCAGGATGGATAGCTTTCTTTGGACAAAAAGACAAGGATGGGGGGGAAGAAGAGGCAAGGTCTTGAGTGAAAGCAAGAAGTATCCTGGGTCTGAAATTTTCAGAGCATATAACTGCCACAGTTACTCAAGTCTGTGCTTTCCGGTCAAGAGAGCTCAATGCATGTCAACTCTTTGAAACTTCAACAGAATCTCTTACATCTCATTGATTGTAAAAAACCCACATCAATACCAAAGCAAGTATTCAAATTGGGTCACTCAGATCCTCTATAATCTTTCCTGTTCATTATCACACAGCTCTTACATACATGCAATACTTAAGATCCTATGGACTGGAACTATCACCTAGCAAAGACAGCAGCCTTGTAAACTCCTCCTACCTCTTGGAGATTTCCATCCTCATCATGCACAGACATGGTGACTTCTACATTCTTGGGAGTCTTCTTCTTCCCTTTGTCAAACTCCCCTTGTATCAGGGTGACATAGATATCGTTTCGAACATCACCTAAAATTCATAGCCCTTAATGAGTTGGGTTTTCTCATACAGCTTTATGGGCTGACATTTAACATTATCCTTACCTTCTTCTCAGCCTTTACTGAGCCTTTAACCACCCCCAACATTACACCACTTCATCTCAAATTATACAAAAGCTTTTAAAATGAACCATTCTCCTTTTAATAAACCTCTGTCTACATAAGTTCTTTTTAATGTACTGAGCTGTATAGGCCTAAATCCACTCTGAATGGATTAAATAAAGCAGGGTCAAACCTATACGCAACAAAAATGTCTCTCTGACCAAAGAGAGGTTTGCTTCCCCAAAGTGTACACACTATCAGTTTTCAATATAAAAAGGAAGCTGATGTTTTCACTTCTTGGATAGAAATAAAAGATCAGCTGGAAGCTCAAAGCAAAATGAACACAAGTTTTCAGACAGCTTCAAAATAAGTCTGTTCATAGCATAAGATGCCTCTTTCACCCCACGGCAGGGGAGAGGCACATGGGACTTACCAGGAAGGATTATCTCAGGGAATCCCATTTTGCGAGCCACAGCAGTTGATCTGTCTACAAGGTGGGAAAAATCCTTTTGAACCTGCACTAGATCACCAGGAAGCAGCTTCAGGGAGACCCAAAGGCCTAAGAAAAGAAAGGTAATGCTTGTTTACCGAAACACAAAGAGTATGAAAACATGACATTGGAGCTCAGGCTTAACAGAAAACTTGCTTCATGTGAGCTGCATGCAAGAATGCCTTAAATATCCCAAGCTGGTTCTCACTTGCCCACTTCTCTAGTTCCTACAGTAAGACCTTACTGTGCAAGCAGATTCTCTGACATAAAATACATACTTTCCAAGCTGAACCTGCCAGTGTATTTGAGTAAGGTCCAGACCCATCAGTAAGAGCAGAAGAATCCTGAATAATGCAGCTTAAACCCAGAGCCATGTTCACTTAAAAACATCTTCTGTCCGTATAAAAAGTAGTATTGCATTAGTAGTAAATAAATCATCAGCAAGAGAAGCTCTTTTCACACAAGCCAGAACAGATCATAGAATCACAGAGCAGTTAGGGTTGGAAAGGACCATCTAGTTCCAGCCCCCCTCACAAACATTACAAAGACATCCGTTTGGCTCAGGGAAGGGAGCAAAATCCTGAGTTCTGGCCTTTCACAAGCCATTTATCTTCCCCTGTTCGCCAGGGGAACCCTTCCCTGCACCAGGTTTTTACATTAGCTTCTCACCCAACTGCTATACCTTGCCCTTTGTGATTCACTTCCTTTGCAGCAATGACTTTGTTGAAGACAGAAGTGAGGGGCTCATTTTCTCCAATCACATGGGAAGTTATCAGTGGGGACATGATGAGCTGTCGCTGCCTGATGTATGTTTCCATGGCAATCCTAGAAGAACAACAAGAGGGAGCAGGAAGCAGACAGGCTAACAGCGAACATGTGCTCTGCAAGGAAAGGGCTGGCCAACGCTGGCTGCTTTCCAAAGGAATTCATTTTTAAAGGATTCCAGGGGAATTCTTTTACTTCTTCACCTGCACAAACCCAATGAAACATATTTAAGCTCTCAACCTAGGAAACGCACCACAGTGCTAGCTCACGCTTAAGATAAGTAACACTGACCTATAGACTCGGTGACTACATCTGTCTATAGCAGCCTTCAGGACAAGCATAAACCCAGCCAGCTCCACAGCTCTTGTTTTCCATCCACAGACCTTGCAGACCTGAGAGAGCAAATCCAGCTGCGGGCCTCACACAGGAGCAGCTCAGCACACACTCGAGCTCTGAGTTCAAGTGTTTCTGGAAATCTTGCCTCTCAACCCCCTAACAGTTTTGACGGTCTCATCCCTCAGAGCCCACACCATTCCTTTGTGCTCTTCTTTCTTACCTCAGATGATAAGGGTACCCAGCAATTTCAGCTGCATTGCCACAACTCCCTAAGCAATTTCTCCTACCATGCAGACATGCAAACCAAGGGGGGAACAAAGGCTTCAGAGGACTCACAAAAACCTTCTCCTTCAAAGAGCTGACTACTGCTGTCAGCTAATCTGTTTGTAGAGACGTTGGTACAGTGCCAGGCTCCCATACAAATTTGTCCTTCTCCAAAGGACAACTGCTTTAAATAAGCCAAATATGCAATGAACTCTGAAGTCCAGTACTTACTGTTGAAATGGAATAAAATGTTGCTTTTCCTCATCGTCCACCTTCCCATGTATGATATCAGTTATGTCCATCACTGCAATGACACAAGCGCATCACACAGACTTGCCAAGTTGCTAAAGAATACAGAGAGAACTTTCTGCTATGAGCCTGGAAACAAGAATTGCTTATTTTGGGCCAATGCCACTCATGACAGCATCACTCTCATCTCAACTATTTAAAAGGCACTTTTCCACTGATGTGTAAGTCAGCCTATGGCAGTGAATGTGAATATACTCTCTGATAAAAACCAGGTGGGACTTTGGCATTTCAAGGCAAAGAAATGACACTCAGATTTCAAATGCTGGTTATATTGAATTTGTTTTCCACCACAAATTTCAAGCAGGTCTCTTCACCAGATATCACAGGAATTGAACAGAAATTGGATGTCTCATTCACCAAGGCTCCTTTAACACCTCCAGCTTTATCCTATTAGTCCTGAGGAGCAAATCCCTCCTTGATAAGTATCTGAAAAAGTCTACTGTGCTGATGGCAGTGTGTTATCATTCTAGGGAGTGACTGAAGAGAACAGGAACAGTACTTCATCTTCACATACAACGTTCATTAAAAGGTCTCAAAGGGGTACTACATCCAGCTCAGTACAGCATTTCCATTTGGAAGCCAGAGATGCTGACACTAAGAAGTTAGTAGGCTTTGCTGACACACAGCACACGCTTCCCGGTTGCGAGCCCATTGTCCCATGCTCCTTTCTCCACGGATGGAATGTGTCATACCTGCCACACCAAAGGGCCTCCGGAGTCCACAGGTATGTTTCTTGCCATCTTTCAGCTCCATATGCCCCACCCTGACAATCTGGCACACCAAGCTGATTTTCGGTCTGATCAAGTCAGAACTGCTTAAATCCTAGAAATCATTTAAAATCCAGTTCACATCAGTCTGCTTTAGCAATGGAAGGGAAGAAGACAGAGGGAGTACAATGGGGTTTGTTAGGCTGCACACACATATAAAAAGAAACCTATTGGGTTTTTACAAGCAAAACCTGTTCCCTTCGAGCCCCAGGGTTAAAAACAACAAAACATTGGCGATTTTGCACAGCAATTTCTAACCATCTCATTCCTCTCCGATAACACAGCACTGGAAGGAGAGTAAATGATGTCAATCGCCAAAATACTACATCCTGATGAGCAGGCAGTTAGTTTGTGCCACCTCTGCTACTTGTCAGAAGTTACTCCATTCATGTGCAATTCTCCCATTAACATCTTGTTGCAAGTAACAAACTCCAGCACAGAAAAGCATCAGCAAAGCAATGGACTGAAAAACAAACAACTGTGATCTCAAGCCTAGACTTTCAGTGCAGTCAGGCTCCAACACAGAAGTGCTTAATAGGATTTTCAGCAACGCATGGGTGAGCAACACTCGCTGACAGTACTATGCAAAATAATACACCCTTGCTGCTGCTTTGACGCACATAAAAACCCCAAAATGCTTCAGCATTTCTCTGAGGTCACCTATAACATCTGAAGTGTCCATGGAAACACCCCAAAATGCTGCATGCGACCCTGTCCCTGCTCCATGGGAAGAGGGGAGAGGTAAAGAACCCAAAACGCAGATGTCTGCAGCATGGGGAAGAATCCCCAGGGTGTAGGGACAGTAACTTACAGTAAAGACTGCTTGAAGGTTATTTAGTTTCTCGATTTCTTTAGGCATCCCATTACTGCCCCAACGAACCAGGTAATTTTCACTGCAAATAAAGGAGGAAAGTTAAATCAACCAACACCTGAAATTCCCATTTCCCGGCAAAAGCTCAAAGGCATTTGGATCTTTAAGGAATATTGGAAAATTGCTACCAAAACATCTTCTATCTCAAAGTGGTTCTGAAGTGACTCATTGCAAGGAAGGCGGAAGGCCAGCAGGATGTGAGTGAGCATCCTCAGTTACCTCCCCGTAGAACTCTGACTTCACGTCCACACCTGATAACTCCAGTGATGGAGACAGAGTGTGCCTGACACATACATGCGTCAGTGACAAAGCTCTTCATATCTTCCCCTACTGGTAAAAGATGCCCAACTCTTAGGTGCGAACTTGCACTGAGTCGACAGCAAGCATCATGCATATACACGATTCAACTGGAAGCAATTAATCAAACGTATCAAGGCTAGGGACAACCATTGGGATAATTAAGACTATAAAAAGGCAATCTGGGATGTTGACTAAATATCCCAAAAATGCCTGTTTAACAAGTGCATGGGCTCAGAACCTTGACTTCTCCAAAATCCCATCTGAAACTAAATAACCCCCTTCCAAATCTCCACTGGGGCAGCAACCAACAGAACTGGAAAAATGGATCTGCTGGATCTTCCTTTCTAACCTTTACTTGCTTCTTCAGAACCACCCCTGTGATGCCTACACTACTTCTGCACCTACAGAAACCCTTCACCTGATGAATTTGGAGAGATCAGGATCATAGAGGCTCATTAACAGCTCTGCATCTTCTCCAATATTGCAGACAAAGTTCTTGAAGTTCACATACAGGCTGTATGTATGTGTTGTGTTGAATATTGTCTGCCCTCGGAGGTCCAAATTCTGTTGCAGGGACTGAAAAACAGAGCACTTCCATTAAAAACAAATAGAAGAGTTTAGTTCTGCTGCCAAAGCAGCACAATCTTAAGAGGAATGTAAAAATACAGTGGGTACTAGTTAGCTGAAGAGGACAAAGCCAACGACAAGAGATGTACCTTCTCTTCCTGTATCCTTTCATCAATCCTCTTGGATGCAGTTTCATGGGACTTGAAGAGAGAGATTGTGCTGGTTTCATCTGGGTCCAAGATGTTCCCATTGTCATCTCGTACAACCAGGTCCAAACCTAGGATCCTGAACAGCATGCAAGTCAGAAGACAAAAGAAATGACAAGATGTTAAGAAGCAGAGGTCACTGAAAAGAGCACAAACCACTGCACCAATGCAAACCAACTCCATTCACATAATAATTACATTGCCGGTTTTCCTGCCTCAAAATAGTTATTCTCCCTTTTCCCATTACAGGGAAAAATAATTCATCAGGTAACTCAATTTTAAGGTGACATCTCCTTTGTTCTTGCTTAAAGGTTGTTTTTTTAACAAAACACCAAGTGTACCTAGCAAGCTTATAGATTATGGCTCATTATTATTCTTTATCATAAGCTTTCTTCTTAGCTGACTTACTTGACCTGAGTCAAGTCTGACAGGCAGATAAATGAGCTCTGGAGACAATCCCTGCTCTCTCCAAACTAATGAAAGGCGGAGTTTTGGTGGCCTATAGAATGATATTACTCAGCTGCTGAGAAAGGAGTTTACTTCATTGCCAGCATCCACATCCCAGCTCCTGCCAGCCAGGCACAAACTGTGCTCCATGGGAAATGCCATCACGTGCCAGCAGTTATACAGAAGGAAGACAGGCAAGGTCTCCTGCCAAGTCAAAGAGATTGCTGCCATATGAAGAACCAACTGCCACAAGCCCACCTGCCACGCTAGTTACATTGTGATGGGAACTGGAAGCTCTAATTGTCCCCTTTCCAGTGGACGCTTAATTCAGTGCTCGCCTGGCGGTCATTTCCATTATTTTCCATCAGTAACCATCTATATCCTTTACTGGGATTTGGATTCTCCCCTCCCCTCAAGACCCAGTCTGGAGTTTACCTGTTGCCGTAGTCAATCTTCGCAGTGACTTTCTTCTTGAGCTCAGCGAGCTCATCTTTGGGGAGGGTTCCAGACAGTATCTGTGACCTCCACTCTATCAGGCTGTAAGTCATCTGCTGGACATGCCGGAACTGTGTTGTCTTGTTAGTCTACAGGACAAAAAGGGACACTGTGAAGCAATGAGCTCAGTGATCATGCTGAAAAGTGCTCAACTGAACCTGTCATACAAGTTGTATTTAACTAGGACTATCTGAGAAACTGGCACTTTACAACACTACAAGATGAGAGCCATGGAACAAGTACTTTGCACTGCCAAGGTTTAAGTGCCTCAAGATTTGGGGTCTTCACCTTTTCCTCGGGACGTTATTTCAGACAAATGTCACAGACAAAACCACATTTCTGGCTCTGATGATCACCACATACAGGATGGAGAGATGATGTTAAATGACTGCAACTGTGCTCCAGCAGACTGAGACAGGAATGCCCACGTCATATATGAACGCTTTCTCCCCACCTCTGCCACTCTCAGAATGTGTGACATTCAGCAAACCAGCCCTCATGACTATTTCCAGGGTTTTTTGCCCATTTAGATTGTAAGACTGAGGCAAAAACTTAATTTGCTTTTACAAGTCTAAAGGTGATACCAACACACCAATATCAACCACAGATGAGCAACACTGAAGCCCACATTGGGTTCTTCTCATGTCTGCTCCTCCTCCATTTCCATGGCTGCCTGCTTTCTTACCCTGTCCCATCACATCCCCAAACTCCATTACATTAAAACCAGGAGTAGCAGTAAATGCAGCAGTATCTGGGATACACTGCTTCCCTGACAGTATGCACACTGTATGTCAAGCTCCATACTCTACCCGCTGGGAACTCACACATGGGTCACTGTGTCCATGTGTGATCTGCAGATAAGAGTTTCATGGAAATCAGAGTAGCTCTGTAGAAACCCAATAATCTCTCTGGCTGGTGTCTATCAGTGTATAGGGCTGATTATCACCTTACACGTCTGTACAGAACTGAATGGAATCAGTCTTGTCTCATCCCATGCTTTCAAGCACTACCCCAGCAGCAGTTGCTCAGCATCTACCATGCCAGAGATTGTCCATGAATGCAACAAGAAGTTCACATGACTGGATTCCCAGCACCACCTCCCCAGTCTACCCAGGTACTCGCTCCTGTTTGCTGCTGTCATCAGTCACTGCATTTCCATCTTGTGCTATAAATGCAGCATCTGTAATTAGAAAGCACTGACTGAACAGGACACCAAAACCTGCTTCGTGAAGAGTTTCCTCCTGCCATTCCAACTGCTATCATCTTTAACTCATGGAAATACTTCTCATGCTGTTTACTGGTTCCACCCTAATGAAATCAGTCATACTTATCACCTCTTTCCCATAGTTTCAGGCTCCAAGGCTGATGCCATAATTAAAATGTGGATGGCTATGTGGTAACCTACCATATTTGTATGTACTCAAGATAAGCAACTAAGCCTTTAGAAGTGTCAGCTAAATCATTTATATCACTCAAAAGAGAAGCCAGCCTCTACCAGCACACAATGAGCCAGCTACTGGGATGATTCTGACCTGCCCTGAGTGCCAAGTGCAGCTCATGTTCAGAGGGAGGTGCCACAAATCAAAGGACATTAAACTTTAATGCTCATAGTTATGCAGCTCCAAAATGACAGTCAAGAGGTTCTTGACTCTCACATCTCACCCAACAGCCAGCAGGAATTGGCCAATGCTTCAGGCAGCAGCTGACTACTGTCACTTCTCTGTAGCAAAGCTGTTAATGTTTAACCATGAACCCCAATTGCTCCTACACAGCCAGAAAGAGAGGCCCAGTTCAATTATTTCCCCACTCTGCTCTCTGCAAAGAACATGAATGACATCAAGTACTCCTAATTTGCCCCCTGAGAACACAAATCTAAAGGGAGTTATAAATAGCCATCTTCCTTTTGATTTGAGCCAAGATGAGTCTTTTGCTTCCTATGGCGAAGATGTTAGAGACATATTTAGCAAACAAAGAAAGAAAACATGTTCTTAACTTGCATGAAAATACTGATAAAGAGAAGGCAACCGGTGTTAGCTCTCGGGGAAACACGCAGCAGACCTCACTATGACAGCTGGCTACAGCTGAATTATCTCCCCAGCTGTTTATATTACCTGGCTTCTATGAACTACACGAAGTTAAGAGCTCTCACCCATTTTTGTACCTATTTTGCAGTGGAGATAATAGCCACTGGTGTTAGAAGTGGGTTGTGAAATGAAGAAGTGAAATGCTGCCAAAGAGAAAAAAATCAACCGTGTTTCCTTCTTCTCCTCAAATACCTCCTTCCTCCTTTAGCCTTTCTTATTCCTCTTTTCTTTATATGCATACTGCAGCGGGAAAGAAAATAAACCCAAATCCATTTCTAACCACAACATTTTCCAAGGTTATTTTAAGACTTCTATTGCTTAAGCACAGGAACATGAAAGATTTTTGCTCTGAAGAAAAACAGATTCTGAGGCTAGGATGCTGATGTTACCGAGGAAAAAGAAAAGCCAGGAACAAACCTCTCTTTTCACACAGTAATACCCTCACGTACAGCTTCTCATTAAATTAAGAGGGGGGAATAAATTCTTGTGGTTTCGTGGTACACAAGATGTACTTGTGGCCTGGTGAAGTTCTCAATAGGAAAGCTTGCTCTGGGTGAACTGAATGGTTAGAGACAATTTAAACCCATCCCCTCATCTGAATGGAAGTCTCAGAGTACACACAGCACAGGCCGAACTCACTACTAACCCAAGAAAAATCGTTTGTGTCTCTTCAATATACCTCAATAATCACCTTCAAAAGAAGGCAATTCATTGTGAACTCCAGTTGTGTTTCTTTGACCAAGAATGCACCTACCTCAGCAAAACCACCCACTCTATGCGTTTCCTTGGCTTCTGACTTCTATGAGGTGACTATCATGGGGTCTACTGAACAGATCTGGGAGACAAGAGGCGTCTCTGCTGCCCTACTGAGATCCAAATATGTTATTGTGACTTTGCCCTCCACACATGGCCCTAATTCTTTTCCCATCCTTTGGCCATCTTGTTTATTTGAGCTGTAGGCACCCAGGGGTGAGGATCAACCATTCTGTCACGTACCTACAATACGCCTAGAAAAGCAGAGTTCATACTTGCTAAAGGTTCTGCTAAAAGAACATCACGTACCTTGCCCTCAACAGGACAGACACACAACAAAGCAGGAACCTTTTACTAGTCAGCTGTGACACACACAGAGCCCCAACCGCCTGACATGATGACGAGTGTGACTTGTGCCAATCAATGCTTCATCAGTGCCGTGTCATCACACTTATGCAAGTATATGGATTAAAGCAGAACGTTTTGAGCCTCTAAAAACCAATTTGACAATACTGACAGTTTGACAATTCTGCATAATGTTCTATTGCAAAGTCTTCAAGCACCCTGCAAAAAGCCCAGCCTCATCTCATCTGGGCTCATGTAACAAACAGCAACCACTAAAGAAAACTTACCACATACAACTTGTGCCAGATAACTGCCCACTCCCTCAGGGTGGAAGTGAGCTCCTGTCCGAGGGGCAATTCACTTGGAATCACTGTTTCATGTTGTCTGGATAAAAAAGAAGACGACAGAAACAAAGGTGTTACACTCGAGATTAAAACTTAGCAGTACAAGATCCTTTTCTGATAACCGCATAAATGGGGTTTCATAGAATCATAGAATAGTTAGGGTTGGAAAGGACCTCAAGATCATTGAGTTCCAATCCCCCTGCCATGGGCAGGGACACCTCCCACTAAACCATGCCATCCAAGGCTATGTCCAACCCCACCCTGAACGCCGCCAGGGATGGAGCATTCACAACTTCCCTGGGCAACCCATTCCAGGGCCCCACCACCCTCACAGTAAAGAATTTCTTCCTCAGATCCAATCTAAACCTCCCCTGTTTAAGTTTAAACCCATTACCCCTTGTCCTCTCACCACAGTCCCTAATGAAGAGTCCCTCCCCAGCATCCCTATAGCCCCCCTTCAGATACTGGAAGGCTGCTCTGAGGTCTCCATGCAGCCTTCTCTTCTCCAGGCTGAACAGCCCCAATTTTCTCAGCCTATCTTCATACGGGAGGTGCTCCAGTCCCCTGATCATCCTCGTGGCCCTCCTCTGCACTTGTTCTAACACTTCCATGTCCTTTTTATGTTGAGGACACCAGAACTGCACACAATATTCCAAGTGAGGTCTCACGAGAGCAGAGTAAAGGGGCAGGATCACCTCCCTCGACCTGCTGGTCACACTCCATTTGATGCAGCCCAGGATACGGTTGGCTTTCTGGGCTGCAAGCGCACACTGCCGGCTCATGTTCATTTTTTCATCAACCCACACCCCCAAGTCCTTCTCTGCAGGGCTGCTCTCAATCTCCTCCCCGCCCAACCTGTAGCTGTGCCTGGCATTGCTCCGACCCAGGTGTAGGACCTTGCACTTAGCATGGTTAAACTTCATTAGGTTGGCATCAGCCCACCTCACAAGCTTCAGAGGATATTCACACAGTTCGCATGATGCCAAGATTCTGAAGTTGTTTAATTGGTTCTCCAACACATACAGGCACATTCGTTATCCATTTTTAATGCAAACGTGTTTCAAGTTTCTTTGTTCTGTTAGTATCAATGGATCCATTCCAGAAACATGCTCGACAGAAATAAGGTTTGGGAGAATCATCACTTGCAATAGGAACCTGGCCACAGTTAGTAAAAAAAGTACTTTCTAAAGTCTCTTCCTCTGCAACTGCTGCTTTCCTTCCACTATAATGATCACAGAATCAGCTCTAAGAACCAAATGAGGAGTCATTTCCTTAAGTGTTTTCCAAGACAGGAAGGAATCCACACTTCTGTTTGCTACTTGGCTGCGAGCAGGAGCCAAGTTATGACTTGCAGGAGTCCCTAGAGGAGCTAAATGTAGCTTGATTGACCTGCCTCACTGCTAACTTGTCTAGCAGAGCTCTCTCGTGCTTGCAAATAGTATTCTCCTGCACCTATACCTACAACTGGCTTGGTATGTACAATGCTCTGACAAGAAGAAGTCACACTCGCACAGGTCCTGTGCGCTGATGCACACACAGAGCAGTAGCATTCATTGCAATCACCACTAAAGCTGTTTGCTTGCTTGTTGGTTTCTAAATGCTACCAAAAAGTGCATCTCAGGATGTGCCAACTTACCCCCGGTCTTTCACAATGGCCTCTTTCAAATGGATATATGTTTCTGGGAAAATACCCTAAAATAAATACAGAAATCAAGTAAATCAACTGCACCCTAGGATATAACATGACAACAATGTGTTCAGCAGAAAGCAGGGAAAAGGGGTAAGGGCACGATCAGAACAGGAATTGTGACTGATGTTTATTAACAGAAACGTGTTAGGTCACACAAAGAGCATCAGGCTGCGAGCTTGCGCACCGTATCTGATATAAGCACCTCAGAGAAGTAAAGTCTCTGTTTCACTGCAACAACCCTCATCTTCCTGACTGAAATCCTATGAACTCTTGCAAGCTATCAGTTGTACTCATCTGCCCTTGCTACAGAATATTGTTGGAGCCATTTGTCAAGCTGCCCTGGACCCGCGGTTCTCTAGGAAACCTCCTAATACACCACCATTTGGAGACATTCACCTGCTCCAAGTCCCCTTTAGTTAAGGGAAATCTTCTAGGAACGCTGGAATCCTTTCCTGTTTTCTTTTCACTCCCTTTACGCCTGAAAAATGGAGGCTGTGATGGATGGTACCACATGAGAGGTGCCAGGATTCCTATGGGAAACCAGATTTCCATGCAGTTTTCAGACTGGTTTCACAAACCTCAAGCAGTTTGGCTGAGATCCATGCATGCATAATTTCGGGACTATTTTCCAAGTTAAATCAAAACTCTAATCTTAGCATTACATAGAACTAATGCTGGATGTGTACAGTCCACGACCACAATGTTAAAGCAGTAAGCTAGTGTATGCAGATGTGCAACAGTCAATTTTGCTACTTTAAACTCCCTTCCGCAGGCTTACAGTGGAGGAGGACCCAGTTAATGGCTCTGGAACATTCAGCTCAAGGACATTTCTTTCTATCACTAAGGAAAAGGACACGGAGATCAGGAGTCCTGCACAACATTAAGACAAGAAACACAGCAGAAGCACAGCCGGTTCCAGCACTGGATGGGGCCTGGCAAGGTGTGAAATCAAAACCAGCTCCTGAAAAACGAGCTCATACCTTCTTGGATTTATTCCGGAGCGTGTATCCTCGGTACCAGCCTGTCAAAGGGAAACAAAAACATTCACACTTAGTTTTGCCGGCCTACAGCCACTGCCATTCCCACCATGTTCCTGTCTATTGAGCCTGCTTATTTGAGATCAACTGTTGAGAAGCCACCCCTGCTCTATTTGGGTCCTCAGAGCAGGGCAGAAGGTGTCTCTTCCTACCATGGACTGACACCCTCACGTCCACTCTAGTTATCCATTGGGGTTCTACTGACAGGGTACTCCATGCTACGTGTTTTGAAAGCGGCAATCCTTGCTCCGTGAAGCTCCTACAGCACAGAACTACTGGTCTGATCATCTGACAGAGGCAGAGACACACAGACATGCACACAGAAATACCGGCCCAAGATCACACAGCATCAATCTGGCAAAGAGAAATACATTCAGGTGTCCCAGTCCAATTCCACTTCTTCCCTCTAAAACCATCTTTTTCATGAAGTGCATTTTCACCCAAATCACCTTCTGGATTGTGCTTGAGCTCCACTTTGTACAGGTTCTTTATTTGCTCCTACGACTCAGCCTAAAACCTTCCTTCAAAGGAAGGTGGAAAGAGAATGTTTTATTAGATAAGGCAAAGAAAGCCCCAGCCCTGACCTGCCTGCCCTGGTACAAGTACTGTTTCTCAATATTCTCTGGACAAGATCTAGTTAAGTATAAGGTACAAAGTAACAGCTGTGGTCTCCACAATTCAGAAGCATCACTCTGAGATGCAGGCTCCTCTCTTCAGCACCCAGGCCTTGAGCAGTACTCTGATTTCAAGGTCACTGAAATGCAAGTGCATGAAACTTGCTGGATGTCTGCAGTCCTCAAGCGAGCACTGCTTCATGCGCAGAGAGCAGAGCTGTGGGTGGGACATTCCCACTCTTCTTCCACCGCGTCCAAACTGAAGGACAAAGGGGTTTTTCCTCTCCACCCTCACCATGTCATTTGTCTGGGCCGTGTACGAGCCATGCATGCTCAAGCGCTCTTTCCACTGGGTGCCTGTTCCTTGCCATAAGCAACAGTTTCCATCACCTTGAGCCCTCCAGAAGTTACTGTACTGAAAATAACAAATTGAACACTCTGGAAGAATAATCTGCTCCACTTTAAAGGCTGCTGTGCAGACATAATGTCCTTGTACCATCCTGGGCCAGGATGCAAGCTTGCACTTTCTCACTGACTCTCAGCCGCTAATAACATCATTCCAAACGTCAGGATGCTGCAACCCCAGCTCTCAGTTAACGGCGCTCCTAGAGCACTGGTTTATGCCTCTTCTCCTAAGGTTCTACTTGAACTGGAACTGAAAACACTGACTCTTAGCAAACATGATGGGTGTAGATTAAGGTCTGCAATGCATGAATGATGTTCAGAGCTATCACGACAGACATCACCGATCCAAGACGATGACACTCAGCCAGCAGGCCGAGGGAGCAGCACCAAGAGGCAAAGGGATTTAAGGGAATAAGCAGGCAAAGAGGAGGGGAGGGTGGGCAGCTGTTTGCTTGGTTTCTTTCCCCCCATATATTTAGCAAAGAAGGTTCCATGGAGAATCATGGATCTGAGACCCCTTGACCATAAATCACAGCTTAAAGTGGGACTTGATTAGTTTTGATTTGCTTTGGGTTTTTTTTGGGGGGTTGGTGGGATTATTTGGGCTGTGTTTGGTTTTGGTTTGGTTTCTTGGGGGGGTTAAGCACAGCTTTGTCCCCTTTCCCCAGCAATAAGGAAGTGAACTGGCTCGACCACACAACCCCAAATTTCCCAGTGGTAGCTTAGAAGCAGAGAAAAAACTCCATTCTTTCCACAGGATGAAGATAAGATTATCCATTGATCATGGACCAATGGATAAGGTACTGGATTAGGGATGAGAAGATTTAGGCTCTATTTTTGTCTAAGTTGTAATTAATCGAATGGCCAAGTACTGGTTATTTAGGGTGCAACACAAAGCGCACGCAATCTAACAAGACTATTTTCCCAGTGATTCCCATCCCATCTGACACAGCCTCTCACCTTCCTCATGTTTAATGCGACCTCTTGGCATTAACCACATTCCTATGCCATATTTTGCAATCATTGCATAAAAGCACGCTGTATATTATTACACAAAAGTCTTCCAACCAGGATCTCAGGCAGTTCTTTCAGAATCCTGCTCCAATTTTCAATTCTCTTCTTCAGCGCATCCGAAGGAACAACAGGTTTTGCTGGTGGGCAATGGATTCCTTGATTTCTCCTTCAAAAAGCAACCAAAATCTGCCTAAAGCTTCATGGGAATAACAGGCGATTCCAGGGTTCCTCTTGAGTGTTTTCCTCAGCAGAGAGGGGCTAAACGGAGCAAGGCTTTTCAGCCGGAGATGGCAGGGCAAGTTTTGGCTACTACAACACTCTTTCAAAAGGAAGCCGGACGAAGAGAGCAGGAAAAGCGGGCTGCGTCTTGCAAAGAAACATCATCAAGTTTGGGCTTTGGGTTTTGTCTTTAAATGGAGCACTTGTCCTCAGTTCTACCTCTGCATGTAATGATTCAGAAGACAATAGTTTAGGTGATGAAAAGCTATCCGCAGCGATGCAATCCCACATCACGTGCTGAACCACAAGGTCTCTGTTCCTCTTCCACTGCGGTGTAGCCTCTCAGAACCACAACGTACACCACTGCACTGAAAAAGCGAGGGATTGTTTCAGCTGCCTACAGTGGTCAGAGGAAACATAAAAGATTGAAACTGGGATCGAATTCAATGCAAACTTATTGTCACTGGGAGAAGAAACTGATAGGAAGCACAGCATGCGGCACACATTCCTTCTATCCACTACCTGGCTATTTCCCACAGCTTGCACGAAACAACAGTATATACTGCAGATCAGAGAAGGTTCCCTGAAGCAGATATGTATCCTCCCCAGCTCACCGCTCAAGGACAGATTCCCAGAGTAAATCCTGCACTGCAGCAGCCTTGGGTGCAGCAAGGTTCCTTCTTCTCTCGGATTCTGCAGCATATGCCCAGTCTTAACAGTGTTTGGCAATCCTGCTGGAGAAGCACGCTCTGCTTATCTTACTATCAAGTGGATAAAGTAATTTTGCACAAAGGCCTCATGGCCAGAGAAAGGAGGGGAAAAAAAAAAACCCTTACTTTGCAGTTTACAAGCATGCAGCATGAAAAAGACCCCTAAACCGAGGAAACCATCCTTCACAGAGGGTGTATGTGTTTTACAGGGAAGGCAAGCCTAAGGAAACTGGTATCCTCTGGGTCTTCATGTCTAATAAATACACCAGGGAGTTTCAAAGCATGCTTGAAGCTCTGAGGTTGTCCCTGTATGGATCCAAGCTGCAGCGGTCATCAGCACATTATAGCTCGTACCAGGAATATCTGAAACCTTCAAACTGCTCACTGTGGTTTCAGCTCTGATGACCTTCACTTTAACTTTGTCCAAGCTGAACCTACTGCTGGAGGTATATGACTTCTGCTTATAGGGATGATCACCCTTTGATGAGGCCTTGACACAGGCAAGCTGCAGTTCAGCAATATGGACAATCTCCCATGGTATCACTCCCTCATCCTCTGGTGCCTCACGATGCCTGTGTAGTTATAACTGGCACTTATAAAGCATTAGGCAAAGCATCTGCTTAGGCATGGAAAAGAAAGCTTCACCAATAAGTTACATGGCAGAGACTCACCTCAAATTTGGCCAGCTTTCCAAGGACTTCCAGCCTCTGCAACAGGCCTCAAACTCCTGATAGCATGCACTAGCATAAATGAGCAGGGAATTTGCAATTTAAAGGTGTTTCTTCTCATTGTGAGGCCATCAGGCAGTACCACAGCAGCACCTGACTGCAGACAATCCACCTAAGAGTCTGCAAGGCCACATACCATTAGAAGTTTGTGGCCTGCACCTAAGTGCATCCACACCTTCTGGATTGCACTTTAATTCCTCTTTGCTCCTCACGCATGTCTCCCAGTGGCTTAGCTGTATCAGTGTTATGTCTCAAAGCTATTCAGCTAGTTGAGAGTCAGGTAACATTTATTGTTAACACCAAAACCCAGCACAAGCTTCAACCTTGCTGCCTTGCTGTCAAGGAACAGCCCCTGCACTTCAATTCTTACAGACAGAGCGGAGCCATTCAAAACCTCAGATGCAGAATACAAAGAGCTTTCAATCGAGGGCTGGCTGATACACAGAGCCTTCCCTGAACTGAGGAATGAATACCTGCTGGCTTCAACCAGGAGGAAAAAGGAGGCACGTTCCAGATGACTGCAGAGCTGGAAGCAAACAGTGGTTCGACAGCACGGAAAACCTTCTGGTAACTCACAAGATGCTCCTGTGCATTCTGAAGTAGGGAACAATAGCAGGGAGCAAGATTTTCCAAGCGGCTATTACCACTACATGACAGCATCTGGACAGTCCTGGAAAACTCCTCCTTATTTCCCTAAGGCATGTTCTGATAGCCTAAGGAATGCCCTCAGCCAGGAGCTGCAGGGATAACACACACACAAAGAGAAGGACTTCACAAGGCACCCCAGAGCCTTTCTGCTGGCAAAGCCAACGCCCTGGTTAAATGGAACCTTCTTCTAAACTGGGACTTATGTACCCAGATAAGAGCAGCGATTGGTGAACAAAACCCCACTCCTATCAGCCTGGAGCTGGATTTGGAAGTTCACATCATCAGCAAGAGAAGAAAGCGAAATAAGCTTCTTGTGGGAACACTAATCCTCAATAACACAACCCACAGATATCTGGAAACAAAGCTGAAAGCTGATGTTCCAGAAGGAAAAACAGATACAATGAGACATACGGATTTCCTCCCAGGCAGAGAGAGTATCAGAATCTGGAGCTCTGAAGATGAATCTGTGGGAAACAAGACCAGAGGCACAGCAGAGCTGTGATCTCAGACGCAATCTGCGTCTCTCACTTCAGATTCACACGTGTCTGGCCTGGATTTTTGGCTGGTCTTTCCAGAAGTATTCAGTTGTAGTGCAGTAACTCCTAGGTGCTCAGTCACAAAGGAGGATGCCACACTGATGGCTCAGCATATGAAAACAGTCAAAACACATTCACTTGCCCAAATAGTTTACAGTCTTCTCCAGCTGAAGTTCCAAACGGTATTTCAGGTACAAGAAGGGATGTGATTTGGGTATTCACTTCCTATTCTTGAATGTGTCTCCATTAAACAGCTGCTTACAAAGCAGTAAGACTGAACAATGATGCTGCTTTAAAAAGGACAAAACCATAGATCAACATTATGGGAAGTACAAGACGCAGCCTCTTCATGAGGACAATTTTCATTCCCGGTGCTCCCTCTTCCTTGTGTCTTTTCATAAATCCAGTTCCTAAGTTAGTACTATTACATACAGATTTTATCCCCTTTCTCCCTCTCTCTCTACCAAACACACTCACCACTATCACACATATCAGTGTAAAAACACACTTCAGCACCGCAATATGCTTTGACATGTAGGAATTGGCTGTTTCCTGTGTCAAGGTCAAAGAGGAATGGAAAAGGAACAGTTGGTTATGAACAAAATGCGAAACAAGCAGCTTGCTGCTCCCAGCAGAGCTACTGAAGAGGTTTTGTACACTGAGACCTTTTCAACCTGATGCTGCTTGTGAAAACAATTGAATTTATATTTTGGAAGGAGTGTTTAAATTTTGGAGAGCCTTTTAGTACACTCTGTAAAATAATTCAGTGGCTGTGCTCCCTTCCTAGTACTGCAACCTTCATTCAGCAGTAGATCTGAAGCCCAAGTGTGATCTGCATCTTGTTTAGAACAGGGGTTTGCTTTCCTTTCTGCAAGATGTTTTACATTAAGGTATGTACTATGAAGAACTTCCCAAAGTACCGGGAGGAACAGCCCAAAAAAGGCACGGAAGCTCTGTAACTGGAGGCATTTGAAAACACATAATGCCAGCTCGTGATATTATGGCTTAAACCAACATTCCTTTCGGAACAATTAGACCTGGCCTCTCCTCTTCTTTCATCCGCTGCCTCCGCTGTCCCAGATCAAAGCCATAATTGAGGTTAAAAGCTACTTTTCTTTTTAATGATTACTATTTTCTAGCTGGATCAGTTCATCACATGACTCTCGAAGGAGGCCCGGCACAAGGAGGAGCCAAGGTAAGCAGGTGTGGGGTGAAACCAGGAATGAACAGCCAGAAGTAAGTGTTTCTCTTGCAGGGCTGCCTTGGGACACCAGTGACACCTTACCTTGACAAACCTCTGCCAGGAGCAGTGTAGATCTGATTGCTGCTCCTGTGGTTTATGCCTTTTTAATACAGCTTCAACGATAAAGTGCATCCTGCTAACTCTACGTAGCAAGCCTTGTGCTTTTGGACATATTGGGAGCTGAAAATCTACATCTGAAATTTGTATTCTTTTTAAAAAATATCCGAATTTGTTACATTTACTTTCAAAACCCATTGCAAAGCACCTGGCAGCGAGCTGCGACCTACCTTCATACATCTCCAGAATGTGAACCGTATCACCAACTTGCAAGGAGAGCTCCACATCTTGCACGGCATCGTAATTGTAGATGGCTAAGGAGGAAGGGGGGGAGAGAGAAATGAGAAGCACAGTCATGAAAGCTGTGAAGTGACCAGATACTGAAATCTGGTATCATGGCCCGCGTCAAAGGCAGAATATGATTATGACAAAGCACCATGAAGTCCCCTCGCTGTCCTAGGTATATAATACACCAGAAAAGCATGTAGTACACCTATTTCCAGATCCTATCACCATCTCCTCCAAGGATAATAAACATCACTCTTAACAGCCAACACAGTTTGTCTTTTACCTTTGAGAACACAGACCTGTGACGCTCTATGAAGAAGCTGCCTCCTGTCACTTCACTGACAGCCTGCCCAGCAAAGGTCACTACTGCCTCACGCAGAGGTTAGGGATCAATGAGGTAATGGTGATTTGTGATTAGCATTTCACAGCGCTAACTGCAATGCAGCACTCACAAGCACTGGCAAAACAACATCAATTGGGTGTCCTAAGGAAAACTGGCACCATCCCATCCTAAATGTCTCCAACTATTCACTGCTAAAGGCTCTTCCCAGACAAGAACCAATCTTAGCATGAAAACTTGAGATTCTCTGCAAATTTAATCCCTACCAAAGACAAAGCTAATCCAAATGCTTATCGGCTTCCCAGTGGGAATAGGATTAAGTCCGGAAGCCCAGGCTTCTAAACTGCCTTTTCTCTGGAACTTTCCTGAGGTGCACAGATTCACTGGGCAAAGCAGAAAAGCCGTTCTCAGAGCTGCTGCAGGCTTCTAAGGTGAGAAGGTTTAATCTGAGTTAGCTTTCAAACCGGCGCAGGTAAAAAAGAGGCAAAGCAGGAGGGACAATGCTCTGCTGTGGTTCAACGAACTGAATCAGAACAGACCACTCCTCCACCTAAATGACATTATCTTATTTCTTTCTTTGTAACACTGGTTTAAGTACAGTTCACATCTTAAATGCAGCAACACAACCTCCTCACACACACAAGTGCCATATTTACACAGACAGCCCAATCTGGTCCCCAAGGAAACCTAGTACTGAAAGAAGCACAAGTGTTGATTTTTAGGAAGGCAAAACAACGATGCAAAGGTTTGCAGGGGGCTCTGGGAAAATCATAGAATCATAGAATAGTAAGGGTTGGAAAGGACCTCAAGATCATCGAGTTCCAACCCCCTGCCATGGGCAGGGACACCTCCCACTAAACCATGCCATCCAAGGCTATGTCCAACCCCACCTTGAACGTCACCAGGGATGAAGCATCCACAACCTCCCTGGGCAACCCATTCCTGGGCCCCACCACCCTCACAGTAAAGAATTTCTTCCTCAGATCCAATCTAAACTTCCCCTGTTTAAGTTTAAACCCATTACCCCTTGTCCTCTCACCACAGTCCCTAATGAAGAGTCCCTCCCCAGCATCCCTATAGGCCCCCTTCAGGTATTGGAAGGCTGCTATGAGGTCTCCACGCAGCCTTCTCTTCTCCAGGCTGAACAGCCCCCGTTTTCTCAGCCTATCTTCATATGGGAGGTATGAATCCTGCAGATTCAGAGGGGTTGTGCTTGAACAACTCCGAAAATCCAAGAAATAAATTCAATAAATGGAGCTCTTCTGCCAGGAAATTCCCATCCAGTGCCTATCATTTCCATCAGGAGGAGATATATTGCCTCCTGGAAAGGATCCAGCGCAAACAAATGACTGTGGCTCACCACACCGGAAATTCCCTCACATACACCAGCTTCTAACTATAAATAATCCCAGAGAAGCAGGCAGGAGACGTGAATCCCCTGCAGGATCTGAAATAGACCCTGATCACAAACACTTCTTTTCTTACACTGCAGGGGCCGTGTCTGTTCTCAGCGGCTCTAATTCATGCCTACTATCACCCCAGTGCCTGGAGATACACACAGAGGATGGGTTGAATCCATGATGCTGTTTTCCAGTGGGTCACAGGAATGTTGCTGGACTTTTGCTCCTAAGGCTTTGACATCCAGTTTCCTCTCCCTCCCTGCAACGGTGTCGTAAGCCAAGATACAAAAACTTGGATGAGTTTAAGAAATTAAGAACTTGGCAATCTGGGTATTCAGTTGAGACATCTTAAAGGCCCCAGAATAGGCCCAGAAGTAAAAATCCCATCAACATCCTTGCCGAAAAATCTGGATTTATGGCCAAAGACAAACATGAACATACACAGGAGCAGATCACAGTAATCCATTAAAACTACCTTGTTTTGACAGACGCCAAGATCAGGAATGGTCAGAACTGGTTAATATTGTATTTGATTCAGTCAAAAAGAAACTGTTCTGCCAGATACAGAAAATAACCCTGCCAGGGTTTGCAGGAGGCAGCAGGGAAGTGCAGCGCCCACCCCAAAGGGAAGTGAAGCCCTGCGGCCATGCCTTCTGCTGCAGCAAACCTGCCAAATCCCCAGCACTAAGGAGTGATGTCGCAGTCCATGACGTGGATGGGACATCTCCAAACCTCCCCAAGGTGCAGCAGGAAGCAGCGTGGATGGATAAAACAACCCGGGCTTCCTTTGGAGTCACTGCTGAGCTGCTGGGATGCTGCCCTACCCAGAGGTGCCATTCCCCAGGTGAAGCCCAGGCATCACACACTCCATGGACATCAGTAATCCCACAGCACTGTCAACAGGCTTCCAAGATTTAAAGGAGAGCATCTTTGCCAATTTCAACCTTGGCTGATTACACTCTGTCTACTGAAGTTTCCTCCTGTGGTTACAGCTGGACTGCCTTGACTTCTGTCCTAAAACACTGCTTGGGATTCCTGTCCTCATCCTCCATGAGAAACGGCTCCTGGTTACAAATGCACGTGTGCCTGTACGGAAGGGATTCCTCCACCCAGTTTCCAGATGCCTCGGGTTTCTGGGGGACAAACAGACATTATATAAATACCAGGCTGTATTTTTCCATAAGCTGCTGCTTCAGCCTCGGACAAAAGCAGTCTGAGCAGCACCCAGTGTCCCACGGAAAGGTGGGCGGCCATCAGACAAGCCTTTCTGTTGAGAACACACAGTTCATTCAAACCCCAAGCGCACAACGGCCCCAAGAAGACGGAGAACTGAACAGTGCAGTTCCCTTCCCCAAAGATTACAACAGCCACAGAACAGAGAACTGAACACTGCAGTTCCCTTCTCTTTCCCTTCTCTACCAGGACGGTTTCAGATCCCATGGGCAGCATTTAGAAGCTAAAGGAACACATTTGCACATCCAAAAAAAGGCAAGGCTGGTAGTACCTTCCTTTGCTGGACTGAATTAGCAAGAGCAGAGGGTCACTGTATACAGAATCTCCTACCCAGTGGTTATACACAAGGTTATAAAAGACAAATTGCTGGCATATTTTCCCTGGGAGCTTCACTGATGCTTCCTGCTGCCTGATGTCACTCCCGTCCCAAAGAGTCCATCTGCAGCTATTTGAGTTGCTTCGCCTCTTCTTCCTTGTGTGTATTTAATCTGACCTCTCGCAGACTTGAAAGGAAAAGGAAGCTGCACATAACAAACATGGCCATGGCATGAAAATACCAAAATCCTTCGCATAAATCCTGACAGCAGCAAGAATGGAAAAGGGAAAAAGAAATGGAGACTTTTGTCCCCAAATTGACAGGAACATCTAAAGTTAAGTCTTTCTGCTTCAAGTTAAACTTCAGTTGAGATTCTGTCCTTTGAAATTCACCTTAGAACAGTGATTCGTTCCTTTTATCTTCCTGAATGAAAAGCAGCACTCAAGTCCAGCAAATTCAATGCAAATAAAGAGGCAGAGGTGGAGAACATGATCCATGAGAAGGAGACAGCGGGTTTGTTTGAGCCATCACGTTCTTTTGAGCATAACTGGAGGCAATATAAGGGATTATTTCATTTATAGTTCCCAGTTTGAGGAGTGGAAAGTCTAAGAAATGGGTTTTTCTACAGTGCATCCAGCCCATGGAATTCATTAGGAGGGAAGGTCAGAGGAGTCAACATTGGGGCTGGTTTGAAAAGGGCAACAGATAACTTTATGACTGATGACAGCAGCCAGAGTACTGGAGGTGAAGATAAGGAGAAGCAACTTGCATGCTTCGGGGCAGAAGGTGATTCCTCGG
Organism: Amazona ochrocephala; assembly: GCA_039720435.1. Taxonomy (NCBI): domain Eukaryota; kingdom Metazoa; phylum Chordata; class Aves; order Psittaciformes; family Psittacidae; genus Amazona; species Amazona ochrocephala. Next base: position 1,022,131 of record CM077898.1, on the reverse strand, counting down.
AGCAGATGGAGAAGGAACTTTAAAGGCATTGCACAACAGGGCACGCACGCTGCATGTGGGGGTACGCTGCTCTCCTCTGAAGCATCACACAACAGTCATCCCCAGAACCAAGGGCTACACAAAAGGAAAGCAGAGGCAGGAAACCTGGGCTTTCCAGGGTAGTCAGGGCCCTGAGTAATGACTAACAGTGAGCTGGATGCTCCTGAGAAGGCACAGAGTGTGATGTGGGCTGGCACACAGCAGTATTATGATGGGAAGAGCAGGTTTAGATATGTCACTCCCTCCAGTTGCATGAAGACAGCAGATCAATCACAGCACATTTCTGTGAAACTCCAGAGGGGTACTTACAGCAGTAAGAACCCCCAGTGTCAGGCACAGGGTAGAAAATGAGAAGCAGCAAGACTGCATTACAAAGAAAACCCAAAACCAAAACACCCTTTGAAACCCCACAGTGCTTCACTTTGTCCAAGAGCTCTGGGATGAGCCTTCACTTCCGAGAGGTCTGTGGAGCAACTCATGGAGCCTGCTCTAGTTTTCAGTGAAAGCACATGCCATGAAAGCAGGCTCTTGTCTTCGGTGTTTGCCCACAACATCCACACGGAAGGAAGGTGGTGGTGCAGTGGGCTCCAGCGCCACATCCCCATCTGGCTTTAAAGAGCCAACACACACCTGGATGAGGGATCGCCTGCACTCATACAGCGCCTGTCACACAGTACCACTGATGCAGGTCAGAAAGCCAGCGACCGGTCTCTTGCATGCAGAGAAACCGAGGGCAGAAAAACTGAACATCATCCTGTTCACCTGCAGCACGCTCAAAGGTGAAAATCAAGTATTAATTCCTAGACCCATTTTAACCCCCAGAATAACTCATTTTCGGGACTGTTCTAAAAGCAAAGTGAAGCTAAACCATCTGAAACCGAAGTGAACGAGGCAGAAACTGTCACATACTATTTTGTGTGCAATTCCGAGCAGAATGAAATGGAATCCTCCCCTCAATAACTTGTTCAAATGCATTTCCAATGTGGATTATTGGCCTGAAAAGCACAGCCACTGCAAGATCCATTATCTCTAGCTTGGCTCAAAATAACTACCCCTCCACCCATCACAGACACGATAACCGCTTCCAAATACCACGTCCCACTTCTCTGCAGCCTGCCCTCACCACTATCTGATAGGAGAGGGCTGTGCCTTGCTTCCTCCGAACAAAGAATCACATTCAGAGCTCTTGCAATAACCAGACTTCGTCCCATTACATCTTTCAACTGAAGAGTCAAAACCTATTGTGCACAAACAGAAGTATGTGCTTTTCTGCTGCAGACCCCTGCATTAAGCCATGGCATTTCTGCCGGACGCCCCGTTTGGAGGAGCCTGGTATGCTCTCTGCTGCCAAGATGCAACCAAAAAAACAGTGGCTTTATTTAAAAGACAAGGAACTGCCCAAGGAATTAATTCTTAACAGGAACAAAGGCTTTTTGATGTCGGAGCAAAAATGTTCTGGGAGCTTCCCAGGAATTTGTGTCTGAAGAATTGAGAACAACATAATGAAGATTCAGACGTCAGATGACTTCAAAACCAAAAGAGTAAGGCATAGTTCACCACTGGAAACATGCACATTAACTGGTTATGAGAAAAATCACTCCTGAATGGGTTGATGCTGAGGTCCACACAAAGATCCAAGAGACTGCTTAGCATTCTGAATGCAAATAATGCAGAACAGCAGGATCACATGGATGGAAATGCTTTCGTTAAGAGCCATCATGAGACCTCAAACACATGATGAGATGGAGGTGGACCTTTAACATCTTCTGTACTTCAGATTTCAGGCTGGCCTTACACACAGGAATACACCTGGAAAGGCTTTTACTTACCCTTAAACTTGGTTATCCCATCCCTGGAAGTGTTCAAGGACAGGGCTTGGAGCTCTAGTGGGAAGTGTCCCTGCCTGTGGCAGGGGGTTGGGACTGGGTGAGCTTTAAGGTCCCTTTCCACCCAAATCATTCCAGGGTTCTATGATTTTAAGGGCACTAAATCAATGGAGAAATCATACCACCCGCCTATGCAGGAGGATATGGCATCGCCTGTCTAATTTGGGTTCAGTAACTATCAAGTTTCTATATTCATTCCTTTCCTTTGAGAACCATGAGAGAAGCAGGAACATCCCTGCTTCCTACACTTGCAGTTTCAACCTAAGACTATTTCAATAACCAAACCCAAACAGGGTGCTACCTGCTTATGTGCCCAGGACAAGGAAGGGTGTCTGCCTTCCTTCTGATGCACAGCGCACCAAAAACCTGGTAGGATTTTCCTGATTTCCCCTGAATAACAGAATATTACCCTGGGGATGGGATGGGCAAATAATCGAATGCTTTGAAGCGTGTCATGCACAGACTGATTTCGAAACCTGGGACTGAGGAAGATTTTCTCTTTCAGCCATGCCACCATCAACTTGTGGATACTCGCATCTCTCCATCACACAGTGGATCAGATTCCAGGATCAATGGTTTCATCTCTTAAAGCCTGAATTGCTTTAAAAAACCCCAACTGAACAAACTCAGCCCCTGGGAATAGGGATGGCTTCGCAAGCATCATCCAAGTGCTCCAACTAGATGATCTAATGGCCTCCTGTGTCTTTAATCTCGACAGACTCAAACCGCAGCCAGTTCCATAACAATGCTCTGGAGCAAGTGGCAGACCCAGTGACAAATTAGTCTATGTATTTTAATTAGAGCTTCATAGATTCAGATCAGGCAAACTGAGATGATTCAGAACTGCCAAAGCAAACAAGAGATATACTAATTATAAACAAAATAATCTCCATCTTTTCTTGTCTGCAGAATTCCCATTAGTCATCTCCCCCTTAAATATTTATTGTGGTGTTTATACCACAGTAGCCGTAGGAAAACAAGGGAGATTCTGTTCTCAAAGCGCATCTATACTGCAATAAGGACAGAGATACACACCCGAAAATAAGTCTCTCCAAATACACTTACACAGACACCCTGGGCAGAACCCGCTCTGCCTTCACCCTGAATCAATTCAGAGCTTCCAGGATTTGCAATAACCCACCCTGCCCTCAAAGTTACCCAACAGCCCCCATCTCCCAAAGCTCAACTTTCCCTTCCACCCATCTGAATACGGAGTTAAAGCTCTGCTGTTTTTATACACACAGACCATCTTACTGCAAACGTGCACCAGAATAACGCAGAGCAGAGCCACAGTACACAACAGTTACTATGCATTCACTGTACATAGGGGTAACCCACGCACAAATCGTTGGCTGTGGCATCTTCTTCACTAGGCTCTCTACTTCCTTTTATCATTTTCTCTCTAATGGGCCCTTAGGGATTTTAAGCTCAGATAAAGAATTAATCTGCATTATCTGTCTCAGCTTATGTCTGGAGTAAGAGGGAGTAGCATGAGCCAATGAAGAAATAAATCAGTACTACAGTGTAAGCGCCAACCCGCTCCTGAATATACCCAATCTGCGCTTGATAGAAGGAAACATCAATGAAAACCCCCTAGGCCTGCAATTCGTCTCCTTGGAACATCATGAAATGTCCCCTTTTGCAGATGCACAGATGGAAAGAGGAAACAGCTACTTGAAGATTCACACTGCTGTGAACTTTATCAAGTTCTCTTGATACCTCTTTTCACAACAATCATTTCAGGTTTTCTGCAACATCACTTTGGCTGTGGTTTAGAGAAATGCCCTTGGCTTTGGTTCCCACTGCATGAGCAGCCTCCATCTACTTCCTGCAGTCAGTGAGAACACCTCACAGTGTTCAAACATAAGAAGGGAAGATAAAACAATGAGGTGTTAGCCACAGTGTAAAACAGTTTTTAAGTCTACAGCCTGTTCCAGCTGTGGCTGATCAAGCTAACCAAAAACGCAACAGCATGTCAGTGTTGTAGTGCAATGAACAGATGCTTTGAACTCGCATGCCAAAAGTGGCTCCCAAGTGCAAAAAGATGACAACACGCTGCTTGTCCAGTCTGGAAGGTGGTCCTTGACTTAAGGGCTCTCAATCCAGCTGCTGGGAGATGCTGCAGTTTCACTGAGCCACATCCTCCAGTTGACACAGAAGCAGGCAGTGATGCTGAACTGCCATTCTGAGTTAGTGGAGCTCGAGGCTGAGCAATGTAAGTTGGTTCAAGGAGAGAGAAAGTGCAGGCAGAGCTCCCAATGTTGTTATTGCTACTGAGAAACCTCAGATCTGGTGCTATCAAAGATGACCTTTCACAAAACATCTATCTAGTGTGCTCAACCACTTCATTCCCTTACCAAGATGTACATTCAGCTGCTTTCCCCAGCGAGCTTCTCAGCATGCAGGATACAAGACTAGACGGCTCCTTTTCATCTCCTGGCAAGGCTACAAGAACTAGATACCACAATGACAGGAGCCTTATAGATCTTATTAGGTTAAAGGGTGCTTAATATCATTGTAAGGTGCATTTCTTCCCCGCCCTGGAGCTTTATCCTGCCTCTTTGAAATCTGAGCAGTGACATCTAGCCTGAATGATTAGTGCTCTCCCCCAAATGTATTAAATCATAGTCTTGTCTTTTAGAGCAATCATTTTAACCCCATTCCAACTACCATTTGAGCAGAGAAATCAACACGGTTGCATTGGCTTCAGCTGAATCAGAATCTGGCTTGTGTTCAGGCCTATTGGTATCACGGGAATTCAATACACTTAAGTATTATCCATCTTCTCTGTGCTGTGTATTCTAGAGAAAGACAGGTAGAAGACAATGGGCACATAACCAGTCTTTGGGTTGTCCTCTACAAAAGGGGTCCACCCCTTTGGTCTTCTGAGTATTGTGGTACTGACATTCTGGCTTTAACAACTGCATATACCTACCAGAGGTCTGAAATCCAGTTTCCACAAGAGTAACCTCTGACATGGAACATTTCCATTTCTATGGTCTGTGAAGGAACAAATGCTCATTTACAGTACAGAGGTTGCAAATGAATTTTACCAAGTCTATCTGTAATAACCTTTCTTTTCCCCTCTACGCCTGCAAACGTGCGACTGGTGTTCAGATACATCAAGTACAAGAGTAACTTTAGCAATGAAATCCTCAAGCAGATTAGTAAAAGCAAAAGCCCATCACTTGATAAATTGGACAACTCAGCTAATTCCCAACTTGAAAGCGTGTGGCACTTTCAAAAGAATTAAGTAAATATGCCACTGGCTTTAAATTACTGTCCTAGTTCTTACTGGGCAAAACATCAAAGGGAGTGCAAAGAAAAGCTGGAAATACTACTGCACAGAACCAAGAGAGCTACTATCTAATGAGTTCTGCTGTTTGCATTCGTTCCAGAGGGAGTGAGGGTGAAGAGGAGGTCTAACGAGTACAGCAGTGGAGGATGGAGCCCAACTCTGCCTACAGGCTGCTCTTCACCATACAGTTCACTTGAGTTAAAACTCCTTGTCCCTGGCTAGCATCACACCTACATGCACCAGCTATAAACTCAATCTGACAGACCCACAGAGAATATAAAGCTACGGGATCCCACTTCATCAGCTGCAAATAAATGTGACCCACCAGTCATATATCTTTGTCCGACTGTTCTCAGGCCTTCAACACCTTCCCCTTTCCATCCATGTGCTCAGAAAGAGAGAGACAAGTTCCCCTGCAATCTGAATGAGAAGAATTCATAGCATGGCTTTGCCCACTGCAGTTGAAGAAACTTGGGACATGCTGCCAAGAAACTCTTCGCCTCCACTGGACAGCGCCTCTATGGAAACTAGCACTTGAGCTAACCCGTGCTGGCAGCGCTGAGACAGGCAGTATGCTTGATACACATAACCACAGGCACTGCAGTTGGCCTCTGTACCTCCCGTCCTTCCCATTCAACACGGGCTTCCTAACAGATTCCTCTCCCATCACGGATGCCTGTGGTTGCATTGATTCATGTTTGCAAAATGACACAAGCCCCACTCAGCTGGCACTGCACAGAGATGCACAGCTCCACAGCTCCAGACCCCTTTCACTCCAAAGCAGTTTCATCTTGCCACCTATCTCAGGTAACAAGCAAATGGCAAACAGGAGAACAGTGCTGAAATGAGGAACAGGAAATCTTGGCTGCGAACTGAAGGTCTTGCTCTGGAAGGAAAAAAGCCGAAGAAGAATACTGATCCCTCTGTTGTCCGGAAGAATGAGGAACAAGCTACTCCCCACCTGCAGTGAGCACATCAGTTTTCATTAAACTGCACAAGATGCACAGAGATAAAGAATTTGGCACTGCAGCTTTCCCTTCACTTCCTACAGCTACTTTATTCCTTCACATTAAGCTCCATCTCTCTGCAGCTTGATGCCCCCAGTGAGAATGGAGACCTGCAAGAATCAGGTCTCCGATATCAAAGCTACTTACCCTTGCATTAAAAAAGGAAAAGGAAAAAGCACTCTCTCAGCACTAATTGGCCACTTTTGCCCACGACATTCTGAAACAGCATCAGAACCTCAGCGCTGAAGTGATAAACTGCTCTATTATTAGAGGATCAAAGTTCCAAGCTGCCCAAGAGCAGGAAGCTGTTATTATCTCCACTGTATCTCAAGGAACTTTTTGCCCAGATTCAGCACTTTCCAGAACGGGACCCACTTTAATTGCAGCAGCACCTCCAGAAGTCACCAGATGCTTCTAGAAACGTTGCTTTTCAAAGTAAGAATAAGAGGAATGGTGACAAGTCTTGTTCATGTCAGCAATGCCTTTGAAGTCCACAGGATTAGTTTCACAGGGAACTACTTCAGGAGTAGAGTAGTGATCACAAAAAGCAAGAGGACACAGGCTCAGCATAATGTGGATTAACAAAACTGGGATGGACTGTGGAAGCGAGAAGCAGCATCGCCAACCTGGACATCAAACAAGCCACAGACACAGCAGCAAAAACTGGGGAACTAGATCAGAAAGAAAGTGCCACCCACTGCTTGGAGGAGCCCAACTTTCTGCTGTCAGCAATGCCAGGCTTTCACCTTCCCCTGCTGGAAGCGATGCTGGGATTGCCATCAGCAAGACAACCTGGGCACAAATCACAATAAAGCAAAGGAAGGAAAAATGAGTATTGAGTGTTTCTCTCAACGGAAAGGAAGATGCACACTTCTGCAGTTAGGAATGGGCTCTTCCATCCTTCTAGAGCCCTGTCAGGGACCTGATGCACAGCAGGGGACTTGAGTTAGAAGCATCCTGCAGGAATGGGAGGCATAAGGCAAGCAGCGAGTTGAAACAAAGAGAGTTTTGCTCTAATCTTGGTTTAGTGGGAGGTGTCCCTGCCCATGGCCGGGGGGTGGGAACTGGATGATCTTAAGGTCCTTTCCAACCCCAACTATTCTATGATGTGCTACTGCCAGGCCTGTGAAACCCCTCTGATCAAACTGTATTGAGCCAGCTTTGCAGAAGAGATACGAGGTTTGAACACGAAGCCAAGAGCTGATGGCTTCAGCATATCAGAAGTTACCACAAATCAAACCATTAGTAAGAAAATCATATTCTGCAGCACTCTCTCTTCCTCTCTGCTCCTTTGCATTTCTGCTCCCATAAATCACAAGTGTAGCTGGCAGGCACTGGTTTACATTTGAAAAACTACTGCCATTCCTAAGACATGACGCAGCTGATTGTAAGTCAAGCACCACATGGTATTCTGACAAAGTAAATACTTCTTCGCGACAAGAACAGTCCCATGCCCCGGTCCCTGCAGCAGGGGAAGAGGTAACGGCTTGAAAATGACCATTAGGGGTAATTACCTGCCAGTTCAGCAAAGAAACAATTCAAAAAGGGACAAACCCCCAACAAAACAAAAGATAATGGACTGAAACTCAAAGGCTTTTTGCCACCATAACAGTCAGTTTCTTTGGTGGCACGGCTGAAGTACTGCAGCCACAGCAAGTGGCCACACTTCCGCAACCAGATCAAATCAGGCCATTTCTTTCCTAACAGTCACCTGTGTATGCAGACCCTTGAAGCACAAAATGGGAATCCCTGGAACAGGATGCGAAGAGGCTGGGAAAGAAGCTGTCCCGAAGTTTCTCAACCTTTCCTGACAGTATCTTCCCTTCCCAAATAAGAGGTGAAGCACACTGCAGGGAAGCTTTGTGAGACCCCGAAAATTCCACTGCTTAAAGAGGCAAGATGCTGCCCATCAGATGATCCGCCGTGGTTCTGTCCTTCTACAAGGCTGAAGCTTCCAAAATCCCATCTGTCACTGCGTTGCAAACCCGCTGCCAGTGAGAAAGTGTAAACCATTTGTCTCTCACGTATGCTTCCCCAAAAGTGCTGCAGTTCCCAATCTTGCACTCTCTGCTGTCTGCCATTTCCAACACAGTCCATATGCCATCTGTACTATCCATAGCCAAGGCTTAACCAATTGAGGACAAACTAGAAGGCAGCAAATCAATCTGAACCCACAATCAACAACTCAACAATCAACAAAATGTGTGTAATTCAGGACGCAAACCATTCTGAGCTGAAGTGCAAGGAGCAGACGAGTGACACCGAATCACACTGTGTACTTCTTGGAATTTCTTACTGCTTTGGTAGGATTTACAGGGTTATGTTTAAAATAAATGGAAGCAGTTCCACGTTGCCGAAGCACAGAACACTGACAGCCCCAGTGTGTCTGAAAAGAACTTGTATCTTCACACTTCATAACTAGCAACTTGGCCAGTGAATGGGAGCTGTCACCATCCCATGGCCTCTACCGTACAAACCAGGGCATTACCCTCATTACAACCACCTTGCTAACCGGCACCAGTAGGTACCTTGGTCAGCAGGCAGGTTACTGGCCCCACCAGCTCGCACTTCCCTCTCAATCCTCACCAACGGCTTTGAAGTCAGCACAGAATCAGTGAGTGAATCAACCTGAGCACAGGCCTGACCACCACACAGGATGCTACTGCAGACAGGAACCTGACAAGTCTGCAAGCCTCAAGTTGACAATCAGAGCATCAGCTGGGTTGGAAAAGACCTCAAAGATCAGCAAGTCCGAGCACTGCCCCAGCAATGCCAAGGCCACCATCTCACTAAGGGCCACAGATACACTATTTCTAAGCACTTCCAAGGGACAGTGACCCCAGCACTGCCCTGGGCAGCTCCAATGCTGAGCACCCTTTGGGGAAGGAATTGTTCCTCAGCTCCATCTAAACCTGCCCTGGTGCAGCTTGAGACTGTTTCTTCTTGTCCCACCCATTGTTCCTTGGGAGCAGAGCCCAGCCCCTCCTGGCTCCATCTCAGGCAGTTGCCGGCAGCGATCAGGTCCCCCCTGAGCCTTCTCTTCTCCATCTGAACCCCCCAGGTCCCTCAGCCATTCCCATCACACTGTGCTCCAGGCCCTGCACCAGCTCCATTCCCTTCTCCGGCCCCGCTCCAGCACCTCAATGTCTCTCTTGCAGTGAGGGCCCCAGAGCTGAACACAGGATTTGAGGCGCAGCCTCACCAGTGCCTGGTGCAGGGGGACAATCCCTGCCCTGGCCCTGCTGCCGCACTGGTGCTGACACAGGCGATATTACTATTCCATTAACGCCATGCATCAAACGCTGCCTGATAAAGCCCGTCTCTGCACAGATACTTCTGTTGACTGCCTGTGTGTTAATCCTATCAGTTCTGGCTGCATATTAAATGCACGAGCTGCAGCATTACAGACCCTGTGTCAGCTTGGCTCACGTGTCTGCATACGCAGGCAAGAAGTACCTGAAGCTGCCTGAACACACAGGTGTAAGGGGATGTGCGGGCAGAGGCAGTTTATCCCCCACCCTGCTTACTCACAAGCCAGTGCCCTTGCGGGGAGAGGAGCTGTCAGCAGCAGCAGCAGTTGGCTCAAGCCAGCACAAAATACCACCCCGGAAGCTAATAAAAAGGAAGCCAGAGGAGTGCCTCTGATTCATCCCACTGCCCAAGGCCATTCTTCAGGTAGAAGAGCCTTGCTCAAAGCTGTGCTTCCAAAACCCATCATAACCCAGCCAATCGTACCAGCATTACAGAGTTTGAATCCAATACCGAAACCTTTTAATCCCTGATGCTCAGAGTAACCTCATCAAGCCGTACAAACGGGCTCCCCTATATAAACAGCCTGGGCTGTTACCTGCACAGAAGAAACAAAGTTCAGGGCGTACAATACTCCACACCCTCCCAGTCACCAGAGCAGAAAAGAGATAAGGTTGTGCTGCGTGTAACAGCCGGGAAGCTCAAGCCACAGTCCTGCAAGAAGCAGGCTGCCTCTCTGCAAAGCCACCGGGAAATCACGTGGGGAACCCATTTCAAACGCACTCGGTGAAATACAGCGCAGGATGAGGCTCTTTACCTTTAAACTCATGGACTGAGCTGGAATGAACAACCTCAGGGGAGCTGGGCAGTTAACGCTCTGCAAGCATGAACTTCAACATCTTTCTCACGTCAAGAAGTCCACCGTGGAACAAGGAGCACAGAAGATCACTCTTCATTAAAACAATCGTAAGCCGTGCCATTAGTGGTTTCCGGTCTGTTGTTCTCTGCCCAGCCTCACAGCAACCTCAAAACTGGGTGGTTTCAATCTGTCAAACTCTCAAGAAAAGGAGAACTTACCAGCAACACCACTGGTTATGCTCCTCCTAGAGAAAAGTGAGCCAGCACCCAACAGTCTCCTTTCACACATGAAGGAGACAGGGCAGAAGGCACAAGGCATCCATCAAGCTTTCCCCATGCCTCACCCTATGTCAAGCTTTCCACCCCCTGCAAAGGTGTCACCCACAGTCCTGAATTCACTCGTTACAACCTTCTTATCCTGTCAGCACCTTTTCTAGCCACATCTTTGAGAGCAAACAGTCACTTTCTGCTGCTGTGTTAGAGCACTCTTCACTGTACAACATGCTGGAGAGGCAAAACTCCAAAGGCCAGTCCTGAACACGCATGATTGCAGCAACCCCGCGCTGCCAGGGTGCGAACGGGACACACACCCCTGCGGGCTCACAGTGACCACCCGCAGCTGAACCTGGAAGTGGAAGAGAGCAGCAGCCGAAGGGAGAACTGAGAAAGTGCGCGGAGCGAAGCGAGCCAGGGGAGTGCAGCAGCACAGGAAGGGCTGGAGACGGGGGAAGGACCCGCGGAGGGAGGCCGGAGCCGAGCTGCGGAGCTCGACGAGCGCGGAGGGGACAGAGAGGGGCCGGAGGGGGGCCGAGCGGCCCGGGCTGGCACTCACCGACCCCGTACTTCTCCCGCTTGGTGGGGATCCAGCGGGCCATGCCGGCGGTCCCCGCGGCGCTGCACGGCTCGGCGCGGCTCGGCTCGGCTCAGCGCGGCCGCCCGCCCGCCGCCGCCCCGCCGCGCTGCCGGGGCCCGGGCGCCCCGCGCCGCTCCGCCATGGCACCAAACTTCCCGCAGCGCTCAACTTGGGAGCCGGCCCCGCCGCGCCGAGCGCAGGAGAGGGCGGGCGGCAGGAGGAGGGGGAAGGCGGCGGCGCTGCCCGCCCCGGCGGGGATCACCTGCTCCCGCCCCGCCCCGCAGCGCGGCCCGGCGCTGCCGCAAGGTGCTGATGGGGCACCGGGGAGAGAACGGGGAACGCGGGGGGAAGCGGTAATGGGGAGGGCGGGATGGGTGATGCCGCCCCTCGCTGCTCCGCGGGTCACTGGTGGGAACTGCGCAGGCATTCTGCCGCTGTTACAAACACAGATGTGTAAAAGTCATTCATTAATAGCTGGGAACAGTCTTCCAGTATCTAAAGGGGCAACAGGAAACCTGGAGAGGGGCTTTGGACAAGGGCCTGTACGGACAGGCCAAGGGGAATGGCTTTAACCTGCCAGAGGGGAGACTGAGATGAGCTCTGAGGCAGAAGCTCTTCCCTGTGAGGGTGCTGAGGTGCTGGCACAGGGTGCCCAGAGAAGCTGTGGCTGCCCCATCCCTGCAGTGTTCAAGGCCAAGTTGGACATGGGGGCTTGGAGCAGCCTGCTCCGGTGGAAGGTGTCCACCAGGGGTTGGAACTGGATGAGCTCTGAGGTCCCTTCCACCCCAAACCAAGCTGTGATTCTATGAAAACAAAAGGGTTATTTTAAAAGCACTCCACGCATTTAGCAAAATGGTCACAGGACTGCGCTCTGCTGAAGACACAATGTTCTTGTTTGTAAGACTGACCTGGCACTCCATGACCTTAAACCTCCACTTGAGCGCGGCGCTGGGAACTGGGACTTGATGATAAAGTATTTTCACGGCCCGGGCTCCTGCAGGGCAGGGCTGGTGCTCTGACCTCGACCAGACTGGCTGGCTTCTGGGCTGGCAACCTGCGAGAGGGACAGTCAGTAACACCTACAACTTAGGCCCTGAATTATGCAGCAGCATTGCAAATCACAGCAGCAGATGGTTCACAACGAGTTAGGTCCGGGCTGAGCAGATCCAGGCTCTCACCAGATCTCTGGTGCCCCAGGGAACTACGTCTTTTCTTAGTGCCTGGTCTCAGCCTGTACCCCTGCCCCATGTTCCATACTCCAGACTCTCCCACCTGTGTTTCCAGTTAGTTTAATTTGCCTTGATCTTCACTGGTGCCTCTAAGTGGCACAGTAATATCAGTAATACATTACTTATATTTGCTCTAACAAATCAACTTGTTCCTTGCAAGCAGAATTTTGAACATAAGGACACCTGATATCCCTATAGCTACAGCATCATTGTATGATTGTTTTTCTAACAATATGTGGTGATCTGTCATCTGTCAAGAATGTGTGGCCCACAAATACGTTACACACACAGCATGTTACTCATCTAGCTGTCATGTGCAGAAATGTTCCACCCAGTTTCCACCAGAAAGCCAAACCCTTCTCTAAAATGATGCTTGCATCTCCTCCCAGGGCTGCTCATGACATGAGTGAGATGCTCCCAACTACATGCAGATGTGTACATCTGAACCACTGCACATGAGAACTCTGCTGCTTAGAGGCTAAATGCGGGCTCCTTCAGTACTGAAACGCACCTGAAGCTTCAGCACAGTATGTCAATACGCAGGATAAGAAAACAGAAGAGACGTGCAACTAGTTAACTGGAACTGGTTAACTGTCATTTACAAAACACTAACTCAGCCCAGCCAACCACAACTGGATGTTGTACTGGCACATATCTGCAGTCATTGTTCTTACGCACAAAACCCTGCAGCTCTAGCTAAAGGTTTAGTACTGCCCCAGTCCCTGGGGTGTTTTGGTAGAGCTGGGGGCTCACAGAGAGCACAGGGCACTGCCTGGAGCCCATCCCCTTGCCGCGGGATGGGGGCATCCAAGCAAATACTGAGACACTTTGCAAATCCTTTTACTCTGGAAGATTCACCCAGACTGTTTTTATGGAAGCTTAACATTGTGAAGCACTCTGAGACCTTAACATGAAGAGCAATGTAGCCAGGCTAGCGAGACAAGTGAACAGGGTGTTCTAGGCCTCTCTGCTCTGATCTTGGACTGCCTGGATTCCCAAATGCTCCCTGCTATGAATGGGATATGGCTTTTCTGTGGCCCTTGCACAGAGCAAGCCACGCTGGTTTTGCATTCCATCCTGCCCAGGGAACACTCCATCCGCTCCTGGAGGGCTGCTCTAGTGATGCCCGAAGTGTTTCAGTGCTTCAAGCTATCCATTCCTCGCTGCAATTCAAGGTGCTATGTGTATGCTAACACTTGAAGTTAGTCAAAATGCCACACTCACCAACTTCCCCTACTTCAGTAATAAAACCAACTACTCTAGTTACTACTTGCCTATCTTTCATGCTTTGCTGCGTTTTTCATTTGCTGCCAAGAATGTGCTGTACCTGGGCTGGAAAATACTGGCACAGCTCAGGCATCTTCACTACAAACCCAGGAATCTTCAGGTGAAACCAGGATCTGCAAATGTCAGGAGCACATGAAGGAAACAACCTCAGCTACCACTGAAAGCAGGATTCATTTCAGAAGCCTTTCATTTAATTTTATATCACCAAATACATTTTTTCTTCTCTTTCTGTCTTTTAATGCTCAAGTGCTGTTTAAGAGGGCTGTGCGAACAGCCCGGATGGACCCTGTTCTTCTCTGCCCCAAACAGGAGCAGGAGATATAGTTAATTTCTAATCGGAGATTAACTCGGTATATATAAACCCCGCATCAAAACCACAGCAGTGAGGTCATGTTCCAGATCGGAGCTGGAGAGAATGGAAGCGACTAAGATCCATTCACATTTTAAGTGCACTTAAGGATGTCATATTACCCCGGGTCTTTTTTCTTCACAGCTGAAGGAACGGTATATTTGTAAATTATCAGCCTGACGAAGTAAAACTTTTCTCTAAACTCAGCATTCCAAATGTGAAGTTGAGAGTCATCACAAAGGCCGTGATTAGAAACAGCTCTGAAGTACTCCAAGGCACGTAATTCTAGTGCCCTCCCGTGTTCCACGTAAGAACTACAGTAGCTAAAGAACACACAGACCTTCACTGAATGAAGGGAAAAGGCAAGGGGAAACGGTTTTCCCCGGGATCTAACACTTCAGAACTCTTCCAGTCGCCAGCCTGAATCCTATCTAGCTTGGATCTCTGCATATGCAAACCAGAAGGCTGGCACTTGGGTCAAACGGTTTACAGTCAAAGCAAGGGAAAGGATGTGGAAACAGTGTGGAGAAAAACCTAAACTAATGAACCCATGCTGTTCTGCAGAATAGTCAGTGGGTTTAGCACAGCAGCTACAAAAGTACCACTACAACTAACGCATCTGTTCATTCATGTAATAAGTCAATCCCTGTCGCTGATGAATGATCAGCTCTGGATAAGAATTGGACTCTTGATCACCAGCAGAAACCATAAATACAAAGCAGCAGATAAGCCAAATAAAGCAATTAAATATGCAAATACACACATGGACCACAAACAGGAGAAAAGAGTGGTTTTAGGCATCTGCCTGCACATGTTTTACCATGGAACAACACTTAACATATTATCTGAAGATCTCAGATAGCTGAGTATTTCACTGCAATTCCTTGCATCATAACGCTAGTTTTGGACTTGGTTTGACAGTCCTGTCAGCTCACTTTGTTGTTCTGTTAAAGTGACAGACATTTCTGAACCGTTCTTCAACAAACCCGCTCTTTACCTGCACCAGTTTCACTGCACTCTTGTTTTTTGGGATCATTCTGCACTAGCACGGCTGTAAGAAAGGGCAAGCATTCATTAACCAAGGTTTATACCTCTACAACCCACCTTCTGATCATCACATGGAGCTAAGGTATGACAAACTTGTACAGCTAAAGAGTAACCAAAGGACTGTGGAACCAACACCAGCTCATGCGTTATTGCAAGATCTCTCTCTTGCACACATCCATTCCAGTACGCTCCATCTTCCTGCAGTGATGGAAAGAAACCATCTTCACTGGAGGAAATACATAGCAGCTCAGTGCACACTTCACTGACCCAAGGCCTGACATGAATGGGTGTTCACTGTCTCTTTGGTTTATATGCAGTACAAATATATGAATATATAAAGCATAAATATATGCAATATAAATCACTTCTTAAGCAGGGCCTAGAGTATTTCTATGAATAGAACAGAGGAGCAAATTCCCCGGGAGGTTGACTGCATATGATAACACACTGTTATCTGCCACGGACAGGAGATTTCCTGTCCAAAACTGATGTATGTCTCAGAGACAGATCTGCAAAGGTATTCAGATGCTTAATGATGCTAAAAGGTGCCTCGAAGGAATTCAGAAGTAAGTCAAAAGCTAATTCCTGTTGAAATTAATCTAAAGTTCTCAGAAAGCCATTCAGGCTTAGATTTGCTAGTGTGTACCTAAGTTAACAAAGACCTGAAACTGCATGTCCCCAGCCCTGTGCCACACGGGCTTATCAGCTCAAATCCAGAAGCTGCACAGACACTGTCCTCGCATGGTTTTACTCAGCTGGGTTCAGCAACGTTCAAACTCTTCCCAGTAATGACTCCAGGATCCGCATTCAAATAATGGGCACGCACAGATTTCCTGGCGAGGTCAAGAGGACCTTCCTTCCCCTGAGCAGCAGCAACTGCCATGACCAGTGCAGCACGGGACGCGGCTGCAGTCAGCACCACGTAGTTTCCCTGGATTCCCTCCAAGTCAGTCCTGGGGGGTAGAGCTGTTGACTGCAATCCAGTTTTACTGCTGCTGAGTGGGGTAATCTGGTGCGGAGCAGGGTGACTGTTAGACAGGTTTATCACTATTTCCCAAGAGGAATTCTAGATGAAATATAACCATTTCTGTCTCATGATTTTGTGCAAATATTTCCAAAGCCATCTGACTACTGAAACCTGACTCCTTTTCAATTAAACAGGAATGGGGACTATAAGAACCCGCAGGCAGCTTTGGCAATTTCTGCCTTGATGTATTCTTAAGTCACATGTGCGGGTTCTGAGGAATCAGTTAGTTGGCTTTCCATTTTAATAGCGCTGTATTTTTATGTCTGAGTTTATTAAAATTTCAAAGCTTAGCTTCCCTACCCCTCCTCCATCTGCTTCTTTTTAAGGCAAGATAGAAGAATCTTCTCATCTACTCTCCATTTTATCCAGATGGCGATCTCTCCCCTTTGTTCAGACATGAATTCCATCCATGCAAATGAAAGCATCAATCACACAATCAACTTGTGCATTAGTTGCAGAGCTCAGGAGGATATTTGCTTCATTAGAAAATGCAAGGAGTAACACTACATCTGCACCGTTTCGGAGTATGTTCAGAGCTGCAAGTGACAGCCTGATGCACGCCTTCATTTACCTGCCTGCACCAACTCAATGCGAGGCCAACAGTACCTACAGGAGTTAAGGTATTAAGTCCCAAATCCAATATTCCTGAAATGAAACACAATGGGAAATAATACTCAAGTAGTAAAACATTCAGAGGTCTTACTCGTAAAACTGCTTTTAACTATCTTCATCACCTATAATTCACTTGAGTCCATTTCCTACTGCCACGTGCACTGAGGAAGAGCCTCACGGGCCAGAAGCAAATCCAACTCTTCAGCTCATGAATGAATTACTGCTGGAGCCAGACCTTATTCTTCCTGTTAGTAACTCACTCAGTGCTCGTGCTCCCCAACACACGTAAATCAGCACAGCCTCAGTGGAAGAAATTAGTTTGTTTGCTTCTCACACTCCATGCACCAAATGCTGATCTCAGTAATGTCAGAAAGGGTTGTGACATCAATTTCTGTTGGAGAGCATCTGACTGATGTACTTCAAGTCCTGATGCTCTTTCCCAACAGCTGGATATTAAATGGGTTTATCTTGCAGTTGAGCTTCTTTTAAAGAGGTCAGCAGAAGGTTTAGGCAGAGGTTGTCTCGCAATTCCCTTTGCCTGAAGGACTGCTGCATGTTTGATGAAAGGTTTTACAAGTCAATGGCCTCGGGTAAAATCTCATAATCAAAACTGCTGGCCTGGAATTTGTGGTGTTTCTAGGGAACAAAAGAACAAAACGTTGGCCAGAAACACACCCTCAGTACTGCACGCTTCTATTGCAAAATCTGTGAAGAAGGACGAAGATCTCTGCTACCTTGTCCTGCCAGCAACCGAGCTGATGAGGTAGGAGCCTGCCAGAACACACCACAAGCAAAGTCCGCGGATTCAAGGAATCAGCAGAATACACACTGTCAGCTGCTGGAAACGAGCAGTTCTCCACCAGGGAGAGTGTTCCGACGAGGATCTGCACTAACAGAAGCTCTGATGCGTGGCCGGAGGGGCAGACACAGGGTTTCTTCATTAGGTGTCTGAAGCGGAGCAGAAACCTCCACAAGAAATGACCATTATCAACTCATCGTTAGACCGCTGGAGAAGGAAACCTGTGCATGTGTCTGAGCCTGGTATCGAGTCAAACTCAGGGTTATTTCAACCTCCCTCAGGTACTGCTGTGGGCTTTACAAATGACGAATGATGACAAGCAAGGAGCAAGGGACTCTTCCTTCAAAAATACTGAAGCCTTTGTTGATTTCTGGACTAAAAAGTCACGGGGTTATAGTTCTGTCCCTTTGTTCTTAACTAGATTAAAAAACATATTCACCCACTTTCTAATAATGTTTTCTATGGAAGCAATTGCTTGTAGCAGCTCCATGAATGGTTTGGAACTGTGAAAAGGAAGCAGAGAGCTTGGCTAGATTTGGAACAGCAAAAAAGTGTCCCTAAGGCAATATCTGTTTAATGGCACCACTCACACCGTGACTATGCCCCTTGTGCTCCCTGATGAAATAATTACTGTGGAAATGAATGTTTTAGAGAAATGTATTGCTGATCAAATACTTCATTTCAATGCTAAGGTAGTGTGGGGCTTATTATGTGATATTGTTCCCATTTACCATGGAAAATTAAACTGGGTTTATAATCAGTGAGATACAAAAGAGCTCAGCTCATTTCCTGAGAGTAGATTTGTTATTGCTGCCATTGTGGCATTCTTCACCTACCCATAAGAGACATTTCATTGCAAAAGACTGAAGGATAAAGGAAAAGGTTATTGAATAAGTAATTACAACACGTGGACCAGCAAGGAAAGCTGTGATGAAAGTTCAGCACTAAAAACAGACAGAAAGGTGTTTTCCAGCACTTGAGAAGCTGAGATGAAACCAGGAGTAACATTCAGACGAACAAGATGAAGATTTCAGCACAGTTCTGGGTGTAGCAGCATGAGCTACAGGTAGTGTTCATCACTGGAGGGTACTTCGTGCTCTAGCCTACACTTTGGTAGCTTAGACAGAAACTCTGCTTCATTACACCAGGAGGGATCCAGGTTGAGTTTTTCTTTTCTCCTCCTTATTGCTGCTTCTCTGCTATCATACAGGCCACAGCTCTCAACCGGAGCCACTACGGCACAACTACACTGGAACAACAGGCAGCAAGAGACCTGCAGACTCTGAATTCATCTTTCCTTTTGCGCCAGTCATCCTGCTCCTCCTTCCTCTTTGACATCATGTGAGAGATGAAAAGGAGGAAGTGCTGGCAGGCATTTTCATGAAGAATCTTGGCTAACTCCAAAGTGCCTGTTAGCAGAAGCCCTCGTGCAGTGCTGGTGGTATCCATCCATCACGGCTGAATCACAGCTATCGACTGCTTTATATTTAATGTACATCTTACATCTTTAATGTCTGAAGAGCTTGTTCCCGACAGTGTCTTCAGCAGGGGTGGTCAGATTTAATCAACATTTCCAAGGCTGGAAATGAGCTTCCACTAATTCTTAGGGGTTGTCTTCAGCAGACTGCAATCAATAACTCCTCTTTAAAAACCTATCCCCTGGTTCTTCCTCTGCTCCTTGGTGTCTACATGAAAAGTATTGCTACAAAATCAAGTTAAAAACACCTATTTCAGTTGGAAGCCTGTTACACGCGGGAGTACAGTGCGTTTTCCTAAGGAGTTCAGCTGCATTCTGTAAGAAAAGGTCATTGTTTTGCCTTGGTTCAGAGGCTGCTCCTTACAAGAAAAGTCATCACCATTCAGCTGGTGATGGAAGATGTAGATTCAGGTGGACAGAGAGCAGCAACAGTGGAAGGATCTGCCCTGGTTATCACAGGAGTTGGCCACCTGCTTGTCTCTGTTACCTGCAATTCCTTCTCAAATAATAAGTCAATGCTGATAAAGAAAAATATAAAATCAAGATCTTAGAACTGATGAGCTCAAGCTAATGTTTCATGCAGTTTTGGATCACAAAGGCACTCAGGAAGTCCTCCAGTCTAATACCCAGACACGTATTCTGTGACTCAGACTAATCTCCACTCCGTATGGACCAATAAAGCTCCGGTTTGTTGCAAACAATTGATGGTTATATGCAACTCCTCAGAAGTACTAATCTACAACTGAAGGGTTCTGGATACAGTGTATTCTTTGCATCCTCAATAAAGACAATCCCCCTATATTGACCTGCGGGGCTTGATTTATTTGCATAAGCAGCTTAGAGATCTCTATAGGGACTGCTCTGAACAAGCACAGAGTTTTATTAGGTGATGAGCACTTCAGAATAGAAAAATAAAGACTATGCTTCCAGTGACTCAGTTCCATTTGCACAGGAATAAATGAGCACATGAATGACACATTCATAGTCCTAAGAATTTCTCCATTCATCTAATACTGACTCTTTTTATGAGTTTCATCTTGCTAATTTTTCTTCTTCAACTTACTTATTTCCCTTTCCTCCCATTGAAAAGGAGGAAAGAGACAGATTCACATTATGGGGAGCCAAAGTGAAGGAACAATACCCACACAATAATCCAGGGTACTGCCTGATGCATGCAGTACTGCTGATAAGAGACTCTGCAGAGCTTTAAATGGCCTCTGGAAATCAGTTCTCTCTGGCTTTCTTTTTAAGGGGAATTTATTGTCAAGGCTCATTCAGTTTTGATTCTCCAGAGACTGAATGCTTCTCCTGGGAGCCCCTCCATTCTAGAAATCAAAGGTTAGATGACATTCAAAGTCTTGCACCCCTCTTGCATATGTAGACCTTCAAGGGAGTACGCTGGCTCCGTGCAGTGCAGCAGTCACTTAATACACTGAATTCAGGGCTTTTTTCTTGTCTAAAGGGGAGCAGGAAAGAAAAAGGACAGCAAAGTAGGCTTGGTTCTCATTGCTTGCAGGAAAGGGGTGGAACAGGCAACAGCATGAACACAGACACCGTGTTTGTTGTCCTGATGGTTTGTGCTAACAAAGAATCCATTCGATTGCTTCATCCCCCCCAGAGAAGCAAAACTTTTACAACTGTACTGGGAGGAAAACAAATCTCAGGCAAGCACTGGGATGCAGGGAGAAGAAGGGGGTTAGAAATGGGTTCTTTCAAAAGGTCGAAGCCCACAGCCCTCATGCGAGTGGATATGCTGCATGAACAGAGACCTACACGCTTCTCCCAGGGCAAGTCCTGAAGGTTACTGCAGGCCCAGCGTTTGCAAGAAGACGCTGTTACATGTGTTTAACACTAGATGCCACTAAGAGATCAGCACGGAAACCAACAGCGCCAGCCCAGGCTCAGCAGGGAGCTGCCCGACCTCTGGTCCTCACTGCAGACCGGGAACAGCCCTGCACCGTTTTACAGCACGCCTGCAGCAGAGTCTGTGCTACTTGGGACCAACGCTGGTTCCTTGGCAGCAGCAACAGGCAGCAAATGAAACCAGCTCCACATGAATCCATGAAGGAGCAATTTGCACTGAAGAGCTGGTGTGCAGTATTCCAGTCTCCGACCAGTTATCTCCTACTAAAGTCCTTGCCCACCTCAAACATTTCTGCAGCAAACATCAACGACAAACAAGAAGTGATTTAATGTTCTTCCACACAAAAAAACTACTACAGATGAGATAAAACTGTCATTCAGTTCTGCTCCCAGTACCTGCTGTGTGAGCACAAGCGCACTTGCAGAGTCATGCTCTGTAAGGATTCCCTGTAGATGCGCACATCAGCTACAGCCCAAAGCATCTGCACTTTCCAACGTACGTATGCATTTTTAGGAAAACTTCATGTTCTGCGGGAGCCCAAAAGAACCAGGAGTCACCGAGACAAGATGCTGCCAACTGGCCGAGTGGTAACTCACTCCAGTACCACTCCACAGGTCCTATGGGAAGTAGGAACCACTGCCTTGCATGGAACAGCATTTGGCTCCATAGAAGACAGTGTCCCTGGCACTCTGCTGTGCACAGAAGTTGTCATCGGGTGACAAGCAGTCACTTGCTCTTGTAGGGAAACAGCTATTGCTGTGCTCAGACCCGTGCCCTCAGCACTTACCCACCACCAGCACTGTCTGTAACCTCCCTCTCTAGCCAGGCTAAGCAGCATGTTTTCATCTCCCTGCGCAGTGAGGCCGTCTGAGACAGTGTCTATCCCTGCACTAGCATCATGTAGCTCGCTTAAGAACACGCTGACACGTTGACTCTATTTCTGTGGCTCAGGAGTGTGTCTGGACTGACGTCAGATCACTGTTGCCAGGCATTTAGAAGTATATTCACGGCCTGTAGCAAAGCAGAATCAACCAACTAAGCAAAAGAAGACAAAACTACCTGCTAGCAACTGGTAACTCTGTAGTCGGTAGGAAAAAGCTTCCCTCTGTCTTCCTATTCATCTGGATTTTGACTAGCGAGTTTAGTACAGACATCGACAGATTGTCAATACCCTGCCCAAATAACACTCCTAACAGAGCAGTCTAAAAACATGAACTAATTTGTTCATCAAAACCGCACCACAACAAAGGCAGGAAGACTTGATTGTGTTATTGCTTTACTGACATCAAAGACTAATCGGAGCAAGACACAGTGCTTGATGCAACACCAGCTTTCAGGGTGGAGGATTAAGCACTGTGGGAGTCCTGAATCAGGCACACATTCTTTTATAAGCCTGTGAAGTAACAGAAATAGGGAGATGACAGGCTGGAACATTAGTTCAGCCCTGAGATATAAGTGAGACATACTTACAGTACTTAAGAAATGGAAAAACTCCCCTGAAACTACACAAGAAGGATGGAGCCTTTTGTCCTAAGAGAAAATATGTGCATTTCTTATGCGTGCTCATGGACAATCTGTAATTACTTGTCCAAAGGCTGCATTAGAAAGCAAATAAGGATGCTGAATCTCAGCTGCTGTACATAGCACCACTCTGCTGCCTTCAAAGACACATAGACGCTGCTAAGGCCTTTGCATGTTTCCCACATCTCAGTATATAAATCCATCAATTGAGGGACCAGCTCTGACTCTTTGATGTGGTGATTCAGCTCCCTGGTTTCAGTGAGTACCAGATGGGATGGCTGATTCAGTAGCAGCTCCGTGTACTGTTTTATGGGAGGGGAGGCAGAAGGAGACTTGATCTGCAATTTGATGAAGCCATCCCCAGCCCTATGAACATGGGAATGTTTGTTTCAGCACTGCAGGGAACAGACCGATCTCCTGGAGAAGAGCATGATCATCTGCCTGAATGAGGGGACTCTGCATTCTCTCCTCTAAGGTAGAATTCACAGAGCCTTATCTATGACCTGGCTACTTCCAGTTTTCACCCACTTAAGAAATGTCAGTTAGATTCACATGCAAGTAGTGATTAGAAAATACACTGCAGGGAACACTCCTCTGCTGGGCTACAGTCCCCACTCTGAGAGGCATCTCCTGCAAAAGACTCCAGGCTATCTACTAATACAGGTTTAACTTCTTATCCGAGTATTCCCGCCTGATTAACAGGACTGCTGTCGTAGAACAGCATAATTAGCCAGTATAAAACCTTCCCAATTTTACTGAAATCAAGGATTAAAAACCAGCCCAGCTCGTGATAATACACTGCCAGAGATGGTGCAATTCAGTAAAGACCTAAATGATGGGAAGAGAACAGCGAGAGTTTGTATCACCTGAGCTTAAAACCAGACATTATTCCCTTCTCATAAGACAGCAGAAGGATTGCAGGACAAACCAGAATCACCTTGAGTGGTACAGAAAAACAAATACCAGCACAGTGAGTCCTGGCAGATACAGTCCACTTGAGAATCAAAAGAGTATATAACTACAGACGTTCCAGCTCTCTATTTACGTCAGTCCTGCTTCTCCGGCATTACATAAGATTAATGCATCCTGATGTACTGTCTCACCCATCCTGGCTTTAAGGCTGCCACGATTTCATGCTAGTCTCCTTTCTCTTTTCCTTTCTGTCACCTGCAGAACTAGCATTTCAGAGGCCTACACAATCAGCTCCTCTCCAGTTCTCTCCCTGTGTGCAAAATCCAGCCCAGCAGCCTCACTTCTCAGGCCACCCCTTCACATTCCTGCTGAGAAATCTGCTGACTCTGTGGCTTGCAAGGAAAAGGACATGGTCATGAACACAGCACCTGGTACTGTTTGGGGCTAAACTGCTCCGTCCGATCTGTGTCTGGTACATTAACTATTGAACTATTGATTCCATCATTTCAGTCACAAATTGAAGCTGATAATGTGGCTGAATGAGTTATTAATAGCTACACTACGATAAGTCTTAAGGCTTCGGAAAATCCATGCTATAAATCCCAACTTTAAGCCTTCCTATTTCCATGTTTCAGAGATTATTTTCGCTCTGATCCTACCGGCTGCAGCTCACTGCGTTCCCTGAAGAGGATCGCTTGAAGTTCCCCACCAGGCAGGGCTGCTTCCTTACTGCAGACTGCCGCTTGGTGGCACCAGAGCTCACACAACGGAAAGCAAAGGCAGCGATGAATCAGCAGCATTTCGCTGTTCCCGTAGCTGATGCAGTGCCTCCAACTCCGCTCAACGAGCTCTGAAGGCTCTGCGCTCCCTCTGGAAATGCATGTGCTGTAGAATTCCAAGTGAAACGCTATCCGCTTTGTTTTCTGCCACCTTCTCTCAAGTCTCCGCAGCATCCAGGATTGTGAATTCTCACATCAGAGGAAACGGAACAACTTCTCTCATTTGCAGTGCCAAAAGCACAGCGAACACTTAAGAGACGGGCAGAGATTAGGTCTGTCCTGTTAACACAGGACTGCAATCAGTCCTTAGTATTAGCAGGAAGCCAGCTCCTTTTGATCTGGATTCCACAAACCCTGCAGGAGCCCATGCATACACACGAGCTAGCAGCATTAATCTGTATGAACGTGTAAGTTGCTATTCAACTGATATCTAAATTACAGGTTTGGCTTGGTTAAATATTACTTTTTGGGTTTAGGTTAACAAAATACCTGCCTCTGCTTTGGTTTCTTAGAAGAAAGAAGTCTTAGATGCATATTATTATCAAAACCACCATTAAAACAGGATGAGCTTTGAGCACGAAACAGCAAGTACGTTTGGTGACACTGGAACTCTTCTTAGAGCAGCACTCTGGCAGAGCAGTAATAAATTACAAGGTAGGCTAAGAAAGAGTCTTCTTTTTACATCAAAATAACTGCAAACCCTGTTTACCAAGTTCATAACACACATTCACAAGATTTAAATATACTATTTCTGCTACAAATTGATGGTTTTATATAAACAAGCACTCAGGAGACTATGGACAGCTTTGTATAACTCAACTAATACACCAGCAGCGACTGCCCAGCACAGAATAGCTGGCACTGCAGTTGTGAAGGCAGAGCAGACACTTCCAAAGTCACTTCTGTCCTTTAATCCTCCAAAACCTGCTTCTCAGGCCCTTTAAAAGCCAGCATCTTTTATGACCACACATAAAAGGAGTTTAAGGGACTGCTAAAAATCTCGAGGAAACTCAGCAGCTTCATCATCTCCTTCCTGTAAGTGCCAAACTGATTCAGCAACATCCAGCAACCGCTGCAGAACATGCTTGATGTTCCTAACGGGGTAATGTGCTACCGAGTGCTGAAATCTTTTTATATCCCACAGAACTTTTTAACTCACTGAAGCACAGAATCAGGGAAAAAGTGGGGTTTTTGGACAAAGTCAAGCCCTGGGTGACTTAAGTTTGGGATGGTTCCATCCTTCACGGGCTGGTTTCAGATCAACAGCCCCTGCTAGCACTGCGTCTGGACATGGTCCTACCTCCCGTTACCAGTAAATCAAGGGGGTGAACAGCCAGAGCCCAGTTTAAACCTCACTGCAGCAGGGACTGCAGCAAGTGGGTTGGACACACCCCATTAAAGATGCAGTACATCATTTCTGCCCTTCAAGCTTACTTCATCCCCTTTGCTGCAGTGCTGCAATGTGTTTGTCGACAAACACAAAGCTTAACTCTTTTTCAGAGCAAACTGCCTCAACTCTGTAGGTATCAAGTTGTGCACTGTTTAAGCCAGAACCTTAGGATATAAGTGATCTCCATGCACTACAGATACCTTCTTTCCTCGAACCAATAGTATAATACATATAGATGCATGTATATATGTCAAGAATAGTTTGGTTTGTTGTTTTGCACATAGAAGTGCTTGCTGCAGAGAACAGGGTTTGCAAACATCTGCTTAGGAATCTTAATTCCTGGCTCTTCATTGCAAAGACCCAATACAAGGCAAGCATGACAGTGCAGATTTCTCAAACCCATCTGGGTTCGATGGCAAACTGAGGCACAGGTTACACCAATTCTCTTGCAGGCTTTGATTAAGCTTTTGATGAAAAATCAGCTATTTTTAAATCCAGGTCAACTTCAGTGAACAGTTCTGGTCAGGAGAATGCAGGAGAAGTGGAACTTTGTGATGCTAAAGCAGAGAAACATTGTCAGAAGGAACGCCTTTGACTTTTCATTTCACAACTGAGCTGAATTTCTTTACAAGATCATGATTTTAGCTGTGTCAGATTACCCCCAAAGCCATCAGTTACACACTAACAGCTTCCCTAGCTGCTCTTCCTTGCCACTGAATAAAGCTACTGTGCAGAGATGTGAGGAAACCAGGACAAAAGATCTCGTAGTTCATCTAATGATGCCTTGTCACTGGCTTGGAAAAGAGCTGCTGTAGACAATAAATTAGAGCAGTCCCAGAGGTTAGACCTATTTGAATTTGGCAAGAGCCAAACCAGCATTATCCTTACTCCCCCGTGAAGGGCAGCCCAGATTCCAAGCCTGAGAACACGCAGTGAGAACCTATGGGACTTTATTAATGACTCTGCAGTATGGACAGGAGGGATGCACTGCAGCATCACAGGGCTTGCTGTTCTCTGTCAGAGCCTGGATTGCTGCCTTCCTCCTACCCCTCATGTTAACAGTGTAATTGCCTGAGACTGCAACAAAGAAAAGAAACCCAAGACAAAACGTTAGTCCAGTGCAGAGGAAAGCACTGAAACATGCCTTTTGGAAGTGTCCAGTTATAGAGGACAGAAGAAAAACAGATGCCCTGTGAAAATGCAAACAGGAGAGACACTGAGCCCTTACATATAAGCCAGGCACAGGAACCTAATGGAGAAAACTATGTTCTTTTGTATTCACATCAATGCCTAAACCTCCCCTTAAAGAAAGAAAACTCTGACAGTAGCTTTTCAGTGCCTGTCTGTAGCAGCAAGGGTAAGAGCTACTGTCTCACTGCTAACAGCTGAAGCACTGAATCCTTGCTGCTTCAGTCAGAATGACAGTACAGTGGGGTCTGTCAAGCAGGTGGGTCTGATTCCCCTTTTACACACAGGTAATTTATTGGTGGGTATAAAGACATATACAGGAGAGCAAAATTCAAAGCAGTCCGTGTCATGTAAGACTGCTGTGCAATTTTTATACCTACATTTAGAGATACCTTCCCCAAAAACTGTGCCAACGAAAGCATACGCCTGTCTAGTAATACAGACTACTGGCTGTAGGATTTAGTGGTGTAGGCTGGAATGGTAAGGAAACAACAGAGCGTTCCTCAAGCACTTGCAATCAGCAAGAAGCAGTGGCATTAAAGCAGCGCAGATACCCCTGATCCTACTCAGTAGGCACATTGCCTGCCTAGCTGCAGATGCTTTTCAATGCTCAGCTCCTGAAGTCCCAGACATGCTGCTCTCAAGTGTTTCAGCCTTTTCCTTACTTCTCCTTGTTCTAAAAAGCAAACAAAAACAATAACCCCACAGGAGCTGCATGACATTACGCAATTCAACTTCAAATGGGAATTGGCCAGGAAGAGGTCAGCTAGTACACAGAGGTGACCGGGGCAGAAAGGAGTGTATAGCACAGGACAAGTATAACGAAGTAAAGAATGTGGCAGAGAAAGAGTTAATCTGCATTGCACAAAATAAACCATCTTCTTTCCTATATATCTTTTGTGAAGGAATAAAGGCAAAGGATTCTGCTCCAAGACACCCCAAGGTTAGGTGATGCACTAACCCACTACTGGGTATTGGCCTCAGAACCTGGAATAACCTGCAGCAGCCTTTGGCTTCTTGTCTTCAGAGTTAAGCACTGAAAACTAGAGGATCTGTAGCCTGGTTGTGAAGACAATTAAATCAAACCAGAAACATCTGCATCATGCACCAGCGAGTCCACCTGCTGAAGAGAAGAGAGGGGCAGGCAGGGAGAGCAGGGGGCAGGGAAGGGAGAAAGAGAAGAATAGAGCTGCTTGGTTTATTGACATGCCTGATGTATAAGGTCAATTTGTTTGCTGTTTTCTGCCAATGCACAAGTGTCATGTTCTGCTGTCGCTGCTGATCTCCAGACAACTCCCAAACACTGACACTTCTGCTGCCATGCCACGGCTAGGCTGACAAAAGTGATCTTGTGAAGATAAAAGGCAGAAATCAACCTTGATCCTATCCTTCCAAAATACCCCTTGGTTAAAATAGAAGTAAAGCAAGCAGGATTTGGCCCTGCTTGGTACTAAAAATATAACTCCTATAGGATGATTCGTGATTTTTCATGTAACGCTTTACAACCTTACTTACAGTGGTTCTGTGGTCAGATATCCCCTTCCTTTAAAAATCACAGATCTATAAATGGTTCAGGCTGACATGTAACGTATATTGGGACATGAAGGTTCAAAGCAGCTGTGGTTAAGAACGAGCATATTAGCAGCCTGATATGAAAGAGACAACCCTCTCTTCCTCAAAAGCTTTCCCTTTCATGTCTGTTAAGCTACCTGTTATTAAACCTTCATCGCAGCGACAGACTCTGCTCACACACAGCTTCCGCCACTGCTCTGCATTTCAAAAGAACACATTTGTTATAAATGTGAAAGAGTAAACTACAGGAAGGATTAGCTGTGGCAGAGTAAGGACACGCAGGTATGCAGAAATAAGCACCACTGAACACTGTATTTAACTAACAGATACTTAGAACGCAAGGTTAGCTTAACATCTGTGAGCCTCAGTTGCTGCTAACTTAAACCCACTGGCATGACAGCTCCAAAGCTCCTACGCATTTCTGATCCTTCCATAGGAGCATGGGGGTGCAGAGATGTCCCCCATTCCACAGCAAATCTCCAAACTCAGGGAGAAGTTAGGGGCAGTCTTCAGAACTGGGTGGAACTGTTGACAAAGATCCCACTAACAGATGCAGGCACGTTTGTGTGAGGACCATAGACATCAATACAGAGAGTCCCATTTTCCTTACCTGCTTTAGGATACAGTAATAGATTAGGATATAGTGCTGATAAAGAGGAAGTTAAACACCGAATGGGTGGAGTCTGTTTTCTCATATGGATACTAGATTACTACATGGGGTTGCAAGCAGGGACAGCGGTTAATGGCTAACTGAAGATGACAGCCACGTTCAGGCTGCTCTTCCTTACTGCACTCTGCCATTTGAGGCCAAACTTCTCCATTATTTACTTACTTTATCAATTTAAAACAATCTCTCTGTGAGAATCTGCGCCTGCACTGCTTCTCCTACAAACCTTCACAGCTCTTACTTCATCCTCAGTGTTTTAGTACCATCCTAACATCGAAAGGACTCCTAGGAATACTACCAGAATGTCAAAATGTCACATATAAGAGTGTCAGTAAGTGACAAAAGAGACAGTGACAAAAACAAAACGTACATTTTTGCACATCGAGTGAAAGGAAAGAAATCATTATTATGGCATGTAAAAAGATCCACTGAATTGCTCATCTCTGTTGCTCTGAGTCAACTCCGCTTCCACCCAGTCCCTTCAGGAGGCGAATCAGGCAGAATAAGAGCTAACTGCTTTGCCAGTGTCCATCAGCTCAGTGTCCAACAATACTGAGCAGTGAAGACGGGCTCAAGTAGGTCTTCTGATGGGAAACTCTTTTTGCCTTGTGCAAAGAACAGAATAATGGGTAAGCTGAAAGCAGCTCCTGGTTGTGGCAGGCTCACCACGTGAAAAGGCATTTAAACACATCCTGGCAAAGGCAGGAGTGAAATGTCCATCTCTGAAACCAGAGAGCGAGGCGCAGGGAGACTGGTTTATTTTTAAATCCCATTTGCATGCAGAATCACAGCTTGCAGCCACATCTGCTGAACCCACAATAGCAACTGCCCTTGTAATGGGATCTGCAGACTTTTAAACCCCAGCCCACTGATTAGTTGCAGGACTGCAGGATGTGATTCTATTTATTCCTTTCTTTGTGCCTGCAGCAGCACGCTTCATCAATGAACTGATCGGAAACACTGATGGGGAAAAAGCAGCAATAATCCAATATCGAAGACAATTTCTGTGCACAAACACTACTTATCAGATCTGCCTTCACCTAGAGTGAAACTTAACCTTAAATGTACTCCAAGTTGCTAGGAAGACTGCGAGTAATTATGTTCCAGACAGCTTCCTTCTTGACAGTATACATTATTTCTACTACAGACGTACCCTGGAGTCTAGTCCTAAGCCAGAAAACTACAACATGAGATAATGAATATCACGTAAAAGAAAAGCAAGATGAGGTGGTCTGAAAAGAATTAGTCTAAACTGGACTGAAACACTCCAATAAAAAGCTTTTGAAACAAACAGTATCATCAAATAGCTAGACCAGGGGTCCGATGGCAAAAACTCTTTTGGAATGTAAGGACTGCGCTGAGGAGCCTCAGAGCCCTTTGATGACGTTTTGCTCTCCAGGCAGAAAGGCAGACTAGTGATTAGGCCAGTATATGGAGAAAGCGAAGCGACAGTCCTGACAGCTGATGGGTACCTCTCAAGGTGTAACTGTTGGTTGTTTTAGCAGTCATTTTAGAGCAGTGCTGTAAGCCCAGTTTACTTTCTGTGGAGTAGTGACAAAAGCATGTGCTAGTGCGGTGACTGCTGGCTTTGCATCTCTTAAGAAGAAAAGTAGCAAAACTAGACACTAATGACATTACCTGATGTCTGATATTGGGCCTTACTCTGCTGTCTTTCCAATCAGCAGCAGAATTCCGGCTGGATGTAAAGATGGCAGATTGGGCTCATTACATTTTGAGTAAATTCCCAGCAGCAGCTCAGCGTGCTCCTTTCTCCTCGGCTATTGTTCATGCTGTAATCAGGCATATCCATCACACAGCCTTGCACCTGACTGTATCCTCTTCCCTCACCCAAACCTCAGCCTTTAGTCTCCATGAACAATGGATGTGATGACCCTGTAAGACTCTTTCATATGAGGTAACTACAAATGGGAATATGCCTTTGTTCACAACATAGTATGGTGTGGACAAGGCTGAGGTTAGCATATGGCATTTGCTAATGGTCCTTCCTACCCCACATTTCTCATAGGCAGGTAATTTAATAGAGCTGATGTCTATATCCCTTAACAAATTGAATTTAAAATGTTGCAGCAGCTGCACGTGTGATAGAATCTACATGCTCTGCAACAACCTATTTTATTATGGGCTATTGTTTTAGGCAGTAACAGAACATGCACAAGCAGAAGCACACAGAATTTAGGGCAATGGACAAGGCAACTCCTTCCTTTTACTACAAAACCATATATAAAAACAGTTAAATGCACTAACCTAGTAGTACAAATGTAGCCATGCAGCCATTTGTCTTCTCTCATGTTTTATTAGAGCCATTATACATCATAAGCACAGGGTATTTCTGGGGCAACAGCATAACTAAATTCAGGTTCCTGTTCTCCCATGGACACCCTCAGAAAATCACTTACAGCCACTACTATGAAGATCTTCATAAGTATAAAACTGCTGAAGGATGTGTTCTGGGACCCACAGGAACGCATAGAAGTGTGTTACGGGAGTAGCTCTCTTTAAAGTGCCATGAATTTGTCTGCCATTCCCAACAGGGGAATGGGAATGTGCCATTGTGTGTACAGAGGATAAGTGCACTGACATTTTGTGTTCAGACATGTTCCAAACGGGAGCTAGACGGTTCATGCTCTGATGAAAAGTGATCAGTAAGAGTTTGCCATTATTTTCCAAAGCCAGGCTAGTGCTTGCCTACCTCTCTAGGCCAGGATGTCCATGAGTTTTTCCAAGCTCTATTGCCAATATGACACCAGATGCACAGGGATATCAGAAAACTCCACCTCTTATACCCAGGTAATAACAGATTCTCTATGGCAGGATCCAGCAAACTTCCTCTTGCTACAACTTCAGCTAACACAGCACATCCATGTAGGTGGTCAGCCTATCCTTCCAACAGCTTGTAACCAACTCTACTACCTCCTGATGCATCTGTTTCATAAACCATTCTACTGTGGTCCATATGTGAAGCTGCATACTCACTCATTTTTCTCCCTTCATCAAAGCCTCCAGAACAGAGTTGGCATAAATAATTCACAGTGTTACCAAGAAAAGCAGCAAAGCTGCAGCACTTTCCTATCTGCTTAGACACAGCATTAGTCCAGTGATGTGATTTACAACTGCTGGATCTTGAAAAACACTGGTTGGAATGATCTCACCGTGGAAGGCACCACTTGAAGACTTGGAAGACAACCTGCCTGAAACAAAACCAATCATGCTGAGTCTCTGTCTTTGTATTATTTATTGCTATGCCAATAGCGAAATGAAAGATTTAGCCAGGGCCCCAAACGAACCCCCAGCTTCTGTGAGAACTGATGTACAAATGTTTGCAGGCTCCTGGCGTGTCCGGGTCATGTGAGGTCTAGCAGCAATGCTTATGCCCCTGCGAGGGGGTGCTGCTGTCTGGGAAACTTCCCTG
This sequence comes from Amazona ochrocephala, assembly GCA_039720435.1. NCBI lineage: Eukaryota > Metazoa > Chordata > Aves > Psittaciformes > Psittacidae > Amazona > Amazona ochrocephala. The sequence continues at coordinate 989,791 of CM077898.1, read as the reverse complement.
TATAATACTGCTGCTATTCCCAAGAAAGCTATTCATGCCTGGAATTTCTGAGGAGGATGGGTGGAAATTTGGTTTCACGACTCCAGCTCGTAAAGCTGCCTGCTCAGTGAGTGCCTGATCAGCAGAAATAAATCCTCAGTTACACCAACCTTGGGAACAAGTTCATTACCTTGAACTACTTACACTGACAGCTTTGGCTCTGAAGCTCACAGATTCAAAGTTTAGCCCTGAGCAAGGCAGCAGGCAATAACAATGCCATATCCATAACGTATAGACGTTAATAAGCAAATGCTCTCCAACACGCTCACAGTCAGACCTCTGACTTTGTAGTGTTAGCTCCTGCTTCCTTCCTTTCCAATGATGTAATTCCATTTAATCACCATGTGCCTCCTGATGCCCATTTACAAACTCCCCCTTCGATAACCTCGCTCATGCTTTCACACACAAAACACCTGGGCTCCAAGCTGAAGCCCAGCACCTCTCTGACTCTTCTCAATTGCTCTTTGTATTACCTCATACAGATGGAGCACTGTAATGACACTGTTAGAGCCATACGCATGCAGTGAATCATCCTTAAATACAGTTCCTAGAGAGTGGGTCTCTGGTGTGTGGGTTGCAGTGGGGGCAGACAGTGAGCTAAATGCTTCACAGGGTAAAGTAACACAGACTTAAAGAAATCCAGACATAGGTTAAATGTTACGTAGGCCCATGTGCTAAACATTTTATGGTATTGAGCTAGGCAACATTATCCTCATAAAGAGCTAGGGTGGGCATGAGCCATACCTCAGGTACATTTCATATCCTCTTTCCTTCCTGACCATAATAATGGACTTATGGAAAACAAAGATACTTTTTATTATTGAAATGAATGATTGTGTAAAGAAAAGTTCTAATTTCTACATTCTTGTCCCATTTCCAGACCTCTGATCCCCGAAAGCGTGAAAGTCAGGATGTTAAAGGGTACATGTACCTCCCCACCACACATAGTTGATCACGTATGTCCTATTTCACAACACAGGATGCTATGCACACAGAATCCTCAGACCCCAACAGAAGAGAAAGCTTTTTCTCAATAGGTCTAGAACAAACCTGGCCTTTTCTACCTCCTGCTCACCCCTGTTCATGCCTGTTTTGCCATCCAAGTGCAGGGGTTTTGAGGAGGCCCATCTGTAATTCCCCAGCCCACAAACACCTGAGGCTGTGTATGCAAGAGCACTTCAACACACGGTCCAGTCAAGCCTTGCAAATCTCAGTGTGTATTAGTGGCTGCAGCAAGGGCTCAGATGGCAGACATTCACTGCAATTATTCAGGGGATGGCAAGCCGATTTTGTGCCTTGTTAAGTAAATGACTCCTTTAAGAGGTTAGGCTTACCAATCTGGTGAACCAGCCTGGGGAAACAAGAGTTGTCATTTTGCACATCACCCTTCTGAATGTTGTCAGACTGCAGGAAAGACACAGATAGGGTCATTCCCTTCAGAGGCTTCACCAGAATCAATAATCAAATGTATTAACATCAGACACTAACAAAAATGTCCTCATTTTGGTTTCACTTTGCAGTGGAGTAATTCTGGAGCAACTCATGAGAAGCTTGTGGTGACCATGGTCTGTATAATGAGCAAACACAATAGGATCATCTTTAGAACACATTGCCAGTACCACTTGAATGTTCTTTAACTAATATTTAGGAGGACAATATGCAATATGGAGGACAATCCAAATCTCCTTTGAAGCTGATTAGTATTTGTGATGCATCTTGAGATCTGCAGATTACAAGCTCTAGTATAAGACAGTGTTTTACCCTATTATTAGTCAATCACACATACAGAAACACGCACTGAAATTAAATAGCTAGATAAACCTTGATGCTTCCTCTCCCCTTTATTTTCCTCTATCCTTTAATTCTCTTTCTTTGATAAACTATTACATTTCAAGAGCCCAGTCTTTAATACTCCTTTTGTAGCTACACAGAGATTAGGAATGATCTACCCATTACCTACCGGAGAAGACTCACAAGCATCAGTTCCAAATGTTCTAAAGTAGTTTACCAGTCACAGAGACTTTGATGATGAGTGTGGGAGGAAGACAGAGACACACGGAGAAGGGAACACCATCAGCCTTCCTACACACACTCCTTATTAAGTTGAGTAATCCCCTCAAAGCTATTCAAATGAAATCTTGAAGCCTGATGCAAGTGATGTTGCAGGCAGACAGATAGATAATTCTGCCTATATAAATAACTATGAGAACTGCAGGACTTGACAAAAAAGATTCTCTAATTCCAAGCCTCCTCTCTAACCCTCTCGTCTCTCCACAAGAACTTATTCATTATGCAGCATCTGCATACCCCTAAAGGCATGGAGCTAGGAGTGGGTGAGCTAAAACCAGACTGGAACAAGGAAGCAATAAGTCTGTGAGCAGATTCTGGAACACAGGCTAAGGAAAAGGTTTCTTCTGCATCTGACCAGCAGCTCAGTAGAACCCAGCATTTCGGAGCTCAGAAATGAGCTTTCAGGTTCTTATTCTTCTAGAAAATCCTCCCCAGAAGTCATGTTCCCAAACACGTCAGTGTTAGCACTCGTCGAGATCCAGAGCAGGTCCCTGCCAAGGACTGGATTTAGATTTGTGGCTACGGTGGCCACTGAACTGAAATAAATGTCAGAGTTAGAAGCAGCAGGGACTAACGATCAAGCTTTTTTTGTGCATAACTAATGTGCCCAGGTAGCGCATGGCTATTTTTCAGCCTATAGTTAGGTTTCAGGCCAGGAAGAGCTAATGAGCCATATTTATTGTGGGACTGGCCACAACTGGTCTTGCTTTGTCCTAACGCTTGGAGGAACCCAGCCTTCAATGGCTTGTTAAATGGAAAAATGTTTTCATTTTGCATCTCTGTCCCCATTTTATGCACTTCCGAATCAATTAGTGCGAGCACCATGGCAAAAAAACCCATGTAAGAATGAAAGATATTCCCTGCGAATTTGGCTTGCGTGCTGTAAGCAGTACCAGGGGTTAACAGGACAGGAAGAGGATTAAAAAGAGATTATATTAACATTTAAACTTTAGTTTACTGTCTAAATCGACACGGGTTCTGGAAAAAAACATGCATGATTACTTAATTAAAATGCTTGAAAACGCATCAGAACGAAGCAAGATATGACCATACAGTAATGCTCCCCATTACTAAACTGCAAGACCCTGCTTTACAATACAGAAAGGCAAAAAAACTCTCTGAAGTACTAAATGTAGAAGTACTGAACAAAAGGAAACATGATTTTAAAACAGTGAGAATGAGCTAATCTTAAAAAATGCAGTGCTAACATCTCTTTGTAATAATACAAAGGAAGTAACACTATAGGATAGCTCAATATAGAGCTGTAAGCAAGCAATCATCATGTACTGATAAGAAAGCTTGTTCAAACAAGTGCTTTGCTTTAGAAGAGACCAGGACTCTTCATTTAATGAATTCCTGTGTGGTACAGCCATTAACTGCCCCTGATGTTTGGAAAGGACAAACAGTGAAATGCTCTGGCAGTGTTTTCCTATGGCAGCACTCAGTGCGCAGTCAGCACCCGTTTCCCCCCAAGCCCCTGCACAGTCCTGCACCAAGATTCATCTTTCCCATTTCCCTGCAGAGCATCCTCCCCAAAGCTGCGCACAGGGCGAGTTTGGAGGGTTTTACTGCCATGCTCTGCAGCAATCCCAGAGGAAGAAGAGGTTAAAGGAGTAGCTTGTACAGCAGGCAGTGGAAAGCAGCAGTACACAGTGCTTTATTGTTGCCTACTCCAGCAAAGCACACACACAAAAAATCATGTTTCCTCTGCCCCAGCCCTTCTTCCAAGAAATGTCAGCCCGATGGATGATCACTGCTGATTCAGTGCCCAGGAGGGCTCCTTTAAAGAAGAAAATTGCTGCAGCATTCACTGTATTCATCAAATACTATTGCTGCTCTCTAGAGGAACAAGAAGATCCATTGCCAAAGGAGAAACAGATTCAGAATCGCCTTATGGTAGCTGCAGTGATACATTTTTATTTTAAAGCAATGCCTTCCTTTGGTTGGGACCCAGAAAGGGACAAAATACAAGAGAGAAAAGAGAGAGATAAGTCAGGCTAGAGGAACAGCAGAGTTTGAGCAGCCTCTATCAGTCTCACTGCGGGATATTAGGAAGACTGGGAAGTTCAGAAGGAGGAGCAGGCGCTGCAGGAGTGACTCAGCATCCTTCTGCGGCAAAAGGGGAGGATGGCAGCAGCCACCGCCCTCCCCAGGCTGCCAGCACACGGCAGCAGGACAGGCACTGCAGCCACACCAGACCCCTCCCCATAGAGAGCTGGTCCCCTTCCCACAAACCTCCCTGCAAAGAACTGCAACAGCCACAGCTTCCTCCATAGCCACCGCCGCCCCAGAGCGCTCATAGGACCCATTCCCTAGGAGCTGGCTCCACGGAGAGCATCCGCAAAGCTGCCACATTCGCACCTCCCCACTGCAAGCCAGAGACCACCAAGCAATGCCTTTAACTTCCACATCCTACCCACAGGGAGCAGGAGAGCATCTGATCCCTTTTCATCTCCTGCACCCCATCTAATTCTCACATCATAATATACCACTGACTTTAACAACTGGCATAGGACAGGAAAGGGAAAGAGGAGGACAAACAGTACTGCATGTCCAGACCCACACAACGGAAGCTGCTCTCCCACATGAAGTGCATATGAGGGTGCACATGGGAAAAGAATCTCATGCTTGGTGTGCAAGGGCAGGCACAGAAGCTGACCCCTCTCATGCTGACCAGAGTGGGAAACTGGGCTCTTCCCTCTCCCACTGCGGAAATGGGCCCAGTTCCTGCAGTTCGGATGGACTTGGTGGGGAGATGCACTTGGTGCCCACAAACACCACCCTGTAAGTTAGTGCTTGGCACAGGCAGTAAGGAAGCGAGGGAGTACAAAGCCCACTCTTGCTCATGTTGTTAGGTTTATCTTGATTTCCTATCTGTTCCCATCTTACATCAATAGGGAATAGAAATTCCTTGTTTAACACCTTCCCCTTGAGCGCTGTTGATTTGGGGAAGGGGATAAATAGACATTTTCTACTCCCCAAACACCTTCCCTGGGAGAAACCAGTTCTGATCCCAGGGATACCCCAATCCCCTGATTTTGTTACACCATTTTTAGCTACTTGAGGAGTTTTATGCAGTATAAACCACAACCATTGGCTCTTGGGGTGAGATCTGGAGGTGATAAGGCCACTGAAAGCTCGCTAACTATATGAAAGCTGGTGCAAAGCAGGCAGTGCTGCTAATTGGAAAGGGGAAGCTTGCTCTTTCCAAGGCTTTTCCTGCTTGCAGCAGTTAGGCTCCCGGCCAAAGGGAGCCTGGGACATGGTAGCTCCTCCTTTATGCGGGACTCTCCTCCTTTCTCCCTCCCTCCCTTCTCCTCTCTCTTTGAAAGCTGGTGCCGTGTTGAATTCTTTGCCAGCAACTGGACCTGCTGCAGCAGCAGCTTCCCAGAGGGAGGGGGGAGGAGGCAGGCTGAGCAAAGCTCTCTCCAAGCTCCTCTTGACAGCAGCTAGTCAGACAGCCCCTTCTCCCTCTTCCTTCCCCTCTTGCTTATACCAAGCCTCTATCAATCCATAAATCCCCACTACAGAGAACACAAGCAGGGAAGGAGCCCACTGCAGGGACCGACCATCACATCCTTGCAGTGACAGGCAGAGGACACTGCCAAGGGCTGACGCAAGAGAGTCTGCCTCTCTTTTTCCATTTGCAAAAGGTCAGATCCCTCTCTACCACGTCCCATCCCTCCCCAAGGATGCACAGAGAAGCTTGTTTAAGCTTTTCCCTTGGGCTGCACCTGCCTCTGTTGCTATCCCTGACACACCAGTCCTAGGCCCTTATTAGACCTCATGCATGCAGATTCCCCTCTCCTTCTCTGAGGAGTCCAGGAAAAACAAGTTTCTGCTCCCTTTCTGCCTTCCCCGTGTCCCTAAAGCGCAGCCCCGTGGGGTACATCCCGGCAGGAGGCGCTGGAGGAGTACACGGAGCACTGGGTAACTGCAAACCCCGATTAGTCCTTCCTGCAGCCTTCTTCCCCTGCGTTCCTCAGTCCACTGCAGACTGTCCTGAGGCATGGCAAGCTTCCTGAAGGAGTAATGTAGGTCAGATTACATGGATAGTAATTTTGCACCTCAAGGCGAGCCCTAGATGCAGCTGTACAGTCTTGCCCAGCCTAAATGAAACCTGCGATGAGTGCTCTTTTAGCTCTGACCACAGCAGCATCAAACCTTGGGGGCCATCAAACTCAATAGGCTGCCTCCTGTCTCACTCATCAGGCTGCATTACTATAACAAATAACTCTTTCCTCCCCCTCAGCTATCCCACACATACACACTTGGATGAGGCAGCCTCAAAATTACCTCTGTGACTTGCTGTGCCTACAAATAAAGGCATTTGCTTACTCCTGGCTGTGCAGCGCTGCAGCAGCAGCCATCTGCAGGGCTGCAAGTGGCAGAATGGCTTCTCTGTCTGCAGCAGAATGTGCAGGCTCATAGCATCTAACCACCTCCCTGAACATCTGATATCCACATTTACCGGTCTTATTCCAAACTTCAGATGTTACCAGATTTAAAGGTCATATTAGTTACAAAAACAAGCCAGGTTGTGTCACTTCTTTGCTCCAATCAGCGGAAACAAGAGCACTGCCACGCTCACAAATGGCTTCAATAGATACACAAGGAGCATCCCAGCCTTACACAGAGTCACACAAGCAGATATTAGAGCTTGTACAAATGCCTTCACCAAAATCTTTTAAAGCATATTCCTCCTTAGGATGATAAACATTTTAACTGATCCAGAAGTGCTACTTCTGTGCTCTATGGGTATTGCCACACATTGCAGAGCCGGTCTGCTAGACAGAGCATGTAAATTCAGACAGCGAGCCTGCTCTTAAGCATCTGCAATGTAATTAGGCAAGAAGCATCTGCAAAGGAAAAACCTGAAGTCTGGGGCGTTGAAGACCCAGCCTCTAAGCTGCTGCTTTCCAGAGCAGAAAAGCTGCAAATGCATTTCAAGAGTAGTGCTGGACTTGCCCAAGATTGCACAAAGCACAAAGACTTCCTTAAATCTGGTTACAGCCATTTTTGGTCTGTGCCTATGAGCCGTCCTTAGATCTAGTTTTATTATATGAGGACTTTTTAGCCCATGAGCATAAAGGAAGCATCTCCCGACAATACAACCAATATTTATGCACTCAGGATTCTCCCTTTAAATGGAAACGAGCAGATAACTCCCTATACAATTTCTGAGGTGCCACTGAAAGATGCAGTACTCTCTCCTTGATGTTCCAGTATGTGGTGCAGTAACACAAAGAGATTAACAGTGTTTATCCTGTGGTTTTATCCTTCACCAATTGAAAATTTTCAGGAATTTCAGTTTAAAGAACAGAACTGGAAGAGATAATCTTGTCTGAATTTATACTGCATGAACTGGCGTAAGTGTAGCAACTCAAACTGCCACTAAAACCTCCTGGTTTGATGGTTTAGCGAATTACATACTTGAGAACCCTCTGCTACAACCTCTTGTCTTCTGCTTGTATATACCAGGACATGTAACCATGACACTGATGTGCTGCTGTAGGTGAGAGAGTGCTCTCAGCCTTCCCAAATGCCATCTCATCTGCAGGCAGGCACAAACCAGGAGGCAGTTAGAACGCTCCTCTGCAAAACAAATGGCTTTTACGCTGCTGCCCAGCTGGATTGTTCTGTTGTGCAGGCAGCTGCACTGAAAGGTGGAACATGACCTTCCATGTTCCTTCAGTACCTGAAATATGCTTATTATAGCTTCACAAACATCCTCTTATGGATTCCATCAGCAGAAGCAGAAAAATGAGAGATAAAAGGATGTATCTAGCTACCTCATCTTTCCTAATCCCCTGTCTACTCAGAGTGCTTTATCCTACCTCATAATAAATGGCCAGGTTATTCTCCTTGGAAAGCAAATTTAATACCATTTCTAGTCAGCTCTGATAGTCATGTTTGTGGATCAGCAGACCCTTGAAGATTTATCTCTTTCTCTTTTTACTGTGGAGGCCTAGAAACGGCACTCCTTGCAGCTACTGCAGAACTTCACTCATCTCAGCAGCAACGGACCAGCTAGGCAAAACCAAATGATCTCGCACACCTCTGCTGCTTAATTACTGGAGCCAATCTAAGTGCGTATGTCACCATTCATGCTGTTGGACAGGAAGCAGACAACCACTTAGAAGGTAACACTTAAAACCATCTGCTCAAGAGCCACAACACCCCTTTGAGACTCTGGAGTAACTGAAATAAATGACTGAGTAGCTTTTGGCAGTGCCAAGTAAGGAGACCGAGACTGGTTAGTTACAGAGGCTGAGTGCTTCTGAAGTTATTTCAATACTACATTTATTTTGTACATGCTTCAAGTTTCTAACCTGAGGGCTCTTCAAGTGTCAGAGATAGTGACAACACAACTGCTGAATATTAAAACTGGAAGATCTTAAGGTCCAGATCTCCAGAAAAATACAGGCTCCAAACTCCTTTTAGCATCACTTAAGTACAGAGGAAACATTCTCTGGGAACAGGATTAGCCAGAGGGTACTATTGTGAAAAGAGTTCACAAACGCACATTTAACAAACAAGAAAAATACGATTATGATGATTAAGCCACATGAAAAGAATCCGTAAGATTTATTCATGTAAACATTTGGCAGACGTACAGAAGACACAAACTAAATGTCTGGAACTGCTGAATTTAATTCACCATTGACGTTTTCACCACTAGCCACAGCAAGGGCTAAGAGCTTATCATCAAGACAGCAGAAGTTTCAAAAGAGTATGATAGATCCTGACCTCCCCAAGTCTTGCCTCCTGTTGTGAAGATCATGAATGTAAAGACAGAAGGCGCTGCACCTGCACAGGGCTCTCCGAAACACATCTCTCATTTTCACTAACAGCAAACCAGGGACTATTCCCATGATAAGTTGATCCTCCCACACTATGGGACTAACTACATTTTAGGCTTCAGAATCATAGAAGGCGATGGCTGCCACATAACATCATAGCTGTTCAGATGGAGTAAACCAAGATAAAAACCTGGGAACCCATCAAAACTCCAAACCCTGAAATTCAATCTTTTCATTACTCAGCAATGAAAGACCCCAAGACCTGCCCGTGACTCAAAGCTTCAGGGTTCCAGCCATGAGCAAGGCCCACTCAGAAAAAAGAAAACCAACAGCAGTTTTCATGGACAGGAAATACCCCCATTTCCCCCCAAAACCCTGCACAAATAAAGAGCAAACCCAGCAGCTTCTCATCTGCCCTTATTAACAGTATCAAGAAAACACTTGAACTCTCCCAGCTAACAGAGGCAATGAGAGCCTGCCAATCAGGCTGCAGAATTTATAAGTTAGAGTAAAAAAAGCCATTTTCTGTCTAGGAGGAGTCGTGCCAGAGATAAAACCCCTGCTGACCTCTGCAAATGTTTCAATTGAACCGCATTAGCATAAAACCAGAGCAGTGGGCTGCATTTCATTTTTTAATCCAATATCTGCATACATCCTTGACATCAACCTAAACAACCCAGTGCAATACCAAGAACCTGATGCATGCAAGACCTGATGTAGGAAATGAGGTGTGCTGGCTGCAGAGGTTTAGTAATTTTTATTCATGTACTGCAGAGCTGAGCTGCTTCAACTGCTGTGAACCCACCAGTCACCTCACTGCAGTACAACACTCAGTTCTACTGCTCACTCTTCTTCTGTGTTTGATGAGCACCAGTACGTGCCAGGCTATTAAATAATGGGATGCTGCTGGCTTGCTAAGAAATGCTTGCCCATATGCACAGGGGAAGATTATCCACATTCTCTGAGGTAGAGGGAGCTTTGTTTATAGCCCACATAAATTTTACTGCTGCATATGTGGCAAGGAGAAAAGTTTAGAGAAGAATTGTGTTACAGGGAAAGTGTTCCTCAGGTGTTCATCCGGATTCGTGATCAAGGGAAGAACATACCCTGGTCATCAGGAATTCAGACTGCTTGAGCTCCCTGCAGCCCACAGATACAAGATCTCTCTGTCTTCTACTTGTGCAAGCAGTCCACAAATAAATAGTCTTTCTGACCCACATTTTCATTTCATTGCCATTCATACTGGAAAATTTTTGGAAGGAAAGAGTCTCCAACTGCATTATGAGCCTATCATATGCTCTCAACTGTACTGTAAATGCAGTCTCCTCTCTTCTACCCTCTGCATCACCAGAACTAACTTCAGCTTGCACAGCCAATATATGGTCAGCAGAAATGAGAAAACAGGGCAATATTCACACTACTTGCCTCTGGATATTGCTGCAGCTATGAGTATTCAACCTCAAACATACGAGGGATATTAAATTCCTCCTATTATTATCATCTGGAGCTGCTCAAGCACCAGTTTTACAGCATACAGCCCTCAAACAAAACTGCATACACATAGTTATGTTCACTGAGTGTTTCGAACTTTGCAGGAGTCACAGAGCTGGTTTCCCAGAGCAACTCTTTGGGGCACATCAGCACTTAGGGTTCTCTTTGTTTCCTAAATGTTCAGGTAGCTCACTGGACTGATGAGAATGTCTGAGGTCCTTCCATTGCTTAACATGCACAAGTATAGACCATAAGTAGAAATCACCATATCACAGGGAAGCAAAGATTTGTAAGCATACATATTCAGCTGCAGACAGAGACACATGCATGACACAAGGCATGTAACTCATCTTTTTTAGCTACAGACAGAGACACATGCATGACACAAGGCATGTAACTCATCTTTTTCTGCAAAGAGCAAACATTGATTCTACTGCTTGCTTCCAAGCCTGGCAAGTTACTGCTATGGGATACCCTAACAATATGCCTATCAGTTGGCTTTATGATGTACCACAAGAGTCCATCCACTGATTCTAATCTTGCACAATCCAGCACAAACTGGATGTTACAACCAGCAAGATTGGTGACTTAATCTTAATGAATACAGAAGAACTGTGTTCTGTAACTCACCAAATCATGTGAGGGGACAGAAAGGAATCTGTTGCAATTCCTCAAAAGCTGATTCAGCTGAGAACTGTCACGATTCTTTGGTATTTTATGGCATTATCAAATACCACTTTTCAGGCAGCAGCGTTAAGTCAGGTAAGATCACTCACAAGGAGACAAAAGGCAAAGATGAAGCTCAGATCACCAGGTAGCCTTAAGTGGCAGGACTTCAGTGAAGCCTACAGCCCCGTGCCAGCTTACACCAAGCTTCTGATGTGGCCCTTGGTCTCAGGTCTAAGCACTTACTTCTCATGTTGGCAGTAAGACTTTGCAAATGAGTAAATGGTCCCTTTCAAAACAGGCCGAGCAGAGTGGGCTTTTTCAAACCGCAAACGTTGCAGCTGGCAAAGTAGGGGAATTGTAGCTGTCCAAGAACCTTTTTGTTGATGTTTAATTGCTGGAATCAAACGGAAGCAACACATCTATTAAATTGATTCTGGGAGCTCAGAACTAACCCTTGAAAATCCAAGGAGGAATCTGCCATCAGATTGTGTGGCCTCGTTTGGAGTCCTGATCCAAAGAGTAAACAAAGCTAATGAATCTTCTAATTAAGCATTCATTGATAGAGCTCAGATGAAAGAAGTGCCTGGCTGCTTCCTCAGGCTCTTGTAATCAAGAGAGAGCAAACTCAAAGTGAGCAAATTAATGTTACTGTGCACAGCAAAACAGAATTGGTGTAAGCAATAACCAAATAATGAAAGCTGCTCAGGCTCTTACTGTATATGGCATAAATAAGGTTCCCTGGGGTTTCCTCCCCTCCCAGAAAGCAAGCAGGAGCTACAAACACGGGAACCATTGGAGGGCAACTTCAAATCTGAAACCAGAGTTTCTCAGATCTAGTTCCCAGGGCGCTCCAGAAGAATTCTCTTCTTCAGTCATTGCAACACACCAGAGACTACAGCTTTGTACCTCTGAAAGATCAGTAAGAGAACCTACAGGGACAGCTAGGCATGCTCTACTGCATCCCCATCACACTGAATACCAGCACAAAGTGTTGGCTGCTACCACGAGCCTGTTCCAGCTCTCCCCTTTCTCCTTCAGAACTGTAGTGATCAATCTTCTCAATAAAAATCAGTCAATGCACACCACATGGTGACACTGAATGCAGTATGTTCAATTTTGAATTTGCAGTAAATTTATTAACAGTTACAGAATACAGAGAAAGGAAATCGCTTAATCATGCTTTACTATGTATAGCACCTCTCAGCTGCCTGTTCTGTGAGTATAGGTACCACGCACAGATCAGCTCTTACCATCTCATTTTATGCATTGTATAAAAAATAGGATGTTGCACAACACATCAGAGCTCTGTAACCCTTCCAAGAGCAGGAGTGTCTGACTCCCCGCTCCCAAGAACTGTGCCCTCATGGAGTAGAAGCAGCTAAAATGAAAACAGTACAAACACTGCTTTTGCTTTTCTGACTTAGAACTGCCCAGTTTCTGCGCAAGTTCAAACTAAGCAGGCACAGCTCTTTCTATGCTTCTGAAATCAGACCAGGAGCAGACAATGCAGATTTCATTCTGCACCTCAAACCCCAAACATACCTGCTACGTTTTCTGCTGGGGAAACCAGTCTGATTTAAAAGCAGAAAGGCAAACCTCACTAGACTTCAATGCCCAAGTTTTTTGCAGCACAGGGAAATGTTCACTGACTCTGGCTGCATCCAAGTAACTCCTTGGTGCTCAATGGGGCCCTAACACAGGGTTAAACCTAAACTCTTCCTTGAGAAAATGCCACTTGTAGACCGAGTACATGGTAATTACACAGTATGTAGCAGAGGAAAATGTACAAACAAGAATGTATTGACATGGAGTGGATTGCTTTTGCTTATACAGCAGTAGCACAGCTGCCATTTTATCACACCACTACTGTCACTTGGGTATCATCCATCATAATTATTTAGGTCAGCCAACAAAGGGGAGGCTTTCAAGGGCTGAACCTGGACTTGGGATTCTTCCACCTTAAGTTTGTGTTAGACAAAACCATGATACTCGCTCCTAACTAAAACAGCAAGAGAGCAGCTTTGTCTTTAGCAGATAGGGCCTTATTAATAAGCTGCTGGGTGACTCAGCTCATCTCTTGTGACTGCCTGCCCACTTTTTTCAATGCATCTTGAATAAAGACGAGACAAACGGCACAGGCCATTTTGTTCTAGTTGGAAGCCTGCGTTTACCCTGTTCACTACTACTTCAGTGATTTTTCTAGCAATAATGTACCAAGAAGCTAGACTATATTCTGCATTATAGCTAAAAGCCTTAAGGGAGACAAAGGGGAAACCATAGTTAGCATTACCCTGTACCTAGAAATACAAGCTTCTGAAGCAGGATGCCTTCAGTAACAGCTTTCTTTTCCTTTTAGTAACAAAGCTTCCTCCTTATCTCTGAGTCACACAAACTCAAGATTGAAGGGCTGTCTGCAGACACTCTGCTCTCCCTCTCTAAAACAATACGAGAAAGAATATTAACAGCTTGCAATTACAAAGCTTACTTTCCTGAGACATGAAGCACAGTTGTTTTTAGAAGCCGAGGTATATTCATTTATTAATACATGGCATAATAAATGATACCGTTAATAATTCTTATGCTCAAATTAAACGTAGGAGAGATTAGCATCAATCCCATGGCATGAAACAAGGAATGCCAGTTTGCATTCATTGTTTCCAAGAACAAGTTATGTTTAAAAGCTCACTGAATCTCTTGACCAAGCCCACTGTGAATCTTGTCATCTGCTGTAATGTCCATATTGCTACAAAAATGAGCTCTTTTGGACCAAAGTCAAAAACCAATCTTGTCTGAATCTAAAACATATCAGCACATAAAACTATACCTGCGCTGCTGCACTTTGCATATTCAGCATCTGAACAATGGATACCTGTCCTAACACACGTGAATACAACTGCCACTGAAATTCAAATCACAAATAGTGACCACAAGTTGCAGTAGAAGCCACACTTGCAGTGCTTGTAAATGGGGAGCAATTCCATTGATCTTGCATTGATTTGCAAAATGAAATCTCTCATCAGCTCTACTGTGATACAGGGACACGTAAGCCTTTATGAGCAATTTGTACAGCTCATTCCACCTAGCATGAGCTCAGATGAAGAGACTGCAGCTTTGTACCTCTGGTAGGCCACTGCCCTTCACAGCTTAATACCCCTCAAGTAGCCTGAATCCTCCAACAGGTCACATTCTGCTTGAGATCAGTACAAGACAGAAGGAAACACAATTAACCCAACCCTGCTCTACCTTGAGTAGATGACTGGTATTGAGCAAGCACCTCTTTGTGCCAGAAATTTACAAGTACCATTGCAACTGCTAACAGGCACACCGGTTAATTCATGTGCATTCCTAAGTCTTTCCCCTTTCTTAGGAAACAACTAAGTATTTCTGTGGTATCTCTTCATAAACACCCACCAACCCACAACTCCATTTACTCCTTCCTCAAGAAAACCTTGAGTTTGGTTTGCAATACATTTGCCCTTCTGACCCAGGCAATTTATCATCACCTTCTCAAGCACCCACTGAAGTCTGTGCTCAACCCCCACTCCATAAATCCTGTTATGCTTTAATCAACCAGTGGCTAATAATCAGCATCAGAGGTAGCTGCAACACAGCTGCCTCATTTTAATCTCTGTATTAGCCAGATTAGGCAAGGATAAATATTCAGTCTCTATGGTCCAAGCCTCAGATTTGCCTCTTGAAAAACTCAAGGAACGGAGGAAGCAAAGCTTGGTAACTAGATACTAATGTATTTTACACACACTGCAAACAACACCCCATTATGTTTCTTCATTCATGTAATTACCTGGTTATTAGGAGCCACTCGCTAGAGAATATGATGAGAACAGCAACAGTTCAGAGCAGGCACGCCTTGCAAACACTGCAAACTGAACGAGAAAAACACTACTTACATGAGCTGCCTCTGGGCTGTGAGGGCAGCGAGGGCTGCACCCAGCTCCCCTGAGGGACAGGGCCTCCCTAAAAGCCCTCCTGCAACACGGGGCTTGCAATAAGCTCCGGAGACCTCTTGTAAAGGTGGCTTACGAGGAAAACAACATGGACAGAGGGGGTGACACACAGGCTTGGGGGCAGGACAGAAGCCAGGCGGGGGCCCGAAGCAGGCCTGAGGCTGACCCCACCAGGGCCTGAGGTAAACCCCACAGAGGCCTGAGGCGAGGACGATGCGAGACGGCCCCACTCCGGAGCACGCTAATGGGGAGCACAAACGAAACCCTCCGCAACCCGCGGAGCGCAGCCCAGCGGGCCGGACCTCAGCGCACCGCCGCTTCTCTCCGCCCCGGCCCCGCCCGGCGGCTGCGCCAGCGCCAGCCCGCCCGCCCTTCCCGCCCATAAATACCGGCGGTCGGGGGGCGCCGGTCCGCAGAGCAGGTGCTGGCCCCCGGCAATCATGAGCTCGTACGGCTACGACCCGTTCTTCCCCTCTTACAAGCGCCGCTATGCCGAGAGCCCGCGGCTCCATGTCTCGGCGATGCGCAGCAGCGGCGGGTACAGCTCCACGCGTTCGGCGTACTCCAGCCTGTCCGCGCCCGTGTCCTCGGTGTCGGTGCGCCGCAGCTATGCCACCTCCAGCGCCTCGGGCTCCCTCCTGCACTCTGTGGACAGCCTCGACCTTAGCCAGGTAGCGGCCATCAGCAACGACCTCAAGTCGATCCGCAGCCAGGAGCGGGCACAGCTGCAGGACCTCAACGACCGCTTCGCCTGCTTCATCGAGCGGGTGCATGAGCTGGAGCAGCAGAACAAGGTGCTGGAGGCGGAGCTGCTGGTGCTGCGGCAGAAGCACGCCGAGCCCTCCCGCTTCCGCGCCCTCTACGAGCAGGAGATCCGGGAGCTGCGCTTGGCCGCCGAGGAGGCGACGAGCGAGAAGCAGGCGCTGCAGGGCGAGCGGGAGAGCCTGGAGGAGACGCTGCGCGGGCTGCAGGCGCGCTACGAGGAGGAGGTGCTGAGCCGGGAGGACGCGGAGGCGCGGCTGCTGGAGGTGCGGAAGGGCGCGGACGAGGCGGCTCTGGCGCGGGCGGAGCTGGAGAAGCGGGTGGACAGCTTGCTGGACGAGCTGGCCTTCCTCAAGAAGGTGCATGAGGAGGAGCTGGCGGAGCTGCAGGCGCAGATCCAGTACGCGCACCTCTCCGTGGAGATGGACGTGTCGGCCAAACCCGACCTCTCGGCCGCGCTGCGCGACATCCGCGCCCAGTACGAGAAGCTGGCGGCTCGCAACATGCAGAACGCCGAGGAGTGGTTCCGCAGCCGCTTCACCGTCCTCAGCGAGAGCGCGGCCAAGAACACGGACGCCGTCCGCGCCGCCAAGGACGAGGTCTCGGAGAGCCGCCGCCTGCTCAAAGCCAAGACGCTGGAGATCGAGGCCACCCGCGGCATGAACGAGGCGCTGGAGAAGCAGCTGCAGGAGCTGGAAGAGAAGCAGAGCGCTGACATCTCTGCCCTGCAGGTGGGGGGGTCGGCTCCGCGGGGAGGGGGGCTCTGGGGGCGCTCAGGCGTGCATCGCTTTCAGCTCGTACAGTAGCTGTATTGTAAGCCGAAGCTGTGAAGCGTTAGGAAGCTGTGATGCAAAATGCGACAGAGCTATAGCGTGTGATGTATCATTAACTATATGCCAGTCAAGCCTGACTCTGTCGCTATAGAAAAGATATCCTTAAGCTAAAAGTAGAAAAAACTCATAAAGTCTAAAACGGAAATAAAGCAATAAGCAAATTTCATGCATGCTTTTGTCCTCAAGATGGCAGAAAATTGGGCTCTTTAAATAGCAATGGAATACTGGGATGTAGATATAGGGATGGGAAAACCCTGCTAGGGAAGGTGGGATTTGGTAAGTGGTGCCTCGTTGGCTGAGGGTGGAGTTGGAGCTGTTCTCTGACTGCAAGAGTAAGATTAAGTTAATAGGATTGGAGAGATTCCTTGCACAGTATTAGACATGGAAGGGTTTTACGCTGTCAATGTTGTTGCTTCCAACAGGATACAATCAACAAATTGGAGAATGAGTTGAGAACCACCAAGAGTGAAATGGCTCGGTACTTGAAGGAATACCAAGATCTGCTCAATGTGAAAATGGCCCTGGACATCGAAATTGCTGCATATAGGTATGATGGGGGTAATGTCGTAAGTCAGAATTCCCATTCTCTCTTTGGGAGAATTCATTCTGTTCATCATTTCTCTAGCAGAAATGTTCCTAGATAGATGTCAGAGTTTAATCACGTCTTCTCCATTGCCTTGCTATTGGAAGAAGCTGAACTTATGAGATAAAATACTTGCTTAAAGCAAGATGTTCAGTGTAGCAAGTTTCAGTGAGTATGATAGTAGGAGTTCTCTATGCATATGCATACGTATCTTGGCAATATAATCTCAGTTCTTCATCTTTACAAATAATAATACCTGATTTGTACTTACAGTGAAGATTTCTCAGTGGAATTTAACAGAGGTGGCTGTGTTCTCAGTATTGAAAATCCATGGCATGCTTTTAAGAAGCGGCTTTGTTTCTAACTCTAAGAAGCAATTTCCTGCAAAGCAAACATTTTGCAGCAGAATCGCAGCTAAATAGCTGTCTAATGTTGTGTTCCAGATACTGTTAGCGGTGGCAAATGCTGGAGAAGTGTTTCTGTGAATGCCACAAGGGGGGATTTTAAGAAAGTGGCTATAAACCTTCTCTAATAGCTAAATGTAACATTGAATTTGGATCTGCATTGTTCACCGCAGCCCTGCATGTTACTAAAACACACCTCTAACTTCACCTGCTATAGGAACCAAATCCTAGAGGTTGTGTTCTTATAATTTCACCTCAAACTTAAAAAAGATTCCAAGAAAATAGGGTACTATTGCCACATAGTTATTCATGATGGGCTGTTTCTTTACACTCATAAATATGCAGTCTCAAAGGCTTGCACTGCTCAGAGCATGACAGTATCTTAGCCCGTGCCTCATTACTGCTCCAGCATAATGAAGTGATTTCTACCTGCTTTTTCCTGCTAGGAAGCTGCTGGAAGGTGAAGAGACCTGGCTCAGTTTCACTAGTGTGGGAAGCATCACCAGTGGCTACACCCAGACTGCCCCGACTTTCGGCAGGTCTGCCTACAGCGGTCTCCAGTCCAGCTCCTACTTGATGACAACCCGTTCTTTCCCCACATACTACTCCAGTCACGTCCAGGAAGAGCAGATAGAAGTAGAGGAAACAGTTGAGGCTGCTAAAGCAGGAGAGGCCAAGGCAGCCCCTGCAGAGGAAGGTGAGGAGGAAGAGAAAGAGGAAGGTGAGGAAGAAGCAGGAGGTGAAGAGGCTGAAGAGGAGGAGGAAGGTATTTATAGTTACTTTCAAATCCCTCTCTCATGCTCCACCCTGCTCATGTGGGGTAAACCCCAGAAATGCTGATGAGGTTTAACAGTTAGATCGCTCTCGCTGTCTGCTCACATCAGCAAAGGGTTGTGGGATTAAGCGCAAAGATGTAGGCAGGAAACCTTGACTATTGAATGTCAGGTAAGGTAAATGTTCACTATCAGGCAGATTATAGGACTGATTATGCTCCCTTGGAAATCACTGGATCTTTTTTCCATTCAAGTTTCTAAAACCAAGAATAATAATACTTTAACAGCATGTAATGTTACGGCAGCAAACAGTATTTAGCTAATACAGACATCCTCAAACAGAAGGGGCAAGGATATCCTGAGCTAAATAAAAATTCCCAGAGAGTAGCCTGTGATAACAGGAATGTCGGCTGGTGTCTGTGGATGTGGGATAGCAGTAGCTGTTGCCTGAGGTCTAGGTAGTTTTCTTGTCCAGTCAAGGTATATGCTACTTCCTTGCTGCCCCAAACTCGCATCCTTAAAATGTAATAGGAATGTGAACCAGTGTGGGGTTTCCCAACTTTGATTGCAGGATTTAACCTACGCAGCTGAAACTGCATTGGTTACCATTGAACTACTTGAGGTTATTAATGTAATGATTAATGATAATGATAGCGAAAGAGCCAATTGGAGGGCAATGGCACGATTCTTTTAAGTCTTTGCATAAGGCTTAAAGCAGTGAGTCCACAGTCAGTATTTTTCAAGGCCATGATTTTGAAAAGACCTAGAAAGTGTTTGACTCCCTCTAAAATAGAGGATGCGTTGATTGTGTGGTTTTCTTGTCCCCCCTTGTAAGTCCCAGATAAATGTCCCTGCTTTCATGCAAAATGAGTCGCCAGCCGCATCTTGTTCAGCTGTGCCCAGATTGTGCGGTTTAAGGATGCAAGTGTGCTGGCTCCCATTAAATTTGGATTAGGAACAGTACAAAGATGTGCAAAATGTCTCTGTCTTTCCAAGGTGCTAAGGAAGAATCTGAAGAAGCCAAAGAGGGTGAGGAAGAGGAAGAAGGGGAAGAAACAGCAGCTGAAGAAGGGGAGGAGTCTCAGGAAACTGCTGAGGAAACCGGTGAGGAGGAGAAGGGAGAGAAAGGAGCAGCAGGAAAAGAAGAGAGTGAAGTGAAGAAGGCGGCTTGATTTTGGGGCAGTCTGGCTTTCTCATCAGGTCAACAGAATCAATGATGATGGACTGAGCTAACATTGCAGTCTCACATATTTAATTCAGTGACCACTGAGGTTTAAAGTTAATGATCTATGATGTTTCTCTGTGCAGAGTATCAGTATGCTTGCAGAGCACCCACTGGCTTGCTCCCTGAATGCCGCATGGTCTTCACGTATGAATTCAGGGGTTGTCTTTCTTGGGTGATTCAGAACCTTAAAATTTAAAATGGGGGGAAAAAAATAAGTCATGGGAATGAAAGTTACCTTTAACTTGCATTTAAAATAACTATGGAAACCTTGGGTGGGTAAAATAAGGGAGGCTTCAATAAGTATGTGCAATAAAGCTAGTCAATAAAGTTACAGAAATGCTTACACGGATTCCTTGTACGTGTCATGTGTCACCGATGCGTTTGAAAGGTTGGTGATGTATTGCACTCATCTTTCAGGCCTGTGTAACAGGATATGGGATGGTGGTTTCTGTCTCACTGATGTGTTTGCGGGGAGAGATATGGGGGCAAAATTTCTTGGTGGTGCTGTGAAATTTCACATGGAAATGTTACAATAATAGATCCGCTGGTGTTGGGAGTGCTGTGATTTGTGATGGGCCTCACTGAGCTCTGGTGTGGCACAGGCTCCTTTTTGCCTTTGGAGAAAAGGAGACATTTTAACGAGCCAATTCAGAAGCAAAATGCAAACATGGCTTTAAACATTGGTAGGAAGCTGTTCAGCGGCAGGTCAGTGATGGGAGAATGACTGAGGATGTAGCTGAGACTTGGGGCAATGTCGAAGAATAAAAGGGGGCTGCAGTGAGGTGTTAGAGGGAACAAAATGTGGGGGGAGCTCCCTGTGCTGCTTGAATGAGCTGCCTTTCCAAGGTGTTACCCCAGGTTAATGCACTATGGACTGAAGATGCTATTTTCTGGTCTAATTTGTCCAGGAACAAAATAGGAACCGCTCAAACAGCAGCGAAGCCTGGCAATTCTGAAAGCAACATCCTGTGGCCTGAGCCTGTGTATTTTCCATTAGCTCAAGTTGCTTAAAATTAAGCCTGGTGCTAAGGGCAAGTACGAGACTAAGGCTGCAACTTAAACCCTTTTACATAAGCTCAACCCATGGAAGGCCGTGTTAGAACGGGCGTTACATGGGTGCACTGGATTTTTTTGCAGTCGGATGGATTTTTGCATTGGAGTTTGGGTACCTTTCAGCTTTGTGCACTGAGTTTGTGGCATTGGCTGATTCGCATTGGGCCTCAATGGTAATGTTCAGAGAAGAACGAAGTGTCTATACAAATTTCAGGGGTGTTCCAAAAGCATCTCCTTTTTCAGAGTTCAAAGCATTACAAAGATTATGATGGATGAGGTAAGAACTTACACCAGTTCTTTCCTTCCACATTCCTATCAGGAGAAAGAAAAGCTTTGGTAAAACAATTCAGGCAATGGAGCTTGTATGTGTATGTAATAAACCCATTAACTCCTGTTGAGGGAGTTCCAGTATCATTTCCAGATGCTTTATTTCCCCCCCACACACTTTCTTGGGGAGTTTGATGCTTTTTGAGGACCAGGAGACAAACGTGTAATTGGTTTTCCCTTTTTTCAACGTCATTTTAAGTCTTTCTTTTCATCTTTCCCTTCCGCTTTTAATGGCGATGTTTCTACATCGGTTTATGCAGACTCACTCTTACAAAGCAGATTTTCTGTCTCCAGGAGGGTGGTGTGGGTACTTGCAGCATCATGGGCCAGAGGCTTGACCACACTGTTTGCTCAGTGCTTTTAAAAGCTATTGAGGGGCTTGCAGGAGAGCTGCTTCTGGCAGGATATGATGCCTTTGGCTCAAACAGCAGAACATTGAGTCTAAGGGATGATACCTGGAATTTCACCTAAGTGCCTATCAGAAAATGCTTAATGTGGCGTTTCAGTTGGAGAGAAGTGCTGCTTCTGCAGAGCCTAAACTCTGTGATGCGCCAGGTCAGAACTCAGCCATTAACGCCAAGCCACTCTTACAGAGATTGGCTTAAAACCACTTCCTCATCCTGCCTGTCTCCAAGCACCCTGAGCACCTTTTAACTCCTCAATCCCTGATCTTATTTCCTCTTTCATGGCTTTTTCTCTTTTCATGGGTAAATTCCTCTTCATTCTGTCCTTCGTATCCCTGTCTCTCCCATGAAAGCTTGCAGCTCTCCAAAGCCTTGCAGCCGAGGTGCTCTCAAATCAGAGTTTCACCACCAAACACATTTCTCCTTGCAGCGTTTCGCAGCCCGATCCCCACTCCTTATGTTATTTTTAATGTATTGCAGCTAAAGGAGAGATTTCACAGCTCTGCAGGAAATGTGTGAGTCACAGCAATGAGCTGCAGAGAGTGACAAGCTGCAGTGACCGTCCAGCCTGGTCTGTCACCCTGCTCCTACCTTGCTGCTAAGGTAAAGTGGTGGGAGGGAGGATGGAGCTGGGAGCCGAGATGCCCTCAGGGTTGTGGGGATCCTACTGGCAACACTTGTTTAACCTTAGAAAATCCAGGCGCTCGCTTTGACGCAATGCAGTAAAAGCAGGCAGAGGGAGGCAGGATGGAAACTTTAACCCAAGTTGCAGCTGCAAGTAAAGCCATGGGGCTGCCTCTGAATTTTCCCTTGCTGTTTGGGCACATGGGGTCTGGATCATGCCGAGAGCTCATCACAGGGAAGACAAATAGAAGGAGGTCCTGAATGCTTTTCTTCAGACGCACATCCACACACTCCTGTTCCAGTCAGCAAGAGTACAGGTACAATACCCAGATTCTAGGAACGTACCTTCTGATAACTCAGTAATTGACAGTTCATCATCTGCTGCCTTCCTGGTTAGTTATGGGTAGTTTAATCCTGAATAGAGAAGGAAGAAAGCCCACACGGGAATGGGAAAAGCACAGACTGATGCTGGGAGAAGATTCTAGTGCCTGACTCAGCTCCCTGGCAAACGCAACCTATTTGTGTTTTGTAACGCTTCCAACTTTGTTTCCACCTGGAATGTAGTTCTGGGATGCTGGAAATATCCGAATTGTAGCATCTCCACAATCCAGTATGGTAAAAAGATCCTCTTCTAGAGCCCTCCGGCTCCTGAAGTCACAGGGGTCTCGGTAGCTCACCTTAAATAAGGCTCATAAATCCTCATAGTCATTTCCTGTAATTATTGTTTTTCCCTTCACGGAGTCCTTTTCATATTGATCCATGAACTTTTGTGTCTGTAAGTAATTAATCCCTTCACTGGTTATGCAGAGTCTGAAGAAATAATTGGTGCAGAACAGGCAAATAACATACTATTTATGCATCTCTGCCCTGGAATTATGCTGTCTCCTGAAACTGTTTGACTGCAGATGTCAGGAGACAAAACCTCTTGGCAACGCTAACTATGAATGGGTTCTCATAGTTTTATAAATATTTAGAAATGCATTAACCACTTGCTTATTTCTCCTAGGATTTGATGGAAACATTCGCAGTGGGAGCAGGCTAAACTCACAGATTTATTTTGTGTAGTGAAGCAGAGGCAAAATCCTGCAGTTGTGGGTAATAACTAAAGGCTGGGATATGTTTTGGGTGGAAAACCAGGGGAAATTAGGATGTTTTTAAATGCCCCAGCCTGGAATTTGCCTTCCCCATAGGCTATGCAGTGAATTCCCAGAACCAGTCAGGAAAGCTGATGTACCCTGGGCAGAAGTGTGGATACAGCTGCCTTGTATGGGAAACTGCAGTCCTGGTTGGGCTGCCTATGTGCAAGGAGAATTGAAACCACATGAAGAATAATCTCTAGATCCTTGTGGCTGTATCCTCGCAGGACTAAAGGGAATAGCATGAAAAACAGCAAACCAGCCTGGGATCACACCTGCATCCATGAAAGCCCACACTAACAGTGCACTTGAGCTGACATCAGCATTTAATTCACCATACAAGGTGACCCTTCTCCATTTTGATGCTGACGGTACCTGACTTTCTGTGCTCGCGCACTGGCTCGGCACTTTGTGACATTTTAGCAGATTATAGAACCTATTTGGAAGCACAGAAATAGAAGGTTTTATGTTAAATATTGGTCTCCGGTTTAGTTTTTGGGTTTAGTGGTGGTGGTCTCTCAAAAACTTGGATTAAACCCGAGAGACAAAGAGCTTCAATGCTCACAAACCACTGGGCATGTCTGTATTTTACCATAACTTGGTGCAACCACTTCCTGACGATAGATGACTATGACTGGGCTACCTCTTCTTCATAAAGATACAGCTACTTTCTGTCACATACACATGTAACTTCCACAAATAAGCTCTCTAGAGAGCAGCTGCCATTTAATTTGCTAACTCGGCTCTAATTAAACGTCACTCAAGCAGCAAGCTGTTGAGCACAGATTTCCAGTATTGATATCAGCAGGAGAAGCAGTCATTGCTTTGCTGCACAAAGACATTCAGCTTTATTTGAAAGGTTTCTCTGCTGTGGACTTTCTTGCAGTGTCTGCAGTGAGGAACATGCAGAACCCTTCCAATTAGAAACTACTTGATCTTCAGTTATTGGTAGGGGAGAGGACTGGAAGGCATATGTGAATCACAGATTTCGATCAGACCCTCAATTATTCAGCAGATTTCAGGCCAGTCCATGTAGTGAACAGGCTTAGAAGCGATTTGCATTTCTTTGCTGGTTGCGAGAGTTAAGGCAGTAGCTGTGTTCTTCATTTTCCGTTTGAAACATGATAAAAATAGTCACAATATTAATCCTGTAATAGGATATATGAGTTCCCCAAATTGGGGTCAGAGCCCTCCTCTTTTTCCCTTTGTTTCATTTGTCTCCATTTATTCTCCATATAGTGGGATTTTAGAAGGCCCTTTAATGGGCTTTCTTCTTAATAAAGCCAGCTGGGAAGTGGCAGTGGACAAAGGCCAAAGATTCCTTTCTATTGGAAGTTTAGAAACGCTGTGATTTGGTTTTATCTGTCGGTCACACCAGCTATAATCTGAGCCCGATCAGCCTCAGTTCAGGCTCTGGAAGGTTCTCATTTCTACAGCCATTCTCAAATGGTTAGATATGTAAAATATGAGTTCGGGATATTTTGATCCATGATTCCAGTCAAAGAGTTTCCTTTTTCCGGGAATTTGCTTGCTCTCAATTTTGGAATTTAGTGTTTAGAAGCAGATTGCACCCATGGATCACTGGAGACAGATAACTGATAAGGATGTTCCCATATAATTAATGCAGGAGGGGAAAGATAACCAGAAGCCACCCTCTTTTGATGGACACAGTGTCTTGGTTGACTTAATGGGGCCTTGCACACTGAAGTGAGAAACAGGTCAGACAGTCACTCCTCACAGGGAAAGTCAAGGAACAGTCTGGAAATCGCATCTTTAAGGCTCTCCTTGTACATGAAGACTGGTGTGCAGGGAGGAAAATTACACTTGCAGCAGAGTTTAACACTTGTACCCTTAGTACAGGCAGGATTGCTAAGATAAGCAATGCAGGCAGCACATGGCTTAGAGACCTTTCCATTGCTAGCAAAAGGAATTGCAGCCCTCTAAGCACCTAAAGGCAGCAGAGTTTAATAGATTCCTCTTTAGAAAAGATGGGATATGATTCCTATATATTTGCTTAAACCAGCTCAACTACTTGTGTTTTATGCCAGGAAATCTGTTCATCCTCTGCAACTCAAGCTTGTTTTCTATGTGAGGACACCAAGCAGCTTATCAACCCATGCAAGTGTGCTCCTGTTCAGGACAGAGGATCAGACTCTAGGGAAGGACCCGAGCTGGAAAGAAGATCACCAAAGACAAATCTCATTTTCAGTATTGACCTTTATTGAGCAAGAACTGCTGTGACTTTTACATCAAACAACAAAAGGTTGCGTACTGTGCATGTCAACTAGGTTCTCCCATGAGCAAAAGTCCACCCTAAATTGCACCAGTGAGGTAAACATAATTATTCATAAGTAGCTTTTTTTGTTAAGGCTAGGAGAGTTCTGGTTCTCAGGAATATTCTACGACTGGTTTCTGTTTGTCTTTTTGGCTCAGTTGGTTCTTTGCATAATACATCTTAAGTCATCCCTCAGATACGTCCCCCCAACAGCTCAGGAGATTCAGAAGCTTCCTCTGCACATTTCATCTCATGCACTATTATAGTAGTTATTTTTTGTAGAGCCCCAAGCTCTGTGGAGGGAGCACATCTTGAGCCTGCATGCATTCCCCCCCCCGTCCCCTTTATATTGCACAAAAAAGTAAGATACTGTGTGTCTGGAGCCTCCATGAGAGAACCCGTTCTGCTTTGAAGCCGTCACTCACATGCATTTTGCAGCTGTCGTATGGCTTAACCTTTTGCACCGACCCAAGCTCGAGTTTTAACTTAGCTATGATTTGGTTTATTCGGCCTCTTTAATCTCTTTTACTACAGCGTGTGAAGTGACTTTCTCCACTTTCTTGGTGGACACTAATTTCTCCTCAAAGCTTTCTTCGTGTTCCTCCACCTTCTGAGTGACCGTCACCGACTTGGTGATGTATGTGGTTGTACTGTCCCCGCCTTCACCAGTGATCTTCTCTGCTTTTTTGGTTACTACAACTTTCTCACCCTTATCATCAGTCGGGCTCACATCCAGGCCATTGGTGACAACTCCCTTGTCCTCCTCCTCAACCTCCTTCCCTTTGGATTCCTCCTCTGCCTTTTTCTCCTCCACCTCACCATTCACTGCAATGTCTTCTTTCCTCGACCCCTTCTCTACCTCTGCGCTAATCTTGGTTACCTTTGTGACGGTGACGGTCTCCTCCACCACGGCCTTCCCATCTTTGACTGGGGAGGGTGGCTTCTCTGGGGAGCGGGGCTTCTCCGGGGAGCGGGGCTTCTCCGGGGAGCGGGGCTTCTCCGGAGTCGCTGGTTTCTCTGGGGAGCGCGGCTTCTCCGGCGTCACTGGCTTCTCCGGTGCCACTGCCTTCTCTGGGCTGGCCGGCTTCTCTGGGGTCACAGCCTTCTCCGGGGTCGCTGCCTTCTCCGGTGTCACTGCCTTCTCTGGGGTCGCTGCCTTCTCTGGAGAGGTTACCTTTGGTGTCGCTGGCTTCTCTGGAGACGCTGCTTTCTCTTCCTCCTTGGCCACTTTCTCAGCGCCTTTCTCCACCTTCTGTTCTTTTCCTGCTTCTGGCTCTTTCGGGGCAACCTTGGCCGGCTCCGTTACAGGAGATTTAGGGGGGGACTTAGGGGGTGACTTTGCAGGAGGCGATTTGACCTTCTCTACCTTTGCTGCTACCTCTTCGGCTTTGCCCTTGGCCTCAGCTACCTCACCCTCTTCCTCAGCCTCCTCCCCTTCTTCCTTTTCCTCTATTTCTTCCTTTTCAGAACCTCCTTCTTCTGCTGCATCAGATTTTGCAGCTTCTTCCTCCTCCTCGGCTTCTTCTTCCTCCTTTTCTTCCTCAGCTGCTTGTTCTGCAGCAGCCTTCTCTTCTTCCTCTGCAGCCGCTTCTTCTGCCTTTTCTTCCTCCTGGGCTTTGACTGCCATCTCTTCTGCAATAGCTGCTAGGGCATCTTCCATTTCAGACTTCTCATCTTCTACCTTTGTCTCTTCAATGATTTCTTCTACAAACTTGTGCTGGACCTTCAGCTTTGGTGGTTCAATCTTTGTTTTCTGAATCTTAGTGGATGCTATTGTGACTGATGGTTGCCTGTGTGTGAATATGGGTCCAGTAATGCTTCCAGAGAAGGCACTGAATCTTGTCTCTTCACCCTCCAGCAGCTTCCTAAGGGAATCAGGAGGAGAAAAAAATGAGCATAGAAACCAAATGTAAGGGACAGGTATTAATTGTTTCCCTGTCAGCAGGATGGAACCAGCTTGTATATGGAATATGCTAGAGCTGATCAGCATAATCCACCCCTTACAGCCCCAGCTCAGCTTTCCTTGAATCTGCTCTTTGTAAAACTCATATTCACCAAAAGCTTTTAGCTTGGTTTGCATGTGGCAAGTGTAACACCTTCAGCTGATGCGTTGAAATACATCTTTAAGGTCGAAAGCTTCATTAGGGCTTAAGTCAGTGAAGAGCATGGCAAAGTAATTTACTGCATTGGATGCATCAGAACTTCAGCACACAGAATTTGGCACAGCCCAACAAACCCAGATGTGGCCGAGACATCCAGAGCCAATTAGAGCTTATTCAAGGCCAGGCTGGATGGGGCTTGGAGCAACCTGCTCTAGTGGAAGGGGTCCCTACCCACGGCAGCGGTTGGAACTGGATGAGCTTTAAGGTCCCTTTCAACCCAGACAGGTCTGTGATATGCCCTCGTTCAGTAGTTCGGGCATCCACCTTTCTTGTGCATCTATGAAAGCTGAAGAGACTGTTGTTCGGCTGACACGGGCAGCAAACAGCTGTAGGGTGTCTGTGGCTGAACAAGCTGAGGAGCACAAGCAGAGCTGGAGATGGGGTCGTTTTGCTTTTACTTTCCTGACATTCAAATGCATGTTTCTCATCTAAGCCTGTGACCCAGAAAACTCAGCAGCTCTCTGATGAGTTCTGAAGGGATGCAAAGGAGACTAAAACAACTTGCCAGGTGATGGCAATAGCAAGCAGCGTTCCTGCTCCAGATGAGAGGGGATGCCTTTAAAGGAAAGTTGAGGAAGAAAAGCAAAAGTGCTTGTGACAGACAGGATGAGCACTCCCTGCTACAAACCATGATCAAGTCTCTCCCAGGTGAGAAAAGGGAGCTGCGGTGACAAGCGCCACTTGCTTGGCGTATGCAAGCAAATGGGGATTAAAAAGCAGCTTGTTTTTTGCTGCATCTTCTGCTCCTGTGAACGAGGACAGACTGCGGCACACGGTGCCACTGCACTGAATCACACTGTCCTGTGCCCACTGAGCTCACAGGGAGCATTGGCAGGGAGCTGGTCCCTAAGGAACCAGGGCTCCTCCTGCAAACACTCCTTGGGTCTGCAGAGATTTTGGAACGGCTGTGATTCAGCCAAGCTCCAGTTTCACCGCATGCAGACGCTTCTCATCCATGGCAAGGACCCCCACACCAGCAGCATCTGCAGTGCTATTAATATTCCAGCCATGTCCGCAACGATCCTACTGTACCTGTACGCAGCAATTTCGATGTCCAGGGCCATCTTGACATTGAGGAGGTCCTGGTATTCCCTCAAGTGACGTGCCATTTCCCACTTTGTTCCTCTGAGCTCATTCTCCAGCTGATGAATCGTGTCCTGCAACGGAAAGCACAGAAACCCCCTTTGACACAGGCATAAACCTCGTGCACAACCACTGCAAAAGTTCTCAGGAGACTTCAGGCACTCTTCCTGCCACTTGGAGAGGCGCTGGTGGGATCAGAGCAGAACCCACCCGGGTCCACCTCCCTCCCCTGCAGCCACGCCGGGATGGAGGGGGTTCAACCCTCGGGGTTCCCCCCCCAGCCCTCAGAGGGGACGGCACAGCCCTCGGGGTGCCCCTCAGCCCCCCCATCAGGCACCCCGCCCCTGTCGCCGCCCGAACGGGGCTCGGCGCATCCCGGGCCGCCCCCCCCGGTACCTGGTAGGTGGTGAGGTCGTTGTTGTGACGCTCCTCGATGTCGCTGAGCTGCCGCTCCAGCGACTCCTTGGTGCCGCGCACGGACTCCAGCTCGATGCTCTTGGACTGGAGCTGCCGGCGGTACTCGGCGATCTCTTCCTTGGCGGAGCGGATCGCCTCCTTGTTCTGCTCGGCCGCCTCCGTCAGTTTGGCGTAGCGGCACTTGAACCACTCCTCGGCCTGGTGCATGTTGTGGTCGGACTGGCACTCCAGCTGGGCGCGGATCTCCTTCAGCGCCGTGGTGAGGTCGGTCTTCAGGTAGTCCTTCCTCTCCACCGTGGCATGGGACGCCTGCAGCTGTGCCAGCAGCTCGGCCACCTCCTCCTCGTGGTTACCCCGCAGAAAGGCCACCTCGTCCTGCAGCGACTGCACCTTCTTGTCCAGCTCCGACCGCATCAGCGAGGCCTCCTCCATCTCCTTGCGCAGGGCGCGGATGGTGGCCTCCGTCTCGTCGCGCAGCCGCGCCTCATCCTCGAAGCGCTCCCGCAGGCGCTGGATGTCCTCTTCGATGTGCTCCGAATCCAGCTGGATCTGCGCTTTCTCATGGCTCACCTGCTCCAGGGCCCCGCGCAGCTCCCGCAGCTCCTGCTCATAGGCATCGCTCAGCTGCGCCCGCCCGGCGTGTTTCTGCCGCAGCGCCGCCAGCTCCGCCTCTATCTCCTTGTTCTGCTGCTCCAGGTAATGCACTTTCTCGATGTACCCGGCGAAGCGGTCGTTCAGCCCCTGAAGCTGCTCCTTCTCGTTAGAACGGCTCAGCTTCAGCTCCGCCGCGCCATTCAGCAGCGAGGACTGGCTCACGTCCAGGCTCTCAGCTGAGCTCAGCACCGTGGAGCCGTAGACAGCCCGCGGGACCCCCAGGTTGGGGCGCTTGTAGGAGGAGGACACGGTGCTGCCCGAGCCCCGCGACCACGACTGCGAGCGGAAGCCGCTGGACGGGGAGGCGCTGGCGCGGCTATAGGTGGCCCGGGTCTCGGTCACCCGGCGGTACGAGGGGTTGCCCAGGGGCTCCATGGTGTAGCTCATGGTGGGGCACTCGGGGGTAGCGGGCGGCAACGCGGCGCTACTTCGGCAGCCGCTGCCCCTTATATAGCCCCGCCGGGCGGGTGCGGGGCGCCCGACACGTGTGCGGGGGGCGGAAACCCCCCGCCCCGGACCCGCCTCCTGGACCCACCTCCCCGCCCGCGCCCCTGCCCCGGTTCTTCCGTCCCTCCCCTCTTCCCTCTCCCTCTTCCCGGCCCCCGGCCCCCAGCCCCTGACGGCCCCCGGTGCCCCTTCCCCATTCCCCCTTTCCCTCTCTTCCGCCTCTCCGTTCCCCCTTTCCACTGCTGCTCTTTCCCTATTTCCCATCCCTTTCCCCCTTGCCCCGTTCCCTCCGTTCCCTCCTTCCCCCCACCCTGCTCTCCCTTTCCCTGCTCCTTCCCTCTTGCCCGCTCTCCCTTCTCCGCCCTTCCCTGGGCCATCACCCTCTTTCCTTTCTTTAGTATTTCTTTAATTTCTCTATTTTTAGTTCCTTTCTCGCTTTTCTCTCTTTTTTTCTTGCTTTTCCCTCCCGCAGCGGAGCGCGGTGCCGGTACCGGGCCGCTGCCGGGGGCGGTGGAGCGGCGCCCGGCGGAGCCCGCAGGGTAGGGCCGGGGCCGGAGCCGGAGCCGGTGCTGGGGCCAGGGCGGGGACCGGGGGCTGGGACCGGGGCCGGGGCTGATGCAGCACCGCGGAGAGCTCCCGCGGGGCGCGCCGGGGTCCGCCCTGCGCCGAGCAGTGCCGGGGGTGCGCAGCGAGCAGCGGGGTCCCGGGGTGCAGCCCCGCGCCCCCCAACACACGCACACCCCGGCCCCCCCTTCCCGGGCGGGGTCTGACCTCTGAAGGTCACAGACGGGCGGGGGGGGGGGGCTGGATGGGTGCCCGGCGGTGCTCTGCGGCAGGGATTGCTCCGCAAACGCTTCTCTCCCCGCAAAGTCCCCTCCTGCGGCCGGGGCGGCGGCCGGCGCAGGAAGGGGCTGGAGGGGGGGCTGGGTGCAGCCGTTGCGGTAACCCGGAGTTTGAACCGCACCCCGGCATCCTTCATCCTGGGTCTTGGTTCTTTTTTCCCCTCTCCTTCTCCCCCCCTTTCCTTCCCCCCCCTCTCCTTTTAACCTAAAGCGTGGTGCATTGCTTAGAAATAAATTCTCCTGCTTTGAAACCTTGTTCGAAACGATGTTTGCACGGTATGCTACACTTTGCATGGATTGCGTTGCAGTGAGTAGATACCATCCAGACTGAACTCCTCCTGCGTGGATTGCAGGCGGTTGGATAGGAAGCTGCAAAGAAGAAAGATAAGGACAGGGAAAAAGCCCACACTGCTGGCGCTAGGAGAAGCCCTGCTGCAGCTCCCATGGCAAAGCAGGGGAATGCTGAGGGGGAGAGTTTAACTCCTCGCTCAGGAAGGCGCTGAAGAGGTTTTGGCTGCGTTCAGACTGTGAGGTTTTAAGCATCTGATGCTGTTCACGGGCAGAATCCTTCTCCAGAATTCCCTTGAGCCTGGGACGCGCACGGCTCCCAGGTTTGGTGCTGCTGTGTCCTCCCGGCAGGGAGTTGGGGAAGTCTGAGGGACAGGGTTAAACTTTGCAAACCACATGGGCCCGGTACCTCTGCTGCTGGCTCATTAATATGATGCTGTCATAGGACTGCAGCACTGCAGTCAGTGGGGAAGTCAGAATTACCCAAGGCATCGGCTGAAGTGGGTTTGCAAACACCAGCAGTTGGATCCACTGTTGAACCTCCCCCGAGTTTCACATGATAAACATGGGGAAAAGGTTTTATTATAATCGAAGCAATCAGGGATTCTAAATCTGTGCCATTAATACGGCAAAAAGTTTTCTCCATCAGCAAAAAGCATCCCCTTGGATTTAACTGGAAGTCAAAGCAAAATTACGGCTTATTATGGCACAGCATTTTGTTTCCTTTTAGGGGAAAAGATAGGTTATGAGCTGATTTATTAGTGGTTTCCCCCTGTTAAGTAACACAGGGAGGGGGGAGCAGATCATGGTTTTATACATCTGGAAAACTCACTGTGCAAGAAAACGTGGTTAACAGAGGTGCTTGGGAGTCTTTATTATCCTTTTAATCTTCTGAAAACAAGGGGATGGCGTTGAGCGGCAAGTGAGGAGGCGCATACTGAACTTTGTAATGGAGCCCCCTTCCATCGCATCCCGTGATGCACGGATTGTTTTAAATCCATTTACCCAGTATGCAAAAGAAATGGTTGCTTTATAGCCAAGCAGTGCTGGCATTTGGCTTATTTATCTCCCACTGAAATTCAAGCAATGCAATCTGTTATAGAATACAATTGTTTTCATGACACATAGCGATCACCTTAGAAACCAGGATATTTAGATGGGAAAAGGTTTGCGCTCAGGGAAGCATTTACAAGGAGGGACAGAAATGCTTCAGGAATAAAAGCCATCGTTTTAACACGAACCACATTCCTTCAATGTCCGTTTCTGAGCTCTCAGCAGATGCAGGTGGATGCTACTTCTGCTACGTTACCCTGAAGGTGACCTGAAGGTTAGAATGAGTCAGGGAAATCAGCCTCAAATGTTGCCTTATTTCTGATGAGCAACGACTCCCTTTCTCCTCCCTATCAATATCCACTCAGGAGGATCTGAAATGCAGACTAATGGCTCTGCTTATGGGGAACTTTTTGCCTTGCAGTTTAACAAGCGAGCATTGCTGCATCAGAGCAAGCAGCAACCTGCTGTCTCAGGCTTTGGAGCAGAAGGGAAGGACCAGGCACTCCCACAGAGCCATAAAGAAGCAGCATTGATTTTCATCTTGATTATACACCATTGCTAAACCTGCATTAAAGAAATACTACAGGAGGATGAGGCTGAGTTCTGCAGCTTCCTTAGAATTAAATAGGAGAGCAAACACAGAAGGTGGAGCTGCACAACGGCCTCCCTGCTTCCACAGTCATTATCCAGTGATAATGAATTAGCTTGCATGTCTTCTAGAAGCAGATGAGTAGAAGAAAAGGGGTTTGGGGGAGTTAGACAGTAGAATGAAGACAACCAGGAAGTGGTCAGCATGCACAGGAGGGCCCAGCACGCTGCAGGATTGGGCCATCACATGAACGAGCAGGGCTGGGGGCTGAACTTCCAAAAGGATGTCCTTGGTTTTTTCCTTCTTGTAATTTGTTCAGGATCTCGAGATCTGAAATATCAGATTCGGGGCGGGGTGGGGTGGTTAATGATGCATTATGGTGTTCATTCACAAGTTATCATCGTTTTGGGGTACTTGGATAAAAGAAGGGATGGGGACGTAGCAGCCCAACTGATGCAGTTACACCAGGCTTTTTGCTAGCGCGCCACAGCCTAAAATCCAAAGGTCCTAATGGGCAATGCTCATGCTTTGGAAGCTCTGGATCAGACCATATTCTTCCTATTCGAGACTGAGCTCCTCAAGAGCTGCAACACCAGCACATTTCCTAACACGTCCCTCTTTTCATCATTCCCATTGAGCCAGCGGTCAGATTTCAGGACCTTAAATCACACGTTTCCAGACATTTGCACTATTTCCCTTATGCAGAAATGCTTTGGGTTGCATTTGAAGCTAATAAATCCCTGTCAACACGGTCCTAACGCAGCGTTAGCATCCGGCTTACCAGGGACCAAGGATTTCCTGCAGGTTCCTCCAGATCATCACGGAGCTCATTGCTGCTTTCGCTTCCCCGGATTTATTTGCTGTGAGAGCAGTTAAACAGCCCTGTGTTTAATCAGTGTCAATACCAAGAATGATTTCACTGCTACAAGTGTACTTCGGGCATTTACTAACTTCTGAGGGCTAAGCGTTTACCATGCCTGCATTTTGCAGAGGTGCTTTCCTTGCAGTTTTAGGACACTGATTTTGTAACATCTGTAGTGCAATATTCTCTTCCATGGCCACCTCCTGCCTTGTTTCAAAGGGCCAGTTCTTCAGCTAAAGTGAACTCACAAAGGAGCAGGATGCCAGGTTGCTCCAGTGAAGGCCTTAGCATAGAGTCTTATGATTAATAATAGACACTCAGGTTTCAGATCCTGCGATAGATTACTGCAGCTTTCTCTGGCATTATACGGGATAACAGCATGCACTCGGGTGAAAGGGAAAGGGAGGTTTTATGCCTCCATCTCCATGACAGAGAGAACTGGAGTTGATGGGGGGTACATGATGGGGGAGGCGGGATACTACTGTATATTTGGAGGTACGTGTCTGGGATTGGAACAACATCAGGTCTGGGCATCCCAACTGAGGTCCATTGGCTTAAATTGCCTGTTTGGTTAGAATTCAAATCAGAGTTTCTTGATCCCATGCTCATCACATGAGGTGTCCTTAAAAGCCATAACTCCAACAGGGTCATATGCTGCTGTGGAAACACAGCCTGCAGTAACCTGTCATCTGTGCTCATAACCATGAATTGTAGATTCAATCAGAGGAGAATCAGAGGAGTATCAGAGGGGTGATATGGGATCATACACCACTGTTCTTTAATCAATAGGTAAGAAATGGCTGATTTCACATTTTCTGGTCCCTCTTGGAAAATCTGTCTGTATTCAAGGTATTAAATAACCCAGTTCTGCCTTTTGTGCAGAATTGGTGGGTTTAGGCGCAGAGTAAACCACACAGTGCAAAGGATCAGCTCGGAGCCACAGCCCAGGTGAAGAAGAACTCACATTTAATTGGCTTAGATGAAAAGCAAAGCAAGTGACATGGCTTTGTTCCCTTTGTGCTTCCATGCTCTGCTTGGCTTTATGGCTCACTGGTTATTTTTCCTACGTCTATTGTTCAAACTGCACTATCCTGGAAGTTGCCCTCCAGAAAATAGCATAGGTGAGGATAGCAACCTTTTAGTGATGAAGTGATAAAAACCAGCTCTTCCTCCCTCGTTTTGTGAGGTTTTTTCCTTCCCTTGCTAAAAATGCAACTTTGAAAAGCGACCACGAGGCTTCCTTTTATGGCCGCTTTTCCCGGAGCTGTACAGCCCATCCGACAGCGCTGCCATAGGGAAAAGCTCTTTCTAAAGTGCTGCTTCCCAGGAAAAATGGAGACAAATGACTGCAGAAGTTAGCCACAGCAACAGCCAACTTTGACATCCGTTGTCACAGCACACCCGTCACACGAGCAGTTAGAGGCGTTATTGGGATAGAAGTCCCATTTTTCACTGCAGCGGCAGCACAGAGATGGAGAGGTCTTGCCAAGAAGCCCTGTTTTAACCACAGGGTTGATGTGCGGAGCACACCTATATTTAGGATCAGTTCTGCAGAATGCCTCCTCTCTGGAGTAGTTTGCTGGGATTATTCTGGGCACAGGATAACCCTGACACAGCAGAACTGCTTGTGGTGTCAATGGGCTGAGCTCAGTGTATCATCTAGGCTTGGTGGTAGGGAGCTCTTGGGCAAATTGAAAGCAAATATGAATCAGTGTTGCTCACTGATTTCAGAGGGATGCCTGCATTTGCTCTAGTTGGGAATAAACCCTATAATCTGTGAGGACTTGTAATGCATGGATGTAACTGCAGGCTGTTACCAGATGACATACATCAGCTCTGATTTGTTTGTGGGCTTGGCTCCTCCATAAGCATTTGTGTTCATCTCCTGGTTTACTGTTACTCAGCTTTATTTTAGTCCTTACTACTCACAAAGCTGCATCCTTCTTCCCTGTTGACTTTTCTTGCTTTCATTGACTCTTTCTTAGTTGAGGCGAAAAAAGGCACACTTAAGTGTGGCTGATTCCTGTTTCTAAAGCAAAAGGCCTGAGACAAGGAAGCACGTTCTCCCCACTCATCTGATTTGTATCTAGGTTAATTGCTCCCATGCTGGATGTTTAATTGATTGGTGTAGAGAAAGGCTGTAGCTCAGTGATGGCTCTACATAACTGCAGTGACTCCTTATTTTTCTCTTTGATTAGTGCTCAAGGAAGAGTCTACCTTGCAGGAGGCTTCTGAGATCTCTGAGGGGTCAGGTATTCATGTGTTGTATATGAAAGCAGTCTATTTCTGTAATAGAGACCTCTAAATGTTGAACAGAGCTGAAGAGGCTTTGCAGGTAAGAATGTTTTACAGTGAAATGAAGAAGGAAGGGACCATTGTGCAATGGCTTTATGGTGAAAGATCTGAGCATGTCATGATATCAATTATCTTATTAGCGAGGCCAAGGAGCCTGGGCAACCCAGCTCTGCTTTCCTCTGACTTGCGATGGCGCGGTGGCATTTCAGCTCTTAGGGCTCCTTGCTGTGACCTGCTTCAGCTTTCTGCACGAACCACATGCGAGGTTCAGATGTTCCTCCAGCAGCACATCAAATGGTGCTGAATGGGAACCAGACAGCAAAAAGAATACCAATGGCTCTTTGTAACTGGACCAACTTTCCTGTATGCAGGAGTAAAATGCAGTAACAGAGTCCCTGTTTCACTGTGCCACGTCTTGAAACTGCCCATGGTCTGAGCTGATTGCCCTGTGCGTTTGGTGATAGAAATGTGAGCTCTGTGTATCAAGCTCATGAGCTCTGCTTGGGTCAGATAAGGCGTTGGGATGGGTGTGCTCTGTAAGGTGTTTGTGTTTTTAAGGCTGCAATCTGAGCTGGAACAACAGTTTGATTTCTTCAGTCTGATAACACCTGAGGAGTATTCTTAGTAGAGACAACGATAAGCTGTTTTGGGGGAAACAATAAACACAAATCAAACTGAATCACACAGGCGGCCACAGTGAGAAAATCATGAACTTCAGTCATGCATTTTGAAAACTTGGTTTATTGAAGAAACAGATTCATCTTCCTTGGAGCCTGGATTAAGCAGGAGCTGTAACTCCTCCTTTGTGTCTCACAGCCCTCAGCTGGAGTAAAGTCCAGAAGCCTTCAAACAAGTTTAAAAGCAACGGTGTCAGTGTGTACCGAGTAAAAGCTGGAGCGGGCAGCACGTGCATGTGGGGCAGGTTGGGAAGGCCGTGCATCCTGGAGGGATGAAGTAGAAGTGCAGTGTTTATAGGGAGCTGCCTGGGGCAGTCCTGAGATGATTCCGTGAAGTGATTTAAAAATGGGAAACCCCAAAGGTTTTTACCTTTAGTGCTTAAAAAGAGAAATCGATGACTGTTCTGGCAGCTGCGCATTGGACTGTGCCAGTGATCCTCCGTTTGTGACAAGGCAGGAGCTTGTTTTCCATTTGGAATTGAAGGAAAGGTCATGAAAATGTGGTTTTCTGAATCTGTCAGCGTGAAATGTAAGCTATGCCATGAGACACTTATGTTCAGTGGAGTCCTGGAGGCTTTTCAGTGCTTTCAGACTCCACCATTTCTGCTTTGGCTGATCCTCTATCAGCATGTTCACCACTTCTTTCTTTCTTATCCCCATCAAAGGTGAGGGTGAGAAGGACCTCCAGGGCTAGAAAAGATCTCGGATTACAGGATAATTCCTGTGTAATTCAGATCGGCCTTTTCTCTCCCTGACTCCACGTCATTACATGCATTTAGAAAGCACTTTGAGAAACGAGTTTCAAAGCTATCCCCTGTCAATTCCAAGGTCAGAGTATTCTGCATTGTGACTTGAAGCGCTCCTCGCCTTGGCAGTGCCGGCCATGTCTGAAACTGTGTCTGATGTCAAGTCTGAAGGTTTAGAGTTAAGAAATAAAGCGAAATAACTTCTCCCAATCGATCTCTTAACCCAATTTTCTTAACTAGCCAATGGGAATTATTTAATGTTTGTGGAAAATGAGAGAAGGCTTTATCTGATAATCTCATTTCTTCTGAGATGTCACAGTCTGTTCCCTGCACATCAGTGCATCCATCTCCCCTGTGTCCCTGCCTTGCAGTATGCCACTAGTGGAGAGTGCAACAAACTTGTTCCAATGACACACTGGTTTTCTACTGGTTCCCCCCCCCCATTTCCATGCAGTGCCCTCTTCTATCAGTGGCAGAAACTACATCCATCCTGTTCCAGATGGCCATCCGGATGCTGCTGCTCCCTCTTAATCTCCCATAAAGTTTAATTGTATCTTACTGTTTCAGCAGTGTCCAATAGTTATGATTTCCTAGCATGAAATGGAGGTGATGCTGTGGTCCAGTTGATAGAGGACTGCACCCAGCCTGCCCATGATAGCACTTCTCACCCACAGCTCTCCCTGGATCACCAGCTCCTCCTGTTTGTCCTCAGCATGGTATTGATTACTCAGGTCAGGCAGGCAGCAGGCGCAGAGCAGGCAGCCTTACACAGCTCTGCCTTCAAGTGAAATTCAATGGGAGGTTCCATCAGGTCAGGCTTGGGCAGCCAGTGAGAATTCACTGGCTTTTAATGTTCTTGCCCATCAACAAGACTCCCTGCTCGTATGACAGGTCTTGCACTGCCATCAATCAGAGTCCTTAACTAGCTCTCCCCCTGTTCAAAATGAAATTACCTGTTCTGCTACCACTGTCATTTGGGGAATACAATCAGTGCATGCTATTCTGTTAGAGGCATTCATATAATATCCCAGAGTAAGCAATGAGACACCCTTCAGGAAGGGGCATGATGCACTGCACCATGCAAAAGATCAGTCATAAACGAGACTGACTTTGGCATTGGGGATCAGGAAAGATTCTTCCTGCCCATCCCAGGGCAAGTCAGGAGGGAAGTGATGCCCTTGCCAGGAGTGACGTGCTGCAGATCTGCAGTGGAAAGAGAACGACATCCCAAGGGCTGGCTGCTAACGTCAGTGGCACTGGTGCAAATGAGAGCAGCCTCCTGCCCGTGCGGCTGCTTCCAGGGGTATGGGAACTGGGAGAGTTAGTGATACAGGCAGAAAAGGGATGCCTCTGTTAGCCCCTAATGAGAAGGAAAGGAAAGGAACCTTCCTTCCGGAGCCAGAGACCTTACACCGTGTAGTTTACCTTCCCCAGTTTGCTTTTTTCCCTTTCTCCCTATCAGATCACGCTCCCCAACGCCACCACTCACTCTGTGCTCCCACTCATGACCTGACTCACTAACTCCAAGCATCATCATGGGGTGGGTGTGGGATGAGGGGAACATACACATGAGGCACCAGCCCAGGGCAAGGTCTGCTCCATCAGGTATAGCACACTATGACTAGTTTTGCACTGCACCAGCACCCAGAGCTGCCCTTCCCCATCAGCTGCTGCTGAAGCTGGAAGAAAACCCTGTCTGGTTGTGTGTGCACGGATTTAGTCTAATTCTCCATGTATTTTGTCTAATAAGGAGAAGTGGGACCTGCGCACTGTAGCTGCTTAATTGCAGCACCGACCATGGGCTGTGATTTGGCCTAATTGTGCACTTCCTTCCATTTGTAGCATGAGTGTTATTTGTAGAGCACGAATGCAATCCATGGTGTATTTTTATGTCTGCGGTGCAGACTGAGCCTGCTTTTTCTCCTGTGGGACTCGGACGTTTTTCTGGGAGCAGCTCTTGTTTCAATAACTGTAGTTCTGGTTAATAACATCTTTAATCCGGTAATGAGGTGGCACAGTTGGTGCGGTCTCCAAATAGGGCCCCTCTTTCCACCTCTGCCCCGTGTTCACCGCTGCAGCGTTTCATCTTGCTGTGCTTCTGGTTCCTGCCTAATGAATACGGAGATAATGAAACTCATGAAACCATCTTCGTTGTGATGCATTCGGGATCCACCGGAGAGAATTACTGCATAAAAGGGAGGTGTTTTTTATCATCTCTTAGTAATGAGAGCAGCTCACGCATGACATGCTCTGCTCTAAGCTGTAGCTCGGACTTATCTTGATTCCCTACAACAAAGTCAGTTTTGCTCTTCAGGGTTTGCAGACCTGGCTGTCTGTTCTGGTGATTAAATGCCTCTCAATAAACCAAGGATAACTTAGCATGGTGTTGTTAAAACAGAGTTTTATGGGCCGCATCCTGCTCTCATTCTGTATGCAGAGCTCCTGCTGAGTCCGTCAAGATATCCCTGCCCAGGGATAGCACAAGGGAATGGCCTTCTGCTTCTCCTCTGCTCACTTATTGACCTTCCTCTGGGAACTGAGTTGTCTCAGAGATAAGCAACCCCACGGGCTGAGTGCTGTATGTGCTAGGAAGGAGGCTGTAACTATGCCGTTCATCTGAGGCTGCTCTAGGCAATGTAAACCAAAATGTAACTTAAAAACCTATATAAAAAAGGAAAATATTTCAAATATTATTGGATTTTTTAGCCATCTCAATGATTTTCCTTTGGAAGAAATGCCACTTCCCTATCGTCTCTAATACTGCTCTCTGATAGCAGCTGGATCAGAGGTGCTGCTCTTTGCATCACTTGCTTGCAGGACCACATGAACAGAGTTAGGAACTCAAATAGTGTTGCCAATGCTTCTCAGTTTACAAGAGAAATGATTGCTAAGGATCCACGGGCTGTGTAAAAGAAAGGGTTTCTTCTCCGGAATATCTTACTAACATCTCATCATCCCCACTGCTCCCATCAGAAATAGGGATGAGCAGGCATCTTGTTGCCAGCACAAAAATAGGCTATAGGAAATCTATACTTTCAGTACAGGTTCACCATAGCTTCAGGCTGGCCTAAGAAATCACTGCTCTGTTCCTCTGCATTCCCAGCAGCGCATCACTGCCCCTGAGGCTCCCGAGTTAATAACTCCACTGCGCAGCATCCAACAGAGTGATCTGTTTGCTCTTGTGTGCTGCTTTCATTAGGCCTTCACTTTCCCCACCTCTTTGCCATAACCCTCATTAATGCAGTATTAAAACAAGGTTCTCAGTGTGAGTTTTGTGGCTTTGGAAACTCTTGTCAAAGGCGGATGAACAAATCTGTAGGACTGAGTTTGTAAATCCCATCATAAATCAAACCCACCCTTTCTAGTCCCTGATTTTAATTGTTTCACCCAAGTGTGTGAGCAGCTCATTAAATCAAAGCTGCAATAGGAGATCTTCTGTCAAGATGAAAGGCTGTAATGAAAAGCTCATGAGTTTCAGCAGTTATCTGGCTCCTCTGATTCTTTGTCCTGATACGAGCTGGACACAAGGAGAAATAACCCTGGGATTAATGCCAAAGCATCTTGCCTTTTCCAAAGAAGCCTTATTAGCATTTTGCATGGGTCAGGTCTGTTGGTTACGTCTCTGCCTCCAGTTCCCAGCTTGGGACCAACTCACTTGTACAACATTTTAGCTCTGAAACCTGTTTATGTATAAAGATGAATAATACTTATGTTACAAGTATTTGTTTATACCATTTAGATTATGTACAGACGTAAACTGCATCCATTTTTTGGTTGGGACAAGGGGAACGGCTTTAAGCTCGCAGAGGACACCCGTTGCTGCCTTCGGCCAGGAATCGGGCCAAGCCATCCCATGTTGTTGACACAGGCATTGCAGACTGAGAAGAACCACTCCTGGTGTTAAATTATGAATGCCAGAACAGCAGTTCTTGTTTTTCCTTCTGCAGAAGGGGTTGGATGCTTTTCAGATGGTTGTTGTTCACCCACAGGAGCTGCATTTCCTCCTCTAAACATAGAAAGGAAGCACTCTCCATGCCAGATCTTCTCTGCATTTGCAGCTTTTAACATCCCTGTGTACTAGTGAAAAATGTCTTTTAATTAGGATGAAGATGTTTGGAAAGCAGTAGGGGAAGGAATGGAGGCAGGTTCATTTGGAGCAGCTATGTGTGATAACTCTGCGTGTGGGGGCCTTGATATAACCTTCAAATGGTGCTCTGCAGCAGCAGAGGGATATTCTGCAAGTATAAATGGAGCCTAATCCCTTTTCCAGAGCAGGAATCGATAGGTTCAGGGGTCAGGGGAAAACTGACGTGCTGTTGAAATTCCTTTTTCTACATGAATAATGCATGTGAGATCCGCAGTGACAAATGGAGTGGGGTTGGTACAAGCCCCCTGTGCTGTGTGAGCTCTCGTTCTGTGGGAGCTTTCTCATTGCACCCCACATCATAGAACCTCAGACTGGTTTGTGCTGGGAGGGAGCTTAAAGCTCATCCAATCCCAACCCCTGCCACAGGCAGGGACACCTTCCATAGAGCAGGGTGCTCCAAGCCCCTGTGTCCAACCTGGCCTTGAACACTGCAGGGATGGGGCAGCCACAGCTTCTCTGGGCACCCTGTGCCAGGTCCTCAGCACCCTCACGGGAAAGAGCTTGTGCCTAAGAGCTCATCCCAGCCTCCCCTCTGGCGGCTTAAACACATCTGGAGCCTTTCCAGGTCCCCTAAGCAAAGCAGGGGTATACCGTGGTCTTGAGAAGTTGTTTAACGAATTGCCTTGCTTTCTGCTTCCCTTTTCACGCTGCAGAGCATCACGTCCCTCTCTCCGAATGCTGTTGGGTTTTTATCTGCACGTCAGGATGTTTCACTGGCACAGTTGCTGGTAAAGCCCCTTTACAAACCAGGGTGATCAGAAATGCATTTCACAGATGAGACATTTCCCTTGGCTTCACACTCAGAAGCTTGTGCACCCCATGGCAATCTCGGAGGACAAGGGACATGGCTGATGCCGTTCAGTAAGCCAGCACCCACAGCCCAAACACTGGAGAGGGACCCTGTTGCTCACCCTGCTTGTGCTTTGCTTGTTCCCTTCTGTTCCTCGGAAGCCAGGGGCTCATTTCTGTTTTCTCCTCTTTTATTGGACTCTCCCATCATAGTTCCCTTTTCAGAGCAATCTTCTGTTGCAGTCATTTCGATCCGGTACAGGCAATTGTGCTTCCTCACCGGAGCGGTGGGAAGGGTCCACTGCCTTTTGTGCAGCCTGGGTGATTTTGGAGCAAATCGGGTGGCACGAGGGGGTGAAAAGCAGGGTTACAACGCGCTGGCAAAAGGATTGTTCAGCATAAAACCAAGAACCAGAGGAGTGCATGGAGTAGAGATGCGTTCTGGCAGGAGGGCAGCATCCTGCAGCTGGGAGGGTGGGTGGGCTTCAGGCTTCAGCCCTGACCTCAGGCTTTGCACAGCAGGTTTAGCTGAGATGTGGCTTGTATTTCCCCACACGTGACATGAATGAAGAGCTCCGTTTTGGGAGGGTTTGAGTTCCCTCTACCTGAAGACAGCTCTTTGTATGCATCCATTTTAGGGCAATTTAAGTCCAACTGGGATTTATCTGCACAGTGGGAGTAATAAAATGATCTTAAAAGGACTTTTAACCGCAGTTCTTGTCAAGGCACACCCCAAACGGCAAGAAACCCACTTGATCCTTGCTATAGCTTTGAGTGATGCTGCCGCCATGGGTGGGTCACTCCTCTCCCTCTCCCGTTGGTGTCTCTGTAGGTTTAAGCCTGAAACGCTCTCAAGCCAGGCTCATGTGAGTCAGCAAGACAGCGTGTGCTGGAGCTTCTCCTTCCAAAAGCTACAGCTACTGCCTGATGAATTAAACATGTCCAAGTATTCCTTTACCAGCGTGCCCTGCACCAGACTGCTTTCGAGGCTTTTTTTGT
This sequence comes from Amazona ochrocephala, assembly GCA_039720435.1. Taxonomy (NCBI): domain Eukaryota; kingdom Metazoa; phylum Chordata; class Aves; order Psittaciformes; family Psittacidae; genus Amazona; species Amazona ochrocephala. The sequence goes on along the minus strand of CM077898.1, from coordinate 946,305 downwards.
GTCCCGCCTTCAGAAAAGCAGGCAGAACCCAGGGAATCCTTGATGTGCAGTTTGTGAACATGGAAGCTGTTGGGAAAGGCTGATAGCAGGAGAAAGGCAGCTACAGCGGGAGGGAATAGGATTCAATTCCTGCTTCCGGGGGGTGGGAGGGGGGGGTGTTATATATTTTACTCTTAAGAAACTGAAAGCCTTGTGAACCGAGCGGCTGAGTGGTGCTGCTGCACATCTGAAACACGTCTGTGCATCAGAAGACGGTGAGAGGAGAGATGTGGAGGATGTTCTGGATGATAATTGATGTCTAAGCCATAATGGGCTGGAGTTATAATTAATGTAAATGGATAGCATTTAGATGTAATGCAAAGAACAAGTTCTAAAAGATCTAAAAATAGCTTATTGGCTTTTTTAAGACCTGAAGTTTTAAACTCCAAGGATGAGGCATCAGAGCTACTATGCTGTTATTTTATGCATTTTGTCCATGGAAAACCTTTATTCCCTGACAAAGGAGGGATGCTCCATCTGCTGGCAGTGTCATTGGGCTCATCTGCCTAGAACGTTACCTGGTTTTGTGCATTGAAATCCAGCAATAAGGATACTCAGAGCCAGAGTAATATGGAAATGAAGAGGTGCTCTGTAGTGGGTATGAAGAGTCAGGGAGGAGGTTGAGGAGGGAATAAGTAAGAGGAGGCTGTGTGGTTGTAAGTACTCATCGGTCCATGCCCTTCTGGCAGTGCTGGTTGTGCTGCTTTCTCCAAAAGAGGTCCCCTGAGGATCCATTCTATGGAAGGATCAAGGGAAAGGAGCCTTCCCTCTGGCTTGGATGGCAGATGGGGATGCTCTTGAGGCTGGAAATCCGGGATGCAGCACTAGCCATGATTCATTACAGCAGTCATTAGATGTAATTTTCCCATGCACAGCGATGGTACAGCTCTTCAGAGTGACTCTATTGTAGCACCTCTGCAGTGCTGCTGCCTTTGCTGGCCGGGTACCAGCAGCTATTTATAGATATGGAATAATTCTCTGGTAACAAGACATGGAGAGAGAGATGTGTGTGTCTGTATCACGACAAACATCCAGGCAGGCTGCAGAGATACCTATGATTTGCCTTGATTTGTGTTCCTTGGGTATGAATTTATTAATGCTCACTGTATATTTTCCACTATTTCATGGCTAGCAGCTCCCCATGAATATTTACCATCTGTATTCCAGACTATTTCCCCTCTACGGCAAACATTTTATTACATTAAAGTTTGCTGTCTAACGTGTAGGGCTGCGCATTATTCAGAAGACAAATGGGCACAGAGCTTTATGGGACTATTATGAGGAATTGTGGGAATTATGAGGAATAGGCTTTTTTGTTGTATTGAATGCTTCAGAACTTTAATTTCGTGTCATTTTAGATAAAGCGAACGCAGGTGCTGCTCATCTGCACCCTTGCTCAAGGGACTGGATGCTAGCAAGGCTTCCTATCTATTCATGGGAGAACTGTGCAAATAGAAGAGGTTATTTGGTCATTGAATTGAAACCCAGGCCCTGAGTCCTGGTCCCTCACACACAATGTGCCCACAAGAGCTTTTATTACTGTGCTATTGCATTGCGGACCACAAGGTTGCATTTCTTCCTCCTCAGACAGCCCCTCTGGGGAGAAGACACTTCCTACAAGGCGCAGCATCTTCTAACACAGAGCAAGATCATGCTGGATTGGTGAGCTGCTATGAATACGTATGGAAATCAATGTGTGAGACGGATAATTAAAGGCCGAGGTAGTCCAGGAGGAGCAGGTGATGAGAGGACAACAAAGGTCTCTTTTTCCGATGCCTGAGTCAGACTCCTCAGACCTTTTGCCATTCTACTGCTGGTTCCCATCAGGTTTGTGGCCATTAGCATTTCACAGTCCCCTTCTGCAGTGACCCTCAAGACCAAAGCCTGAGATGGGGTTAATGACAGTTCAGATTTAGCACTAGCTGCAATGGAGGACTGCAGTTTAACAGGGCAAATGCTAATGAAGTCCTTGGACCCAGCACATCTTGCTTGATGTAAGCAGGAGCAGAATTACCTGAAGCATTACAGTGGGTGATTGATCCTTAAAGGTTGGAGCAGGGAAAGCTGTTGAGTAGATGCCATGAAAAATGCCAAAAGCCACGAGGTTTGCAGCAGTGTTACATCCTGCGTGCCCCAAGGAGCAAAAATCCCTTCCACTCCCTAAGAGGAGCCTCATCCAGCAGCGCTCCTGAAACAGAGCTGTGATACAGAGGTATGAGCTAACCCCTGCTTCCACTCGGTGCTTTTAGACCAAACGTGTTCCCTCCTTCTCTCCTTTTCCCCCAGGTACCGCCTGTCCGTTCTCCTGCCCCATCAGTTCCGCATTAGGGACACTCTGACATCCATCAGGCCCAAAATGCAGGGGCAGAGCTTCGCTGGAGCAATACGGGGCACGCTCCAATGTACCCTGAGCGAGTGATGTGCCATGTACCAACCCCAGACCAGGAAGGGGAGACCTCTGCCCTGCTGCAGCAGCCCCCGCGCGCTAGCGAGGATCTGCTCAACCCCTTCTCCTCCACGTGTGAGATGTGACTGAAGGGGAAGCTCGTGTCCCAGTTTTTGCCTCTCTGTCTCTTTTCAGTGTGTGTTTCCTTGCAGGAAAAGCGCAGACCTCTCTGTTTCACCCAGTGATGCTCCCGGCAGAGGATGTCGCTTCCTTATCCAATGACCTTTTTCTTCTGCTTCTAAACTATTGCTGTGGTGCATTAGCACTAAAATGTCTTCTCTTCCTTCTTGCCTCCCTGTAAGAAACTCTCTTCTCTGCTTATCACCATCATTTATGCTAACCCTGCATGCTGCCTCTCTCCTATCTTTATAGCGAAGCTCAGAGCTATTGCTAAGTGTGAAAAACATCACACTTGGAAGAGACAGCACACACGTTGAGGCGCTACTGACAATCATAGAATCACAGAAGGGGTTGGGTTGGGGGGGACCTTAAAGATCATCTTGTTCCTCTTCCCCTGCCATGGGCAGGGAAGCACCACAGGCAGCCCCTGACTCCCAGTAATAGCCCCAATCACCCCCTGCACCACTTCAGCTGCGCATGGGTCATAAAACACCCAGAGGAGCCCAGACTCCCCGATGCATCACATCATTGCGGTGAGACCTGTGTGAGGTTCCCAGTGGGTGCTGCCCCTTTGCAGTGGGGTGAATTTAAGCTAAGCTACCAAGTTGCAGATGGTTTCTGGACCTGTTTCTTGGCATTGCCGGTACCCACTGGCACTGAATGCTCCAGGTCCTCACCTCCTTCTATTGCATTTTTCATTATTCAGTCTCAAAGGATTCAAAAAGAGGGGTCATTGGCTTTAAGCCCCTTCCACAGGGATGGAGCTAAGAGAAGAAGGAGAAATAGGAAAGAAATGAGCCTTGAGAGTCCTAAGTCCTGCCCATTAGGAAACACTTCCATCTGTTTTACAGGGAATCAGCCATAGATATTGAACCAGATAAGCTGTTCTGATTTCTTTTGTCAGTGCTGGCAGATTTGCAGTCCTTTGCTTGGCACATGGCTTGGGAATTACAGGCAGATCCTCTCCGACATAGTGGGAACAGGAGCATCACATGCTACATGCTCCTGTCTAGAGGCTGTTGGCAAACCACAACTTGTAGTCAATCAAGGCAGGATTTCATAACCACTTCTCCCCCCACCCCTTCTCACATCCCTTATTTTCATCCCTGCTCTTCAAAGCAGGATGATTCACATGTTATAGTAACCTACATTTGGCTTGGCACCACTTAGGGGCTATATATAGATGACAGAGTCACTCTGTTCTTCTCGGTTGATTCATTTTGGGGTGTTCTTTCAGGCAGGGACCAGGGCTGGGTGCCCCTGGGCTCAGAGGTTAAAAGAGACATCCAGCATCACAGTTCTTATCTGGGTCTGGTCCAGGGCTGCTAAGGTCCGATGGGTGCCTTTGGTGGCTATGATAGAGGCCTGCAGATTGGAGAACCCCCAGTGCTCTCCTTCCAGCAGCTGAGTTGTCTCAAATTGAGAGCCTAAAAATAAAGGCAGGTGAAATCAGTCATTCCACAATAGATCCTGAGCAATCTGTTCCCATCGGTGGATGTTGGTGGCTTGCACATTGCTTTGTGGGTGTAATGGCTCTGTTGTCAGGTTTGCACCTCTAGAACCAGATTATCCACAGAAGTCTGTGTTCTTTAGAGCAAACTGGCTCAGCTCCTTCTTTCCTCTGAACCTGCAGGGAGTCTGCTTTGTCCCAGTGACTTCCCACTGGGAAATACTGCCCTGTGCGCTTCATGCCCCGATGGAAAATGACCCACTGACAGCACCACAGAGGCAAAGAGCCCACAGAAACAGCCCTGCTGCTCATCCCTCACTGTGCAGGGAGGTGGCAGCTGTGCTGCTGAAACAGCTTTATCGGAGCATCAGCCAAGGGCCTGCCTGGGTCCTGGACATCCCTGATCAACAGCCTCTCCCATACATCCCGACACAGACTCAGGTGCTTCCTGGCCCCTCTGCCCGCACTGCGGTCGATATGGCACTGCAGGGAGAGTCTTGATGAGAAATCTATTGGTAAAAGCGGTGCTTCACTGATGGCAAGCACAGCACCCACCAAGAATCTTCAAGGGGAATGCAACCTCTGGCTTTTAGCGGGGTTGTATTCATTTCAGAGATGGGGAACAGACAGGATGAGTTACAGGGAGAATTAGATTGGATATAAGGCAGAAGCTCTTCCCTGGGGGGGTGCTGAGGCGCTGGCACAGGGTACCCAGAGAAGCTGTGGCTGCCCCATCCCTGGCAGTGTTCAAGGCCAGGTTGGACACAGGGGCTTGGAGCAAGCTGCTCCAGTGGAAGGTGTCCCTGCCTGTGGCAGGGGTTGGAGCTGGAGGAGCTTTAAGGTCCTTTCCAACCCAAACCATTCCAGCGTTCTATGATTCTGTGTGTGCATGAACAGTACCTATTGGGGTTTTTCATAGCTCTCTCAAGATCTTTAAAGCAGTCAGACACAACCATAGGTGTGAAATTGCTGTAGATGAGACCCAGTGAACTCTGAGCCACCAAGTGCTTCTGTTTTGCCTGAAGGCAGCTCTGTCTTCGCCGTGTTACACCAGTCATGCAATGGGGAATCAGGAGCTTGCACCCCATCCTGCAGACCCTCAGCACCAGCCCCTGCTCACCCCAGGCTATGGTGGTCCTGCTCACCAGGGGATGCAGCTGATCTATCAGACCTCATATCTGGGAAGGCATCTTCCCACCAACCCCATGATGTGCCGCTCGTGTTTTGGATGTGAAGGCCCAAAGGAGGTGCAGGAAAGGATGTGAAGTGTGCTTACCGCTTGTTCACCTTCTGCTTTCTCCACAGGCACCTGCTGGAAGATGGATGGCTCTGTCCCTGGGACTCCAAGGTCTGGTTTGGAAGACTGAGGTTTCATTCTCTGTTCTGCTCACTGTTCTTTGGGCTCAACCTAACTTCTCTGCCTGCAAAATGCAGGTAACAGTAATTCTCTCCTTAGAGAGTTACCAAGAAGAGAAATGCATTAGCCAGTGCTGGACCCCGGATGCCCTGGAAGGTACTGAATCCTGCTCGCTCTTATAATGCGTTCCTTACATAGCCCATCGCGGGTTATAGTCTATCTCATTGCTGTAGGTTACCAGCACTTGAAATATTACAGCACGTGTCAGGCTCAGACATGCTTTCCTGGCTCCATCAGGGTGTTCCATTGCTTTGAGCAGACTCTACCCTCTCCCATCAATCAGAAACCTCTTAGTCACCTACAGCATGCAGACCACACCGAGCAACCCCGCTCTGGCGCTGGCACTGGCTCGGATGAAGTTTGTCTGTCTCTAAGTGCACAGGGGCACAAAGCAATGCCTGGTAAGTTCAGGGAGAGGATGGAACAGGCACAGCATTGAATTCAGTGCCACAGAGTGTTTCTGTCTCCCTTTTGCAGGCCGGCTTGCACTGGAGCATCTCCTTTTGCATTGGGTGCTGAGCACCACGTGGGGCTTTCCTTTCTTCAGACATTACGGTGTGTTTCATCAGAGCAGACTTGCCCTGGGTGCCCTCATCTTTCATCTTTCACTCAGTAATTGATCACCAGAGGGGCTGAGGAAGTCGTTCCTCCCACCTCTGCCTCTTGGGTCCCACCTGCCCAGCGCTGCTGAGGCAGTGCCTTGATGCCATACGCTCTCTGGCCCTTTGGGATGTGAATAAGGATGCTCACATTGTAACAGCAGCTGTGCAGAAGTGACAGGTCAGTGCTTTTAGCCATTGCTAACACCCTCTGGGCACTGCAATAGCCAAGAGGTGGGGAGAAACCAATTCCGCACACTTCTTGATTGACTGCAGGGCTTTGTGTGCAAATCTCAGTGCTATTCACTGACAATATTGATCTTGATGTCTGGACCAGATGGGCACAGCAGGTAAGGTTTTAAGATGAATGCAGGATGCCCTGATACCGTCACCTCAGAACCCACCACGTGTCCAGGGTCAGATTCCCTGGAAGCACAAATCTGCCTGGTTCCTCTGGAGTCAGGTCTGCAGGAGGGAGCAGATGCTCAGCTGGAGCAAATCAGCTTTCATTTGCACATCTGTTATCATTCCAATGACTTCCCAGTTTCATGGCAAGGGAAGATCGAGCCACATGGGCCTCGGTGAGGCTGAGGTGTTGCACTCATAAACTCCTCATAGAGAGCAGCAGTCAAACTGCCACTGAACTGCAGCTCAGACACCACTTCCCGGTCCCCGGAATGGCTGCAGCCAACACTGTTCACCATCCATCGGACCTCACCCAGGACCAGCCTTCCCTGGGCTCCCTGCTGCCTTCCTGCCACAAAAGGAAAACGTTTCTGTTATTAAAGGTCTTGCTGGCTCTTTGGGCGTGCTGCCCTTCCTGAGCCCTGCTGCTCAGCTGATGTGTTGTTCTCATTCCCCCTCCTGCCCTGGCAGTCGTTGGCAGGGAGTTTATTGTGCATCACCCGGTGAGAAAGCGGGGCTTGGATGCGCATCAGCTCTCATTAATCAGAACAGTTCGGGCTCCTCCGTGCTGCAGCCTGGTAGCAGATTGCAGTTTGATTTCTGGGCGTGCTATCCACAGGCAGAGCCTGACTGGAGCCCTGGGCTCCATTGGGGGAGCTTGGGGCAGAGCCTGGTGAGGCAACGTCTGCTCAGGGCTGTGTCCAGTGTCCCGCATGGGGCCATGCGGCTGCCGCGCCACCAAGGACGCTGCAGAAGGAGCAGAGCATCTGCCAGGGGATGCAAGGGCAGGGGGGAAAGGGGCTGTTCCCTTTTTAATGCACCGTTAGGTGGTCGTAGAGCACATTTCTCCTTTCAAAGGGACAAACCCGAGCAAATAAATGAAGCGCTGCACCTTTCCTTTCCTGCGAGATTAAATGCTTTCGTGTAATTGTGCATTAACCTTTGGTCCTGCATTAGGCTGCTGTTGCTTTGTGCCCTTCATGCTTTTAAGCCAGGATCGCAATTAGCCAAAGTGGCTCTTGACAGCCTTCCAGGCAACCCGGTACTGGGGGCCGTGTTCCCAAAGGGAGACGGATCACCGCTCATACGGCTCGCCAGAGACGCGTGGAAAAGGAGGCACCTTCTCTGCAGGCTGGGGCTAAATGGAGGCTTTTGAGTGTAAGGGGGGGTTCAGGCTGGAAAGCTTCCTGCTCGGATGCGTTTCTCTGCTGAGCTCCCACTCCCACAAATGAAATGAGGAAAGGGCCGGGCCCTTCCCCTGGGGCTGGATGTATTTATAGGGAAAGCTTTTTAATAGCCTGAGTTGGAAAACCTGGTTTAAACCAAGCAATAACCCAGCTATGACTCAGAATATGGATCAGGCACTCGAGCCTGCTCCCACCCTTACTTCCATGTGCCGAAGTCGGCTGCATTTGGGAATTGCCACTGACTCCCAGCTGGATGTGGCGCAGGGATTGCCCTGGGGAGCCGGTAGTGGGTCCTTCATGTGCTGGGGGTACGTGTTGGGTGCTGCAGGGGGATGGCGTGACCCGCCAACATCACTCCCTGCTCTTGTCTTCCCCTCAGGGAGGTCTTCCTGCCACTCGCAAGCACTGCAGTGGATGCAGCGCTGAGCCCAGGGCCATTCACTGGGGTGGTTTCATCCACTGGGTTCTGAAGGAGGCCGGTTTGACTTGAAACTCACTGATCCTGCTTAAAACGTGCTTTAAAAAGGCCCTCAGGGGGGTGTATGGGACTTAAACATAAGACATCCTTAGACATCATCTTTTCCTTAGACATCATCTCCGCAGCCCATAGTTACTCTGGGGAGCCCGGGAACCTCAGCTTCTCTGAAAGCCCACAGAGATAAAAATGAGAAAGAGCGAAATATTCCACATTTTCTGCCCAAAATGCATTTTCTTTTTTCCTATTAGAAACCCTGTTTAAAATAAAGCATTAAAATTGCTCCAAAATGGCCTTTCTGCTCTAAAATATTGCCTCCCGAATTCATGCCTGGTAAGAATCTGAAGTAAAAAGTCGAGGTAAAAGAGTGTTTGCAAAGAGCAGTTCCAGTTCTCACACAGTTACTCATCAAGTTAAATTAACCCTCAGCCTTCCACGTTAGATTCCATACCCTTTGGCAATCAAAGCTTTTCTTTGCTACTAAATGTTGATCACCAGAATTGATGTTTTAATGCTGATAATACATTTTATATTCCTTATAATACATTATATATACATAAATCATACATTATATATATGTAATACAAAATCCCTTATAATATTCCTTATAATACATTTTAATGTTCCTTTCCGTTATATAGGCTCATGTACCTGCAGTTGCCCACAGGAATCCTGTATTTCTATCAGTGTATGATGTGGTGTAAAGGCTATAATGCACTTTAGATTATTTAGGACACCTCTTTTCAATGGGCAATACAAAACCACAAGCCTCTTTTGTCAGAAGCCCTGTGCTGGCTCCAGGTACTTCTGACATCAGGAGGAGCTGTCTCATAAATATTGATGTCAGTTGGATGCAGCCATCAGCATGGGGAGCAGTTAAAGCACACCGAAACAAGTGTGTTTGCAGAAGAGGCAACCTAATTTTGGCTCTGCTTGTTGGCAACAGAGGGATTACTGTCAGGGACAGAATGTGAGAAGTGCCGTGAGTTTGTACCTATCTTAAGGGATGCGAATCCTTTGGAGCCTGCATCTGGTTTTTTCCATCTCACACGTAAAAATAAAGGGGGAAATGTATAAAACCTGTTCATCCACAGCTTTGTATCCCAGGCTTCCCACTGCAAGGAGCCTCTCGCTGTGTTTTCTACAGGCAGTGGATTCCAATGGGCATAGAAATAAAGGGATTAGAAAGTGTTCGCGTCAGGCTTTGTGCTCCTTGATTTCCTGGTGTGTGCAGAAATATCTGCTTTCCCAAGGAAAAGGCAGGCTCAGAGGCACCTGGAGCTCCAGGGAGAAGCGTTGCTCAGTGTGCATGTCCCTCACTTGGGAGGCCTAATGGGAAAGGGCAATACGCAATCACAGCAACTCTTTCCCTTGGTCCTAAGCATGGTAAGTCAGATGTTGAAGGTCAAACTGCAGCTTGCTGTGCTGCTCTCCTTGTGTAAAGGTAGAACTCAAGCTGACCCAGTGGAGCCACGACTCCCTGGAGCTGGGGGAGCAGATGACACGGAAAGGGATGCTTCTGAAGCTAGCACAGGTTTCCCACTTGTCCGCTGTTGCTCCATCAGCCGGCAGCAGGGTGTCCTGTGCTGTTCTCGGTGCTCTCCTGATCCCAACGCATCCGCATTCAGTGCCACTGCAATAGGGGCTCCTTCGAAGCAGAGGGACAAAAAATCCTGTGCTGAAAATCTGGAGCGTGACAAATGTCAGCATATGGCAGAACAGGGAAACAGAGCTTCCTCCATGCAGTGAACGGCGTCTCAGGGGGGTTTTCCAAATGTCTCACATCCCAGACTGGTGGGGTACAGATCCGGGAGCGCCAGCATCACTGCTGAGAGAAAACTGCTCAGTTGCAGAGTAACTGAAACAAGGAGCAAAGAGCAAAAGCCATCGAGGTGATCTGACCTCATAGACACTGTTGTCAGGCATGGTCAGCCTGGAGAAGAGAAGGCTCTGGGTACACCTTAGAGTAGCTCCAGTGCCCAAAGGGGCTACAGGAGACCTGGAGAGGGGCTTTGCCCAAGGGCCTGTAGGGGCAGGCCAAGGGGAATGGCTTTAACCTGCCAGAGGGGAGACTGAGATGAGCTCTTAGGCAGAAGCTCTTCCCTGTGAGGGTGCTGAGGCGCTGGCACAGGGTGCCCAGAGAAGCTGTGGCTTCCCCATCCCTGGCAGTGTTCAAGGCCAGGTTGGACATGGGGGCTTGGAGCATCCTGCTCCAGTGCAGGGGGTCCCTGCCTATGGCATGAGGTTGGAGCTGAAGGAGCTTTAAGGTCCCTCCCAACCCAAACCACTGTGATTTTGATTTTCAACCAAACAAAAACCCCACTCAGGTCCGCTCTTGAGCAAAGTGGCAGCATCGCTGCACCTCTCCCTGCACCTTCCCTGCATCCCTCCTTGCTTGCACACATCCTGCCAGTCATGCAGGAGCAGAAGGATATCGCTTACTCAGCACAGGCAGCTGGAGTAACTCAGCACCCGCCTTGAAGCTATGCGAATTCCTGGCTGTACTTGGCTGCTGCTGGTGCCTGGATGTTGTCTGCTCATCATCTGACCTTGGGGAGGGCAGATCCCCTTCTTGTGCACCAGCCCTCCCGTTCGCAAGCACTCCATCGTGTTTGTAAAGCATTCTGGGATCAGGAGCTGGGAAAGCTCCTGTCAGCAGCATTAACTTGCTGCAAGCTGGAGCCAGGCTGCTGGAGGCTGTGATTTCCAGACCAGGCTCCTCACCCAGTCAGGCTCTTCTGTCTAGTTCTTAATTTGTGAGTTCGGATTCTTTGCTATTGCAACCCAGCTTTATTAAAGCATCACTTTCAGATGGACTTAGAGTTTCAATTGACAGCCAGTCACTTAGTGGTTTCTACCATTTGGGAAAACCCTCCCAATCAACCATTTGTCCCTTGATGTTTCATGATTACAAAAGGGAGGGAAATGTTGGCTGTCCTGAGGACTAACCATTGCACCAGTGATTAATGGAGCACCAGCCTTGCTTTTCAACAGCAGCTTGATGGGAACAGGAAGGTATTTATTGTCAACATGAAATGAAATGAGGGTAAAAGTGTCACAGCTTTCAAGCTGCAAGGATGTTTCAGCAATTCATTTCACAGCTCTTGACTTGTCTGATGTGTTGAATTCAGGAGGCAAATAAATCACAGTCAGTACAGCCAAGGTGTTTTGAGAATTGAGTTGTAAGTGGAAGCATCAGAGGTGAGACACCAACGTCTCAGTCCTGTTTGGGAGACAAAGATTCAGGCCGTTCTTTCTTGCTAAAGCATCTGCAGCATCATCTCTGTGCTGTGTTAGGGTGATGCACACACTGACCCATCTGTCCCTTTCTCTGAGCCTGATGGGATCTTACATTGTGTTCAGGGACCGCATCTGCCGTGGAGGGCTTTGTCCTGATGGTGACTTGGGGGATTATACCATAAAAGAGAAGAAAATTGCCTCTCTTTTGGTACAAGGCGCTGGGGGGCAGAAAACCCGCATAGATTGGCGCATGGTGAAATGAGTTTGGCCACAGGTTGGTCTGTGCTTGCAGGGCACGAACCAACCCATGAGCCCAGTCACAACCGGGTGGTCAGGAGCCAGGCCACAGTGTAAGGACCACACATTACAAAGCATCCCTCAAGCTCTGTTGAGAGATACTGGTCTGGAGGCATTAATTTCATCCTCCATCAGCAAACCTACTGAGGAGAAAGGGTTGACTTTTACAGTCGCTCTGCTGGCTGTGAATGCACCCTGGCTGCTATGAAAACTTAGCTCTAAGGGTTGGGTTTGAAGCTTGTAAAACCATTTTCTTCTGTTAATGCCATTCATTGCTCCACTGCCATTTTCATGATGGACAAATCTGCAAGTCACAGATGGAGAAAGACCAGGAACTAGGATAATCTGAAGAACTGGATGTCAACACACACCAATTCAACTGGAAAGGTGGAATGAGAGCCCAGGGGCTTCCTAAGAAAGGCATTTATCCCTGACAATTTGAGGCCACAGCAAAGTTGCCGCCGACAAGGGGGGATGAGGCTCATAACCTTGGTCTGGAGATGAAAAGGAGAGAAGAACAGGACATGAAAACAGAAGAGATGCAGAGGGTTGGGGGCTGTGGATGTGGGGGCATTTCTTTGCCTGTTTGACGCAAAAAGCCCAAGTCCAGTCCTTGGTGGGCTTTTAAGGCACTGTTGGGTCAGTATAAGGCCAGATCAGCCACCCCATGAACAGTAACGTGATGTTTGCCAGGAAGCCTCAAGCGCATCTTGCACTTAACTTACTCTTCCAAGTGACCTTCAGTTGAATCTCAGTGGCTTTGAAGACTCAGAGTCTACCCAGAAGCCTTCAGCCCATGGAGAACTTAACTCTGTATTTATCATCTGGACAACGCGACTTTGAAACCATTCCATTTGAGCACATCAGGCTCAAGACACGCTCGCTCCTACTGCGTCTGCAAACCCAAATCCTTTCTTTCAATATCCAACTGATCTCTTCTGTGTGCTAAGACGCAGCTCTCAGTTCTGAGTGGATTTGTTTATTGTATCCAAGTTTTAAGTCCATGAGGAAGCGGTGTAGGAAAGGAAAAGGGGTCACACTTTCCTCCCCCATTGGCAGATTTACAAAGCCTGGGTTGTTTTGTACATAAAAATCATTTTGTTTTCTAAACTAATCAGAAATACACCAAAATCAGCGGCAATCTCCTCTGTTTGTGTGAATGCTGCTTCCCTAATGTAGCTTTTTTTATCCCCTCTGTTGTTTGGCTGGCTTAAGATGCAATGCGTTCTGACTGAGCCCTGAAAGCTTAAAGAAAGGTGATTAGAGATAGAGAAGGGAACAAATCCCACTTCTGAGGAGGTTCAGATCATATGGGGCCTTCTGACCTTGAAAGAAACCCTGCTCCGGGATAACAATAGAAGTTTTCACTTTGAGATGTATGGGAGACATTTGTATTTTAAAGCCATTTCAAAGCGCTCAGATAAAGTGCTTGATAGTCTTTATGGTTTACTTCCCATCATCTTTTCAGTACCAAAACTGCAACACCCTCTTCAACCAAACTCTACCACTTGGTAGCAGCTGAAGGTTCAGCTGCAGCCCAGCACCAGGGCAGATACTTCTGACCCACCCTCCATCACCACCTGCATTTATTCCTGCCCTCTCCTTCCCCCCAATCTCACCCAGCCACACCTTGCTCTTGGGGTATTTAATCCCCCTGCATGGGTCAGAGCTCATTTGTTTCTGTGGTCTCAGGAGTCCTGAGGTTTTCAGGGGGATGCTGCATCATCAGTGAGTGTAGTTGAGCTTTCCTAAGGTGGTTCTTGGTGTTTGTTGTCTGAGAGCAGTGATGATGTCTCAAAGCAGCCTGGTTTTTTAGGTGCTCTGTGCAATTGAGGAGGCAGCTGATTGCGAAGCATCCCTGAGGGTTTCGCTGCCTTTGTGCCTTGGGGTGTTTGGGTGAGCTGGTGTCTCACGGGTAATTTGTGGCTATTTTTTACAGTGTGAATCTGAAGTCTGATGTAAGATGTTCGGCCTGACCTCTGGCTTGGTGACATTCGCAACCCTGTGGGTTGTCATCAAAAGAAAAGCTTGGAAACAAGCAGCAGCCGCCACTTCAGTGGTGCCCAGGCTGTGGCTAAGGGGCATCTCTGATCTCTGGAGCAGAACAGGGGATAATGGAGCTGTGGGCTTAGGATCTTGATGACTAAATCATCCTGCAAATACCGGGGCTATGGGCTTCTTAAAGGCCAAAAATTGGATCAGTATCACTTCTTATTTCACAGCAGAGCCCAGAAAACTCTGTTTTTATCTTGCTTTCCCAGCCCAAGACTTCCTCTGCTTCCAGTTGTGTTTGCCTTAGGGATTGTGCTGGCAATGCTGGCTTGACTACTGGGGTATTGGGATGCTCTTATTAACAGGCACAGTAATACTGATTCCACCTGTAACAGCCCTCTCCCAAGTGTGTGTGTTGAGGGCAGCTGTGAGCTGCAGCCCATCCCTGAGTGCTGGGTGGCTTTTGAGATGTGTGAAGGATTTCCAAGCGCTGAGCTTTCCTTCCCGGATCGCTGGGGAAATACTTTGTCTGTTTTAACTTGGTGTTTGCTCTCTTCACTGAGACAGAAACCAAACATTAAGAAGTTAAAAGGTAGTGGAAGCAAGACAGAATGATCAATCAAACCCTCTCCCACGCAGGAGTGGCTGACTCTAAGGGGAGCTGAGGCAATGGAAGCTCCGTCCTTGCTAGGTACGATTCTGTGATGCAAGGTGAAGCAAGAAGACCTTGTCAGCACATTTTAGTGAGTTCCTGCCTGCCTGGCTGAGACACGGTGGCTTCCATGTGTGCACGGTCCATGTTGTTGAGAAGGGGGTTGGCTTTCACTCCTCTGCACTGCTAAATGGAGCCTTGCTGTGAGCAGTGGTGGGAGCTGCAAGCCTCTGAACTGTGCTAATGTAATCACTATGGTGTCTGCTCAAGCTCCAGTAAATGAGGGGTGACAAAGCAAGACCTGAGTAAGCAGAAAATCCCTGCATTTGAGACTGAATCCCAACTTTCCTAGAGCTTTGGCTTGCTATTGTCCAGATGGAGCAGCTGTGAAGTGTAAGACTGCTGGTCCCTTTGTGAAGATGCCTTAGGTTCTCAGCCCCTGGTGCTCACCTCAGCTGAGACATCCCAAAGGTTGGATAAAATTGCTTCAATTTATCCAGTAATACTTCCTTTTTACCTGCTCTGAATCTTCTTACAGTAGCTCACTGCAGAAGGGATTGGCATGGCTTCCTGCTCAATATCCTGGAGAGATATTCAAAGGAAGCTGTAGGAGATAAGGGATGGGGATTCACTGCGTGATCTGAAATGGGTCCTGCCTGTGACTAGCAGTCATCTATAAATAAATGATCCCTAAACAGGTGCTTGACCCGCACAAGAAACCTGCCTCTACAGAGATCTATCCCATCTCTTCCGTTTAAGAGAATCCTCAGGAGTCTGATCCGTAACTCTGCTTCAGGCTCTTCCTGGGAGGGAGGAAAAGAGGGATTTTTCTCCTGGAAGCCAAGAGCTCAAGGGTTGTCTTGTTGCAATGACAACTCTCTTCTGCACTTCAGCTTGGCAGGGTGGTCCAAGGTGATATCAGACCAATAGGCACCAGCTGAGGATCTGGTGGTAAATAATACGTTGTTTACAGGATCCAAATAGTTCCCCCTCTCTGTTCATGCACGCTATTGTTTTAAGGGAGCTTGCTTAAAAGTAACTTGCTTTATTTTGTGCTGGCATCAATAATGTGCATTGATTTCAACCTTTAAATGTGCATAACGCTCCCTAGTTCAAAGTAAAAGGCCACAGCTGTGATCAGAACTGGTGGATATGGCTTGTTAGCAAGGCAAGCTGAGGGGGCTCACAAGCCAGCCCTTCCTTCATCACCATCAGCATCACACAGGAGCGTTTGGAAGTGTTGGCCCTCTACCACAGACAGCTTTACTGCTGGCACTGCAAATCAGGGCTTCCTGTTGCCTAAGCAGCTGATCAAAACCTTCTTGTCAGGACAGATTAGTAGCTATGGAAAAAGCTGAAACTCTCAGGCTTGAGGCAAGCTGGTAAAGGATGGGGTTTTATTTCTGTGTCATCCATCAGTTTTTCCTGATCATACTGAGGCAAAGGATGGATGAGGCATTTCTCTGCTTGAGTCACCGTATGCAAAGCCTTCATGTGTCGATGCTGGTCTTGGTTCTCAGTGAGCCTCCAGACTAAGGAAGAGGTAGTACATTAACACTACCAATCTGCTGATGTTTGGGCACCCACCTTCATGGGTCTGCAAAGGAACGCAGCTCAAGCCTGGTGTAGATGTTTTGGATGCTTGAACACCGATCTGCCCCAGCTTGGGCACTGGTGCTAGAATTAGGTACTTAAGGCACCTACTCTTAAATAGTGTTTTGAGCTCTTTCACTAGCCGATCAAATATGTATTAGACCTAAAATAGACTGCTGCAGAATGGCTCAAAACACTGAATAGAACTTGATTTCTTTTCCTCATGAAAACATGCCCTGTCACAGTTGAGCGCTCAGATAAATGCACCAATTCATAAAGCAGACTATTTTTAGGCCGTGGCTTGCTTCAGTTGACTTAGAGCTGATGTCTTTATTTGACATGGCCTTCAGGAAGGATTTCTCTAATTCATTTCTAAATCTTGAAGTGTAAAATTGATCTTTTCTGGCTGTTTCTGCTGCTACTTAGCAAATAAATGCTGCTTCCCCCAGGGTAGGGCTTGATATACGCAGGTTAATGATACGTGGAGTTACAGAAACTCTTCAATCAGCAGTCTAAAGGGTAAGCACTGAGACAGGGCTGACTCCTAGCTTATGAGCTAAGGAATTCATTAATTTTATTGAGGCAAACAGGAAGCATTCTGTTGTGATGTTTATCTCAAGAAGTGCCCTGTATCTGGATGCTGCTGTGATTTAGTTATCTCTTCCTGTCCTCTACCTACAAACTGAGGTCAAATGCAGTATATGGGAGTAAATCCAGGCTAATTCGTTATTGGACCACTTTTCGAAGGTTATTTGTGGAACTGAAGCTTCTCTCCTTGTCACAATAGGAAGCACTGCACTGGTTTGAGTGTTCTGGAGCCTCAGAGCACGCAACTTCAGACATCACTTCAGGAGATGCATAGTCCTTGATCTCAGCAATGTCTACTCTTCTAGAAAAACCAGTTAGCACTGAAGACAGGCAGGTAATGTAATACAGCCCATTATAGTAATTGCATTTGAGCTGCCGTGTTTTCCTCACTACAAAGCACATTGCCCTTAGCTTATGCTAAAGCAAAACCAAAGTCCTCAAAGTCGCAGACTCTCTAATCCAAACAGTGCCTGCTTTGTACTTCTACACATTGTGGGCACTCAAATCTCTAGCGAGAAGCTTAATCTTGTCCATCAGAAACTCCAAATACGGCCAACTGGGCACCTGAGACTGAAGCAGGGTCTCGTGTGGGTTTGAGTGTTGACATAGCAAGGAGTATTTGATGGAATAAATCCACACTGCCAGAATGCAATATGGATTTGTTTCGTTTCTGGATGGATTCAATCTTCCCTTCTGCAGTTACTGAGTGACATGTATTAGCAGCAGCGGAACACGAGATAATTCTTCTAGGAAAGCGAAGTCAACTCATGTATTTTAATTGCAGTTCTGAAAGATGCTTCCCCATGGCAAGCAGATGACATGTCAATAACGAAACAGAAATAAACCCTGCATGGCAATTAGCCCCTTGCTAAGTAGCTAATCCATCAGGAAATGGCAGGCAGGAGCTGTTTGAGGGAGTTTATGTTGCTGTCACCCAGAGGTACCAACAAGACACTGTGGAATCTGACATCTGCTGTGCAGATAAAGCAGATCTGTTGCAGATTACTCACTTGGACATTATTACAGCTTCTGAATGTGGCACTAAGAACTACAGGAGGTGAAGCTGCACTATTTGGGTTGAGTTAGACCCTATTTTGATTTCTTCTTTCACTTCCTTCTCCACATCAGTCTAAGCGGAGGCTATGTGAACTCAGCTGTGATCTATACCAACCAAGGGAGTGGTTTGTTAACAGTCCTGCATGGGGATTGGCATGATCTGTATCTGTAACAGACTGTTTTGTTTGTTCTCTGGCCACTGTAATAGCTGCAGAACAGAACAGCGATAGCGCTGAAAGCCATGAAACCCTGCATGCAACTCCAAATACTTCCAGAAAAGCAGAAGCAATGAATCTCTCCTAGCCCTCAGGTGGAAAACAAACTGGAACACAACTGGAGATTGTATTTTCAATGCTTGTGCAGATTGTTCTTGACGGAACCTTACGGTGTGTGGAATTCAGCGTGCGAAAAGCACAGCGAGGGTGATCTTTCTGCTTTCTCATCCTAAAGAACCAGTTCAACCCGCACAAAATCCTCATGTTCTGCCTCATTGCACGTTTACCTGCATGCTCTAATCAAATCTCTCCACCTAATGTCTGAGGTATCTCAAGTGTGTAACACACAGAGATTCTCAGAGCCTGGAAACACTTTCACAGGGTCTGGCCAGGTGGCCTTTGACAAACCAGCTGTGGACAGCAAATGACGGGAGGCACTGGGGGAGGCACTGAATGATGCTGAAGCAGCCACAGCGCTGTGGGCATGGTTTAAGGTAACCTCGGCTTCCAAGCGTAACTCCTGGAGTGCCTCAGCCTGGGGATCTGATTAGAAGAGACCGGGCTGGTGGTGCTCAAGAAGAATTACAGCGGAGTCAATGAGACAACAAACCAAGACAGGAAGCGATATTGATTTTTTTACCTTTTAAATAGCTTAATAAGGATCTTCCTTCAGAGGCTCAACCCCTGCATTTGCTGTAGCTGAGAGTTCCATGTAACCACTTAAAATTCTTTCTCAGTGGCTTAGGAATCTTCATTTCCAGGAAAAAAGGAATATCTGGGAGCTGAAGTGGTATTTAAGGGGCTCAGTCATTTTCCGATGTGACCAAATGAGATCTCATTGGGAATCAGCAGGAAGAATGTGGTGCTCAATGTGCTTCTTGGTGAAAGATGTAAATCACACAGCGTTTAGGAGCAGTGCTTGGTGTTTCCTAGAAGTCTGGCTTTGAGGGAGTGGTGGAATTGCTCATCCAAGCCCTCTTGTACCTGAGGATTTGGGGCATTGACTGGTATGGCACATCCTGCAGGACCTAAGGACTGTGGTAGTATGGTCCGTGCCCCTGTGAAAGAGCTGGTAGATCATTCCAACCGCAAGCTGTGGGGTCTTGCTGTTTGGAATTGGACTCTGCTACTCTTCCAGCTGCAGCAGAGCCCTGGAATCCAGAGACCCGGCTGCAAACTTCCCTTATTGCTTGTGTGAACTGGGAGTGTTCAGGAGGCAAAAGGAATGGATGCAGCAGAATGGCATTCCCTGGCAGTGAGGAAGGAAAAAGCTTATTAAAGATGGCTTTTCCTTTGTCTCACATAACTACAATAGAAATGTTGAGGCTGCAGAATCTTGAAAAGGTATTCGTTTTGTGGACTCTGCAAGGCATTATGATGAGATTTCCAGCTAATGGCCTCTGACAGACGGAAGGGGTAATAGAATGCAACTATTTTCAATCAAAGCAGCGATGAAATGAGGGGGTTTGAAACGATAAAGCTCGTCACACGAGCTATCTGCTTGTTCTGCAAAGGAAGCAGCTGCTGACTGAGCAGGAGGGGGCGGTCAGTGGAGCAAACTTCAGAGATGGAAGTAACTGGGGGCAAACGACCTCCTTTTAGCATAGTAAAACTATTGCTCTTCCTCAGAAGTGAATACATCTACATCAGTGTAACGATGTAGGGTACTAGTACGGAGTGCGGTCCCAGCTTAACTAAGCTGCTGCTTCCATAAAAATCCCATGCTTGACCACTTCAGCTAGAGCAGAACAAACCCCTTGCTGCTGCGCAATGAGTAGGGTAGGAACTGAAATGAACTGTTTGCAGCAGGAGAAAACCAGTGTGGAGTTCTTGTCTGCAGTGGGAGGTTGAGTGCCGGTGGGTGAGAAATGGAAGACGAAGTACAGGGGGATTCTCACAAGTCATTTCAAGGCTTTCAGATTTCCCTATAAGCAGACATTCGCTGCTGCTGGATTGATCTGTCTGATGCAGGGGTAATAAAAGCCCTTGAAAGGATCAGTGAGGAGCAGAGAAAAATTATATATATAGTGATAGAGGCAAAGGGTGCTCTCAAAAGCAATGCTAGTTCGGAATAACAGCAAAGGCCATTAGCTTAACAGCTGAAAAGCAGCATGGTCCTGAACAAGTAAGAGGAGTGAAAGATTCCTTTTTGTGTCCGTATGAAGTCAGAAGTAATTCAGCAATTGTTTTTCAGTGGATGTCAACTCGGATGCTAATATTCTGCTTCTTGAAGAGTTATCACCAAAGCTATGCATGGGCTGGAGCGCTATTGCCCTCAGTGTCTTTGCAGCAAGCACGGCAGCGTGATGAGTGTGTTCTGGGTGACTCAGGCCTGATCAATCTTCAGACCCAGCACTCAGGAAGGCAAAATAAACCTTTTGAACCATGAGGTGAAGAATGACCCTGGGTCTGGTGCTAAACTTTGCTCTGGTTCTGAAAGCAAAACTTCATTTGTAGAAATTCACTGAGGCTGAAAGTGCCAGACAACACAGAGTGAGCAGGTAGGAGTCAGCAGTGTGCACACAGGATGCGGAGCAGAAAAGGAGGATGAAGGCAGACACCAGGTCGATGCGCTTACAATACGGAACACTTCATAGGTGTCATGGCGTGCTGTAGTGTGGCACAGATAGGAATAAATCCTCCTTCTTGTCTTTATTTTCGCAGCAAACTGTGTGACTTCTAAATGCACACAGAAGGCCAAGTATTTGCCAGGAAATAAACAGAACAAATACAACAAACCCAAGTGAAACAAGTCTCAAGGACACTTGTTTCATACTAACGTGTGGTGAGCCTGACATTTTAAAAGGAATAAGAGTTGAACCTGTGTTGCTCAGTGACCGAATGATTGAGACTTTGAGTTCTGTGAATCTGGATGATTTAGTGCTAGAAACCCCATTATTTGCTGGAAAACTGAGATTTGGTTTATGGACATTAAACGTGTAATTGTGCTAAGAGGCCAGCTATCTGCCAAATGATGTTTACTGGATCTGGAAACATGTTGCTGCTGAAGTAGAAATGATTGAAAGCCATGAGAAGTTTCCAAAGTCCTGCTAAAGCAGAAATATGAATTCTGGCTCTTTCTTCTTACAGTGACTACGGAGCCATTGAAGCCAGATTAAACAACCGGCATTACTCAACACTTGAAAGGACTCTGGGATTTGAGCGCTGTTGAATTGTTCTTCAGACAACAGCAGCATTTCAAATCCTCAGCTGTTTCCCAGCCAATCCTGCCCCGACTTGTGCAGGCGTGACAAGAACTGGGTCCTTTTAACCAGAAAAGAAAGTGAGAAGAATCAGGTGTCCTCATTTCGCAAAGCGAAGCCGCTATTCACGAGACGTGACAAGGACTCTGGTTTTCACAGGTATAGTTCCCCACACAAAGGAGCACACCTGTATGTCCTCATCAAACAGCCTGAAAAGACTGAAATAAAGGTTATTTGTGACCTAGATTCCTCTTTCATACCTCTCCACTTAGCTGCTAGTGGACAGGCAGAAAGCTATCAATCCTACTGGCATTATTAAGGCCTGCAGAAGGGAAATAAGAGATAAATGACTTTTCTCCTTGTTGTTCCAGGCAGTTTCTCTAGGCATGCTCATGCTGGTAACTCCCGTGTCCTAACATCTATTTTGTTGTACTCCAAGGAGAGAAATTGGGCATTGAGGGACTGATGTTCGGCAGCCACAGCTTGGGGAAGCTCTGCTGAGGGGCACTGATTTACATTGCCTGCCGCTGTTGGAAATAAAGCAGCACTGCAATCAGTGTCGCAGTGATTTATACCCGTCTGGGATTAGCTGGTTTTTAACTTCTCTTCAGAACTGGGCTTTCTGGTGGTGTTCTGCAGGTTTGTGTGACTGGCTTGTGTAGGAAATCCCTACACACTAACCAAAATCTCTTTACTGTGCCCATCTCTGTCTCTTCTCTTTAGTTGCTCTCATCCTCTTCTCTGCATACCACTCATTTAATCACACCAATATAATGAAGTATCTGCACAAATGACTCTGCCCTAATGGAATCCTGATCCTATTGAGGATCCCATCACTATATGGGGAATTGTGAGGATAAAAAGTGCGGAAGTACAGAAAAGATATCCTCAAAAATAATACGCTAGGTTTTTGTAGGAGGTCTACAGATACTTCTGTTACTCCTACTCTGAAAGAATAACCGAAATGGAAAGAAATGATACCGAAATCCCATAATCAGACCACATTAAAGCACATATATTGGAAAGTTTTCTTTTCTTTCCTGTGTACAATTTGGTGCAAAGATTTTTCCTGATCTTTCTGTCCTTTATGAAAAGCTGATGTAAGCCTCCAGGGCTCAGCAGTGCCCGAAAACCAGCCTTTCTTATTAGAGCCATAAAACTTCACCCACCCAAACTCTACTGCTTATTGAAGCAGTTGAAATACATGAAGCTTAAGACAAATCATTTCCCGATATTATACTTTAATTGTAACATTTAGTTAAAAAAGGCAGGGTGGTGTCTACCCCCAGCCATGCTCCAATGCATTGATCTTATTTCTTCCTCCCTCTTTCTATTCCGGGCAGAATTCAAGGATTTGGAGAGCAAATGGAGATTCCCCCCTTTTCTCTTTTAACATCTTCCTCTGTTTTTTTCTCTCCCAGATTATCTGTGTAAGAGCATCTATAAATATCAGAGCAAGTCAGGCACGAAGCAGCCAGGGACTAAATATAAAGACAAATATATAGGCAAAAACGAATACAAGGGGAGAGCACTTCATGTGACAGACGTTCCATGTATCCACAGCAGGGATCTGTTAACTCCTCCACCGTGGGCCAGGTCTTGGTTTCAGGGAGGTGAATGATTCAGTGAGACGTCATACGTAAGGAACCAAATTTGTTCTCAAGCTTCCATCACCAGGGCCGGATTTGAGCTGTATCAGGCACCAAAATGGGATGTGACTTTCCCAAGAACTCCTTGCATCAGGAATAGTCAACTTAAACATTTTAAGAAGTGATGGAAGGAGATTAAAATCCTTCTGTTAGGATCAGCTTTACCAGGAGCAGATGCTTTTAAGGTGCATGTCACTGGTGTGTAGTTGAGCATTTCAAAATCAATACATTTGCCCTTAGAGATAGAGGAGCATCCGAAGAGTCAATGGATACGGAGAGGGGATTGGACTGTTGTTTGTCACAGAGATTCAAAGGAGGGATGTGCTGCACCAGAGGAAATGAGATTAAATCAATAATGAATATCTAGACTATTGTAATGAGGGTTGATAAATGGTTTGGGAAGAATCGTAATAGCATTTCAGGGGTTATTTCTATTTTAATAGAAGATCATAGCAGGACTCGCAGTGTCGGAGAGCTGGGAGTAGGGGGAGAGATGGGCATAGGATCCAAAAATCCAGTGCAGCTAATGGTAGAATTCCTTTTGTAATTGTTTCAGACCATTAGATACAACTATTATTAGAAATAAATATTTTAAAGCATCCTTCATGTGTATGCCCAGTGTTGATTCTAAAAATATGAGGCCATAACGAGATAATTTATCCAGTTCCTGTGATGCTGAAATGCCTAAGAGGTTTCTCTTAATGATAACAGAAGTAAAACAGATTGATGAGTATTTTACCACCTACTAATTGGGCTTTGTTTATATCTGGGATAAATTAGCAGAAGCCTCATATAAACAAGGTATGGGAGCTGGCAGCTTGCGAAAACGCCACGCTACAAGGGGATTAATGTGCTGTTCAATTAGTTTTGAAGATGGCATAGGTGTTACACTGATCAACTCGGCTGCAGTGTTCTTGTCCAAAGCGCTTTGTGATCCGACAATGACATGGAAGATTTTCCTAGAGATCTTAACTAGTGCCAGAGAGCACACAGGGAGGAAGGCAAGGCACGAGGTGGGGTAAGGGTGGTCCGACTGATGCTCACTGCGCATCAGCAACAGGATGAGAGGAGAAAATCAGATGAGAAAAATCACAGATTAAGATCAAGACAGGAAGGTCACTGACCATGGGCAAAACAGACTCGACTTGGGGAAAACCAACCTGCTTTATTGCCTATTAGAACAGATTTGGGGGGTGAGAAGCGAGGACAAGCCCTCATCTCTCAGGCTCGACAGCAGTGAGCCGCCTTGTCTGTCACTGTTGCCCTCCTCTGCCTCTTGCACTCCAGCACCTTTGTGGGCTCTGTAATAGTGTTATCTCAGGTGTGATTGCCGGTGAGATGAGAGTTAAAACCCCTGCATCAGGCCCCTGGGTCCGTGCTGCCCACCCCGGCAAGGCTGCTCTGGATCACCCTGCATTGATTTCATTTCGTAGGGGAAGCAGGTTTGTGAATTTGAAGGCAGGTTACAACGGAGCTGGCTTATCTGTTGTGTGTGGTTTAGGAGCTGCAGTAACTTAGGGCCAGAGCCTCAGCTGCTGTGAATTAATTTATCTGCACTGGGGCCCAGTGATTTCAGCAGCACATCCTATTCCCTTGGGATTAATAAAGAGCTATTTAAGGCTTTAATTGCCCCTCCATCTCCAAGGAAATGAGATGGGGGGGGGGTACTGTCCTAATGCATTTGACCTGGCTCCTTTCAGTCATACCTTGCGTCAGCATTGGAGAGCCAGCCCTTTCCCTAAGTGTTCCTTTTTGTGTGGACAGAAATGGCATAAAGATGGATAGGAGCCCCTCTCCTCGCTGCTTTGATGTAATTACTTTCATTACATTACTGGTTGCCTAGAGGCAGAATAAGCTTAATCTCCTCAAGGGCCCAGCATAGCTCCAACCTCAGTGGGTTTCCATTTGCTTCCCAGAGCCAGCTTTACCCTGCACATGCTGCTGACGAGTGCTGACCTGTGAGCAGAGCAGATACAGAGAGGTGAAATGGGGAAAAACACTCTTCCAGCCTTCCCAGTGCCTGCCTGCAGCTGGAATGTGTCTGCTCCTTTCCTGCCTGTTGTGAGCTGCAACACAGTGATGTTTTCAGAGCCGTTGTGGTATAAAGGCAATATTTCTCTTTGCTCATAGTGTTTATTTACTCTCACTGCTACATCTAACCCCTGGAGGGGGTTTTGGAGGTATTCACTTGTTAGGGTTCTCCTGTTCCTGCAGGGATATGTATGGGTTGTCTAAGAAAGTAATGAAACAGTTCTGCAGGTGGCACCTTGCAGAGCACAGCACCAAGCAGTGTCTGGCCTGAGGGGTACCAGGAGAAGGGCAGGGGTTCGGGCACAGGAGTTCTGCTTTGGTGCTGTCATGAGGTGCAGGAAGGAAGATGAGTGAAAGCCCATTGTTATTCTGCTTAGAGCTCGGGTTTGCGGCTGCAGCACAGCCTACACTTGTGACTCACTGGTCCCTGCTGAGCAGAGGACTTCCTTCCAGGGCCCAATTACTCAATGTCTGATCAGAGCAACCCGGAGTCATTGGCAAGAAAGTTTAAAACAAGATTACAGAAAGGCTGTGATTTGGGCAAGTGACCAAAACACCGAGTTTTGGTGTGGTGGGGGACAATCTGAGGAGGAAAACTGTTCTTTCAGAGCTGGAAGCAGTGTACTCATAACACAGAATCTGGGTTTGTTCTGTGCTGTGTATTCAGTCACTGATAAGGAAGAGTCTGACTCAAACCAAACCCGCTGTTATCGATTAGGTATAGTTTAAAGACTGATTTCCGGCAGTGTTAATGGGCGCAGGTATAAAGCAGCTGCTGCCAACCAATGTTTGTCTTTGTGGAAAATCCAATCACAGCTGATGCAAAGTAATCTCCAAGGAACCAGTGCTGAATTTCCACAGCTTACAGATAAGGAAGCTGTTTCTGCACCATCCTCAAGTACGGGGTGTATCTGCCTGCTGTAATCAGCATCCTCTCAGCTTCGTCCCTGCTCCTGCAGCACAGCAGAAATCTAACACTGGTTAATACCAGCAATAGGCCGCTGCTGTCTTGTGTATGCTGAGTTTCACTCTGGCCAGCAAACACTGGCCGAGATACAAAGGTCTCTGTGCCTTGCCCCTTTTGCACCTACTCCTTGTCACAAACGAGCCCTCCGCACAGACATTCGGTTCGGAGCTGCACTGCCCTTCGCTCTGCTCATCACCTCCGGGCAGGGGGTTAGTTTGAGCATCCATAGGATTTGGAGGTATTTCTGTCACTGCTCCACAGGGATAAACACTACAAATGTTTGGAGTACATCAAATCCCCCCCACAGGCAGCAGTGGAATTCAGCATCCGGTATCAGCTCTACTGGAAGCTTCCTTTATGATCCTGAGCAATTTAAACCTGGATTTATAAAACTGCCCCAGAGAGGGTTCAGTCTTCCACGGCTTTCAGTGAGATTGTGGCACCTACAGAGCCCTCTACCTTGGGGGGTGAACTCTTGGCTTATCAAACTCAGGAGATCAATGGCCTACAGAGCCCAAGCGATTCTATCCCTGCGGGCTTCAGTCTCTCTGCTTCCTTTGTCTGTAAAGTGGGCCTCATAATCTCCCACCCATCACACCTGCAATCCCCAGCCCCGTTTAGCCCGGCCTTCCTTTGGGAGAGCAATTGTTCCTGTTGATGGGAGGGTCCTTTCTCAGCACTTTAGGAGTGAAAAAGGCGCCATTGTGGCGAGAATTGGGTCTTCAGTGCTACCCGCTGCTACGAGGCGCAGATGCTAGCTGGTGCGCTGGGCATCCGAAGGCTTGGCAAGTCAATATCCACGGGGGAAAAGCTTCCCAGAGCAGTGCAAATAGGAGGTAAGGTTTTCATGCCATGGGTAGAAGCAGTCTTTGGGTAAAAGGGGCTTTGGAAGAGAAGCGTGGGGCTGTGCTCTGTCGGTGTTACACAACTGGGTGCTGGCAGCAGCGTGACTTTACAGTTCTGTGGCATCTCTCTGCTGGTTACAAGGTTTATTATCCCGCGGATGCCAGGGTTTGGAGTGCGGGTTTTATTGATCGCTGTTAGAGCAAGCTGATGTTCAGCCACTTTCAAGTGATTTCAAAGAGAGCTCATTTTGCTGATGCGTGGGGTTCTTCTGTTGCCTTAAAGCTGATCTCGGTCTGGTGTGCTCATGCAGAGCTTGAGTGCTGCGAGAAACCTCCCTGTCGAGTTGGCTGGTGTCAAGGAATCGCATAAATAACACTAGGAACTTTCTTTATGGCAGTTGAGAAAGCAATCTGGCACAAGGTGTTGCATAGACTGCAGGGAAAGGCAGGCAGAAGGGTTGACATTGCAGTTCTGGCACTTTTGAAGTGAGCTGGGGTTGGAATATCACCCAAATGGAATCCAAGCCATGGAGCGGAGCAGCCGCGGTGGCACGGGAAGGGGCAGGAGCTGAATCCTGAAGCTTCCGATGTGTCCCGGCCGCCGCTGAGCTCCTGCGGGTGTGATACCAGGATGGGTCGGTTGTTAGAAACCTTCTCTATGCAGAAAGAGCTCAGAACGTGAGCAAATGGAGGCAAGAGAGGTGCTGGGCAGCGTTTCTTCTGCTGCTGATGCTAGCGTGTGCCGCAGAACGTGCGGTTTAAGCGGTAGACAAAAACCTCCCCAAACCCCGGACTTGTGAGGTTGAGGCGGGAAGGGACGGATAAAGGGAGGAAAGAAAAGGGCAGTTTTTCTCTCTGAGAGCTCATTTCTGTTCCATGAAATTAAAGGTATCGTTTTCGGATTGTCAGTTTTGTGTCAGCAACCCTAACGATTCGGTGATGATTCTGTGTGGGTCTGGATTTCACTGAAGTCATAGGAGAGCGGTGGGGAACACTGAGGTTTTCCAGGGAAAAGTCATTTCCTTGCAGGACTGTGGAGGCTTCAGGTGGTTTCCTGATCCAGAGAAGTAGGAAAAATCGCATGGGAGGCATAAGTGGTTGGTGAAAACCCCAAAGCTAAATGTAAAATAGCCCTATGAAGCATTTCAGCAGCCCTAAAATCTCTCCACTGCAGTCAGACCTGAATCCAGAATCGTGATGTCCATCCCTCTCCTGTGTGCTTTGAATGTTTGGATCCTTTGAGGGTTGCAAAACTGGAGTGGAAACGATGCAGAGAAACCCTCGAAATTAAATTTTCAAGGCCTACATGTTGGGAAAGCAAAGTGCGTTTGGAAAGAAATTAGCCTGATCCAAGGAAGTGTGAATGAGCTTCGGTGGGGTTTATAAAAGCACATGTGGAACCTGACTTCTCACAAAGCTGTTGGCTGTGGAGCAGCAGCCATGTTCCCAGGGCCAACAGGGCTGGAAGAGATGCTAGAAGTTGTCTTCATCTCAAGTGGAGCAACACTGGAGAAGCTTAATCTATATCCCCTTTCTTATTGAGTGACTTTGCCCTAGCTAGGGGGGAAATGTGATCCAGCAACTCCATGGAGAAGCTGGTGTGAGTCGTGATACCTGTTCTCTTCCCTGTTTCCTGTGAGCTTCTCCCTATTAATATCAGTACATTTTGCCTCTGGATTCAGTGGCAGCAGGATCAGGCTATGTTTGAGCTGGGGCCTGGAGGGAATTGTAGTGTCAGTTGTATTCCTTTGGCTTTCCCTGTGTGTGCAAGAGGGCTAAAGATACTTTTATGCCATCTCCTGCAATACACAATTAGCTGCTATATAAATGGTAAAATGGACAATTAATATAATTATATAGGAGTGTTGCCTAATTAAATGATTATGTCTCTTCAAAAGCCAGTATTTACATTAATATGAAAGGAAAGCTGGATTGGATACCCGAAAAGCCCAAGCTCTGTGAAGTGGCTATAGTGTACTTGCACTGCACTTTCTAAAGCCAATCTTTGGTATTAAAAAAGCTATTGGCCCCCTCCCTGGGCCAAGGAAGGGAGGAGAAGCAGGAACATATGTGTTTCCAGCCCAGAGACAGAATTCCTGCTCTCTGCTCCAACAGGCTTGCTGCCAAACCAGCTCGGCTGATCCACATTTTATCTGCAATGCATCAATAGTTCTTGCAGCCCTCTTTGTTTGGCACTCTTCTGATCTCCTGTGCAGAGATGCAACCTCCCCAGCCCGCCCCAACAGAATGCTGCATTCAGCTGTAACTCTTGGCTTGCTGGTACCCAACTGATGCTTCTCTGTGCTGAAATGGCTTGTTCTAGAAACAGCAAAGGCATCTTGACCTGGAGGAAAGCTTTTCATGTTGAGGTTATCACAGATTACAATAGCCCTGAGGAGCCTGTTCATCTGTGAAAGTGTGCGTAAGATACAGCACAGAAAGGGGAAAATGAATAGCAACACATTGAGAAGTTTAATTGCTCCATCAGAGCAAGGGTGGTGTTTGCAGGGATAAGTGTAAATCTGTGTGCACCCAAATTTGCTGTTATTTGAATGCTTTGTTCTCATCTCTTTTGCATAATATATGTCTGCACTGCTGCTGCAGCAGTGTGTGGAGCCAGGGTTTTTAGGGTAGGTTGGCTCTGGGGGTTGAGGAAGCTGTAGTGTGAGGACCTCAGGTAAAAGCTGGAGGTAGAAAACCGTAAGGCAGGTTTGTCTGGTACCCTGTGTCTCGGTTTATATCCATGCTGCTGCAGAGACAGACCCGGCTGTGTTCTATTGCGCTGATATTAAAACTGTGTGATAAATAAAGGGGCAATAAAGGTTCTGTGTATAGTTCTCCATAGCTTGTGGTGGGGACCAGGCAGAGCTCAGTGCAGATGCCAGGGGCTTCATCAAGACAGTTTTTGAACGTCCATCAGATAAGAGGCCTAAGCTTTATTTCAATTACATAGTGATAGGGAAAAATAGATTAGAGAACTTGATACTGAAGCTGAAGTAAAATCAGAGAGACTTTTTGCCCAGCAGATAATAGATATTAATGTCTAATGACAACATTTTGCCTAAGCCAGAAAGCAAGAGTGTGTTCAGCTGCTCCCCACTGAGGAGGAAGTGGAAAAGGAATTGAACTCTGGGCTTTCAGTCCCTGTAACACCAAACAGTGTGGCTCTGTGCTTGGTCCGAGTGGCTTTAGTGATGTGAAGAGCCTGGAAGCTGTTGGACTGTTTGAGCAGCTGACCTGCTGCTTCCCACCCCACCAAGGTGTTTAATGAGGATATAGAAAACCGGGAGTTTCAGAGCAGCGCTGGGTGCGATGTGAGGAAATCACAGCAGTTCCTTAAGCTTTGTCCCGGTGCCCCTGAGATGCTTAGGAACAACACAATGACACTGGGGGCTGCAGAGGTTGGAAAGGCCCTAACCAATGTTGTTTCCTTCTGCCGAAGGCTGAGTTATTTGCAGTGGATGAACGTGTAATGAATTAGCCTCCTTTAATAAACCCTGCAGGAAGCACAGAATTGAAGTGCTCTATCCGATGTCTAGGGTGGCTTGGAAACAATTGATACAATCCACACCTAAAATACTAAGGGCCATATCCCAAGGTGTTGTAAATCAGGCCTGATGTAGACACTACCTCATATCATGAAGCCTTTGAAACTTGCTTTTGGGATTTTAAGGCTGAGTGTGTGTCGTGACATCGTCACTCATGGCAGTGGTATTTCCAAAATGTGACGTTAAGAATTGGCAATCCATCCACTTCCAGTCCTCCCATGAAACCATCCCATCATTTCCTCACAGCTCCAGCTCCCTGATCTTCAGAACTGGAGCATTTCAACGCCAGGCTGAAATGAATGGCCAAGGACCCTGGAGATCAAATCCGTTTGAGGCTGTTAAGATTTGTAACATTATGATAGGGGAAAAAATGGTGTTTTTTCTGTCTGGAGGACTTAAGGACTGATTTGAAGGTTGTTCATTGGGTATCTCTGGAGATGGAAGAAAGAGCAAGAGTGATTTAACAAGATTAAAAACAAAGAGGCGGCAGCAATAAATCTGAGCGTTGTCTGGGTTTCAGCTCTCATATCTTGTGAGATAATGGCATATTAATGCACAAATCAATATCCAGACTTAAAGCCAAATTCCCAGTTAGGCGTCTCAAAGCTCTGGGAACCTTAACCCTGTTCTTTCTCTTCTTAGGGAAAGAGTAAGGGGTGGTGGAAGGAGGATGTTGGATGTCCTCCTGGTGTGGATTCTATCACTGCAAGCAGCTAATTATGTGAGGAAACAAGCATTTTGTCAGCGCCCGTCATGGCAGTGGAAATGGTGACTTTCTGTATTCAGAGCCTTAACTCTGTGTCTTGCTTGGCAAATAATATTCAGATTGACATCATTTAGCTCTCATTTGATTAAATGGAGCTCATCTGAGCAAGATGCGGAGCAGCTTCAATTAGAATTGGTGGAGAGCAGCATCTTCGCGCGTGGCTTCTAACCCCCTCTTCTGCTGAAAGCAGTTCATGTTGGGCCAAGATGTCCATTTTTGGCAATAACAGCTCATCATTGCTCTAAGCACTTAACTGTTTGTGACTAAACTGCTCCTCTGTCTTGTCCCTAAGTGGGAGCAAAGGAGGTAAAGCGAGCAACCAGACAGTGGATGGCAATTATGCAAGCTTTGTCTAGCCTCAAAGCACCACGATGGCATGCGCAGCTGGTGTGCAAGTGCTCTCTCTTGGGCTGTTTGCATGAGATCTGGTTATGGGCTCTGCTGTTCTTTGTGAGGTGGCACCCCTCTAGAATACACTGTTTAAGCCATGGGAAATTTGTCCCTGTATGTATGAAATCCGTATCAAACATCTGCATCTTGCTTAGGGTTTGGGGGATGTATTGGTGCCTTGATATACATTAGAGAATGGGTCTGTTCTTCCTGAAGGGTCATGTGCAGTGAAGTGATGGACCAAGTTGTATAGTTAATGAAGGACTGGTGATTTGGGCAGCCCTGAGACCTGTTCCTAGTTTGGCTTCTGCCTTCTAAGTGTGTCTCTGATTTTGAGCCATCTAAGCTGCTCCCACCTAGTACAAGCTTTTGTCCTTTACCCGGGTAAGGAAAGTGTTTATCAGATGGGCTGGTCCCAAGCCTGGGAAACTTCAAGTCGAAGCCTAAACAGGCTGGATTTGGGAGATTCCTTCTCCTACCACAAACCAGCACATCACTTACTTCTGTTTCTTAGTCCCTGCCACATATGATAGCCTTACTCCACTGTTAGCTCGTTTGCACTGGAGTTCATTGAAGATGCAGTCAGCGGCGCGCTGAGCTGCCTCTTGCATGCATCCTGGAGCTGCCCCAAGCTGATTCTTGCTTTGAGGACTCTTCCTGATTGCAGTTGTATTTCTCAGTTTGATGCCTTTTAACTGTAGCACAAGTTTAAGCTGTATCAGTAGATGGCACCCTATCAATCCTTCTCAGGGCACATAGTGCTGGGCATAGAAAGGGCTGGAAGTAGAAGCGTGGTTTTAGATGCTGGGAAAGGGGTGCTAGGAAAACAGTGCTAGGAGGCTGTGGGGAGCTACCCGAGGCTCTGCGGTCTCTGCCATCACCTGGATGACAAGCTAGGTCTGCTTTGGAAGCGTACCGGTGGTAGGGATCAATATCCTCATGCTCAAAATAGCCCTTTGCTGCCTGGGTAGTGCATCTCTGTGCTCTGCTGCTCGTCTGGGCAGGGCAGCGAGTCTAAAAGCCCTCAGCAGTGTGGTCAGCTCATATGATCTCTGTGTGCTTTATATTATCAGGTGCTGTGGCTTTCTGCAGCGCTTCCAAACAAGCTCAATCCTCCAGGAATGGAGGAGTTTGTACAAGGCAGAAGTGATGCAGCACATCCCCAAGGTTTATGGTGTGCTGTTTCAAGAAGATTCTGGCTCTGGCTCCGTGTTTTTGTGGTTTTCTTCTCTTTTGTTCTTCCCCAAGAATAAATCAAACTGAACCATATGTTTTTTACTTTGTGCCCATAGACTATAATCCATCTTCATCCTCTGTGAAATAGACACTGCCCTTCCAGCCCGTTGTTAATGATTTCCCATTTGGTTTTGGGTAGCAGCCCCCAAAATGCCCTTGTATTTCACTCTGTATAACGCTTTTCCTCCCTGTTATGTGACTCTCCTCTGTTGTCACTTCCTCTGCTACAGTAAAGCACGATCTTAAGCTCCTTTCCAGTCAGTCAGCTTCATCCATTGAAATCTAAAATGACAGGAGAAGGGCTGTAAAATGATAATGGCACGCCTGAGCGAGATGGGGAAAGTGCGGTATGATTCAAAGATGATGTTGTCATGAGCTCCCTTGTTAATGAGTGGCTGTAGCTAATCATCTTCTGGAGCATTATGGTCTAAGCACATCATAATGGACCATGGACTTTCTCTGTGTCTCACATGACTTCCGTAGTGTATGTAGACTTAATCCCAACGCAAAAAATCATGTAGCCCTTAATGCAGTAATAAGATTACGTGGATAGCTTCCTGAGATAGCCAAGCTAAATCGATGCAGGCTTCCCAAGTCCTTATTCCCACATCATGTTCTATCATCTCCCGTGCCTTAAGTGTTTTCCAGTAGTGTCCAGATATGCTTTTTATGTTGTATAGCATGCTGACGCTGGTGCTGCAGCTTCAGTATAGCATGTCAGTATGCATGCACATACAGAATATGTGTATGTAAAGATGATGTACTGCACCTCAGTTCTAATCATCTGGTATCCTTTCCTATACATATATTCTTAACATTCCATAGACATGGATGCACAACTTCAATGCAAAACTGCTGAAGTCAGCACCGTTTTTAGCAGGGATACATGTACTACATTGTTCCTTTTCCTGCTCTGCACCCAGGTATAAACCTTGCAGAAACCTATTCATTTGACCCTCAGTAACTGGGATTCAGAGTGGCAAGAGGAATATTAATTCCTTTTCAGCATCATCCCTCACTAGTCTGTTGAAATGACAATATTAGGGGGAATATGAGCTATCTCAGACAAGGAGGCTGCTTCGACCGTCCGTTTGAACTCCACCGAAGCCATATGAAATATGTCTATTGGCTTTCATCAGCTGTCAATCAGTGCCTTACACTCTGAGCCAAATCCAGCAGCTCCTTAATGCCATGAATATTCCTTAAAACCTTCTAGTTCCATGGAAATCCTGTGTCAATTAGGGTTTTTTTTTGTGTTGTGATTCAGGATCAAGCCCTGTATCCACTGTACATAAATATGATGCTCATTCTCCAAATACAACCCTCATTTTGCATTAGTAATACAGACTCACTGGATATATAGGATATATATCACTATCTGTAAACACTGGATATATAGGGCAATTGGTGTGATGCTTATGCATCTTTTTGAATCTTTATGCTACATGTTTGGGTCATGATGCAAAGAGAGAGAAAAATGAATTGAAGGGAGGGTTTCTGTGAGTATTTAATTTGATTCCTGTCTCACATGCAGATCACTTCTTGACAGACAGCAGATGGCTCTTTATTCCTGAAAGCATTTGTTTCACTGGCGCTCCCGATAAAGTTACGGATTTGATGAGCCACAATATCTGTCACTTCAGGGTATCAAAAACTGCTGTGTGGGCCCATTAGCACTCACCTTGGGTAAAAGGAGTAGCCAGATAGGAATTACCATATTGATCCAAGTGGTGCTTCAGTTAGCCCAATACCCTTACTCTGACTGTGGTCGCTGTCTGCTGCTTCAGCAGTAAGTGGAGCAAGTCCTTTGAGGCGTATCTGTACAATGACTTGCTCTCAGGAAAAGCTGCTTCCTGATACTTATCTATTCTATTTTGAAGGCAGGTAGGGGTTATATCCCCTCTAAAACATGTGTAACTGATATAAATCTGAGTGGCCTTGCTCTCTATATATACACAGCTACGTCTTCAGGATCCTGCTGGCTTATCACATTTCTTTTTATCAGTTTCACCTTTGCTATTGTCTTGTTTGAGGGTGGCTGTGCGAGTCTCTAGGGCAAGCATCCAGGATCCGTGGTGACTGTACATCAGGTCGTGGCTACAGGGAATAGTAAAATGCGCATAATCAATGAGGGGCTGCTGAGCACTGGCTGAGGAGCTCAGTCCGTGTCCAAGAGTAAGCAATGGTCAAGCCAAGGGCATTGCCATCAGATAATGGATTGTAGGGATGAGGACGGCAGGAATCTGCTGCATTGGCAGCATTGGGCCAGGGCTCCGGTTTCTTCATTCAGGCAAGAGTTTTTGTAAAATAATATAGTTAATTGAGATATTTTAACCTTCTTCCCTGTCAGCCACAGTTGTTCGTTGTGTGCCTTAGAGGACGCAAGACACTGCTGTAAAACTAAATAGCACAACTCTGTCTTAACGAAGCTTGAACTGCCTTCTGATGGGGGAATGGGGGACTTGTGGAGTTTTAGAAGAGGAGAATCTGAGTTGAGAGAGGGCAGGGACTACTGCATATACATAGCTCTTATTAAAAACTGCTGTATGTACCCACTGCCCAGCACTGTCATCCTGTGCATCCCGCGCATCTTGAATCCTCTTCATATGCGGGGAGAATTTTATGTGCGTTGTAAGAATAAACCACATTTTACCATATTTGAATGTAAAGCATGTGCATTTTTGCTGAATAAATGTTCCAAGAGCTTGTAAAGAAGCTAATCTGGG
Organism: Amazona ochrocephala; assembly: GCA_039720435.1. NCBI lineage: Eukaryota > Metazoa > Chordata > Aves > Psittaciformes > Psittacidae > Amazona > Amazona ochrocephala. Next base: position 911,173 of record CM077898.1, on the reverse strand, counting down.
GCAAGGTGGGATGTGGACCCAACAAAAGGCTTATTTCTGAACTGGAATGGAAGCTTTGGTCTCTATGCAGGTTGAAAGACGTGGGATGCTCATAATAATCCCTCTTAGTGGTGGTATTAATGAATGTAAGCTCTTGCTCTTGTAACAGCATTGCTGTTGGATGCTGACAAGGACATATGGGAGATGCAAACTGCTCCTCCAAATCGTTTCCATCATTTTCAGGAACAGATTTGGAAATGACTGAGACTCCAATCCTCTCCCCTTCCTGTTTCCTGCTTATATTAATTACTCTTAACTAGGGCTTGCTTTATCCACCTTCAGTACCTCTTCTCATTGAACTGTACTTGATAGTATACATTTTTAGCCTACTACCATGAAATGGTTGTAAAAGGGGGTGCGTGAGCACCGGAGGTGTAGGAAATCTGCAGATTTACTTAAGCAGCTTCTGGCCACTCTTGGCCTGCATCTGCTTTACTCACACCTTTTGCATTATTGATAAGAAAAGCTCAGCACTGAGCATTACAAACAGAAGAAGGGAGGCTTAATTGCAGAAAGGTTGGAGTCAGCTGAAAATAAATGTGACTTTACAGCTCCAAATGGCAGTTCCACTCTTCTGCTCCTCCAATCTGTCATACTAGTTTTAGACAGCACGAAGAGAGTTCAGTTCTCTGCCATGAGTCTGGAGGAAGAACACTGAGAGACAGGCTTGAGAGATGGATGCTGAAAAGCCCCATGCAAATGTAATAATGAAAAGGAGCCGGTGCTAAGTTCAGGAGCATCAGGAAGTTCTCCATCACTGTGCTAATAGCTGGCTTTGCCTGGAAGCATCAGTACTTGGCATTCCGCCTAGCTAAACCTCATGCATTTGACAGCTGACACAACAATAGCTGTTAACTCTCACAAATGGGCTTGTTTTGTGGAAAACAAAGTGGGCTCTGTAAAAACCCTGTCCTTGTGTGGGTTGGGGTTGAGTAGTGGGGGAGAACGCCCAGGTTCTTTCATGCTTGGAGATGTAATGCAAACCTCTTCCTGCTGATTCAGTGCTGCACTGTGAGCAAAACCTGATGCAACAGAATGGCTTAAAAACATAGAGCAGCTGCTTTGACTTGAGCACCGGTTTTGTGATCTCATGCGTCCAGTGCCTCTGGCTGCATATGGGCTCTTTGCGTTGTGCTGAGTATCTCCGTAGCCAAGGCAAGCAGTCTGACATGAAAAGCAGGGTTACAGCTAAGGTTGCCTCTTGCTTTCCTTGTAGGTGTTCTATTCTCTTCAATAAGAACAGGCCTTTGCATCAGCTGAGGGATGGAGTTTTCAGGAGCTGTTTCCCTTTCAAGTTCCGCATCTCTTGTAGGGACCGAAGGGAGTCTTCAAAGGCGCGTTTGCCTCAGGTAATGTTTGGTGCTCTGTTTTCCCTTGGTAGGTATTTGTCCCTGTAAGAACTCCACTTGTCTTTCTCCCCCCTCTGTCCCCGACTTCACTGGCTTGCAGCAGGAAGTGTTTAAGCTCTCTCTGCATCTTTGATAACCTACTCTGAAGTTGTGATGGCATCCAGTGAGACTTCAACTCGAGTTCACTGTGCATTAAGCTAGGTTATGTTACACAGCTCTACCTACTCTACACTAATACATAGCACACTCCTAGCTCAGTAACTGTCCATGTGGATGCTTATACCTTTGTAAATGTGAAGTTAATTATCTAACCTTAACAAAGGACCAAACTACATCCTTTTTACATGGTGTTAGAGCATTACGGGGTAGCTACAGAGTAGTTTTAAGAGGGTTGTTGTTGCCATACTGACTGAAAAGCTTTTAAAATTAACATTCACAGATCCTTCGACATGTTTACATTGGTCTTGCACATATGCAATGAGCAGAAGTTGAATACTAGAAGAGACACAGGAATTTGTATTAAATCATTATTTATTACTTAATAATAGTATTAAGTATGTATTAATACATACAAAAATGTATTAAATCCCTGTAGTAAATCATTTTTGTTGTTAGACAGTTTCTGCTTCAGGCTTGGCTTTCGAAGCAGGCAGTTCATTGCTTGCAAATAGGCTTTCATCCTGATGCGAAGAGCACAGTTACACTTCAGGGAAGACTTTCGCCCTGATCTGATTTGCCACAGTAATTTCGCTGCTAGGTTTCCACAAGAGGTTTGATTTTTCCCTGTCAAACAGTGTCACATCTCCAGGTATGGTATGATGCCATGCCGGGTGTACCGGCTGGTACGTTTGGCCCACCGCTTTGCTAAAGCGGCTTCAGCAGACACCCAAAGGCAGTGCTGGAGCTTACACGTGAGCATCCGAGCTGATGCGTTCTTTAGCTCTAGATGGGGGTTTTCCAAACCTGCAGGCGCTCAGGGCTGGCTTGGGAGAGACTGCTCTGACTTTTGCTTCTGACCTTACAGCTTCCCAGGTGTGAGCTCTGTGTCTGGTTTCTTGCTCAGCAATGAGCCCTCCAGCTCCAACCAAGCCAGCGTGAGTAGACCCTGCTCAGTGCCCCAATAGCACTTCACTCTTGTCTCTTCAGCCGCGTGCTTTGCGCCTACTTCCTATTGCCTGTCATTCTGTCATCAGCTGTTTGCCAGCAAAGCTGTGGGCTATGAAACAAATCCAAGGCAGGTCCCTGTGGTATTCCAAACAACGTCTGAAATGTGGGCAAGGAGAAGAAAGCAGAATGAGAACAAACCCTTCCTTGCTTCCTTCTCCATGGGCTGTCTTCATTGAAAGTGATGTTCAGATCATGAGCTGTAATGAAAGAAAATGGTGGTTTAGAATGGTTGTGTTCAAAATTCCGAGGGTTTCCACTCGGGTGGAAAGGATGAGTCCAAAGCACTTTAATTATCTTAAACCTCCACTAAACCCTCCGTACCCCCCCATTGTAATCAAATCAAATAGAGGATTTAGAGAGGAAGATTAGCTTCATCGCCTGAGTCAGGCTGCTGCAAAAGATTAATGCTTTCAGATGCTTCGGTAGTTACTTTCCATGCTAAATAACGTTGTTTGGTTTTGATTATACATTGTATTTACATTGTGTGCATTCAAACAAGTATTAATTTAGAACTGCAGCCTATTACTTTCTAATTTCATTTGCCTCTGCGTGGTTGCGGAAGGGTTGTTACTGCTTGTTTCAGTGAGGGCTGCAGATTGCATCCTCCTAGTCAAAGAGATGCCCATTAATCTTATCGTTTAATCCTGTGATGTGGGAGTACCGGCTCCTGATGTCCTGGGGCAAGGCCTTCCATGGAGATCACAGAACAGAGAATAGGAACTGCTCTGGGAGTTCTCTGCTTTGCTGCCCATATCATCGTTATTTTGGGGTTTGTTGCTTCAGTGGCTTTAGAGTATGAAAGCTGCAGTTGAATACAGAGCTCATTTCAAAGGGGTTTTTTAAATCAGAAGTTTCTTCCAGCACTCATTTCTCATAATGTGTCGTTTTGTTTCAATTTCTCTTTTAAAACGCCACGGAACATCCTTGTGTTAAGGAGCAGGATGGTTTAGAGTGGGAATGTTCTGAAGAAAATAGTGTCTCTTTGTTATTTGGGAAGAAAACACAAGAAGAAAGTAGTTTTTGCATTGAGCTTGAGGGACTGCTGCCTCAGCCAAGATGAGAAGGTTCTAAATTGCTTACCAAGGCAGGATTGTTGCTTCCACTTCATAGGTCTAGTGCTTGGCTGAGATCAGAGGAGTGCGTGTGGTGAAGATGGGAGCTTGCTGAATGTCTCATGCACCTTTGGGTGACAACTCGGTGTCGGGGCTGTGCTGTAGCACCAACAAAAGGGTGCTCTTCAGGGCAGCCAGAAACCACCTCTTTGTCCATCCCTAAGCCATGGATGTGGCTAGGGATGAAGGATGCATTCTGCTGCACTGATTAACTCTTTCTAATTGAAAGCTGTTCTGGTGCTTTAGTTCCAGAGGAAATGCTGCCTGTAACCTTAACATTTGGGGGCGATCATGGGAGGAACTCGGTGTTATCTCAATTAATCCACTCAATGGGGAATGCTTCCTGCATTGGCTTCGCCCTAGCCTGCGGCCAGGCGTTGCTGGATCTCTAAAAGGCTCCCTCCTGTGCCTCTAGCCAGGATAAAATTGCATCCTTGTTAGCTCTGTAGGGGATGGCTTATTTCAGTCAGGATGTCAGAGCTGATGCACAGCTGAGTTAGCTCCTAGCTTTTTCCTTAGGACTCTTTCTGCTTTTCTTGATCAAAAGGTTTGCAGTTTTCCAATGGAAAAGTAATCTTGTGGGAAGTCTCATTAAAGCATAAGACTTTCTATAGCTGACAGGGATAGGGTTGGTGTCACGTTTGGCTGCCTTTGATTTCTTATCCTGAGGGATCAAATACCCATTCTCAGCAGGCAGAGAGCAAACCTTGTCCTAATGCTGCCCTTGGTGCTGCGGGATGCCTCCCATCCTTTGCTTTATCTTCTTTACTGCCTCCCTTTATACTGGAAGGCACTGCAGGGGCCGTGGCAAAAGTACTTTGGGTCCCAAGTGGGGGCAGACTCGGAATCCTGGTGGGTTTATCATCTTCCCCTGCTCAGACAAGGAGCTTGCTGTGGGTGGGAGTATAAAATAGGTCTGGTTCTTCTTCAAGTTGGAAATAGTAAGATGCCTTTGCCATAATTACTCTTTAAGTTGCAAAACCGCAGTGATTTTTTCCTCAGAGCATTGGATTGTGGGGTGGTGAGAAGCAGCATCATCAACTTGTGCTTTCTAATGGCTTCATTGCTTGCTGCTTTTTAGTTCAGTATTTGCTTCCCTCCATCATGTCATCCTCTGACCTGTGGTTGTTTCTACACTGAGTCGTTCCCAAGTGCAGTGACACTAAAACTCTTGCCTCTGCAATGAGCTTGGTCCAGCTTTCTACAGCATCACACTATCTGTGGAGCACTGAGTACAAGCTTCTGATGCATCACTGCGGTACCCAGGCCTGTTCAGAAGACCCAACTGGGATGGACTTGTAACTCCTGGTGTAACAACACAGTGGTCATTTGCTAGATGGACGTGGGATCAGCACAATGCTCAAGGGGTAGTTCTTTGGGAAGGAGCACTGGAAGATGCACCCTTGCTCAGGGTGCAGTAAAGTAGTTAATCTCATTTGAAGTCCTGGATATCTGGCTGCTTTCATTACTGGCATAGCTGTAGGACAGTCTGTTGCTATGAATTCAAACAAAATCAAACCCAGATTATGCCCCTTAACTTGATTTATGAGGGGAGATCTCCAAGGCTTTAAAAGGGGAAACAAAGTCCAGAGTTTACTAAATGCACTGTTTATTCTTTCCCATCATTTCCATGATGAACCAGTTTGTGCTTGTCCTGGAAGCAACGCCAGCAAAGGTTATTTTGACCACCGAGATCTAATCAGAAGCTCTTCCTCGAGATGCAGCGCACAGCCCTCTTAATTAACCACCCATCCTCATAATCAGATCCTTGGCTTTTGGAGGTGTCACCTTGTGTAACTTGATTAGATTTTGCTCTGCTAGACGATGGAATCAATTTTTCGTCTAAGTTGTTTGCTAAGAGGTTTTTTATTAATAACGCAAATGGAAATCTGACTTGGAAGGTCTCCTCCTCATATAGATCTGGTTCTTCTTGCCAAGTCTATGTTCTTGGCGCTGTTGCTGAATCAGTGATGACTTTGGCTTGTTCTGGGCCTTGCTTTTCCCTACATCATTTCCTTGTGCCAGTTGCTTATCTGTAGAATCCAAGTAGCTCTTCCCTAAACTCATAATATGATGCCCCTGGCAGTGTTCAAGCCAAGCGGGATGGGGCTTGGAGCAAGCTGCTCTAGTGGAAGGTGTTGGAACTGGATGAGCTTTAAGGTCCCTTCAACCCAAACCGTTCTATGATAATCTCTTGGTCCTTTCAGGTATCCAGTTCGCTGGCAGGGAGGGCTGTAGATGGATACAACCTGATGGGGTTTGTCCCTTCAGGTTTGCTTGAAAATCTCAGGTTACACAAATCAAACTTGGGCAAATATGCGAACACATTGAAAACCCAAACTCTGGCACTTCAAAAGCAGCAGGTTTCCTAGGGTAAAGGCAGGCCCGTCTGCATTGAGTGGCTCTGACATGTTGCGTGACTGCCTCTTTCTAGAGCTCCAGCTCACTTATGCAGTAAAACATTTATGTTCTGGAGCAGCAGGGCATGTTTACAGGGGTGAAGGGAAATTGCTCAGGTAGCAAATGCTGCTCTGAGCTTCTCTTCCCTGTAGGCAGCAAATCTGTGTGCGGATGGGCAGCACGGTCGCTCGAGAAGCCCCTGCATTCGATGCCTGCGCAGCGCTGGGATGTATTATTGATGTACTGTGAGCAGATGTGAAGGTCTACATGTGCTGTGGATCTTAATGCTGTTCGTCTCTGTGCATTTATAAACCTACATAGCTCTGCAGGTCCTGGGTGTGTGTTTATGCTAGGAATGAGTTGTAAATGTTCACTTGGGCTCTTTAGATCCCTTTATCACATCTGAGAGCTCATTAAACAAAGCAAATGCAATCAATCAAATTCACTGGTCAAATGTGACAGGCAGTTACATTAGGGGATTAGAATCATGGATTCCTGGAGGTGCTGTGGAAGAGGGCAAGCAAAGGGCTCAGTTCATATGGGCTGCTGGAAGGATTCTTGCCAGACTGCACATCCTTTGTAGAGAGTTTTCCAGAGTATCCTAAAGGAAACTCAATGAGCTTTCAGTGTTTAAATCCTTTCTTACCTCTTTGTCTCGTGTTCCATTTCCCCCTCTGTATCCCCAGCACAACGATGCTTTCTCCTTCCTCTGGTTGTTTTTGGACGTAAGCATATGCTGCAGAATAGGATTTTACTCTATGGTTCATGGTTTGAGGCTTCAAAGTCTGCTGTCAACCCAAACTGATGTCCCTGCAGTAGGTGTTGGTATGATATTTACTTAGGGAAGCTGCAGACCTGCTTTAATGATGCACTAGATTTGTTGCTCTGTAAGCCCCTATGTAATTGTTATAATAAATAGGCATTGTAGGTAAGCATATACTATAAATAAATGTGACTTTTAAGTTTAATTTCCTTTGGCTGGGGAAAAGAAACACACCAAAGTGCCATGGATACCCATAGCCCTTGATTTACTTTGGTCCCAAATATAAACAAGGCTGACTTTGAGTCTAAATTGGAGATGCAAATCTTGCCTTTTAATGACTTCAATGTCACTTTGCCCCATGAACCTCCATTTTCTATGTCTAAAGTCTTAATCCAGAAGGTGTATTTTCAAGTGCAGATCAAACAACCCTCATTCTTGTTTCTTTCATCTGCTTGGATCCCAGCATGCGGTTGCCAGAACATCAGGCTGGAATTAATAGGCACTGAGCAATTAAAGTCAGTGCGGATGCACTAACATTGCATTTGGATAAAATGATGCAGGCATGGTCCTCTGCTCCTCATACCAACCATTAACTTCTGGCTAGTGCTTAGTTTGTATGCGACCACAACAGCAGCAGTAGGGAGTTACCTGTTTATAACCCATCAACCTTTCGTAAAGCTATTCTTAGTGCAGAGCGCCTTCAAATGCCCTTTAAATCAGTGGGATTTCAAAGGAATCCCTAGATCTCCAGGTCTGGCCCCAAGATCCCTTTGATTTAAGGGACCTTTTCACAGCCAGTGGGTCCATTTCACTCTGCAGCAGATTAGTTCATCGTTATATCTCTCTCTCCTGTGCGCACAAAGATTAATGGTGCCATCAGAGCGTAAGCTCCAGTGACATATTTTGCAGTAAGTGGGCTAACTCCTGCTATTCATCAGGGTTGGGAGGAAGAGAAAGATTCCAGGAAGCTAATTGAAGGTTTGTAATGGGAACTGGAAGTCGACTCCAGGCTGTTGCTCCCTTGAGTCTGGGGCCACGCTTCACTTCCTCATTAGTTAGGAAATGTTAATCCGTGTGATACAACTTTCATGGAAAGCCTTTGTGCTTTGTAGTGTACGAATTAAAAGCACTGGAAAGCCCGGAAGGGTTCGGTGGGCTTGGGGGAAGGGAACGAAAAGGGGACTTGGAGCCTTAGATCGATGCTATAAAAGTTGTATGATGCTTTGCAGATGGCTGGGTATAAATCTCCGAGCTGCCCACCTATTGCTTTTGCATCGTGTAGTGGCTAAATATAGACAAGTGTTTCTTTGACTGGCGTCAATAGTACAGCTCTGCTGAACACAAGGGACCTTCATCAGTTTACACCGGCACAGGGTTATTTTGTGATGGAAAGTAATAAACTAGAAATGACCAAGTTATGTTTGTGTTGTTTCACTGAAAACACGCAGTCTGAGTCTTCAAGCACCTGCATCCCCTGCTCCCCCTCCGTCTCTGCTGGCATCAATTCCCATGGCTCTGGGTACTGAATTCCTGGTGCTGCCTGGGCTCTGCTGATGCGGTAGCGATGGGGAAACTGCCAGAGACAACAGCTGTAATGGGCAGAGAATGTTGTAGCTGGGTTCTGAAAGGGGGCAAATCTGAGACATACGCACATCAAACAGTCCCCTGAACAGAATGCTTCCTTGCATCATGATGATTTTGGACTTCTTAATCTATGCATTAACAAGCAAAGGTACCTGAGGGATGGGGGGGGGAAGAGGGGAAAAGGGGAATGGCAGGCACTTAGCCTCCACAATTGTGATGCATGTGCAGATGTTGAGTGATTCTATGTATCAAACTAATTACAGTAATGAAAGTATAATAATAATCCTCTAGCAGCCCCTGAGATTGCTTGATGACATATTGAGCATTTAGTTTGCCGCTACTTTAATCCATATTTAGTTGATGACTAATGAAATACAACCCAGAGCTCTTTGTTATGAGCCCTTTTATTGAAGAACTTAGGTAGCTATTTATTATCCAGCTCTTATTTTAGTTCCCAATTGCTTTCTGGGGTATGGCTGCAGTGAGTGTTTAGAGTGAAAGTGAGGGCTCTGAGTTGTGGTGCGGCTCCACTCATGGACAGAAATCACCATTCTGGCCCTGGAGGAGTGATGGAGCCAGGGTCAAACTCCACTTGTGCCCTGGATTTGCTGCTTCTGGTTTGGGGACAAACCAAGCTTCAGGCATTGAGGGTAATTTTGTCTGTTGTTCTGTTAAGGTGGGCATTTCCTTCCCGACAGCTCTGCCTTGAAGCAAGAGAACTGATTGATGGCCCGTGTGGCTGATACATGACTTAAATTTGCACTTCAGTGCTATGGGCAATGAATGGAGCAAAAAGTGCTTGGTGCTGAGTCAGTGCAAGCTGTAATGGTGTGAAGTTGTTTTGTTCCCTGTGAGCTGCTGCATGCAGGCTTCCAGCCGCATCCGTCGCATAAATAGGATGTGCATCTTCTGAGGGAACATGGGGAGTCAAAAGGCGGTTGAAAATCAACTGCTCAGGTGAAGCTGAGGCTGGAGGCATCGCTGCTGCTGTGCTTCCACTCTGCAGGGTTGCTCAGCCTATGTAGGGAGGGAGTAAAGTGGAACTGAGCTAATGGAACAGCGCATTGCTTTGGTGTAAATGCCAACAAGCTGCTGAGCAGGGAAGAATCCGTTCCACAAAGAGCAGGGGTTTGTAGTGAACCTTATAAATTGCTTCTTTCCTGGAGACGCTTTGGATGTATCTGTGAAGTCAGTGTGGAAATTAAGGCAAGCAGTCTCTAAGTACGGTTTTCCCTTGGGGAGCGGAATGAGGTTTATTCTGGGATATGAAATGTCAGTCAGCCGGGGCAGCGTGTAAAGAGGCGATGTTATTTGTGAGGCTGCAGCGTTCCACTTTGTACTTATTGTTCTGTGCCTGGTGATAATGTTTGCGTTTCATCTGCCTGACCTTGACTAGCAGCACTGAGTCAGTGTGTGTTTCAGTCAGTACTTATCCAGCAATATGGGTACCTATTGTACTAGACAGGGAGTGGATACCGCAGCACTCACACAGAGCTCCAGAAAATCACAGTACCCTTCATTAGCCCAGGAGCTTGCAGTGTGGCTCCTTCCCATAATTAGCTGAGTTGTTAAGTGCCTGAAATAGCTTTTACAGGGGGAAGAAAGTAGCAGAAAGCAGGAATTAATGGGGAAAAAAGGCTATGAGAGAAACAAATCCTGAGCTCCAAGGCAAAATAGGTAGAAACATGCCTGTTCATCCTTGTGGGATTTAGCCCTGCAGAGCTTTAGCAAGGCTTTGGTGCTATAGGAGTGTCTGTAACAGACACGTTGGGGCTCTGAATTCCGTATGGCTCTGTGGCCCAGGAAGCATGTGAAGGGTTAAAATTACTGCTGGGCTTAAGCACAGTGTCAGATAGAGCACGATGGCAGTACTCTGTGGTTGGGATCTTGCATTGCTTCTGAGAAGTCTGTGGAAGGGAGCTCATGCACCCTTCTGTCCCAGGGCTGGGGGAAGCTGAAGCAGGTTCTTACTAAGGATGCTCCTGCCAGGTCCACCTTTGTTCTGCACGGGGCAGGCAGCTTGGACCTGCTCCTGCTGCCTTTGGTATTCCAAACAGGGCTGCAAAGGTGAGAAGGGGGTTTTCCCCAAAGCACAGAGCAAAGCAGTGGCTGCTGCAGCAGCGGTTCTGGTTTCCCAGCATCGAGCTGCCTCCGAGGGAGGGAGTGACTCTTTACAAGGACAAACCCCTTGTAATACTGCAGAAATTACAACCCAGGAGTGTCTCTTAGGAGCCACCTTGAAGTTTTCTCGTTGATACTGCAGTTGTTGCGTGAAGGGCTCGGTCTGGTGTTGCTGGGCACAAGCAGCCTTGTCTAACAGGATGCTAAGGACTGGTACCCCAGAGTAATAGCAGTGATGCTCCAGACCAGTTCCACTTGCAGGGCTGGGCTCTAAGCAGCCTCTTTACCCCAGCTGACTTGCAGGCAAGGAGCAGCACAAAGTGCTCTGTGTATATTAAGGTGAAACTTTAACTGCCCAGAGCAATTTTCTTGCTGATCCTTTTGTCTGGCCTGCTGCTGTTTCTTGTGTTATTCTTGACTCTTGCCAGCGTAGTGGTAGTGAGGGAGAAGCTGCCTTAATTACTGCAGATAAAATAAATCAGGGAACTCTCATTGCAAATGCAGGGAGACGAGACAAGCCTACAGCTCCCTGAGTCATCCTGCCAATAAGGCTATTAATTTTAGTCTGAGGGAGCAGACTGCATATACAGAGGCACTCTGAAGAGGTATTGCAGGCTTTCGGGTCTGTGGGATGCTTGTTCCCATACTGATGGCTGAAGGATCTGGCCAGATCATAGGTGATGTAATGCTGTCTTGGATGAGTTGCCAAAATGAAGAGGCAATGCATGGAAAGACTCCTGGTAGAAGATCTTAAACCTTATTTTCTTTTGTGGTAAGAATGATGGAGAAAATCTGTCATGTCCCTATCTCTATAATACCTGCAGTAAGATGTGCTTATTGTGTTGGATTGGATCCAGCGGTCATACACCCAGATTTGCTAATTTGTGTGTACGAGTAAACGAATCAAAGGCAGATTAGAGCAGTGACTTCAGACAAAAGGGTATCTCGTGTCCATTCCCAACTCTAGCACTTGGGTAAGTCACCTTCTTTCTCTCTGCATCAGTGTTCACTTTACCTCTCACTGAGATCATTACAGTGGGTCCTAAACTGTGTCCTTGAGATCTGGTGCTTGCCCAGGGTGTGGAAGAGTCATGCCTGAGGTCTTGTACAGTGTAGTTTGGTCTGTGACCAGGACTGGACTAATGGATCTGCTTTGTAGGTTTTACAGTATTAGCCAATGGAAAGGATGATGCTTCTGCCTTACATCTTTTGATGCAACTGAAGTTTAGGACCGAAAAAAGCAGACTAAGGGAGAAAATACAAAGGTGGGAGGCAGCTGTTGATGTCAGCATCCGAAGTGTGTCAGATGCTTTAGTAGAGGTTAATGCTGCAGGTCTGAGAGCTCTCTGCCTATAGTGAAGATGGGGAAAACCAGAAGTCTCCTGCATTGTGCAGGCAAACTCCAGGCTGCCTGTGACTGGGTTTCACTGATGTGTCCACCCTTTTGTGCTGTACACAGCTGTGGTTTCTACTTGCACATCCCTATGCGGATGTCTTCTCACCTCCTTCCTATTCATCTTTTCCTGGAGCTGGTTCGCAAGTGTAAATTGTCAATAAATGTTTATTTTTGTTACCTTCAGGGTTTTTTCCCCTTCTTCCTTCTCTCCTGTGGCTTATAGGAAGTTCCCTCCCATCTGTTCCGACCATATGTTTCTGGTGGCAATTTGCCCCCTGGATTAGAGCATGGGGAAGATTGGGACTTTGCATTGCAAAGTGGGATTCAGCTGCACCAAAAGAAGAGCCCAATCCAAGCCCCAAATGTGCTGGTTTTCCTCTGTGTTCTCACACCCAAAATCAGTGATCAGCTACGTTAAAATAAACAGGAGGCAGGCTTTAATTACCACTCCTTAGCTATGAAGGAGTAAAGCAACACTCCATAAGGCTCTGGATATGCAGACATCACACATAACCCACTTCAGTCCTGGAGGTAGTGAGCAATCACTGCTGCTGCATTAATTGCAGTAATCATTAGGCTCTGCTTATTTAAATGCCTTGTCTGAGAAGCAGCTTGGTTTGTTCTGACCATGTTCTGTACCTGCGGCATCACTCCGGAAGATCTCTTTTTCTGCAGTGGAACAAGGGAAAACTCCTATCACAATAAATGACAACAAAGAGCAGTGCTTCTACATTGCTCGTAAGGTTATTCTGTCACTTTAACGTGTTCATTTGATGATACCAGGGATTTACGAGTGGTATTTCCTCTGTTCTTTCCCTCCCCGTATCTTAGTGCGGGCCTGTTTCTCTACTTGCATTCCCTTCTCAAAACCCAAAACACAGCGTGCGTTTCCAGGTGCTGAAACCCAAAGTGGTGGTGGAATTTAACTGGAACACAAAGGCAGTGCGGTGTCAGCCCATTGGTTATTATAATTAGCCCTGTACAGTTATTAATGTTGCATAGTCCTGCCAAGAGGTTTTCTTGGGCTCGGATCACTCCTGAGGGTCAGTGAAGTGGTGTTCTGTTTGGTAAAAGGAAAGCCATGCTCGTTGCTGGATGCTGCTATTCCGAAGGCAGTGTTGTATTCCTGCTGTGCATTGGTGCAAATCGGTGCAATCTGCCAGCAGGCCCATAGAGGTAATGGCTTGATTAGGTTTGACCTGGACAGTCTGCGTTTGAGGTGTGGAAGCTGAGAACCCAGCTGAGACAGCAGAGGAGCGATGTCCATGCAAGCTGGGGGAAGCAGGGATGCTTTGCCCACAAGACATGGAGTGTTCCAGGCGTTTCCATACCCCGGAGCACACATTCTGAGCCAATAGCATGGCAAAATAAGCAAGTTAATCATTCTCTTAAGTAGCCAGCCCTGGGTGAGGCTATTTTAGAGCCTATACTCCAGTGTGTGCAAGCAGAGCTTGCTGCTATAGGGTTATGCTCACGCACAGCATGGCTGCATAAGCCTCATTTGTTTTAAACCAAGCAACCCTGCTAAAAATGCATTAAACCCGAAAGGTTGGGTTCTGTTCTGTGAATGTGTGGGGTTGTTAGCCCATGTTTGCACGCTCTTTTGTCGCTCGTTTGCTGCATGCTCCCAATTTAGTTTGAACTGTACAAAACAGAGGTAAAAAAGTCTCTGGAATGACTTTAAAAAGGAATCTGCATAATACAAACAGGATTTAAGTGGATTTCTTCAAAGGCCCATGGGCACTCTGTGGTTACATCTTTAAATCTCCTTCTTCAGCAGAAGGGTGTTTTTCCCCCATGTAGAAAACCCCACCCATATCTCTGCAGTATCTGCAGCATGAATTAGGAAGTCCACTGGGACATCTAGGTCAGCATGAGCAGATCTGACATCAGCCTGCAGATTATGCCCACGATCAACAGTGCTGCAGTTGTTTTTCTTCCCCCTCCCTTCTTTGTGCGAGGGAAAAATGAGTCTCCAATGGTAATTCTGAGAAATGCTGAAATGCCTCCACAGGCAGCCCTGTCAAAATGCCTTCCTCTCATCAGAAAAAGCTCCCATTGCCTTGTGTGTGGAGAATGTGTGTAGCCCAATATATGTATATATGTGTATATATACCAATAATGTGTATATGCATTATGTATATAATGTGTACAGCCCAATAATGTATATAACCCAATCATGTGTGTCTGCTAATGCAGCACTGACTGGAATTCAGAAGCCCAGCAGATGTAAGAGGGACCAGACTGAAAGCTGCTGATGATGCAGGGAGGCGAAATGAACCTGTGTGACTGATGAGCAAAGCTTTCAGCAGCGGGACCGGTGGCCAGGTTCAGAGCTCAGTTGCATTGTGTCGAACCAGAGCTGCTCCACCAGCTCCATAGAATTGCTCTGGCTGCTCTGTAAGTGAATTTGCCCTGAATTGGCGAATCTACACCAAAACATAGGCCCTGCCTATGTTCTAATTCCCCCCTCAGATCCATACATTAAGATGCAGGTCTGAATTCTCCAATTTCCTGTGCTTTTCCCAGCCTCAGGGGCTGTCTCTTACATCCTATTTTTACACTATTCTAATTATGCTGGCCTCGGTGGAATTAGGCCTGATGTGTCCTAGGGTAAAACTAAACTTGGGCTCCCCAGTTCTAAGCCCAATTATACACTGGTGTAAATCACTGGAATTAACCTTAATTTTACCATGTTGTACCTTGGGACCAAATTCATCCCTCCAGATATTGTTAAAGCAGCTGGGAATTGTCACGTTCTCGCACAACTCAGCTTTGAAGCGAGGTGGAAACCTTAATGATTTCTTTATTTCCTACAGAATGTGAACTTGGGTTATACATTCACTATGGGCCATCTGAAAATGGACTAGGGGCTGGAAATAGAGTTTGCATCAAGTCACATTCCCTATCAGAATAAACGCCATTTATCCACTGGGAGATTTTGCACGGTGCAGGCAGCACTTCCTTTCTAATCACAACCCATTACTTTCCAGTGCCCAAGGTCTGGATTGTATCTTGCCACCCCTCTCACCTGGTAAATATCCGGGTCCTTTCAGCAAGCCGCAAGAGATGTCGGCGCTTCCAGCGGCCTTAAATCTGGTGATGGGCCAATAAATCTGCACAATAAACTCAAACATGCCCATGCAGAGACAGCCCAGGAAAACCTGGGGACTTCATGTCAGTCTGAAGCAAGCCTGACTTCATTCGGTTCATTGCTGCAGTGCTGATGACCTAGTGAGGAATACTGGTATCTTTTCCTGCTATTCTAGATGCGGAATAGCAGAGCCAGATTTAAGCTGCAGAGATTGATGTTGCTGTGCTGATAGTGGGAGAAATAATAAACCAAAGGCAGGTGGGATGGCTGTTTCTTAATCAAAGGGCAGGACTGGGTGGTGCCTCTCTGCCACTGGAGTGGTGACATGCTTGGATTACTGTCCTGAGGAGCCCTTGTTCCCCTGCAGCCCCATTAACTTCCCATAGGCAAATGGGTCTGTCTTTGAGGACTTGGTTGCAGACTCTATCTCCTAGACATGGCTATAAGTACTTTGTCTTATTATTTTCCTGTCTTGAACACCTTCCAGCACTGGAATGCAGTAAAAATGACATTTAGAGAGCAAATTGTGACATAATTCTAAATTATATTGGAATAGAAGGCTCCATGGGAGACAGAGCAAGAAATTATTATTCTCCCTCTAAATGCAATAACCTTTCTGTCCTGTGAGAAGACAAATATTTTTACTTTCTTCTGCTTTTATAAATGCAATGCATTAACTTTATTCTTGCTTTTTTCTTCTTCTGGAAAGTATGACATCAGAAAGGTGGCAGCTAAAGACCAGGCAGCAAATTATGGTGGTACTCCTACCCTTCTTCATTATGGTTTGGGAAGGGGAAATAAAGGCTTTGCATGTGATTATACAACGCTTTCACTAGCAAATTTTTCTTGTAATGCTTTAAATATTAGATACCAGTAATGGGAATGCAGGAGGGCAAAAGTTGGTACCTTGATGTAGCTTCTGTGTGCCTAGATCAAACAGGACATCTGTCCTTAATGACTTTGTGTCCTTCAGCAAAGCTCTTAGATTCCTACACTTAAGGGTTAGCTACATGGTTTTATAGCAATAAGTGGTCCAGAAAAGCTGGCACAAGAACAAGGGCTTCAACATAAGGATCCCTTCTAAATGGGAAGTGTAGGTGGTTTGGGTCTGGGTAATGGGTGGGTGAAAGAGTTCCGGGATGAAGATGAGAGAGGAATGTGAGTGAGCAGCCGCACAAGGCTGCATGAGTCACGGGGCAGCTGTAGAACACCAACAGCATCGTGGTTCTGTGCCCCCTGACTAATCCTGTGTGTGAGGAGCACAAAGAGCTGCGTAGGGCCACTAAATCCGTGCACAGGGCAGCGAGTCTTTCTGCTGGGAATAGGAGGTAAAACTGGCCGCAATCTGTACCTTCCATTTTCTCCTTCAAGGCTTCACACTGAGACTTAAATAGGAGCCCTGGGGCTTGCCAGGCTTTGGGTGAATTTGACCTACAATGAATACAGATTATCTAATTTTGCAGCATCTGTTTAAGAGGTGCAATTAGAATGAAGTGCTGGGACTCACCTGGAGCTTGGGCCATGCTGGGAAGGTTTGGGTTGGCACTTATTGCTGTGTGACTATTAATTCCCTTTTCATTTCACGATCTGAAACGTCATTAATTAAAGCACCTTTCTCTTATGGATGCAACGCTGTTTGCAGTATTAAAGACCATTGGGTTGAATAAGCCTGAAGAGCATACCATACTGATAGATACAGCATTAAGGACCTGATTAGGTTATTAACAAGTAATGAGTAATTTTCTCCCAATTACTGTGCTGCAGATGCAGTTATATCCTGTAGTAAGGGGCTCTGGTGTTCCAAAGCATAGGACTGTTGCTGTCAGCCCTTTGCAAGCGCTGGCAGGTCAGTCGATGCTCCCCTGACAGTAACAGCACATCAGTGTAATCCCTTTTGCCCCTGTGAGTTGTATTGGACAGAGCCGAGTACAGCAGGAACTGAAGGCTGACCTTTCCAAATCGTTTGAAAGCAGTGCCCTTGGTTTGCAGGTGTGTTCTGAGCATTCATGTGCCCAGATGGGAGTGAAGTCCTGTCTCACCCCAGGATCTTGAGGGGTTTTATGTACTCAGCCTCCCTCCTGAATACATATCAGGAATTATAACTAAACCTAGGGCTCAATGAGCTGGCAGAGAGAGGAACACAGCAGCTTGGACCCAGAGCTGCCATGGGGCTAACCCCCAGTCCTGTTCACCAGGCACAAAGGGAACCGCAGGGCACAGAACTGGACATTGTGCCACCGGGTTCCCAGCTTCCCTGCGAGTTTAGTGCTCTCCTTCAGTGCCGTGCTCTGGGCTTTAACCATTTTGTTTCAAGAGCTGTTTAATAGGAGCAGGAACAGTTTAATGTCAGAAAGTGAGCCCGGAATCCAGGAGACTGTTCTCAGTTTGGCTCAGAGGTCACCACTGCTGACAGAATGCAATTAACCCTCCCATCCTGCCCCCAGACCCTCACAGCACCACAGGAGGCAGCTGGGATGTGCCCAGATACAATCTGAAGGACAAGAAGGTGCCCTAGATGCTGAGGATGTGAACCTGGAAGGTGGTGTGGAGCAGCAGCCCATAAGGTGATGTGGCCATCCCTGCCGTATCCCTCACAGGCTGCACTGATGCTCTGTGGTGGGAAGAGGGGAATGATGCTAAATGACAGCATCCAGCTGGGGCTGCTATTGCTTCAGTCACTCACTAGAAGAGCTTGGGGTTTTTTAAGTACTTTATTGCAAGCAAGAAGACTTCAGGCATGTGCTTTATTTGTGTTTTTAGAGCTGAGAATAACTCAATTTGGAAGGAAGCTTTTCCCTCTGGACTCTGTTAACTCTAGCAGAGCTGGTGCTCTTTACAATTAGGCCACAATAAATACCCAGCTACTGTGCAATCACAGTGCCTGCCCCAGACAGCTCCTGGGCTGAGCAGATAGAGGGTTGAAAGGAAAAGGTTCAAGCCCTGAGCATGCAGAGGGGGAGGCCAGGCCTTGTTTCTTCAACTCTGAAGTCGTAGAATCATAGGATCCCAGCCTGGTTTGGGTTGGAAAGGACCTTAAAGCTCATCCAGTTCCAGCCCACTGCCATGGGCAGCATCACCTTCCACTGGACCAGTCTTAGCCACACCACAGCCATGTCTCAGGCTGGCAGACTGTAGCCATAAATTAATGTTGCTTCCAAACCATCGCACTGATTTCATCGCTCCAGTGTCTGCAAGCAGCGTGTTCCACTGAAATAGCTGATGTAGAGCTTGGCCCCTGCATTGTAGGTTCAAGGGCAATATCAAATCATCTTAAAACAGCACTGCCACTTCAATTGCTTCGGTTGTCATGTTGAAGGCAAACTGATGTGAGCCTTATTCAACACTAAACTTAATATATTTTCTACTTAAAAGCCTGGAGCCGAAGTCTGAGACATGAGTGGGGATGGAGCTGGGTTGTCTGCTCTAGTCCGTTCAGTTCAATGCTTATCAGCCCTTAATATTGTAAAGTTAGTGAAACAAGATTACATGGTTCCCTATCCTTGAACTCGACCTCTGCGCACAAATATCTTTGTCTTAATGCTGTCTTTTAGATTGCAGCCTGATGGATTAAATCGAATCTAGTCAAAATCAGAGATGAAAAGGAAACCTGGTGTGTCAAAAAGAAGTAGTTCAGAAAAAGGGGATGTAAAGGGATATGGATAGTTCAGGGTTATGATTCCCCCCTCCCTTCCCTGCTTTTTTCCCCTCCAGACTTCTATTAGCCAAGATGGGTTTAGCTGCTCTCGCATCACTTGGGCTTAGCAGGCAGGACTCGGATGCGGTGGAGAGCCAAGCCCATGGACCCAATACTCCAGGGGTATAAATCAGCGCACTGGAGGCCTGGCCCACCATGGCCAAGCAGGGTCTGCCCGGAGGGTTCACTCAGTGCTGACATTCAGCCTCTTGCCGCAGGGACTGATTTAAAAGCCACTTGCAGAGCAATTCAGGCTGGAACTTTGTGTTCTTTCCAGACAAATATTGTCTCATTAAGGAAGTAAATGACGATAACATCTTAAAGCTTCAGCTGGGGGTTGTCTTTGAAGGAGGTTTTTCGTCCTGACTCCTTTTTAGCCTGATAAGCTTGGAAAGCCTCCAGAAATCCTTAATTAATTGGCTTCCTCTGAAGCTGTCCAATTCCTTTGTGTCCTGAGCAAGTTTATCTTTGGAGCACTGTGCTAATGTACTGAATGAACACTGTCTTGCTCCAGTGACTGCATGAGCGCGGGTGACCTGCTGCTCTGTCCGGTTAACTTTGCCTTTCCAAATAGGATCTGCCAGCAGAAGCTGTTCAGGGCACAAAGGCAGGAGAGGGAACTCATGGTGCAAGCCAGCGATAGGTTTTTGTAAACCCATGGAGCCGTTCTGGTTGACAGCATCAGTTTAGTTTCTAAGCCTGGGGAGGAGGTGGTGCTGCACATCTGCATGGGCTTTTCATGGTTTGTTAAAGGGGACACTTGTTATAGCTTGGAACCTGCAGAACCTGTTTTTGCAGAGCAGAGGAGGCTTAAGAGAATGGCACTTCCACTCAGCCATGGTCTTGTATCCTTCCCTCCTATTGAATTACCTGGCTTACTTCAGGGTAAGCTGTGTGGAAGGCCGTGAGATGGCACTTGGTGACTGTAGCGGGCTCAGCTGGATGCACTCAGGTGCTCTGCTGCACGCTCCTTCAGTACCCAGCTCCTTGGTCTGTCTGGCAAAGCTTTGACATCCACAGGGTTGGGAAGGGGAGGAACTGGTGCTAAAAACAGCTCTTAAAATGAGGAGCCCAGTGAATGCAGATGAAAAAGGGGAGAAGAGGCCCGTAGGCATTGCATGAACCCTCTGAACGTGGAAGGATTCTCCCCAAAAGCTCCGGAAGATAAAAGGAAGCAAGCACAGGGGAGATCTGCGTTTAGTTCAGGGAGATGCTATAAATGCTGTGCTAGCTTGGTATAATTATCCGTCGCATGATTAAGTGTTTGATGTTCTTCATAGCCAAGTTATCAACGTGTTCAACATTAATTTTGCTTGTAGTGCTTTGTGCAACTTTCATGCCCCATAAAATGCATGTTAAGTACTGGGGATGTTTAATAACGATGCTTTCACTAGGGCATGATTGTGAAACTCCCTGGGGTTACAACAGATGAAAACCAGCAGTGAGTAAACTTTGCTTGGCAGGATAGGTGAGGAAACAGAGCTTAAGGACAGATCTTGGTGCAGTAAAGGGAGATGGTATTGAACTTCCATTTAGTTTCAGGGGCACGGATTTGAACCAGCATCGAAGTCCACGCAGTGATTTGGTTTCTTTGTGTTAATGTTGAATTAAAAAGTGAAGAGCAGTTTAGTTGGGAGTAATGGAAAACGTAATTCAATAGGAACAAGTGGTCCTGGTTATCTCTTCACTTGTGCCAGGAATGATTACTCTGTTCATTTTAGGAGATACGTATTCATGTATGTGCTTACCCTTGGCAGCTGCTAAGTGGGTGACAAATAGATACAACATCTTTTAAACTGCTCATTGACAAAATGAGATGGGGGAGATTCTGTGCCTGGGAACAGCTGAGGAACATGTGAAAGCTTCAAGCCGTGTTGGGTTAGATTATTACAGCAATTTTATGGGCCACTGAAAAGCAAAAAGTCTATTTCTCATACCCTGCTACTCTGTAGAGTGAATCAATAAATAACTAATGGCAATCGTTTTAACTCCATCCCTAATGGATTGTTATCCTGTTATTAAATGTGTGCAAATTGAAAAGAGTAGAGGAAAAATGATCCTGTGTGAGTTCGTTATCCCAGAACCGCTGGGAAACAGGAAATACAGTTTAGGATTAGTGTTTGATGGAAATGATTGTAATGAAGTCCAAGCATTAGGAACAAGCATTGGGGAGAAGAGTTTGGACTCAAGATAGCGCTTTCTGATAGCACAAGTATCCAAACCTGTGGACCGATCTGTCTTGAAGTCATGAGAAGAGCAACTCCTGGGATGGGTGAGAATAGGAGATGGCTTTTGGGGCGGCCAAGCGGATACTAGAATAAAAAGTAAAGAAAATGGGTTTCAGATCTAAATACCAAAGCACACAGATGCTGCAGTTTCACCTGGGAAGGCGGTTGGCTTCCATTTCTGCCTATAATTTGACTTTCAGCATTGCTGTTGAGCAGCTTCTTTGTTCTTACCTGCCTCTCTCTGGCTTCCCCATACCACTTACTGCTTACTCCATACATACACAGACCCTTTGTTATTAATATCCCTGATGTATTTACCACCATTTACCAGGTGCTAAAATTAGCTGCAGAAGCAGAGCCTTCATCAATTGATGTCTATACTGGTGTTTTGCTGCACTGTCTCCACGAAGTATTGCTGTGTGTAGAAACTGCAAGCCATAGCCCTGAATTCCACTGATGTTTTAGCTGAGTAACCTTCATTTGGGTGGCTCGGTTGCAGCAGTGTCTCATCACCCACTTGGTTTCAGGATTCTCCACTGCAGAGGATTTGTTGCCACATTCAAACTCCTCTGTAATGAAAAATGCTCAGGGAACTTGTCAAACCCATCCACGTCTCCGAGAGTTTCTGCAGAGAGAGCCTGTTCCTGATGTACTTTTGCCCTTACCAGGGAAGCTGCTCAAGCTCTTGAGACTAGAAAAGAAAGAAAGAAAAAGGCCAAGAGAGCACAAAATCCACCATTAATTTTGTGGGCTTGCTGCCATTGTCTTCAGCAGAGCTGCATCTCTTTATCCCAGTGGCTCAATTCACCTTTGAGGCTCAGTCTCTGTCTCCCTTCCTAGCAGGGACCATTGTTCTTCCTGCTGCTCTGCAGACAAAGGGGCTGTTGTCTACGCAGCACAATGGGATGCCAAGGAAGGACAGGGGAGCTAGCACTGAAAATCTCACTTGTTAGATGCATGTAGCTTCTCCAGAGGAAGATGCTACCCAGAACCCCCCATGTGCTGGGCTCTATCCCCAGAGCATGAGCAGCAGGTTGAGGAGGGGATTCTCCCCCTCTGCTGTGCTCTGGGGACAGGGGCTTGGAGCATCCTGCTCTAGTGGAAGGTGTCCGTGGCAGGGGGCTGGAACTGGGTGAGCTTTGAGGTCCTTTCTCAATCCAAACCATTGAGGATTCCGTGATAATGCTTTGTGATATCCGGTGTGACTTTGTTAGATATGGGTTATTTCTACTCAGTACTGTAATGAAGATATTCTCAGAGCTATTCCCACCTGAACGTCTTGCCTAGTGAAATACTCCCGTGGTTGTGCAATGGGGACTTGCAGGTTGGTGCGTAGTCAATCGGTTTAAATGAATGTATAGAGAAATCAGTTTGCATGAATTTAATGAGGAGGGGGAGTACATGCGACTTCACACTCTGAACACGTGTTGGGTCAGCTTTGTGTGGGAGCTGTAACGAGTATCCAGATTGCTTGCGAGTGAGAGAACTTCCACAGAATAACTGAAATGTATTTGACAACACTGAGATACGCAACTGTTTGTCCCTGCAACCGAGACTTTCTCTTGCCACAGTGCCAATACTCATTATTCAGCTCTTCATGTGCATACGGCTGGACCTTCTGTCTAACACAGATCTCTTCAACCTTCACGAGCTCGTCAAGAGTATGCAAAAGTAGGACAAAGCTGTGTGCTGTCCTACTAATGTGCTGCAGCATTTGGTTTCGGTTCCCTGCCAGTCGTAATCGCAGTTCAATGCATACACATCTCTGCAGTCATAGTGGCAAAGTGTCATCCTTTAACTTCCTGCACGTAGAGTAGGTAGCGACAAGAAACTTTGGAGTAAAAGTCATTGCTGGGTCGTATCTCACTTTATTTTGGCTTTAAGACTAGAAGTTCCTGTGTCTGAGGGAGAAAATAGCTGTCACTTGGGCTGTATGTGACTTTGACCTTGCTGGCTTGTCATTTATAGACTGAGATGTCTTAATCAGTTCAGATAGTTCTAGCTCAATGACTGAAGTATATTACTTGTGACTCCTGCTGGTTCGGAGACCTTTGTTTGGGAAATAGCAAATTCCAAGTTGCTTGATGCGGCCCATAGGGCAGATTTACTGCAGTTGCCCTTCAGGTGGTATTCTCCTGCTTGACAGATGCGTCCAGTGTAATAGAGTTTGACAGCATTAACACATTCGGAGCAATTTAATCAAATAGAAAGAATCCATCATCTTTTCTTGCTCATAGAACATAATCTGGAATCCGTTAAACCAAATCATCAGTGAAATCAGAACCTGGTGTTTAAGTTATTTTGGTCCATTGACCTGAAAGGAAACCAGAGATCCAGGTAGGATTTCCAAAGCTGGATCCCACTTCAGGCAGAGCCTAATGAATGGGTGGAAGTGGTTCTAGCTGTTCAGAACAGGGGTTTTAAGTTTCCCCATATCATCAATTGCAGTAAATTACTATCTCAGTCCCAGACACAACATTAGAAGGATAATTTGTGATTCTGTTTTGTGAAGGAGACAAATACATCTTGTCCTTCCCCACCTGTATCTCCCTTAGCAGGAAATCAGTAAGGCAAAATGAGGTTCACTGGCTTCCAGTCTGCTTTGCCTTGTAAAGCTCTGCTCCTGAGAGCTGCTCGCCAAAATCTGCTCTGAAAGGGGGATAAGTTCTCCCTCTAAGTCTGTGCTGGTTAAGCCATGACACTGGGCTCTTCTCACTAACCTCAATGGGAGTCTGTCATCTGTATTAGTTCAGGTCAAAGTGCCTGGTAATACAGATGTATGGGTGGAAAACCCGGGGCTCAGTCTGGTAACCCAAGCCCTAGTTGAGTGCCCTGGTCCTTTACTGCAGGTGTTCATGCTGAAGCATCTGTGGCAGCCCATTTTGTCAGGTATCAGGAGGAAAATAAGAAAAGCCACCCAGAGGATCAATGGCTGTTGATGTAACACTGAACACACCACTGCTCCCGTTTATCTGCTTGAGTTGATGGTGACATGGCTCATAACCAGCTTGGCAGGGAGACGGCGGAGTGTGACCCCAGCATTAACCATCAGCTTGCCTGATAGCAAACATCCTTTTAAAGCAGAGAAAGTCAAAGGGCAGCTGCAGGTGACTGCAGGAGACAGTTGGGGTCTTGATATCAGCATGTCTCAGTCGTGAATGTGTGTCGGGGCTGCCAGAGCAGGCCTGTGACCCAGGGAAGAAGGGCACCTGTGTGTTCTTGCTCTTCCTAAGCTCAGCGTAAGCCTGTGCAGCTGCATTGCTCTTGCCAGCATCACAGGTATTCTCTGTGCTAATTGAAGTTCATCTCAGCTTTTTGCCCCTTGAATGGCGAGCACAAAGGTCAATTCGCAGCTCTCTCATCAGCTTGTGACTTGCGAATGGCAGCAACTGTCCATAGAACTGCTTTGTGCAGCAGTCCCTTGCCAGGTTGCCTCTAGGCACGAAGCCAGTGTAAATGGTGAAGGAGACAGAAGTCAGAGGCTTTTCTGTTTGCTTTACCCTGGTCAGAAAGACAGAAACTTGGCACCTGAGGGCTCCTTGGCTCCGCATCTCATGTGCGTGCAGGGAAGATGTGACAGGGTCCAGTACCAGCGCTTCACCCTGCTTTGTATTTCTGCTGTCTGGAAATGGCTGACAGAGGGAGATTAAACTGTTCATAGCATTCCTCATCCAGTGTGTCCCAGAGAAGGTGAAGGTGGCCATCGTCTTTGGGGTGCAAAGGCAAGCCAGGGGGAGTGAGAGCTGGTCCCGCATGGAGCTGGCAAAAGGCAGAGCCAGATGTATAATGGGGGGTCATTGATTTCCCACTTTACTGGGAAAATAGGTGATAGTGATAATAGTATATAGTATCTTTATAGTAATGTATACTAATATAGTAATATAACTGAGAGGATTGTGTGTGCCTATATATATATGAAAGAATACTTTCATAATATATACAGATCCACGCTGAAAATGAAAAGTGAAATTGTCTTTAAAATTAATTTCAAACTATGTATTTTAAATCAATACCACTTTTTATACCATCCCAGCTATTGTCAGAGCAAGCATCCCATGTTCAGGTCTGCTCCCACATATGTTTCCATGCCTTTCAGTGTCTTCATTATTGTAGCTTTTAATATAATCCTCATGAGTGCTTATTTGCAGTATAGTAAATATTGATGTAAATATGATGTGCATGTGACAGAGGAAACAGGAAAGACATTAATCTAGGAGGAAATATTTAGGTAGACAGTCAGTGTGTAAAGGTTTAATGAGCACACAGAGACTCATACTGGGATTGTGCCTTTTACAGTGAGTGAGATCAGACTGTGTATGGGTGATGTAGAGCACTTTGGTAGGACCCCGGGCCCTGCACAGAGGGATAATGATGTTCAGTCCCTGCTCAGAGGGAAGTATTTAGAAAGTAAATGCTGATTCTTGTCTTGGAGACCTCACTATCTGCTCTTCAGCTTTCTGGAGCGTATACAGTACATGGACATCAGGATTTTGTGTGTTTCCAGCACTAATAGTTGGTTGTTCGTAATTAAGCTTTAATTAAAATATGGTTTATAAACCCCATTAAGAATATTATTAATGAGCAGCTGGAGTGGGCTGCCTGGAGTTGCAGACAGCAATGCAATGAGTTAACAGCAGAGATTCCACTGCAGTGCAGAAGAAAGAGCATTCAGTGTGTGTGTGTGAAATCCAGGGTTTATGAGATACTATTCAGAGTTAATTTACATCTGTATCTGCCTTTGTCTATAGAGCGGAGTATTTGACATCAATTGGTGGTTTGACACTGGTGGGTTTCTTATTCCCCCCTCTTCTGGGAGAAGGAGATGCTGTTCTAAGTGTTTGAGAATAGCAAGTAGTTTAGGAAGGTCAGACTGTGAGAGCATGATGTCATTTGTCCTCTTGGTGTGAGGGACAAATGCTGATGCCATCATTTAGCTGGTGCACTGCTATCTCTGCATTGCTGAGATGGGGTGGGAGAAGTGCACTAAGACGAGGAGTGTCTGAGGAAGAACGAGATAAGATATGAGTTAATTAAAGCTGAATACATGCTAAGATACTACAGTGACTTGAGGAGATTCAATTTAGAATTGAAGTGACCTCAATCTGTGTTCAAGGTTAGGATGTGGTGGGAAAGAGAGAACCAGTGAGCCCAAGGAAAAGGGTCCATGGGAAAGGATGGAAACCAAATTGTACTGTCCAGCAGCTCAGAGAACTGGGACAGCATTTGCAATGTGCTTTGGTTTACAACTTAACCCAAGTAATGCCCTTACCACCTCTGTCAGAGGGTGAGGATAGGTGGGTATTTCTCAACTCATAGGCAAGGAAAAGCATATATAGTTCAGCAAGTGGCTTATTTCCAGTCACATACACTGTTTGTGGTAGAGTAACTTGAGTTCCTGCATCCAGGCTCTGTTGTTTCAGGACCTGTGCTGAATGATGAGTCTGTGTTCTCTGCTTGGAGGCACTGCTCACGGCACACGGATACCCGTTTAGTGGGGAAATAAGACCCTGCTGTCTAACAAGAGGCCAGGAGGCAGCTACAGGGTGTGGGGAGCAATTCCTGACCATTCATATACTACAGGTTGTCTTTATGTAGTAATTGGCTTTTTGATTGCGGCTTGGTTGAAAGAGGTTGGCAGTAAAATCGCTGCCAGTTTTAAGTGGGGACGTTGGGTCACATTTCCATTTGTCGGCTGAGTGTCCACATGCTCTTGCTTAGTGCAGAAAGCACAACAAATACTATGGGGAAATCAGCCTCATGTTTTTGCCTGTGTAACTCTATTGCTGTGAAATCGAGTACCACAAATACTCCAGATGAAGTCATGGGAGTGTGGTTCTGTTTAATCCACCCATCGTTTTCACCCTGGACACGACGTTTCTTGCTGCTGCTTTCCCCCCCTTTCTCTGTTAGTTTGCCTTAATTGCTTGTCTTGGCAGCAGCACATTTCAGCTGTCCTAGTGTCATCCGCAATCCCGCTGGGAATGTTTCAACAACAGTTTCTGCCGAGTCAGCCTTTCTGCAAACAAAGCAGATACTGAGGTTCACAGGAGAGGAGCAGTGCCTCCAGGTCACATTGCCATTTTGTTGGGTTTTGCTGCATATAGGAAGGACGAGATTGCCTTAAATCTTGCCTCTGCCTTGGTGCCTTGAGAAGAAAATGGTCTTGGATGGTGGTAAAGGGCCGCTCGGGTATTTGGAACCCTCTTTGCTTCTTGAGTTGTAACACTCATGCGAATTAATCACAGATTTCACCCTAAATCCTGAGTTATATGACAAAAAGAAACACTTCTGTCTTGTTTGTTGCCTACCACTCTTCAATCCTGTCCAAAAGGTTTGAGAGGGAGTTGGAGGGTGAATCACATAACCCTTGAGCAGCGCGAACATCTTCAGCTCCGACATGTTATGTGATGAATGGCAGGCAGATTAATTCTGTGGAATGAGGCAGCTGCCGTTGTCAATGGTTTCCAGCACCTCCTGTGGAAGCAATCTCATCAATCACGGTAGTTTGAGACATTAATAAAGAGGCTTAAGGTATTGGATTGAAGGAGGGGACGTTTCATCTGAGCGTGGAGCGGTCTGAGGGGTGCGCTTGCCCTTCTGCAGCAGGGATCTCATTAAAGGCAAACCTGATTGAGATTTACAGAACACACTCAGCCCATTTGTGACTTGTAATAGCAATTGTTCTGTCTCCTCTTTTCACTGAGGAACTGAGGATTAGCTCCATTCTCTCTCTGCTCCAACATCTGCCTTGCCTGAGCTAAACTTGATGTGTAGGATTTATTTAGACATCGCTTTTCCTTGCACTGAGATTTGCAACAAGGTGTTGCAGGGAGCAAGTGCTGCTTGGAGAGTGGCCATATATTTCAAACAGTGAACGTGCCTGGAATTGAAGTGATAGGAAGATTTGAAGTTTGGAATGCTGCTTGGAATTCCAACCCATGTGTGTTGGCTGGGAATTGGCTTTTTCCCTGTCAGTGTCACTCTGCTGCCTTGGATTCCTTGGTGCCTCAGGAGGTGCAGGGCTTGGCCACTGCACATGGCAAATCCAGGCTGGATAACGTGGTGGAGATAGCGGCTCCCACTGTATTGACACACTGACAGTGACACCGGATGTGTCACCGAGGTGGGTGGGTGGAACATGGTGTCAGACAAAGCTCTGTATATAAAGTTCTGGGGAGGGAAGCTGTGGGATTCAGTGCCTTATGAAATGGAATGTGTTTTCCTGAGTGTGACCCATGTATGATAACCGAATGCTTCAGGAAGTTGAGGAATTCTCTGCAGTGAAATGATCCCTCGCTGTCCCCATGCACAGCTCTGCACAGGTTTCTACCTCACTGGATTTAGTATTTCTCTCTGAACGACCTGGTCTTTAGAGTATTTTTGGCTACAGCCTCCTTCGAGGATTGAGGCTCGATCTACACTGACCTTTTATTTCTACAGCATCTTTGGAGCCTTTTCCTTCCTGCTGTGACTGATGTGTTATTTCTGTCCAAGTGGAAGCATCTGCCAAGGGAGAGGTGCAAGGCTGCCTGTGAAACCCCTATTTTCAGGTGTCCCTGATAATAAGTGTCTAAGTGCTTTTTGCTGGAGCAACCCACATATCCCAGGCTTGTTCAGCT
Source organism: Amazona ochrocephala (assembly GCA_039720435.1). Classification (NCBI taxonomy): domain Eukaryota; kingdom Metazoa; phylum Chordata; class Aves; order Psittaciformes; family Psittacidae; genus Amazona; species Amazona ochrocephala. The sequence goes on along the minus strand of CM077898.1, from coordinate 882,607 downwards.
ACTCAAACCCTTTCTGACAGTGTAATCAGTGAAAAGGTGGAAGGAAGTCATAGCAAATTATGCAGTAAGGTTATGCCAGCTGGGAAATAGATTCTGTAGTCAAGTGAGTCCTGTTACGCTAAACAAAGTTGGCATGCGCAGCCCTGGATTTGAATAACACCAGGAATTGCATTGGGTCGGCAGCATTCAGGAATGATGCCGGCTGCATCCCTGTGACCTGCTGCTGATCTTTGAGAGGATCTTCCACTAAAGGGGGCCTACAAGAAACCTGGAGAGGGGCTTTGGACAAGGGCCTGCAGGGACAGGCCAAGGGGAATGGCTTTAACTGCCAGAGGGGAGGCTGGGATGAGCTCTTAGGCAGAAGCTCTTCCCTGTGAGGGTGCTGAGGCACTGGCACAGGGTGCCCAGAGAAGCTGTGGCTGCTCCATCCCTGGCAGTGTTCAAGGCCAGGTTGGACACAGGGGTTGGAGCAAGCTGCTCTAATAGAAGGCTATTTGGAGAGGTGGCTTGCTCAATGTTCAGTCTTACTTAGGCAGCATCCACATGCAGAGCGCTTCCTGAGTGCTAACGCCTTAAGGGCTCTCTGCAGCACTGCCTCGTTTCACTGGCTATGGGAACGATGCCCTCCACTGATTCATGGCACCAGCGTGATGGGCTGAGGTCTCCCAAGGCTTCCGTGTGAGGCAGTGCTGCCTCCTGGCAAGTGGTCCCCTCAGCGTCACAAGCTGGCTTGTGCAGGGAAAGAAGCTGTCCTCAGGGTCTTGCAGCTTGTGTTTCCTTCCAGGCTGGGGTTAGATCAGGTGCTGTTAAAGAGCTGTTACCTTGTCTGTACCCACGGCTTTAAAACCGAACAGAAGGCGCAGGATTTAGAGCTGCACAGGGAAAACTAAGCATCTAAAGTAAACATCTTATAGCTGAGAGTCAGCCTGTGCCCAGGGGAGTTGGAAGAAGGTCAGGTTTCTTCTGAGCTCTCTCCTGTCTTTCCCCCTGTGCACGCATTAACAGTTACGCAGACCCAGGCCATTAGAAGCTGCAAGAAGTCAGCTTTTAGCTTTTGGAGTCACCAAGGTGTGTAGAAAATGAGCTCCATGATGTGGGGAGGGGTTTCTATCTCCTGAACGGCCTTAACCCCAGCCAGAGGGTTTCACATCAGTAGCATCTCTGCAGCCTTTACAATTGTCCCTCTGTATGGCCTGAAATGAGATGCTCCAAACATGAATACAGTCTAAATCAGTTTCTCTTCATTTTGAATGTCCTTTCGAGATCCCTTCTGAAGAGGGGTTTGGAATGCATTCCTTGTTTTCAGGAGTCTCTGTCCCCTCCTTATAACGTGTTCAATACAAATTCCCCATGTCTGTCTTTGCAGATTGCATTATGCAGTCTGGGGTTGATGGACTTCTCAATAAGGCGAGTATGGGAGACAGGTTTGATAAAAGACATGCCACATCTAATGGTGTTTGATGAAAATAAAAGCTTTTGGGGTTTGGTGTCCTGCCCATTAACTTAAGTGTGATTATATTTATTGTCCGTCAGGCAGCTCCAACACGAGCTCAGTCAGAAAATGAAATCTTAGTGATGCAGTAAAAATGGCAACGGGATCAATGCTCGGGCTGGGGGTTTGTGAAAGTCACATTGGATCCATAGAGATGGTGCCACTGATTTCAGCAGGGATCATGCTGGGTTGTAAGTATTCCCAGAGAAGAAACAAGGATAACCCTGCAAGTATTGCTGGTTCTGGTTGAAGCTGTGTGTTTGTTGTGTGACCAGAGCCCTTTGTTTTCCCTTGTGGTCTCTACCTGTTTCTGGTGGCTAGCTCTGGATATACTGGAGTATAGCCACTGGATGTGCCTCGTTCCGCTTCTCACGTTGCTTTCCTGGCTGCGATGGGCTTGGCAGGATGCAGTCACAGCTGAAGGTGCTCTGTAAGACCAGCAAATAAAGACAGACAAGTGCAAGCAACGGTACTATAGAGAATGGGAAGGATTTCTTGTAGGTTTGAAGTATGTGCTTAAACCGGGCCAGGTTGGACGGGGCTTGGAACAACCTGGTCTAGTGGAAGGTGTCCCTGCCCATGGCAGGGGATTGGAGCTGGGTCATTCTGGGGGGGAGGGAAGAGGTCTGATGTGCTCTTTGTCTTTCCTCCTCCTTTTTTCCTTTGTGTAAAAGAAGTAATAAAAGAGCACTATAGGCACTGTAGGCACTGTAGACACTATAGACACTATGGAAAGGGAAATGGGGGAGCCTGGGAAACAGGGAATTGGACCTCTCTGATTTTCCCCTTCAAACTAGAGAAAGTCTGCAGCAGTTTGAAAACGCCTCAACAATCATGTTATAAAAAGGGACCATTTTTTCCACTGGATAAAAAGGAGTATTTCAAAACTACCACAAGGCGAAGTAAGTTTTGTCCAGCTGAGCATAGGGAGCCAAAGCATCTGCATGGGGAAAACGAGACGAGGAAATGGTCAGGAGGTTCTCTTTGAAGTGTAGCAATTATTCAGCTCCTCGGGTTCAGCAGTGATGAGAGATTCTGGTTTTCAGAGAAATCAAATACAGAGTAATTTAAAATAAACCCTGTTGAAGGCTTTTTGTAAATGTCATTTACAAAACCAGGTCCCACTGGTCAGGTTTCAAAGGGCTGGCTGGAAGAAATAGCAGCTGGCCATAAAGAAGGAATTAACAACTTGAATAATACATGGGATAGAAAGAAATGAGGTTGACCCAAAACTGTAGCACTATAAAAACATTCTGAAATGAAGATTTCCATGTTAAATTAAGTGTTTTCTAAATTATCATCTTCTATACATGGAGATGGCATTAAATACCCAGTGGGCTGCACCTTCCACATGGTTCATATTGGATACAGCAGCTATAGATGAGTATGTCACAGTTGTCACATGCAGCAGCTTTTACCTTCATGTACCAAAATGTTCTAGGAGTGAACACAGCATGGTCTAAACATATTCATACATAAACCCGCATACATATTTCACATGAATACACAAAGCACCTTTGAATCTTTTACACCCTGGGGATACACAGCACTTTTCCAGAACGGAGTAATGCTTATAAATAATAAGAGCGGTGCTTCTTGCTTTGCTTCATGAGCAGAGATAGCAGCGAGCATCTCTCACTGTGTTCTTGCCCTTGGATGAGCTGAGCTGGTGTCTGGCTGGTGGGTACCACTGGCTGCGGGAGGGATGAGTATCCCTGGCGGTAGCCGGGAGGGAGAGGAGATGCTTTTGTGGCTTCCTGGTAGGAAGATGACTCAAACCAACGTCTTAGATTAGACCTGCTCCAAACCTGGGTGGATTTGCAAGGCAAACCCTGGCTGCAGGGGACAGGATGTGCCCCTGGTGACAGCCCCAGCTCCCTGGAAAATGAGCAATGGCAGCGCTGCCGACTGGGTTGGTTTCTGCTGAGCTTCACAGTGACAGGACTGCACCACCCACACCTCACAGCAGGGTCAGGCACCAGCAGCTCTCACTCTATGGAGTAAGGGTGGTCCAAATCCCCAGCTTTCGCAAAGCCTCCCACTCTCTGCCTTCTACTGCAGCTCCCGAGATGCACTTTGCATAAATACAGCTTGCTGAACACATCAAAATCACTCCGAATGAACAATGCTGTGCAACTTGGACAGTTTCTTCTACCCAGGGTGATGTGCCTTTCCTAACAAGACATGATGCATAAACTCAGCAGGCCAAATATTAGCACCTTTTTGCATTCTGAGTAACACTTACTAACAGCTTTATTTCTGGTGTAGAGACGCAACTGCTGGCCCATGAATTATTTAACGTAATATTGAAGCTTCTATGCTACTCCTACGTGCCGTGGGGTACTCTGCAGATGCCCAGTAGATGCATATGGGTGTTTTTGTCCCTTTTCCATTAGGCATAATAGATATATTTCGCAAACAGATATATATATATATTTCACAGACATATATTTCACAAACATCTGCGCTGCTTGGCGCGTTTTAAATAGGTAATGAGATGCCACCATTCTTCTGATTGCAGCATTCCTAATGATGGCAGTGATGAAGTAAATGGCTCTAACCCCCTGTCAGCATGGCTTTTAAAGCAAGGAAATGGTGCCATGAATAAAGAATGGGTGTGAAATTAGCACCGTGATCCTCCAAGGGAAACAAAACCTGGGCTGTTGGTATGAATTGGAGCTCTCCTTTCTGACAGAGGTTTTGTGTTTCCACTCGGGGTTAACGTACAGAGTTTTGGGTCAGGTTTTGTCAGTGAGAGGGGAGTCTGTCTGCTGGTTTATAACGTCTAGACAGCCACTGAGTTATCTGCATCAGCGCACAATGAGATCTCCTTCCCCTTCCCCTTGGGCTCTGTTTGCCTTGTGGCTTGCGCTGCTCAGCCCCGTGGTTGGGAAGGAGACTGCTTGGGGTGCTAATCCAGGCCAAGCTGTGGCTGAGAAGCTGCAGTGACAACCAGGAGGGTTCCTCATGGTAACTCGCCTGTGTGTGGGACGAAGAGGGAGCAGCTCCGTGGGGCTGTCTGAGGCTCCCTGCCCTCCTTTGCAGACCTTTCCCTGCAGTGGCTCATTAATATTTCAGGTTGATTTTTCCATCCGGCTCCGTGCCTGCAGCCGATTCCAGCATGAAAAATTCACTGCAAGTTACAGGGCCGGGCTCCCACTGCTGCTTCTCCCTCCTCTTCTCCCCTTGTTTGGGTGCTGGGTACTTGGACCTGTGCAGGGTTATTCGTCTGCTTTCAGCATAGGGGTTATCAAATAGAGATCAATCGAAGTGTGGGGTGGCAGTAACAGTGTGTTGTGAGGGGGTGGCATCAAAGGTTCTTAGTACTTGCTTTAGTGTTGTCAGTGCAAGTCATTCGTGCTGTTATAGCTTAAAAAAGACCAACACAGACCCCTGTGTGTGGGCTACTCTCCATGCACAAAAGAGTGGGGATCCAGAAAGGTACATACAGTATGGGGGTTGGATAACTGGCCCCAAGGGGCTCAGCCCCAAACTGCGGTTGAGCATCCCCTCTGCAGTGGAGGCAAGTGAGAGCCTACGAGTTTTGGGAGATGAGACAGATGGGGAGAGAAGAAAGGAGCCAGCGTCCTTATTTTGAGCATGCAAAGCTGAAGCACAAGGACCTTAAGGCTGGAATTGGGTTTCCAGGTGAGTGAGCTCAATGTGCTGGGTGTGTGGAAGATGCTGAACTCTCCTGAAAAGCCAGCAGCCCCTGGTTGCTATGTGCTATGGGATCTGACCACTGCTGAGGGAGTCCCGTACTAGGAGACTAGGCTGTGTTCTCTTTGTTTTCTCCTCTGTTCAAGTCATCTCATGGGTTTTCGGCTGTTCCGAAGCCTCCTCGCAGACTGGGGCTGGGGAGCAGGGATTTTTGGATGAGCTTATGTATAAAACATGCCTAGAAATTCACTGCAGCACTTTGATGGGATGCACCCACTGATGGGATTCAGGGCCGTGTCTCTCAGTGATAGCTGCCATAAGTAACATGGAAAATACATTACTCCAGTGCACTTAAGGACAGGGAGAAATAGATTTGGTGTATGGCAGAGAGCTGCTTATCTCTCTGTCCATGCGTGAGCAGATTAAGAGAGAGATCTCTGTATCTGCAGCACAGAGTGAGTGCACTTGAGGTCTGTCCTTACCTGTACTGAGGCTCGCTAGAGAAGCCCTCCAGCCTTCCACAATGGATTTTGACTTCGGAAAGGGGGATGCCTCCACTTCCAGAGTCCTTGTGTTATTCTTTGCATTTATCCTGTTGCCCTGGTGCTGTGCGCTCAGATCTGTTTTGTCAGGTTTGTGATGCTCTGGACCTGGGTGCAGTGGCTTAGGCCGATCCCATGGGAATTGCCTTCTCTTTTCTAATAGCTCTTGCAGACACATCTATCAATATCTCAGCCTCTTTTTTCCCCTAGACCTTCTGAAGGCCGGAGCCACGCACTGTGTGGGATTATTTATGGCTCTAATGTCAGTAACAGCCTCTTAATATCTCTGCCACTTCTCTGATGATTGCTTTCAAGTGATCCAGGACCCAGGGTAGCTGCTGGCAACCTGAGCACCACCCCTGTCCCTTTCCCAGGGCCTCCCATTTCCCTGGCACCAGGGGAAGATGGGACTCATCCAGCAATGCTGTGCTCCATAAGGTTATAAATAAACTGGTGGTTAAAAACTGGCGCTTCTCAGTGGAAAACAGGGAGTAGCTGATGGCTGAGGTTCGCATTTACTGATGCTATCAGATGTGGCAAAGGAAGAGCCGTTTGTTTCCTGACACTGGAGAGCCATTAGGCCCGGTCCGGTGATAGACATGCCTAAATCCTTAGTGCCTGTCAACTGGGGAATCTTCAGTATTTCCATGAGATTTCACTGGTTTGCATAGAAGTGGATTCAGCCTGAAGCCTTTTATTCACTTATTTAAGACACTAATGATTTATGTAGTACTAGGAGGCTATGAGAGATCCTAGACTAGTTAGGGTTGGAATTTGGGATCATCTAGCTCCAGGCATAAGGAAGCAAAGAGGGAAGAACGTTCTTAATTCCAAGTTACAAGTGATAAATACCCCTTTTGCTAAGGGCTGGTAGGACAACAGTGTGTTTTCTGGTCACTAAACCCTGAATCAATCAGGGCTGCCTCTTGCTGCAGAACTTAAAGCATCCCTGTCTGTGGTGTCACGTTTGAAGGGTTGTGTTTAGCCTATTTATTAGTTGCCTGGTGCCTTTGTGTCTGAGAAGCTGAATGTGCTCTCATCTCCCCACTCTTCCTGGCTGATGGCATCCTTATTGATGTCTCCTGAATCTATAGCCCAAGGTCAGAGGATGCAGTAAATGCAGAATTGATCCGTTTGAGGGGATAGCAAGCATCCCATAGCAAGCAAGAGGAATTTCTTTCCCATGCCCCATTGCCCTCTAATGGCCAGTGTTGAATTTGCACAGCGAAGTGGACAGTTCAGAGCGCCAGATAGGGAACGATTGGGGAAACTGGTGTGTACTGGTGGTGCCTTATTTCCAAGAACCCCCCCAAAACTGTTAGCAGTGAAGGCTGGTTTGGGGTGCAAGGAGCAAAAGGCTTGCTCCTTCGTGGTAGCACCATCCCTCGGCGATGGAGGGAGGGAAGAGAGGGATGAAAGAGGGTGGTAGATTCAGAGATTGGAAAGAAATGGGGGAAAAAGGCTTCTTTGTGTTCCCGTGAGTAAGGGGAGATGGAGCAGTGCTCAGTCATACTAGAACAAACGCCCCACAAGCAGTGGTAAACTGCTCTGCTTTTGGGTTGGGGGCTAGAGAAAGGTCCAGCATATAGCTCCTGCATAGCAGGTCTGAATTTGGTCCCTTCTGGCTCTTACTATGTGATGCTGAGAGGTGGGTTTGCTGCGGTGCTGTACCATGTGTCTGGCAAATCCTGCTGAGCAAGGAAACCTGAACCAGGGCTAAGGGAATAGCTGGACCCAGATCAAACTATTGCCGTTGTGTGAGAGTACAGAGGGAGATGCATCTGGTGATGGACTCGCCCTCTGGGGCTATGTACTGCAGGCTCCTGACAACCGAAGTGCTCAACATGTTTTCAGCGCTCCTGGGTTCACTCCTCTCCTGCAGTAGAGGCTTTTTAACAGTAGATGTCACGTTTGCATAAGGGAACAATAGAGTGTAACCCCTTCTGTGGCCTGGCAGCCACAGAATGTGCTCCAGAACATGCTGTCACCTGCCCTAGGGATGCTGGAGCCAAGAGAAGCTGTGAATCAGAAACTGTAGGTTCATGTTCCTGTGTATTTCTCCTGGGTTGGTACCGCAGGTCACTGCTCAGATTGGATGTGTGGTGTCGGAACAGCACTCGCACCCTGCTTGGGTGCTGGGGTGCAGGTTTTACTTGCTGGATGTGTTCAGGAGCTGGATAATCTTCAGGTTCTTTCCAGCCCAAACCGTTCTATGGGTCTATAACCCTTATAAATCTAATTCAGCTTTCCTGGCTAACGTGGCAGCGATTGTCAATACCTGCGAATAACCCTTTTGGTCCAAACTTGGAGTTGTAGGGATTTGGCAGTGTTCTAAATGATCCCACTTTCCGCTGTTCTCACGTGCTTCGTGTGCCAAAGGATGAGCTTTGAAAAACCAAACCGCCTACCTCCAGTGTAGGTACAGTACTTTTAATACAGAAATCTTTGTGAATACATTAATTACAGTCCATAAAAAACAAGTTCTGAATCTTTACACCATACAGACTAAAATCCTTTTCTGACTCAAATAAAGAAGCATTTCTCTAATGTGGAAGAAAGCTATAGGCTTCCAGTAAAATCTATCCTAAACCACAACGATGCACCTTGCTCCTCAAGCTGTAATTTCATCACATCAGTGTTTTGCAGCACAGAAAGTACTTGATTGGCAACCCCAAAGCAAGCCCGGAAGAAGAAATGGGGGGTTTTAATATGCATTTTGGTATCGGAGACGATGGATCTGCAGTGTGTGGCTGCAGAAGGGTCACTGTACATGGCAAGGCTCTGCATTTGCAATGTAACTGTACAATTGTGTGTCCAGTATCCGAACAGGATGATGTGGATCGGGGTTTCAGCAGGTGAGAGCTGGGTTGTGAACTTGTGGAAGGTGTCAGGGCCTCTCAGGATTGGGCTCTTTTGGGTCCTGGCAGACCCTGATGAGAACCAGGCACAGGTTGGGGTTGGTGTGTGCAGTGCTGGCCCAGGGCCCCAGCTCCGGTTTGGAAGTCAAAGTGATCTTCTCCAGCAAAGCCCCTGTGCCCGAGGGCTGGAAACTGCCTTCCTGAGCCACCCTGTAATTGATTTGGATCCGTGTTTGGCTTTTGATGCTGATCCAACCCCAAATCCAGTTCAAACTGGAATGTCCATAAAATCTGGAGTGCTTTTGGTCCAGGGCAATTTTGTTTCTCTCTTTTATTTCTTTCTTCTTTTTTTTTTTTCTGGTAAAATTTTTATTCCTCGAAAAACACTTTTGTGTGCTTAAACTTGAAACTCTTGGTGCCAACCACTGATGAATATCATCAGTGCCAAGGGTAACAATAGCATCAGTGCCAGCACCCTCACAGTATCATTAGCATCAATGCCAACAGTATCATGCACATCAATGCCAGCAGGCCAATAGTGTCAACAGTGCTGATGCCAACAGGCGTGAGCGAATGAAGAACCCCTCAGTCATAAACCATCACGCCAAGCCTCATGCTGTGATGCTGTCCCATAATAACAACCCCCTGTGCCCAGCCTGGTGCTCGTTAGCCACTCTACAATAACACCCGCTGGCGCAAGAGGAGTCAGACGAGAACACCAAGGTGTGTATATCCTGGAAGGGAGAAATACTTGGATGGTTCTGGAGCCGCAGGGCAAATGGACACAGTGATGGAGTTTGTTGGCTCTGCCTTTCTAAACCCTTCTGTCCTAGTGCAGTGGTGGCAGCTGGAGCGCCTTTTCAACTGGCACGGTCAGAGCACAGGGAGCACTTGCAAGCAGCAAGCGGCTTGGCTCCTGCGTGCTTTGCTTTGGGGCACGTCCCCAGCTCTGTCTACTCAAGAGAGGAATCTTGTGTCACAGGTAACCTAAGGGATTAATAAGAGAATTCAGTCCAAAAGGATCTTTCCAGAATCAGTGCGTTTCCAGTGCATAATCTCGTTATTCCAAGGCAAATTCAGGTTTGAGGACCCAAACTATTCTCCAATGAGAGCAAGAAGGATTTTCCTTTTCCCGGAACTTGCCCTTGAAGGACAAGGCCTGGTCTGACGTTGAAGAGGGGCTGAAAAGGTCCAGAAATGGAACAAAGAATTTACACTTTACAAGCCTGCATCCATACTTCCCTGGTCTTCTCAGGTCTGTACCCAGGAAAGCTGTGTAGGTGCAGAGCATCCCAGTGCAGCCACATCTTGCAGCGGTGGCCTAGGAGTTAGGATGTGCTAAGCAGCTTTCACAACTTACTCGCAGTCTACACCTCAGTGCAAGCAGTGATTCTGCTTCTGTTTCCTTTTGGACCGTAGCTTGGTGTCATCACCAAAGAGTTCCTTGCTCTTTGCAAACCAAGCCTGTTCTTTCAAAGCTGTCAGTCACTTGTTCTTGTATTAAAGAGAACACGAAGGCATTCTTGGTTGTCTTTGCCAGAAGTGGAGGAATCAAGAGGCAAACAACTGGTCCCTGAGAATTTCAGGTATCTCAATCAGCCCAGCTTCAGCATCTTCATACTCTGGGGTTCATTGGAGGTTTTAAAGCCTACGTGAGCAAGAAGAGAGTTAAATCACAATGTGCCTGGTGCTGTTTCAATGAATTACATCCCGAAAGAGCTGCTGCTCACTTTTAGGCTCAGGTTACCTTTGGTGGAGGTGGAGGTGGAGGTTTGCCTTTGGGAACTGGAAGATGAGCCGGCTTCCTCTCTGGTGCCTGAGCAAAAATGAAGTTTAAATGTCATTAGGCATCCCTGCCTGAGCAGCTGCAGAGCCTCTGCAGCCTTCAGCTGCTCCTACTGTTCTCATGTATTTCCTACAGCATTTTCCTAGTGCAAAAGCTATGGGTGGATTCGATTAACCTGTCCACATGCAAGCTGTCAGCCATAATGCACAATGGGTATAGAGCTCCTGTTTCAGAAGACCACAGAGCTATTCTCAGTGTTTAGATTCATCTGCATCAAGTATCCATGTTCTGTCTGGGAAGTTAAAGCTGGTTTACGTGGTCAGGGTGTGTGTTGAGTAAAGCATCTTCAAAGACAGGGGGATTTAAATGTCTTTTCACGATGCAGCTGATATGTGGTGCTTAGTCCTGATCCATCATTCTTTAGGCAGGCAGTAGCATGCAGTTACGTTTCTGGTATGAAGATGGTTTCTGTACCCTTATGTCAGATGGGCAGGGGGCCCAAATGATGAGATGGTAGATATTCGAGGGAGGCATTTTCATTTAAATAGGATGCTTTGGATTTATTAATGGCAAATATTTGTATTCCAAATCTTTGTAAGAATTCCAAATATATATACATATATGTACATGGATGGAGATCCCCTCGCAGGTGGCGTCTTTAGAGAACTACCCCAATACAGGGGCCACTGCAGATATCTGCAGTAGCAAAGATGCTCATCATTTGCATTGTGTTTCCACCTGAAAGCTCTGTCGGTTTGGACTCCATGTGCTATTGTTTGTGAGATGTTCTCGTGCTGGGTTACAGGACCGCTTGGCACAGATGAAGAGTATCTTGTGCAGGTGAGGATTACGTGGCAAAAAAGGTGACTCCTACCCTAAAGAATATGTGGTTTGAATGTCTATGGCTTATGGGGGTTTAATCAGAGTCAGAAACTGAAAATCCTCATCGACACCTCATAGTCCTTTGCAGCTCAGATGCAAGGTGTGAAAAGTTCCAGGGTTATACTTACCAACGTCTCTTCCATGTGAGAAGAGACTGGTTTGGTAGAAGGAACGGGAGGTGGGGGACCTCTTGGCCTTATGGCAGGCTGTGAAGGCAGAGAATATAGAATATATTGACCCTATATACGTAGTGTGAATGTATGCATCTGCATGTTCCCATGAGAACGTGCAGGCTTGTGTTCTGTATAAAACCAGCATTAATAGGGATAAAAGGATGCATTCTTTTCGGAAGCAGGGATGCCTTTTGCTATCTGGCCCTGAGAAAGCACTCAGGGCCTTACTGGCAGTGCAGGGATTTCTCTAGCCTTTGGGGTTGGGGTTCTCCACCATGGCATGAGCTGGTGTGTGCTGTCGTCCCCAAACACAGGGTGGAAGCAAAGACATTGTTGGGAAGTACTTACACTGCGGAGCTGTGGTTTGTTCTCCTGCAGTGGAGGTACAGGAAGGAGAAGTTTCTTGTCATTCATCTGAAAGCAGGGAACAGTTCAATGGGATGGAGCCTGTATCTTGTTCGTTATCTTTGCGTGCTGCTTTACTGCACACAGATTACTCTGGGACTTAGGGCCATGTGCTTTCCCCATGCTGGGATTCACAGCACTGTCCTCTCAGCCCCAGACAAGTGGTTTCAAACCCTCGTTGAAGTGCAGCACACTTTGACTGATGACTTCTGATGTTTCAACCCTTCCATTACAGTCCATAGGAGACCGGAGCTGACCCAGCTCTTACCTTCTGGGCAGGTACTGCCAGGACAGGGTGTTCTCTGTGCCTTTGTTCTTGATCCACAAAGACTTGGTTTGTGGCTCCAGGTCCCCTTCTGGTCTGGCTGCTAGACAGAGATTCCATATAACTGTAAATCTTAACCTGACTGAAGTGAAAAGAGCTTGAAGTTGAATGCCTGCCTCATTCCCAATGGTGTGTTATGGAGCCACATCCTTTCTTCCCCTTGATTATTTAGGATTAATCTTGAGAGCTACACTTTCAAGTCTTCAGTCCTCTCCCAACTATGGGATTTCTGTCATGGACCAACTTCCTTGGCTTTCCAGCACCCCATTCCCTCTATCCCCTTTGAAAACCTTTGCTTGAAACCTGTCCAGGAGTTGCTTGGCTCTTGGTTTTGGTTGCATGGGGTTTTTTGACTCCATAGGGGTAAGCATTTTACCTCTTCTTGAACACTCGGAAGCGGATAAGGAACACTGCTGCTGTTGCTGTGACAGCGAGGACAACCAGCACACCAGCAACTATAGCAAAACCTGCCAGGGAGAGAAAACACAAGTTGCTGTTCCTTAAACGATCTGCTCTTGCTATTGCTGTTCCCATCACATTGATTGCCAAAGTAATGTTTGTCACCAGGTCTAGACCCTGCTTACTGGTAACTGCTGAGGAGCTGTCGCAGGTTGGTGGTGCCCATCCCTCCTCGCACTGGCATTGCAGCTCGTGGTCACACACCTGGGGAAGCACAAAGCCAGGAATCGCTTCAGGGTGGGAATATGAGTGGAGCTGTCAGCGGCTCCTGATAAGGTTATCGAAGCTAGGTCTGGAAACCATCTCATTTTGCTTGCACTAAGATTTAGCATAGAGAATAGTGGGTTTGTGCAGTAAAGGACAGGCCTGGTCGTCTGCTACCATGTGCCTTTTGCAGGTGCTTCTGCAGTAAAAGCTGCAGTAAAAGCTGCAGTACAAGGCACAAAGCAGCAGTTACTCCTGTAGGTCTCTGTATGTTCAAATGGGATGAGCACAGTTATCTTCCTAAACCAAAAGATGACCTGAAAGAGAATAGCTGTGATACTGTGGCTCAGAGGCAGGGCCAGCACAGAATCTTTGTCCACCTCTTATTATCTCCTTAGCCAAAAACACTGATGCTCAATCAGGTTAGATTTGCTTTCATAGAAATATAGAAAGCTTCTGACTCCACAGCCTTTGCAAATCCCTATCCCAGTGATCTAAATACTGTCATCAGTAGGTTCTGTAGCTGATACGCATGGTTTTCCTGGGTATTCTAAGTTAATTACAACAAACACTGGTATCTTACAGCGTGTCCAGTACACTTGGCAGAGCAGTTGGTTGATCTAAAGGCATCTTCAATGTAGACGCATTCTCCATTGCTGCATACCTGAAATGCACAGAGAAAATGGTAACGAAGTGATTTACAGCTTTCGGAACAGGCATTGCACTTTGTTGCGTGGAGTGATGGAGAGTAAAAGGAGGCATAGAAGCAGGCCTGCAAATCACTTCAACCTATGTTAGGAGTCTGAGATGTGGAGGTAATGTTTCACTTGACCTTTGGGTATTTTATAGCAAAGGGGAGTGACAAAGACGTCCAGATATCACTGCTTTCCACTCCTCTTCAGTCCTTCACCCTGCCCTCCCCTTGCAGTAGAAACATATAGCAAAGGAATTGGGCATAGCACTCGGTGATGCCTAGCACATCCGTTATGGAAAGAATTAAAAGTACAATACAAGTACAATCTTTTAACCTTCATAAAAAGGTTTGTTCCTATTGCCATGTGGATTTTTGCCAGTAAGAATGTAAGCCAGCAGTCAAGCATAAGGAAATGGGGAAGATTCTGTTTGCTTTGCTACTGGTTTGTGATAGAGGTAAGGCAGAAGATCTGGCAAATCAGATCAGAAGTTTAGTGTCCGCTTCAGTCTTCCCAGTTTCAAGTCTCTCTTGTCTGGTAAGAGGGCTGAGGATAGAAGCAGGATTGAAAGAGGGGACACCATAAGGAGAAAAGCTGTTCTCTACTAACCATCCCGTTCCCGCACTTAGTTCCATTGAGAATCATCCCTGGGTCTGCTTCTCCGTTCCTAGGAAAACTTGCTTTGCAGGACTCAAAGGTCACCAGGCTCCCATCCCGCGGCATCTCGTTCCCCCCGGCACAGAACAGCTTCCCACACATTATATCTCTGGAAGGAGAACAGGAGCTGCTATGGAACAGCCGCACGGCACAGCAGAACTATTGGCGCTGGTTTCTTCTCCAGCCTGAACTTGTGTGCAGGAGCTCCTAAGAAAGGGATTTTGGTTTCTGGTGTTCCCGGGTTGGTTTGGGAGCAGAACGTGGCAGGTTCTTAGTTCCTCTTGAGCTTATGAGGGAGCCCAAACTGGTTTGCGGAAATGAGTATTTAACTGGCCTCAACTTCAGAGGTTCACCTGAGGTCCGAGTTCCCTTCCTTGTGCTTAACTGCCCATGCATGCACACGCACGCAGGCTTGCACGTATGTGTGTGTGCACATGCATATAAGATACACATCCATATGCTCTAGCTCTTTCTCAGACTTGGAAACCAGTTTCCTTAGAATTGGCTTTACCACAATGTTCCAACTGAACCAGAAGGGGCACGCGGACATTGGTGCTGTCTAAATCAGCACGCCCTTTGCTTCTGTCCCTTAACCGGAATAGGAATGGTCTCTTCCCAGATCCCAGCAGATTCTGTAACACAGTGCTTACTTTTTTTCACACGGGACGTGACTACCTTTTTCTTTCCTGCAGTATCCATAATAAACCCCTTTCTCGTTCATCCGGTAACAGGAGGCTGCGCCTTCGGTGGCCTCTGGGATAGAGGAAAGTTCAGTGGGATTAGTTTGGGCTCTCTGCCTGTGAGAACTCGCAGCATTCAGTTTCCTTTACCTGGTTAGGAAATAGCCTTTCCCAGTGAAGTTACCCGTGGGCCTAATGACACTCTGGCCCTTCATGCATTAATTTGGCAGTGCTGCTGTGTGCACCAAGCAGAACCTGTCCTGTGTGTTCTCCCTATGAACCAACAAACCTCTCCTAAGACAAGAGACGTAGTCAGGACTGGAGATGGTTTAGGACTGGGAAGAGGATAAGGCACCGCACACCTCCAGAAACATAAAGGCATGCCGAATTTGGACTTTAACTGGAAATACAGACCTTTCCTCTTCTTAACATGCAAAGAGCCAGCTCCATTCCAAAGTTCTCTTAAAAGCATTGCGTGAAAGAGGAAAACACTTCCAACTTCCCATTTCTCTAGAAGTACCTGGCATCATATGCTCTGCACTTCTGCTCAGTGATTATAACCACTTGGGATTACGTATAAAAGTAACAACTGGGTAGATGTTGCAAACTAGAAATCATATGCACTATATGAAGCACAAGTAGCATATATGCTATACATAAAGCATAAAGATGCTCTGTTCCTGCTTTGCAAAAGGTCTTTGATTTGCCTGCAAACAAAGCCTATATCTCTCTGTTGACCTGTGCAGACTGATTTTCCCAGTCCCAAGGTGTACTCACGTGCTCCAAAAGCAGCTTTGCACTGGTTTTCCCGGGTGGGACAGCGTCCCATGTAGCAGTATCCCTCGCCGTAGTTGCAGGGATATCCATTCACACGGAATCGATCCGCTGGGCAGTGTTCGGAGAAGCCAGTGCACATCTCAGCCAGATCACAGTCGTGCTTAACTGCTCTGCAGATAGCTCCTGATTGCTTATACTGCAATGAGGGGGAAGCAGTGCCACACTTGAACACATGCTCCTCCGTACCGTTCAGAAAGCACACTGAACCAGAGGTTAAATTAGGGGACAAATCTCAGCCTCGCTGTGCAAGATGCACGAGGGGCCAGATCCAGGTCTAATTTAAAGGCAAGGGTTTTGCCTCAGCATTTCTTTCCAGGAGGAAATGGGCATCTCCAGGATGTTGGAAGATTGAGTGAATTGGTAGTTGTGGTGTGGTTTGGGATGCGATGGACAAGGTGCTCTTTGATGACAGGGCTGGGTCAGTAATCACAATTAAAGGGGATTGGCTCATTTGAGAGGTGCATTACTGCTTTCTCATGGGGGAAAACCACTGTGCCCTTGGAAATGTGGGAAGCTGGAGATGGGAAGGAGTCTTACCTGGCAGTTTTCACAGCACTCTCCCTGTGCACACTTGGAACCTGCTGTCAGTTTGCATGACTCAGGATCGCAGCACTCATTTGTGCACTCCTGTGACAGAATCAGCAGTCAGAGCTCTGCGCTTCAGGGTTTGATCCTCCCTGCACTGCATTCCCAATGACCCACCCTGTACTTGGTTACTGAGGGAGGGAGGCATCCATTGGCCTTGCACTTGGCTTTCCTGGGACCCCTTTTCACTAGAAGCCAGGCCAGCCACTGTGAGCCAGCACATAAAGGATACCAAGTGTGCTGGATTGTGCAAGCGTGGATAGAGGTTGTGAAGGGAACTTGCTTATTTCCGCTCAGTTTCATATGTGTGGCTTTTCCTCTCTCTCAGTTCCTCTCTTATAGCATCATAGAATCATGTAGGTTGGAAAAGTCCTTTAAGCTCATTGAGTCCAACCGTTAACCCTGCGCTGCCAAGCACCACATCCATAGGTCTTTCAAATCCCTCCAGGGACAGTGACTCCATCACTGCCCTGGGCAGCCTGTTCCAATGCCTGACAACCCTTTTGGTGAAGAAGCTTTCCCTAACATCCAGCCTAAACCTCCCGTGGTGCAGCTTGAGGCCATTTACACAATGCAGCACAACAAACCATGCTGTCATCTTTCCCACTGTTTGGCACACACTGTATAGGGGTGACTGTGTTGCAGATCAGCAATTTGATGCCTGCAGTTTCTACCGCAATATTTCAGCTAGCTTTGAACTGGCTGCTTGGGAAACCAACAGAAACCAGCTCCTAAACAGCCTGAATTAAGCTCTTTGCCTCTTCCAAGTATTGTTTCATTCCTGTCGATGCAGATACCTCATGAGTTCCACAGTCACATTCCTCTCCTTTCTCCACAAAGCCGTTCCCGCAGGATGGAGGTGCTATGATGCTGTTTTTGTCTGGGATGTTCGTTAAGCATTCGGGCATGTCGCTCAGCATGTATTTCTCGAAACTTTGGAGGCTGCAAGAGCTGAATTGCTTGGGGATGATGGAACTGTATTGAGAAGGTAGAAGGGTCTATGTTAGGGTAGCTGTAGGCAAGGAGGAGCAATATTCTTTACAAGAGAAATTAAACAAGTGACCATCCCCATCGGGTGCAACCTTTTATATATATTAATAAGTACAGTGGCTACCTCATATGGGGAAAGAAAAGTGGAAACAAGCAGATCAGAAACAGTTAATGTACTACATGTAAAGACTGCATGTTATAAATGTAAAGACTTGAGCCTGGTCTCTCCAGACTGTGCGTGGATGCTTCAGGCGTTAGGAGATTTCCATTAGGACGTCCAGCAGCGGCTCAGGATGTTCAGCCAGAGGTGAAAACTGAGCTAAATTCCTCTCTAATGGCAGTTTATTGCAGGTACAAACACCTAATGTGGTTTTCATAAGAGTCATCAGGGTAGAGAATGAAAACGTACTGTAGGTTAATCTTGGGGAAGCTCTGTCATCTGAGATCCCACAGGCAGCATGTGCTGTCCTCATTGTAAGGGAGAAATGGTGTATGGTTTGATGCTAAGGCCTCCACCTCATGTGCAAAGCTAACGTTACCCAAAAGTGACTGAAGTTGGTTTTGGTTTGGGTTTTTCTGGAGGGGCTGTATGTGCTTGGGAATACCTTACAAGGGCCTGGGATTTCTTCATTTTGTTCTTTGCATAATTTGAATGGAATAATCCATTCATAATCAGTAATCACTAGTCCATTTGGAACCGGCAGCTTGTCCAAAGCCCGCCATGAACTGCCCCATGTTTGGACCCTTCGCCTTTCCATCCTAACTCCTACCTGACAGTGTCTGTCATGATACAAACTTCCGCGCTGCACGTGCAGGCTTTGGTGTCGTGGCTCATGCCAAGGTTGTGTCCCATCTCGTGTGCCATGGTAGCTGCAACTGCAATTTCATTTCTGTTGTGGTCCTGCAGGGAGAAGAACAAAGTGTTATTTCCGTGAGCACTGTAGAACAAGTAGGAGCATCCGAGCAGCCATGTGGCTGAGAGAGGACAATTCAAGTGCGACTACACTCGCTGCTACATAAGGATTGATGCGGTGTTCAACCCATGAGTGCCCCTACTCCACACTTCATGCTCTACTATGTTGTAATGGCAATGAGATGATACCGCTAATGGACATGAGTAAATGGGTATAATTAGTGTTTAAATTAACAGGAGGAAGTTAAGCTGCCAAGTAACAGTGTTAAGGGGAAGTGAACACCTGAAACCCTTCATCTCTCTGGATAGATGCCTCTGTGCTTAGGGTAGTTACGTGGGTGCGATATAATTATTACTCATTACACCAAGGTAACTGTTGTGTACAGTGCTGTGCATGCAAGGTAAGGAAAGGCAGGCGCTGCGCTCCATCTTTGCTCTTAGCTTGGCGTTTTGTGCCACTTGGAGGGAGGAAAGGAAAAGTCCTTCTCTTTTGAGTGAAATCCAGATGTATAAACCCAGGCGACAGTGGAAATGCCTAAAGCACACGACATTATACTGGCCATACTTTTCCAGTGTAGCACTGCAAATCATTCTGCTCCCAAATGCATCCCTGCACCCTCAGAAGCGTTCTGGTTTTGTGTTCATCCTAGGATTTCCGAATGGTGTGGGAAAGCTGGAATTTCTTGTGGGTAATTCCTCTTAGGAACAGGCCCAGCCTCTGAAGCGGGGTGCAGCAGTTGAGTTCCCAGTGCTGTTGGTAAAGTTTGGGATCTGTGTTCTTGTTTAGGTTGAAGTTCACATACAGCAGTTCAGTCAGCTGAAATTAAGTTGCTAAACTGATGGCATTAAACATGACAGAACTGATTTCCCATTTGAAACAGGGCACCTTAAGGTAGAGGCACAGATTCACTTATTTCTCTTCAAATACAAGTGTCTGAGATTGATGTTGGCATTTAGGTAACACCCACACTGTGCTTTGTGTGTGCTTTGTGTGTGCTTCCTTTATCCTCCTTTGGATAAATAATTTGATCCAAAATCCACCTAATTTCAACTAAAATCTGACTGTGAATATCTACAGTCTACGAAAACAGTGGCACAAACTGAAGCGTTTGCACCCCACTGTTCATGAGCATTCTTTGCTGGTTGAGCAGGAAAACCTTTAAGAATAATAGAAACAAAAAGAAATCAGACCTGAATAATACCTGCAGAATATATATCACTGCAGATGGATTTTAGAAAGGCTAATCCAATCGTGGTCCCCTCAAAGTCGTAGCCTCTGTAAGGAAGAAGAAAGGGTGAAATGCAACGCTGTGACCAGGGAGCAGATCTGAAGTCAAGTTGGCTTTATTAAAACCAGGCTGAAGGCTCTAAGCATATTCTCATTTCCAGCTCTGGTTTGCATCCTGATTTAACACAATATTTGAGGATGTGTTTTAAATCACTGCAGATCAAACAGAATTGAATACTCTTTTGCTTTTAATTCTTAAAGCAGGTTGTAGTTATCAGACTTAAAGCATCGGTTTGAGTGTAAAGAGCTTGATGAAGTGCTCTAAATGCAGCGGAGTGCTCGGATGAATTGGGGCCACTGAACGTGAGCCAGGAGAGCCAAGTGAGTGCTGGTTTAGTTTGGCCACGTGCATTTCCCAGCTGCTAAGCTCCATGTCATAGCTCTGGAGGTGTTAGACCATGATGCAGCCTTCAGGGTACTCGGCTGTGCCAGAGCAGGGAAAAGAAGAGACTGAGATGGAGCGCAGGGGATTCACATAGAAAGGGGAAATTCTGTGTCCTAACTGGTGATTGTGCTCCAGGAGGAAAATCAAGGTGAGAAAAGAGAGCTTGCGTTTCTCTTTTTTGCCTTAGAATTAGTACAACCTGCTGTTGTACGGCTTGGGAATGCGAATGGGGGGCGGAATGAAACGCACGTGATCAGCTGAGCGTTGTCATTCCTTTTCCTCTTCAACAAGTCTGAGAGCCTCCACTTGGAGAAACTGTCCAGTGTGAATCCTGCAGCATGGCTCAGGAGGCATTTGTCACCGTCTGTCCAGATTTCCAGGCCAATTAAAGCCACGTAGATGTTAATGGCCTTATAAACCTGCAGCAGAGAAACAGCAAAGGATGAAGGATGTTATAAAGGCTTCTGAAGCAAGCACTTACCTTGGTAGTTGGTTCCATTTATCACTTGCAATGGAGTCCACTCCAGGCCTGATTTCAGCTTTTCCATGCTTTAAAGTTGCAAAACCCCTCAACAAACAGAACACAAAATCTTAATTCCCCCCCCTTTAATCCAACTACAAAAATGGCTTTAAAATACTTGGGAATTCCAGCAATATTTTGGAAGAAATCAGGAATCACTAAATTCTTCTTGATGGATTTCAATCATTTTACACAAGGGTAAAGAAAATGTGGTGTAAATCTCTATCAAAACCTCATATGTGAAGGCAAAGGGCAGGGTAATAGGAATGGGTGTTAAATCTGTTTCAGAAACAATAATTTTCCATTCAGTTTTCTTTCTTGTCTGTAATAATGGAAATTCATGAGGCAGAAGAACCTATTAAATCCCTTGTATTTTAGCCTCATTTCACTCTTACCGTGTTGATGTAATTGACTATTCCAAATATCCTTTGCCTTATCGTTTTCACGTTTTCCTCATACTTCTTATACTGGAAAAGTAAATGGATTGTGTTAGGAAAAGGAGAGGTAAAAAACGAAGACTCAGAAGTAGCCCACAGAAGATTGCCTTCAAAGCCCCCCATGCCTGGTCTACTTGCCGTTATCTTCCCAATGCGGTGCTTTGTTAGACAAGGTGTTTTAAGATCAGGCCCTTTTCAAATGTGTATCTATGAGGAGGATGCAGAAGAGGACAACTTGTTTCAGTACTCACCAAACTGTTGTCTGCAACGATGTACACTTCCAGATACTTTTTTGCTTTCAGGTATGCTTTCATCTAGAGAAAAGAGACGTTTCAATGGCTTCTAAGACCTGTTTCAGTCTCAACCTTTGCGGTTGCAAAGCTGAATCATAGAATGGTCTGGGTTGGAAGGGACCTTACAGATCGTCTCGTTATGAGGGCATTTCTTTGGCCAAGCCATTTAGAATGGGACTGCCTTGTTTGAAAATGGTGAAAGGTTGGCTGGATGTTAGAATGATCATGATTATGAAAGATAGGCTAAAAGAGATAGGCATGTACTTACGGGACTATTGCTTGACTAAGTACTTACCTCTGGGCTGTTGCTGGATTTGAAGATGTCATCAGTGGGGTCATTTGTATCTTCTTCCCAGGTATTATTGACCAGACCACAGGTTTTGATGGACTCCTGTTTGAGTTTCTCATACTTGTAGACTGCATGTTCATCACTGTCTGAGGTTCCCAAGGGTTCAATGAGATACTTCTGGCCACGGGTCTCAAAATACCCACTAAGAAAAGGAGTTAAACTGTCACCTTTTGAATCCACAGGGCTGAGTCAAGACAACAACATTACCCTAGCAGCATTTAGCCCAGGCATAGGCACCACTGCCCGCACTGACACAATGGAATGGTTTGGCAGCGTGCAAGCAGAGTGTACAGCAACTTAAAGGCAGAAATCAAAGCTGCTGAGTCAATTGGAAGATTTGGCTGGTCAGTGAATCTCCAAGACGATCCATAAAAAATAAACTGGCTTAGCAATTAATTCCATTATAGTTGGGGCTTTTGTGCTTAACAGATGTGACTGAAAAGTGAATTTCACTTCAGTGGCGACCTCAAACGTGTTTCAATCTTTAACTGAGATGAAAAGCTGAAATACTGCAAGGAATTAAGAGCTCTGAATCATTTTGAGCAAAATAAGTGTTCTGTGTTCGCATGTGAGCGCCACAAGATATGCAAGAATCGGTCAGAGACAGTCTGGGGTTTGGCCACATGCCACTAACCATGGGGAAAACGTTCTGCTGCAGCTTCTCACTCGAGAGCCTTCCTCTTCCCTTTTTCTATTGCACTGCTGTGTCTTCAGGGAGTAGAAAGGAGCAGATTCTTCTGACTGAGCTTTTCATACAAAACCCTGGGCTTTCGGACCCTGTAACTGCTGTGGCACGGAAAAGGATGTAACCTTCTCTTGAAGTGCCAGTGGAGCTTCCTACAGCTGAGAAGCATCAATCCCAAGTGTTAATTGTGAGCACCACCGGGTGCTGTGAGTCCTGATCTAATGTGGAATTGTTATCTAAATGCATTGTTGTAGATGTTTCTTCAGCTTCAAATTTGGGAACTCTGAAAGTTGAGAAAAGGGAGCAAAACATTTGCCTTTTTCCTTATGGGCATCTCATTTACATCCTGACCCTTTTTATATCAGGAAATTTATCTTCCAAGAGAATGCACATTCTGCCCCTGGGAATTAAACCTCCATCTTACCTCAGGCCGTTGCAAGCGCTGATGCTCGCTATGGAATCAGCATCATTCTGAATGTAACCTTCATAATAACAGTGATCCTGTTTAGAAAGAAAAGGTATATTGAAATCAATGCATTTAGGCCAGTCAATGAGACACAGCCCAGTTTGACAGAAGACAAGCCACACAAGCTACAAACTACAACAAAGTATGAATTCAGGTCCATGCAGAATAGGCGCTGTTTGCTTTTCACAGGATCCGTTCAGGGGGTGGAAGCAATTGGAGCAGCCAGAAATGGCATCTTTTCCCACCAAAAAACGCCCAACCGCAGTTCTTTATGCACATTTATTTCCCTCAGGATCCTCCTGTTCCTGCTAATCACTCCGTGACAGAGAATATTAGGCTTTGTATTCCAAATCACATGTGTTAAAACACGTCGGACATCGTTGGACAAAGAGCTTCAGGTGAGAGCTTTGTCGGAGATAAGAGCCATGAGTGCACAGTAAACTCAGACAGAACGAGTACAGTGGCTTCCTTTGTGTCTGCTTCTGAATGCCTCATTTGTCATGGCTCAGAGAAACCACCTGGGGTGACCTGCAGCGTGTTTGTGGGGAGCGTGGGTGCCAACAGGAACCAGTGAGGAGACGTGTCTTAATCAGGATCTATGATCTCACCTAGATTAAAGGGGAAAAGGCAAGTCTGCGAGAGTTGCACAGACTAAGCAAAGTCAGGAGGCAGAAAGCAGTGCAATGGCCCTGGCACCACTCCCTTTTCTGACAAAAGAGAGAGATTTGGCTCAGCGAACGTGTTCATCAGCCATTCAGTAAAGGGTGGTTGACTTTTGAAAGGCAAACTGTGCATCTGGTTGGCAACAGGTATAAATCAGTGTAGCTCTGCTGGTCACGCGCTGCATCTTCCCTGGCCCTTCAGAGGCAGCCTGAATTACAGTGCTTAAACCTCGCTTTAAAATCTTTTCTCTCTGTCTCATATCTGCTGTTGTTGTATGGAGCCGTGAATCCCTCCTCAAGACTGCAAGTATGAGGGAAGGAAACCTTTGTTACCTTGATCTGAGGACTTGTGGTTATCCGTCGACCGTCATCAGAATAAACTGTTTCAGTGTAGTCTCTAGCAAACAGGCGCCTGCGAAGAGTCAAGTGCCATTATTACTCAAAATGAATCGTAGTCATCTAGAAATGAGGCAATTACATAGCACACAAAGTATGGAGGAAATGCAGATGATTGCTCAGAGTATTATTAGTTATAATAGTATGAGATTGAACAACTAGGGAAGCAAAGCTGCCGGGTGGGGAATTCTGCTGGTTTGTAATCCTTACTCAAACAAAGGGACTGGTCTAAAATAAGAAGGCAATTAAAGCCTACTTATTTCATTGCTATGAACTAATCTCCTTGTAGATCTGAAAGTAAATGTATAATTACATAGGCAGTATTGATCCCTTTTTGGCCTCTGATTTGTGTAGGCATTTCCAGCACTCCGCGTGTGAAGCGGTGCTGCTCTGTGTCTGCCCGGTTCACCCCTACTGCTTTCAAACAGCAAAGATCCAAGTGAAGGATTTGCTGTCCAAAGAAAGCTCTCTTTGTACCCATACGCGTTGCTGAACCATCAAATTGAAACATGACTACAGCATAAATGACTGTATTCTGCAGGGGAAGGTGCTTTGGGTTTCTTGTTAGCAGCACCTTTGTGATTTGCCATGGAAGGCCCGATCCTGCAAGGTTCTGTGCTTTCAGGCTCCTGTGCAGGACAACCCTAAGCAGTGCTGAACTTTAAGCCAGGCCTGTTGTCTTACTAAACTCAGCAGCAAAGCAAGTCTTCATTCACTCTGTTTGGGCAACTACCACAAATTGCTCTAATCCTGTTTCTTTTTAGAGCGGGATTTAGTGCAGTTTAATTCTCCTCCCTCCCCCCCCTAAATGTTTAGATTAGATTAAACCAGGGCTACACAGTTAATTATAGTCTCTATTTAACACAAACTGATTATAGTACTATTGTATTTACACAACCATTTGAAAAGTACCTATTAGAGCCGATTTGTTTGATCGTATGTTAAATATTATGGTGATGCCAGCAAGCAGAAAATCATGGGTGTGCATTCTGTCAATGCCCGTGTACATCTGGCTACTCAAAGTCCAGCAGCGTCATCATTGGTGTTAATGCAGGCAGTGCTGGAAGCTGAACTATTAAGGATTTGACGTTTATTATTACTATTTCCCATTTTTGCTAAGCATACAGAGCCAACGCAGCCCCATCACGTGGGTATCTTGTTCTTCTCTTTAGTGTCTGCCAGCATAGAACAAGTAAATGTAACCCATAGACAAGGAAGACATGTGAAACAGTATTAAAGCATTAAACATCCGGTGGATTTAGCCACTTAGGAAATAAATGAGAGAGCAGAGTTAGCAGTATAGGCAGGTCGTTCCATCATGGTGGCATCATGTGCATGTGTAGTTATTCATGTTATCAAAGCAGTGACATGGTGCTTTCTCCCCCTGCTTCTTACTTTGGAGTTGAAAAGTTGCCTTGACCAAAATACCTCTGTCTTACAGGAGCCAAAGTGCTGTTTCTTTATATCCCCAGTGCCCTACAGAGCCGTTGACAGTGAGGAATAATGCTCAAGGAAAACGTTGAACTGAACCTACTTATTCTTTTGTAGATGCAGTATGACTTCCTCTCCGCTGGCTTTGATTCCATACTCCATTGTGTCATCGTATTTGGTCTGTAAACAGATGGAAGTGTTAGAATATGGACTGCTATGATTTCTGGCAGTTACCAAGCTGCCAACTGCCTCCTTTCCCTTCTCTTCCCACCAAAAAGAAGTATTCTGGCAGTTCTAGAATAAGCAGGAGGTCACTGAAACTCAGCTTTGCAGCTGCGTTTCTGCAACCATGAGCACAAACCCAGCTTTACCCAACATGAGATCACTCTTCCAGCTCTTCTGTTTCATTTCCTTTTGCAAGATCAAGTGTCTGGCTCCAAGTTCTCTTACCCTTGAAAACCAAGGGCTCTGCGACTCCAGAAAACCTTCCCCATCTCCCAGCAAGAAAAATGATGTCTCTTTTAATACCTTGTTGTTTCTCTCTACGTCTCTTCTATGCACTGTGTGCAGTTTCCGTGGATAAACTATTTCATATTGCTCAACTTCAGGTAGTTTCTTGCTCGTGCTCCCTAGGGAGAATGGAATGTATATTTAGGCAAACACAGGATTAACTTATTAAACACTGTATTCCATGTCTGTCAACACTGATCCTTTTGGGCTCTGTGGTCATTCATCTGTTGCACTGCTTGTTTCTCATGTGTCTCATGTTCTGCACGTGCTTATCTGCTCGGCTGAGCAGTCACCCCCATTACGTGGCCTTAAGTGAGGTTTGTTGCAGTGTGGGTTTCAGATGTTGACATACCCAGCTATTTCCATGCGTCAAAATACTTTATGCAATGCACTTGGGTTTCTTTCCCCAGCATCAGTAACAGCGGGTGTACAGCATTCGGGAACACAGGGATGTGTTAGCTCCTGACAAGGCAGCAGCGGGTTTTATCTGCCTCCTAAGCTCTTTAATGTCCTACAAAAGGTCATTTCACCCGAGCCTGCAAATTCTTGAGCCCTCAACACTGAGCACAAGAGCCTGTAGTTATAAAAACCCCCAAGAAAGCACTAAGGACAAAGGGAGAGTGCGACTCCCATTTTAATTGTCTGCCTCAAGGTCAGGTTTTTGCAGGACCGGGGCATCCAGTTACTGTGATTTTCTGTATCTGGAACAACAGAGCCCATCCTCGTGCAGATCCTTCCACTAAAATGAGCAGATTAATCCTTCAAACTGGTTTATTTGCTAAGCCCTTTCCAGAAATAATTGCAGAATTAAGTTGGTTGCATGCTGACAGAGCTGAGTGCTGCAGTAGGATAGTAGGCATGATAGTGTAATGGGAGTAAGTCCCAAGAAGTTGTCTTACATCAGCTGAGCACAGTGCACAGTGACTGTACATGTACGGTACTCAGTGCACAGTGACTGTACATGCGCATGCTGTTAGCAAGCCCCAAGTGCAAGTTTGTTGCTGTGATTTACAATGGTATATTTTATATTTAAAGCAAGTATTTTACCTATAAAAGCCCCTTTTGCTTTGCAGACTTAGGCTTTCCATGAGCTTAAAGCACATCCTTATGTAGCGATCCCAGTAATATTTTAGGCCTCGCAGAGGAGTTCTGTGCTCTAATTTTATCTATGTACTCCCTTTGACTCTTTACAGGGCCAGCTGTAGCCCAGGTGGTTTAAGTTCAGGCTGGATTTGGGTGGAGGCTCAGAACTAAACTTGGCCTTTTCCTGCAGTGTGGCACAAACAGCATTTCGAGGAAAACGGGTGGTTTTGTTCCGGAACAAAGTGTTTCTTAGAGGTAGTTTTGGAATCAACTCTTTATTGTCTTTGTCTGGCTTCAGGCATTGTCTTGAGTCAAGCTTTGAGGAGGAGAGAAATTCCTTGGGCTTTGTACCACAGGTGGAAGAAGTGCTCACAAGGAACAAATCATTTTGGCCTTTTCCAAGAGCCTCAACCAGGAGGAAAAATCACGAGTGAGGATTTGACTGATAATGAAGGTTTGCTTTTGTCAGGAAACAGACTGTGTAACAGCCAAAGCGCTCCTCCTGTGCCCATCTTCCCATGTTCTGTGCCACTAATGACATCCTAGGTACAGGAATGCCAGGGCTCCCTATGGCTTTGGAACCCATGCATGCTTGTGCATGCCAAGCTCTGAAAAAC
Source organism: Amazona ochrocephala (assembly GCA_039720435.1). Classification (NCBI taxonomy): domain Eukaryota; kingdom Metazoa; phylum Chordata; class Aves; order Psittaciformes; family Psittacidae; genus Amazona; species Amazona ochrocephala. Next base: position 855,345 of record CM077898.1, on the reverse strand, counting down.
TCCGTTCCCTGTTGACATGAGCTGAAAGAAACAAAGCACGTGGAAACAACAGTGCGGGCTGATAAGGGAAAGGCAAATGAACACACACAACGTGAAGTACCACACAGCTGATAAAGGACTAACTGAATTCAGGGAATGCCACGAACTGAATTCAAATAGAAGTCTTTTGCTTCTGTAATGTGTATACAGTACAAATGTCTATACAAATGCTAAATGCTGTCAGTGAAATAAGTTGTCCAATTGGATCAATTGTCCACTCCCTCGCAGAAGAGGTTATTTCCTAACTGGCTCACAAATCTAACCGGTTCTGGGTCTTCAGGCAATCCATGGCCAGTTTTTCCCCTAGTAAATACCTCCCTAACTAAAGAATTTAGGTAATTGCTTTGAGCAGAAAGAGAAGAAAGCAAACATCCCGACCTGCAGCAGGACCACTCTTTCCATGGCTTCAATCCACTGTTCTTCCGTATTATCTACATGTTAATCATTAAAAATTCATAAAAGCTGTGCAAAGATCCGTAGCAACCACTGGTAAAGGGTTTAAAACCATTGAATTCATACCTTGTTGGAGCAAATGTAGCAAAGCAACAGCAAGAAGCAGCGTGAGAGTCATCTCAGCCGTGCTTGGCTAGCGGTGGTTGCCGTGGTGGGGAGCACCGGGTTCCCAGGCTGCGAACAGTCCTCTCTCGCGCACTGAATGAGAGGGAGCGAGTTGTTCAGATTGGTTCTTGTTCCTATATGAGGAAGTGTTTACTAAAGGTGTTGCACAATTCTCAAGTCACAGACTGTTACAGCAAGCGGAAGTTCCTGCTGGTTCGTTAATGTCACAAGAATTGTGATGTATTGATTACTCCTTTGAAATAGGTTCCCTGAAAGTCCTCAGCATAAAAAGTAAAGGGGCAGATTGGAGTGGGCCTAAAGTTCTCTTTTTATAGGCTGACCGGTAAAAAGCTGCAATAGAAACAGTGAGTGCCATGTGAGGAATGGGAAGGTTTTCAAGAGGTTCAGGGTAAAACAGGTACGTGGGGCTGGCATTCAAGATGCGTTTCAGTTCTTGCTGTTGACCCTTTAATCCGTGCCTGTGAATCATACTTGCAGTGTAAACACTGTGTAGGTGCTTTTCTGCCTTTTCTATATTAGTAATGTTTGCTTGAGGTTCATGTGATAACATCTCACTAGCAGGGGATGCAGACGAGTGAGCAATCAAGGTGGTATCTGTCAAATAATGCTCTAAAAATCTATGCTAGAAACCTACCACATGGGCATAGCCAGTTGTAGTGAAATAGTACTGGGTGCTTCTTAGGGCACAGCTTTCAATGGGGAGCCATTTGATAGACGTTGAACTTCTTATATGTTAGAGCAGGTGCTACAGAGTACACAGCACCAGAGGGGATCATGCTGTATACTTCAGTATATGAACATGAATTTGTATTAGCAACACATGTGACAGTTTTAGATATTCATTTATTATAGTCATGTAGAAATAGGTAACTGTTGAAGTGAGCCTTCCCAGGACAGAGCTGCAGCCTAACCCTCCTGGGGCAGGAATGTGGCTCCGGTAGCTGCTCCTTCGGGATGCTCTAGCTTGGAGACAGAGCGAGCTTGCATTCTGTAAGAGAAGTCACATACCATGGGAACCCGTGACGCATCCCGGGTTAGGAAAGAGCACTTCAGGCAAAGAACTCATGAAGCATCGTTGTGAAGAGGTTGGACATCTCCCTGCCAAGGTGTTTGTTTCATCAGAGAGGAGCTGGGTCATCTGTGTCGGTGTCTTTTTAGTTCTAACATGATAAAGCTGAGTCTAAAAGGTAGATAATTTGGTATTAGAGACGTTCTGTGGATTAAAATAAGCAGTGCAGTCTTGGATAAATCTTACAAAGATAATTAAGATAACTGAACAACTGGCTTTGAAATGAGTGGCTGCTGTCCAAGCATTCATCTCAGCTCATTCTCTCTGCGTGACGCACTTGAAAACCATGTGCTGACCCTACCAATCTCCTAAACTAATGTTCTTATTAAGCTGTGCTTTCCTACAGTGTAGAAAGGAGAGTTACTTTAGGAATAGACACCACATACCAACAGAGAGCTGGCATGAAGAAGAGGATGTGATGTGGTGAAGCTCTTGGGTAGACTTGAAAGGGACTTGGATGTCATTTCCTGCTGCGAGTTGAGCAGCTTTTGGTGTTTCTGCCCTTGCTTCAGCTATTCTGTAACAATCTGTGGTGGCTTCTTCCCCCAGAGGTGGTGAGGGGGGTACCTGACAGGAAGACTGCTTCTGGCTCTTTGAAACCCCTTTACGATTGTGCAATGTCTTAGCTGAGCGGTTTTGATGCTCGTGGCAGGGTAAAACTGGATGGCAAGATTGCTTCAGCATTTAATAACAGGAATATCAGCTTTTTTAACCCAAGTGTGATCTGCCCAATGAAAAGAAGGAAGCAGTAAAGGGTGGAATTCACCCCTGCACTGCGGTTCTGCACAAATGCTGACATTAAACTGAGTCTTCAAAGTAAAACATTAGTTGTGTGCTGGGCACTAGGCTGAGCTCAGGAAAAATCAGGGTTTGAAGCACTTCTGTGCTTCTGCCTTGTCCTAAAGTCCACTTTGAACCGGGTTTACGAAGGTGTTAATGCACCTTAGAGGGATTTTTCAGGAGTGTGTAAACAACACATGTGTTTCCCTTGTGCTTCATTAGGTACATGCAAGGACACCCATAAAACTGCTACAGAGATAAGCAGTTGAGAGAGGGAATTCAGTTCTATCTATCTGTTTGTTCCCTCTGCGTTCCCCCATCTGACCCTGGGGCAAACAGCTCAGCAGCTCTCTTAGCTCAGCATCCACATCCTCTTCCTCCTGGGAGCAAGTTCAGGGAATGGATGTGGTGTTTCACACACCACGGCTGCCACCAGCCCAAGCATGAGTCTCTTGGTTCAGCTCATGGTAACCTGCCCTCCGCCCTCCTTCATTTTCTTCTCCCAAGCTCCAACCCAAGCCAACCTCCAGGTTGTTTTTCTCTATGCACAAATAGAACCGTGTGGCTTCTGCATCCGAGTTCCAGCCCTGTGCTCCTCATTGCTTCCTCCATCTATTCGCAGCTGCATTCCAGGCTCCCCACAACCTGCCTGTCCATGCCAGCCCCAGCCCTTCCCCTCCATCTCCAGGGCTGATCCAAAACCCATTGAAGGCAACAGAAGACCTTCTATTGCCTTCCAGGGCCCTTGGAAGGGCTCTGCAATTCCTCTTTAAAACCTCCTCTTTGCAGAAAGCTTTTTCTTGTGCTTGCCGCTGTTGTCTCACACATTCCCAAAGTTAATCATCCTGCTTTTCCTCAGCTACCAATCTTCAGTGTTCTGCCCTTATTTTCTGGGTTCCTGTTGAAGGCTATCATCAGATCTCTGCTTTAGACCTATTTGGAGTGTTTGGAAAAGTTATTTCCCTTCTACCTATTACTTACCTGCTCCTCGCCTTATGTGCAGCGCTTGGCTACACTTGATACAGGGTTTAATGTAAAGTGAAATGCTTTCACCTCAGCTGTGGTTGAAACTCACTTAGCGAGCACCAGCCAAGTTATTTTTGGTGTGGCTCACCGACAGTCATCTGAGTTTGACTAATGAAACCTCTTCACAAGCTTCTGTCTATTGCCCTTTCTTGCCTTGGAGAACACTGTAGACGTATGGCATGTTACAAGTGTGTTCTTCCTTCCCTTTTCTTTCAAATGTAACACAACAAACGGTTGCTTCATCCTCTTTCTGCATCAGTCTTTGTTAGCTGCGTTTTGCTTCATTCTCCTGCACCAATGTCCTGTAGTGTATAGCGTAGCGATGTCATGCAGGCTGTAGGTGCTTGAAGGTGTGTAGCTGGTGCTTGCAGGTACCGAAGGTACAGACCTTTGACGTATTTCTTAAGAACCTCTCATGACTTCTCAATGTGCTTGAGGTGGTTTTTGGAGGGTTCGTGCATCTCAGAAAACACGTTTCTGGCTGTGCCATGCATTGTGCAACCGTGCGCACACATACATGCTGTTTGATGTTCTCCATCTGCACAGCAGGGAGGACAGTGCAGATCATTGTTAATTGAGGGCTGTGGGCTTAGTTCCCCTTTAAAGTGTCGCTTATTGTATTGTTTGCACTTGTAGTACATGAGGTCTGGCTTGCTTTTCCCAAGGGACCAGGGCATCCTGAGTGCTGTGACGTGGTGTCTAGCATGATTCGCTGCTGGCCGGCATCCATCCGGGGCTCTGCTTGCTGTGTATGAAGGCAGAGTGGCTCAATTCTTAGAGCAGAGGTTTAGGAGGGAGAAGGCTGTGGGGACTGCTATGTTGTGTTAGAGCTGTGCAAGGCAATGTGGGTGCAATGGATCCACACCGTAGACCTCCATGAACTGAGCCTCATCTCTGCCCATCCTCTCCCTCCTGCACCCCTGCATTGCCCATGGAAAGCCCTGCACCTGCCTGCTCTGCTGCTGTCCTGCCAGCTCTGTCACAATCCGGCCTTTCAGCTCAAATCCTTTCCCTTCGGAGAAAGTTGGCAAGACATCCAGCTCCTTTCTGGCCAACCAGAAAGGGGAAGCAGGGCTGTTTTACCTGGATGACCTGGCCTAGTGTCTCCAGTCTGATGGACTCCAAGTGCTTCCCACACATAGAGAACGTTTTATTGAGTCATCTTGCTCTGTGCTTGAGGGAAGAACATGAACAAAGAAGCAACTGTCCAACCTGAGCTCCCTCTGCAGCAGGAGGTTTTTCCTGGCACAGGGAGCTTGATGTAGTTACTGACAAAGAGCTCCCAGTGTGGACAGGTCTATCTGCCAGCCAAGCTGTGCTTTGGACCAGCAGAGTAAAGGTGCCTTCCACTCCTAAACAAGCCTATGGGTCCAGCTACGATCATGCCTATGTCGGGATGCCATGTCTAGCACATCCTTACGTGGTACTGAGTACACACTGTAAACATGCTGGGCTTTTACACCCGATGCAGTTTCTCTGTCTCTTGCCCAAGAGCACGCCTTGGCCCAGTCTGCCAAGGGTGCTTTTTCATACCGTTGTGATGTGAGCAGCTGTAATGAAAGTGGGAAAGGGAAAAAACCCATCAACCCACTGATGAGCTGGAGCATTGTGGATCCTTTGGCTATAGGGGATTGCAGCACTCGAATGTGTTTCATTACCTCTTGTGTTATCTTCATTAAATAGGCCTTGAAAGCGCTTATTTGACAACGGGCAACCCCTGGTCAGTGTAATAGGATAGAGCGAGGGGTTGAGCTGCACTGTTTCCTCAAAGGTGAACATCTCTTATTCAAATCATCTCATTTTACTTGTCCAAACTGCTGTGTGTGCTTCAGCTGCTCTTGAGCAGTACCTGAGCCTTTTCTTAGGTGTCAACATGTGCATGATGTGTTCAAAAGGCTGGACTAAGGCGGGGATTTTGGGTTCTTTGGCTTTTCCAGTGGGCTGTATGGAGGGTGCTGCTTCCAGCGCTGGTACTGAAGGGTCAGATGTGTCTTTCAGTGATATTCCTGCTGGGATGACCCCAAGGTAGAACTGCTATGCAGCTCTGTTTACTGGGACCTCATCCTGGTAGATATGAGGCATGGAGGGCTTGCCAACTCACATGGTTTTATGATGAGACTCAGTACATTTATTGCTTGCCCTGCAGCCTTGACCCCTGCAGTCATGTGAACAGTTTGCAGCCTCAGCTCTCAGTTGTTATCCTTGTTATTTTAATAAGAAAGAAAGCAGTTTTCTGGGTCCTGGGGATCTTGAAAATCCAAATCTGAGCAACGCAAACTGAGAAAGCAAATGAAAAGAGCTCAAATGCATCGTTTATTGCTTTAATCCCCTGCTCTCTTTATTTGTTTAGGCCTGGCTGATGGTCTTGAATGCTTGGAGTTGGCAGTCCTGAGTCCTCATCTGAGCCTTTCCCTTTCACCAAGAAGCTGCAAGCTGGCACCAGACAAAAGGTGAATTAAGGCATCAATTTAATCCTGCTTTGAAGATGTAGGAGAGTTTGGGATTAAGGATTCAAGGTCTCATGGGAGGTCTCTGGTGGCATAAAGAAACAATTTCAGGTCCTCTAAGCCTCAGTGTTCTCTTCAGCAAAGTAGCCTAGAGCCTCCACTAATGATGCTGTGTTGCTTCTGAGCAGCTCAGAGAAAGTTATTTCTAATGTTTTTATATATATATGTAACATAGAAATATATACATTAGGGTTATATGTATATTATATATAGTTTTTATATATATAGATTTGAAGGACTATTTGGATTACATATAGATACATAATTCAAGTAATCCTTGGCTGGGTATAAATGAGGAGAGCTGCAGTGATTTGGTCATGGAGGGGTCAGTTCTAAAAGGATCATTCCTGGACCCAAAATACCTTTCTTTGGGAAGTGACCCGTGCCTACCAGCTCCCCTTGGGATAAGGAGCTCATGTGGTGTGGATCGTGTTCCTCCTGCCACCCTGCACGTGCCCTGTGAGCAGGACAGGCACTGAGCATAGGAGAGAGGGAACAAAGGCAAGGCCCAGCGTGGCTGTTTGCTCATGCCATGTGCTGTTGTCTCTCATCAGATAAGCCTGTGGCCACACGGTGGAATATTTCCAGGTCCAGATCAGGCAGAGGCAAAGCAAGACCGCGAGACAAACACCGGCTTCTTGAGTTTCATCTGCCCCAGGTATGTACCTGCCCATCGAGTCATATGATGGGGAACTGGCTGTGATTCCCATGCAGAGAGGGCCTTCTAGTTTCATCCTGCTCTGAGGTGTGCCTTGTGCTGCAGGTAGATTTTACCCACTAAGGGCAACCGGTGAGGGGGGATGGAGGAATCTGGTATCAGGGTTAAGTGGTACATAGTAGGTAGGTGGTTGTTTCAGACATGAGGCACAGGAGGGCTGCAAGAGGCAGGAGCCAACCATGTGAGTGACACCTTTGGTGGCTGGGGACGGGCAGGTTGGCAAACTCTTGTGTTCACTCCCCATAACTGCATCTTCAAACAGGAGCACCAGGTTGGTCCGTTGGCCTGCCCTGTCCACACTCCGCTTGTAAACCTCAGCTAATGCAGAATGTACCGACTTCATTTATTTGCCTTTCTCAGCTGGAACACAGCCAGGCTTTAATTGATATCATCCAGCCAAAACTGATTTACCACCTTTTCCTGCTCTCCATGTGACTTTTGGCCTGTTGGAGTATTTTAATTGGAGGCAAAGTAAAGACTTGCTTCGAAATTACGTTTGTATGGGGGGTGTTTTGAACCATCCTGTTTGAGGAGCGCGTCTGCTGAGTGCCAAGCCAAACGTACACAGGTCCAGTCAATAGAAAAGGTCCTTTCAAGTGATTACCTGCAAAAGGTAAAAGGAGATCAAGTAAAACAAACTTCCAAATGCATTGAATTGAAAATCAGCTTTACAAAATACTGTATGTTTGTTACCCGAGTGGGTTTGAGCTGCTAATCCACACTTTCCTCTGTTCTTGCTGGTTTCATCCTGAGAAAGCAATGAAAACCTGTTTTAAATAGGCTTAGTAACGTATATCATAGAGAAGGCAGCAAAGAGCAGCACTCTTTGCTATCTTATGTAGCAAAGAATCATCTCAGAAAATTCTAAGATATATATCTTAATATATATATTCTATATATAATATATATAGGTATATTCTAAGATATATATCTTAGACAGCAAAGAAGATAGCACTCCAGTTTAGCGCTGTCTGAAACACTGGGTCTGCGCAATGGCAGGAGTCCCAAGGTTAATGCTGACAGGCAGCACCTCGTGGAGTGACTCTTCTTGTTGTGATCTTCCCTTGTGTTATTGTAGCTCTTGGCTTCGGGTGGCTTGTCCAAGCTACCACTCTTCCTCACCTCATTTAGTTGAGGTAGACAGCGCTGATAGTATCAGTAAAGATTCCCTGAATCCCTGTGCTATAGTCATGTGCTGTGAGCAATTACTTAGGTTAGTAAATAGTGGCGGAGATACTGAAGTATTTGCCAATACCGTTCAAACACAGGCAGAAAAGCATTGGTATAAATGAGAGGTAAGACCTCAGTGACTCCTTCTCTACTGCCTCAACCAAGGGGGTGATGGCTTTAAATTTGTGCCACTGTAAACAAGTAATGGGAGAATGACTCCTGCCTTTTGTGCAGTTTTACCTGTTCCCTGTGTCCCTAAAGTGAGCTATTTCATAGACTCACAGAGGGGTTTGGGTTGAAGGGACCTTAAAGTTATCCAGTCCCAAAGCCCCTCTCCGGGTTTCTTGTAGTGCAGGAGCACAACTGTAGAGCTCATGTACAAAGGCAGGAAGCAACATTAAAACAAGCCCCCAAACTCTGCTGTGTGGCCCCTCACCTGAGTCTTCATTTATTCAGCATTAAGAGGCTTGGTTTGTGTGTCTGCCTGCAGATAAGGGAGGAGGAGGACACGCATGGGCACCGAGGGGATTACAACGCCTTTAGGTAAATACCCCACGAAATCAGTGCTTTTGGGGGGGAGGCAATGTCTCCAGTGGGCTTGGTTAAACATTCCCGAGCTCCTTTCTCAGGTGAGTCTGGTGGATGGTTTTGAGCTCTGATCTGATGCTGGGGAAAACGAAGGTGCCTTTTTTTTCCCCTCTCTCTTTTTGTTTTCAGTCAGAAAAGTTTGGGAAGGGCCAAAATAACCTTGGAATGTGGCTAAAATAATAACCGGGAGCCAGGGTTTTGGGGTCTATTTTTGACATTTCATTAAACTTTGGGGAAATATTGACAAAAATCAAGTGTTTCCTTCTGAGCATCCTGGCCTGGGTCAGCTCAGTGCAGAAAGTGCCAGAATGCCCCAAGAAAGGTGGATTTTGGAGGATTTCCAAGCTCACCAGTGCTGTGAGTAGTGAAACAAAGTGTATGAGAGAGAAACGTGACAAGAGTGGAGGAATAAGAGGTTTGGGGATACAATTGCCCAGTGTTCTACTAAATGAACGCTGTAACGTTTAAGGGCTTTTGTCAGCTATAGAACAGGGCAAAAAACTGAATAAAAACCCTTTATAATTCATGCTAAAGTCACAAAATCGATGACGGATTTTAGGATGAGTGCTATAGGGAGGTGAGGAAAGGTGGAAAGATAAAAAGCTGCTCTAAGGTCTTCCTGGAACCGTCTCTGCTCCAGGCTGAACAAGCCCAGCTCTCAGCCTGGCTCCATAGAAAGCTGCTCCATCCCTCTGATCATCCTCATGGCCTCCTCTGGACTTGCTCTAACGGCTCCGCATCCCTCTTGTGCCGGGGCTGTTTCAAGAGCTCTTTCTTAGCCCCGTTGCAGAGCAGTTACCACTGGATCCAGAGGAGCTGGAGGGGCCTTGTGGAAAGGAAGGGATCTTCCGCAGGTAGTTTATAGCCATACTTTTTAAAGATCCTAGGATCTCTATGTACCCAGCCTCCCACTTCTCTATGTGAAAGCCAGATACGCAGTTCGCATGCGGTCTCTATAGGTCTCTGGTCTGTACCTTATGGAGGTTTTCTGCTTACTGCTAAGAGGAGTGTGGTGTGGTTGACAGCTCCTGCAGCACCCAGTGTCTGTCTGGTTCAGACCAGAGCTCACAGCTCATTGCTGCTCCATGGCAGTGTTTCCAGGTTGCATTAGGAGTTGTTCTGTCCTTTGAGCATGCAAGAGCATACAGGGCAGGGGGAAGAGCCTAAGGCTAGGCACCTACTTCTAAGCTCACATAATATGCTCCTTGTTGGTGCCACTGTGTAATTCTATATAATCTTGTACTCTGGCAGCCCACCTTTATCCTGAGGAAAGGATAGTGCTCTTCTTAGAAGAATGGGTACTGTAATGAACAATGCAAAATGCTGTCTGTGTTAAATACGCCCATTGATAGCTGCAGAATGTAAAACAAGAGCTTCTCTGTGATGTGTGTGGGAAAACCTTGTGCTTGTGATGACTTTTGGTTAGGAAACATATGGCAGTTTACCCCATAAATGAAGCAGGAACATCCCTGGAGTGAGATTCTCTGCTCCTTGTCCTTTTTACATTGGTTAGGGTAGAAATACCTGCAGATCATGGCTTGGTTTGCACTGTTGATCATTATCACCCAGTTTCCATCTGTGGAGCTGGAACTGGCATCCCAGAGGATGCTGCAGCACAACCTCTCCGACCTTCAAGGCCCATGGGCATGCCGTGTATTGGCAGGTACAGTTACACATCCCTCAGAAGCTGTCTGAAGGTGGCATTGGACAGTGGACGGGCAGTACACGGAGCTCACCAGGCCTGAAGCTGTTCTGGGGACCTCTCTGTCCATGCAGGGTAGGTTTTGCTATCGATTCTCATCGACACAAACTTTTTGGACCGGCAGCCAGCTTCTGATGGGAGGAAGAAGGCGAGAGCCAGGTCACAAAGACATCTGCCAAGATACCAGCTTATCCAAACAGGGCTGTTTGTTGTGCAATTTGTTCAGTAAATGGCCCTGTCTAAGTGAAATTTGATGGGAAGTTATTCCGGGCACGGAACATAGTTTGCAATATGTGCACAGCTTCCATGCATCTCCCTATTTGAATTAGAGCAAACCTCATCCTTAGACGATATTATTGTTGAAATCTGTCCTATTGATCAATGCCATGAAAGCAGATTTCTACAAAGCCAGCATTTGCCAAAGATTTAGGCCAGGAAATCTCTGCTGCATCATTGCTATTTGCATTCATTAGAGTCTCATTAGATCATATATTCTTCAAAAGGTTCTGGTGTAAATTGAAGTCTTGCCATAGGGGTCAATACAATGAATCTGTCCTTCTTTCTATTCAAATCTGACACTTGAATCCCCAGTGCTGTGCCCTGTTTAAAATGAACCTTTATACTTTATACTCCCAAAGCTTTGGCTAGTCACAAACTTGGATAGGAGGTGGAAGAAGTGTAGAGGGTGAAGCCATAAAAGAGCTTTTCGTTAGAGTTTGGTAGCCTGATCTTGCTGACTTGTCCTTCTGAACACTGCCCAGAGACCCACCTGCCTGTATGGCAGCAGCAGTTCCTCTGCAAATAAGGCACCTTTGCCCTTTGAAACCCATTTTTGGCTGGGATGCATGTCCTGAGCGTTTCCTTCCAGCTTCTTGCTCCGACGCAGCGCAGGCATACATGAGCACATGGTCCCTCACCCATCCCTGTGGTGCTCCACTTCTTGGACAGGCTGAGCCTTTCTGCACCACTCTGTAAGGAGAAATGAAGTGGCCATGGGTTAGAGTCACCTCTTCCTTAGCTCTGCATTGCAAACAGCCACGGCTGTCCTGGGTTGTAGGAGATGCAGCGTAAGTGAGCTGAGGGGACACCGGAGAAAGCCGCGTGTAGGTACACAGAGACAAGGAGGTTTCTGTGCATAGAATCATGGCACGGTTTGGGTTGGAAGGGACCTTAAAGCTCATCTAGTTCCAGCCTCCTGCTCACGCTGCTCGTGGTGCAGCCCAAGGACATGGGTGGGTTTTGGGCTGCATGTGTATGCAGAGAAGGTGTTCAGTATCTTGATAGAGAAAGTTCTGCTTTCTGGGACAAACAAGACTAAATGGGGCTTTCCTTACCTTTAGGAATGTGTGTTTTGTCCCTTGTCCTGTGATAATTTTCTGAACTTCTCACTCATGGGACCACGTAGCATGGAGGTCTCTTAACTGCTCAACCACCTCAGCAAAGCTTTTGGGCTCAGGCTCTTCAAAGAGTCCATGGGAATACAATGTCTGAAGGCCAAGGAGGTGCAAGGTAAGCTGTAATGACTGGGGAGAAGAGAGGAGGGACAATTGGGAGTGATTTAGAGGCCACATCATCCTTCTCTTTCCCCATAGTGAAAGTAGGATTTTAGGCTTCTCATCATAGCACACTATTGGAAACGTTACCCTTAGAAACTGTTGTTATTTGGGAATGTCAGTGGTACTCAAGCAGGTCAGAGAAGAACAGCTCTGCAAAACTGAAGTTTACCCTCTAAAACATTGGGAGCCTTTCAAAAGTGCTCCAGGCTGTGACTTCCCTTTATAGATGTGATTTTGTTCGGTATATCCCATGACAAACTAAAGCAGGGAAAGCAGAGTAAGATGCAGGAGTGATTAAAGAGTGTGAACAAAGGCAGTCCTTGCTCTCTAAAGCATTAAACGTTGTAAAGAAGTACTTAAGATAAGGATTTATTGCTGAGCAGCCTCTCGGGCTGCGCCTTGCCAGGTTTCACATCGCCAGTGACTGTAGATTTGCGTCATCACAGCCCAAGGCAGTGTGTAGGAATTCAGGTCTGAAGGATTCAGCAGGAAACCTGATGGAAGGGAAGGACTTTTCCTTAGCTTTTCCAAGTGGAATCTGGCTGTTCCCATTCTCCTACCTGCAGAGGCAAACCCACCAATATGTGCATATCCAAGTAGTCTGGGCAAGACTACTTGCGCTGACACAGAGAAAAAGAGCTGCCAGCGACTGCATCCCCATTACACTTACTGTGTTCCTCTTGAATGGTGACAGTGAACTGGGGTTTTAATAGGTCTTTTAATACCCTTTTGAAGTCAGCAGTTAGTATGGCAAGAAGAAGCTTGTTTGCTTCACCTTCCCTCCATCGTAGGCATTTGTCCCTTGGTTGCTTCTTTCAGGTATCTTACAGCAACCGCCTGTTTTCCTGCTAGCAAAGAGGTAGCAGATGATACATGATACATGCAGTTCTCTTTGCCCATCCTCCTGAAGCACAGGTCTTCATCTGTGCTGTGTCCTTGATGCGGCAGATACTGTCCTTGATGTGCCAGCATAACTGCACTCAGTTGTAGCCTTGGATGCCAGTGTTTAAACCGTTGCTTATCGCTTCTTCTGGTGCTTTCACAGAGGCACATCTACATTCCCACCTCGCTGTTACCTATAGCAAAGTTTCTGATGCTCAGCTGTATGCGTGGTACCTATTGCAAGGCTGCCACAGTAAAGAGGGAGCACCAGGAAATGCTCTGCAACTACTGAAAATAGAACAGTCGAAAGAGAGGAAGGATGTGGGAGGAGAAGGAAGATGCAAGAGAGCCTCTTGGAGCTTTTTGTCGGACTTATGAGCATTAAAAGCAAGAGATGAGAGCACCTACTCAGGTCGGTAGCATCATTTCCGTTTACTCCAGCATGAGTCACTGTGTGCCCTCAGGTTTAGAGACAAGTGAATCAGTGCTGTTCAATACCCCACAGCACAAACATCATGGGCCCTTCCAGTCCTACTCAGTGTGGCAGCTTGGAACCAGCTGCCTTTGGAAGCCTCGCAAGTAGAACTGATGGGAGATAAGTTTCTTCCCAACTTCCCAGCCTGCTTCTGGGTTTCAGGTTACCGAGGAAGATTTAAAGCACTCGTAAAAGGTCATTTCTCATTCAGATATTTCAAGCAGGGAGAGCTGGATTCATTTGCTAAAGGCAAACTTGGGACCACTGCATACCAGCAGAAGTGAAATAGCTTTGTGGAGCGTGAGTTTTGCCTTCAAGCAGCCTGAGCGTATCAGATTTGATATAAACTTTATCCCAGTGTAACAGGAGTTTATCCTTATTGGAGACATTCCTGTTATTCCATTCCTTACTCAGGTTTTATTAGCTGGCTTTGATGACCAGAGCTAGATGGAAATCTGCTGATGGCTCATAGGAGCCTTCCCAAAACCAGTTGTTGAACTGTGCTTGGAAAGCACGTGTGGAAAGCACATTTGAAAGTCAAATTATAGATTAGTCATAGTTAGTTCAGCTGCCTTGAGGAGCAGAGGGTAGTAAAGCAGAGAGTATTCCCTTGGGACAAGTAGCTGTGTGGCTGTAGTACAAGACCCTTGCATGTTAGTTCTATTTGGTAGGCTGGAGACAGGCGATGTGGTTGGAAGATGGAACTTGGAGCTTGTGCTGTGAGAGTGTCCTGTCCCTACATCCCTTGTCCAAAGCCCCTCTCCAGGTTTCCTGGAGCCCCTTAGGCGCTGGGAGCTGCTCGAAGGTCTCCCCTTAAGGAGCCTTCTCTTCTCCAGGCTGGACAAGCCCAATGCTAGCAAGGTTGTTCAGGAAGTTTCAAGCCCATCAGGGGTTGCAGAGGCAAGGTGAAGCTGTCGCTTTCAGTTGGGCTCATGCTGGGGTCCGGCCTTGGTACTCCCTTGGTACTCTTCCAGCACTGGGTCCAACGCTTCTGTGCTGTGTGTTGCTGCCATCCAGAGCCCACTGGGGTGAGGTGCATTTGAAGAAGATGGCTCTACACACGGAAGGTAAAGGCAATAAATAATAAATGCCATGAATTAAGAATGATGTTCCAAAATAGCTTCAGTTTCCAGCGAGAACTGGAAGCTGCATCTGGCACATCTGGAATGAATCTGTTTTCATTTCATATTCGCTCTTCCCCAAGACATGGGCTTCAATGAGAGCATGGTCTCTTCAAAAGAACCTGCAGGACATCAGTGTTCACAGATCAGCATTTCTATAAGCTTATTCAGTTACTCCTAAATGACTCTTGATAGTTCTGCATAAGAACTGAGGTGTCATTTTGGCTGCTGGCTATTACAATGGTCTATCTCACGCGTGAGGAGAAGCACAGATCTACCATTTGCCTTACTGCATGAAGCCTTGTTTCGAGGAGGACAGGGATGATGAGAGCTGTATCCCTGGCAATTGCTGTGGGGCTAGACATGGATACTTGGAGCTAAGGGTGTAGCACTGTGGCCCTCATTTCCGACATCAACAGTTATCTTGGGGCATGGTTGTGTTGTTAAGATACAGCAAGGAAAGAGGCCGAGGAAACGCATCCCAGGAAGGTTTGTGGAGCTGAACCGCTTGTGCCGTGGGGCGGCTTTGTGAGCTCCCATCCTGTCCAGCATTGGAATGAACCGGCTTCTCGTCAGCTCTGCGTTCTCAGGGGGTGTTTTCTTTCCTGCTTATCTTTCAAGCGCTGGTTTTAAGTCAAGGGAGGGGAGGTCGTGCTCTGACTCCCGTGCACCCAGCACCCAGAAAGTCATGTTCTGCCCTGCTGCTTCTCCCCACCCCATCCACATGACAGAAGGGGCAGATCCTCGGCTGGCAGCAGGCAGCACGAGTCTGTTGAAATCAGTGCAAACGACCCACGGACATTGCCTGGAGTGTTTACTGTGGCGTTACCAGGTTCTACCCACACAAAGAGGCACTTGTGGCCCACTTGCTGGTTAATCTTAAAGCTCCTGCTTTGGAGTAAGAGAAAGTTCAGCTGCTTTAGTGGAGAGCAGGACTGGGTGGTGAGAGCGTGCGTGGGGAATGGGGAGCAGAGGCAAACAAATACCGAGCGAGTGAGTCATGGCTCTTTACTTGAAAGCTCCACACTGCCCCTGGAGCGATATTCCAGCTCAAATCCAGCCTGTAAATCACTACCTGTGTGAACTCGTGGATTACTCATCCGTCATGTGTCTGGCCAAGTAGTGCCAGGCTCCATTGTTTGAAGTGTTAACCCCCTCGCCCAGGCTGGAGCCAGACCCATAGGGCTCCGCTTGGACACAGGGGAACTGCATGGAAAGCCTTGGCCTTCAGACAGTCTGGGAAGGCAGAGCCCTACCAGAGGCTGAAGGTCCCTGGCTGTGTTGTAGCTGTGCAGGAGGTGCCTTTGGATTGACAGGTCCATCACTCACAGCTCAAGGGGGTGATGAATTGGCAGAGCTTTGCCAATTGAGGTGATGTAACTTGGAGATGATCTGGTTTTCTGCTTCACTTGCACTTTTGGACTGATCAGGATTGTCTCATCTCATTTCCCTCTCGGTTTGAGCACATGCAGTAGGAGGAACTGACTGAGTGTCATAAGGAGCAGACAGATCCCACTTTGTCTGGGTGGTTTGGGTACACTCCACATCTTATTCCCTCAACTGTCCATGAGTTCAAAGAGGGTGCAGAGCTGTGCAGAGCAGCACATGGGCACTTCAGCGTGGTAGGACAGCCATGGAGACCCAAAGCTTTACTGTTAGACAAGTTTAGAGATTCAGAGGACCCGCTTTCTTCCCCTCTGTGAAGGCGTGGGGCAGAAGCAAGTCACCCTTCCACCCCCAGAAAGTGACAGGGATCAGACAAGGCTGTTGCATTAGGAGTGGGATGTTGCAGGTGCGGGTGGTGGCATTGATAACCCGAGAGGCTGAACCAGATGCACTCAGGCTTGTTTTGCAGGGAAGGGACAGGAGAGGGCAGCAGCAATATCCGTGTCCTGGACCGCAGTCCCCATCCCCATCCTGCCCAGGTACCGGGACCCCTCAGCCGCGCTGTTCTCCTGGTGTTGGTCCTTCTCCACATCTCGGAGATGCATCCATGAATCTGGAGCTGGGCACGCTTATTCTCCTATAAAAACTTACTGACATAGAAGAAAAGGAATGAGGGTTGGAGGAAGCTCCAGAGAAGCCTGAGGGAGAGCTGTGGAGAGTGCTGTTCACCTGCACACTCATCAGTTCTGTGCTGGCTGGCAACTAAACCAGCTCAAGCAACTAATCCTGGGGAAAATTAACGTTTTTAGGGATTAAGCAATACAGAGACAGTATTAAGGTGTTGGTTTCAATGGTTTGCATGAGGCTTTAGCCTTGCAGTGGCCTGGAGGTTTTGCTCTTTGGGATGTTCTTGGGGGAAGAACAGGAGAGAAACAGCAGTTTCTAGGTGTGGGGAGAGGAGCTGGCATTGGTTTGGACCCACATTGGGGATGCCCAGGCTGAGAGCTGAAGAACTTGCAGGTATTCCTGGGGTTTTGAGTGTGTAGTAAGCACAGCAACCAAAGAGAGGTAAAACTTCCCGAGCTGATTCCATTTGGTAGTTGGATCCTGAATAGGAAATAATCCGGGAAGGTACCACGTTGAACTCCCACGGAGAGGTGATAGAAAACTGCATGGTAACATTGGATAGCAGTGCACTGCTTCCACCCAGGCCATATAGCGTATGCTCACATTGAAACCAGAAGGATTTACGTGCTTTGGTTCATTCCTGCACAGGTCTCTTGGTTTAGAAGTGCTCTGTTCCATTTGCACATCCCTGTGGCATTGCTGGGAATGCTTAAGCTTAGGAAAACTTGTTGGCCAAATCAGCGCAGGGCTGTGCCAGGGAAAGGGAGGATTGAGCAGAGCATGAGCTGGTGAGATCCTCTTGTTTCAATCAGATGCTCTGGGAGATGAGCAACGCAGGTGCCCACAGGAGGGAGCCAAATACATTGCTCTCAAGAAGGAGACAAAACCCCACCTTTGTCTCCAGTGTGCTCATCAGCTGCTCAGATGTGAAAAGGCAGAAAGGGCAATGGCCACCTCTAAATACACCGCTGCAGCTTCATAAACCACCTAAAAGGGATCTCAGACTCATCTGAGAGGTTTCCGGGGTAAAAGCATCGTGCTGAGATGCAGCCCGAAGCTGTGGTACCCACCCTCGGGATGCAGCGCTTTCATGGGCAGTCTTTTCCCTGCCCTAAGCGGCAGTATCAATATAGAAAGAAATCTGCACTGCAACTCTGCTGTGTTCTCATTGAGGTGGGGAGGGCTGAGCCCCTGTGCCTGTTTGCAGCCAGGGTGGGCCTGTTTCCTGCATCCCTTATCCCAGAGCTTGGCCACTGGAGAGGCAGCTGGGATGCTGAGGAGCAAAGAAAGCCCTCCTTAAGGGTGGCTGTGCTGGAGGCAGTGCCCTTGGCCTGAGATCCATGAACGTCCTGTGGCATGTTTTTGGTTTTCCTCTAAACAAAACTTCAGCCTTGGTTTGTGGCCCGCTGCTGAATGAGGAAAATAGAGGGAAAAGCTTTGGGCTTCCTAAAAATAAACAGTGTTTTTCTGGATCTGCTGCCCAATTTCTCTGAAGAATGGGATTTCTTAATCTTCAGCTGCATTAGAGACACTGGGGGTAACTTTTCCATATTAAAAGGAATAAATTGTTATTGGGTTTTTTTGGGGATTGGCTGCATTCCGTGAGTGTTTGAGCTGTTTGCTGACATCTGACATTGTTTTGTGATTGCTCTTGGAGATGAGGTAGTGCACGCATTTGCTTTTGCTTTGGGATGGAGCGACCTTTTGCAGCTCACTGAGGGCTGCGGCCTGGTTCCTTTTATCTGCATCCCAAAGTGATAACTCCAGCAGAGAAGCCATCCTGCCAACCCACAACAGACGTGCGAGCGACGAGCTGTTGCTGTTGTCACCATACCAGAGGTGATTGGAGTTGGGCGCTGGATGTTGGCAAACCTGGTTCTTCCCTTCCGAAGTCATCCGGAGGGTGATGAGGGTTTATAACATCTCTTCTGCCTGTGCCATGCTGGTAGGAGCTCATTTAATATGCCATTCCCCCTTCAGTTGAATGAGAAATGTGTTTGTGGCTATCGCGTGGAGGATGCTGGTTAACAGCAGAGCCCTATTGTTGAGCTCTCTCTGGTGGGGTATCAGTAGGACAGGAACACAACGCTACCATGGGACCCTGGAGAGACAAAACAAATGGTGTTTCATAGTTACGTGATCAATGATAAGGGAAAAGTGTAGAACAGCCAAATATACCCACACACAACAAGGCACAAGAACAAACAATGGCTAAAGCTGCTGTATGTAATTCATAACAGCTCCGGGACTGAAGGGAGCGATTTAGACATGTCATGAGCAATGTTTTTTCATATGTTAAAAGAATACATTCCTTTCCCCTGTGCTGTAGTTACGAATTTGTCAGGGTTCACGTTTTTCCTCTTCTTTCTCATTGTTAAAGGTCATTGGACTTTAAAAATATGGATAGCTTGCGTTGTTGCTCTAATCCATCTCATGCACTGTATCCAAAGATCAAATCCCTGACAGGATAGTGTAAGATCAGCCCTGGAGACACCGGCACAGGGTGCTCAGGGGAGCTGTGGCTGCCCCATCCCCGGCAGTGTTCAAGGCCAGGTTGGACAGGAAGTGATTCTCCTCTACCCCAAGTTCTGTGCCAGTGGCAGGATGGATCCTGGTGACAACAGGGCCAAGACTGGATGAAATCGCTTCACTGTTCACAGTAGTTGGTTGTGAGACTTGCGGGCAACAGAAGTGTTTGCTTAGCTCTGGCTGCTGAGGGGCCATCTTTGACAAGACAGCAGAGACCCAAACAGCAGCCCAAAGCTGGAAGGCGAAGCTTCCAAGCAGGGCCCTGTAGCTGCACTTGCCTGAAACACAGTTCTCTCTGATGGCAGTAGGTGGCTTCACAGGAAAGGCCATGAAGTCGGTGGTACCACTTCAGTGGTGGGCAGTGCTGGCTCTCTTTACCCCCTGCTGACTTGCTGTACATGATGTACCTTCCGTCTGCAAGGCCCCATCCTGTCCCCAAGCATCGTAACCCATCGTAACCTACTGTCATCGGCCAGGATTGCTTGTCAAGGTCATGTCAGGGGTGGCTTTGCCTCGGAGCTGGTTCTCCACTGTCATATTCCAGTCTGACACCAGGATCTCCCTCTGATCTTTCCAACAGTCCCAGTGGGGTTAAGACAGAGGGTTTTAGGAAAACATAGGTCCTTTGGAGCATCTCGATGAGGGAAAGACTTTCCAACGTGCTCAGGTCCCACTGTGTACGCATTCTACTGACTCTGCAGCCCTAGCCTGGAGTAACTGTTCAGTAAATCTGTGGCTGCAGTACCTGACACCCTCCCCTGTGACTGTGAGGAAGACTTCTGTGTGGTTTGGTTGGGTGTCTTTGTTATTTTGAGTCAGTGTAAGCAGCTGCTTTTGCTTGCAGGCAGCATCTCCCTATACAAAGCTCTTCTGTGCTCTATTTGACACCACAAAAGGATCAGTTAGGGGTGGTCACCAGGTACTTTCTGGCCTGAATGTAGGGACATCTACACCAATGTCCATTCCTGTGTTCACTGCAGTCAAACATTGCTCTGGTTTGAGCTGTGCTCGCCTATGGCGGTGGAAGGGGATGCTGCATTCTCCAGCATGGTCTGAATAAGCCCTCAGGGATGCTGGCGTTTTACTCTGTTTGCTAAGTGGAGTCTGCCTAATCTGTGCTGTGCTGTCCTTCACTTGTTATTAATAAGCTGTCTGACTCAGAGCTGGTAACTTTGAGTCTTTACTATGACAACAGATAAAGGGACAAGCTTGACAAGAAAGAGCTTGTGTAAGAGGAGGAGGAATTTGGGAACCTTTTGGCCAGGCTGCTCTTTGATTTGTCCAAGCAACTGGTTTGTACCAGGCAAGTGTTGCCTTCTGGCCCATGCCACTTACTAGGCTGGTTACATACAGCTCCCTCAGCCAGCGCCAGTGCTGAGCTCTTATCTTCAATGGTGGAGTAGCTGGATGCAGGTTTCATTGTACATCTACAGGTCCAGGAGTCTCCATCTTGTTATGATTTACATAGCAGGGAAGTACTTGGAGAGGGAATCGTGTTCATACGAATGGGGTCATGTTTGTTGTTTGAAGCTGGCTAAAGTATGCTCCAGTTCATTTGCTTTATTGTTCTGGGGTTTGTTTGCCTTATTTTTGTTACCCCCTGCCCCCAAGAAAAAGCCAACGCTTGCACTGGTGGGTATGGAAACGAGAACGTCCTGTCCCCTGCAGACATAAATATGACCGAGATTAATTGTGTTCTAACTGTAGAGCCGTGGTCCCACAAGACACGCTGGGTTGGGAGCCACGTTGTAGCCACACAGGCTGTTGAGCAAGGTGTAACCTGAAATAACTGTTCTACTACAGCTCTGAAACTGCCATCTGCCATGCGCTAGAGCAGTGGATGCGCTCAATCCCCTCTTTGCTTTGGGACCAGGTACTCTCCCAGTGGATGAGCTGTAGGAGTGGTCCAGGCCCAGATCATGCAATCATACAATCCCAGACTGGTTTGTGTTGGAAGGGACCTTAAAGCTCCTCCAGTTCCAGCCCCTGCCACAGGCAGGGACGCCTTCCACTGGAGCAGCTTGCTCCAAGCGCCTGTGTCCAACCTGGCCTTGAGCACTGCCAGGGATGGGGCAGCCCCAGCCTCCTTTAGGTACTGGACAGTGCAGCGAACTGGGGTCTCGTACGCTCTCATATGGCTGCTCTGTGCTTCCTGGGCACTACACAGCACCATGTGAAGCATTCCACAGCCAGAGCTGCTTCTCTGCTTTGGCCCTCATCGCAAACCCTTGCATGAAGAGGACAGAAATTGCTCCATCATTTGGTACAGGTAGAAATAGCTTTGGGACAGCTGAAGTAAAACCCTGTGCTTGCTCCTAAGCTGCCCCATCCCCTTTAATGCCCCTCAGAGAGAGCACCTGGCTCAGCTTTCCCATAAACTGCTAATTCCTCATTTAATATCCCCAGTGGAAGCCGTATGGATGGTAGAGAAGGTTGAAGCCAACTTTTGGTTGATGGCAACCTGCCCGTAGTCTTCAATAGCGCAAGAATTGGCCCTAAACCGGTCACAGCTGAAGAAGAGATTTGAGTTGCAGTTACAAGAGGAGAGTAATTGGCTGAATCTCAGTGGCAGCATTCATGGGGCTGGCAGAGCTGCTGCAAACGTGCTTCAGACATGGGATGCATTCATGTGTGGAGAGGGGCAGGTTGCTCTTGGGAAGCTCAGCTGTTCACGGGTTCTGTATCTTGTGTCTCAAGATGTGCTGTCATCTGCTAGGGTCAGGGATATACATCTCATCGTATGCTACCCACTCCTAAGCTACACCTGCTAGTAGAGGGGACTGGCAAGGACAAAGCATTCCCGTTCCCAACACCTTGAAGAGCAGGGAAGATCAGCCAAAGTCACTAAGAAAATCAGTGGCACCAATTGGATTCTGGGACATTTTTTCCCCTTCAGATACCGGTTTGAAACTGGTAGAGCTCTTAAGAGGTTTCTCTTCTGCTTTAGAAGTTGGGATTGGGAAGGAGGGAAAAACGGGAAGTAAATGAGGAGAGGAATCTAAATCCCCCACTATAACTTTTATACTTCTCCGTGGGTTTTAAGTACGTAGTGAAACAAAAAGCTTTTATACTAGAGGCCATAATGTAAGATACAGAGATGATCCAAAGCATAAAATAAAGAGGATGGATTAAATGGAGAATAAAAAGGGAAATAAATGAAGAACTTTTGTGGTTAAGTGCTAGGAGCTGTGGAAAATAATGCTCAAATTGGAAGCATGTGCTCTAGAAAGTTACAACATAGGTATTGCAAAAAATGCATTCTTCCCAGAGGATGCGGGGGGATTAGGATTCAGCATTAAGAAATGGAGTGGGGAAGCAGAATGGCATAGGGAAACAAAATGTAGATGTAGATCAAAAGTAGGTTACATAGGTAATGGTCAATCAGAATACATGAAGGAAGAGTACTTGTGGAACTGCAGAGGGTAGTGTGGTATTCACCTCCATCTAATATGAAAGGAGGATGATCAGGGGACTGGAGCACCTCTCGTATGAAGATAGGCTGAGAAAATTGGGGCTCTTCAGCCTGGAGAAGAGAAGGCTGCGTGGAGACCTCATAGCAGCCTTCCAATACCTGAAGGGGGCCTATAGGGATGCTGGGGAGGGACTCTTCATTAGGGACTGTGGTGAGAGGACAAGGGGTAACGGGTTCAAACTGAAACAGGGGAAGTTTAGATTGGATATAAGGAGGAAGTTCTTTACTGTGAGGGTGGTGGGGCCCTGGAATGGGTTGCCCAGGGAGGTTGTGGATGCTTCATCCCTGGCGGCGTTCAAGGTGGGGTTGGACATAGCCTTGGATGGCATGGTTTAGTGGGAGGTGTCCCTGCCCATGGCAGGGGGGTTGGAACTCAATGATCTTGAGGTCCTTTCCAACCCTTACTATTCTATGATTCTATGACTGGAGAAGAGATGGTCTGGGCTTCAGGATTCAAGGGAGCAATTCCTTGGCCAATTAGATTTGCACAGTTCAGAGGCTAAGAGCCAATCCCGGTTCCATTACCTGGGAAGATGCCCTGCTAAAGGTGGGAGTGGGCACAAACGAAGTGTAGATGGTTGTGGGCACTCTTGTGGTTATTCCTTTGGTCTGATGTGTTCAGTAAACTTCCAGCATGTGGATGGAGGATGTACGTTAATGGGGGAGGAGAGAGTTTATGGCTCATGGATGCAGCGGTCCTGTGTCTGGGAAGGGGGCCCTCTTCCTGCTTCTCAAAGAAAGGCCAAAATCATCGTGTCTAGATCCGGGGCAAATTTGTTGCTGACATTTGCAGTGAGCTGCAGTGATTTCCCAGGTGGAGAATTAAGGAAGGAGAAGAGAATACAGAGCTGGAGCCTGGAGCTTCAAAACGTTAATTAGAAACCTCTGCCTGTGGCTATCTCATCCCTGCCCCTATATGTAGAGCTGAAACAGATGCAAAAGCTTATTCCTGTGTCTCTGTCCAGCACTGCTCTCACAGCACGGATATTCTTGCTGTGCTTTAACAACCAAGTGTCTGTGATACTTCATGTTGTTAACTGGACTGATCCTGCACTCTGAAGCCTTCAGCAGCTCACCCATCCTGTAATATATAACCTTGGAGTGTAACCTCTATGCCCAGTGGATGGTGCGCTTTCCAACTGGCTCATTTGCAAGAGACAACACAGAAGGGAGATGAGTGCTGTTCCCAACCTGAAGGAGCCAGCTGGGTTCAAATGAATAAGGAAGGTCGAAAGCATCCTGGCCAGGTTTGCTGGATAAATATACACTTAAATATATACAGACAGACCATCAGCTCATGTGAGTCATCCTTGCTGCAGTGAAACCAGCAAAGCCAGATTTGCCCCAGCTGAAGACCAGGCCATGGGGTCTAATGTAAACCAACAGTCTCAAAAATGCAGGTGATGGACGTTTGTTAAGGAAGTGACAGAGAAGATGGAAAGGGATGCACTCTCCTCTACAGACAGTAGTAAAGGGGAACAAAGAACAAAGGAAACAGGCAGAAACCAAGGTAAAAGGGGGAAAAGTCAGGGAAATACTCAGACTATTGCTTCATAGTGTTATAACTGTCCTTCATTGCAGCTGAGTCCTCCGCTCCTTCAGTGGAGTTGATGCCATGAAAACGCAGAAGTGTGCCCAGCTTCTGATGGCACAGTATTAGTGTCAGTCAAAATTAGGAGCAAGGACTAGGTAAGCTCTTCATTTCATCTGTGCATTCAAAGCTGTTCTTACAACAGAGTGGATTATGCACACAGCCGTGGCCACGCAGGCTCCCTCAGCACTGTGGCTGACACTCAGGTATTGCTCTTACAACATTTAAGTGTTTTCAGCTTCAGAAATGAGATCTGTGATGTAACCTGTGAGTAACTGTCGGACCTTTAAGTCCTGGAGGAAGAAAAATCCTAGGACATAGCTGTGGTTCTAGTTCTATGAAGGCTGTTACTGACTTCACCGTGTACAAGTCCTAGGCTGCATATAGGTCTTTCTAATTTTAACCCTGTGGCATTCCTAGAAGCCAGACAAAATTGACTTTCACACAAGAATCTCCACTGTTTACCCAGATCAGTCAACAAAACATGGTTTTTATTAGGTTTCCCTTGGAAAAAAGAGACATTTTAAATGAAGGGGAAAAAAATGTTTGGTTTGGGGTTTTTGGTGAAGTTTGGGGGTGGGATGCTGGTGAGCAGAGGATGCTCACGCAAGACCAGACTGGGTTATTGTACCATTCAAAGGTTATCAAGAGGTCCAGGGCATCCTCAGCTGAGCATCACTGAGTAGCTCAGGTGAGAAGGGACCCGGGCAGGTCTCTAGTCCCACACTCTGGGCCCAGAAGGACAAGCTGCAGAGTTAGCCGGGTTGAAGTTGCATTTCCCTTGGGTTTGGGTGTGACTGGTGTGATTTGTGCTGTAGCTTTAACTCTTAGCAGGGTCACTATTGTCCAGTTAATGCACTGATTACTGTTTAAATCCATATTCCACAGCAACATGTTCTTGTGGCTGTTTAAAGGTGTTTAAAAAGGGAGGATAGAAGAGAATTTTCAAGGATATGCCTGGCTCTATAAACCAGCACCAAATGAGTAATGGGGAAGCGCATTTGAATCCTGTTACGCTGGGGAGAATGAGCCCAGAAGACAGAAAGCAATGGGGGGGATCCATTAGTCCCATGCGAAGCAAGACAAGGGGAAAAAGGCTAATGAACCCATGAGGTTATGAATGCATATATATCCTGGCCTGATGCTGGAATTAGTGTTGCTGTTCCTAGGGTATGGATTTCCTGCTGCCAGCTTCCCTCGTGGAAGCACAATGAACTTGGTCGCTGCTGTGCTGGAGCTGGAAGCGAGGTAGCAAGTGAAGCATCTGGGTGGAAGGAAATAGAAGAAATAGTAGGACTGTAGGAGTAGATTTAACGTCTAGATAAAGAAAACGCAGTTTGCTTTCAGTACCTACCTTGGTGATTCCTATCTGCAACCCGGGAGGGTCAAAAACGTCACTTCTCTGGCATTAGAACCCAGGCAACTAAAGACCAATTACCTGTGCATGTCTCATTGCAGGGGTCATAGTCAACTCCGTGCTTTAATTTTCCACCAAGTTGTTATTTCTGTCTCTCCCTCTTTCCCCCCTTTCTCCCGCAGCAGTGACATTTGCATTCCTTTTAGCAAAATACCAAGGTTAAACTAAAAATAAGTCTGCCCATCAGTTTTAGATTAGGGCTTGAGCAGGCACAGATTTACTGTAAATGTGTACGTAGGGATTGCTGCCTGCGCTGCCAGGAAATTGCTACACGCAGGCATTTGAGGAAATAGGTTAATGGTTCTTAACATAAACTGAAGTTAGTGTTGATGGCCAAGTGGTAACCGCTATTAATATCTGTGTGCATCCACCTTCCTTCATGAGAGAGGAAGATACAGAGATGTCCTCTCCTGAAACGGAGGAGGTTTTGAACCTTGTACCGTTCCCACTGGAAGTATTCTGGGAAAAGCAGCTGAATCCCAGCGCCCTTGAAGTCAATAGCTTAACACTCATGAAACTGCTTTGTGTTCACAAGGTTTCCATCTCTGGTTGTGGACAGGAGTTACCTAATGCAGTCTTATAATTATGCCCTGGGTTGTCCCCAGTAAAAACCCAGATGTGGGGGTTTAAGAGCCCAGTTGGTGTGTTTGCACTGGAGGCCATGTAAGGAAGTGTTAATCCTCCCTCTTGCACAAAGCAGAGGTTTAAAGGAAGGTGTTACAGTATGCAGTCCCACACTGCCATTAGAACCAGCTCTGATGGTGAAATCAGAGTCTTCTTCAAAGCTCTATTGCCCCGGAAGGCTAAAGTCTGTGGGAAGTCATCTGTTTCTGTTGTGCTTTCAAAAGGTCCCAGGGTCCAAAGTATGAGATCAGTGGCCGAGAGCAGATCCGTATCTTGCTTTCCTGTCGTTTGAAGGGTTGACTGAGATCACCAGGGAAGTCAGAATTGCCTTTTCCTCCTCAGTTTATCCATTGACCACGTTGCGGTCATCTTGACAGCTGTAACTTGAACAAACTCATTTTGGTGTGTTGCATAGAGTGAAATGGATCTATGTAGGATCTTGGTACTCTACTGAGAGGTGTTTTAGGCAGCATGACCCCACCATTTAACACCATGTTAACGCTCAAAACCCCCCGCCCAATGCATTAGCTTGAATTAAGCAATATTCCCGTGACACACTGTATAGGTTCTGCTCTCCAGACAGCCACGGCATTAATTTCCCTAAAACTATCAGTATCCTCAGGGGACAAAAGCAGCCTCTGAACAGATGTTGACTCTTCAGGCTTGAGTGGGATAGAGCATCGTTGATGCTGGAGTGTTTTGGCTTAGTATCTTCAATTAAAAGAGCTTTTCATGGCCCAAGGTTCAGAAGTCCTGCTTGCTCCAAGCAGTAGCTCGAGGCTTTGATTTATGAGCAGCAACAGCTTGTCTTGGGGCACTGTTATGGGTCTTTCCTTTCCTCCGTCTGTCCATGAGTATTCCTTCTTCACATATGGATGTCTCAACTCCCTGCATTGCTGCTGCTGAATGGCCAGCTAACTGCTTGGCACAGGCAGCACAAGGGCAGTGCTCCTTCTCCCTCCTTTATTTCCTTGCTCATAAACCAGCTGAGCACCCAAGCTGTACTGGAAGCACATCTGTAACCTGCCTTCAGCTCAAGCAGTTCTTTAATTGGAGCCATGTGCAGGAAGCACCATGGTTTGACCATCACTGCTCCTGCGGCTGGTTTACTACCTGAGTGTCAGTCCATGTCTTCTCCATCATCGATGGATACAACAACTGAAGATACATCAGATGTATTCGTCCCAAGCTATGAGAGTGCAAATGTTGCTGCAACTGCTGGTACAGATGGGTGAGTTACCATGTACCTGAGAAAAATCACTGTTCTCATTCCCAGTTGTAGCCTCTACTCACTAAAATTTATCTCAGACCTTAAAGACAGTAAAATTTGTTCTACATTTATTACTGTGGCTATAAAACATCAATCTTGCTTGCAATGGCTTTGGCTAATAGCAGCGGCTATTTCAGATAGAGACATGCAGCTGGAACAAAGACAGTCTGGGAGATGTTCTCTGTCTTGTTTATTTCAGCAGTCTTTGCTTTCTTCACTATAGGTGGTGGAGTAGTTTTACACCCACTTGCAAAAGGACGCGAGTATTTAGATCTTTCCCACTGTAATGGGGCCATGTGTAAATTTGTCAACTGGTTTCTTAATCATGAATGCATTACAGACTGCAGAATCCCCAAATCCCCATCCTAATCTCCTCTTCAGAACTGCCTGACCTTCTCTGGAGACCAATGGCTTCTCCTTCCTTCTGTAATTGGTCCTGGGTTGGCTGGTGTTGTGCCCTTCATCTGCTTTGGCTGACCAGTGACGCTTGTTGCTTTAGGGTGGTGCTTGCATTCTCTGATGGTACCTGATTGCATTCCCTGTGTTGCATCTCCTTTGTATCTTCCCCAGCCACAGCCTTTAACGGTGGTATCACAGATGGACTATTCTGAGTTACAAAAATGCAATAACCCATGTGGTACCTCTGTAGTCTCAGTGCTTACAGTGTACATTCATCACCGTCTTGGTAATGCTGAATATTGCCATTACGCTTACACAGGGCTTATGGATTTAAAGGCATGCTAACAGCTGATCAACTACTTTTAATGCTGGAAGGCAATTAGTCCCCCAAGCCTACTGGCAAGACTTGCAGCAACGATCATTATGATCATTAATAACATCTCGAAGGGACATGTTCTTAGCATGCGATGTACGTTGCTGTCTTTAGTGGGCTCATCTTCAGTTATTAACCTTTTGCGGAGCACTTCTACACGCAACGGTACTATAAAACACAGCTGAAATAATACGCGGTCAGAATCACCTCCTGCAATGCGTCCTAAGACGAGCTGAAATATTCTGCTCTGTCAAAGGGAGCTTTTAAAGAATTCCCCACTTCCTTTGGCTTTGAGGAAGGGAAGTTGTAAATTTGCTTTTGGAGTTGTTCAGCTCGGGAACCTTTCAAACATTTACTTAAGGTTAATAAAAGTTCCAGTGTCGAGCTATTGTGATTGCTTTTGCATACACTTGTGTGCTTCTTCCTTAGGAGGGCGGAATGAGGGGTGGAGAAGATCCATCATAAAATGAATTCATGTTTTCAAAGCTCTTCTCCTAGAACGAAAAGCGGAGCATAAAAAAGAAGGTCCCTCAAAAGCATCTGCCAAGGAAAAAGCTTTCCATTCATGCAGGCTTCAGCATATGCTTTTTCATTTACTGGCCCCAACAGCTGACTTTAGCTCTTAGGTAATTACTCAGTGACATTTAATTGAAACCTAAAAAAAGCCCAAGGGGCTAAAAATACTCCCAAACCAAAAGTGAACCCACCACTTGTGTGACATTAACACGGAGCAGCGGGGCGATTCCTAACATACACTGATGGTAGCAACGGGGGTTTGGAATCTCATAGGTGGCAAATATCTCTCTACCTTTCTGGGATCATCTTCTTTTGGGGTACCTTGGGCTTAGTCACGTAAGGCCTTGTAAGTGTTTGGGATCGTACTTGGGATCAGGCTTCCAGCGCAGAGCGTGGATTCAATGCGCTATATACTTCATGAGCATAAATCAAGGCAGTGGCCTCCATGCTGGGGAGATTAACGGCAACAATGGATGGCAGATGGATGCAAGCAGACAGAAAACCGCAAGGGAACAATTGTGCGTGGTGCTCGGTCTCATGGCCAGTGGTCTCAGCCCAGCAGCTGCCTGGCTGGCTCTAGGAGAGCAGCTACTTGCATGCTTCTGTATCCACAAGGTCAAGGCCTGCCTTCTCAAAGGAAGCTTCCACTCCCACCAGCCCTGCAAAGCCAACTCCACTTGAGAGAGAACCCCTCGAGGCCGTTCTGGTCCATGCCTCCCTGACAAACAGCGTCAGCAAAGTTCCATCATCACAGGCTCTCATTTAGCAACAATAGAGATGGAAAGATGCGGCACTGCTTGGGCAACGCTTGCTCTGACAGGGAGGATGTGATGAAATTGCTGTCTGACTTGTAAACTAACCCAAGGAGAGCTGGAGTTATGGAAGAAGTATGAATGGCCCTGAACAGTGCCACTTGGCTGAATATAACCAGACTTGGAGCTGTTGTGCTGAGGTCCTCCTTCCAGATTCATATCTGCATAGCCAGGGCACATCAGGAAATAGAGCCGGGGAGGAAATAGCTTTCCTGTTCTGCAGAATGAGGATTTCAACCTTTTTCTCTTTCACAACAGGATGAAACTGAGGCATTTTGAAATATTTCTTGGAAAAATCTGAGAGGGCTTCCAAATGAAATACTGGTTCAGGGGCGAGATCACCTGGGATGGAGGCATCCCACACCTCGCTTTGGCCTGGGACACGCGAGGAACCTGAACCTACTCTGCGCATCTGAGTTGAAAATTCAAACTCCTCACCTGCATAACCCACTGGTCACCCTCTTGCCTTGAGTCTTCTTGATCTGTGGCAAGGAAGCAGTGTCCTTAGTGTGTCATCTGTCAGCTGATGATCTTTGCAGTCACCGTGGATTAAGTGCAACTGAAATGTGAGAGATTATCCAATGTCAGGCCAAAGCATCCACCTTGAATCACTCCATGTTCAAACAATGGCCATGCTTTGCCTCTGAATCCTGTGCTTTGACGCGTGTCCTGCCGCCAACCTCCTGTAATCCAGTACCGTTTAAAATGAAGAGCTGCTCTGTGCCTGAGGCTGTGTAAGTATGGATGTATCTAAGGCAAGACAGTGGATCCTGCTACAGGAGAAGAATGTGAAAGCTTACAGGTGTCCTTTGGGCACGGTCTTGTGCTTCTGCTTTCCTGTCCAGTCTGAATTATAGGTGAGCTCTTCCTTATTGCTCGGGGCTAGAGTGTGAGGCAGGATGCAGTAGTGTTCGTTAGGTCATCCAGGATAACCAGAGGAACCTTGACTGCTCATCTGGTGGCCTGTGGGACCTTTGAAGTCCAGAGAAGCGTTACAAGCAAAAGCCAGATTTTCTGGCCACCAGGGTCCCTTGTGTGTGTATTTGTGGTCTGTGCTAGGGACAGTGTGTGAGTACTTCATGAGCATGTTCAGTCCAAAGGGAACATAATGTCGTTTTTCAGTCCTACAGAACTCCCTGCTTCAAAATGACAGTGATTGAGACCAGGAAAGGGCTGAGGGTTCAGATCCTGCAAACAATGCTCTCAGATGATTTGCCATTATTGATTCTCCCACTTGCCTGGCCTGAGGATTAAAGGGACTTTCCTCCCTCCTCGGCTTCAGCTTTGCAAAAGGCACCGTTCTCTTTACAGATAGATGTCAAGGAGAGGTCCAGTTTGAGCTATTTCCTTTCATGCAATATCACTGGCTGTATAGTTTGCTCTGAAAGCAGTATGCTTTTTAACTTGATCCACAAGACAGCTAATGAGCTATAGGCATGCAACCCAAGCTGGCCTGAATATGAAAACCAGACACCCCAGCAGAAGGCTCCCAGGGTTTCAAGCCTGCAGAACCTATTTAATCCTCTGAAACTTATATTTACACTTCTTCTGCCCTTCGCCCATCCCCTCTGCAACTGAAGGACATGGAAGGGCTGTGTGGAGCTGCATGTTAGGAGGCAGATGTATTTTCAGCCATTTGTGGACCTCTGCAAAGATAATAATTGAACCCATAGAGCATAATTTGCTCTAGTGGTAGTTAATGGATGAGGTTGGGCCATTTCCATAGCTAGCTTTGGGTTTAATCCTTGTTCAGTTTCTGAGTCTGGTCTGAGACTTCAAGTTCTTTCTGACTTTCCCCATTGCCTACTCAATAGAGAACAGCATCAGCCATGATGATGGGACGGTGTTGGTTAAATCCCCCAGTCCTTGATGCAGAATATGTTATCGATAGGAGAAGGGAAAAGGAACCACCGTGTTGTCTGGACCAAACAGCCTGTCTGTTGTTTGACCATGGGAGCTTGGAAAAGCTCCATTTCGAATCAGAACCTCCAATGCAAATAAATGGCAGCTTATTTCTGGCGAACTTCAAGTTCCTGTGTTCCCAGGCAGAACATCCTCTTCTCTGTCCTTGAGCGCTTCATTGCAGGTTTCAATTCAGTGCACAAAGAATTCCATCTTGGCCACATCAAAAGAGCTCTGAGCTCCCATTTACATTGCAGACAGAGGAACTGTTGGGCCAAAGCTTGAGGGGTGCAAGGAGTTACCTGAATTCTGCCCAGCTGCTTGTGTAGTTCTGGATACAGGATAAGAAAATTGGTGTCCATTTTAATGACTCCATAGGCCCCAGTGCATTAAAGAGTAGGATGAGTGCGGTGGAGCACCAGGCATGTGTCTTCCAGAGCAGATCAGCGGGTTCTAGGTCATTTTAACCTATCTTTTGTTAATTGTTGCTTTCCATTTGCCTGTTTCCATGCGGGTTATGAGAATGGCTGGTATCTCCAGCCCATCTCAGTGTCTGCCTCTCTCTAGTCAACAATCCAGCTGGTTCTTACCATAGGCATTTTATACAAGCCTCAAACAAATAAATACATGGCCCTATCCCTTCACCTCTCTTAGGATTCAGTATTCCTGAGTGTTATTGATGCTAATGCACGTTTTCCTCTCTCAAACTGCAGCCTCAGTGAACAGCAAACTCACACAGATCCCATTGCAGGCTTGCACGTGGCAGTGCTTGAGAATCACGGGTGTAACACAGCCTGGACTCTGCATCCTCTGTCCCCCACTGGGACCCTGCCCCAGTGTGTGTCTCACAGCTGATGTAAGGGGCCACTGTGTCAGCATGGAGACCGCTGCGCCGGAGCCCTCGGCCAGGCTGGATGCGCAGCACATCAAGTAAACAAGATCTCCTCTCCCTCCTCTGCGTCCCCTTCCCACCAGCACTTACAAACGGGATGATTTGTAGCTGCATGAGTGGAACTTTAAAACAAGCATTTCCCTGGCAGAACCCTTTGAAATACCAAGCGGTTTCCTAATGGGAAAAATTAACCAAGAGCCCTTCCATTTCTGTTGTTGTTTATAATCACGGCCGACAGAAACGTCATCGTGTAATACTTCGCCCACTTATCTTGCCACACGCTTATTCATACCAGAAGTGGGGAGGGGAGGGAAAGAGGCTCTGGGATTGTTGTTTTCTAACCCTTTCCTATTTTTAAAAGGCATAGCAGCCACAAAGCAAAGGGGATGGGTTTAACTCAGCCCAACGTCACCTCATTCCCACCAGAGCCTTCGTTAACTCTCCCAGGTTTTGTGTGTATCGTTAAAATAGGAGCTGTGATCCCAGGGGATTAACGGTGCAGAGCTCTGCCAGGCTTGCAGCATTGTGCTGCCCTCTCTGGCCAAGCTCTGCTGGGAAGGGGCTGAGCCGCTCTCCGTCTTTTTCCCGGTGGCAATTGCTTTGCACCAGCTCAGGCTGAAGGTACCGGTCTAGTCCTAGATCATCTTTTGCCTGATGGATTCAGTTATAGGGGCAAGGCCAGGAAATGTGGAGAGTCCTTTTCAGTGATGGATTAGAGAGTAACAGAAATGGAGATTAAGGCAGCTCTTGGGGTAAATATGAAGCAGTGCAGCCACGTGAGCAGAGTTATCTGCTCATACAAAGAATAAGGGGAATGATTTGCTGTCGTGGCCTCGCAGCCCACCCAAAGGTGCCCTTTGGGCTTGGAAACTTAGAATCTGATTCATAGAGTCGTAGAATAGTCAGGGTTGGAAAGGACCTGAAGCTCATCCAGTTCCAACCCCCTGCCATGGGCAGGGACACCTCCCACTAAACCGTGGCACCCAAGGCTCTGTCCATACGTTGCTCTGATGCAGCCCAAATTCTGGTCTTGTTTTCCAAGGAATCCTGCACCAACCATTCACTGAGCACTTAAGGGCTGTCGAGCCCTATTTCTGAGCTGTACAAGACAGTAGAAAGAGAGGTAAGACTCCTGCCACCACAAACGTGGGCTATGCTAATGTTGAATCAAGTCCTCAGGCTTCATTTATTTTGTTCTGGGTCTCATCTACTGTGATCAACCAGGGTCCTCATTAGTGCCAATGGAAAAAGGGAACTGCGATGCCCACTGAACCACAGAACTAGATTGAGCTTTCCCAAACAAATTAAAGGGAAGCCAGCAAGTACAAATCAGTTGTTGGAAAGTTTAGCCAAGGGCAGTGGGAGTTGCTTTGAAGTCAGTCTGCATAAACAAACATCTATACATCATTATTTAGCACCACGTTCCTCAGGAATCTCTATGGAAGGGAACACCAAGCTATTCAAAACACATTTCTTCCACTTTATTCTTGTTTATAAATATCCCCTCAAGTTCCCAGGCAAGCTAAAGCCCCATCACAGCAGGGATCATGGAACTAGACAGAGGGAATACTCTGCTTAGGGAGATAGGTATAACATAGGAGAGGAGCAAGCAGGAACGGAAGTCCCACACTTAATCAGTTGCAGACTCATTAATGCAGCTCATTCCCATTAGTGTCTTTCCATTGAGAAACTCTTCTTGTGGCTGCATTTACAGGCACGGGCGGCCTTCAAGCTTTGGCCTCTTGGCTTCCAGCACCTAGTAAAGTCAATCATTTTGCTGAGCCAGCAGTCCTTGAGAGGTCAAGGGGAAGAATTAGGCTGTGTGCTTTGATATCTCCCCTGGAGGGACGGTGGTGGGACTGTTCCCAGAACTTTGAGGGGGGGTTGTGTTGCCTCTGAACACTGAATAATCTCTGGTTTACTGTGCTGTGAGGGTCATTTCTATGGGATTTGTTGCTTTATGCGTGTCAGCTTACGCCTCTGCACCTCTTGTGAGCAGACAGTCCCCACACAAGTTACTAATCAGTGGTCCTTGCTCCAGGCAACTCCGTGGCTCTGCAGTTCTTATACACCTGGTAATTCTCAACAGCAGCACCTGGCTATCTGCAGTGGGGTTTAATGTCTTGTGTATAAATCTAGTCTTAAATTACACCAACCATCCACCCTCCAATAAGAAATAAGACCAGTGCATTATCTGTGCTCTGTGCAAAGGATGGAGTGTAATGTCTCCAGTGATACAGAACAGCCACAGCTCTGTTGTGCTACTGCACCAGACAGATGTGATTGGGGCATCATTACTGGACAAGCAAGAAGGCAGAAAAAGGTAATTAAGGGAATCTGGAACAAATTCTCCCCATAGGACTGATGATGTGATGGTGATTTAGGCCAGCAGAAAAGCTCAGCTAAGATTTTGGGGTTATTGAGTTAAAATCTATTAAAGGTGTATTTTCACCTCCAGCTGATAAGGAGATGGATGCTCTGACTATAATTGTCCTGACCGAAGAGCTCGTTTGGAATAAATAGATGAGCTCTCATAAACCTGGAGTTACATGTGATAGGACCGACACCAGGGCGCTTGGAACATTGTTTCGAGCATTTTAACGTATGTTGCTTTGATTTTTTTAGGAAATATTTTAGTGGAAATTAACATTTCTTCAGTTCTGGGGGAAAAAAGGGAAATTTATGTTCGGTTTGAAGAATTGAAAAGAGAAAATTCAG
The DNA here is from genome assembly GCA_039720435.1 of Amazona ochrocephala. Classification (NCBI taxonomy): domain Eukaryota; kingdom Metazoa; phylum Chordata; class Aves; order Psittaciformes; family Psittacidae; genus Amazona; species Amazona ochrocephala. The sequence continues at coordinate 820,605 of CM077898.1, read as the reverse complement.
AAATTGTTGTTTTTTCCGACAAAGAAGTAAAATTAGGGAAAGATTTGAAACCAGAAACGTAATCAAAATGTTTTCCATTAGGTTTGCATATGTGGTGAAGGCCAAACTTCCTAAGTTTTTAACCTGAAGGGGACTTGGTAAATGCAGAGTGTCCCAGGCAGGCTGTTGTATGAATCTGTGATTATCGCATGGAAATCCACGGTGGCCTGAATTCTGCGAAAGGAAGGGAGGCTGCTTCGCAAGCAGGACGTGCTTGGAGAATCATTGTTGGAGATTCATTCTCTCCAATTCATTGGAGAGAAGCAAATAACTGAACGACCTCCAGGAAAAGACACTAATTGAGGTTTTACGTGTAATAGGAGCCATTGCACGTTTTTTAACAGGGCACGGTTGTGGCTCAACGACAGAGACCTTTGGGTTTGTGAGGAGGCAGATGTAAGTGAGACATGGAGAGAGGATTCCTCCAATCTTACGGACATTGTGACCTGAAGAGCCAACGCCAAGCTCTTCTTGGAAGGTGTGGTGCTCCCTTCCTGTTTTACAGTTAAATTGCATCTGATAAATAATAGAATCTGGAATGGGTTGGGATGAAGGGAGCTTAAAGCTCATCCAGCTCCAACCCCTGCCACGGGCAGGGACACCTTCCACTGGAGCAGCTTGCTCCAAGCCCCATCCAACCTGGCCTTGAGCACTTCCAGGGATGGGGCGGCCACAGCTTCTCTGGGCACCCTGTGCCAGTGTCACCTGAGCCCCAGGTGACTGTGAGTAAGTTGCAGCATGTGCTTATTGCTGCTCTCAAACACCACCACTCTTGTATTTTCAAGTAATAAGTGAAACTGTGGCTTCCACCAATGCTCTAGTTGCTGGTGTCAGAACCAACACCCTGTAGACCTGTTCAGACTTGTATTGCATTTACTGAAGCTCCTGTGTTTTTTCCATCAGTGGAGATGGAATTGGCGTTTCAACTTTTCAGCTTTTAATGGTAGCACCAACACTTTTCTACCGGGGAAGCACCTGGTGTTTCCATTCAGTGGTCCTATGTGTAAATAGACAGTTTTGCCTTGGTTTGCATTGTGGATTTAAACAACTTCAGCAGACGAACTGGAACTGTTTCTCATTTTCATTTCTGCCAGGAATCGCAACCATCTCTCTGAATGTTCAGCCGGAAGGAAGCTGGAAGGATCCCACATTGTGAACTGAACCACCAGGACGATACACATCACACATGCTCTGAAAGGTAACATTAAGATGTAGCTTAAAACACTGTCAGCAAATGGCTTTTGCAATGTACAACTTCCATCAGGTCTACAAAACATGGGGGTTTGATGCTTCTGTCACTCTATTAAGCTAGACAATAGCAAGTTAAGTGCTACAAAACTGCAGTGCTCTGCTTTTCCTCCTTCTTTTTCACCTTTTCTTTGTGTTGTTACCACCCAGGGGAAGAAACACCTAAATTTAACTCGCCATCTCCTAAAATGATTTCCAAGACTGTAAAAGGGAACTGCAGTAACTACTATCAAAATAACCTTCTCAGGAAAAGAAATGCTTTAGCCTTCTTTCCAAAGGCTTCCAAATGATACCCAACTGATGCCTTGCTTGAAAGGGATATTGGGTTCATTGGTTCTCTCTTTCCTTCCTCTGTATTCTTCGTGCTAAAGGTACATCTGATGCCTGGGTGAGCAACTGCTCATGGAACTTCTTCAGTTCAAAAGGATGGGTTAATTGCCTGTTTCTTCCCAATGCTACTTCATGCATCATATGACAAGGCACATCTGTTCAGTGACTAATATAAAGAGAATATCCCATGCGTGTAAGAGGCACAAGGCTGCCTCACACTCAACCCTTCGGAGTCTTTTTCGAGAGCTGGTTATGCAATAAATAAAAGGGGACAAATTCATCCCAGGGAAGAACTTTTAGTCAGCTTTGAAAGCAATAATTTGCCTTGGAAAAATAGCCAACATCAAAATAATAATGAGTGCATGTTACTGCTGACAGTCCCGGAGACAAGAATTCTCCATGCATCCAGAGCCAACTTCTCAAGTCTTCATATCTTAGCTCTTACATATGGAAAACCCTCAGCAGAGGAGGTGGAGAAAGGGAGTGGGAAGGCTTTGTAACACTAAATGCCTCAAGATTTGGGTTTCAGTGAACAGGCATGCCAAGCCTTGATAACCAGCAGTGAGGACATTGATGGCACCCTTTGCTGTGTGCTCCAGTGCTGAGCCCGAGAGATCCCATATAGAAAGAGCAGGGTAGGGAAGAGAGGCCATCAACATCTTCATGCTGGCTCAGGTGCCAACAGAACAGCAGTCATTTGCCTTTTGCAATCCATATGCAGGTTCTGTAGGACCTCTCTGTAGGCCACTGAGCTGAAGTGAATGGCATTTGGTCTGTGCCATCTGGAGTTGTCAGTTTAATGATGTAGGACCCAGGGAACAGTTTAATACATAGCCAGTAGCCTCATTAGTCCTTGGAGCTTTGCAATGCTTTGAAACAGTTGTGCAACAAAGAGGAAAATAAGAACGTATTGAAAAGGAGTATTTCATCAACTGGAGGCTGGGGAATAAATCAGAGAAAACCATGTATTGAAAGTAATGTATCTGCAGGATTTGGCTGGACGTCGGGATTTGTTTTCCATCCTTTTTCTAGGCACAAATTGTTCATCTGCAAATTGCAGCTTCAGATGGGGTAGAACTGCATCATGCCGTTAGAGTTTATGAACCAGTGTCACCAGTGGAGCTCGGTTACTTCCACCAGCTGAAATGTTGGCCTTCGGTATGTTTTTATGACCTTTCTCATTGTTCTTGATTGTTTGATGAAGACAATATATTCCTTCCTTTATGTAAGTGACCTGTGATGTCTTTTGTTCTCCTTTTTAACAAGTCAAAATTCAGAACAGAAGTCATCACTGGCATGGCAGCTCTCTTGGGATAAGGGAGGGGATACTCCAGGGAGAGAGAACTGTTATGGAATCACAGAGTCATAGGATTGTTTAGGTTAGAAAAGACCTTTAAGATCATTGAGTCCAACCATTAACCCAGCACTGCCAACCTCACTGCTAAACCCTGTCCCTAAGCACCACAAGCAGGTTCAGAGCTCGTCGCTCCCCATCCATTGCATGAGGAATTGGATCTATGGACTCCATCTCTACCATCTCACCCTCTGTACCACTGGGAGCTCAGTGAGCATCCGGGGGGTATTGCTGGAGGTAATGGCAAAAGCAGTAGAGAATAACTATTTTCTAACTGTCTGCAGTCAGCTCCAGTGATTATCAGGCACAAGCTTTAGATTAAGCAACTGCCATTCTTGTGTTAGCCTTTAACTGAAGCTATAGCTCAGTATCTGCTGATCAGAGCTGTGGAGTTATCCTGCCTGGACACTCCTTTGAAGCACGCAGGCAGCTTCACGGCGTCAGTGGAAAGATGAGGGTAATATTGTGAATGGCAAGATTCCAGCTCTTCATAACTGCAGCCGTGGGATGATTGCCTTTTGTTTAAATGTCAGAGGATCAGAGATGTCAGAGACGAGAAACGGCCTTTTAGATCATCAAATCTGCATCATAGCATGGAAGTCCTAGAAAACTGGGGCAAGAGTAGCATTGTGTAAGCATCAGTGTTATCCCATCAGAGTTATGGTGCATTAGCACTTCTGACTGACATCCCAAAGGAACCCAAGTGATGGAGGGGCACATGGCATGAGGTATTCACTGAAGAATTTGACTGCAAAACACATGTGGCCATACTTTGTATTTCACGGTTAAAGTAAGATGAAATATGTTAGGAATGAACATGAAGGAACTTTGGAGGCCAAGCTAATCACAATTATTTCAAGTATAGGCAATGAACCAGAACCTGGATATAAAATATTTCCCAATAGCTATTGTAGTACAACCAGCTGTACTCTGATTCACTTGCACTGGCTAGTTCCTGCACTGAAAATAGCTTTAAGATCGATGCTACTGCTCAGGAAGGAAAGGACTGTTAGGTGCTAACCAGCACAGCTCTGTTGGCAGCCACACCACATCCACACCACATCCACTTCTACCAGCTGAGAATACAATCAGTATTGCTTTAATACTGATACCTAACCCAGAATAACTGTTATTCCTCTTTCCTTACTTTTACAAGCTAAGAATACATCTGTATCTTTATCTTCCTGGGCGCTGATCAAGTACAATCTAGACTGTGAAGCTCAAGTTGCTTCAAGCAGATAAAGACCAAAAGCAGCCCCGTGTGGCTGTGAAGGTCTCCTGTCCCTGTTGCAGAGATGGCAAGAAGGAAGCACTGGAGAGCCGAATTGACTCAGTTTGTGAGTTCTGCAGCAGAGCAGGAAAGAAGACTTATTCTTCCTGGCACCTCAGTTGAGCACCAGATGAGCCTCCCCTGTTGCTCGACACTTATTGTGTTCTCCTTGTTTTTCCCTGGGTTTTTTTCCATGGGTTAAATCTGTTTGATTTTTTTTCCTCCGTTTCATTTTGTGTTTTTTAAGCTGTGCCTTGGCAGGAGCAGTGATTTTTTGGTTAGTAATCCACTTATTTTGTGGTCGAGAAAATAGCTCAGCTAACAACTTGGACACGTTGTTCACTGTCATTGTTGGCCGCTCATGCGGCGAGAGGAACATGCAAGGAAACGTGTCCTTTCGTGTTTAACCCCCCCTTCCCAAACGGAAAAGTGACCCACTTCCTACCGTGTGCATACCTTTAGGCTTGGAGGGAGGCTGCACCTTCCATGTAAGGATGCTTACAGGTATGTAGGCTGGACAGATACAACCACAAACACATGCATATGATTGTCTTTGTCTCTCTATTCCTGACTTTCTATAGATGTAGGTGTAGATCTCTGTGTCACAATCTGACATCAAAACCTTTTAACTGAAGATATACTTATTCCCATAGGTAGATTTCCTGTAGACTGCGTTTTCATGCACCACATAGCTCAAGTATTGGTCAGGTAAAAGTTCACTTTGTCTTTTCTCCCAACTTGTGAACTGATGGGAACATTCTTTTCATAAGCCATAGATTAAGTCAATATGCCTTTTCCTCAAGGATGAGGAAAAGAAGCTGAACAAATAGCAGCTGCCTGTCAGTGCAATGTACATGACGGCCGTAGGATGTTTGAGGATGTCAGATTTCATTGGGAAGAACAAGTTTATTTGTGTACGTTGCTTTGTGCTTGTGCTTACCAGAACAGAACTTGCGCTGAAGATGAAGGCTTAAAGAGCAGATGCATCATAGAGTTGGGGTCAGTTTGTTGTATAGACCTATGGTACATTCTATAGATCCTAGATTGTGGCTCCCTCGCACTAGGCACTGCATAAACAATTTGCAAGTCTGACTCTTCTCCAAGGAGCCCATATAGAGCAGGGAAGCAGTTTGACAGAGGCAGAATTATTAGTTCCTTTCCCCAAATAGAAAACCAGGCAGAGGATGAGGAAGTGGCTTGCCAAAAACCATGTGCAGCCAGGGTGACAACCCAGATCCCGCGAGCCTCAGCCCAGTGCTTTAGAACAGAAGATCTGAGGAAATAGGTGCATATACCTCTATAAAGTACGACTTTGGAGTCTCAAATGGGTGTTCGGTCAACTCAGGTTATGGGCTTGGAGGGCAATGGAATTTGAGTGAGGACAGAGCATGAGGGCTGGAGAAGCAGTCAGGTTTTATTGGCCTGTTGGAATAAAGATGACCAAATATTATTAATGGCAGCATCATTGTTGAGTGTTGCCTGACCAAAGACCATAGGACTTTAAACCCACTGTCTGCACAGGCCATTGCAAAGTGCTCCATGGAAGGCGCACTGCCACCCGGCATGAGACCTGCTTCATTTCCTCTACTTCCCATCAAAGCTATCATTCATCTTAACATGTAACAGGGGAACCTCAGCCTTGAATTCATTAGGAAGCCCTTGGAATCAACCCAGCCTGGACAACCAACCTTCTGTTTAGCTGCTTCAATGTACATTTTTATTAGGGAACCGATACGGACTTCCTACAGAGTGATTCATAGGTCATCCTCCCTGAGCTGCTGTGGCGAGCCCAATGGTTTCTTGCTTCTTAACCGCATTCACTTACGGCCTGTCATTCAAGGACTAATAAATCTGGCTCCAGTCACCAGACTCTGTGGTATATCTAAGGCGACTGGAGAGTCTAAATTGTTCAACCACTGTCTTGTTTAGAGGCTGTTTTGAATGATGCTTTTCCATTATTGCAGGCTTTACTAATTAGTTTTATTGTAGCCATGCCAGCAAGGGCTGATCCTGCAGCGGGACAGCGCTAGGCAAACACAGAGTCAGAGGTCTGTGCCTGAATCCTATCCCTATTAACACACAGTTAAATAGCTCTCACAAAGAAATAGAGGGGTGCAATGCTTATAGCACGGTTTAGGTTGGGTTGGACCTCAGTGTGGGTCCTCTTGCAGATCCTCAGCAGAAGTGGCAAACTCCACTTTTATGGAGTAAAATTCCTTAGATCCAGAAAGGGAACTTTGATGTGGTCTTAAAGCAAGTCCTCACAGTGGGTGAAGTTAAGTTGGCTGAGCTCATTTCTTTCAAGGCTTCTCTATATAGGAGCTCATTTTGATACCACCTTCTTGTAGACACAGTAAGCTTGCAGACACGCTCAGGCTGTGTTAAGTAGTTCAATATTGGAAGTTCTCAGTATTAGTCCTTCTACCAACAGCTGTTATCTTCAGGAAGATAATGAGAGGGCAATAAGGGCTGCTTTTGCTTGAAAGCCGGCTCTTGTTCCTTCCAATGGAAAGCTGCTCAGAAGGTCAGCGAAGCAACAGGGAAGAAGTGTCTCGGATCTAAAGCTTCCTGTGGTTCCCAGAAACTAATAGCTCCCGGTGCAGCTCAGAGCAGTACCTCTGCCAGCAAGGTGAAATAGAATACTGGAAGTGGCACAAAGGTGTTCATTAAATACTCTACAATATAAAGGAAAAAACAGATAAAGGAAAAAAGCCCCAAGGGCACTATTAGGAAGGATAACCGGGATCCCAGCTCCTCGTGGGTCTAGGTACGAGTGCAGTTCCTCAGTCACTCAACACTGCTCTCCTTATGCTTTGGATGAACCCAGTTGGACATCTAAGAAGTTGTGTTAAATTCAGCCTGGAGAGGGCCTGAGGTGTAGCACAGCATCTGGAGGGCGAGCTGGGTGAAGTCAAGTTAGCCATTGCTCTGCACAAAGGCATTTCAGGTCCCTTACAGAAGTTCAAGCAAATGCTGCAATAGACGCAATTTATTGTAGAGGGATGGTGGGGAGCAGGAGGGAGAAGTAACTGGAAGTGACTCGAGAGGCAGAGCATAGAAGTCCTGACATGGACCTGGACGACCAACCCACCATCATATCCTTTTTTTCCATGTAAATAACATCTGATGATGAAGACAGTGGAATTTTACAGTGGTTCACAAGCAAACTAGATTTTCAGGTTCAGTAACATTGCAGATCAGTAGTTGCTGTTTTCAGTTCCCAGGTTAATTTTATGGAATATTCTGCCTCGTGCCAGACTCTAATGAATTCCAAATGATTCCTGCGTTCCCTCATTTTTTCCCCCTTTTGCATGTTACTGTCTTACAAAGGAACTAAACTCTCAATTTTCTCTAAGGCCGGTAATTATATGCATAAGTGATGAGAAATCTCAAGCATTCTTCTGCAAACCAATTACAGACCTTTCGGATCAGGATAATGCACTTCCTGAAGAAATACATTAAAAGCTCATTGAAACAGAAGTAAATGAAATAACATTGCTGAGCTACTAAAGGGGAAATTCAAGGTACACGTTTAGAGGAGACAAAACCCTTCTGGTTCCTTTGCGTGGTATTTTCAGGCTCTGGTTTCTAATAGATCTCAAGGACTTGTTTTCAAAGCAAACTCTGATGCATCCACTTGTTGAACTGTTGGTCTATGCAAACTGCCTTGGATGAAGCACTTTGTAGTTTTAGGGTATGATCTTTGCATTCGCTTTTGGTACGAACACTTGGGGTGAAAGTCAACCTGATAGGAGGTGCTTTCTACAGTGCAGTATTGGGTTTCCAACAACCAAGCTAGCACTTAGTAGCATACACTTAACCTAATGCAGACAGTGCCAAAAGAAGCCTAAAACCTCTGAGCAGATGAATCTGTTCCCTTTGGCATCAAACAGGTAGAACTATGGCAGATATGAACTCATGTAGGGGGAACGATTTGCACTTGCATCTCTGTAGGTGCACAGAGAAAAGCCAAAATGTCTACGAATGCTTTCCTGAGCACGGTGCTGCTGATGGGTCTCTCCTCACTGTTGAGGGCCGAAGAATGTGCAGAACTTCTGCTTGGTGCCACTTGGTCCACGCCAGAAAAGTCCTTTCCCATCTCCCCACTTCATCAGGGCATCGACCAACCAGCTCATTGTGCAGATCGCCCTCTCCACCACGATTCAGCTTCGCAGCTTGTTTTAATCCCCTGGTAACATGCTCGGGTTTATTAAGCTCCCACATCACCAGGTCCCTAGGCAGAGGGCTGAAGGAGTTGCTGGGCCATTCCTTAGTGGCAAAGCACTCTCTGTGCCCTTGTGTCAGGTCAGCAAATGTCCCTGGTTGGTCCTTTTGTCCGATGGTGGCAGCAGTCGGAGCCAGGCTGGGAGGGACTGCAGGGATGGTTCATATCCTGACTTTGTGGGATCACAGATGTATGAAGAAGGGGGTCAAGGGCTTTTGCTAGCGGTGGTGCAGGGAGGTTTCTCTGCTGCCTGTGTTCTTCCCTCTGTTTGCATTCCCCTATTTATCACACCAGTGATTTCCTTCGTTTGCCTCATTTGTAATAACGATAACACTGTAGAATCTTGCCCTTTCAAAGAGCAGGAGCCCTTTGAGTCACAGACCTGCTCTGCTGAATCAGAGCCCTTTTCTTCCTTTCCAGTGCTGTCTTCTTCCCATCCTGCCCCCCTGTTCAGGAGCCCTGCCAGGTCCCGAGCGACAGCGGGAAGCCTTTGTGTAGAACAAGAGTTTAAAGGGACAAAAAAAAGAGAGAATAAAAGGGGGAAAATTGGGAAAGCAAAGGCAAGGGAAGCAAAGCACTGCTGCCCTTTTGTGTGCATCCCCCCCTTCCCCTGGGAGTCAGGAGCAGAGGAACCCAAGTAAATGCACGAGGCTTTAAGTCGAGCAAGTTGGTGGCATGGCCGGGGGCCAGCAGCCCCCCTGCGCCGGCTCCCAGGCCCCCCAGAAGGAGCAAGGCGGGGGTAAGGGCTGAGTCAACAGCTCGGATGCACTTTCTCAGCAGGCAGCTGGGAAGCCCATTCGGGTCAGTGTGTCCGAGGGGGATTTCTGTCCCTCCTTATTGATCTGTTTTGGATACCAAGCACCAGTGTTTTCATATCCAGTCAGGGAAGGGGAAGCAGAGGGGTAAAAGGGCTGAGGTGAAGGAGAGTGCAGATGCTGGAGCAGGCAGGGGTTGCAGCATGGAGCACATGAGGAGTCTGGAAGAGGAGAGGGAAAACCTGGAGAGGGTTGAAAATAAGGGGGGAGGTGGAGAGAAATCAGAGGTGAATGGAATAATGGAAGAGCCAAAACAGGAGGAAGGGAAGAAAGAGGAGAAGAGAGAAACTGCAAGGCATAGGAGCAGGTCTAAATGGCACAGGGCTGCAGCTTCTGGTTCATGCCAACAAATAGCCGTGGCAGGGACTTGAGGGCCCATCTCCCTGTGTGCGCTGTGCAAGCAGCAGGATTCTAAGCAGAGAACGATTAAGGCAGGGAGGAAAAAGAATAAGGGGATGATGCAGCGAAGGAGCAGGAGGATGACGCAGTGGTGGTGACAGAAACACAGCATGGGTGTATACGGGCAGTGGACACAAGCGTCAGCCCCAGAGCGGTTATAAACATCCTGCCTCGAAGGAATCTGCCTTTTTCAGACATTTCAGTCTGAAACTGGTCCAGCTGACATCCCTCCACAGAGCAAACCTCATAGGGGACGTTTGCCCCTGCCTCCCCCCATGCACACGCATTGTCAGGCATTATTGTGGCCGAACATCTTAATGACAACTCCCCCTTCCCTAAAGCCGTGTTTGTTGTCACAACTGAACAGTGAATTTTCTAACAGCCTTTTTCGACCTCCTTTTAGATGTCTCCTCTAATGATGCAAAGGAAACTCTCACAAACTCCCGCTTAGCGAGAGAGGGGTGAGATTGCTCGGGCAGATTAGCCAGGCACAGAGTATGGTCACTAATAGCTAATGCAGGACTAGAAAGCCATGAGCAGGAGTTTCACGAGACACTCAGCTGCTCAGCTTGGTTGCTATCAACTTTATATGCGTGTTTACGTATTGGGACTGAAATAGCACCCTGGGTTTTATTGCCTTATAACTTCTAGACAATGGAAAGTGCTTGCTTTTAAAGCCGTGGGTAAGAGATCTGAACATCTGGGGCTTTAAAGCATGACCATACAGAGCAGGAGCTCACAGAAGCTTTAGCACTGACTTCTCTCCAAAAGAACCTGCTTCTCTATAGCTTCACACTGGACAGAGTCATTAGTACTGGTGAAAACTGCTGCCTTATAATCAGAGTAGAAATGGTCCACACTCAGTGTTCACAAGCATGACGGCGTATTTCCTGCCAGAGGTTAACAACAAGGCACTGACCTACCTGCTCAGACCTTGCACTTGTGCTGCAAGGTGGAAGAAATCAGAATGCATCCTCATGGGCAGCTGTGTTCCACAGTGAGAACTGGAGGTTCAGTTACGTTTGTGGTCATAGAGATGCCATCAGTCTCTAATCACATCCTGCTCTGACGCTAAATGGGTTTTGGTTTCCAGTTCTGGGAGCTGGGCACTCAAATCCCTTAGATCAGGCATGTTGTTGTTTGCGTGCGCTCTGAATGCTGGTGTAGGAAGCTGCCTTTTGATGAAGGAATAATAATAGTAATGATAATGCTATTATAGATACTGTAATATAGGTGATACTATATAGATAATACTGTATTATCTGTATTATAGATACTGTTTCCTACAGGTACTTTCCAAAGTGCTTGATTTTACATTTAAAGTCCTTAACTAAATCCCTGCTGTAGATAGAGCTTTGTTCTTCAGGGCCGTGATGCACACATGAGAAGAGGCATGACTTGAGATAAATCCTAGGAAAAACATCCCAGCAATAAAGAAACAGAGTTCTCAAAACAGCTTCACTCAAGTTCACCAAGAATTTATTGCTTTTCGAGAGCAATTTCCAGCTCTCAGGAACAGGCTTTTGGAAATAACATGGATAACACTGCTCCCATCTTGGAAGAGGGTACTGGGTGCTGACCTGGAGTCCCCTTCTGACTCTGCTTCTATGAATATCCCCACTTTATGCATGGGAAACGAGGGCAGGGAAGACCGAAAGGCCGTATCCAACGTCATGAAGCAAAACTGCAAGTAGAACTTAGGTCTCTTCTCTGTGGGGGCAAGTGAAAAAGAGGGAAAACAACCACCACAAGAAGAGTAAAGAAGGGATTCGCTCCAGGCTTTTCCTGCCTCTCAGTTCCAGGCTTCCCTGGTTTCTTCAGCCATACTTAAAGGAATCTTTAGAGCAGACCAGCTTTCCCAGCCCAACTTACCTTCTATCCCAGCCCCTCCATATCTCCTTGTATGGGTCAGAACACCCAGAGGAATGCTTGTTCTGGGCCATTTCACCTGTGCTTGCTTGATGGGGAATGTGCAGCACTTGTGCTGTACCAGCGCCCAGCAGCTTTAGACACTTTGCACTGTGATGGCAGAGAGGAGCTACCTGCTCATAAGAGATTCTTTGAGCCCAGTTTTTGCCAAGCCAATGAAATCTGGTTTATTGTTACGGTCAGTTACAGAAAGTGATTGACAATGCAAAGCCTATAGACTGAGCTGTGAAGAATTAGAAGGGAATATTTATTGGTCCTTGGTTACCACTCACTCGAAAAGAGTTGCAGCCCAAGATGAAAACAGACTGCAATGGCAAGGTTGGGTCAAATTTGGGTTCTCATTTTGAGGTTACAGTCACTGCCCTCCAGTTTTAGCATCGTTTGGTATTGAAGAACTTGAAATGAAGACAAATGCTGCTGGTTTAGAGCTGGGTTTGAGCTGCTTATCCCAGGGATGCTGGTGAGATCCTCCCCTCAGGTAAGTTGGAGACCATCGCTCCATTACCTTCTCTGTGTATCCAAGCCTGATGTTAGTGTGCAGCTTCTCAGGAATTCATTGGGATAACAACTAAAGCCTTCTTCTCCCTGAGCCCACAATTCTGCGCATTTGGAGGGGAAAGCAAGAGGATATTGCGTCCAATTAGGGTAAAACCCCTACTGAGATAAGCCTGAATCAAACCCCAGATCAGTGCACCCCAAGGTGTAGAGGGGGAAGTGAAGAGAGGCTCAGCCTGGTCTCCTGACCTGGATCTGGTTTGGAATCAAGCTGTACCCCACCCATGTAATGCTCTAAACCAGAGATGTCCAGGCCTTGGGACTGGTAGAAAATGCTTTTGAAACTTTCTTCTCTCATTTTCTTGTATAAACTTGAGTTTTCCAACTAAATTGAAAACACTCATGGAAAGCATGTTTGCCTCAATGTTTTTTCATCTTTTCACCAGAAAAAAAGAGCGAATCCAGTTTTATCTGCAAACAAATAGCGTCAACTTTTTGTCAAAAAATAATAATCACAAACTGGAAAATAATCAGGTTTTGATACAAAAGTCATGATTTGCCATGGGAAAACCTCCAAATTCCATTTCAGGGCATGTCAGCATTCTAGATGAATAAAACAGATACAGGCGAGCTTTAAACCAGCTCTCTCTGGCACCAATAGGAGTGTAGGACTGGCAGTATGAACTCAACGTGGGCTACTCTACCTGCTCCTTCAACAGATATCAGCTACATGCTCATGCTCCTGTTGATACCATGTTGGACAATGGCTCTGAGCCATCTCTTCCTTTGCCTCTGGCCAATATCTGCAGAAATACTATAATGAACTCAGCAATTAACTTAGTTGATCATCTCCCATTCTGTCTTCAGGACCAGATGTTGTATGGAGTTGGAGGGGGAATGGTGCCAGTGAAGAAAACTGATGGTTTTCACCCTGTTGGGAAGCTTTATTCTGCTTCCACTGATCTTTCCTTTGCAGCCTCTTCAGTGCAGGGAATCTGCAGGAGGAAGGAGCCACTGGTTTTGCTTGATTTGTAATGAGGAGCAGTAGTGCCCCTGTTTTGGGGAACCTGAACCCGACTGATTTGGAGACCATCAGGCGGGAAGTGTGTGGGGAAAGCTGAGAACAGGGCCCAGAGCTCCTCCACCTCCCATCACTTAACAACAAAGTGGTATTTTCTCTGTGCAGGAAATTGGATCTTAGGCTTTAGAAGCAAGACAGTCTAGAGAGCAATTGCCTCTCTCCTGGCCAGACGTATGCCAGTAAGCGTTGACATTAGGCACAAAGAGAAAAGGACAAGGGATTTTCCTATTGACCTTTGCAAGCCTTAAAAAGGCTCCCATTGGTAATGCTAAAGGCAACATACATTATTGTTCCAAAGAGAAGTCCCTCTAGCAAGTTTCTGATGGATAATAGTGGTGTTTACTTAAGGAAACTGTGTAATCACCAAGGTTATTTTTATTGGGTGCCATCCTTTTTAGCATCCTCGTACACAGCCGACGTCAATGTGTGTCATTAACAATGACTTGTAAAAGGATACAGCAGTTGCTAAGGAAACCTCTGTTGCACAGGAGCTAAACAAATAACAGCAAATTAAGCAGGGAGCAGAGGCCACTGAGGGCCTGGTCTGCAAGTCTTTACCCAATACAGGCAGGCTTAGGCTGCAGAACCGGGCTCTGGCCTTCGCTAGGAGATGCTCAACCCCTGGCGTGAGAAGTTTGTAGACGCAGGTTGCTCCTCAGAGACTCCTCAAACTTTAATGCATTCACCAGAGCAGATCAAAGGTAGCCACAATAGAAATAGCACGCAGCTATTTCTGGCCTCTGAATATGATTAATTGTCATTTGAAAGCATCCGTGTAATCTTTGTTGTGATATTCATTTCACTGAGAGATGCTAACAGGAAACATCAATGTTCGTGGCCTTCAATCCTCTGTTAATGTTCAGGAAGCGTACAGCAGTAGAGACACCTTGAAGCATTAGAGATGTGTCCTTAGGACATACCCAGTAATCCCTGTGTGTTTCAAAGAGTGAGAGGTTTCCAAGAAGGGTGTTCTTAGTGGTAGTGGTCGTGCTTTGATTTATAGGCTGGACGAGTAAGTCAATAGGATCCGTATTTCCAAAGACACCCTGGTTTAGAAGAGTTCTGTGGAGGTGCTTTGAAATCCCATTGCCTTTGAGAGAGAAACAGGAGCATTCGCTCAGCCGAAACTTTCCTCCATTCAGAATCCTGTTTTCTCTGTTTTTTACTGGGCAAGAGAGCCATGCGAGTCAATCTTACACAAGGACCCAACAAAACCCCCACAAAGTTTCTGGCACTGAGGAATAGCCTCGCTCAAGGCAGTTCAAGTGGTTCATTGAAGCTGTGATTTGAAACCAGTGAAGTTAAAGGATTGCAAATTGCTGAGTAAACATCGATTCCTCAACTGCAATCAAATTTGTTTCAGTTCAGTTCAAGCCAGGAAGGGGAATATTGAGCCTATGCTGGGATAAATCACTGCAACCAAGCTGATAGTGACTACTGTACAGTAGCATCAGGGTAAGGTAACCGGTGTTATCAGTTTATCAGTGTGGAAGTCTGAAGCAGGCAGCGAGATCTTTCCTGAAGGACTCTCTCTTTGCACGTTTCCACTGAAGCCAGGACAATGGGACCAGGATTACAGGGTGTTACCATGATACAAACGAGACACAGTATTAAGAAAAACAAGTGTTTCCATAGAAACAGCTGATAAATGGGCACAGGCAAAAAAACCCATGGCTTAATTTGCTTGTTTAAATGGGAGGGGAGCTATTTTGATCCTGCTTAATTGCAGCTGATCTTCTTTCATTGTGTTTTCTTCTCCCAAGTCCAGTGCAGTGTCATAGAGCAGCAGGATGAAACGCCGGTGAGCTGTAACCTCAGCTTTGGGAAACTGAGGCAAGGAGGGATGACTGTGCAGGCTCCCACCGGCTCATTGCCTTCTCCTTGCCTCAGTGTCACGCATCCAGAGAAGTGGTTCAATAGCAAGAAAATGAAAACTAAGAAATGCATGAGGGGGAAATCATTGCCTCACCTGCTTTGCTCGAGGGGGGATAAGATCAGGTCCCGTGGCTGCAGAGCAGGGGGTTGTCTCTTCCCATTTGCCCTTTGCGAGGTGCTAATGCTGATTTTAAGGTCGCAGGCAAAAGAGCTCCACATTTAGCAAAGCGGAAAAACAGCAGCTAAGTGTGGAGAATCGGAAACCTGATTTGAATAAGAGTAACCAGATTGTAGGACCTTTAAATAGAATGGCAACCAATGCAATTAAAATGAAAAGGTTCAAAGCACATTAAGGGCATTAATATGCAATAAGGAAATTCTTAACTTGCTGTATCTCCAAATGCACAGTCCTGAAGGTGAAAGGAGCAGCGCCCATAAAAGCCATTCTTTTAGGGAGGGCGTTGGGTTCATGCATGGGAAAGGTTCAGCTGCAAAAGCATTCCATGGGAAGTGTGGTTACTGCAGGACATGGAGCATGATAGAGGCTCGATAACGAGTAGTGGCAAAGTCATGGAGCGGACTCGCATGGAGCTAGAAGAGCCTTCCTCATACAGTGTGATGCGCAGGAGCGAAGCTTTCAGTCCCTCAGTGTCTGCCAAGGCAGATGTATGAATAGAACAGATAGGGTTCAGTGGTCCATTGCTCTCCAGGGCTCTCCCCTGTAATGGCTGGTACCAGCTGCTTTGGAAGAAAGTGTGTTCTGCAGCAGGCGGCTCTGAAATGTTCCACCTTCAGGGAATTTCCCTCCCAGACTCCCTTGGTAGATGTTCTCTTTGGTCCATAGAACAGATTATGCCCCTAAATATAGCTGTGTTTCAGCAGCACATTGTTTTAGTTTGGCGGTAGAAATGGAGATGACACTTTCTTGGCCCAGGGACCAGCATTAGCAGCATCGCGAGCCCAGCAGTTCTCAAAGCCTTAAAAAGCTAAATGAAAAATTCCCATTACATGTTATCCTTTCTACACTGGAGGGATTAAAAGCAGCTAGTCAACACAAGCCCTCTATGTCCTAATTAACTCCTTTTCTCATGCTTTAAATGAGTTGTTTAAGCTCCCTGCATAAAGACATATTTCACCTAATGCAACTGGAGTTTTGCCATGGGTACCACGCTGAGCTGGATTACACCTCTGGGCATCAGCAGAGCTGGGCAGTGAGAAACTGTGTGCTTGAAACTCTGCAAGACAGCAACAAATGCTCAGCAGAGGAAGAGAAAACAGGAGCTGGGAGCTGGCAAATCCTCCTTGTTGGGAAAGAAATGTTTCTGATTGGAGGTGTCATGGTCACCTCTGGATGCGGAGCGAAGACCTCACGCACTCACGCACACCTACACACAGGCTCCAATCATAGAATGCGGGAATGCTTTGGGTTAGGAGGGACCTTAAAGCTCATCCAGTTCCAGCTCTGCCATGGGCAGGGACACCTTCCACTAGAGCAGGTTGCTCCAAGCCCCGTCCAACCTGGCCTTGAACGCTTCCCATAGGAATATGCTCATAGGAACTATTCCCAAGCATATGGCTGACAGATTAGGTTTAGGCAGCGCGTCCCACCTACAGTAACTGTCTTCTGGCAGATCCCCCAAATTAAACACTTGTATTTCTCCTGGTGGTGACAATGCGCTTGTTCTCCTGCAGGAATCCTCATGTCCCTCCTCAGATTGTTGTCCAAGGAAAGCTCTTTGACAGCTTTCTGCACTCATTAAGAGCTGCTGGGACAATCTGTTCTCTCAGTGTTGGTGTTTTAACTGTGAAATGCAGTGTGCTAATGTCTGGCTTCGCTGCCAGGACAGGATTGTCCTGCTCACACTGTCCAGCTGACTGCCTACCTCTTAAATACTGTGGTTTCTGTGATCTCCTTTTACTCTTTAAAAGGACCCAAATCTTAAACCACCCAAGCATTGAGTTTCCACTCGCAGTGGAAGTTCTTTCCTACTAAGAGAAACAAACAGATGTGAGAACAGAAAGCATTTACTCCTTCTAGTTACATCCCAGGTGTTCATTTTGTTACAGGCTATTGCTCCAGTTTAATGCTGCACAATGGAAGGTGATCCTCATAGGGATAAGAATTAGGCAGCAACCATAAGAGTCCATCCACAGCTTTTTAAGCGTAATAGCCCCATGGTTGAATCTGGGATTTGCAAGTGCCTTTGCGCTGCTGGCCATTAGCTTGCTCCAGAAAAGAGTGTTTCCCAAGCAAGGAAATATCTTCTTGCTACAGCAGGGACATACATCCCTCCTCTTCCCTTTGGTGTTGATTCCTTTGCTGGGGCTCTCACTGAACCTCACTGGGACAGGAAAGACAGAGGGAGGCTGTCCATAGTGAGGGGAAAAGGGGCCTGGACACAGCCCTTTGGATGTCATGAGTAGGAAGAATAAGAGCAGTGACTCCAGCACTGCCCTGGGCAGTTCCAATGCCTGAGCACCCTTTGGGGCAGGAATTGTTCCTCAGCTCCATCTAAACCTGCCCTGGTGCAGCTTGAGGCTGCTTCCCCTTGTCCCATCCCTTGTTCCTTGGGAGCAGAGCCCAGCCCCTCCTGGCTCCATCCTCCTCTCAGGCAGTTGTAGGCAGCGATCAGGTCCCCCCTGAGCCTTCTCTTCTCCATCTGAACCCCCCAGGTCCCTCAGCCATTCCCCATCACGCTGTGCTCCAGGCCCTGCACCAGCTCCTGCTCTCAACTTGCCTGCTCAAGCACATGGGTTTCTCCTGGTTTATTATGTAACTTCATTGTCTTGAAGCAAGGATGAATCCCAAAGGTTTTCCTTCTCCTCCCAGCTGCTGTTTGCTATGCTATTAAGGAAAGCCAAAAACCAAACACAACCCAGATGCGAATGTGAATTCTAGAGACTCTGCTAGGATTCTCTATTACAGGTTTTAGCTGAGAAACCAGAACATTCTGAGTCCAGTGATGGAAATGTAACTGAAACCATTTCCAAAGGGAGGCACAATAATGCTGAAGGAGGGGGTAACTAGGAAGTTTAGATAATTGCATCAATTACAGATACAACCGCAGTCCATTTTGCATTTGAAAGGAAACAAAATAGATGCTCTGGGTTCAAATGTCATCACATACTTGACATGAAAGAAATCTTTTTGGCCCTGAAGGCTTTACAAAAGTCTCTTCTGGATTTGTCAGGGCATGAAGTGAAGCTCCTGCTGATTCTGAGCATATCTTTCATAGCCCAACATGTGAGGGTATAAAGGTCTGAAAATGAAGATGATACCAGGCTTCCCCATGTCATATAAAGGGGCGACCTTCTGGATTCCACAGAAACTGCTGAGGTTTCGAAGGGAATGTATTTATTTCTAATGAGGAGCCCAGCCCAGAAGTAGGAAACTTGTGCAACTGAGTAATTAAACCAAATTCCTCTCGGTCCCTGTGCGCCTTATGGCAGGATCTTCCCTTTAACCATCCAGGCTCTCATGGCGGGTAACACCATGAGAGTCAATGGGTTTGTGTGAGCTCGCGCCTGATGAGAACGTGTGTGGGTGACCCCAGAGGGTGAAGCATCAAGGCTGGAATAGAAAACAAGGCAGAAAGATCAGTGCAGTATTAGCATGACAGGTAAATTCCATGTTGTTGAGTTATGAATCCTCAGCGGGACTGGAACACTTGCACAGACTGAGGGTGCTGCTCGTCAGGTGGGGAATAAGTTCATCGAGCTCAAGGGTTTTTAAGTGTGATACAATTGTGCCTTGAATTAGCCCCCTCCCTTCCAATGACCTTTCTTGCAGCATATTTTGGATGTTAAGAAGAGCTGGATCTGGGGCAGAGCAGTTCATCCCTCAAGCCAGGAAGCGGAGGTGCAGCCAACTCCGAGGAACTTCTTTTTGTTGGGGTATTTTTGTTCTTTTTTGGCCCGTGTGTGTTGCCAAGAGATTAGAAATGACAATCATCAACAAGAACCAGAGCCAGGGTAGGCCAGGGCTGCCTGCAATAACAGAGGGAGCCCCTCTGGCAGAGCTGGAAACGCTCCTTCAGGGGTCACAGAGGCCATGGGGTTCTCAACCCTTTGCGTTGGGTGGATGATGTTTTAATACTGAGATTCTCTGCTGAGAACATGATCCCACGGACCCCACCTCTCCTTCCACTGGAAAGAGAGCGAGCTTCAGCCATTGCTTACGTGGGAAGTGACGGTAATGGGAGAGAATTGAATGTGGCTTTAGCTGCCTTTAAGTGATTTAACAGCTGGATAGAAGGAGATGTGACTGCCACTGGAGTTGTTCCATTGGGTTTAGGGGCTGGACTGGCTTCCAAGCAATGGAGCTAATTAAAGGGATGATTTATGGCGGTTGTGGGAACCCCAGAGCACCACTTTGGGACTGTTACCTTCTCCAGGCCCCCTTGACAGCGGGAGGTCCAGCCAGCCCCACCGTGCACCATGGGAGGTGAGGGGGCTCACTTGAAGCTGCCTTCGATGGCACTGACTTTGTCATATTCACACTTTGCTTTCATTAACCTGCTGGGGAGACTTTTGGGACAGAAACACCATTTCAGACGTTCTGTGGCACCCCAGGGAAGCTGGACAATGATCTGGGTAACCTTTTGCTCTAACCATGGCCTTTATATAGACTAGTAAATCCCCATCTGCATGAAACCCTCCTTGTTACTATGCATTTTAAGCGGGTAGAGCTTTCAATCAAAGGCCTGAGAAGAATGTGTGCCTGCCCGAAATGAACCTGCTGGGTGCTCCTTGGGGTGAAAGGTGCTGGAGGAACTGGTAGTGAATGGGTTCAGTAGAAGCGCTGTTGGAATGAGTGTACCCCAAAGCTCACTACAGAGGGAAACAGCCCTGAAATGGCAGTTTTCATAGAAATCTGACTTCTTCCTTCACCAAAGTACCTGCATTTCTTGCATTTCTCTCTTAGAGAGCCCAGCCCTGTCCGTTCCTTTTGGTGTGGGGAATCACAGAGCTTTGGGTTGTGCATCACAGTTCAGAAGTCTTTGTCCTTGTCTCAACTTTGCACTACAGGCCTTGTCTATGAGCTGTCTGGAGAAGATCTGTGAATCAGTGGAGCATTGTTCAATAAATAATAAAAGCCAGACACAAGTAGGTTGCTTTTTATAGGGGCCTTTTCCCATAGGAAATAGTATATAAAAATATCTGAGGTGTAAGAACATGGGTTCTGCCTCTGTAAAGTGTGATTTAAACTCAGAAGTTAATTACCACTTTGGCACCCTATCACTTGAAGTAATTTGTGATATCACACATGAAGCATAAAGTCCCTTTGTAAGACGGGACCTTGTTGTGCTTTAGATTCCTTTATGAGCATGCTGGAGGAAGCTGTAATTAATTGCTGTCAGTGTGATATAGAAGTGGCACTTTGCTTCGTGTTTAATACGAAAGAATTAAACCAGGCCTTTCTGGCCCTCCTCTGTTGTGTTGAAGAGCCAGATTTGTCTTATCTCTTCCATCCTACTCCCAGTTTATCAGAGCAAGATGCGGTGTCTCTCTCATTCTGAATGCCCACACAGTGGTCAGGATGAACGCAGCAGATGTTCAGATCTTGTTGGTACTTGCGCAAACCCCGCAGGAGATGGTCCCGCTCTGTAATCACTGTTTGCTTCTGGTCAGTAGCACTTGGTTTCCTCATCGCTGAGAACACTGTTGCAACCAGAGATACATGCATGCATTTCATGATGAAGAGAATCAAGCCTCTGACCTTCCCAAGCTCCTGTTCTTTAGCAGCGCCGATGGTGACAAACCCATTTGCTCTTCTTGTTCCAAGCAATTCCTGATTCTTTGATAAAATACATCTCTTTTTGAATCACAGTATGGAATTGCAGCCTGTGCTCTGGTATTTATGGCTTTTCCCGTCCTTCCCTGAGTCAGCGGTACCCACTGCACATATCCATCAGCTTCAACCTCTTCGTTAGTTCATCTGTTTGAAAGATTTAGTGAAAAAGCCTTAAGATAACACAGCGTCGTCTCTGGGAGTGTAAGTGATGTGAGTAATGAACCGTTCCATAAATCATCTTTATTTGCACAGCTGGATGGGACTTGAAGGAACCGGGTCAAAAAGACAAGTACATGTCTTCACCTTTGCCTGAGTCAAAGCGCCTAAGGCCAGACTGCAGCTTCACCTGACACAGCTTTCATCATGCTGCCTTGCAGAGCTTGTCTGGTTAGAAAAGCTCTCATGGTTCCACAGCATTACTGCTCCCCATTGCAACAGTGCTGTGTCACTGGACTCCTACTTTGTCTGTCAAGACTCTCTGTTATGTCTAGATGTTAATGCCAACAGAAAGCTGGAGTTGTCTGTCTTTGCTGACTGTGTGTCTTGCCATAACTCTGTGTGTGTGCTTTGCATGTTTAGGAGGAGCTAAACTGAGCATATCTGCAGGAGGATGTGGTGTGGCAACGCTCACTCCAAATACTCATCACCACAAGTAGGACGTGGGGACCTGTGCAGATCTCTTTCAATGATGTACTGGATTCTTAAGGTGAAGGTGGGAAACAGAATGAAGCCGCTGCTAAAACCCTGCTCTGTCCTACCCCAAAGGCCAGTGGGAGCTGGGGAACTGTTCCTCTTCATTTTGGTGAGGTTTTGACCCGGACATCACCTATGGCTGGGGGAGAAGTGGAGAGTAGACGCATATGAGCAATGGGCAACCAAGTATGTCACTTCCTCTAGTGACTGAGCAGTGAATAAGGCCTCTGACCAGGGCATTCAGTGGCTGGATCCACACGTCTGCTGTTGTTTAGGGAGCTCTCACAGGAAGGCAGTTGCAGGTTTGTGGCAGGCTTTAGTTGGGAAGACTTCAGCCAAGCCTGTGAGTGTCTCTTCTGCTCTGCCACCACACCCAGCAGAAAACATCTGGTTTTTAACAAGCTTGCACTGCACATTTCCATATCTCCAGAATAAAATTGCATCCATGGATGGGGGAAGGAGGAAACGGAGTCTGAAACGAAGGCATCCGGGAAACCGCACAAAGGAGGCTCTGCAGCTAACATTGATCTTCTCAGCCCAAGCTGGAGCAGAAAGTCTTGCTCCAAGTGCAGAAACTGGAAACGGCCTGTGCTGTTTCACTTTAATGCATGTGAGCATCAGCACGAATCAAGGACAGGAAACAAGCTGCCAAATGGGGCTCCAAAGTCTCCTAAAGGAAAGCCAGGGCAGATTCTCCTCACACCTCTGGTCTAACGCAAGAGCAGCTGAAGTCAGTGGGTTTCGGTGGATGAGGCCTTGACCACAATGGGCTTTGAATTGCGTTTCCAGAAGGATTTGCAGAAGGGCAGCTCCAGCAATTTCAGCACTGTGTCCTCCTAAATGAGTGCAAAATCAGGCCTAATGATGGAAACTTTCCTAAGCAAGCTGATACTGCAGAGCCTCCTAAACACAGAAGTAGAGGGATAATGATGGTAATGAAATAAGAGCCATCCTAAAGGCATGATCCAGACTGTGACCGGTTTCATCCGGTCCTTTCTGCCTGCTCTTCACCCTGAATGACTGCAATTCCTTTTAAAAAGGGAATGTACCTGGAAAGTACCTTGTATGTGGTGGTCATATGGAACGTTTGTAAAGGAAGGTGAGACTTCTTTGAGTGTCGTATACCCCAGGATCTAGGTGAGTTGCTCAAATAAAAGACTTTGTGTGAGAAGGGCGCTGAGGTACCCCTGAGATGGGCCATGCTTGAGGGCTCTCCGTATCCCCCATAAAACCTACAGCACATGAGAAGTGGCTCTGTTCCAGAGCAATAGGAGATGACTGCAAGAAGCACTTCATGCTCCTCTATCTCACTCAGGATTGTGCTTAGTTCAGGAGTTACGCTGGGATCCTCAGGTACCTGATTTCTCCTTAAGGAAAGGAGATGAAGCGAAGGAAGAAGAGAGTGAATGACGGCAGCAAAGCAAAAGGAAAGGAGGTTCTTAGCAGAATGTTTTCTCAGGTGTAAGGAAGGGTAAGACTGTTCCTAGCCAAAGACATCAAAGGCAGGGAGCCCCCTCCCCAAGCTGTTGGGCTGGTTGGGTTTGGTTGGGCTTGGCTCAGCAGCTGGGGAGTGACTCAGAGGGACAGGGAGCAGTGTTTTGATGTGTAATCCGGAATGGGTAGGAGCCTTTGTTTGGGAACCTTTGCAACTCCCTAAGTGAGTTCATCCCAGTGAGGTCAGTGGCTAAAACGTATCAGAGACAGGTGAAGAAATCACCCTGACCTTTTAACACTTGTGTTTTTAAACACTTCTTTAGTACTGCTGGGATTAGTCCTCTGCTGGGTCTGCTCTCAGCTTGCTCCTCTTACCAGCAAGAGGATGCTCAACGCAATCAAATGGCTTTGTGGTACCACAGTGGCGAATCCAGGACCCTTTTCCACAGACATCCTGCATGACTCAAGTCCTTCCATCTGAGACCCTCCTTTGTCACCTGGCAACACCTGCGGTGTCCCCAGAGAAGGGACTTGCCTGGGTGTCTGCAGTCCTTGTGCTTACAAGTTACTGCAGAGCCAAGAATAAATCACAGCACATTGCTCAATTATTATACCCCACAAATGTGCGTGGTTGGGAAGGGAATTTCTCTCCCACGTGCAACAGAGGGAGATCGGTTTGTGCAGGAGATTGGACGACACAGCTTCTCCATGAGCAGGGAAAAGACAGCAACACAGAAGACCTCCTTATCCCTACATCCCTTTGACTGAAGGACAGGGACCGACGGCGCTTGGAGGGAGATGAAGACTTTTTAAGCATGGGGCTGCGATTTGGAGCACTTTGATGTTGCATGGGCTAATGAAGAGAACAGTCTGTCCTGGAAAATGGGAAGTCGGGGTGGGACTGCTGGCTCTCGATGACCTGTTGCGTAGCACTGGCTAATTTGCCCATTGTCTCTCCCGTCTATTTAAATCCGAAGCTCTTGGGGGCACCATATGTATTTACACAATGGGGCCATGATTTCCACAGTGCTCGTGCTAATTATCCAACACAAATAATTAATGGATGGAACAAGTTCTGGCTCCAGGGTTGAGCTTCAAACCACCTGCCCTACTTATGACTTGGGGCCAATTTGATTGCAGCAGAGTGAGCACAATGCTGTGAAGAAAACCCAGCAGATGATTGAAAGCTCTGCGAAAGAGAAAGGCTCAATATCCACTAATCCCCAACCCCATCAGCCTTTTCCTTCACCTGGGCTGACTGCATCCTCCTATAACTGCAAAATGCAAAGACTTGACTCAAACACCAAAACCTTAATGCTATTAAACCACTGCTGGATATTACTGTGTTGCAAGACTAAGAGTGGCAGCAGCAAGCTCCTGGCTCGATGCCATCACTTTATTACTTATTACTTATTTTTATATAGCCTTTGGCATGGCAAGAAGTCCTTCTTTAATTATAAACAGGAATGAAGAAGCCACAAGAGGAAATCATACAGTATTGTAGCCGGATAACTGGTACTGCGCTGATTACACAGGGGCTCTTATCAAAGCTGACACAGTGCTGGGGCTGTGCAGATATTGTGCTGGAAGCCACAGGCTGTGCGTGGGAGAGAGCCTCGGAGCGGACGTAGGAGCAGTGTAATTCTGCTGAATTGAATTCTCCATGGGGAACGGTTTTGTTTCCTTTTTCTCCCTTGCTCCCTCTCTCCCCCTGCATTAAGGAAATAGGGGAAGAGTGGAGGCAAGTCCTGGGAGACGGGGAAATAAGATAAATGTGTAACCTTTCCACTTCTTCCAGCATGGTGCCGGGGGAGGAGAAATCTCAGCTCCACACAGGGATGAGCTATGGATAATGGCAGTTGTTCGTGGAGCCAGGAGAAAACTCTTGGTTCTCGTTTAAGCCTCTCCCAAGCAAATCCTGTGGGCACCTGCAGGTTTTCAACCCCCCCCCTTTATTCTGTGTGGATCTGTATCAGCCAGAAGAGGCCTATTGAGCTTCATTGTCTTGTTCTTCCTCTCACTTCCCACTCCTGGTTATTTCTCCTCATTGAAGGTCCATAAATAATGGTGT
Organism: Amazona ochrocephala; assembly: GCA_039720435.1. Taxonomy (NCBI): domain Eukaryota; kingdom Metazoa; phylum Chordata; class Aves; order Psittaciformes; family Psittacidae; genus Amazona; species Amazona ochrocephala. The sequence goes on along the minus strand of CM077898.1, from coordinate 795,553 downwards.
CAGAGCCGCAGACATCTCCCAACCCTTTCCAAAAGCCCCAGACACCATCTATGCTGATTGAAGCCAAACACTGTGGAGGGTTGGTGATGCTTTCATTGCCTACGATCTATAAAGGAATAGAAAGCCAGAACGCAGTTTTATTGTGTCCAAAGGGGATTCAGATCAAGGGGGTTGGATGTGCTTCCTCATCTTTCTTTGCTCCGAGTACTCCTTCCTTAACACAAAGTAGATAATTTACTAGTGATTCGGGTGATAATGTGGAGCCAAATTCTTGGTGGTTTCCTTCACTTAGTTCCCTCTGCAGAGAACTGTGTTCTGGTGACATTTCAGCGCTGTCAAATGAAGTCACAGACAGCTCCTGCTGAGAGCAAGCGCTCCCGCTGCTGCACCTGGGAATTCCATCGGCTCAGGAGGACCATCGGGATGGAACAGAAACACCAGGTAGGAGAAAATCCTCCTGAGACTGAATGTGGTGGTGGAGAAGGGATGGGTGAAGCACCTGGTTCCCAATGGGAGGATTTCAGCAGCTCGGCCCTTCCTCCACATCATTACAAAGACATTAGTTCTGCGATTTTTTCCCTCTCATCCTCTTTAGCATGGGGACAAGGCAAGGCCAGGCAGAGATTCTCCTGTAGGGAACAAAGTGGGCACAGAACAAGGGGGAATTTCCATTGCGCCCCTGGCTCTGGCATGACACTGGGATGAAGGAAATCTGTTCCGTTTCAAAGCCTTCTGTCCAGAGGTTGAAGCACAACTTCCACTAGGACAGGAGGACATGTTCACCTGGGCAGCACCGAGCCCATCATCTCCATTGAGGAGCACCGAGCCCAAGCCATGGCAGTGTCAGGAAAGAATCCCAACTCCAGGATCGGTGTGATGGCTCAACAGCCCAGAGCAGTGTCTATGTGCGTTTACCTAAATACTGAACCATTTTCCCATTTCTGCTCCTCTTGGACTGTCCTCCCCTAGCAAAGAGGGATGTTGCAGCATTTGGGATGTGGAGGAGGGAATAAGGGGAGAGGAGGTGGAGCAATCCAGAGGGCTCAGCACCAGAGGCTGGAGTCAGGAGCTGTAATAGCACCTCGGGCTGAGTCCATTACCCTGGACCACAGCTTGTGATTTGCACCCTGAGGGCATCAGGTACCCTCTTTGCTGTTGTTCAGATGATGCAGAGCAAAGCAGCTCAGGCTTGGTGTCATCTCTTTCCTCCTGACACAGACCCTCTGTTAGGGCTTTTGTATTGCTACTTTTACCAATGATTTCATAGAATCCTGAAACATGAGGTTGGAAAGGATCTCAAGCATCATCTGGTCCAACCTCTGTAGACAAAGCATGACCTAGATGGCCCAGCACCCTGTCCAGCCCAGTCTTCAGTGTCCAGCATTTTGGAGATTATTCCAACGCTTGATTGTTCCCATTGAGAAAAACTTCCCTTGGTTTCTTTCCAACCTCCCAGCATCAGTACAGATGTAGTGATGGGACTGGGTCCCAAAACTCCTCTTTTTCTCCAATCTTTCTTTTCCAAGGGGATGAAGGGTGTATGGAAAACATCCCACAGTGATCCCTTGCGAGGCTGGGAGCTGGAACTGGAGCTCTCAGTCCCGCACAGTGGGATGCTGTGAAGCTCAGCAGTGCTGGTAGTGCCTAACAAGCAGAAATCAGGCGTGCTGCGGGGAGCGTTGTGTGGCAGGGCTTTATGTAACGTGGGAGAATAGGGGAGCCCAGTGTCTGAGGAGGGAAAATTGCTTATTCCATAATGACTGTTCCGCTGCCTGGTACAGAGTGGAATAATTAGGGTTTCTTTTCTCTTTAATTAGAAAATGGCAAACATAGATTAATCAATTACAAATGCCTCTTTATACTGCAGTGCACTGCAATTAACATTACTTAAATGTGTTAACAAAGTAGGAGGCCTGTATTTGTAAAGCAACTTCTTACTGCTCTTTCTTCCCCCGGATTCCCGGCTCCCAACATGTCTGAACCCTTTCCGTTTTCCCTTTCTGCTCTTGCCCCTGCTCCTTCTGCAGAGATTTAACAGCCCGAGATGAGACTTGTAAACCATTCTGTGCCACATAGTGTTAGTGAAACTGCTCTTTCCAAAACAGCCCTTTTTGCCAGGCTCGGAGGGCTGGAGGAATGAACCCAGGGGAAGAAGTGGAATCGCCACATTCACTGGGGTCACACACTACAATAGCAGAGTAAAATCCAGGAAATACAATAACTTGATTCATTACTTGTTTCTTATGCCGCTGCCAAAAGCGTGATTAAGTCACAAAGAGTTCGATTAGGGACACTTGGTAACAAAACCCCAGCTCCATTGACACGGTCTATGTTCAGAGTACATCTAGTGCTTGTGCTCGCTGCTACAGACCTCTTCCTCATTCGGCCTTTAATAGCCTGCACCACAAAAGTCTTGGAGGACTGCAGAAGGGAGGGCCAGGGGAAGGCTGGGGGGAGGAAGCTGCCTGCATTCAAGGGCACGAATGAAGCAGCAGCAGCACAGAATGCTCTGGGTGGCTGCTGCTCTGCGCCCCAAGGATGCTGCCTGCGGGGTTTGCCTCTGCGGGTGCTCACCTGCGCCCGAGGCTGGACCAGGGCTGGGAGCGGAGCCCGTGCCTCCATGCATTGCTGCCACCTATTGGGAGGAATCGGCTCGCTCTCACCCCGATTCCCGAGCAGAGCCGCGTTTCGGGAAGAGCGTGGGGCTTCCAGCCCCAGCCGCTCTTAGCGTGTCGGTGTTACCGTGCCACGATGAGGGTTCGTCAGTCCGCGCCGTGTTAGGGCATACCCTGTCCACACACATTGTGTTCATCACGACATGGAGCTCATGGAAAACAAGTTCTGCTGTTAGGTCACATCTTTGTCCAAGTGAAGACCAAGGCAGGGTTCAGCGTTTCGGGTACTGCTGATGGATGCAGTGCATTGCTGCGGTTTGCGATGATCACTCTAGCTCATGTAGGTGGAAGGGGGGTTCATGGTGATGCAAACATGAGCATCCCCATCTTGCCAAGAGAATCCTATTCTCCAAGAGGTGTTGGAGACAGATTGTCCCCTTTTGTACTGCCCTTAGTGGTGGCTGCTCTTTTCAGGGGTGATGGGCACTGCATCAAGTGGAACAGATGCTCCTTCCCAGCAGCATCTCTCAGAGACAAGCCAAATGGAGCAGCAGCATTCTGCTCAGTGACCTGACTGCCCAAATCTGCCCTACCCAATGGGAGAACACCTACAGTCATGTATGGAGAGATCTTCCCCACTGTGGGTGGCTTCTGGTGAAGGAGATGGACTCTCCAGAGCCCAAATGTTGGTAGAAAGCAGGGGCCCCTGTGCTGTGCTGCGCTGCAAGCCAGCCCTTAGGATGTGCTTGGTTTCCACCTGATCGTAAAGCTAAGTGCACCCTGAGCTACCTGCTGAACCTGGTAGTCCCCAAGGAGGAGCCCTGCTGTCCCTCTGTATAGTCCTCTTTGTTTAACAAGCCATGATGTGCTCAGTCTGAGATGCAGCTGATTCGGCTCCTCACTATCAAGTGTGTGGTTTCAATTTGGGATGTTTCTGGCCATCCTCCCGGGAGAGATGCTTTGAACTGGAGCAGCGGTATGTGGCTCACCACAGCTCTGCTGCCGCAAGAGTCACCGAGCCTTTGAGAGCAGAGCAGAGCTCAGAGCTGCCTCCCTGCTCCTTTCATGCTGTTGTGTTGCGAGGGACCACAGCAACACGCTGGGTGGGAGGCCAAAGAGCTGATATCGGCTGGCTCGGGACTAAAGTGTGTGTGGGAGCAGTTGTGTCTTCTGTGTTCAAGGATGCGAAGGCAAAGAGCTTTGTTCGAATGTCACCAATGATGATCGTGGAATTGATAAGGCCGAGGCAGCTGGTGCTTCACAGAGCAATGGGGAGTGCTGGCATGGAGGGAAGGAGGCCAGGAGCTGGAATACCGAGGTGGTGTTCCCGCTTTGGAAGAAAAGGAGATGCAGTGATTCAATAGGAGTGACTGGGAATGAGGCACTGGGGCTGTTTGTGCCTCTAGGATTTTGATCTACTGGCGGACAGTCAGGGCTGCCATGCTCCTCACTGTATTCTGATTACATCTGTGCATCACTTTTCCACTCAGTGGGATGAGGACAGAAGGCTTCCCCTTGGGAAAAAAGGTTGAGGAGCATCATTAATGAAGTAAAATCGAGTGCTAGAGGCAGAAAATATATTGTCCTTGGAGACAATACTCTATCCTTTGTAGTCGCTGTGTTCACACAGGTTAAGATTAACTTGTCAGTGGGGCTTGTGTTTATCCCCTTAGAAAGAGCAAGGCAAACGGAATCAACACATGCATTTAAGGAGGGTAAAACCCAAGTTTACTGCGTGTTCAGCAGGAACATGTGCTCCCCATCTCATATAGCTTATGTATGTTTAAGTAGCTGCTTAGTGTGCATTTCTATAAGAACTTAATTGGCAATGGGTTATGCTCGGGGAGATTAACTTTGCAGTGTTGAATGCTTTCAATTTCCTGGAATCACGTTCAAGGCCCTAACTCCTGGTTAGGCCTCTTTTATTCAACACAACCAACAAAAAGAGGGGCTATTGGACATAAAATCTCTTGAAGATGCTTGAAGATGGGAAGGGCTGGATCTGAGCAGCAGAGCCTGGGAAGTGGCAATCACGGCTTCGGAATAGGGGCATTTTCCGGCATGGTGAGCTGAAAATCTGTGTTTCTTAAACAGGAAACGTTTACTGAAGGAATAACTCACATCCAACCAACATAAATAGCCTTGCACATAGCTTGAGTTCCAGCCCCGTCTGCTTTGTTTACCAGGAATTTGTCAGACAACTGTCTAGGGCTCCAATATAACCCATGGAGGCTTCAGGCAGCTCCGTAATGGATTGCAAGGAAAGCTTTATGCGAGGCATCCCTTGCCCAGAGCTCCGCAGCCCGGCCCGGTGCTGCTTGTTTCCAGCTGAAAAACTCCCCTGATTTAGCAACTTGCAAAAGTGATGTGCAAGAACCAATTCCTGATGCCTCCGAGGTCAACTGGAGAGTCCTTGGTGGTCCCCTGGCCCTGTGCGTGCTATCACCAGCTCCTGTCCCATTGATAGAGGCAAATAGTGCAGAGTGCAGCTCGCCGGTGCAGTAAATTGGCACTGATTGTAGGGCTGGAGAAGAGAAGGCTCCTTAAGAGGAGACCTTAGAGCAGCTCCGGTGCCTAAAGGGGCTCCAGGAAACCTGGAGAGGGGCTTTGGACAGGGACCTGTAGGGACAAGCCAAGGGGAATGGCTTTAACCTGCCAGAGGAGAGACTGAGATGAGCTCTTAGGCAGAAGCTCTTCCCTGTGAGGGTGCTGAGGCCCTGGCACAGGGTGCCCAGAGAAGCTGTGGCTGCCCCATCCCTGGCAGTGTTCAAGGCCAGGCTGGACACAGGGGCTTGGAGCAAGCTGCTCCAGTGGAAGGTGTCCCTGCCCGTGGCGGGGGTTGGAGCTTTAAGGTCCTTTCCAACCCGAACCAGTCTGGGATTCAGTGAAGCCTGTAGATTTTAAGCCATTTATTCTGATGAGGACACATGTTTAGAGCTATCCATAGGTGTTAGGATGCGTTTTACTGCTGTTGGATTGCAGGCATCCACTCCACCCTCCCCAAGACAAGTGATTGTAGACTCACAGACTGGTTTGTATTGGAATGGACCTTAAAGCTCCTCCAGTTCCAACCCCCTGCCACGGGCAGGGACACCTTCCACTGGAGCAGGTCATGTCTGTTATAACGAGGAGAAGCCTCTTCCCATGCAGGTAAAGACCCAGTGGATAAATGCGGGCAGGGAGCAGGGCTGCCTGGACGCTGAGGCTGGTTTTGCTTTGCAGGCAGAAATGTGTAACAAGTGCAGCTCTATTCAAGCTGTTTTAATGAGGAAGCTGAGGCTAAAAGCCTGCCGGGGGTCTGGGAAGGCAGGCACAGGCCTGGCACATCCTTTGAACCGTTTGGACCAGCAACTGCAATGTATTGAAACCGTTAGATATGAAACTCCAGCCTTTCTTCCTCCCTCCCTCCCCCTTTTCAATTACCAGTTGGTCCCCAGGCTAGCAGCCTGCTGATTCACTCCCAGTGGCCATACAGCTGATGCTTCACAAAGTCTCTGTGTTAATCTAATCCCTAAATAGCTCTGGACACCATCACAGTCACAGCAGCGATTTCGGTTCCAAAGTGTAATGTTATTCCTGTAACCTCTGAGAAGCCAATGGGTTCCTGGAGGCGTTGGGCAGCTCGGATGGAAAGGGGCTATTGTAAACCCAATTTAACCCGCCCTTCGGTATGGACAGGGCATGACCCAAAGGCTGCTGAAGTCAGGGAGGCTTTGGGAGAGCTCGGAGCGGGCTTCTGGAGCAGGGCTGGCGCAGGCTATTCTCAGTTTGTGTCTATATATTTAGATGGGATTCTGTGTGCCTCTATTAGGCCCTTTCGCTGCTGCTCGGATCCGGAGGAGCTGAACAACTCTGCATTCTTTGCATCCTTGCCCAAATGTGCACTTTTATTCCCGGAAGCCGTGCTGAAGCGCATTGCTGGTGCGGAGGGAATGATTGTGCAGATTCTGCTGTGCGAGCTGGCTGCCTGGTGGCATTGTACACGAAAATAACCAAAACTCCAGCCTATATTTAGAACTGGAGCGCTCGCGAAAGCTTCCTGCCTTGATTTCCCTACCTCCCCCTGCTTATTGTTCCCTGCTTTGGGCTACGCTGTTGCTTCAGGAGGAGCCCCAAGTGCATACCTGCCCCAGAGGGAAAGCATTCCGACCTCTGTGATGTGAACTCCTATCTGAGGCCGTTGCATCCATACCGTCTTTAAGTGCTGTGAATTGTCCAGCCTCCGTCTTGTAGCTCCCCTGAATCCACGGTGAGCGGTTCCAAGTGAGACCTTGCTTCTTGCCTGTGATCTTTGCAAGAGATCTAAGCAGTTTTCACTTCTTATTCCAGGCCCTTTTCTCTCTCCTGAGCCCTCTGTGGTACGCAGGAGGCTTTCAGCATAGCTCTGAAATCCCTCGAAATAATACCTGCAGATACCTGCCATCCACCTTAAGACGTTCTCCGCTAGAAGAGACAATCTCAGCTGAGAAATGAGGAGCTTCCTGGTATGAGATTGCTAAAAGCTTTTCAAAGCTTTGGTAAGCTCTTTGGATTAGCTGTTCAGTAGCTATTACAGTGGTTGCTGTGGAGCAATTGTCTTGATCTGGGGCGGACTGGCCACCAGCCAACCTCGTCCTGTAGCCCCTGTGATAGTTCCCTGCCTACAGCAACATCTGAGATTCCAAAGCCTTGCTCCTGGATCAAAAGCATGGATAGTGCTGTGACAGACAGGATATACAGGGGGGGAGACTGAGAGTTTCCAAACTTGCCAAAAGATGGAAGAGTGAGGATAAAAATGATGGCAGAGCCCCTGCGGTCCTGCGGACCAGTGTTCTGGATAGTGCTGTTGGATTCCAGTTTTCCCAGGCTTTATCCAGCCGTGTCTTCAATATCACAAGGGATTAAGCTTCAAATTACTCATGTAGCTTGTCCAGCCAGGTCTTAAGTACTTAGATCCTACATAAGTGATCAGTGAGCGGCTGGATGCTGCCGCAGTGGGTACATACAGGGGTCCTGAGCAGTGGTGGCTGGAGATGGAGACACCCGTCCTGGTCCCCTCAGTGGGAAGGCAGCTGGCAGGAAACAGGCCCCTTCCTCAGGGTACAAATAAGTATTTCCTTGAGCACAGGGATTAACAAAGCCTGGTTTCCCACAGACTCGGCTCTTGTGGGCAGTTGCTAATTGCCATTGAAGCTTTTCCCACAAGAGGGGCATTTGACGTCTCCCCCCTTCTTCCCTCCCTGGAGTTTCTGGGATCCAGTGAGGGGAGACGAGATGCTGTAGGGTTTGAGTGGGGTTTAGGGTTGTCTTCTAACAGCTTACTTTTGACAAAGGTGATGGGGAGCTCTGAGGCATTTATGCCCCTGTCAGATGCAGCTGAAGGTGCTCAGAGATGCTCACAGATGGGCACACATCCATACGGGTACAGTTGGTATAATGTCCCCTGATTATCGCAGGCTTCATGAGCTTCATTGGGGTTTGATTAACTTGGAGCTTTGGAAGGTTTTGTGGTTTGTGGGTTGGGCTTTTTTGCTTCGTGGTGGAGTTTTGGCTTAGGTAGAGCCCAGGCCTGAACTTCTCAATGAGAAGCAATGCAAGGTTAAACTCTGCTGTCTTGAAATGAGGACTGTGGGTGTTGTGACTTGCTTCGTACAGGCAGAGCAGGACCAAAGTCCTGATTTGTGGATTGCGAGCTAGCTGGGATGCTCATTTCTTGCTATTGGCCGTCCACTTGTGGATCTGTATCAGTTTCCCTACTGTTACATGGAGATAAAAGATCTCCTTTGTTCTATTTAAAATTAAAACCATGGGCTAAAACAGTAGAGCTCCCCAGACAAAGGCTCTTGGTGTTTGTGATGGACAAAGCTGCTGCGCTGGGATATGTAAACTAGGAGTCTCTCCCAAAGCCCTTCAATGTGCTGGCTTGAACTAGGGCGAATTCCCGGTTCATATAAGGCCTTTAGCATGCTTCTCCTTATGGCCGCGCACCAGGAAAGTGACAATTAGAAAAGACAATCAATTTGTGGCTGCTCTGCTTTCAGTTTCCATCTGATGCGACTGCAATCTGGAAGACAAATCTCAATTTAGGACTACAAAGGGGTTGTTCTCTCAGAAGATAACACGCTGCTGGCCGTGACAATTGATTGTCCTGTTTAGTGATGTCTCTACTTTCCCATAGCTGGTTCAGAAGGAGCTGCTGCAAAGCGAGCTGAATCGGGGTTGGGGATGCTGTGATTGCTGCTGAGAGGAGCAATAATTCTCCCACCTCTGCTCCTTACACCCTTGTAAGCTCCCTGAAGCTCACCTATTTGCCCGGACATGATATGGGTGTTTGAAACTGTTCTGTACAATCTGCTTTCCTCTCCCTTTAATGAATGGTATGAAAAAGGCAAAAATGCCTGTTTTAGGAGGTGACCACTGGAGCTGGGATCTGTTCTGTGTTGGTGTGTGCCCAGTTAGGAAATGGGTGCAGGTGAAAGTTCTCATGGCAAATACAGAAAGCATGTCGGCACAGGCCAAGGGGAATGGCTTTAACTGCCAGAGGGGAGATTGAGATGGGCTCTTAGGCAGAAGCTCTTCCCTGTGAGGGTGCTGAGGCGCTGGCACAGGGTGCCCAGAGAAGCTGTGGCTGCCCCATCCCTGGCAGTGTTCAAGGCCAGGTTGGACACAGGGCTTGGAGCAAGCTGCTCCAGTGGAAGGTGTCCCTGCCCATGGAGCTGGATGAGCTTTAAGGTCCCTTCCAACACAAAGCATCCTAAGATCAGGTCCTTCTCTGTTTCACTGGTTACGGCACTAGCACGAGAGCTTGGAGCAGCTGTCAGATATTTATGAAGCCCTTTTCCTCTCCTATTTTAAGATCAGTTTTGATCAAAAAGAGGGTGTGGGGATGGGGAGGGGGAAGAAATCATCTTGAAAACCACAATACGTTATTCAGAGCTCCCTGCTGCTTTTTCCTGCTCCTTTGCAGAAGCCGGTGCGAGGTCCAGCGACGAAACGCGCTGTTCCAATGGAACCTGCTGTAGGAGATGGCAAGCAGAGGACCGGAGATGCTGACTTGTTCTCTACAAAACTCAGCCCTTCTCCCTGCCCAAACTGTGCTGTCAAGTTAATCATCATCTCCCTTGGCGGCCAACCGCAGTCAACTTCAGCCGGACAACACACGGAACTCCTCACAGCACTACTTACTTACCAGTGTTGAGGGCTTAACATCCAAAGCAGCAGATGGGGAGGATAGCATGAGTTCTAGAGGGTGGCAAGCAGAGCAGGGCTGGGAACAAGCTGTTCAAGGCCTGTTTCCACTTGGATTTAACCTTCCATCTGAACTGAGGTAACACTATGCTCGCTTCCAGCTCGGGGTGCTTTGCATCACTAGTAGGACTTAATAGGGGTAAAGCACGGCAGAGGAAGCTGCACCATTAATCTCTGCACAGGCTTGGAAAGAAGTGTGCAGCGCTGCCTTTCCCTCCAGTTACTGTAATGAATGTGAAGTTTCCAAAGGAAATGAAGCAAAATCCTTGTGGTTGAGTTCACAGTGAGTGAGTTTATGGGGATATCTTCTGGGACCATCACTGGGGCAATGGTTGCTGTCAGGAGACCTGAAAGGATGAGAGTGGCTGTATTCCTGATGGGAATCTCAGAGAAACGCAGCAAACTGCCATGGTTTTCCTGTGACAGCAGGTCCCGCAGATGGGTATTGCTGTGCCTAGCCCAGACTGCCCCAGATAAAATGGCTTCAAGCACCCTTCAGCCTCTGCAGTCCTGGGGTTGCTTTGGCTGCAACCCACCCTGTGGCACAGAGACCAGAGGCTGTAATCCCCGAGGGAGCTTCCCATTTGCTTCTCTATGTTTTGCTCACTTCGCTCCCCTTAGCTAACAAGGCGCTGTGTTGTTTAGGCCTTGGCAATGAACAGTTTATCCCTGACAGTATCCTACCTCCTGAAAAATCACAGCGAAGGAATGATTCTCGCGTTGAACGTCCTTGTCGGGGCGGTAAACAAAGGTCCAATGCACTCGCTGTAGGATCTGTGACTTGGTAGGGTCATAAAGGGTAAAACTACACCACGATGCTCTTGCAACACAGATCCCGGTGACTATTGGCTAGGAAAGTTTCTCAAGCGTGGAGTGAGGAGCTGCCGGCTCCTTCCTTTCCCCTCTGTGAAAGAGCTGCTGTGCAGATTGCAATGCACAGTGCTGCCTGATTCCTGCTCGCCTTATTTCACACCTCGGGCTGAGGTCACCCTGCAAGGGGCTGAGCAGGGAATGCTCTGTAAGAGGGGGAAGCTCTCCCCAAGGATTCGTCCACAGCACACACACAAAAAAGCAGATTCATGATTCATGGAGGCTCTGGCCATAGATCTTGCACAGAAATGCTTGGCAGCTTTAGAGAATAGCTGCGTTTATTTTAACCTTTAAGAATGACACCAATTTCACAGCTGTTAATGCTATGTGGCTCCTACGCTTTCCAATGCAAATTACACATGAAGGGCTAATGCATTTTGATGAAGGGGGGGAGAGGCAGAATCTCCATATTAATGTGCCAATAGCTTTGTTCTGAAGTGTTTAATTTTATGCTTTAATGAGAGATCCTCTTTCTGGTTAAGGCAAGCCTTTGCAAGAAACTCTTTAGGTATTTGCTAGTGTCATCAGGCTCTGGAGAAGGGGGAGGGAAATACTTCTTACACGTGCGGAATGGGGGGTGCCTCTATGGCAAAGGCTGTTGTGGTGGGAGTCCCACTTGGATGGGGGAGTCTCTTAGTAAAGAGACCCTCGCAATGGGGTTTGGGATTAACTCTTGCTGCAGCCGAAAGGATTGGGGGTCTTGGATCAACGGGGTGGAGGGTGGATGAGGTGGGGGTCCAACCATTGTTAAACTTGGGGGGCTTCCTCCCTCTCTTCATCAGTGCCAGCATCTCTGAGCTCTGTTGGCTTTGACTTCAGGTGAGCAGCCCTGTCACTGTGTGCAGAAGCCTGGCGTTCCATCCCCATGTACATCCTCCAGAATCCATTACTCATCGGCGTGATTTGGGATAACCTGCCAAAGCACATTGCCGGGTGTAAATGCAACTTCCTCACCTCCATGGGCCACGTCCTGTTTCTGTAACTCCTTTTGGCTGGTGCTTCGGGGCTGGGGCTGGGGCTGGCACATCTACCTGCCGAATGGAAGGATTAAAGAGCCTCTGACTCTGTTTTTCAGGTGCAAATCCAGTCCAAGCCAGGGATATCCATGTTTGGTTAGAGTGGAGTAAAGCTGCCAGCCTGCTACAGCAATGCCTTTAAAGGCCTGTTTCACCTTCCACACATGAGGATTTTCAGCGCCTGCATCAGGCCAAGGTACCACGAATGGAGTGCTGAAAGCTCTTTATGTATCTGCTACGTGATGCGCATTTGGTTTTAATCAAAACCCCACTGAAAGAGGCAGTCAGGATTTGCAGCATAGGATTACGAGTAATACCGGGTTGTTATTAGTAATCACTTTTCATCATACATTGCATTTACAAGACACGAAACAACCCCAGCAGAAATCTATTGAAATACGTAATTCCTTCTATTAGAAAATAAAGCCCTGGCGTTGTGTGAAGTGAATAAATCATGTAGCGGAGTAAAATGAGAAGACCTTTAACTTCCTTCCTTTATGTTTCTGATTAACTCAAAGCCAATAGAAGGCAACAGTCGTAACCTCCTGTTGGGCATTAAACAATTGCACCTTAAACACAGAGCGGGCGCGATGCAGTCCAACCTCTCCTGCCTTTTTGCATGTGAACCAGAGATAACCAATCTCTTTGTTGAATGAGAAGATTCTAAGCAGGGTTTTGCTGTTGTTGTTGACAGGTTTCTAGAGCGAAGGCCAAAGCCTGTAGATGGATCCAAGCGGCTGTGTCGGGGCAGACACCCAGGTAACTCCTCAATTGTATCCTGCCTTTTAGAACAAGTTCTGACATCACTTGCACCGGTGCAGCCAGGGTTATTCATTTGGGCTAAGCAAATTAAAAGGTTCTGCTTAGCCTCTCCCTTACTTTGCTTTCATACTGTCAGTGTAATTGAAGCTACTCCTGGTTTATAACTCTACGCTGGGGATTGCATCCAGACAGCATGTAGTGACGCATCGCAGTAATGGTGCAGATGAAGGGCTCATATTGAATTCGGTGGTTATACTAATGTACACCTGCTGAGGAGCTGGTCCAGCGGGATGGATGTGTGCAGGCGGCTGGCGAGCTGTCAAGGCCTCGAGACAGCGCAGGTTTGAGCCTTACAACATGTTTCCCACCTGGAAGTTGTGGCAAGGAAGGAGCAGGGTGCCCGGCAATGCCAACTCCCACAGCCCTACATAGATGCAGCAGTGCGAGGGGCTTGGTTGAGGTGTAAAAGCTGCCTTGAGGTGGAGGTGTTGTCTGCAATGTGCTGGGTAGAGGAGTGGGTGACAGTGGCTCAGCTGGAGTCCTGCATCCAGCTCTGGGGGACATGGAGCTGTTGGAGTGAGGCCATGGAGACGCTGCAAGGGCTGGAGCAGCTCTGCTCTGGAGCCAGGCTGAGAGAGCTGGGCTGGGGCAGCCTGGAGAAGAGAAGGTTCCTTAAGGGGAGACCTGAGAGCAGCTCCAGTGCCTGAAGGGGCTCCAGGAAACCTGGAGAGGGGCTTTGGACAAGGGATGTAGGGACAGGCCAAGGGGAATGGCTTTAAGCTGCCAGAGGAGAGACTGAGATGAGTTCTTAGGCAGAAGCTCTTCCCTGTGAGGGTGCTGAGGCGCTGGCACAGGGTGCCCAGAGAAGCTGTGGCTGCCCCATCCCTGGCAGTGCTCAAGGCCAGGTTGGACACAGGGGCTTGGAGCAAGCTGCTCCAGTGGAAGGGGTCCATGCCCGTGGCAGGGGGCTGGAGCTGGAGGAGCTTTAAGATCCCTTCAACCCAAACCACGCTGTGACTGCGCTCTGCCCCTCACAGGACATGGGTCCAGCTCCACTCGACCCCGGCCACCTGATGCTGCTCATCTCATCCCATCCATCCCTCCTGCGTCTCAGCAGTGCTCGGTGCAGCGTGCGGAGCGAGGAAGGGGGGGGGTGGCTGCGTACGTGTGTGCCACGGTGTCGCCGCCACGAGAGGAGGTTCCTTTGCTTGGAAGGAGCAGACGTGCAGGGACGGCCCAGCGGAGCGTTGCTAACTCCCGACGTGATGCAGTTGCTCACGTCCCTCCGGAGCGGAGCGAATGGAGGGGTCCTGTGCCGGCGAAGGGGGGCTGAAAGGTGGGCAGGGATCCAGTTACACAATGGCAGGGGGGGCCTCTGCCCTGCCAGCGGCTTCCAGCCAGGGAGCAGCTGAGCACAAAGCAGGGGGGGATTGACTTCAGGTTCCCTGCTTCTCTGTTTCTTCTTCTCTTTCATTTCCCCCCCTGTATTTCTTACTGAGGTTGGACACAAACCTCGACACCTTGGGAATAGGCGAACCGCGGCACAATAGCGCTCACTGTTCGCTTTAACGGGAGCTTTTGAATGGCGGTGGAAAGGAGGGGATGGTTCACTAACAGAGCCTTTCTTTTTTCTCTTTACACATATCAGCCAGGAAACAAACCCTTCTACTTCAGGGCAGCGCTTATCCTGTAAGGGAAGCTACAGGGAAATCTGTTCCAGCAGGTTATGCTGAGCCTTTAGTAGGGGTTTATTTATGGAGGGGGATTTTTCCTCTTCTGGTGAGATCCCTTTGGCATAGGCCTGCCTTATCCCTTAATGGGTATTCTTGCATCCCTATTCCCTCTAAAACACACCCCTGGAATGGGCAAACCACCAGTCTTTAAGCAATCCAATGATTCCTGTGCTGTTTCTGTTTTCCTCTGCCATCACATGGAGTGCAGGGTGGAAGTTACAGGGGGATTGCGGCGTTCCTGTTGCCTTCATTATGCAAAATGAGTAATGGAAATAGGCTCGGGTATCGAAGGACTCAAATGTCTGAGGCAGAAATCAGCTTGTACGAGTCTCCTGCCAAATTTGAGAGCAGCTCAGTGTGGGTCCATCACTCCTGAAGTCATTTTCCCCCTTCCTTTTCTTCCCAGGGTCTTTCTGGAGACCTGAAGTCTGATGTTATAACATCTGGATGTGTCCTGATCCAGTATATCGCACTGCGTTGTAGCGCCTCTTCCTGTTACCAAACTGAGCCTCATCTTACAGTTGATCTCCTGTTGTTGCTGTTGGGAATTAAAACAGGTTGCTTGGAAAACATGAAGCAGGTACATCTACTGAATGTATCCATCAAGGAGTAAATCAGCCCTGGAATAATGCTCTGGAAGGATTTTAGTATCTATAGGAGCTACTTGCCACTGATTTTGCCTTCCGCTTGGACTCGGATCACGATGCTCAAAGGGCAAGGGCAACCTGTTTTGTTTTGCGAGCTGCTTACAGTTCAGCTCGAGACATTGAAAAGAGCCGAGCAGGAGGAATGTTCACCTTGCGGGGGAAGGGGTGGAGGAATCAGGCTCCGAGTTTGAAAGTCGGTTCTGTGGAAAATGCGATGCTTCCACTCCAAAGAGGACTTAGATAGAAGGGTGATTCATCCCCCATTGAAGTCAATGCCAGCGTCGCTTTGGGTTTAATCAGAATCAAACCTTTGGGGATTATTCTCCCTTGCAAACTGGACCGATCCTTTTCAGGAGAGGAACCACAGCGCTTTTGGAGGGCTGCTCCTCTCTTCAGTTCTTTTTAATGGCTTCTTTTCTTCAATGCAGTCGGCTCAGTGGCACCGAGCCGCGTTGAAAGCCGAATCCCTCCTGTCTCAGTGCTTTGGGAACATCTGGCACAGCTGTTGTTTTGACCCCAAGGCAGGAGCACGACCTCACTCGTGTTCCCATTCCAATTGAAGCTGGCACCAGCTATGCCAACACGAACGGGGCTGTCGGCTCCTCTTTGGAAGCCGTCTGAGCTCAGGGATGGGGTGAGGAGCCAGAGTACTCCCATTGCTGTCAAACCAAGGCAAAGGGAAGACAGGGATGAGGTAAAGGAGTGGGCACTGCTTCTGGAGCTCCACTAAGGAAGAGGCTACTTGTGTTCTCTTTAAATTGCTTCCTTATTGAGTTTAAAGTTTAGCTGCCCATAAACCTGAATGATACCCTTGGGACGAGGGGGATTTGTGCCTCTACTTCCATGAGGTTTGTAGGAATGGTTCATCCAAATGGACCTTGTGCACATGGATGGATGTAGGAATCTGTTCAAGCTGCGTTTCTTTGCCTGGCACCACAGGGACAAGAGTATCTGTCCTTCGCTAGAGAAGATCGTGGGGATGGCTGAGTGAGACCAAGATCCCAAAGCAGCTCTCTTGTCTCTGATCCGTAATACAGATTTTGAACTGGTTTGGCTTATTCTAAGCTGCAGGAACTTACAGCTTTTTATCTGTAAGTCTCCTTTCTCTGTGCACCTTCCCAATTTCCTTTCAGCTCTAAGGCTTAATACTACTGCTTAGACTTTCATCCCTTAAATGCTCAGAGCCTCAGGTTGTCTCCGGTGTACAAGAGTATCAGTTCTCTAGTGTGTTAATCCTCATTATGTGCCTATTAAAATGAAGATGAAATCAAGCATTAGGGTGCCTCCTCCCGTTATGAAATCTGAAAAACAGGATTGAATTTGGGAGGGTGGGGGGGTGGGGGGAGGAAAACCACCAAACACCTCAAATATTGGTTCTTGAGCTTCACTGGGAATAAGCAGCAG
This sequence comes from Amazona ochrocephala, assembly GCA_039720435.1. NCBI lineage: Eukaryota > Metazoa > Chordata > Aves > Psittaciformes > Psittacidae > Amazona > Amazona ochrocephala. The sequence goes on along the minus strand of CM077898.1, from coordinate 779,279 downwards.
CAAAACTCCACTGACGCCCGGGGTATGGAAGCACGGTTTTGTTAAGGGAAGGGGAAGATAAGGAGTGTGGTGTGTGAGGAATAAGGTTTTAGGCACCGAGAGGGTATTTGCATGTGCCTACGTGAGGTGAAGTGTGTTTGTACGTGGGTTCAGGGCTGCGCACACGTGCTTTGGCAGGCAAGAGGCGATGCCTCCCATCTGCACGCACACAGGTACGTCCCCTTTGCCTTTCTGGGGGGCCAGGGGCCGGCACGGAGCTGCCCCACGGCGCGGGGGCTCAGTGCCAGCCCATACGAATCCCCCTTCCCAGGGGCTGGAATAGCTGCAAACGGATGGGAAAATTTCCCTTCTTAAAGGGCAGGTGATTTGTTCTTTGGGGTGGGGGAAGATTTCGGGCTGCGCTGTCATTTCCTTGAGCTCAATTATCCATAGGAAGTCGTCCCGTTCCCCCCCCCCTTTCCCACCAAAGATTAACTTTTGGGTTATTGTTGTTTGGCAGGTACTTTTAATTGGCTGGAAAATATTCTTCCTGTGAAGTTGCAGTTTTCTGGGGCTTGAATGAGTCCACTCTGCCATTGGCTCTGCCCAGCGCCTCCCCATTGGCTCCGCAGCCCGCGGGGGGACCGATAAGGGCGGCTATAAAAGCCCTCGGCACCGCTCCTGGTCCCCCAGCGAGCAGGAGCCAGAGGGGCCAGACAGAGCCAGGCTGCAGCACGTCCCTGAGCCTCAGCAGACTCCTTTCTGTCTCTGCCTGGGAGCGCGTATCCAGATCCACATCTTTGCTCAAGCCGAAGTGGAAGAAGAGACAGGGATACACACATACACCCATATAAAAAAAACCAAAAAGCCAAAAATCCCACCCCCAAAAAAACCACACTTAGCGGAAACTTGTCAGAGAATGCTCCTAAAGTCTGGCTTTCTCCTGCTGCTGGTGATCAGTGCATCCGCATCCTATGAAGCTGAACAGAATGACTCTGTGAGCCCCAGGAAACCCAGGGTTGCAGCCCAGAACTCAGGTAACACCCAGCAAGGAGGGCTTTGAGCCTGAACCCTGACGTTTTGAACTGTCTCAGATCTCTCTGCTGCTGATTTTTTCCCTTTCTTTCCTTTTTATTTCCTTTTTTCTTTTTCTCTCTTCTTTTTCTTATAAACTTAATGGCTGGTAGGAAGCAATGTGAATTTAAGGGGCTGAATCAGGAGGATATTGGTGCATAGCTGGAGAAGAAATCTTCTCCTTTCAGGAGCTGGGGCAGGGAACCGGTGTGTGAGCTGCTTGCAGGATGCAATCCATTCTCTCCCTCCTCCCCCAGCTCCTAAATGAGTTACATGTACTTTTTCTTCCCCTGCTTGCATGTCTCTTTCTCTCTTCTCCAATTGCAGCCGTACTTTGGTGTTAAATTCCTTGCTTTTGAGGAAGTTGATAAAAATCCGTGGCAATTTGATGGAACCATTGTTCTGCCAAACATCTGCCTCTTCAGAGAGGGGCAGAGAGAAATGCGACTTTGAAGAATGCAGTAACCTAGAAACTGTCCCTTGCTAGCGTTCCTTCCCGAAGCCTGATTGCTATCAGTTAGATGGTACCATAAAACAAGCCCGATGGTGATATTTAACAAACTTGCTTTTACAATGGAGAGAAAAATTGCTGGCAAGTCAGCTCTGGATGGCTCCACTTTGCGCGCTAGAGATGCTTAAGATAAGTTGGACACATTGTCTTGAACAATGGGGATTAGGAATCTGTCTTCTACTATACAGAAAAGATATTAGGTCTCTTAATTTGGAGCTTATTTTAGCTCTGCAAGGCTCTGCAGCATTATCCTAGGGTGTTTGCTCAATTTCCTTTTGTATTTGGTTGCTATAGAAACATAGGGTCTCACTATTGCACCGTGCCTAAAACAATAAAAGCTTAATGCAGACTAAGTCTGCTGCAAGCAAAGTTCTAATTTGAACCTGTGGAAACATAATTATGGGAATGGCTTGGGCGATGGGGAGGTTATGAACTGGAGAAGAGGATGAGCTGACTCAATATTTCTCCCTTCAGGCACGTAAGCAAGCGTGGAGAGTGAGGAGGGGTTAATGGGGTGATTCCTTAAAATGCTTTGTGTTTTCTCCTCCGTTCTGTGATGCTCCTGATGTCTGGATGTGTCTTTAGGCTACAACTTAGCTCTCGGGAAGGTGTGTTCTCTTCCACCGAATGCGAACCCTCACTTTTCCCACACCTCGGATCGCGATGGGAGACGCCGGCTTTGCATTTCTCCCTAAAGAATGTCTCGTAACATGAGCTGCAGAAGTCATGACTATGCCTTGCACAGGCACATAAGGGGACAGATGTTCAGCTTCCCAAAAAAGGTTAATCCCTCCTAATTTCAGGGCAATCATGTGGCAATACTGCTGATTCATTGTTAAAATGCATAATATCTGCGCTATAAAACCAGGGTGACATGGATACCCTCCTGTTCAGACTAACCACTGCCTCAATGGGGTAAATTATACATGGTCAGCTTCATTACCTTTAACTTTTCCTGCCCAAATGCCCCTTCTCTCTGCGCATCTTCAGCGATGCGACCCTTCTAGGCTGTGCTTGCAAACTGCTGGGTACCAGGTTAGCGTTGAGCTGCTCATTCAAGTCCTTTGTACCGATGATTGACATACAAAGATCTTATTTTTAGCTTCTTTATGCTTTTGAGATACCTCCAGGGCCACAACCCCAGCACTTCCTCACCAGAAGTGCACGTTTCATGCCAGTTTATTGGCAGTTGCCATCACTTTAGTCTCATTCCTAGAGGAGGTTTGTGAGCCAAGCTGCTCCGACCTCCCTTTGGTCTAAGACTACGGAGAAGACCTCACCACCCAGAGCTCTTCATGGGCCCATCCTCATCACTTCTGCGTTCTTTAAAGGGAGTCTTGAGTGGATGCATGCAGTCAGAGTTAGCTTGGGGTAGACCTGTGAGTCTCCATTGAGAGCGTCAGATGTTGCCTCTCTTTTAATCTATGTGTAACTGATGGAAGATGTCGGCAGTTGCAGTTTCCATCCCTCAATTTGGCGGTGATCTTCAGTTAATAACTCCCTTTAGCAATGCCTTTATGCTCTTTTCTTCCCCTCTTCCTCCAGCCTTTCAAAGCGATCAGGCTGGTGCTTGACAGCATTGAGCACGACCTGCTTAGCACTGGAGAAGGGGTTGACGGCATCGGGTGCGTGCATCATGTTGTGCCTGTTCCTCTCTCCGCAGCCGAGGTGGTTCGCTGCCTGAACAGTGCCCTTCAGGTGGGCTGCGGGGCCTTTGCCTGCCTGGAGAACTCCACGTGTGACACGGATGGCATGTATGACATCTGCAAGTCCTTCCTGTACAGCGCTGCTAAATTCGACACTCAGGTACAGTATAAAGGGGGCATAATATTGCCTTACACCTTAATCTGTGTGTTCTCGTGGGGATGGGGTCTATGCAGGCTTAACCCTTCCTTTCTTGCAGCCCTTCCTGCTGCTCAGCTCCTCCTCTGAGCCATCAGTTTGATTTTTGGCTACAAACGCATCCTTCAGGGCTATTTTCTACCGTACATTTTCCACGCACTGTATGCTGTGTGTGAGGACTTGGCAGGGAGCGTCCCATGGGGTGGAGAGCGAAGTTTCCTCTTCAGGAGGAAATATAAACGTTCTTCTAACAAAGTAAAGCTCCTGACTGTGTGACCTGGCACAGGGCTGGGGTTTCAATTGGAAGTCTTCGGGCCTGGGAATGCACGGCCAGATCACCCCCTCCAGGGCTGCAGTAGCTCGCAGTGGAGTAAATAGGATAATGTCATAGGGACGGTGGCTCTGCCAAGGGCCCTCTTCCTTTCTGCTTTCTTCCCAACGTGTGCTCTTGCTCCCAAGGACAAAACTTAAATGCTCTTAAAGCATCCTGAGCTCTCGGTGAACCAAATGCATTCAATTGCTGGTGCGTGGTGAGTAGCCCAGCCCCATCCCAGAGGGCAGGATTGGCGCATCCCTGCTGCCGGCACTCTTGGGTCGCTTCATGCAATGACTTCCATTGCCTACATGTTTTAGGAGCAGGGCTCACTGTCCTCTCTGGGCTTGTGCGTCCCAACTGAAACTGCTATGGATGGTAACTACGCAATAATTATCACAGACTCATGGAATGGTTTGGGTTGGGAAGGACCTGAAAGTTCGTCCAGTTCCAACCACGGGCAGGGACACCTTCCACTAGAGCAGCTTGCTCCAGCCTGGCCTTGAGCACTGCCAGGGATGAGGCAGCCACAGCTTCCTTGGCCTGTTAGGATCCAGTTCCCTACCCTGCCTGCTAAGGGACCTCCAGCAAGTCTATAATTGCAGCAGGGGTTACCAATAGCAGCCAACAACAGTGGAGTATCTCCGTACATCCCTTGCTGTGAAATCTCTTGTAGTTGAAGTTTCTGTTCTGTTTCCAGGGAAAAGCTTTTGTGAAAGAAAGCTTGAAATGCATCGCAAACGGGGTTACGTCCAAGGTGTTCCTGGCTATCCGGAGGTGCTCCACGTTCCAAAGGATGATCTCCGAGGTGCAAGAGGAGTGCTACAGCAAACTGGACATGTGTGGCATCGCCAAGCGGAACCCTGAAGCCATCACGGAGGTCGTCCAGCTTCCGAATCAGTTCTCGAACCGGTACGTGGAGCTTCCCTCAGCTGGAATCCATCAAATGCAATAATGGGGAAGAAATGAGAGGGACCAAATGGACTTAACTTCTTAAGGTCCTCCTATAGCTCAGGCTAAGCGCTCTCTGCCTTTTCAAGTCCTTGTTTGGTTTTACCAGCATTGCTCTGATTCTCCCTTTGGTGAATACATTGACAGACATCTCCAGGGGAGAATCCTACAATGAACTGGACGTACATTGCTTCAAAGCCTGGAGTTTGTTTAAATGTTGGTCCTTTCAGTGTGAGTGCAGAATAGCAGTAAGCAGAGCTTCCCAATACCAAACCCAGTTCTATCAATGTGGCATCTCTCGCACATTGAGCATTTCAGAGCTTTACAACCTCTTGCAATTCCTTCACTCCTTCTCATTGCAGCCACCCCCTCCCTTGGGTTTATTTGGCACCTGGCAAATGAGAGCTTGCCCATGGCAGTATGAAGCACAAGGAAAGCTTAAAGAGAATCAGCAGACATGCTCCTCTGTAACCTTGTTCTGCCAGGGTCCAGTAGTTCGTATTTCTAGGGATAGCCTGGTGTACTTAAAGGTCTCTTTTGGGGTTGTCTTCAGCTGTGTTCCTTCTTGCCTGCAGGAACGGGCACGTCATGCTGCTCTCTGGCACCTTCATCTGAGCACTGAACTGCCCTGTCCCCATCCTCCAAGGACAAGGGACAGAGAGAGGCTTCAGCGAGCTGCTGCAGTCTGCGTAGTCATGCTGCAAGGGCAGGGATTTCTTCCTCTAAATCCTGGAACAATCAGTGCCGAGTCTTGTGATTGGGATAAAAGGGATCTTCTTGAACACTTTGTGTAAATATGCTCTAGAATTTGAGTGCAAACAGACCAAGCTGCAATTTAACATGTTGGCTGGCTGTGGCGAGTGCTACAGCTCCTCTGGGGTGGCTGATTGACTTGATCTAGAAGCATCTGAAAGCTCCAGGCCTATCCTAGCACAGGTGTGCAAGTGGTACATGGATGTTGCATCTCTGACCAGTACCAGTTTGTTATGGCAAACTCCATTGCAGTTATTATATCCAGCAAATCATGCATGTTGGAAGGTCAAAATTACATCTGTGTCTTTCCCCTCTTCCCCCAAGCAAATTAGGAAGAGGTTTGCTTCAGCATTCACCTGAGGGCTGGGATGAGGAGCAGGGAGCCCTGCGGCATCAGAAAGAGCAGCTCAGGTTAATCTGAGGGACTGTAGCATTAAACCAGCCTTTGGTGGGGCCATGGGGGCACTGGGGTGAAGGGGGACGCGCGGCCACTTGGGCGAGGGGGGATGCAGTGGCAGCAGCAGCAGTGCTGTACGTGTTGGTCCAAAGGACCAAGCCTGAGCAGGAGCTGCTGTCTCCCCAGGCAGAGGGAACTCCTCCCCCACCGCCGCCAGCCCTTCTTGAAGCCAGAGGATATTATGACATGTTGAGTAACAAAAGCAGCAGGATTTCCCAGCTAATAGTTTACATTGAGGTCTCCTAAAGCATCCTGCTTTCCCAGCCCCTGTCCCAACATAGCCGCGGAATAAGAATGTGCCACTTGGCCTGGGACACTGAGAGGAAGTAGTTAAAGGTCATAGCATCTTCCTGTGATTTAATCTCATGGCAGGAGCAGGAGGAGAGGAAAGCCTTGTTGCCTTGGCTTGCAGTCCAGGGCACTAGCAAGCTGCTTGATTGCTGCTCCAGCTATGGAAACCACCAAGCTTTATCTGCATGAAGGAGGTGGAGGCAGCACAGCAGAGGATGGTGGATGGGATCTGCTCCTCCTGTCCTGTTGGACTGGGACGGATTTGAGCTGGATGTGTGGCTCGCACAGATGTATTCATCATCAACCACGGTGCACACTTCAGACCTTAACATCAGCCCTGCCAAGCCGTGCTCGCACTGTGCTCCCCTGTGCCAAAGCTTGGTCCTTTTGTACTTCAAGAGCAGCAGAAACTTTAACCTCACCTGACCTCCAGTGGCTGCTCTAAAGGCCAGAGCTGAGAGGTAGGAAAGAGTTTGAATGCGAACTCTCATTTCCCTCTTCCTTCCCCTCCTCCACCTGCAGGTTATTCTCTTCTCTGCTCCGGTGGAAAAATGTCACCGTGACCTTAAAGGCTTAAAATAAGTTTCCCAACGTCCTTCCAGGCAGGAGTAGCCCAGCAGATACGGAACCGCTCCTCTTCTCCCCCCTTTCCCTCCCTAGGAAGATGCTCTCTTGTACGGTGAGGTCCCACTTGCCAGCTCTGCTCTCCCTGCCCTGTGGAGGATCGGTCCTTTGAGCGCTATTCTCTGCTCGGCTTAAGCAGTGCTGGGCAAACAGATCAGCACAGATTCCTGGCTCCCTCCTTCCTGGAGCAAGGAACGTGTGCTCCAGGCTGCTGGAAGGCGAAAATGCAGCAGCAGGCTGGAGAGGAGGCAAGCAAGCCATAGGGCAGAGCATAAGGTCCTCACTTGTGATTTAAATGCACGGTCACTGATTGTGCATCCTACAGATCTGTCCCCAGGGAATACGTGCATCTGTCAGGCTCTGACCTGCTTCTCCCTCTTCTGATCCCTTGCTAAAGGCTGTGCATGGAGGGAATGGAGAGGGATGAACGGGAATGGTCCCACGGGGATGGATATGTTTGTAGGAAGGGTTGCACTGCCTCAGAACAGTGGTCTGCTTAGTCTGTGATGTGGTTTGGTGATGGGCAGTATCTATCAGAAACATGCAATTATTTGTCCTCCTAAAGATCTAGAAACTCAGGTTGTTTAGTGGAGAGTAAAACACACACTGAAGTCAGTTCCTTGTCTTAGCTCCTCACTCTCACCTTCTTCCCAATGCAGCAGGGGAACATCAAAATCACTTCTGCTTCCTTCTGTGTCTTGAGCATGTACGTGAGCACCTTCAAGTCCAGGGCATTTGTCAGATGCAGTGAGAATATGTACATCGTGCGCTGTCAAAACTCAATGTCAAACACACCCTGAATGACTTAAAAAACCTCATTCTCAGAGGTTTGTCACTTGAGATCAGCTCCAACCTTTGTTTCTTTCATCATCGTAGAATTACACGATCACCAAGCCCATCTCTCAGCATCTTTGTGGCCTCCTCTGAATCCACTGCAGCAGCTCCATGTCCCTCTTGCTGGGAGCTGCCTCAGAATAACCTCTGGTAACTCTCGTGCAGGTATTACAACAAGCTGGTGCGGAGCCTATTGGAGTGCGACGAAGAGACTGTGAGCACCATCAAGGACAGCTTGATGGAGAAGATCGGCCCCAACATGGCGAGCCTCTTCCACCTGCTGCAGACAGACCACTGCGCCCAGGGCCACCCGCGCTCCGACTTCGCCAGGAGACGCATCACGGAGCCGCAGAAGCTCAAACTCTACTTCAGGAACCTGCGAGGTGAGGGCCTGGTCCCGGCGCACGCAAAGCGCAGCTCCGCCGAGAGCGCGTAACGCCTCGGCGCGGCGACGATGGGTGTTAAGGGATGCTAAGCACTACCAAAGCTGAAGTCTCTCTTCTAGAGGAGTAACGCACCCAAGCCAAGTGTACTGTAGCTAGTTTTAATAACAACTAGGACCTGGTTTTAGAGTTAGTCTTTCATTCTTTTCTATTCCTCTTGAAGAAAACGTTTTGCATGGAGCCGTGTTCAGTGTCTCAGCTTTCCCGCCATCCAAATGTCTCCATCTCTTTCCTTCCCCACAAAAAAGACACCCCCAAACGATCTTAGTCTTAACTATAACCGTTATAACAGTAGTCAGGCCTTCAGACGCCAAACTCTAAATGTACTGTAGCACTAATGCCATTGAAGTCTGAAGATTTGGCACCAAGGAGAATAGCTTGTTCTCTCTTGTAGTAAGCTGGTAGGAGACGATAGATGCACTAATAACTGTTGCACATCCTAAAGATGTCAATGGAATTCGTGTTATGAATCTGTGCTGGCCATGGACGAATATGAATGTCATATTCCTGGTCTCTCAGTGTCGTACAGTCCTAATCCTTCCAACACAGCTCTGTTAACCCATTGATTTACCAAACTCACTAGCTGTGGATGATTTTAGTTACCGTGACCTGGCACCACAGTGCAAAATGAGTTAAAACTACCCCACAAACACACGCCAAATCAGGAAAGGAACATTTTGTACTATGGAAATGATTGAAAGAGGTGCCAGTCGATGGTCGAAGCTAGTCAGAAGGTTACATAATCTTGCATTGTATTTAAAAGCTAACATCTATGTACTGTATTTAACTGTCTAAAGCTTTAAAAGAAATCTAACAGAAACATACCCTGTCTTAAGACTAGAGTATTAAAGGTCTTGCTCTAACTGTGGTATAAATAGTTCTAAAATCTGTCATGTACTGTACAGAAATTCCACAAGAGGCTGCTTAAAAGGAGCGGAATAGAATAACTTTATTGCATAAACTTAGTTTTGTAAGTTAGCTATTTCTTTTTTCCTGGAAACAGCATCTCTGTCGTACTCAAGAGTTCGCGTTCTACTCTGTGGCCTTTTTAGAATGGAAGAGAGAAAAATGTGGAGGACAGAAATTGCAGGGCCAGGAAGAAGCCTCTCTTCTCATAGTTAAAGTGGAGGGGAAAGAACGAGAGAATTGTCCCTACTGGCCACTTACAGACTCATAGAACAGTTTGGGTTGGAAGGGGCATTCAAAGCTCATCCAGTTCCAACCCCCCTGCAAGGAGCAGGGGCATCTTCGACTAGATCAGGTTGCTCAGAACCACATCCAGCCTGGCCTTGAATGTCCCCAGTCCTGCCTTGAGCGTCTCCAGCCCTATCTCCACAGAGGAGCTGTGAGACCCAAAGCAGGAGTGCTGCTGCTGCAGAGCTCTTTGGCCTGACTAAAAGCTGCCTTGGGATCCTATGGCTTCTGTTAGAAAGTTGATTTTTTGGGGAAGAAGAAGGAGAAACCCTTCCATTCCCTTTACCTGCAGAAGCAAAGCAGCGCGCCTGCCTTTGAGAGGCACGATGCTCTCCATCTGCCTTCCTTCCATCCACCCCTTGAGCAGCCTCGGTGAGGAGGAGCAGAGCAGGAGGTCCCATGCGGTAGCTGGGCCCCCCCCAGCCGCTCTGCACAGTAGCTTGATGGGCTTCAGCCAGCTGAACAAAGCCGCATTGTGGCGTGCAACCAACAAGGCCAGTTCCGTGCTCCAAATCCATCCCTTTAGAGTCCATCTGCGGAGTGGATGACTCTTGCTCAACCAGTAGAGAGCTAATACAGGAGGGATCTATTTTTCTTTTCAAAATCTAAAGCAATATAACCTCTTTTTTTTGTTGTTTTCTTTCTTTTTTTTGTTTAAACCACAAAGCCTTTAAACAAGAACTTGCTGCTAATATATTGAAACCAGATGCAGTGGCAGCATTTCTGATATTGCTGTCTTCATTAAATGTAGCCCAAAAGTGCTGTCATAAAATAGTAAGCAGCAAAAAATGTTGCTGACGGTAGAGGGTTGTTGTTTTACTTTATTTGTTTAATACTCTGAATTGTGCCATCCAGGGCAAGTGAGATGCAATATTGCTTGTTCTTAAATCATAGACTCAGAGAAGAGTTGGGGTTGGAAGGGACCTTCAAAGGTCATTGTGTTCCAACCCTCTTACAATGAACAGGGACATCTTCAATTAGATCAGGTTGCTCAGAACCACATCCAGCCTAGCCTTGAGTGTCTCCAGGGATGGGGCATCCACCACGTCTCTGGGCAATCAGACAGGTATATAGAGTCCAACACCAACAAGTTTTGCAAGGTGAAAACCAAAGCCCCCTTGAATATCCTGACCCTGAAAGTCTGACTTATACTTAGGAACTGATGCCAGAACTGTGTGTGTGACTTCCCACCTCATTACACCTCACACTGCACTGCTGAGAGATGGGCATTGCTCAATGGGGACGCCTTGCTGGGGTTTGTGCATCAAGTGCGTGTTGCTGTGTAAGGAAATAGTTACCGACAGGTCTTTACCTGGCTTGGGGCAGCATCCAAACACCACCCGGATGGGTGCACTGGCATTGCAAAGCAGTTCCTGGTTTGGGTCCCCATGGCCAATATGGGCTCACACCGGCAGAGCTCACTAAGGACATCGAGCAGCCACGGTGTTCCATGGAGATGCTCCTCAGGGCGAGTGGCTTCTCTGTTGCTTTGTGCATCCCTTTCTATGAAAGCCCAAAGGTTTATAAAGCTGATTGATGGTTCAGTTGCTCCAAACCCGAGTTGGATTACCCAAAACCCTATCTCTTTGGGGTGTCATAGCTAATGCTCTTTTCCAGCAGGAATTTCAACTTGTCATCCCCTTCCTTGGTGGGAAGATGAGTGGGAAGATCTGATTTGCTCTGGTATGGCAGGTAACCATGACCTGTGCACGCCAGAGCTCTGCCTCTCCGTGCCAGCACTGCCATTGAGCACAGTTTGAGCTGCTTTAATAAGTCACTTTTCTTTCCTCTGCCGAAGTAGCAAGGAAGCCACAAGCACACGTCCATCACATCAGGGGGCCTGGGGGTCCCCTTGCCTAACTTTGGGCTAAGCTGGTGGTTTAAAGCCCGCTCTGATCAGGGAAGGGGATAGGAGGTGCGAGAGGCGCTTCCCATCAGCAGGGGAGGACGCCTGAGTGTGGATGCTTTGAATAGGGTGCAAGAGGTCCCCTGGGGCTGGGGGATGAGTCTCAATAGCACGTCCAGTTATTTCACCTTCGGTTTAATCTCTAATGCTTTATTTTTTTAACCTTGCATTCATGGCAAAGTGATTTCTCTCGGGGGTGGGGAGGGGCTTCTCTAGAAACGTTTGCATGATTCTCATTGTGATTTGTTTGCACTTTAGATGTTTTGTGCCATTATAAATTTGCATTATTGTATTTATAATTTAAAGATACTTAGAAGAGGGAGAAAGTTTGGGGTTTTGGGGTTTGTTTTTTTGCTGAATACTGGAATAAACAGTGAGCATATCTGGTATATGTCATTATTTATTGTTTAAATTACATTTTTAAAGCTCAGTGTGTTCATATAAAGGTTATTTGAAACATATCATAGTAATGAGAAAGATGCAAGTTATTTTCTTTGCTTATTTTTATAATTAAAGATGCATAACATAATGAGGCCTATGTTGGATTTTCTTCTGCGATGAAATAAAATGTCAAATTTAAGGGGGTTTGGTGTCTGGCTCTTTCATTGAACCTTGCTGGGATCAGCACGTTGCTGCACTCACCTTCGACTGAGCATCGTGGCTTTTATGTCTCTTCTGGATGGTGGATGTCTTAGGTTTGGATCCTGGGGTTGTGGGTGGCATGAAGGCAGAGTTCATCACTTCCAAGCTGGACGAAACAGGGGTGAGTGGGGGGTAAAGGATTCCTGATGTAGCTTTCCAGCACCTAAACCACCATGCTGAGTATGACTGGAATAATACGTCTGGTCTGACCAAACCCTGGACCCTGTAACATCCAAGGCAACTGGAAATTCCAGTGCAAATAAAGCTCCTGTGATGGGTCTCTTGACAGCAGCCTGACCATGTGCCTGGTGTCATCTTCACCCTGGACCCATTTGTTAATCAGTGCATCCATAGCGCCGCTGTCTTTGCTGTACATGGGAATGTGCATTTGCGCTTCATTCAGGAAATCTCTCATTTCCAGTGGAACATCAAAACCAGTTTAACAATCCCCAGGGAAGACTGGCAGCCTCATCCAGCCTCATTGCTCCAAAAGCTACTGCAAAGTTTAAATACCATTTCCCCCATGGTGTTAGAGACTTGTCCAAAAGAACCAATGAATAAATATTAGCAATACAGTTGGGTTAAAATAAATCTCTGCTTCCTCTTGCTTTGGCCAGGAACTTAGGAATCATTTTCACCAGAGGCTATTCGAACTTTGCTGTTATTGAAATCCCATTTTAGTTGAAATGGAAGTTCATCCTAAGGCCCAGTAAGACACCAGAAGCAGGATTTATCATTCTTTGCAAGCAACTAAGCTGCTGTGGTTCACAGCAGTGGGAATCGATGAGCCCAAGTGGCTTAGGAAAGGATGTCACCCGCTTGGCTTTTTAATTCGCTTTTCCAATAGGAGGAATCTCCAAATCACTTGTGGAACATGCGCCTCCACTCGCCCAACTGTAAATCACTGCCTGCTAAATAACACCCCCGCTTACCAGTAGCCAAAGCAGCAAAGGGAAGGGGGAAAGGGCACACAACTTTAGGGATAACCATTGCTAGAACCAAAGGCAGTGAACATTGCTGCTCTTGGATAAAGAATACTTGGGAAGAGTACAGATGCCACGGCTCCAAAAGCTGGCATCCACAGCTCTCCTGTGATGATTAACGGCTATAAAATACTTACTGGCAATACAATGTACTATTCATATGGACTCTTCATCAATCTCAGCCTGCCCGGCTGCCTCCTCAGCCAGCCACATCCATCCCTGGAGGAGGTGAGGGTTTTGGCAGCCCAATGCACAGAGTCACACAGAAATGCAGAGGTTTCCAGAATCATTTTACACAACAAATTCTGTTGGAAAACCTGCTCATTCTGGGTTGGCTTTTGTTCTTTTTCCTCCGAGTGCTAAACCTTAACCCCAAAATCAAAGGAGTAAATGCCATGAGAACTCTTCAGCGTGGCTCAAAGCAAGATCACCTGCAGCAGCCTAATACAGGTGTTTCTTTCTCCTCCCTAATTCAAGACCCACCTCATGGTGGGGATTGTGCATCCTATGGGTTAAAATGTGTGCAGTTCATTGACATAGCTTCTAAAGCAGGCAGCATGAGCCAAGGGCAGGTGTTTAAAATGAACAGAGGTGTTCATCAGGAGGGTATTTGTTATTATTTTAGTGCTCATTTCATTCTCCTCCTTCTTCTTATTATTGGAAATTTCCGGATACATTTGTCCTTTGTGTTCCCCATTTCAGCCACATTTCTGAAGTGCAACAACTTGTCGAGGGTTGATAGAAGCGGGGGTTTGCTGTCAAAGCCCTGGCAGCAGCAGGGCTCTCCTCAGGCCTGCCACAACAATGGAAGGAGTGTGCAGAAGACAGCCCCAGAAAAGGAAATCTCAGCTCGATGGCATCAGAGTGCATTAAGGTCCTGGTTATCATCTTCAACTGGAACAAAGTGCCCCGGAGTTAATGTGATTTGGCCAAAGCCCAAAGTCCGTGATTGACTGATGTTCTTGTCTTGTCCTTTTCCCTTTAAAGTTTCATTACAAAACAAGGGGCAAATCATTTCAGCTTTTCCTGGTCCTCACCCTTCCTGCTTGCTCTGCTTGGAGCAAGAGGGGAGAAGGAGAAAGAGAAGGAGCAGGAGCAGGACAGGAGTGTGAGCGTTGGCTCTTCCAATGACACTGGGCAAAACGGGAGTGAGAGTTGGGAACAGGCTTCGCTTCCTGCCTCCCGTGAGCTGAGACAAATCAAAAGCAGAAAATAACCCCTTCCACAGTGTAATAAAGGACATTGTCTTTGCCATCATGATTCAGCCGCTACGACCGGGAATATGAAAGGAGCTGAAATAATAAGTAGGATGCTAAAAATACAATCAAAGTGCAAACAAATTGACTCCACTGTGGTTGCTCCCGTCACACGAGATGCGAAAGGAAAAGGCAGAAGAAATCCAAATGGATGCAGATTTTGCCATGTTATAAACCAGGATCTCTCAGTCACAGGACACCGGGTGATACAAATGCAATTGAGATCTTTCTGTAGCTCAGCATAAAGCAATGGCATTGCTGGATGGATTTGGGGAAGTAACACTACTTCAAATCACTATTAAATGACTGTTTGCAAATCACTTCAGAGGGTAACACAGCTTCTAATAGTGCCAGGGCAAGGGGGAGCGGCTTCAACCTGCCAGAGGGGAGATCGAGATGAGAGCTCAGGATTCTATGAAATCCCTCTTTCCAAGGCCTGATCAGAGGGAGGGATGCTCAGCACGAGCAGGGAGCTTACAGACAACCTTGTTCAACAGCACAAGGCACCCCCCAGAATGGCTCTCTTTCAACACACCAGCGTTTCCCGAGGAAGCGGCTCCTCCTCACCCCATTTGCAGCAGGCAAACCTGTCTTCCCAAAGGCTGCTTTCCTCCTCTGGAAAGCCAAGTCAGGTGTTAGAGATAAGGTCAGGTAATTCCTGCTGTAACCCCCCCCCCCCCTTATCGCAGCCATGGGGAGGGATCTGGGCAGCAGCAGCTGGAGAACCTTAGGCACAAAATACCTGTGAGAGATGAGAGTTTTATCCCAAAGAACAGCAGGAAAAACAAGTCCAACCTGTAGGAGCTCCTGGGAGGAGGAATGTCCTTATATTTTCTGCTCCTTTTTTCCCCTTTGGTTTCTATAGCTCGTAGCCACAACGGATGATCCCTGTCACCTGCACCCCCCATATTCCCTCTCCAGCCTTTCCCCCAGCTGGGATGGATGCTGCAGGTCCAGGAGCACAAAACTGAGATGGTCCTAATGGTTATTTAAAGAGAAAACAATTATTTCATGGAAACTGCGTTCCCTGTATTCCCAAGCTGGGAGAAAATTCCAGTTGGTTCCTTTGAATTTCCTTCAGGGTTATTTTTCAGCTGCAGGCTTGGAATGGTTTGTGCTGCGAAAACAAATCCCTGCTCTTCTCTCCATGTGCTGTTTGGCTTGGAGTAATCAACCAGGCTCAATAAAATCATCAGCCATCCCCAGCCAGCCATGCCGAGCCCAGGCATGGAATTCTGACAGCCCGGACCAGCCGAAGGAGCCCAGCTATTTGTTTTTATTGCTGTGCTGATAATTAATCCTAGAAGGGGTTTTTTCAGGGCTTAGAAAAAGCCTTTTTTTTCCGAAGCTGTTGTTTGTTTAACTGTTTCACGTGTGGTTCTTAGCATCACTTCTATTTGCTGGCCATGACTTCCATGGGAAGGAGGTGTCCGGCTAGGGGGTTCAAGTTCACATTTGTGGCTCATTACCTGGAAAAGGTCCCTTTGATCTAATCCGAAGCACTCCTTTATTCCTCCAGTGAGGAGCACGACTCCCATAGGATAGACTCACATAAAGCATAAAACCTTTAAACATGAAATTGATCTGAACAATAAGAGGAGGATACGAGTGCTTCCTTGGGGCTCTCATTCCTTTCCATGAGCATCACTCATCTCCTTGCCCTGACCACCATCCCTTCCACCCAGCCCAGGCAGGACAAGGTAAACCTTTCCTTCCCCTGGGCAAAGGCACTGTCCTCAGGAAGAAGGAAGGAGGAGGCCGGGAGTCCCGGAAGCGTGCGTGACCGGCGAGGTGGAGCTGCCATCGGTGAGGCAAAAGAGTCCCAACGACGCACGAGCGCTTTCCTCCTCGTCACTCGCTTGGGGACGGGCACCAGAGCCCCACTGACACCGCTGCAGCGCTGACTGATGGGGCTGGAGCAGGCAGATGCTTTATCGCTGCATCAGAGGAAAGGGCTCCGGGCAGATCCACCCATGGGGTCCCTCGGGAGATGCACCAGCCCCAGAGCTGGATTCCCAGGTCAGGGAGCAAACTTCCCTTAAGGATGGGGAGTGGTACGTTCTGGCTGAAAAAATGAGCTTACCAGAAGGACAATATTGGTTTTTCCTCTGGTGTGGAAAGGCGTTCTGCTCTGCTCCCACCATTGTGCCGCTTTATGCCTCCTAGGGGTGGATTCCGAGTTCACGGAGCCCATCATTAGTCACTAATCAGAGTCAAGTACCAAGGACCTTGCCCTTGAAGCCTTGGGGCCCCTTGGTGCTGGGGGGGGAGGGGGAACCAGCATCCCGAGGAATTTTCCACAGATACCCGGGATTTTCCCAGCATCCCATTTTGGGGCTGCTGCAGACACTGAGTCAGAGCTCACAGGTATTTGGCAGGGCTGAAAATCAGACCCACACGGACTGGGACGATCCCAACCCCAAACATCAGCCTTTCCTTATCTTGGTGGTCCACAGCCACCACCCACATCCCCTTTACATGCAGCAGAGTATTCCAGGAGCATCTGGCTGCGACATCTCCCAAATTTCCCACCCAAGCACTGCTAAAGTCACATTAGTGTCATGGAAATCCTGCATGTGTTGGTGCCCAGCTCGGCTCCACAATCTCGGGGAAGTTAAAGGTTTCATCTGCCATCAAAACAGCAAATAACCCTCTGTAGGGTACTCAGACTGCTAGAAAGAGCGCATCAGCTGCCATAGAGAGAGCAAAATCTCCTCTATAACCTGAAGTTCCAGCAGTTTGCTAAGCAGACACCAACCAAAAGGACCTGCACACATCCCATGTGTGTGCTCGCAGAGGCCTGATGTGCTCTGGCTGCTTCCACGCAGGTGGCAGCTCCTTACCGAGCTGGAAATGATGTTTAAACACAGGAAGAAGTTGTTTGCACACCACGTTCATCGCCCCCAAGTGCCTTAAGAGAAGTGAGTCGACGGTCCCAGCTCACTGCCACGTTCAACAGGCAGAGATTTGAGCTCCCAAATGATCCTGCTTGCCCCTGGGATGAGCCTGAGCCAAAGTAAGGATGGATTTGGTTTAAGCAATGGCAAGGAAGGAAACGTGGAGATGCTCTCTTTGGGCAAGGCAAAGCTGCAGCTTGGTGCTGATCCCCACCAAACCCCATCCTGGCTGCGTCAGCCCTCGCGCAGCATCACTCCAGAGGATTTCTCATGCTCCGGGGCTGTCAGGAAGCGATTAAGAAAGCAAAGGAAATAAAAGCAAGTCAAAGAGTTTTGATCCCGCTCAACCTCTTCCCCCCCCCAGCGCTGACGCCAGAGAGTGGGATTATTCAGGGTCCCCTTTGAAGCCGTGTTTGCGTCAAAGGATGGCACCAGAAAATGGGGAATCGCCTCGATTCCAGCCTGGATTCAAGGCAGAGCAGAGCAGGGGCTGGTTTGGGGCAGAGCCTCAAACCTTGTGTGGTTTGTCTAGCCGCTGGTGCCCCAGCACAGCCGCATTGAGCGCTCCAGTAGAGACCCAAAGCAGAAAGCCCCATCTCAGAGCAAAAGGGCCACCGAAGGGCTGCGTTCCCCAAACCCACCCCAGAAGCCAAGGGGATTCTTTGGTTTCCTCCCCTCTCTCCTCCTCCCAGGAGGCTCCGATGTGTTTTCAGCTGGTTTGGCTGCCTTTGGAGCCAGCGCTCAGCCCGAAGTCACCCCCCCACTGCACCTCCAGCTCCCGTTTATGCTGGCAGACTCTAAAGATAGATCCCAGTGAAGATTATCAGCCCCAGCAGTATTAATAGGAGGCAGCTGCTCTTCAAAGAGGCTTTTAAATAATGTAAAGAAATTTTGCTGTATTTTTAAAGGCCTTTGATGTGAGCCAAGCAACCCCTCTCCTTCCCTCACACCCCCAAACCCGCATGCACCAGCACCCCGAAGGGGCCCATTTTGCCACCCTGCTTGCTCAGAACCATGGTTTGTGTTGGAAAAGCCCTTAAGATCATCTGGTTCCAGCCCCCTCCTCTCTAAGACGGGTGGGGGTACGTGGCTCCATCCCTGCTTCACCCAAAGGGAGGGTTCGTGGAGCAGGGAAGGGGTCCCATGCTTCAAGGGGGTCATACTCAAGGTCTTCCCTCCGGCTCTGCAGTGGGACCATGCACATGGCACAGCCACAGGCCCTGCGACCATGAGGTGCTGTCCTGCTGCCGTGGCTGCCGGCTATTTGAATGGCACGAAGGGAAATACCACAGGAGCTTGGTCTTTCCTCCAGCCAGCACCGGCTCCGGGGCCGTGCTTCAGCCAACTGAATGGCTCCTGAGTGCAACAACAGCCCGAGAAGAGTGTGAAAGGCAAAAAATGCCTATTGTGAAACCAGCTGCAGCTGCCGATGGCCACATCTGGATGCTGTGGCATGGCACAGGCAGAACCCGCTCGGAGGCCACAGCCAGTGGGCAGAGGCAGCATCTCCCCCTGTTTGCTGGGAGCAGAAGGAGGATGCCCTGGGTACCCCCGGCCATGAGCTGTGTGGTCCCTGTAACCTCATCTCGCTGTTAACTGGGTAATGGAGTGAAACCTCAGCTGTGCTGCTCAGCCTGGAAATGAAACCTTCCAACACGGAGCAGGCTCCTGCTTGACACTGCTCAGGGCTTTCTGAACCAAAAGGGGAGTAAATACCCTCTAAATCCTTACATGAAACAAGTGAGTGTCCATATCACATCCAGCATGGAAGGGCCTGGGGTCTGGCTGGAGCAGGCAGCAGACAATGCAGCAGGGCACCACAGTGCTGCCTGCTGGCCCTGATGTGATGCTCATGCCCTCGGGCAGCAGATGCCTGTGGTTGTTAGAAATAGAGCCCTGCTGCACGCTGTTACTTTTAAAGGCCAAACCAGGGCAAAATTCATTGCTGTGATGTGAAAATAGATGAGAGCAAATTGGAGGGGAATAAACGGTGTTCCCCGTGGAAATAGAGGCAGCAAGGCAGGATGAGTGCAAACACCCAACACAAGAGGGAGGTGGAGCTGTTGGGGCAAGTGCAGAGGAGGCCACAGAGATGCTGCAAGGGCTGGAGCAGCTCTGCTCTGGAGCCAGGCTGAGAGAGCTGGGCTGGGGCAGCCTGGAGAAGAGAAGGCTCCTTAAGGGGAGACCTTAGAGCAGCTCCAGTGCCTGAAGGGGCTGCAGGATACCTGGAGAGGGGCTTTGGACGAGGGATGTAGGGACAGGACAAGGGGAATGGCTCTAACTGCCATAGGGCAGACTGGGATGAGCTCTTCCAACCCAAACCCGTCTGTGATTCCACGATCTGTGCCAGTGCAAGAAGCAGGACATGGCTGCAAGAGGGGGACACTGCCCCTGGGCTCTAAAGAGACTCTCCCAGCCATCAGGCCAAGACCCATGGAGGAGTTTCTAACCCTCAGCAAGCACAATTCCCACCCTTGGGGTTTAAGGAGGCTCTTCCTTTTGGCAGCCTTGGAGTTGGAAGCGGAAAATTACCGTGCTCACCCTGGGAGCCGGTGGCTGCATCATTCATCACGGTGCTTTATTCCTCTCTTCCAAGTTACATCCCAAAGAGGACACCACAAGCACGAGCACCAAACGGGCTGCGGGGCTTGACCTTCAATTGCTTCTGCACGTATTCAGCTCCAGCTCAGGAAGTTGCTCACAGCCAGTTTATATGTGTTAAGGGTGGGTAGACTGACAAATAGGAAACCTATGACATGTAATAGCTGATAAAGGATGATGCATTTCCCACTGCCCTGTGAATTATTTGAGGCGGCGTTTCAGCTCAGTGTTATCATGCCTGGGATTTTGGCCTGTGGCAATCACAGATGACATCAGAGAGAATGAAAATTAAGCAATTCTCCTTAATTTAGGAGCTTGTTTAGTCCAGATATTTGAAGTTATGTTTTGGACCAGTATCCAAGGGATCTTTCTGCCATCTAAATAAATATCTCCCATTAGAGAGGCAAAACCAAACCCAAGCCCAGCAGATGTGGCGAGCCCTGATGGTTGTTCCAAAGCAGAAAGCAAAGCCCATTGCGACTGCCAGACCCCATCCACCCACTTAACCCAGCCTGTCAGTACCAATAATGGAGAACACTTGTGCAGCACTTGATGTTTGCAAAGCACGGGGCAGCGATGGGGACACAGCGGGAGGAGGAACCCCTGGGTTTTCAGGGAGGATGCTGAGGTTGGGGGGAGTGTGGTGGTGCAGGATTTGACACCCCACTTTGCGCCATAGGAAGGCAGGAGGACGCATCCCTGTGATGCTGCTTTGCACGCTGAGCATCACAGAGGCACAGACCCAATTTCCCCTTCCCAAGGATCGTCTGCATCCCAGACACACCATACATTTCTCATCCCATCTCATCCCATCTCATCCCTATTTCCTTTGCCAGAGAGTCATAGAATAACAGAACAATTTGGGTTGGGAGGACCTTCAAATGTAACCTCCTTCAACCCCCTTGCAATGACTATAGCCAGTTAGGGTTTGATTGCCACCAAAAGCCCCTCAGTGCCCTGCTCCTGGGGGTTAAATAACCCCCGGCTCCCTCCTGAATAACCCATCCTGCTGCCTGTGGAATAGGATACAGCTGTGGGAAGCCCGAGGATGAGTTTGGGATGCTCCAAACCTGACAGCTGCTGGTGGGAGAGGAAAGAGCCCTGCCGGGCCCCCCTGGGTGCTCCGTGCCTCCTGCTCCACCCTCACTCAGCACATTGCAGGGTGATGCGCTCCCTTCTTTTCCCAACTGCTTCCTTCCCCGCTCCCTGCCCAAGGAGCTCAGCCACGGCTCTTGTGCCATCTGCTGACCAAAGCCTGCTGGCTCCATGGCCCCCAAACACCCAGGGCCCACTGTGCCTCCCTGCACCCATCCTCACCCCTCTGGCAGCCCCCAGGTTTGATTCTATGATCAGAATGTGCTGGTATAGAATCGTTTAGACTGGAAAAGACCTTTGGGATCATCATATACAACCGTAAATCCACCACTGCCAAGGCCAAGTGCTGGGAAGAGGCAGCTCAGAGGCTGCAGATCCTCCATGGGGAGACTCTGCTCGTGCTCTTCAGCCCAGGCACGGCCACACGCCACGGCCATCATAGAACCCCAGCCTGGGTTGGGGTTGAAGGGACCTTAAAGCTCCTCCAGCTCCAACCCCTGCCATAGGCAGGGACACCTTCCATAGAGCAGCTTGCTCCAAGCCCCTGTGTCCAACCTGGCCTTGAACACTGCCAGGGATGGGGCAGCCACAGCTTCTCTGGGCACCCTGTGTCAGCGCCTCAGCACCCTCACAGGGAAGAGCTTCTGCCTTATATCCAGCCTAAGCCCCCTGTGTTTCAATTTGAGCCCATTCCCCCCCTTGTCCTATCACTGCACTCCCTGATGAAGAGCCCATCACCCAGCACAGCCTTCACATCAATGCCATAGCACACACAGATGCAGAGACATCAGCCTGTTGCAACCCTGAGGACCACACACTTCCCCATGGAAAACCACGGGGGAAGGAGCCGGCAGTCCCGGCAGCTTGATGAAGGATGCTCCCTCCAGCTGTCTCCTTAGAAGTGACAGACACGTACCAGGGATGCGATGCTGGGAGCTCAGCTTCACTCCATCTGCCCGCTGGGGAACACTGAATTATTCATGATGCTTCGCCAAAATAATCCCGTTTAAAAATAACTCCTCTGCTCAAAAGAGGCAAAAACCCTTTAACACCGCCGCTATTTTTATCTCCCGAGCGTGACACAGCAAACCCCAAACCTCAGCAGCTCCCGCCCGTCCCCAGCACGGACCCGCTCCTCTCTTAACTGCGGGTGAAGGAGCAGGGGGATTATTCCCTCCCCGTTAGCGCTCAGCTTCGGTTCAGGGAAGCTGCACATCTCCAGTGTCCAAGCAGAGGGCACTGCTGCCTAATGATTTGGGCACGGGCCCCGCAGCAGGGGCTCGGGTGAAGTTCATCTGAAAACCTCTCCCACCAGGAGATGGGACCTTCCAGCTCATCCAGTTCCAACCCTGCCTAAGAGCTCATCTCAACCTCCCCTCTGGCAGCTAAAGCCATTCCCCTTGGCCTGTCCCTACATCCCTTGTCCCAAGCCCCTCTCCAGGTTTCCTGCAGCCCCTTCAGGCACTGGAGCTGCTCTAAGGTCTCCCCTTCAGGAGCCTTCTCTTCTCCAGGCTGCTCCAGCCCTTCTCTCTCAGCCTGGTTCCAGAGCAGAGCTGCTCCAGCCCTTGCAGCATCTCTATGGCCTCCTCTGCACTTGCTCCAACAGGTCCATAGAACCCTGGGCAAACCCTGGCTTGTCTCAAAGGGTAAGAACTGGTTAAAACGGAGGATAAAGAGAGATGCACAGAAGAAAGGAGGTCACAGCCTGCCCCTGTTTCAGCTGTGCGTGGTCCCATCAAGATGTCCTTCAGCCCTGCCCGCACCCAGCGCCTGCCTCTGCCAGAACAGTGCGATGTGGCCTTCGTCCAGAGCAGCAAGAGCTCCTCTGTGAAAACTTGTTAAAGTGTCGGGGTATTTTTACCCAGGGATTGGGGCGAGCAGCGCATCTTTCTGTGCTTCCTTCCCAACGGTGTTTATTAGAGAGCCTCCAGAGGGACTCTGCTCTCCCTCACCCGCCTGCAGCCCATTCTCTGCCATCACTTCCGTTCTCTCTGCTTTTCGTTTCATTTCACTGATGAAAAAGGACAGAAAGTAGCTGGGAAAAAGAAGAGGATCTCGAAAACCCTTTAAAGTCGAGTTTCAAAGCATTCACAAACTCCTTAGAGATGCCTCTACACACTCTCTGTGCCTGCAACCCCCCTGCATCCGCCTCCTTCTTTATTCCCTTCCTTATATTCCCATTATTCCCTTACCCTGAGCACTTTAAAAGCAACACCTCCTGGCAGGCAGAGTCGGGTTTCCAGGGTTTCGGATGCTCCTCCGACATCGTGTTGGGATCCTGATGCATCCCAGCGATAGCTGCCAGAAATCAGATACTTTGGGAGCTGCGGCTGTGCTGCTGCCATAGAAATCCTCGCATTTAAACACCCAGCGGTGGCTGGAAGCAGCTTTCTCCTGATTTCACCTAACCCAGTTAAAGAGAGGAGTAATGTCCCTGGGGAGCTGTAATAACATCAACTGCCCGGTCAAAAAGAAGCTGATGATTTATGATGGATTCTCTCAGTCTTCTTCCCAGAAATACCCCAGGGACCTCTCACTGCCAAAATGCTGCGGCTGAGAGCTCTGCTCCATCCCTGGCACAGCGGGAAGGGCCTGAGGCCCTTTGGATGCCAATATCTGTGGCACTGGGAAAGCAACGGGGAAGCTCCCAGGCATGGGGCAGGGAGCAGGGATGAGGCTGGGTGTGCTTGGCAGCAGGTCTGGGCAAGGGAACCCCTGCAGCAACGATTGACAAACCTCACCCAAGGAAGGGAGGGCTGAATGCGACCCATGGGGACACAGAGAGCGGGATGAGGGGCACTAATCCTGACCCACTGCCATGTTAAGCTCCGTTTCCCTTCACTCGCCCCTGACTCAACCCACCCCAGTGCTCATCTCTCCACAGGTCCTGAAAGCCAAACTCCAGCCTCTCCATTAATCTCAGCCACTCTGAGTCATTAGGGGCGGATAAAGCTACTTACCCCAATCCCTTCCTGCCCGTCTCGATCCCAGCCAAGCATTTTACCTTGGCGCCGGCTGCCTCCCGCCATCAACAAGCCAAGGTGTAATGTTACTGTCTGTTTGCTCTCGCCTTTTGGTGGCTTGAGGCTCAAACAAGTGGTTTAGACCTGGCCATGAATCCAGCTGGGGACTGGGAAGGGGCTTTGGGAGCAGGGCACAGGCTTGGACTTGGAGAATGGGTCTGCAGGATCTAACCTTGTCCATAGGGACTGTGGCAAAGGGCTGCGAGCAGCACACAGCCACCACGGAGGCTCCTGGCCAAGGGGCTTGAACAGGTTGAAGTGAGCTGCAGCAGCGCTGTGCCTGTATGGGATTAGAAATTTGGGGTCTGGGAAGGAAGAACCCCCAAAAAGGCAAAACTAAGGATACTCCGGGTATCCTTTCAGCATCCTTTACCTGCTAAGGGTAAAGAGGGCAGGATCAGGCCTGCAGCAAGGAACAGCACAACTTGAAGCCATCCCAGAGCAGAGCAAGTGCTCTCCAGGGGGGAAGCCTGAAGGAAACCACTTGAGAAGGGTCTGAGCTTTATCCCTGCCAAAGGGATTTAGCAGATGCTAAAGGGGGGCTGTGCTGCATCCACACACGTTGCCAGACCCTCCGGGGAAGGGGAGCTCCTATGGTGTACCCATCCTAATTCCTAATTTCCACTGGAGATACAGGCACCACGGGGAGGGATGAGCCACGGGCATGAGCAGAGCTGTAACCACAGAGAGGGGCTGGGGACCCGCCTGTGCATTACACAGCGATGAGGACCGACCTGTGAGCACTTCCCTTCCCAAGCCGCTGTATTTATTTCCCCTCCTGTTCCAGCCCCTCTCTTCCTCGCCTGGTTTATTTATTCAGCCTCCCCTCGCAGTCCGGTTTGGCTGTTCCGGTGGTGCAGGAGATACCAACAGAACCCAGACAAAAAGCCAGCTCTGCCCTGTCATGGCTATCAGCAAACACCAGCACCAGGAATTTTAATTGACGTAGCCGCTCACCGGGCTCAGATAAGACCCAGCATCACCCCACAGCTGCAGGGGTCGACCCTGCTCCCCAAACCCATTTGGGGGGCCCTAACCCCACTCCATGCCCTGCTGGGGGTCTGCTACTGCCCAAGGCAGCACTGGGACAGACTGGGAGGGAAGTGGTGGCTCTCACAGCATCCCCCCCTCTCCCTGGCCTGCAGGAGTTTGGTGGTCTTCTCCCCTTATCAGCCCTTATCTCCCGAAGCCGCCCGCTAATGTGACCTTAATGGAGCTAAAATCGACCTGATTTGGTTTATTGCTGTTTAGCCCAAATCACACCCCCCCACCCCCCCTCCCGCTTCTCGCTTCCCCCTTGTTTCAGGAACATCGAGGAGAAGGGTCTGGCTCCGTCTGCGGGAGCTGCAGGGGGGCAGCGTATGGGGAACCCCCCCCCGGGCGGCAGAGAGCACCCTCCCGGGGACCGACCCTCCCTCCCCTGCTCCCCCCAACCCCCGGGGACACCCCCCCGACGGAGGGGCCAGGGGTGGCGCTTGGCCCGGCGGCGGCGGGAGGGTCAGAGCCGGGCAGCGGGGCCCGGAGCGCAGACGGACGGCCCCGACGGGCCCCCGCCGGCCGCGGGGATGCTGCCCACCCCCTTCTCGGTGAAGGACATCCTCAACCTGGAGCGGGCGGACACCGCCGGGGCGCCCCTCGCCCCACGCAGCCCCGACGGCGAGAACGAGCCGCCGCGTAAGTGACCGGCAGGGCCGGGGGGAGTCGGGGCCGGGGGGTACCCTATGGAGCCGCTTTCGTTCACCCGGGTGGAAAACCGAGGGCTGCGGAGCCGCCCGCTGCATCTTCGCACCCTCCAGTCACGGTCCCCTGGAGCCGGGATTCCCCGCCACGGGCCATGGCGAGTTTCCTCCTTTCCCCCTCTCTTTGCTCACTTTTTTCCTCGTTTCCCCCATTTTTCCCTGTTTTTCCCCAGGGTTTAGGGGTTTTGGGGGTTCTTTGGGGCATTTTCCGGGCAGCCCTGCAAGCATCCCGCGCATCCCTCCCCGCGCGCCATCGGGGAAACGAAACGGCTCCCGGCGGGGGAAAAGATGGATGGAGCGGGGGGGTTCTGCCGAAAACCACAAATCGCCGCCGTTTCCGATGCCACAACCCCCCCGATGCTCCAGAACTGTCCCCACTGAGGACGGGGACCAACGACCCGAGGGACAATGAGGGGATGCGGCTCCGGGGCGGCCGCCGAGGGGGGATCGGACGGGGTTCATACCTGCCCTGCAGCACCCCGGTTCCCATCAGTGTCCCCCCCACATTCCCTGAGCCCCTTCTGTGGCTGCCGGGGGACCCGGGCGCATCCCAGGCGGGATGTGCAGGACCCGTGGTTACCTCACCTGCAACACAGACCCCAGCAGGTTGAAACAAACCCAAACAGCTCCTTTACATCTTTGCTCAGATCTGGTATTTTCCCCTCCTTCATTCCCAGCCCTTTTCCTTTTTCGGGGCTTGCTTCCATTCGGGATTCTCCTTTCCTTTGGTGCTGCAGGTAAATCCTCCCAGAGATCCGACTGCTGTCGCTTCCATTGCTCCGGAGCAGGATGGTGGGAAGGGGATTTGTCTTTTGGAGTACTCAAACCTGCATGTACCCCACTTTCCCTGTGCTCCTCCGGGCTGGGGCTGCCATAGTGGCAGCCCCCACAGCAGCACAGGCATGGTTAGGAAGGACCTAAAGGCATCATCCAAAAATCCATGTAACAGTCTAATTCCATCCAAAAAAGGGGGGAATTGTTGTGAATTCCCATTAAATACCACAGGAAAGTTGATATCAAACTTATCGACTCTCAGCCCTACTTCGCCTCATTCCCACGGGGCCCCATTCCCAGTTCAATCCCTCCTTCGGAAACACTGTCCGGGAACAGAGCCAGGCTCGGGTCTCACCTTGGGTTTTCCTTGCTGCAGGACGACGTTTGCTCGCCCCCCCCCTTGAGGCAGAGGAGCAGAAAGGTGACCCCTGCCACCAGCCCAAGCAGCGGCAGCGGAGGAAGCCCCGGGTTCTGTTCTCCCAAGCGCAGGTCTTTGAGCTGGAGCGGCAGTTCAAGCACCAGAGGTACCTCTCTGCCCCGGAGAGAGAGCATCTGGCCCGTGCGCTCAAGCTCACCTCCACCCAGGTGAAGATCTGGTTCCAGAACCGCAGGTACAAGTGCAAAAGGCAAAGGCAGGATAGGTCCCTGGAGCTGGCTGCCCACCCGCTGCCTGCCCGCAGGGTAGCAGTGCCCGTGGTGCTGGTCAGGGATGGCAAACCCTGCCTTGGGGGCTCCCAGCCTTACCCAGCCCCATACAGTGCCAGCCCTTACTCCTACAGCTCTTACTACAGTGCCTACAGCAGCAGCCCCTATGGGGGGGGCTATGCTGTGGTACCCACCAGTGCCCCCCCCAGCAGCCACACTGTGAACGGGAGCTTGGGCATGGCCAGTGCAGCTCAGCACCAGCCCCTGTGCTTGCAAGCCACGGGGCAAGCAGGAATCAGGGCTTGGTAGGTGAGGACTGATTGGGAAGCACCAAGGAAAACCCCACTCCACTCCGGAGCCCGGCCTGCCTCGGGATGGGAGCCGGATCCGGAGGTTTCTGACCCCCCGGACAGTGGGATGGCTCCAGGACATCCATCCCATGTCTCTGCAAAGGCAGGTCAGGAGAGAGGAGCACCCAGGGGCTCAGGGTGCTCACCTATTCAGTGCTTTGGAGTCTGGTCCTTCCTGCTCCCAGGGGATTTGCTCCTCCAGGCTGCCAGCCCAGGATGTGAACACTGGATTGCTTCCTGAGGACAACTGGAACACAGGGTCTGTGCACACCGCTGTGTGCCACTCTTCTATGGACGCTATTTAACGCTTGGAGTTCCTCTAATCTTTCAAGATGCGGTTTTGGTTTCTATTTCTTAATGTCTTTGGTGTTTATTTTGGCCTTTACTATAATTATTTGCAAATAAAACCCCAGAATGGTGAAATGTTTTCAGCCGCTTTGCAGCAAAACCTGATCCGAAGCAAAACTAAACACACAACCCCCAAATCAATCGATACCAGTGATTGAACCAGAAAGGTTTGACCTTGTGGTCCAAGCCTGGCCTGCATCAGAGAATCCCAGCCTGGTTTGGGTTGAAGGGACCTTAAAGCTCCCCCAGCTCCAACCCCTGCCATGGGCAGGGACACCTTCCATTGGAGCAGCCTGCTCCAAGCCCCTGTGTCCAACGTGGCCTTGGGCACTGCCAGCTGAACAAGCCCAGCTCTCTCAGCATCTTTGTGGCCTCCTCTGGATGCATTGCAGGTGGGCATCCCTCCAGGGCAGCAACGCTGCTCCCCCCTCCTCTCACCCAAACCCCCACCT
Source organism: Amazona ochrocephala (assembly GCA_039720435.1). NCBI lineage: Eukaryota > Metazoa > Chordata > Aves > Psittaciformes > Psittacidae > Amazona > Amazona ochrocephala. The sequence continues at coordinate 751,302 of CM077898.1, read as the reverse complement.
TGGAAGCATTTTGACCCCCAAAAGGATGAACTCACTTAAGCACCCACCATAAAAGCTCAGGGGTGATTTGCCAGCTAGGGAGCAACAGGGGGGCAAAGGAGGAGGCTGAGGTTTGGCTGTGACCCCATGGATCCATGGGGAAGGGTGTCCCGAGCAAGGGGAGAAGCAAACAGCCAGGGAGCCTGTGGCAGCCAAGGCACCACCGAAGGGCGTAGACTCCTGCCAGGGATCTCCAATCAGGCCCCAGGGGCTTGGCTGCCTGCCCTACAAATGCGGAGCCGGGAGGGTGGGAGGCCCGCGAGGCGCTGGGCAGGCAGAGGAAGAGGAGCAGGAGTGCCTGGGTGGAGGCATAGAGCAGGCAGCAGTGCCCCGGCAGGGATGAGCTGCACCCCGGCAGCAGCCCAGCGCACGGTGCCCATCGCCTCCAGGCCTAGGACATCCTTCCTCATCCAAGACATCCTCTGGGATGGGGCAGAACAGGGAGCGCAGCCGGAGAGGAGCAAGAGCAGAGGATTTGGCAGCCAGAATGGGGAGCCAGGGGCAGCTGCAGTGGAGGGGAGCAAGGGCAGCTCTGCCCCATGGCACCCCACCATTAGCCCTCATCCCGCAGGAGCATCTCAAGCCCGAGGGACACGCCAAGAGGCAGACAAAGGTAAGAGGGTGGAAGCTCCTGGCCGGGGAATGGATCAGCAATGGTTATGGTTGGGTCAAGGATAACCCTCTGCAAGGGGCAGGATCCAGACCCGGCTGCTGGAGCCAAGTGGGTTGTGCTTTAAATACCAATCTGTGCTCTAGGGGCGGGAGAGGAGGAGGAATAGCAGCAGTGGAATAGCAAACCTTTCACCGGGCGCTTCAAATAGCTCCAAGGACTGAATCTGCCTAAAATGCCACTTCAAAACAAAACCCAATTAATGCATTTCTGTGATTTCTTGGGAAACAAAGTTCCCTTCAATGTGGAAGGTGCCCAGCAAAGGCACTGGGGGGCTGCCAGCCCAGAGAAGCAGCTTGTGTCCATCCTCGATGCCACCGCAGCCGAGCTCATCGGTGCCTCTGGTCCTTTGAATGTCTGCAGCTTCTCCGGGCACCCTGTGCCAGTGCCTCAGCACCCTCACAGGGATGAGCCTAAGAGCTCATCTCAGCCTCCCCTCCAGCAGCTTAAAGCCATTCCCCTTGTCCTGCCCTTGTCCGAAGCCTCTCTCCAGGGACACTCATTGCTATTTCGTTGTCTGCAAGGGGAAAATCGAGCGCCTTGGGCTCTTTCCAAGCGGGTCATTCCCATCTCTTTCCTCCCACAGACACCACAGCGGAGCCCTACCCACCAGACTGTGCCCCCCCGCTGCAGCCCCTGCCCATGGCCCCGTGTCCCCCCAAGCAGGCGAAGCGCTCACGGGCAGCCTTTTCCCACAGCCAAGTCCTCGAACTGGAGAGGAAATTCAGCCACCAGCGGTACCTGTCCGCCCCGGAGCGAGCCCGCCTGGCCCGGACCCTGCAGCTCACCGAGACCCAGGTGAAGATCTGGTTCCAGAACAGGAGGTACAAAACCAAGCGGAAAGAGGTGGCCTCCGGCATCACCGGACTGGGCACGCAGAAAGCGGCCGAGCTCCACGGAGCATCCCTGCTGGCGCTGCGGGGCGGCTGGCACTACCTGCCCTGCCTCTACTACCTGCACGGCTGGAGCCCTGGGTGGTAGCAGCTGCTTGTGAGCAGAAAGCAGCCTTTTGTCTTCTATGTGGTGGGGGGATTAATCCTGCCTTGCTTTTTCTAGCGTTAACTGAGACCCTGCCCACAATAATGATCAGCATCTAAGTGCCGCACGAGCCTCTCTCGCTAACAGAAAAGAACCTAAAAAAGCCCCTCCAGCCTCCCAAGGTTTTAACGCAGCTCATTTGATAGCGCTGCTATGAGGTGGAACTGCAGCTGTAAAACACTGCAGGCTTTCCGGGGGGCAGAAAGGGATGGCATTTCTGCCATTGATAGCATCATGGTTCCAGAATGGACTTAGAGCCCCCCCCCTTCCCAATACTCCTGCATGCTGTGAGGCAGCACCACAGCCTCCACCCCAGGTAATGCATGTGGCTTTTGGGGTGAACTAAACCCCTTTCTGCTATGAGGGACAGGAACCTGAAGCGCCCGATGGCCCCAGCTCACCCCGACCAAACCCATCCCTCTGCCCCTGGATGCTGCGATGCCAACTGCTGCTGCCGGTGCCTTGAGAAGCCAAACCAGCGCCCTCGGGAACACGGACAATAGCGCAATGACAGATGAGCTTTGCATATCCGGGTGTTGCTGCTCTTTGAACATTCCCATATAAGCTAGTTAAAATAGCCACAGCTCCAAGAGCTCAACGCTGCCATCCGCTTTCAAAGCAGCAAACTCCCTGTTTGCCGTTGAAATCAGCCCAAACCCAACGTCAGGACATCAGGACAACAAGAGGATGAGGTCTTTACAAGTGGTTTCTTAGTGAGACAACAATTTGCACTGATAGAGTAGCAAAGATTGGGGTTTTTTTGCACCTAATCATACTTTAAACTTGAGAGGTCACTAAATCTATGGGAGAAAGTGTAAAACTAAATGAGATTTCCAAGGGAAGAAACACATCAACCGCTTTTCTCACTCGTGTCCATCAGCAAAGCTCTGCTGGAACACATAGAATACCCCGGAATAAAACAGAAGTAGAGGTTTCTTCCCTGTGAAGCACCAGAAATGTCCCTGTGGTGCCTGCTCTGTCTGACAGAGAATTCAGAATCGCACTGGTCCAACCCCCTCGTGCAGCAGGGAAATGCAGGGAGTTAAACCAGAGCCTGCTTAGATCTGGCCCTTTAAACCAGGTTATTTGGGAGCTGATCTTTCGCCTTGCCAATAGACTCAGATGGTGCAAGCTCGCAGAGATGAAGCTGCTGGGGGATGCGGATGAGGGAGGACAGGGAGGGGAGAACGTGCAAACTGAAGCCCTTTGCAGTGGATATTCATGTGCTCTTGCTATCAAAGCCCTTGCTGGCTTCGGAGGACAACCAGTTGCCTCCTAATAGCCTGAAAGTAACCCTTAATATCTGGAGATACCATTTTCCTTCCAGCTCCAGCTCTCAGATGCTGCGTGCCCCTGGTGCTCGAAGCAGACATCTCCCCTGCACTGTTGCAACGTGTTTCAAACCCAGCCCTGCTGCTTATCCACTTTGCACTTTGCTTATCCACTGCTTGGAACAACAAAATAAAGCCCTTCTGGCCTTAAAGCCAAGCCCCAGCAGAGCCCAGATATTCCTCTCCAGGGGGGAAAGGCCCTGCCAAACCTCAGGATGCTGCTTAAATCAATGCAGAGACACTGAATGTGCACTACAAACACTGGATTAGCAGCTCTGAGCATCCCGGAGCTGCCCCTGAATAGGGATCCTGGCGCATCCTTTGCACAGGCAGCAGAAGAGCAGCAGCGATGGGCACATAACACTGGGAAGGACTGAACTGGGCTGGGAAAATCAGACCTAAACTGAAACTTGGCTGTAAACTGAACCCTTTGGATGCTCCTTTGGGAAAATGTGGTGTAGCTGCTTCTTTTTTCCCACTGGTGGTTTATAACCAACGCAATGCCCTTCTTGCAATGCCCTTCTTGCTGCTTCAGCACCCAACTGCTCACAGTTAACTCCTGGCACAAAGCAAGCCCAGTGCAAATAGTTGCTATTTTTGTACATATTTTTTGACACTACTTCATCTGATTTGTGTTGTCCTTTGGAATAAAGAGCTCGAAGTCTTTGCTAAAACCCAGCTGCCTCTGTGGGGTTTTTGCCCTGGGTTTGGGGGTTCCCTGGGGCCTGTTTCTGACCATGGGTGTCCCATCAGCTTCTCACATGAGCAGCTCCTGCAGATGCTGCACCCAAGTGAGTTTTGTGCAACGAATTGTCACCAGCTCACAGGGTGGGAAATCATCATTCATCGCTGTTTCCAGCTGCTCAGCACCAAGTGCTGCTCCATCACTCTTGCAGCCATGTATAGAGTGTCTGAGCATCCTCTAATCCCATTTACCACCTGATGAACATGAAACAGGTGACTGCTTCCCAAAAATAAGATCTTATATAGCGAAGTAGTTTCTTTATCCCCCCCAAATTGCCTGTAATCCCACAGTTTAAACCTAATCCCAGTGGCCTCCGGAGTTTTGCACTGCAAACACTGCTCCCAGGTTTTATTTCTGCCCCTGCCTTCCACATCAGCACAACCAGGGCAGTGCTGTGCTCCATAAGGAGAAGGATCCATGCTGGGAGCTGTCGGTGTGAATGTTTCCCCTCGTACAGGGGTGGAGAGGGACCAACCTTGGGCACACACTCCCTCCCTTCTGCTGTTGGCAGCAGCAGCTTTGCCTGAAAGGAAAGCAAAGTGCAATAATTACCATTGCACCCATCTTAAACAGCTTTAAAAGAGAACAAATCGAAGCCAAAGCAAGCATTAAGATGGCAAAATGAGCAGGTTCTGGCTCAGACATTGGTGCTGGTTGGAGGCAGGGATGCTGGCAGCAGCTCCGGCTCCTTTGCAGCCTATGTTATGGGGAAACATCTTGGCTGTGTCACCCCTGCAGCAAGCACTGCCCTCCCTCCTCTCCTTTCCAGCCCTTCTCTCTACAACCCCCAAGGGGTTTCTTTATGGGCAGAAGACCAACTTCCAGTCGGTTTTTCCTTTTCTTGTCCAAGCACAAAGCATGAGGACAAAAAGGAAGGGCTGCGCCACTTGGACAACCAAAGCATCGGAGAGTGTTACAGCATTAATCACAGTGGGAATGACATGGGAGGCTTTCCCGGTGACAAATAGCCCCTTGATTCATAAAGGAAAGAAAAATCCCCCCCTAACTATGGAGACTTGGAGTTTTAATGAGCCTTAACAAAGGAGAACTCCTGTTTGTACACAACTAGAAATAGAAAGCATCATTTAATGTCTGTCAATTAGTGTCACGCTCCGCCGCTAACGCATCCATCAAGATTGAATAGCTTCTGATACTGACACAACATTTACACTGCTTTGTGCCAACTCATTTATTTCAAGCTAGGGAAAAAGAAAGGAAAGAAAGAACGAAAAGGGCTGCCTTTGGATAATGTAACTGTTGACTAACATTTGCATGCAATAAACCACATACTTGGCACAGCCTCGCAGGACTTGGGCCAAGAGAAATCTTCAGCTTGACCTACACAACATTTGCAAAGCAGAGCAGTGGGAACAAGATTGCTACATGGAGCTAAACAGGGGATGGAAAATGCAAGGACACTGCATCAGGCTGGTGTTTCCCCCTGGTTTCGGTATCAGTACAAAGGTGCTTCGGAGGGAAACACAAAACACCTTTCAGCAGTGAGCACTGGGATGCACCTTTTGGAATGCGCTGGCGCTTCCCAAGGAAAGAGGCAAACTAAGCCATAAAGCACAAGGGTTTAGTGCTCTTAAAACCCTTGAGGACTTCCAGTATTTACTATTCTTATTGTAGATGCTGTTATCATCCACAGAAATGCTTTATCCCCTTCTAACCCAGTTAGAGCCTCTGTGGGAAGGCAGAGGAGTCTCACAGCCCATTTTGAGCCACTGGACCGCTTGGTGCTTCCCCTTGCGCCTTGAGCCATCCTGGCAGCAGCAGTGCCAAAGGGGGGACAGGGAAAAGCTGAGAGGCAGAGTCATCGAGGCTGATGTTCACTGTGATGGACAGTTGATGGGGAAAGGAAAAGGGGGCAAAAAGAACAAGAAGTACTTTGGAGATGTGGCAAAACAGTTTCATCCATTGCCAGTCCCATGGGAGACTCCTTTGCTGCCTCCCTCAAAAATCCAAGGCACTTTCCTCCTCTTTCCTCTGTTATGGTTTGGGCACTATTTGTTAAGAACAGCCAAAGGAGGAGAGAAATCCACAGCAAAGAGCCCTGGAAGTGCTTCCAAAGCCATCTGGCTGCAGGAATTTGTGGCAGGCCACTCACAGAAGGGAAAGTCGGGAGACAAGACCAGTACTTTTACAGGAAAAGGAGTCGGGAATACAGATGGGTTTGTGCTGAAGTGCTCAGGTCTTGGGAGAAAAAGGAAACAGGGCCAAGAACAAGGCTTTTGGAGTCAGGTACTGGCTGTGTGAGCAGATGGATTCAGGCTCCTTGCTGCATCCCCAAGATAGGAAAGGGAGGGTGTCACCATGGTCACTTCACTTCAGCCATGGACCCCCCAGCAATGCTCATCCTGGGAGCAGGGAGGGGGAAAGCCATGGAAGGAGCTGCCGCATCGGGGCTCTGCCTCCATCCCTCCGGCACGGGGGAGTTGCCGGCTATGGCAGGGAGAGCAAGGACATAAGGGAGGCTCTGGCTCCCACAGGACATTCCCACTGGATAGTGCCGGAGCTGGGGGGGGCGGAATCCCTGCAGTGTCAGCAGGGGAGGATGCTCACAGCACTGTAGTTGGTTTTCCCCTGTTCTTGCAGCATGAGGGTTTGGGTTTCCAAGGGGATCAGCCAAGCACGGTCTCCCCAGCTCTTCTCATCCAGAGCCTTTTGGGGCACCCAGCTTCCCAGAAAAGCAGGTTTATTCCAGACACAAGGTGGTATATCCTTGGAATGAGGCCGATCTCCCCTCCGCCATGTACATCCCCATCGAGCCCTGACTCCTCCTGAGCCTCCCAGGGATATTCCCAGCTTTTAAAGCCGTGTTTCCAATGCTTTGATTTTACATCCTCTGTGTCTAACAGTTTGCACTGCCCCCATCAGGGCAAAGGAGGAGAAAAGGACCCCATCCCGAGGAGCCCACACTCCCAAGAGGAGGTAAACCCAGGGATATCAGCAAAGCCTCCGTGGTACTTTTCCATGGCCCGGGAGGCAAACGGGGTCCTGCTTGCGCCACACCAGAAAGCAAAGGGATTAGCACAAGTCTGTCTGCAAACAGAGCCTGGGTGGGGGCACCGCTCCCCTTAGAATAAAAGGCTGAGGAAACCGAGCTCCATAGAAGCAATTATTCATTTGGAGCCACTTTCTCATAGGGGACAGCAGCGCCCAGGCCTTTGGGGTGGGGATTGCCAATTCCCTGCCAATTCCTTCACTTCCTCTGCAGAAAGGTGGCAAAAGGCTTCACAAACATCAACCCATGGGCTGGGACCAGGGCAAAGCGCCCCCAAAGGCCAGATGTTGCCCTCAAACATGCGCAGATGTTTCCCCCCCACCCCAAGCTGGGTCTGGAGCAAGCAGTGGGCTCCCTTTATACTCAGATAATATTAATCCTTCTTCCAGACTGCAGCAGCTTGGGGCAATGCCACTGTCTATGGGATGCGTGTGCTGCGAGGGATGGTCACGTACAAGGCAGGGCAATGCAGATTGCTCTGCTCCCAGGCGAGTTCCCATGAGCAAACAGAGTTTTCCCCACATACCGGTGTTCTAACGTGGATATCCACGCTACCCCCCCAGCAAGCAGCTGCCTGCATCCACTTTTCCCCCTAGAACAAGACAGGGATGGTTCAGGTCTTTACCCATCTCAACTCAAGAGCCAGCCACTCAGTCGAATTTAAAGGAGATTGTCAAAGCTAAACCAAACCTTCCTAGCCCCAGGACTGCATCCCAAAGGCACAGCGTGGTCCCCATCAGCACAGGCAGTGTGGAACATTGGGGGTTTTCATGACAACTAATAGGCAAAGGGAGAATTCTAGGGCTAAAATCCTGGAGCATCTGAGGCATCTCTGCAAGATCTGAAGCACCACAAGGCAGCCTCATGCCTGGGCACCAGGCAGCAAGGTAAGTACCAAGGCATCATCCAATCGAGGGTCTGGAATTCTCAGGCTTCAGAAGAGGGACCAAAATCTGCTTCACGACACCAAAATCTGCTTCATTTCACCCCAGTTTTGTGCCCAGCAAGAGACGGAGCCGCTTCCTGCTCTCCCAACCCCAACAACCGCGGGCATCATTATCAGATGACCAATATTTCACCCCTCTGTGCTGAGAGGCGTTTTGCTGGGTGTTGATGGCACATCAGCCCTCCTCATCCTCTATTTGCCTGGTGAAAGGAGGAATTACTGCGGTATTTATCTACCACACTCTCTTTCACCAAGAGACTCGGCATCTCCTTTGCAAAGCAGCCGTGGGGCACGGCTCATGCTAAAACCCACTTGCTAAAACCACCCCGGGGGGCAAAGCTTTAAAGCAAATAAACCAATGGGAGTTTAGAAAGGAAGGTGCTTGGCTGAATTGAGCTGCGCTGGTGTCAGGGCTGTGCTGGCTGGTGCAGACCTGCAGCTCCGAGCAGCTTTGGGAGCGTTGGGTTTATTCCAGGCAATAACAAACAGGCTTTTGGTGTGTAAATCACAGCAGGTGAAAAGCAAACAGGGGGAAGGAAAACCTGGCTTTCCTCCTCCCACCATGCTGCCCACGGACAGTAAGGGAAGGCAAGGTGAGGATGCTGCACTGGGGATGTATATGGGAGATTGGGGGTAGGGGAGCTGCTGAATTCCAGGAGCAAAAGCCTCATGGCCAAAAACGGGCACTATTTGGGATCAAGTTCACCTCCTCCACAGCCATTCACATCCAGGGCTTGGCCACTCCAAACTCCACAGCAGATTTACACCTGCAGAGCCCGGCGGAAAACACTTACCTGTTCCACAAAGGGATCCCTTGTCTTTTAAGAGGAATTAAATCTTCTGGATAAATACAAGTGGGTTTATTCCCTTTGTGGGGAATAAGATTGCGACGCAAGGTGCGGCCGGAAAACCTTTCCCTCCACGGCCTGCATCTTGTCACCCAAGGTAAATACGCAGCTTAATGAAATTTCAAGAGGGAAAAGGTGAAATATTTGCCTTTATGTTCATTACCCTTTAAAACAATATTTGAAGAGAAACAAAGATAACGATCAGATGCGGTGAACAAACACAGCCTAGATCCTGGATTAATCCAACGACTTAAAACCCCAGCCACTGGGGCTTTGGTGGCACAGGGGGTGCGCCCATGTCCCATGTAGGCCTTGCACCCAGCACCGGTCCTAATGTCTCTACCAGAAGGACCTCAGATGGCATCCTCACACAGTGTCCCAGGGATGTGGCCACCAGCAGCAGCAGCATCCACATGTCCCAGGGAGCATTTGGCCTTTGGCAACCCCCTGTGTTCACAACTGATGCTCATGGTGCACCTTCCACCCTCCAGCAAAGCCTTCAGTTGCAATTTCCCCTTTCACTCATTATGGAGCATATTTAATCCTTGTAGGCCCTTAGGAAAAATACTACTTGGGAAGTTCATAAATCATGGACTGCACACTAGCAGGGAATTCATTTGCTGGTACCAACCCAAGGCTTCAATATAGGAGCAAGTGCTGAGCACAGCAAAGCGAACACCTACAGATCTTCCCTACAGGAAATCCTGCAGGTTGAAGGAGCTGCTACGCTCTATCGGATACATACAACACATGTGGAAATACCCTCTAAAGATATTGACACAATAAGCTGTACTGGTTCCAACAAAGCCATTAGTGTCAATTAGAGCATCAGATGCATTCCCAGAGCAAAGCACCAGCCAGCCTGAAGGGAGATGGGGATATTGGTGTCACGGCTCTTGGCAAATGCCACATGCCCATGGGTGGCACCTCCAGCAGCTCATTCCTCCTCCTAAGGAGCCACCCTAAAGTCCTGAATGTGATGGAGGAGCTGGGGTGTCACCCTTGGGTTTTGGTTGCTCTGCTGCTGCTCTCAGTACCCACATGTCCCACAGGATGCATCCCATCCTGCGTGGCTGCAGGAATTCCCTATTTCCACTCCACAGCCATCAACAAGCCAGGCAGATGCCAGAGGTTTGAAGCAGGAAGGAGGGAGCAGAGATAACCATCAACGTGATGGTTTGCAGAGGTTCCTTCAGCCTTTCTAGGAATCTCAGCCAGCCTCTCTCCATCCAAGGGAAAAGCCACCCCTTTCTCGCAGCCACAGCCTTTTCCTGCTGGGAAAACTGGGGCTCAGCCCATGCTTTCCTAATGAACAATCTCTCGTTACTTCCCTCAATAACCAGCCCCATTCTCCACTATTATTTGCAGCATAAGACGCAGCACAGAAGCAGCAGTTCCTGAAGTCAGAGAACTCCCAAGCAAACCCAAAGCAGAGAAAACAGAGGAAAAGTTCCATTTACCCCCCAGAAGTGGAAGGAGAACAGCCTGAAGCCTTTGGGACGTTGAGGCCGATGCACGTCTCCTTGTTGGGCAGGCAAGGAAAGCTTTTCCCAAGGGCACGGAGTCTCTTCCCGCAGGATCTCAGTTTTCCTGGCTCTTTCCCCCTTTATTTCAGCAGATTTCAGTCAGATTTTTGACAGCCTTGAGTAACTCAGGGGTAAAAACCCCTTCATGCCCCTGGGCCTAGCAGAGGCTACAGGGATGGGCAGGAATAGGCACTAGCACCACGTAACTCACATCCTCTGTAACCACACATCAGCCAAGCACAAAGCCCTCCCCTATGCAGACACTATAAGGGGCATTTCCCACTTCCTGGAGAATTACTGGGAATACGATGCAGCTGAATGGTGATTGCGATAAAGAGAAAAGCAGGGTCCCCATCAGCCCTCATATAACCCCAGTATTTAGTGCTGACGAAGCATGCATGGAGTGTGTTACACACCTCACCCTTCAGGACTACCACATCTTTACTACGTGGAGGAAGGGGAGCTCAATATTTACTCTGCAGTGCAAACAGGGATATAAACCTGTCAGAAAGGTTTTTGCTGGGCATAAATAGCACTTTATCTTCTGATCTGGTCTCCTTTGCTCCTGGGGCAGGTGGGGCAGCAACGCTCCGTTGCACCTTCTTGAGTTTTCACTGGCAGTTAAAAAGCAACCAGGAAAAGAGAAGGGGAAGAAGAGGTGAGAGAAGGAAAGTCCTTCCTTTGGGGTGAACTGAGGACAGCAGCATCCTGCTGCTACTTCCCTTTGCAGCCTCCTCAGATAGGTGTTTGCTGCTGAACCCTGTGATTACATCATTCCCACCTGAGCCTGTCCAGGAGGGGCTGGGGCATCCCGACGAAGGTTCATGGATAGGATTTAAGTGCATCCCTGTTTGCCACACCAGGAACGCGCTGAAATCAGTGCTTCTGTATCACCGGAAGGTGCGTATCCCAGGGATGAGCATCTGTTCCATGCTAGACTGGTAGGAAGCGAGTTCTGTTCCATTCCTTCGTCAAAACTACACGAGGCTGCTCCCAGAAGAATCCTTCAGATGCAGCTCCAGAGCTTTAAAGCTGGAGGTTCATTCCAAGGAGCTTCAGGCCCTTCTTTTTGAAGCAGAGATGCACTGCAAGCTGAAATGTGAAGACAATCTGGTTTTCGTGCTGATTTGGAACAAGGACCGTGTGGCTCTGCCAGGTTTACTAAAGGTGAAAAGGAAGGAAAAGCCCTGGAGAAGCCCAGATCCTCCTGATAATGTTGGAAAGAATCCAATTTAGAAATAAGGAATGGGAGACTCGGGGTGGACCAAGAAGCTCAAACCTGGGCTCTGCCTTTGCTGCTCTGCCTGCAGAGCCCCCAGACCCCACAGGTACAGTGGGGCTGTGGCTGAGAGGGCTGGGCTGGTTCAGCCTGGAGAAGAGAAGGCTCCTTAAGGGGCTCTGTGACTCCGCATCCTGGGCACACCGGAGCAGAGCAACGTGCATCAGACAGAGCAGAAACCAAACCCCCTGCACGGAGCCACCCCATGGCAGGAAACATTTCCTACTCGGAGCTAAAAGCCACTTATGTCATTATTGAAACGCTCTGATTCAAACTCACCTTTCCCCTTCAGAGCTCACCTCGGCCAAGCCCTGCGGGTCCCATTTGCTCGGGGCACAGCTCAGAAGCTCTGATTTAAGCCCATGCTGCTCAGCTCAGCTTCATTCCTCCCGCAGCACCAGTGCTGTGCAGAAAGCAAACCCACGAGGGTGCCTTTTCCTATTGATGGAAGGGGAAGATCTGAAGCAGCTTAATGGCTTCTGGGGTTTTCCCTTCAAATTATGCAGCCAACACAGTGAAACCTCAGCAAACAAGGAGCTCCCCAGGCATATTCTGCCGTGGAAGGTGAGGGAAGGCATTCCCACTTGGGAATTAGCTCTGCTGCTGAACAAACCATAGCTGTGGGTTTGCTTTGCCAGTGCCAGGAGCCAATTCCTTGTGCCAGCGGGACTGTGCTCCAAAGCCCTTCAGAGGCTCCTAGAGGAGCACAAGCCCATAACAGAGATTTCAGCTCTTGCTGGGCTGCACAACCCCCCCCAGGAGACATTTTCTTCCTCCCATGTGCTGCCAAAGGGCTTGATCTGACTGACAGCAAGGTGCTGAGCCTGCCGAGTGCTCCGGCAACACTAGAAGGCACCATTCCCCCAGGGATCAGGACGCCTCCCGCTGCTCTCAACACCCAACAGCCCAGGAAAGCCACAAGCACCAGCCCCAAAGGCCAAAAAGAACGAGGATGTTTTATTTCCTTGAGCTCCAGTGATACAACTGTAGCAGCATCTCACAAAGGGACTCCTGCACTGTTCAGTATACATTTAAAGGAAACACATTACATTCCAAGGCAGGCAAATATATATATATATATATCTGTAAAATTAAGAACTGCAGACAAAGATCCTCATCCTCCCTCTTAAATAACATGTGCGTTTGGTGCAGACAAAGCAGCAGAACATGGTTCACATACCAGGCTAAAGTGAAACGTCACTCGCAAAGGCAAACCCAGAAGGGATGAGGAGGGGCTTTGGTGAAGGGGCTTTCACTGGGGATCCAGCATCACGTACAGCAGGAAACATTCCAAACACAGAAGAGACCTCAGCAACTATCAGATGGGATGCTGCATCCCTCTCCAAGGAGGATGCGCAGCCATGACCACCCTCCCTGCCACTCCATGTCCACAGGCCCCATCCCTGGGCAAATCCAGCCTTCACATCCCAGCTACTCACAGGTTACTCCAAATAGGAGATGAGGTTCTCCTAGAATAGCCAAGGTGAAGTCAGAAGTATTAAAGCTAAGCAGCCAGAGCAAGAGGGTGATGCACTGGGGACCGCTTGCCCAGTGTGACTTCTAGCTACTAAAGTCACGCTGGAAGCTGTCACCTTCCACATGATGCTACAGTTTGCCCCTTAATATTAAAGTGACCCAAAAATGTTCATCTAAAAGTGTTTCTGCTCATCTCAAAAGGAAATATTTGGTGCAGTTCTGGTTCCTGTCAGTGAAAACTCCAGTTTCTCAACAGAAAAAGACATCCAGGGCTAAGAGACAGCTCGGAGACCTCCAGCCCCTGCATGCAGCGATAGCTGAGAGCTTTCTCCAGCTGCACCACCACCACCAGTGGCCTCAAGCTCACAATTGGTACACTTTTAAGACACAGGGTGCATTTGACACAGTGATTCATTCAGTTTAAGTGACAAAAAAAAGGCATCAAGAAGCTCATTTCACCATTAGCAAATGGTACAAGGCTGATTTAACACAAGGCACATGCAACACCACCCAGAGAGGCGCGCTTTGATTTACCTTCTCCAAGTAACAGCAAGAGGTTTAGGTCTGTTTAGTGTCATCCTACCCAAGGTGCTTGGCTGATGGGACACCTCCAGTGACACATGCCAGCCCAAAAGCTGCCCATCACATTGCAGCTCCCCCAAAGACATCCCACCCAGTGCTGACAGCAAGCCGAGGCCACATCTCCACAGGCTGCCCCATGCATAGCAGCAAGGAGATGGTGCCAGCTTGAGGCATCACTTCCAGGGAGGATGGAGATGTGCCAGCTGGTGTCCTGTCACTTAGGTTTACACATCCAAGCCCCTAAAATCCCTCATTGGCTCCTGATCACCCAAGTAAATGGTTAAAGGCTGCATTTTGGGTTGGAAATCCCATTCCCAGTAGGAGCAGGCACAGCTTTGCTGGCCACTGCAAAGCTCAGCATCGCACAGAAGCAAACCCAGAGCACGAGGAACCCCTCTAAGTTGTCTTTTTGATGTTTTCTGCCCTCCCCAACAGAGATGAGCAGCAGCTTATTGGCAAACATGGGGCTGGGAGGAGCCTTCGGGTCTGTAGGGCAGAATTCCCTATGGATTTCCCTGCCTGCTGCGGGTTCGGTGCTGCCAGGATGTGACCCTTGTGACTCTGTAGCCAACCTGTAAACAGAAGCCCCGGGTCCCCCCTTAGGGAGCAGAGCAGCTCCATGCACCCCACTTCCAGCTATGGGGATGCGCACAGTCACTCCTGCAAGCGGGATCGGGGCCTTGGTGGGAAAGGATGAATAAGTTAAGGATGAGGCTGTGCAGGCACCACACACCACCAGAATGTACCCTTAAAAAAGTATCTGCAAAAAAAAGGACTTTCCTGTTAAAATCAACATTTTTTAAGTCTCCTTGTAAAATACAATGGAATTGTTTCCCCCCCCCAAAGTGTTTTGGGATGTCCTTCCTTGGTGGTGTCCTCGTTCCTTCTCCTCCCCATCCCCATGAGTCTCAAGGGGGTACCAAGTACCTTGAGACCCCCACAAGAATCCAGGCCACCGTTTGGGGGGTTCAATGCTGGAGAATTAAAGCCAATCTGGCTATAAAAATAAATGCTTTTGTGTCTTCCTCGCACAGGATGGAAGAATCGAGCCCTTTTTAAACAGCATCCAGCTGTAATAGTAGCTACAAACCCAACCCAAACGCCTCCATAGAAAAATAAAGGATAAACATTATCCATTTCTATATTTATATAAAAAAGTAAGCTCTGTGACAGGATATTTTGCTTCTTTGCTGTAAAAAAAGCCACCACCCAGCTTGGGTTGTCGAACCCAAGCTTTGCGGTGAGGAGTAAACTGCATCTTCAACTTATTCAGAGAGAAAAATATCAGTCAGCAATTTCACTTCTCCAAAATAAAGTCATTAAACATATATATTATTATTATGAGTCTTCATAAATCTTTTCATGGAGCAAGGAGGGGAACACGTGGCTGAGGAGCACTTTAATCCCTGAGGAAGGGAGAAGTGGACGTCAGCTGTGAATCCACCACGAACCTGGTACTTCCCTTAGCAGAGACCCAGAGCTGGCTGGCTTGCAGGTACACACACACACCACACACACACAGAGGAGACACGGAGGCTTGCGTTCGCCCTGGGAGTCCTTCACTAGGATGCTCTCTTCTCCAGCTTGTGCTTTGTGAGAAAGTACTTGAAGAATTCGTACACGGACCAGGCAATGGCTGTGGAGGGCATCTGGTAAATGACACGGGCTTGCACCCCCCTGAAATACCCCGAGACACCCCCCAGCTGATAGACAGTCTTGAAGGCATTCACCATGCCCGTGAGGTGCCCGCTGATGTTCACAGAGCTCAAGGCCATGTTCTCCTGGGTGTTGAGCAGGGTCTTGCAGACATCCAGAGGAGTGGTGGCGGCGGCGGCCACGGCCCCTGCGATGGCACCGGAGACGATGTGGGACCGAGGGTTGTACTCCCTGTGCGGGTTGATCTGCTCCTGCATGAACTCGTAGGTGATGAAGTGAATGGCCTGGAAAGGCACGTTCATGGTGAGCTGCGTGGTGTAGCTGCGGTAGAAGGCACCAAACCCTTCCGTCTTCTGCACTGTCCTTATGCACGCCAGGACGGACTTGTAGGGGGAGTTGAACATCTGCATCCGCTGCTTCACCACTGGTCCAGGCGATGGCCACAGGGTGGGCAGCACCAGGCAGGACAGGCACAGGGACATAAAGACTCATTAGCTAAAGCACATCTTTCCCGGTGATCCCAACACCCAGCCCTGCTCCAAGTCCCAACCATCCAGAGCCAACCTCCCCCTTTCAAATCCAAACTGCTATGACATAAAGCAGGTATTTCTGTAGCAATGAGCTCCTTGTCAACGGGCTTTCATCAAAAAGCTGAATAGAGCCTCTGCTTCCCCCCAGCCTGCCCAGTGCCTTTAATTCTAGCTAGAAAGGCATTAAGACAGGCTGGTTAAGGACCCTCAGATGCACCCATTAGTGCTGAAACACTGACACAGCAAGAGGACAGGCAGAAAGGTGACTGAATCACCTGTGAAGTACCACAGACCCCAGTCCTGAAATGGAACAACTTCCACTGACTTAAGCAAAAGGCCAATTCATTTGATCAGGATGTGATTAAAAGGATTTCAAACACTAGAGACATTCTTCCCTTCAGAAAAACCTGATCTTGGGCCAATTCAGAAGCCCCGTACATTAACACGGAAGAGCTGGCAGCCCAGCTGATTGTCTTCATTTCAGCTGCATTTTACCATCAGCCCTCTTCACGCTGGACTCTACCTACCCAGGAAGCACTAGCAGAGTAGTAACAGCATCATGTTAGTAAAGGGGACACCAGCTTTCCTAAGAAACCACAACATGCCATGCAGACGCTGTGCACCCCCTTGGCAAGCAAGGGAGAGCAGCCAGGCAGAATCTATCCCTATGCACTGACCTGCCTGAGCTCGTTAAAAGTTGGGCAGAGTCACTAAAGCAAAGGGCTTAAGGTGCTGAGATGGCACAGGGTGTCTTCCCAGGCTAACGGGGTGCAGCACTTCCCAACAGCACAGGGCATTACCTTCAGCAGGATTCATCACTGCGTCGTGGAGTAGCGTGGCCACGCTCCCAGCTATACCTGCAAGACACAAGAGCATCCTTTAAGGATATTCAGAAGCCAGGGCTTGCCTGGGCACTGCCATCTGCAGAGGCAGCAGCCAACATCATCATGGAATGGTTTGGGCTGGAAAAGATCTTAAAGCTCATCCAGTTCCACCCCCCTTCCACGGGCAGGGACACCTTCCACTAGAACACCTTGCTCCAAGCCCCTGTGTCCAACCTGGGTACCGCTGCCTGGGATGCTCCAGCCCAAGGAAGCGCCCAGCAACACAACTCACTCCCAGTGCAGAAAAACCCCACCCAAAGCAGCCTGAGAGGAACCAGGATCCACTCCCAGGATCCCAACCATCACCTTTGCTACTCCCTATAACAACTCCCAAGGTTTTGTCTGTGCAAGAAAGCACCAGGTTCACTCAGCCTGTGCTGGACTGAGGCATGAGCAATGTTTAGCACTGGCTCAGTGCATCCATAATTAGGCATTTTCATCCGTTTACTCAGTCTAGTTTTAAACACAAATTGCCCAGATTCCGCCAACATCCATTGGAGCCATTAATGATTGTGCAGTTGGCTCAAGGATGGGCCTCTCGAGCCACACCTTCTCCTTTGATGTAGGTTTCCATCTCCAATTCTCTCCTGCCCAAATGACTTTCGGTCATTTCTCATTAAGGCAGCGCTTCATTCTTCCCGCTGGAACCAAAAGCCTGTAGCTACTTGAAAGGCAAACCCAGGAAGCACATTGCTAGCAAAGAGCAGCAAGCCAGAAGCTGTTATATACCCTTAAGTGAGGTGGCTGAGTCAAGCGGGAGCTGCCACGGCAGCTTCCCACCATCGCACCATGTCAAGGACCACCACGATGGTGGGCAGCTACCACACGTGCCTGCCTGACTGCCCCCTGCCTCTTCCAAAGCAGAGACCTGCAAGCCTGGAAGGACATTTCCACCTCACATCCTCCCATCCAGGTATTCACAGCAGCATTCTGAATGCTGGCTGCCTATGGCAGCCCTTCCCACAGCAAAGCACAGTGAGGGATGCCAGGCTAAGCACATTAAGCAAGCAAGGGACAGGCTGCTAACTGCAAGCTTGTTTCTGTGCATAAACCCCCCCCAAATACCATTGGCCAAGTGGCTGTTTCCTCCATGCTGGAAAGTGTCACTTAGAGACTTTTTCATCTTTTCATAGCAGGCAAAGTACATGGCATGGGCAGGGCCAGCCCCCAGCATGGTGACATTAATCCCACGTAAAGGCCTCCAGAAACCCTCTGTCAGGACAATCTTCTTCAGCGCCTCGTATACACTCCTGTACTGGGCTTTGGGGTCCGGCTGCAAGCTCTGCATCCTGGTCTGCAACAAAGCACACGAAGGGAGAGGCCTCAGTTAGCCCATCTTGAATGCAACGAGTGCCAGTCGGAGAGCGAAAGAGCCACAGAACTCCCAGGATCATGAGCGGGCTCCATCATTCAGTCCCCAGTTGCACCCACGGCACTATTCAGAGCGGCAAGATTAAGTTCATGCTCCCATTGCAACACCACAACATTACGAGGCTGCTCAGACAAGCGCTCAGGAGGGAAGTGTAACCTCTGCTCCTGTTCCTGCAGGGAAAACACAGGGAATTAAGCTCACACAGTCCTTCAAAAGCCTGGGTGAAGAAATACAGTTAGGTCTGTAATTGCCTCTTGCTTACAACACTCCCAGCTCTCTGCCCCAGCTTGTTCCTCCTGCTGTTGCTCAGCTGCTTGTGACACTTGTGTGCAGCGGTTGCCTGACCCATTGGGAAACAGCTTTCCTAGAAGGGCAAGCTGAGAAAACAGGGTACCCACAGTAACCCCCCGACAGAGACAGGTAAAGGGCAATGGAGCCGGTGCAGGGCCTGGAGCACGGTGTGATGGGAACGGCTGAGGGACCTGGGGGGTTCAGATGGAGAAGAGAAGGCTCAGGGGGGACCTGATCGCTGCCTACAACTGCCTGAGAGGAGGATGGAGCCAGGAGCGGCTGAGCTCTGCTCCCAAGGAGCAAGGGATGGGACAAGGGGAAGCGGCCTCAAGCTGCACCAGGGCAGGTTTAGATGGAGACAGGGAATAGTACTTCAGAAGCCAGCTAAGCTGCTGGCACCCAAACCCTCCCATTACTCTCACTCCTGTCAATTAAGCACCGGGGGAAAATGACTCCTTTTGGTCTGTTTCAGGCTTCTGCAGGCTGACGCCATCACATACCAGCAACACCCACAGCCCTTACGGTGATGATGCCAACCTGCAATGGTGTTTGCAGGGCACAGACATGAGCTGCTTCCCACCATTAACAGGATCGCCCCTGACAAGGCTTAAAGCTCTGCCAACATCCCAGCAAGACCAAGCACATGTAGAGCATCAGAGATGCAAGGGGCTCTGGTGCTCCCCCTGGTCTGCAATCCCAGACTGAAGGGACACAGCCGTCAGGGCAGCCTCACACCTGGAACCACAACCAGGGAATAGCCATGGGAGAGGAGCGTTCAGCAACCTGCAACACGCACCAAACTAATGCTCTCCCAAGGAGAAGCTTGGGGATTGCAACGAACACGTCCCTGACACAGGGGTTTGACAGGAAGGATGCCTCCACCCCATCAGCTGGGACACCCCATCCTCGGGCTGAAGTTCCCTCCCCAGCGATGTGGCAGAACACAAGCAAAGCAGCTCAGCCCTCAGCAGAGATTCCATAGCCCTTGAGAAAACAAGGGCTGCCCATGCCACCTCCACACCCCCTCGTGCGGACACCTCCCTTCAAGCTTATCATTTCCCCATCAGTAATTAGCCTGGAGGTAATACTACAGCTAAGCTTTCAGGCAAGATTAAGCCAATAAGAAAGGTTTGGACCTTCAATTCCCCAAACCCCTCCAGCTACTGGAAACTGTAGAGCACTTCCAGATACACTTTCTAGGACCAAGGAAGAGCTCAGAGCCGAGTGCAAGACTTTAACCTAGTACAGTAAAACCAAGCTATGCAAGCAGCAAAGCAACACTGTGAGGCTGAGCCAAACAAACTGTTGTATTTGTAGTAAATAGCCTAAAGAAAAGGCACAGGAATTACATCAGCAAAGTGACTTCGTGCAGCAGACTTGAGCATCAGCCAGTGTTCACGACAAGGCATCACCCTACAACAGGGGATTTGGCAGCCTCGAGCAAAGCTTCCTGTTTCAGAGCACTAAACCTATGAACAGCAGTGGAAATAGACCCAGAGGTCGAGGAAAACCCTCCTGTAAAGGCAGCAACAGCACTGGGTTATCTTGGAGCTTAAAACCAGGCTTTAAATCCAGCTCGAAGCCACCTCCGAGCAGGCACAAGGGCCTTGAACCACTCTCCATGAGTCCCAGCACATTCCCATCCTATGGATGCTCGTCAGGAGGGGCTGGATTTCATGATGCTGCCAAGAAGCTCCTGGCAGCAGCTCCGCCGTCAGCGTGACTCAGCAGACCCACCGCTGCCGAGCTGGTCCCATCCAGCCGGGGCTGGGCTTCGTTTGGTTTCTCCTCTTCTCTGCTAGTTTTAACTTGAAGGCATTGCTTCAGAGGCCAGAGCTGACCGGGGAGATCTCCATCTCACCCCGCTCTGCTGCTGGGATGCCTTCATTTAAGCACACAGCAGCTTCATCTCATCAGAAAGGGAATGAGGAATAACCACTTCTTTACAGCAGTAAACTACCAGCCCAGCCCTGGGTATCTCCACCCTCACTAAGGATCCAGTTGCTTTCACATCACAAGGGATAAATGGTTTCCCACTCCAGAGGGATCACTCAGCACTCCAGAGTGGGTGGGACGGGTGCTGCACCCACCTAACCCATGCATGGGTCCGCAGTTTGCATCACCACCAGCACAGCCGGGTCCACCAGGTTTATTGTGGTGTGAACAATGATTTGCCACCAGCTACGCAGTCCTTACCCCCCACCTCCTGCCACCTATCTGAAGCCATCAAGCTCCCTCCAGGAGCCTCACCCCCTGTTACCCAGCCAAGAAATACTTCTCCACCTACTTAGATTAATCCTCGTTGCATAAGGCACTGACAACCACAAGCATCCTGGTAGTCCTGGTTTCAGCTTGGGCATGAGAAGCAACACCGAAAGTCACAGCTTCAAGTCCATCAGGTTACCTGTTTGTGGACCAGCGCTGCCTTTATAGGTGCTGTTTGGGGGAGAGCACCCAGAAGCACATGAATAGCCCAGGGTTGTTTTCTACCTAGAGCTGCTTTACTAACAGGAGTCAGGACTCTGGCTTTGCATACTCTCCCAAGGGTCACTGGTTTGACATGCCACTGCACAAACAGGCTGGGATCCAGTTCGCCTTTGTTTTCCTTCCTGGACACAGCATGCTTTCTCCAAGTTCATGTGACAGACAACCAGCTCCCCGAGGCTAACAAAAGACATGGAGAGCACAGTATGCTTTTACCAGGAAATAAGCAGTGTTTCTGCAGCACCCTGCTCAGATCCTGCTGCCCACAGAAGGCTTTGCTGCTGCACGACCCACACCACGCTCAAGCTCTGAGCGCCCTTTTGTTGCTCCCAAGCAATGCGGTACCCAACCCTGCCTGCAAAGGCCCATGGAATGGGAATATAGGGCCAGCCAGGTCAGCCATGACTTTCCAGCACCCCAACACTGAAACGAGAGGACCCACATTGAGATGGGTGGATGCAGAACCTCCCACCACCAAACCCCAGGCAAGCATCACTAACTCCAAAGCCTGAATAAACTGCAGTAAAACAGCTCCCAGGAGCTCATCTGCCCTGCTCAGTCATGCTCATGTGCTTTCAAGCTGCTACAAGCAGGGAAGCTCCAAAGCCTCCTTGCTCCAGGCAGGTCACCCATGGTTGATTGTCCTCCCTGAAGCCATTGAAACACTTCCTCCATTCCCTCCCATCAAGCCTCATTGTACCTATCCTTTCCTGTCCATTCCCCTCTCTGGCATCACAGATGTAGGCTCTATGTTCCTTCTACCCTTCAGCCTAGGGATTCCCATTATAGCCCAGGACCTCCCATACCCATTAGGAACCACACACAGGCACAGCAAAACCGCTTACAGACATCTGGTTGCACCAGCCTGGGTAGAAGCAGTTCAGGCTTTCACAGGTGACTGCAGCGTGGTCGGGGCTGGAGGCAGGACCATGCCATTAGTGCCACTGCAAGGAAGGGAGGCTCAAGCACATCCAGTGTCCCATCAAGCTGTCTGAAGCAATTAGCTCCCACGTGAGGACAACTTCACATCCTCCAGGCAGCCACTTTACCCACCTTGGGAAACCAGCTCCAGCAGCCTTGCAGGGGAAGCCACTACATGGCTTAAGAGGAGGCTCCCATGACGAGAAGCCCTTGACATGCTGATCTCTAACATTCATTTGGAGGCTGATCAGGCTTGCCAGGACAGCTACAAAACAAAACGAGCCTAAGGACTATGAGACATACATCTAAAACCCCACAGCCAGCGCTTTAATACAACCACAGCATTAGGTGCGTAAGACAGAGGCCAATACATAACCACGGCTGAAGCTGCAAGAGGGTCTTTACCATCAGAAGGAAAAGGCACCAAGAGAGTCTCAGTAACCACAAGCCTCCAGGTTTAGTTGGTAACTACAACCCGTAACACATTTCCTCTCTAAAGAAATAGAAACACTGCTGCAAAACACACAGCTAGTGATGACTTCAGCGGCAGCGCATTATCACAGCAAGGAGGCTGCACACAGGGATGCACCATGGATTTACACATTACACAAGCACCAACGGCACTCCTGGGTATTCTCAACACTGCCACCCAAGTGTCTATGAGCTTCACAGAGGTCCACTGGGGGCTCTCTTAGCTGCTTCCCTTGACCCACCCCACCATCACGGACCTGCCCTGCCCCAGGAACTGTGCAAGCATCTGAAGCAAGCTATTTCCCAAATTAAAGCATTTTCAGTTTCTCTTTAGGAGGAAATGACTTGCTGGAACCAAAGCATTGCCTCCTCAGCCAGGTGCCTGAAACGCCTCTTGCTGCAGCATCCATGACCCCCGATCTCCTCCTCCGGCTCTGCTCAGCCACAGCCGATCCTAGTGAGTGTCATCCACAAAGTCAGACTAAGGAAGGAGCTTTGCTGCAGGAGGAGAGCGGCACATTTCCCATGGCTGCTTTTACAAGCCTCCATTAGTGTTTGGCTACTTCCATTGCAACAAAAAAGCCCTTTTTGGGTCAGTTCTCGCCTTTCCCACATGGACGGAGCAGCGGTGAGTGCCCATCACAGGACCCAAATCCTGCAGCTCCGGATTCCCCTCTGCCCCAAATGCATGGGGTGACCTTGGCCACGCTTCAAAGTTCTCCCAGTGTTTTATCAGCTCCCGAGCACTTCAAGGCAGTTTGCTGAGCTGGATTATTCCTGGAGTAAGGCATTGCCCCGGCACAGGGGGGAATTCACTGCCTGGGGAAAGCAGCACTTTTGCCTTCCTCCAAAGCACCTCCCACCCGGGGAAACCAGGCACGGCTTTCGTTTTCTCCCTACTCCCTGCAGAGGAAATGCCCTCTTCAACCACACCACGGAGGCCCGAGTGACGCCGCTCTGAGCATGACTTGGCACAAAGCACCCGGCTTGTTTGGAAAAGGAGCCAGGCTGGGCTCAGACCCTGCACCTCAGAGCAGCCCCAGCCCACGAGCCAGGTCCAATGGGCACAAACCCAGAGGGAAAACACAGGAAAGCAGCAGAAAATATTTCCTTTAAGTGCTTATCGCGGCGTACGGGCAAGATCTCCAGTGCCTCAAAGCGAAGGCATTTCCTCTCCTCTCACTACTCTTTCAGGAGCCCTGTATGGGGAAGAGGAGAATTAGAGCATCTCCTTGCAGTCTTTCCTGAGCGGACCACTGCGGATCCATCAGCACAGCAACGCAGCATCGAGGGCGCTTGGCTTTTCTCAACCTTTCCTCTCTTTAAGAGCACGCTGGCAGCGCACAGAGAGGAAATACCCTTCGTGATGCTTCCTACCATGCCGGAGACACCGCGAAGTCCTCCCTCGTGCGCACCAACAGCACCCAGAGCACGCTCATTAGCCTGGAGCTCATTTGCGTAGAGCCCAACCACCAGCAGCCACACAGGCTCCTTTACAAAGCCCTGACCCTGATAAAGCCACCATGGGCACAGCACTGGGGTGGCAGGAGGTCAGGTTCACGCCGCTCACAACCATCCTCGTGTGTGGATGGCCACGACAACAGCGGCTTTTCCCTCCCGGCTTTGGGATTCCAACACTCCAGGAGGGAAAAGCTGCCCCAGGAGGGCACCGGTGGCATCTCTGCCAGGGGCGGGCGCAGCACAAGGACTTTGCCTGCTGCAGCGGGCCTTGGTGCACACCTTTGCACCGCGGGTTGCGCAAAGCTCACCGGGGCCGAGGGCACCGGTGCTGCCGGGATGGTGCTTCCAAAGGGGAGACCTCGAGGGGGACCCTCTGCACCGCAGCACCCCGCTTCTCACCCACCGCTGCACCTCCCGCACACCCCCAGCAGCCCCATACAACCCTGCTCCCCTCAACGCGCATCCCGCACGCCGGGATCCACGTGTACCCCGACACCGGCAGCCGTCGGAGCACCTCCCCGGAGGTACGGGGCCCTCCTCCACGCACCTTGACCGAGTCCACCGGGTACATGACGGTGTGCTCCATGATGCCCGCCACCGCCCCCGCTACCATGTGTGTGCCGAGCGAGGCGCCGCTGGGCAGGCTCTCGTACTCCTCACCCTCCATCGGCGGCACCGGCGGAACGGCCGCAGCCGCGGGCGGGGGGCCGGGTCCCGGGGGTGCGGCCGCGCTGCCCCCCACTCCGCAGCTCAGCTCCATCCGCCCGGTGCCGGTACCGGCGGCGGCGGCAGCGGGGGGGTAACGGGGATGGGGGGGGTCCGCACGGGGCGCGCGCGCCGCCCCGGCCCCGCTTTAAAGCCGCGCCCGCGCCCCGTCCCGCCCCGCGCCGCGACAGCCAATAGGGAGGCGCCGGCGCCGCTTCCCACCGCCCCGCCGGGCGTGACGTCACGCGCTGCCCGGCGCCGGTAGGGGATTATTGACAGGGCTATAGACGAATAGAAAGGAGAGGCGGGCGAGGTGGTGGAGTGTGATTGGCTGCTCTAGGGCGCGGGGGGCGGGACGGCTGTGCCGGCGGGCTGAGGGGGGCAACAGCCCGGCCAGGTTTGAGGCGCGCGGGCCTCGTGGTCGCGGTCACCCCTCGTGCGAGCGGGGTCCCCCCGGGACTGCGCCCCTTGTACCGACGGAGACCCCCGGGCACGGCCGGGCAGGAGCGTGGCTCCCCCGCAGGCACAAGGCCCTCACCGGGGTGTGAGGGCTGCAGCTTTGTGCCTGTCACCGTGTCCCGTCAGGATGAGGCACCGTGTGGTGGAGTTATGGAGTGCGTTGGGATGAAGGGACCTTAAAGCTCACCCAGTTCTGCCACGGGCAGGGACACCTTCTGCTAGAGCAGGGAGCTCCAAGCCCTGTGTCCAACCTGGCCTTGAACACTGCCAGGGATGGGGCAGCCACAGCTTCTCTGGGCACCCTGTGCCAGCGCCTTAGCACCCTCACAGGGAAGAGCTTCTGCCTCAGAGCTCATCTCCATCTCCCCTCTGGCAGGTTAAAGCCATTCCCCTTGAGCTGTCCCTACAGGCCCTTGTCCAAAGCCCCTCTCCAGGTTTCCTGGAGCCCCTTTAGGCCCTGGAGCTGCCCTAAGGTCTCCCCTTAAGGAGCCTTCTCTTTCCCCGGCTGGACAGCTCCTCTCTATGGGCTTGAGCCTCACCGTGGGGAGGGGGAGCTTGTGGAAGGGCTTAGGAGAGCTTTCAGCCCTTCCCTGCAATGGCTTTTTTGCGTCCATCATCCTCTATGCAGCTCCCCCCCACAGCAGAGCCATTAATCCTGGCCTTTCCACAGGAGGATCGAGCTCACCCCATGCCCTGCACCCCCAAACGCTCCCTTTTTAACATCTCTTTGTCCCACCATGAAATCAGCCCAAACCAACTGCGTCTGACACTCTTAAAGAGCTAGAAGCAAAGGTGTCATCTCCAGGCACAGCACTGCCTTCATTCCATTCTTCCTAGAAGGATTGCTTGGAATTCGATCTTGCTGGGAAGGTGGCATTGCGTGGCCTTGGCTGAAATCAAGGTTAACCACTCGCATGAAGCACCATGATACTGCAAAGCAATTTATTGCTGCTTGAGCCTTGGGAAGCAAGTAAGGAAACTGCCCTCTGAGAGCCTGGAAAAACAGGAAAATGAAGTGCTTGGATTTCCCATTAACCATGAAAAGAATGAACGTGAGGTGGGAAAAGCCCGGCCTGTTCTCATCAGGTACTTGGAGAGGGGCCGAAGCACCGGCGTGTGCCATCCTCCTCCCTGCGCGCCATGTTTGTGCTGGGAAGCCTCCATTCCCAGTGGGAACATGATGTATGACTTGCTCCTGATTGATTTTGGGTACCCGGGACCCAGAGCAGTGCTTGTATAGGGGGTGGGAGAGATGGAGCGAGACCTGGGCACTGTACTACATGTCCAAGCCATGACACTGACATGGAATCATGGCGATCCCATGAGACCAGGCATCACCAAGTGTCCTGAGACCTGTAGGAATCAGAGACTGTACAGTCCTTCAACAGCATGGAATTTAACACAGGGATTTCTAAATGTCCCCTTCCCTTCCCCTGGAAGAAGGCACTGGATTATCACAGCTTCGTTTCCATGTTGCTGGCATGGTTTGACACCACGTTCCGACACTGTGGAGCCAGAGAGCCACGTGCATACACGTAACTCCAGCAGACAGCGCTCCGGGTGATCACCCACATCTGCAGGACGTAAATCAGCGCCGGGCACAGCAGCTTCCTCTTTGTAAGGCAGCCTTGTTCAAGGAAATTCCTGAACTCCGGCTCGTAGGGGAGCACTTTCCAGTATTGCTCCATGCCGTTTATCTGGGGTTTCTATTCCATAAACAACAGCCAACAGGAGCTGATCTCCTCCCAGTGCTTTTGGCAGGGCAGAGGAGGGTGGGGAAATTACAGTGTCACTTTAATGAGCCCTTTCCCCTACAGTCTTAGCTCTGGCTCCCTGATAAGCATTAGTATGAATCAGTCTGAAATACGGTGCTGGTTCCAGGTAGGAACAGGTTATAATTTAACCCTGGGGACCATGGGTGCAAGGAATCCTTTCTGCTCCTGCTCTGTGCCCCAAGAGCCACCCTAGGGCACAGGAAGCTGCTTCAGCCAGAGGTGTCAAAGCAGAGATACAGGGGTTTCCCTGCATGATTTTCCCCATGTTCATGAAGAAGAGATTAAGTCATTCATCATTTGTGGAGGCACAATGGGGCAGGGAAGCTGGTCTGGCTTGTGGTTTAGTCATGTCACATGCCCCGCTGACAGGAAAAGGAGCAGCCCAGTGTCTCCTGGATGGTTTCCTGCCATCCCTGCCTGGCAAATAAGAGTCATCCCTTGCAGAGCATCAACAGAGTGAACTTGATTTACAAACCCTTCCTTTGAAACAGATCTTGTGCAATGATTCCCTTGCTGCCTCCCAGGGCACCACCACAGCTCAGTGCATCCCATCCCTGTGCTGGAGCTCCCCAGGTCCCTCTGTGAGCCCCGAACTCCATCACAGCAGAGAAGCAGCAAAGGACAAAGCTATTTATGCTGCTGACAGCACAACCTGGCTGCAGGCTGCATGGAGCACACTCATTTCTACAGCAACAAATCGATGCAGAAGACACCATCGCAATCTGCACGCGCGTTGCATCACAGCGAGCAGCTAAAGATGATGAATCAGAGCCACACATCTGAGTCCTCACTGGTGCGTAACCTTCTTCATGGAGCCTGTGCACCGTAGGACAGCTTTGAGCCAGCAGAAATAGAACCCAAGACCAGAACCATGGTGAGGAATGTGAAATAACCTGCAAAATGAAGTGAAACGCTCTTGGCTTTCCTAAGACCTGGCCCAAAGAAGGTGTCTGCAGGCCCCAGGCCATCTGCCTGGTGCTCCACAGCTGATTAGGAGCACTCAGTTTGCTTATCCTGGTCCCTCGCTGGGCAGGAGGTGCAGCACAGGGCTGCACCCAGGGTGATAAGGCAGGAGTGTCCTCCTGGGAAGCAGCCACCTTCTGGAACCGCACAAGCTGTGGGTTATCTGCGCCATGCAGTGGGAGGGATGTCATTTTCTTCTTCACTTTCCAGATGTACAAGCTCTCTAACAGCTGAGCAACACCTTGGCTTGGGGTGTGTTGTAGCTGCCACCATCACGGTGCAGAGCCATGGGTGCTGAATTGGGGTGAGGGAAAGGCACCCAGACTCATCAAATGGTTTGTGTTGGAAGGGACCTTAAAGCTCATCCAATTCCAACCCCATGCCACGGGCAGGGACACCTTCCACTAGAGCAGCTTGCTCCAAGCGCCTCAGCACCCTCACAGGGAAAAGCTTCCTAAGATCCCATCTCGTGATGTGGATGCAGCCCCTTCCCGGCACACCAGCCCTTGGCCACCCCCAGCCCCGTCCCTCCTTAGACATGTTCAGTGCTCAAAATGGATTTCAGGCAGCAACTCTGGACCTGTTTCCCTGGGAAGAGGCAGCTATGGGGATGTAGCACATGCTGAGAAACCTGATGCGTTCCACTTTATTTCATTATCTCCATATTAACAAATGCCACAGAAAATCAGCAAGCGATGTTGTTTTGTCTTCAGGTTGGACTGACCCACTTCTGTGAGCAGCAGTGTAAAGCGTCCCCTGGTTTTAAGCCCTTGCTGAGCACACCAAGGTGCTGGCCGGTGAGTTAATGCTGCAAAAGCAAGAACATTAATCCCTGCTCTGGCACACAACTCAGAGCATCTCTTTTTGCCTTGATTCCTCAGCACTCCGGATTCCCAAGGTATTCATTTAATGGCCAGCGTATGCATAACCAGGTTTATATGTAACAGCTCAACTGCGGTGTATTCAGTTGAGGCCAGTGAGGGCTGTGAACATGAATGCAAAGGGAATTAGAGGGAATTGGGTCCTAATGACGCTGCGGGGTTATTCCTGTGCCAAAACAGCCCAAATCTGAAAACTCAGCATTATAGCTCCACAGACAGATCCAGCACCCATTAACATTTATGCAACCTCAGAGGTAAAGGAGGTGTGGACGTGAGGAATTTGGCCTCTGGGTTTTATTTCAGTGCTCGCATTATGTGACCTAATTTACCATTACCCGTCTCCATGGATTAATGGAACAGGGAGAGGCGATGCCCAATGAGTATCATGAAACCTGCCTTTTGTGTTACTTCCTGGACCGAATTCTTTTCATCAACTTGCCTTTCTGGTTTGAAGCCCTGGGGACACAATGGGACAAGTGCTTTGGGGTGAACTGGTGGCACTGGGCAGAGGAGGCTGAAAGGATGCCACGAGGTTTGCTGGGGTTGGGTTGTTTTGGCTTTGTTTCTAGCAGTCAGCAAAACCAGATCCAGAAAACAGGGGGAAACCTTTGGCTTGGTGAGATTCAAAGCTGGGGATGGTGCTGCTCTGCCACCGACTCCTTGCATGGCCTTGGTCAAATGGTTGAGTTCGGATGGGTTTCACTTCTTCTGAACAAGGTTTTATGTGACTCGAAGAGAGTAGGGATGAAAACCAGGATGAAATGAGGTCTCTGCAAGCAGGGCTGTGGCTGGGGGGCAGTCATAGCCTGCTGCCACAATGCGAGCAAATGAAAGATCTACTTTATTCAGGGGAGTTGGGCTGTGGAGATGGCAAAATGGGAAGAGGATGGTTTAAGAAACCAACACAAACATGCAAGAAGAAAAGCCCATGTAGGAGGCACAGCCCAGCCCTGCCTCCTGCACATCACCCTTCACACCTTCCCAGCCAAGAACCCCACCGCTCGCCCTCCATCAGCAACAACAGCCCCTGCTGCTGCCCTATCTGCTTGCCCCGGTGTCACACCATGGGCTGATACTGGGAGGGTGCGGTGGGGTGGGTGATGTGCTGCCCCAAGATAGGGGCTGGGCACCCTGCACATGCCTCGCTTGGGCTGTCAGGGTTGACCCAAACATGTCCCAGAGGTGGTTTTTCTCCTTTGGAAATGGCACCATCAAGCTGCTTTCCCCAGGGAGCAACTCAGAGCAGGGGTGATCTCCAAAGGTCCATTCCAACCCTAATGATTCTGTGATGGTTTTAGCATTATCCTCAGGATAACAGAGGGGGAATAAAGCAGGATTTGGTGCTTGGAGGAAACCTTCCTCCTGTGCAAAACACTGGGAGCTCTTGAGCATCCAAGCCAGAATCCCAGCCTGGTTTGGGTTGAAGGGGCCTTACAGCTCATCCAGTTCCAACTCCCTGCATCTGGAAATGGTTAGCATGCACAAAACCAACTCACACATTCCTCCTGGGCTCCTCCTTTTGCCGCCTGCAGACTCTGGTTTCAGCAGCAGCTCTCCGTTTCTACACATTCTTCAGTGTTTCTAACACCCCTTGCAGCCCAAAGCCTGTGGGTGATACGGAAACCACTCAGCCCTCCTCAAACCACTGCCCAGAGCAGCTTTTCTGGCTCTGCTTTGATGGCAGCACTGGCTTTTATTCCTTTCCTTGTTTTCTGTCTTGCCCACAGAGCCCTCACCACCGCTGACATGCTCCTACTTGTGCCTTTGTCTCTGGAGAAGACGGCAGCATGGGGAACCGGCTGCAGCAATGACTTCTGGGTGGAATTCAGCTTGGAAAGGGTCTGAGGGGCTGCCCAAAGCCGCTGGGATTTAGCCTGTGCAATGCCAGTATGGGCTCCCCCAGCCCGGTGTTTGAATGACCACCATGCTGAGAGAGGGATGCCCTGAAGGGACATTTTGTGCTGACACCAGGTTCAGTGGCTGCCTCAGGGCTCTGTGTTTCTCTTGCAAACCAAAGGCAGGTGTAAGAGCTCCTTCTTGCTGGAGGTCTTGTCATTAACTCTATGTAATTTGCCATCCCAAAGCACCTGCTTGTTTGCCCAGGGCCGCATCCACATGTGCTGGGAATACCTTGCACACCTAGCACAGCTTTCCCTGCAAGCTGATACTGTCTACTTCGCTTTGGTCAAAACTAACAAGGAATATATACCCACAGGACCCCGAAGGGAGAGGTGAGGCCCCAGCCACGCTTTCCACCAGGTAATTCGTGTTATTAACACATTATAACTGACAGGATAAACCTTTCCTTTGCATTTATTTGACGACATCCCGGAGCCGTGTGGGTGCAAGCTGTGCTGCCGCTCAGTGGCAATGAGCAGGAGGGTTCCTGCTTTGCCAGTGCATTTGCAGCCCCTTTAGGGCAAGCAGAGGATTTTTGCTTGATTTTCCTTAACCAGATTGATTTATTTATTACTTATAAAAATTTATGTGCTGACCACCGCTGCTACAACCGTTGTATATTCATAGTATATAGCAAAATATTTATAGTTATGCATTCATACTGATACATTTCTATGTTTACATATACATACAGGTATGTTTGTTCATGTGAGCAGTGTAACCCGTTGCCATCCTCAGCCTGCAGCGGTTGCCCTAGAGCTGGCCATAATACCCGCCCTATAAATTATATAGGGGCGGGCGTTATAACCGACCTATAGCTTAACCTGAACCCTCATTGGCCACGCCCCCTTTACGCGTGGCCACGCCCCCGGGGGAATCCCTTCCCCGCCTGCTGCAGCGCCACGTGTGTGCGTGCGTGCGTACGTCCGTGCGTCAGGTCCGGCGGCGGGACCCGGACGTAGTGCCGTGGCCGGTTGCTATGCTGTGAGTGCGGCGGTCCCGGTCCCGGTTAAGCGGCTGCGGGGAGTGGCCTGCGGGGCGTGGGACGACCGCTGCCAGCCCCTCGGGGCAGGCCTCGGTTGGGGAGAGCGGTGGGGGGGGGGAGAGCTGACCGAGCCCTGCGGCCTGCCCCGTGAGGAGGGCCCGGCCTCCAGCCCCCTCTGCTCCCCGCCCCGGGTTGCTCCCTTGGTGGCCCGTCGGGGTGGTGTTTGTAAGGGTGCGGTGTGTGGGGAAGGGCTGTGGGACCTGCGGGAGGTGGTGGCACGGGGGTGTCAGCCCCGGGCTCTGTGTGGTTGCTGATGGTTTGTTGCGGCCCGCGTCCTTGAGGGTGGCAGCAGGGTTGGGGATGCTGCCTTACAGCAGGGTGCTGCCGTCTGGGCATGGCTTTAAGGGTGCTCGGGCATTGGAACAGGCTGCCCAGGGTAGTGCTGCAGTCACCGGCCCTGCAAGTGTTCACACAGCGTGGAGACGAGGCCTCAGTGCCGTGGGTTAGTGGTGGCCTTGGCAGTGCTGGGAACGGTGGGACTGGATGAGCTTCAAGGGCTTTGCCAACCTGGTTGATGCTGTGAGTCTCCCTGAGCTGGGTCAGCCACCGCAGCCCACCTGAGTCTGTGTCCAGTCAGGCCTTTGAATGTCTCCGAGGATGGAGACTGCGCAACCTCTCTGAGCACCCTGCGCTGGTGTCCCAGTATCCTCACAGGTTTTCCTTACATCCAGATGGAATTTCTTGTGGTTTGGTTTGTACCTGCTGCCTCTCGTCCACTCACTGGCCCTCTTGAGTTTGCGTCCTTTGCATTCTCCAGTCAGATATTCAGATGCATTGATGAGAACCATGATCTCTCCAGGCAAAACAGGTCCAGCTTTCTCAGTCTCTCATCATGTGAGAGGTGCTTCAGTACTGCAGCCATCTTTGTGGCCCAACACTGGTTTTGCCAGCAGGTCTCTGTATTTCTCCTTATTAGGGAGCCCAAAACTGGCCCTGCATTCCAGATGCAGCCTCACCAGTGCGGGGCAGAGGGGAGGGATCGCCTCCCTCAATCTGCTGGCAGTGCTGGCTACCAGCTCATCTTTGTTTCTTTTTATTCAGGAACAGAAGAGCAATGGCTTTGAGAATGGTCCATGTGCCTTGTCAGTATGAGGTGACCGGCTGATGCTTCAACAACAGCTGGTCTTTCTGCTGCTCAGATCCCAGAATGGGGAGGTAAGAATCTGAAAGGAACCGCCAAATTCAACTGTGATGTGTGTTGAGTGAAGTACAGGGAACCTGAGCATGAATTCATGGCAAGTCATAAATTCCAAGGTGGGAATAGTGTCTTGAGTACACTCTTGAGAGCAATGAGCAAAGTCAGAGCAGTGCAACGTGAAAAGCTGTGTGGAGCATCTCTTTGTCCTGAGCTTGGTTTGAAATGCAGCATGCTGCTTTTTGATCCTGAAGCCCATTTTTAAAGCAGATTCTCCTCTTTGAATTGTAGGATCAGCATCTCGTGTTTGCTTCCTGCTTCTTGGCACTTCAGCGTCTCTCCAGTGGGATGCCCACGGCTTCTCAACACCACCTTGCGACAGATCCTGGTGATAGGAATTCTTGCTGCTGCTGTCTCTGTGCTTTACTACTCCCTGGTGGTCATCCGCAATAAGTACGGGCGTGCACACAGGGACAAAAGATTCCATAGGTGAGAGCTGGGAAGGGCTGAAGTGTGAAAGAGAACACACATGAATGGAGTGGAAAAAGTATGAGTCAAACTTCCTGCTTTCTTTACAAAGCTTTCTTTATCTAAGGGGACTTCCATTTATCAATACTTCAACCTTCTAATACGGTAGTCTGAGGAAAAGCTTCCAAATGGAATTTAATTGCCATGTAGTAATGCTTAGTTTTCTCCTAGATATCTTGCCCGAGTGACTGACACCGAAGCTACAGATACCAACAACCCCAACCTGAACTATGGAATCGTTGTGGACTGTGGCAGCAGTGGCTCCAGGATTTTTGTGTATTGTTGGCCAAGGCACAATGGGAATCCACACGATCTGTTGGACATCAAACAGATGAGGGACAAAACCAGAAAACCAGTGGTTATGAAAATTAAACCAGGTACTGGAAAGAAATTAACTTGAGATGAGGTTTTGTAGATAGTTGCCTGTCCTGATGTTGCTTTCTCCAACCGCATGTTTGAAGTGAATGGATAAAAGCCATTTGCAAGCTATCAACGTGGCCCCCCTCCAGATTTCTTTTTTGCAGAGAGCTTTGTTCAGCTTTAAAGCTTGAAATATGGCATTGATGGGCAGGAGGGAGAGGCTTCTCTGGAGTAAGACAGTTGCTGGTTCAGTTGTCAGTTAACTCAGTTCTGTTTGTATTGGCTTTCTGTAAAGCTCTTTGAGCCAGTTATATAAATATGTAATATGTCTAATACAGGTTTTTGTTTGGTGGTTAGAGGATTATTGTTAACTTCATCCTTATTTCTGTGGTTAATTTCCTGGGTTTCATAGAATCATGGAGTGGTTTGGGTTGGAAAGGACCTTGAAGCTCATCCAGTTCCAGCCCACTGCCACAGGCGTGTTTGGATTTGGGTGGTTGGTTTCTCCTCTGTGTGTTTGACTATCAAGATTTTCCAGGAAGTGCCTTGAGTTGCTTCAGCTTCCCATGTCTCTCTTTCACCAGGCATCTCGGAGTTTGCCAGCTCTCCTGAAAAGGTCAGTGATTACATTTCTCCACTTCTGAGCTTTGCTGCCCAACACGTGCCACGTGCAAAGCACAAAGAGACTCCTCTTTATATTCTGTGTACTGCAGGAATGAGGATTCTGCCTGAAAGGTTATTGCCTGTTGTATTTTTAGCATTTAGAATAGCAATCCAGGTGTGTGTGGCTATTTATAACTGCTCAAATGTAACTTTGCAGCCAGCAGAAGGCAATACTTGAAGATCTGCTCACTGATATTCCCGTGCACTTTGATTTCCTGTTCTCGGACTCGCATGCAGAGGTCATTTCAGGGAAGCAGGAAGGTAGGTTAGTGTTGGGAAAATTACCTTTGGATTGGTTATTACTTTCATGGTCCAAATGTATTGGATATATTTTGCTGCTTCTTAAAATTCTGGGTTGGTTGAGAGGCGTTATTCCTCAGTAGCAACATATGGAGTGTGGAGATGATCATCTGCTGGGAGCTTCTAACTTGTCTAAATGTTTTCTAATTAGCACTGAAAATAACTTCTCTGTGTTAAGCAGGAATTTTAGGCCATTTTCTTGGCTTTAGGGAGGGAGCCACATAATGGGAGAAACTTTGCAGGGGAAAATGGTTTCTAAAGGAGGGATGTTTCCATGTGATCAGCTTAAAAATCACTTTAAAATCAAATGTTCGTGCTTATTCTGAAACTCCCACATCAGGCTGTCTTTAGTACAGTGAATTAGGACTTTTATCATAGCCTTGACTTGGGAGAGAACAGCTAGAATAACTTCTCAGGAATGTTTAGCTTCTGGGTACTCTATGTAATAAAATATGATCAGTGATATATCTTAACACGTGTGCAAAAAAACCCTTTTTGTTTTTAAGAGGAGAAACATGTTTTCTTATGCATGTAGGAGTATATGCATGGATTGGCATCAACTTTGTTCTTGGAAGATTTGAACATACAGATGATGGTAAGTATCTTAATTGTGAATTGGATTTTAGAAAGGACTTGGGTACCTTTCCCTGGTGCTGGTCTGGTTTTAGACTGAGATGTCAGTGACTAGTGCGTGTGCAGCTAATGTTGACTTCATTTGTACCTGAGCCTTCACTGATCTGCATTGCTACAAACAATAAGCTAACTGGCAGTGTACAGCTGCTTCAGGCCCACCCTGGGTGTAGTTCTCACTGCCTGTTTGCTGTTGTATGCAGAGGATGAGGCCATTGTGGAGGTGCATGTCCCAGGCAGTGAGAACCAAGAGGCCATCTTCCGCAAGAGGACAGTGGGTGTCCTTGACATGGGCGGAGTGTCGACCCAGATAGCGTACGAAGTCCCTAAAACTGTAAGCTTTGCCTCTTCACAGCAGGTTATTATCTGTGCAACTTTCTTCTTTTCCTTTTGATTTATTTTAATGCATACTTTTTGTTGTTTTCTTTGTGTTGAGTCTTATTCTTCACGACATCACATTCCAAAACCGAGGCATGAGAAGATGGCAAATCCGAGTCCTTCATCAGCTGAACAATTCATTTGTGTTTTGGTCATTCAGAAAGCTTATTTCAGTTAGTATAATTTGCCACATGCATTCTGTGTGTGTCTACGTGTATGTTAAATGTGCTCTGCTTAACAAAGTGTATTCTGGAGTCTCTTGGGAGACTAGGAGCAGATTGCCCCAGGCCAATGTGACTTAGAGCTGCAGACTATTGATGACTGTTGCATGGCTCCATCTGAGCACAAACCAATATAAAATAAGTATTTGGTCGTGAAACCTGTCCAGGTTCCCAGACAGAGAATGACAAGAGAGTCACACAGCTCTGTGAGGTTTGCAGTGCTAGTGCTGGTTTTCATTTCCAGCGTTGGTTGGAATCCATGCTATGCGATGCTATGTTTCTGAGCATGTTCCATATGAAGTGCTTCTGCTGCACATCTCTTAACTATCTGAAAAGCTACTGCGAGTGACTACTTTGTGGTATGTGAGGAGAGCAGAGTGACTGCCAGGTCTCCTGAAAAGCTTGAGACTGGGAAATGAAGAACTGAGATTAGTACATCCTTTTTCACAGGAGAAGATACTTTAATGTCTATAGGAGCAGTCCTGGCCTTTGCAGTTCCTTGAGTATCAGTAGTGATAGTGCAATTGATATTCTTTGCTCTCCCTATGAAGTAGAAGGTAATGTGAACCTGTAAAAAGGTTCATATCGTTTGTACCTAATCGTGGTGCTTGTGTTCCTACAGGAGGAGGTAGCCAAAAACCTACTTGCAGAATTCAACTTGGGGTGTGATGCTCATCAAACTGAGCACGTGTATAGAGTCTACGTTGCAACATTCCTTGGCTTTGGGGGAAATGCAGCACGTCAGAGATATGAAGACAATCTACTTACCAGTACAGTGCTTAAAAACAGGTAGCTGGCTTGGAGTTATGGGTTCTGTGCATCACCAGGCTATAACTTCCTAAGTTAAGTATATTTAATAAAGTGTCCTGATGTAAAACTTCTACAGCGTGCAATGCTGAAGTGTCTTTAAGTGAGGCTGGTTTGATGCTCTTGTATCTCAGAGCTTGATGTTTCTGATATGCAGTTGTTCCTGTGCTTGCTCTTTTGTACAGACTGCTGGGCAAACAGACTGGCATGACTTCTGACTCACCCTACCTAGATCCTTGCCTGCCCCTGGATGCTCAGGATGAGATCCAGCAGAACGGACAGACCATGTATTTGCGGGGAACAGGAGACTTTAACCTGTGTCGGGAGATGATCCAGCCCTTCATGAATAAGACTAATGAAACACAGACATCTCTCAATGGTGTCTATCAGCCTGCTGTGCACTTTCAGAACAGTGAGTTCTATGGTTTCTCAGAGTTCTACTACTGCACCGAGGATGTGTTACGCATGGGAGGAGATTACAATGCTGCTAAATTCACTAAAGCTGCAAAGGTAAAGTGGTCTGGAGAGGAACTTCTAATTCAAAACAGCTGCTCTGTAGAAGCATTTTATTCTGATAGTTTTGCCCCAGAACATTAACTTTAAAGATCCCAAATCCTTTTACCCTGCAATGAACTATCACAGGGAATCTCTTTTCCTCTTTGGTTTTCCTTTTGGAGTACTTGTTTTAAGGCACAGTAGTAACAGTGACTGTGGAGGGGATGGGATTCATGGTAGTCAGTTCCAGCAGAACTGTTGATAATGGGAAAATCCACGCTGCTCCCAGCCCTTGCTTCTGTTTAGAAATGGCTGCATTGTTAGATACAGATCCCTTTCCTATTGCTTTATACATTTTGTGCCAGTTTCTGGGGTGTTACTCCTAACAGGGCCCATCTGTTGGGGACTAGTAAGTCTAGTAAGGCTACAACATAAAGTAGAGATTGCTTCTGTCAATGCCCTAAAAATAGGTTGTCTTGTTTTTCCACCTCCAAGTATGTGCCCACAGAGTTTAAGTGCTACTGAATGTTAATTTAACCACAAATGGGCCAAAATGTTGCACTAAACACTGTGGAATTTGTGCTCTGGCTTATTAACAGGGCAAGGGAAGCTGTTGTTTGTTAGTTTTCCTTTTGGTATTTACAGAATGTCTTATCTAGTGGCATTCTGCTCTTTTCAAGGCAGAAGCAGTGTTGAAATCTTGCTGCTTTCTTTTCTTTCCTTGAAGGATTATTGTGCCACTAAGTGGTCTGTCCTCCGGGAGCGGTTTGACCGTGGTCTTTATGCATCACATGCTGATCTCCACAGATTGAAGTGAGTGTTTGTGTTTGTGCAGCAAATTCCTTCACACAGAGTTACTACAAGAGAGGTCAAGGTCATGTCTAACTGATCCATGTAATTAAATCATTGAAAGTGTGAATATAACCTTAAATATTGCATCAGCCATGAAAAGGTACTGATAATTGTGTCTAATTGTGCTCCCGGTCCTCTGGGACTGTTTAACTGCTGACCTGACTTTATGCCACTCTTTCTATAGGTACCAGTGTTTCAAGTCTGCCTGGATGTATGAAGTATTTCACAGTGGCTTCTCTTTTCCTGTGAGTTACAGCAATTTGAAAACAGCTCTGCAGGTTTATGATAAAGAAGTGCAATGGACCTTGGGAGCCATTCTTTACCGAACACGGTTTTTACCTTTAAGGTACCAGTTGTTTCCTGGGATGTCCAGAAAGAGCATTTGGGTGGAAGGTATGGGAGGTTTGTGGAAGGAAGAAATGTGGTTGGCAGGCTGAGAGAGCTGGGCTGCTTCAGGTTGAGAAGAGAAGGCTCCTTAAGGGGAGACCTTAGGGCAGCTCCCAGTGCCTAAAGGGGTACGAGAAACCTGGAGAGGGGCTTTGGACAAGGGCCTGCGGGGACAGGCCAAGGGGAATGGCTTTAAGCTGCCAGAGGGGAGATTGGGATGAGCTCTTAGGCAGAAGCTCTTCCCTGTGCCAGTGCTGAGGTGCTGGCACAGGGTGCCCAGAGAAGCTGTGGCTGCCCCATCCCTGGCAGTATTCAAGGCCAGGTTGGACACAGGGGCTTGGAGAGCTCCCTGCTCTAGTGGAAGGGGCTGGAACTGAATGAGCTTTAAGGTCCTTTCCAGCACAAACCAGTCTGGGATTCTGTGGTGATAGCAAAGCAGCTGACAGATAGGGGGAGACAAGACCTTGTTCCTGGTGCATTATATATAACCTTAGAATGTATTTCAGGTAGGTCAGTAAATGCTTTATAAAGACTATTCTGGCCGTTTCCTGTGGTGAGATAGTTTGGAGACAAACTTAGATTTGCACCTGATGTCTGTTATGCCTTTGCTTCTTTTCAGAGACATCCAGCAGGAAAACTTCCGTGGCAATCACTCCCACTGGAGGAGCTTCTCCTTTGTTCACAATCACTATTTGTTCTTTGTGTGTTTTCTGGTCGTGCTGCTCTCCATCCTGCTCTACCTGCTGAGGCTCAGGCGCATCCACCGGCGGATGCTGCGCAACACCTCCTCTACTTCCCTATGGATGGAGGAAGGCCTTCCACCACAGAAGATTGCAGGAGCCTTATGAGATGCTGTGATGGAGAGAGCTTCTCTTGAACTTGCTACACAAAAAGCCATTTTTGCCTCAGGGTTCCTCCTTTTTGTCCCTTTAAACCGTTGAAGAAGCAGGATGTCATAAGGAATATGGGAAAATGGGGTCAATTTGGCTTAGTCTCATTAGACAATATTTGCCAAAAATTACCTTTTTCTTTGAAATATTGCACTTTTGTGTGTAATGGGACGAGCAAAAGCCTCGTCCTCAGTAAATGAGTAGCAGCAGTTTAAGCTCGGTATGGTAAGAGAATGAGTGTGAGTTCTCATCCTAGGGGTGAGGCTGTGAGTCACTGTTAAGCTCGGATGAATGAGGACTGTGTTCCGTTTCTTTTCCAGCTTCCAGGATTGATATCACTTCTCAATTCTGAGCCTCCTCGGTCAAAGAAAAGGAAGTGCAGAGTTTTCCAAAGCAGTAAGAAAACACCTTTTAGGACATCTGATCTGACTTTTATATTCTGGAATGAGTTCTGTGATGGAGAAGAAGAATCTCTTGCACCCAATGCTGTGCTTCCACAAAACTGCTTCAATCAGTTTTGTTTCTTTGAGACAGTTTCCCTTTTGTCTTGGAAGCTCAATCCTTGTAGTGGCAAAAGTCACCACTTTTTAATCCTTGATTTCTCTTTCATAATCACTCGGAGACCTCCTGACAGTCCAGTAGGTGAAGAGAACTGGAATATGCCTGAGCTTTTGTTTCTGCTAGAGTAGACAATGCACAGTGTCTTTTTTGTTTGGAGTACTATGATTTGTTAATTTATATTTTATTTAAAACTGTTGATTTTACTTGAAAGTAAGTTTGCCCTTGATTAAAAGTGGGATTTATATGAACTTTGGGTGTATGGATATTTCATTGCAGGCTATCACTTCTGTGTGCCAACTGGCAGCACTTTCTCGTCTAGTAGGTGTGAGAATGCTGGAAAACTGGGTGCTGTTTTCATTGGAGAACTAGACACGTTGATACCATGTTTGTCATTAAGGTACAGCTTATTCATCTCAAATCTAGGGAGTTTGAATTGTTTTATTGTCTCCTTTTGATACGCTTGCTTTTGCCTAGGACTGTAGGGAATTTAGGCTTGATCTGCTGAACTGCAGCTACATTCCTGCTCCTTCCATCCACTGTCTGGGAGATGCAGTCACAGGATTAACTTTGAAACACCAATGGAATCTTGAGTTGAATGGTCAGAAACACCAAACGGCATCTTTCTTTTCCTGAAGGATTCTTTGTACCTGGCAAGCCCAAGCACTTCCCAGCCTGTTCTGCAGCTTGCTATTTTTTGGGCAGTATCTGAGTGCTTAGATAATCCACCTCTCACTTCTGGTGTCTCATACAAACCTGTTGCAGTCCTAGGCTGATAAGAGCTATCAGACAGCTCCCAGTGCCAATTGTTAGGGAGCCTCTGCTTCCTGCTTTAGAGATATCCAACACCAGAGCACAGAGCCTCTAATTGCAGGCTGAGATAAAGCAGGCAAGGGCTGAGGTTAGTGGTGAAGTGGCGAGGAAGTATCAGTGTGTGACTTGGCAAAGCCCAGGCAGATGCCAAGCATCTCTTAGCAGAAGAGATAATGTCTAAAATGCAGCGAGAAAGACAATGAACAGCTTTAACATTGCTTCTGTAATAGAACCAGAAGCTCCTTTTTATTAAATAATGGACAGTCTGGGCTA
The DNA here is from genome assembly GCA_039720435.1 of Amazona ochrocephala. NCBI lineage: Eukaryota > Metazoa > Chordata > Aves > Psittaciformes > Psittacidae > Amazona > Amazona ochrocephala. The sequence goes on along the minus strand of CM077898.1, from coordinate 710,728 downwards.
AGAAAAGCTATTGTGGCATTCCTATGGTGAGAAAGGGATCAGGAGAATGGGCATGAACAGCCAGGAAGCTCCCCATGTACCAGTGACTGCTCTGCAGCATACAGGCTTTAGTTTGTCCTTGCCTTTTCTGCGCCTCAGGCTCCTGGCACTGTTGTCCTGCTCCTTCTGGTGGTTTGGTTTAGGAAGAGCAGAATGAAGATGACCAATTTCGTCCTGCACTGCTGAAGAGATCAAATCAGTGCATGAAGAACAGATTCAAACAAGTCAAAGGCCTGGAAATGTGAACAAGCTTGGCTTCAGTCATGCAAAATAGGGCACAGAGCCCTGGTTTACATCTGTATTTTTCCTGCTCGTTCAGCTGCCAGATGGTAACTGCTGGAGAAGGTGAGCAGAAAGTGCTTCAGAACCCTGGCTCTTCTCTGGTGGAGGACTTGCTTTCATCAGTTCCTTAAGGTCTTTAGATGCATCCCTGCGCATGAGAAGGGGCAGTTTGTCATGGTGATACCAGTCTCTGAGCCCCACATTCACACCTTGGGCTGGATTGGAGGTGTTTTTCTTCCAATAAACTCTCTCTTCTTGGATTTCTATTTCTTTGGGCAGGTTTCTCCTCCATTGTGTCTTTATGGTTGTGATGCTAGCAGAGACATCAGGGGAATGGGCTGAGTTGCTTTAAGCCCTGTCTCTCAGCTGTTTAACCCATGACCACACACTCTTTAACCCTTGGAGGGGAGCACAGGGGTTGCATATGCTGGGAAAGCAAGGCTGGGACCCTGTTTCCATCCAGCAAGCAGGGAGTTAAGCCCCTTCGTCTCACTCAGGCCACATCCAGAAGCAGCTGAGTTCATTTAGTGTCCTAAAGGTGCACAGGAGAGAACCATCATCCTCATTAGGAGCAAGAGCTCATAAGGGCCAGGAGAACGAAGGGCTGAGGAAGAAGAGGTGGTGCTGTGCTCTTTGGATGTGTTGTTGTCTACCTGAGGTATTCTAGCTTCCAGGTAAAGGTTTTCAGCCCTGTTGGAGAAGGGGTGGGATTGTGTTTTCCTTGTGGAGCAGTGGGGAAGGCACAGTAGAAGTGGGGTGGGATTCTATAGGTGGTTTTAATGCTGTAACTGGGGTGTGCTTGGGGTTGGGGTATAGAAGAGAGAAGAATTTTGGCCTGGGTGAGTTGTGTTTTAGAAGAAAGGACATTAAAAACCAGCTTGGAGGCCCAGCCTGGCCATCAGGGCAAGGGGAACAGGTTTGTAGTGTGATCAGAGAGTACATTTGTGCATGGAGCACCCTGCAGATCCCTCTGCTCCCATAGCCTTGCTGCTGGTCTGTCTGTGAGGCCAATGGGATGGCCTGAGTGGTAGGATTGGGAAGGGGGAACAATCTGCTCCTTGTGGGCGCCTCCTCTGGGGTGCTGCTCATCGATGGGGAATGAGACTTTGGTGTCCACCCGCTGTGTAGGGTCCAGCTTGGGCCATGCACCATCTGTGGTGCAGCACATGGACTGTGTGAGGCCCTTCCTTCGAGGGCTCTGTTGAGTTCATCACGTTGGTGTCTGCCCTACACGAATGGAAAAGAGAAAAGGAAGCATTCCCATCCCGTTCTGGACAAGCCTGCTCCAAAGAGTCTGCACTAAGCAACAGAGGCAACTTGATTCCTTTAAGAGGCTCAGCAATGCCGGTGTTCACTCAGGCCTGTTCCTGGGCTCGGATTCCCAGCTCACAATGGTGATGTTTATCTGTTTGTGTCTCTTTCTGCATTAACATGCTTCAGCTTCTTTCTCCTGCTTCTCCTATTCATGTTTTCCTTTCTCCAGGTCCATTAAGTACAGGGAAGGGCATGCAGAAAAGCACAGAGGGGAGGCAAGGGCACTGCTCTTTGCCCTATCCCGGTGACCTGGGATGGACAGGTGAATGTCACTGATGCTTTTGGCTTCATGGCCTCTTAAATATATCACTCTTCTTTTTGTCACTGTGCTTTTGTGTGTGGGAAACATCCAAAGCAAATAAGGCCAAATGTGGTCCCTAATGGAAGAAGTGGTTGGGAGACAGAAGTGTACAGGGTATGATGGGGAGGGTGGAAACAAAAGGGCTTCTGTCCCTGCAGCTTATGGAAGGGACAGTCAATAGTAGTGGTTGATGGCACAACTGAGCGGGGGCACCTTGTTCTGCTTGTCCCATTGTTCCTGCCATTGTTGCTACTAAATAATGCATGAAGCCCATTGAAAGCCCAAATGAGCCTCGTGAGGACTCATTGTGTCCCTGGGCATCAGCCTCTGTGTGTGCAGTGTGCAGGGGACCTGGTGCTGACAGGGTCACCCTCCCTTTGTTTAATGGGTGATAATCACTTTCTCACCTGTTTGTGCTTGATGCTCTTGGTTGTGCTTGAAGGCCTCGGGATTGGCAGGGATTGGTGCTGGGAAGTTGCTTGGTGAGAGTTAGTGATGTCTTAGAGATGGCAAGTGAGATGTGCTGCTGGAGATGCTTCTTAGCGCCCTGCTCTCCAACAGCGAGCACTCAGCACACTTGTACCACACAGCATAGAGAGGAACTGAAGACACAAAGGTGATGTCCAGGTGTTCCTGAACTCCAAATGTTTTCCAGGGTCCTGGGCATCACTGTTCTATGTTCCCTGCTCTACATATGGAGCAGGGCAGGATTTGAACCTATGCGTTGCAGCTGTTTTCTGTTCCTGGGTTTCATGTGTATGGTGCTTACCAGCAATTCCCTTCTGCTGGCAGTTCCATGGTGACTTGCAGACAAGATTCCAGTGGTACCAGGCTTTTCCCATGGGGCTCTTTCAGTTGCCATGACCAAATCTTGGCAGGCAGCAATAGATGATGGAAGGCAGCAGCCTCGGGTAACCCAGGGCATCACCTGCTATGGAAGCTGAGTCCATTGCTCCCTGCTGATACAGGGACATGAAGGGTCTGAATGAAGTGGTGGGAGCAGATGCCAGGGTCTGCCATGGATTCCCTCCCACAGCCCAAGGGCTGGCCCTGCAGAGTGAGTTCTGTGGATTCAGGAGCTGGAGATGCTACTTTGAGCTGGTTGTGGAGCTGCTGCATAGAGCAGAGCCGCTGGCAGGGACTGTCCTTGCTGGGCTGTGTTCTTTGCCCTGATGCAGTGAATCCTTATCCTTAACACCTTTAAGGATGGGGAAGGATTTGCTGTTTAACCAAGGTACCTTATTCTGGTCATTCCTCCCCTTTTCTCCCTTTCTCTTGGATGGAGCTCGCTTAATCTCAGCGCACTAAATCCCAACAGACTGTCCTGTGCTCAGTGCTCTTTGGGGCCAGCATTCCAGCCTCCAGCTCTTGACCCCTGCATGCAAAAGCTGCGCTTGCAGCGGCCCCGCTGTTCGGAGGAGGACTCTTGCCATCTAGTGGGAGGGGATGGTCGGCCTCCAGGCCCTCTTCTATCCCTTAGGACAAGAAGACAAAACGCAGCTCTCCCTGCGCATGTGGGATGAGCTCAAGCTGCTTTCCCAATTGGAGAAGCTGCATTTCTCGATCTCTTTTCCTTGCTGGAATTCTCCCTCTTTTCACACTTTTTAGGGGCAAAAGTTTCTTTATGCCCTTTTATACTCACGTCCTGGATGGCTGAATGGGAATGTGTCAGGAGCCTGGATGCACGGGAAGGATGCTGGTGCGCACTGCTGCCTGCATTGCATCAGGGCGTTGCTGGGGAGAAGTTGCCTTTCAACAGCTGACTCCTTGAATCGGTGCTCAGAGACAGCTCAGATCCCAGTCACTGCCCTTACAGATAGGGAATGACAAGCGCTTGCGAAGGGCCGTGTGCTCAGATTTTGCTTGGCTGAGGAAAAACCGGAAACTCGCATTCCAGTTGGGAAATCTCAGTCCGAAGTGGCCTCCCCTCACCCTTTTTGTGAAGGGTTAAAGAGAGAAATCCAAGGAAGATGAATGTGCTGTGCTTGGGAACGTGCTGCTCTGTGTCCGGACTGCCTGGGCTGAGAAGGAGCAGCTGCTCTCATGGACAAGGAGACGTCATCCCATAGACATGGATCTGCTGTGGGTGCTTCTCAGGGCTCCAGGTTTGCACCCACTGTGGTGCCCGAGCCTTGCACTCGCCCAGAGGCTGCTGTAGTTAATGGGTGTTGAGGATGTGTGGCACCAGAGCCAGGTTTATCCCGGATCTCCCATGAGGCTGATGCGTTTGGATGGGGTCTTGGGATGGTTTTGTAGAGCTGTGCTTTGGTGAGCTCATTATGGGGGCTGCAGAGCATGGAGAATGAAGCTGCTGATGGGAAGTGAGCATGAGGTGGTCGTTGTGAGCATTGCATTGACCCTTAGACTGGAATACGTGGAAAGGGGAGAGCTCAAAGGACTGAGGTCCTTTCCTATACACAATGAACCTCCTTTTCCAGCTTTCCTGGCTGCAGAAGAGCTGTGTTGTGCATGGGACCCCCTGGATAGAACCAGCACCACTTTACAGTCCTTTTAACAGCAAATTGTAGCTACCAAATAGCAGGGGATGGGCAGTCCCATCACTTCCAAACTCCTGATCATGGAAATTCCAGTAGGGTTAAACGTATCAGTTGGTTTAATGCCTTTGAGGGAAGCACGGCCCTACTTCCCCAGAGCTGCTGGTGGGAGCTCAAAGCAGAGCCCCAGCTCTTCAGGCCCATATTGGTATGAGAGCTGCCACGTGTCAGTAACACCCCGCAGGTCCTTCAGTCCTTTATTATCACCAAGCCCATCTCAGCACGGAGCTGAGGGTTTCTGCTCTCTGAATGTGCAAGGCCAAGGTGCCCTGTGGCTCCAGAGAGTCTGGGGTGTGAAAACCCCAGTTTGGGGAGGCAATGAGCCTTCCCCTTTCAAAGGAGCTGAGAATTGGAGAGCAGAGATTACAGCACCTAATAGCGCGTACCTAATCTTCGGGAGCACGGACCATGACTGTGACTCCTTGGGCCAAACCAGCCTTGACTTGTCCATGGGGCGAGGTGTGGCCTTCAGGCTGGTGCGGAAAACGTGTAGGCAAGGGATGTGGGCCTGAAATGGTGACTTGGCACGGCCAAGGGATGGGTTCAGCTGTAGCTGGGACTTGTACATCACCATCAGTTTAGTGTGGAACCACTGCATGCAGGGAACGGGAGCCCAAAGAGCAGTGAGGGGGCAGTTAAACAGGTTGGGCGGCGCTGGGATGGGATGGCTGGTCGCCTGTTTGCACCATCAGATGGTGCCCATCCAGTTGGAGCGCTTTTTGCTGCAGATTCCATGATTTTGAGAGGTTTTCCTGTTCTTTGTTGCTGGGCGCTTCTCTTTTGGTCTTAACCAGCTGCAGTATGAAGGGGGCAGCAAATCCCCTGAATTACCTTGAGAAGCTTTGCGGAATTCTCCCTGGATGTTGCTCTTTATGCAACCACCAAGCTCTTCCATCAGCTGGAAGCCCTCATGGCATTTGCTGCTGTATCCTTACCCGACCCGGGCACTCGGCAGACATTCCTGGGGCAGGCTGTCATGTTCCTCCATGCCCTGGTCGGCAGACGCTCACACATTCCTTCCTCTGGCCAAGCTGCTTCCAGCTTCCTGCCAGTCTCAAATAGCTCTGCTCTGTGGAGCTGCTGCTGGGACGCGTTCTATCCCTCATGTCCCCAGCACTGAGCGGTCCAGCCGGGCTCGATGCTCCCTATAGGGCTGTGCTGGGAGCCATGGTGCCGTCTGTGGTGGTTCACTGCTTTCTGATGTGTTTCTTCTCCTTTAACAGCACAGTTGATGGGCTATTCCTTTGGAAGTCGGCCTTTGGGAATACCTGCTGTGCTTCCTGTGCCTCTTGCCTCTCTGCTGACTGAACATAGATTTCAATACCCAAAGCCAGTGAGAAAATCCATTTCCATTCTTTAGGACATGCGGATGCTCAGTGCTGCCCAAACCCAGGCCAAAAGACCCAATTCCAAGGTAATTCCTGTGCAATAGAGACTCGAAAGCCACTGTGCTCTTGGTGTTTGCATGGGTACAGAAGAGACAACTGCTGTGATACACTAAAACCCAACTGACGAGGCCAGTTTCCAACCAAAAGGGGGGTTTGTGCCTTTAAAAGGTTGCAGAAGCTGCTTCTGAATCACATCCAATTGATTTAGCTGCTTGCTGTTGATAGCAGAACTGTTTGAACCAGCTCTGAGCAGTGTTTCTCGGTCCCTGCTCACACCACAGATGCTCTGAACCTTCTGACAAAGCCGAGCTCAGGCTGTTTGATTGGTTATATGAAGAGCAGTTTGCTCGCTCTGCTTTGTCTTTGGGCCATCAAAGAGCATGGAGTAACTTGCTGCAGATCTACACGTCTTGGTTTCAGCTTAAGGCTGTTGAAGAGCTCTAAAAGCACTTTCTGGCTGCTGAAGGGTTAAGGGGGGCAATAGCTTCCATGGAGGACTGAAGAATTCGAGGTATTCCAGGGGAGAGGGAAGCTGCAGGCTGCACACCGTGGGAAGGGATGTAAGCGTGAGGATGCTCTGCTCCAGGACCCTGCTCTCCTCTGTCTTTGCAGAGCGCTCAAGCCCTGGGAGGCTCTGCACTGAATTGGGGTGCTCAGAACCTGTGCTCGCTGCGCGATTGAACCCTGCATGGACACAATCCCCGGGGTCTGTCCTGAGGAAACATTCCCGCTCCTTCCCTGCGCCTCTTCCTCGATCCCCCCCCCCCCTATTTCTTCCCTGCCTGCAGCCCTTCTGCTCGGGTTACAAGGCAAGCCCATGATATCACCGCTCGCTGAGGCTGGAGGGGCCGGCTCTTGGGAGGGGTTTGCTTCCCTGGCTCCAGTGAAATTGGCCAGGAAGCAGCCGCTTCCCGCAGCACATCGCTCCGGCCGCGGAGGCTCCCGGCGCCGCGGGGACCGCTCGGCTCTGCCCAGGAGGAAGAGCTCCATGCGGCGGGACAGGGCATCGCTCGCCCCCGGCACAGCCCACCACTAGCGCCAAGGTAACGGCAAGCCGGAGGTGCGGCGCTGGAGCTGGAGGTGAAGGGGTTGATGAGTACTTGGAGCGTTTCTAACCCGCTCTTGCTTCGGGGCTGGGAGTTGGAGCTCGCTTCTTCCCTTCTCTCCCATCGGCTGGTTCTGAAGTGGGGTGTCCAGATGGAACAGGGCTGTTTCTTCTCATCCTGCCCCCCAAGACTTGCTTTGGCAGAGGACAGCACAGATGCTCAGTGCTGATTGCAAAGGTGGTGCGAGCAAGTTTAAGGTCTTCCCTCCTTGCTCGCAGGATGAAATAAAAGACAATCCCAGGCAATGCATGTGCTGTGCTATTGCTAAAATCAGCTTGATTGAGAGCAGAAAGCTTCAGCCCTGGGCACCCGTTACCAGCTACACTCAGGGGCAGCTGAAGCTCTCCTCTCTGCAGAGCTGCTCTTTCAGAGGGAAGGCTTCGGTGCAGCAGATGTTTCCCATTGGCAAACCAGTTTTGTCCCTGGTTAAGGAGCTTTCCTGCTCTCATTGCTTGGGATTGGCAGCCCTCAGCCTGCCAGCACCGTTCTTCAGGCTGGTTCATCACAGGGTGCTCAGGATGGCTCCAGGGTACTCGGGACAAGGGGAGGTTTCTCTCTGCTCTGACCGTTCCCCAGGCTGCTTTTATTGCCTTTAAACAGCAATGAATGCATCCAGGGGCTAAATCTGAAAGCAAATGTGAATTGATTCACTTGAAGAAATAGATCTGGGAAGAGGCCTGGGTTTGGAAGCTGCAGGAAGTGTTCAGCTGAGCCCTTGCAGGAAGCATGCTGGCCATGGACCGGGGTGTTTTGGCCTGCAGAAATCACTGCATCCTTTGGAGAGCAGCGCACTGCTAACACTTGGATCTCATAGATGTTATCAGTGATGTAAGGGGCTTTGGTTGGGCAATTGCCCATTCTTTGTTGTTAGACCCGTAGCTGTCTTTAAAAGAAAACACAAGCCAAGTGCCTTTTCCTTCCTAACTGATGTGTTTGTCCATCAGAGCTTCTCTAGCTTCAACAGCCAAGTGATGGCAAGCAGCGTCCATCCCTGGGCTGTAGACGTGTGTTTGCTGTCTGTTCAAAGTGCTGTCTGTTGTAGCTCATCCTCATCACTTGGCAAACACTGCAGACCGTTTTCTCTCCCAGGTAGTACATGCTTCATTGAGTTTTGGGAGGGAGGAAAAGAAGTGGGCATCTATGTAGGTACGTTTGAGTGTGAGGTAGAGGCCAGAAAGTTCTTCAGTTGTTATCAAGTGATGTTTCTCTCTTGAGTGAGATCTCGTGGCTTGTAAAGTCATGGCAGGGCTCTAGCTTTGCCTTGTGTGAGCTTTCCTCCTGTGAGAAGGCGCAGTTGGACTTTGCTCTCTCTTCCTCTGCAGCATCCCAACAGACCAGAAGCAGCAAATTGCATTTGGAAGCTCCCCTGATGCTTCCCAACAGTTGAATTTGGTGCTGGTTGCCCTTGGCCAGTTTGCAGTGGGGTGGAATACCTTTGTTAAGGTAGCTCTCAGCTCCCTGGTAGCAGGTTTTGGCTCCTGAGCAGTGACAGCTCTCTAAAGTGACTGTGGGGCTTGGGCTTTGGTGGGGGACACGGTCTTCTCCAGAGCTCCTTATCCACTGAGGTAAATCCTGTTCCTCTACCCTATGGGTCTATGCTGTAGATTTGGGTTTATTGCCATTGCTTGGCGTATCTGGGCCTGCCAGTGACATGTATGGCTTGGTGTTTTAAGAGGAGAATGTGAACAAGAGGGCTCTAACCAGGGTTATCATCAGTGGGGCTTTAACCTACGACAGCATCAGCTCCAGTGCCTGTGCAGGGATGCTGAGCCTCTTGGAACAGTGGGGAATGTACCAAGAGAGTGGTAGCATCTCTGTTCACTGTAACGGCTCCAGAGAGGGGCCCATGTGAATTGCTGTAGATTTGGCTGGAGAACTGCTCCTGCAGCAGTGGGAATCCTGCTCCTGTCCCATGGCTGTGCCCGAGGAATGCCCTTTGGGCAATGGGGCACAGAGCTGGAAATACAGGGAGAGGACTCCTGCTTGGTGCTCCGGCTGAGAGGCAGGCATGCAGCATGGTCCGGGTGCCAATTGCCTCTTCCTCCCAATGGATGCTAAGCCACACAGAGCATTGCTGGCTCTCCAGGCACAAAGGACTCGAATCAACCCCTCCAGACCTCCCTTGGTTGTCTGGACAAGGATGGAAGCAGGGAAGCCAGTTCCTGGGCTGATCTGAGCTCATCTCTTTGGATCATTTGGTGAAGTTCAAAAAGGAATTCCTGTTGGTAGGAACAGGTTTGGCTTCGGGAAGATCTGAAGCCCATTGGTTGCACCAGTGATGCCTCTGAAGAAGATCAGTATTATCTTGCAATGAAACCGTTGTTTCCTTATAAGCCTGTGCCTGCTCCCTTCCAGGCTGAGCCTGAAAAGGGCTGAGTCAGCAGCCAGCAGGAGTGTGCCTTAAAGCCTTCAATTACACAGTAATGCAGTGATGGAGAATCATCCTATGGCCTCAAGTAGAGGATGGGGAGCCAGGAGACCTGGAGCGTTTTCCTGGCTTTTCCACTGACTTTATTCAATGGCTTTTTTCACGTTCTCTTGGAGGCTTTTGAATGGGGAGACCAAAATATATACTTTTAGGATGACATCATTATTGTATCTGGAGGCCATTAAGGAAAGGGTGGGAGGGGAGGAATGAGCCCTGCAATAAAGGGAATAGTCAGCCCAAACCCAATGTCCTGTGCTGCTTTATCAGCCCTCTGGACCAGGTCTTTTATGTTGGATGTGATTGTAACGGGTCCCAAGAGTCAGAGGTGGAAGAAGCTGTTTCGTAGAATCATAGAATAGTTAGGGTTGGAAAGGACCTTCGGATCATATCGTTCCACCCCCTGCCTGGCTGATACATCTCATCCCAGGGAATAGTGGGGAACTGGTTCTGTTGAGACTTCACAGTGTTTTCCCTGTTGTTCTTTGGGGCTTGTTGTTCTGACATGATTCTGCTGCTGTTTGGCTTGCCTCCAGCGGGAAGTGGCCTGGATTGGATGGATGGAGGGACGGAGGGACGGAGGGATGGATGGATGCTGCTGCCTCTCCAGTGTCCCCTCTCCCTGGTTCCTCCTGACCAGCCTTGAAAGGAGGCAGAAAGCCAAGAGCCCTCCTCAGTACCATGGCGTTAGGTGGCTCCTCTGGTCACAGTGGGCTCCTGAAGCTTCCGCGCTATACCTGGGCTGCTGTTTCTTGTGCAAATAATATCCCTGTGCTCTTTTTCCCCTGGATTCTGCTTTTCCTGCCATCATGCCCAGGTGTGAACAGTTTCCCTTGGACACCTCAATAAACGAGGCCTCTGGGTATGGGAGGTTCTGTTTCGGGGGCCATGCAAGCACTGGGGAAGCTTTGTCTCCTGCTCTGTGAATGTGTGGCTGTTTGAAGCGGGTGGAGACAGGACCTGGAGGAGAAGTGGGCTCTGGTTGCTGGTGCACACTGCACTGCTGTCTCCTGCAGAGAATTCCTTTAGGATTCGCTTCCACAGCTGGAATAGGACTGGAAGGGATATTCCTGAATGCTTTTCCAGACCCTTCCCCTGACAAAGATGAGCTACGGTGCTCTGTGACCTGAGCACACAATGTGCATCCGAGTCGTTTTCCTTGGGAAAGGTTTGGGATCGTGTTCATGCAGGTTCAATCAGATCCCTTTTTGCCAGGCCTGGACACGGGGCTCCCAGGCAACCTTATCCTCCAGGCCGGGTTTTCTACTCAAAGCTTTTGGGGAACAGAAGCAAATGGGCTGCAGTCTGGGGGTGTTTGACCCCTTTGGCTTTGCCAGGAGTGACGATTACAGCTCCTGTATTGACCAGAACCCAAATGGGCATCTCCCAGGCTGAGCTTGGTATCAGGTAAATAGCCTGGAAGGCTGTTGCATGTTTTAGGGATAGCTGAGAGCAGGAATACGGGAGGGTTTCAGTTTCTGGACATCTGGGTTGGGAGCCAAGTCTTTCCCCTTCTCCCTCCCCTCCGGTGGTTGCCAGGAAATAAGAGAGCTTTAAAGGGCTGGGAGCTGTTTCCCACTGCACTCTGGCATTGCTTCATTTGGAAACTATGGAATCCTCAACCCCCCGTGTGCTGCTTGTCCACTCCATGTGCTGAGTGAGGCTGGGGAGGATGGGAGCAGGCAGAAAGGGACCAGGATTTAACCCTGCACAGCAGGAATCCTTCAAATGAGTCAGTAAGTTGCTGGCTCCTACCTCCAATGCCAAGCTGATGGAAGAATGGAGCAGTGTCTGACAAATAGGGCCCTATCCAGACTTAGCAACCCAAAGCTGGAGGCCATTAGTCACTACAGTATGGACAGACAAGGTGAGCAAAGCGTCTGTGTACAGTAGCGTGTTGATTCTCTATAGATGGAACCAGACATGCAGCAAGGGAAATACATCTTCTATCATCGGGCTGGGAAAACAGACTTCAATAGGAATAGCAGATTGTAACGCATCTCATCACCTTCTGCTTTTCCATGTTTAAGGGAAAGTTTGGACTCCGTTCTTGAAGGAGGTATGGGAGAAGAAGGGTTCAGTGGTGTCCTGGTAGGATTTGACCCGAGGTTTGCTGGAGCCACTGAACTACTGGATCTGCAGGGAAATAGGAAGATGCACTGCACTTGCAACCTGTTTCTGCAGGAAAAAAGGGGTTTGAGGCTGAAATGATTTGGCAAGTTGTCTTAAACCAAGATTGCTTTAATGGGAGGGGTTTTCCAGCTTTTCCACCCCACAAGAAATCCTGTGCTTGACCTTGGTTATCGCAGGTATCATTGGACATGGCCTATTCCTCAGCTCTATTCCCTGCTGAAGCAAGAGCTACAAAGTCTATGCCATTGCCAAGCCTTACCCAAGCTTTTCTTCCCTTTCAGGCCAGGCACGCAGCACCCCCCTGCACTGACTGGCAGCTGCCAGCAGAGGCTTTGGCTCTGAGCACTGAAGATGGGAAGATTCCTGGGTTTCATCCATAACCACTGCTTCGTCGCGCTGTTCCTCACCTCCTTGAGCCCGCTGAGCCTTGCCCAGTACGAGCACTGGCCCTACCTCCCCGGGTACCCCGAGCCACCCCCCCAAGTGTACCAACCCCCCCAGAGACCAGCAAACGTGCCCAAGATCCAGCTCCGGCTCGCAGGGCAGAAGAGGAAGCACAACGAGGGCAGGGTGGAGGTGTTCTACAGCGGCGAATGGGGCACCGTGTGCGACGATGACTTCTCCATCCATGCTGCACACGTGGTCTGCAGGGAGCTGGGCTACGTGGAGGCGGTGTCTTGGCTACCCAGCTCCAAGTATGGAAAGGGAGAAGGTAAGGACATGCCAGGGAAGCAGCTCCCAGGAACTCCTGAGCTCTCTGTCCAGTTTCAGGTGCAGAGATGCTTCCTACAGCATCCCCAAGGCAGCCCCTTCTGTCCAAAAGACACGGTACTCTTCAGGCAAGCAAAGCACTTGGTACCTCAAAATAGGGGAATTGCTTGTTGGCTTTTGCACCCTGAAACATAGGGGCCAAAGCGCAGGGGAGCGACATGTGCCCAGCACATTTCCATAGGGAAAACAAGCACTTTGAGAAGGGGAATCTCAGAGATGCCGCTGGGGCCTTTGCTCTTACGTTTTGGAGGTGGCTCCTATGGATTTTTTGTCTGCTTAACTTAGAAGTGAGTTCTGAGGGACCTGATTAAAGAATATCTAATACATTATATGTATGTGCATGTACATGCGTGTGTTTGTGTGCACACACACTTTTGGCTGGAGGGAAACGGGTCATTGCGGTCTGGAAACTGGACCTGGCCGTTTGTGTTCATAGAGCACCCAAACCCCAGGAGGTTCCAGTCCATGGGGCTGTGTTAAAGCTTAGGCAAGGACCCGCTTTTGAGAAGCCGGGGTGTTCAATGAACGCTTGAGCTTTTCCTCCAAGAGCTGTGATGAGGATTGGAGACACAGTGGAAAGAGAAGGGTGATGTGGTGTGAGCAGAGGGCAAGGGTGTAATTGGGCCAAGCCGAGGGCACTGGCGACACTGTGTGCTCCGAAGGGGCTGTCATCAGAGGTGGTCAGCACTGACTGCATCAAGGATCTGCTTCACTCTGAGCCTACTGTTTGTTACCATGCAGATAGGGGAAAGGGAAAGCTGTGGGGCAGAGCCGGTGCCAGTTAGGAAGCCCTTAAAGTGAGTCATTGATGTTCCTTAGTCGGTTTGTTCAAGCTCGCTTTAGCAGTGCTCTTTCCCTCTGCCACAGGGCACAGCCCTGTGTTTGCTGTCAGTACCACCCAGATTTGCCCCCTTTGTGAGGCTCAGTTCTGTTTTCTTTCCCCTTCAGGGAAGATTTGGATGGACAACGTCCACTGCAACGGGAAGGAGCCCACCCTGGCTGCGTGCACTTCAAACGGCTGGGGAGTAACGGACTGCAAACACACCGAGGACGTGGGAGTGGTCTGCAGTGAAAAGAGAATCCCTGGCTTCAAGTTCGACAACTCCTTGCTTAACCAAATAGAGGTAAATGTGCTCACGACCGCAAGCTGCTGCTCCAGAGACATCCCAGGTTACCCCAGCTCACACTATGGCTAAACCAAACTCCACGGTGCTCCTGGGCACTGGCTGAAGGTGCGATTTTCAGCTGGTCACACCACTATATGTATAATAATATGAAAGTGAGTTTTGGGGTTGCTTTCAATAACAGAGGTAATGAGAAAATAGATTACCCCTGTTCCGCAATCACTGTTCAATTGCAAACTGATTGATTCCGTGTCTAAGAATGGGTTTGGAGGGACACGAAGAGTGCTGTACTCATAGACCTTCCATCTGGGGGACTGTTGGTTCATAGGACTAAGCAATGAGTTGTCTTCCTCTCTTTACCTCCCTTTGGTACTGGGAACAATTCGGAGGTCTCTGGCATAACGGGGTGAGCAGGTGGGATCGGGTTTGGAGAGGTGAATGGGGCTTACAGCCACGGCATGCAATGGGAGGATTTAGGAGGGAGATAGAGCTATTTTAGCACAGTTTGGTTAACAGCTGAAGTAACCATAACTGGATTTGTGGGAATGGGGATTAGTGTGCAGGAAGTGCTGAAAGGGATCGAAGAGGGGAAAACGTGGGCTGGTCGCTGGGGGAAAGGCTCTGGATTGTGACTGGGTTAGGCTGAGACTGAATGCTTGAATCACCAGCCAGGGCTTGTTGGATTCCTGCAGAGTAAGGAGCTGGGAAGAATTTGGGGAGGAAAGTGGTGTTTTTCCCTGGGCTTTTCAGGTTGGGAAGTATTTGTGGTGACCCCGCTGCCAGCTCCCTTGTTTCAGGTGCTCTGGTGCGTCGCTGAGTTCAGGGGCTGCTCTTGGTCAAAAGAGCCCATCCAGTACCACAGCCGAATCATTTCAAGCAGGCAGGGAATCCAGGATGTATCCCATCACAGTGAGGTTTCCATGGCTGAATCTTGGCTTTGTTCATGGTCTGAAACAATGGATACAGCTGCCTTTATCACTTTAAACCCAAATCACTCTGGCAGTTACAGCACAGCCACTGGTTCCCAGCATTTTCTTCTCCTTTAGGAAGAGCACTGCATGGATGAGGAGGCACCACTCAACACTGGCAAGGAAAGCTCCTGTGCAAGGGGCAGATATGGATGTGAGAGCCAAAACTCCCTTCCTTGCCTTGCCCTGGCTTTGCTTGGCTCAGGAGGGAAAGGCGGCTTTCCAGAGGGATCCCAAGCTGCCTCTGTCAATGGCACTGTTGTTGCTTAGGGAATGAGGCGAGCTCATGGAACATCAGTGATGGCTTTGGCAGACGCGTGCTTCCCCAAAGCCACAGGGAAGCCTCGCAACAGAGGCCTGGAAGAAAAGATGCTTTCGTCTAGACGGAGGTCACTTCTCTCTTCTGTTAATCATAAAGGCCTTAGAGGGTCTGCTTTTCCATTAGCTCAGCCCTGGGGTTTGGCTAATGAGTTGAGCACATTGGGTAATGCAGGGCGTGCTGGTGCTGTGTGGGTGCTTGAGCTTCACATAGGAGAAGTAAAATGAATCAGAAGGTTGAAGCAGTTCATGGAGCAGAAGCCCGGGTCATCAACAGGAGAAATAGATGGAAGAGAAGTCGTATTCCCCATGTCCTGATAGCGCCTGGGAGCTGTGGATGGATGAAGGCATCCACTGGTGTGCTCCGCAACAGTATCCACAGGGGGAGGAAAGCTGTTGCTTCTGCTTTACAAAACCCCACTGACTTTTCTTGGATCCCTATAAGATCACCGGCAGCTGAAGGGCTCTTTTCCTGCTGGTTTCCTTGCAGCAGGACCAAGGCTAAAGGAGATGTGCTATATACATCTTTAAGATGCCACTGTGGATGCGTTCTTCAATCACAGCTCCCTGCCAAATGGTTAAATTCCTTCCCCCTTTCTCAGCCTTCCTCCACTTAATCTTTGCTTTCTCTCATTAGCAGCTGCTGTGCCGTAGTTTGAGCCAAAGCTGAGAGCAGGTTACTCACAGGGTCACAAACTCCAAACCAGGGAGGACAAAAGGCTGCGTGAGCGTACACTGAAAGTCATTGCTCTCTCCAGCCCGCCTGGGAATTCTGCACATCGTGCTTCCCATTCACCAGAGGGAGCGGCATGGATTCGTAAGCTGCTGGTTCTTTAGTCAGTGGCCCAGAGCTTGCCCAAGTGATGTCTTCTCTTTGGAATGAGGCCGGGGCTTGAGGGGCCTGGAATTCTCTGCTGAGCAGCAGTGCTGTGGTCAGGTCTCTCCGCCAGCCCCACTGGCTCCAGTTATTGCACTGACAGAGCTGAACCTGTCCAATCCCACTGAGATCTCCAATGGAAACATTTCAGATTGCCCTTAAACTGCTTTTAAAACCAGGCTTGACTCGAAATAGGCCTGGTTCAAGATGATGCTCAGAGCTTATGTACTCTGTTGTACCTCCCTTTGCTTTGACAGGCAGAGTTCACGCTTGTGAAAGCAGCACGATAGCCCTCGAGCAGTTTGTTTGGACTGGACAGTGCACATCTCTCCATCTCCCAGCCTAGAAATGCAGCAGATAAGTGGTATAGGATGAATTTTTCCATCCCTGTAAACCACTTGGCTTATCCATGTATATGCGCGGATCTTTTCCCATCACAGTTCATATTTTGAGGGTTAAGTCACTTCTCTTCCTGTCCCTGAGCCTTTCCATTCCCTGCCTGTTGGGAAGGGGCAGTGCCTGACCCTGCTTCTGTAAGACAAGCTGTGTGTCACAGCCCAAAGTGGAAGGTTTCAGTCGAGGGTGAGTGATGGAAGGTGGTGATAAAGAGATCGAGACGGGCAGGAAGAGGTTAACCCTTTAACAGGACAGAGGCTGGGGCAGGTCTGAAATCCATCAGTGTCTCGTAAAGGGCAGTGAAGCTCCATCACTTTTGCTTGCTGTTTTCTGCAGCTCTTAGCCTTGGGCCTTGTTCAAAGGGTTCTGTCTGGGAGCGTGATGAATGGGCAGAGCAGAGCAGCCCTTTCATGGGCTGCTGCCAGCTCGGAATTAGCCTGGTCCCCTTTTAGCTCAGGGGCTGCGCAAACACTGGAGGTTGCTCACCTTTGCGGAGCAGGGGAGCAGTGTTTGTTCAGCACTGATGTGTGATGGCATCAAGTGCGTTTCTCAGAGGGGCTTTTCCCCCTCCTCTGTAAAGCATCCGGGCTGAATAGGCAGCTCCTCATGAATGGAGAGAGCAGGGCTTGTGGTTTGACTTCGTTATTGCCTCTGCCTCTGGGAGCGTTAGGAGGGGGAAAGCAGGTACGTATCCTGCTGGAATTGCATCCTCTCCCTTCCTCCAGACCCGCTGTGCTCTGATTCACATCAGTGGCTTGAGGGCACAGCTCGGGCTCTTGCCTCGCAGTTCACAAGTGTCTGAAAGTGGCCGAGTGTGCAGCGTGGATGTGCCTGAAGTTCCTTTATGGAGTGCCAGGGGCTGCAGTTTGAATGCGTGCACAGGCTCCAGTGTTTCCCCAAGTCTTTGCAGCATGCCAGAAGCTCTGAAATCAGAGTGATTCAATGAGGGCTCACAAACCCAGGAGCAGGGAATGCTGTCCCTGCTTATCCAGACAGGACGTGCAGCCACCTGGGGCTGTCCAGACACAGCACAGGCCCTCCTGCAAGTGCCTAAATGGGTTGAGCACCACCTTGAAGACCACAGGAACCAACTCCCACCCTTAATAGATTTCTTATATAAACGCACCATAGCAAATTCACCTTAACCCAAAAACATCCCTAACAAAATATTTGTTGTCCACCCTCTTCCTCCGGGTGCACAGAGAGGCTGCAAATAGGACATACTCTAAATAGATCACATTCCTGAGCACATTACCCGTGCACAAACAGGTCTGGTACCTGAGACCAGCCCCAGCTTCGGCCAGACGGTGGGCAGGCAAAGTCTAGCTAAACACAGCAGCTATTTCTGGCCTTCTTTTCCTTTCTGGGGGTATGTGAAGCATAAAGAAACCTCACTTCCAAGCCCAGCGGCTCGAAGGCTCAGGTTATCCCATCTCAGGCTTCAGCTCTCTGTCTTCACCGTCGGGTTCTCAGGACATTTGGCAATGAGAGGTTTCTTTGCCTGTTTGTTGTGACAACAGTGGCTTAATTTCTGTCCCTTTGGTGTAAATGTTTACTTCTCTCAATATAAGCCCATGTGCAACATCAGTGCTGATGCTTTGTGCGCCTAGAAGGGGTCTTCAGCATCTCCTCTGCAGCAAGCTCCAGCCACTATTAATGAAGCTGCTTTGGGATAAATCACTGCTTTTCATTAGTGCTGTAATTTAAAGGGGGGGGTGGGGGGGTGGTGATAGTTTGGAGCTGCTTTCCTCAATGGGCTCTTTGTGATGGTTTGTGGCATGTTGGGTGCTGGCTTTGCTGGGCAGGTACCTGGTGCTTGTCTCCTGCCTGGAGGTATAAGCCATGAGCTTCATAAGGTAGGGCTGAGGAAGAACCAAGGCTGCAGTTCCTGCTTGTCTCCTTGCACTGGCTGCATCCAGCCATTGTGCTGCATGTGGCACCATCTCTCTATCACACAAGACAACGTTTAACTGAGCCTGAGAGCAGAGTATAGTCTTGTTGTGGTTTGCAGTGGGGAGGACAGGTAATAAAGGAGGTTTCCTTGCAGCATCCAATCCAGCTTGTCTGGATCAGGAGAAAGGAAACAGGGAAGGTAAAAGCTTTGCTAGCCAGAAACCCTCTGACCATGAAGTGCGCAGGACAGAGCAGCATCCTGCCCGGAGCTGAGCCTCCCACAGCATCTCCAGGGCTCTGCTCCTGCCTTCTCTTGTTCCTGTCACCAGTTTCTTCTCTCTGCTGCTTTTCATTGTCCTGCTCTGCATTGGCAATGGTGAGGCTGCTGCTGGGAGCAGTTCACAGCTCAGCAAAGGCCTTGGCTTTTGTCATTTCCAGCCCTGGCCCCTAATCTGGGGCTGCTCACTCATCCCTTACCCTTTTGTACTGCACAAACGCAGAACAAAAAGTGCTTGCGGTCCAATGCAGCATCGCGTTCCCAGGGGATTGCTGTCTCCCATCGGCAGCCCGCCTTGGTCTTGCAGCATCCATCTCCCTGTGTTTATTTAACAGCTGGGACTTGGTCAGTGACTCAGAGGCACAGCTCCAGATGGTTGAAGCAAAACAGATTCCACCCATTCCTTGGGATGTGAAGAGAGAGCTTTGTGAGAAGTCAGCTTCGGGGGGCAAGAGGTGGGAGCTGGGACTTCAGTGGAAGCGAGCGCAGGGTTTGGATAGGGGAGAGAAGATGCCCCGGGGATAAAGTTTGTGGAAGGATTTTGTTTTATGCTTTGAATATTGCAAAAGAAATCATTTCTGGTCCAAGCTGCAGCCTTAAAGCCCCTGTGTTTGGGAAGCCAAGAACTGGAGCTCCACTGTACGGGGGAAATGATGACCTGCATAGGTTTCTGCACCTTGAAGCAGGAGAAGGAATATGGGTTAGGCAGGGACAGAGAGCACCTCCATCCTCCGCCCTGCGCTCCTCAGCATCACCACTGGGGATGGGCTCCATCCTGGTGCCCTTTCTGCTTGTTTTGGGCAGTTTCTCTGTCCTTGGCTGTTCAGACCCACCCTGTGCAGTTCTCTCGGTGCTTTCTGACCAGCATCAGTGTGCATGGGGGTGTTTGAAGTGAGTGTTGATATCCCCTTGAGCTCACTCCTGATCGGGGTCTTTTCTTGTGCTTTGTGGGTAGAAATCCCCCCCAGTGCTTTTCCCCTGTACTGAGGGAGCTGAGCTCTGGGTCTGGGCCTGGTTTTGTCCCTCCCTCCCTGCTCTGTCCCCCTCACACTGAGCAAACCACATCCCATCAGCTCTGGGGCTTGAGCCTCTCTTTCCATACCTACGATCAAGGGTCAAACCAACCCAGCTGCGTTTCCTAGAGGCACCATTGCTCTTTGAATGACTGCTTGGCTCCTGCAGTGCTGCTGAAGGCTTTACTTTATGGCTGATACGTGAGGTGGGAGCTCACCAAGTGTCCATTCAGCTGCTGAGCCAGTTGCTTTGCGATCCTTGAGAGGATTTAACCCATCTCCCTCGTCGCTGCAGTGCGTGGCTTCAATGCGAGCAGAGATAAAGCTCTCAGAGATGGGTTTTCCCTGCTGAGGCGGCAGCTTGCTGCGGGGGTTTGTCTCCACATGTGCACAGAGCATGGGGAGGGTGATTGTAGAGTCTGCTGTAGCCATTAAGGGTTGTTTGCTTCTGGTTTTTATGCGGAGCCTGTTTTCCACATCAGCTGCTCTGCGCGCTGGTGTTGGATGATGCCTCTGCCTCTGCGTGCACTGTTGAGCGCTCTCAGGGTAACAGAACCTCTGCAGTGAAGCCATCAAAAGCTGCAGAAGCAGAGGGAGAAAACTCTGGGTTCTTGCTCCTTGGGAAACCTGCGGCTTCCTCAGCTTGAAGGTCTTGAACCTTCCGCTCTAAAGCTGAGCTCTACCACCCCTCGAATTCAGACTCGGGGCAAAGCCTTGAGCTGCTCTATCAGTAGTGCTCTGCTCCAACGCTCCCCTCCGGGGGTGGGAAGGGGAATGGATGGGGATGGGGATTGCTCTCAGCCACATCATGAAACATCATTGCGTGCCGGTCTGCTGTAGCTCTCTGAGGACTGAAATACCCTCCAGCGAGCGAAACGATGGCTCCTTTCTTGCTGATTTGATCACTTTGCTTTTCCATCCTTGGCAAATACAGGCAAAAAAACCCCATGATAAAGGAGTTGGACTCACTGAAGGGTTCAGGTCAGAGCAGGGCTTGGGGCTGTGTCAATGTCAGCATCTCTGGGGGAAGAGACATGCTTTGTGGGACCTTGCTTAGGCGAAACTCTCTGCATTGCAAATGGACTTCCCAGACTACACAGGAGGCAGTTTGCTCTGGTACCAGACCCTCTGAGCACCTTGAAGTGCCTCAGATCTAACAAAGTCGGGTGTTGCTGCGGTGATTCTTGAGGGCTCCTAAAGAGAACCGAAGGCCAAAGCATGAACCCGGTGTGAGCAGTGCTATCCCAAGGGATAAATCACAGCAGTTTGTTTTCTAGGTTTTCCATGGATGCTGGGCTGCTGGAGGACTGAGTTCCTGCAGCTGAAGGAAAGGCGGAATCAGTCATGTGTTTTGCTGTAAAATAGGTGTTAGATAGAGATAATAAAGGGGAAGCAAGGAATAAAAGCCTCGAGCGACTTGCCCCAGGTAGTGCGGGCAGAGCAGGAGCAGAGCTTGGGATGAGGAGGAGATGCCTGCCCCTTTCCCTGCCGCGTTCCCTGCCCCAGCAGGCTCTTCCTCTGCGCTTGGTCTCCACTTGCCTGGCTGCTGTCAGCTGCATCAGTGCTGGGGAAGTGGCTGGAGATGGATGTGCCACGTGTCATCTGCAGGACCCTGCACGTCCTGCTGCCATCTCCTCCCTAACCAGGAGCTTGTGTCTCTTTAAAGCTCTGGGCATCCTTCTTTTCCAAGTCATTGGGTTTGAGCAGAGGGAGAATTCCTGAGCTCTGATGTAACCGTGAGCAGCACCACGTGGGTTATGCTGTTTTTGACAAGAAAAGGCCTCCTTGGAAGCAGGTTGCAACGTTTTCAGTAGCTCTTTTGTACAGCAGCGGTTTTCCAGCCCGACTTTGCTCCTGGGCTCGGGTCCCTGCAATGCTGGTTTGTGCCGTGCCCTCACGTAGGCTCCGAATGTGAAATCCATTCAATCTTCATGACTCATTTGCTGTCCCAAGGAATGCTGCAGCTGGAGGAGGACCCGGGCTTGGGGAAGCAGCAAAGTGCTGGTGTCAGCGCAGCAGGATTCCAGCTTTTCCAATGCCTGCCCAGGCCAGGAAGGGAAAGGATTCCCATGGGCTTGATGAGACCCCCAGCACTGAGACTCCCGCTTCCTTGCATCTTGCCAGCATGAAGGTGGTGCTAGGAAAGCTGAGCTGGGTTCACTTCCATAGGAGCTGAGACCAAACCAGTGCCCCCGTGCTTCTGACACAAGCCCTTCAGTGAATTTAAGTAGCAAGAGAGATTCCTTACGCAGCCGTTTGTGAAGTCATGGGGTTTCTTTCTAAATGAGGAATCGCATCCTCTTGCACAGGCCGGAGGATGGATTTGCACAGGGCGGAAAGGTTGGGTCGCTTCCCTGTTGTGTCTTTTCCTACTGCACCTCTCTAAGCAGAGCTGGGTTTTGCTCCCACCTCGAAGCCGTTCCCTTGCAATCCAGCATCACCTCTGTTTCCTTTATGCTTTCAGAACATGAACATCCAGGTGGAGGACATCAGGATCCGTCCCATCCTCGCCACCTACCGCAAGCGGGTGCCCGTCACGGAGGGTTACGTGGAGGTGAAGGATGAAGGGGCCTGGAAGCAGATCTGTGACAAGCACTGGACCATGAAGAATTCCCGCGTCGTCTGCGGCATGTTTGGGTTCCCGAGCGAGAGGAAATACAACACCAACGTCTACAAGTAAGAGCAGGGCTTGGTGTGAGGCACCAGCAGGTTCCTTCGCACACGTGGGTTCAAGTTGCCAAGTGACCCCATCCCTGTGCAGAAGCAGCTGGAGGATCAGGTCTGGCTTGTGCTGGAAGCTCCAGCCAAGTCACCTTGCAATAAGCCAGGTCTCTGTGCTTCATTGCCCAGGTTCCTCCTTCCCACCCCTGCGATTCCCGGTCTCCCACCTCTCATGACGTGTTTGCCCCCACGGGAGCTGCTCTGGCTCTCACCAGCCATGGTTTGCGTGGGTCCAGCTGCCACAAAGGACACTTCCCAGTGTATCTCCTGCTGTTGTTCACCCCTCCTTTGGCTCCCATCCCTCCAGGTCCCAGGCCGGAATTGCTGCTGTCCCCAGCTGCGTGTGACTTGCTCTGTCCATTCCAGCCTGTTCTGAACTGAGCACTGAGCTAAGAATATCGGAAGCACCTCCCTGCTCCTCCTCCGGCATCGCTGCTCCCTGTGCAGCTCAGATGGTGCTTGTAGAAAGATGCAGTTGTGATTTCAGTGCTGCTTTTTCTCCCTGTAGCTGTGGGTTGCTTCAAAATGAGGGAAGAAGCCTGTGATCCATAGGGAGAATGTTGCTGCAAGCTGATGGCTTTAGGCTGTGTTTCCTGTTTCTTGAGAGCCAGGAGCTCTGGGCTCTTTTATCACTGCTTCAGGTCGCATTTCATCACCAGCCTCCATCACAGACGTGGTTCTTCCTACACTTCTCCCTAGAAATAACACCCTAAAGCAGATGCAAAACAGTTTAAGTGAAATCCTGCCTCATTCCTTCCCTCCGCTGTGCCCTGGGGAGTGGGAAAGCAGCGATGCTGGGGGGAGAGCTGAGCTCTCCAGCAGGAATGTGGGTTTCCTGCCTGCCCCTTTTGGCCTGTGGAATTGCTATTTCTGAGCGCTCCCCCTGGAGCTGCCTGCCCACGTTTCATTGCTTTCATTAGCCAGGTTGTGATCAATGGAAAGGTCTTTGGGTTGGAATAGTGCAAAGCCACAGAGCACAGAGAGCATTGGGTAAATAACCGGGTGGAATTCTGCTTTCAGGCTTCCCAGGGACAGGAGCAGTGGATTCGTAATTGGCACCAGGCGGCCTCATGCTCTGGACACCACTTTGAGGAGTGCTGCTTCCATCAGTGCAGCAAACTCCTCTCCGAGATTCCCATCCCCTGCGTCGGAGCAGGAAGGATAAACGACCCCTGGTAGCACAGAGGAGATTATTCCTGCTCCTTAGCTGTGGTGTTTCCAGGAACAGCATTAACTGGAGCAGCTGGAGCCATCTGCCTTCAATAAGAGGGTGCTTGGTAATTGTCCCATCTCTTGCAATAGAGATGGAAAAACTGAGGCACAGTTATCCAGCAAATCCTATTTATACCCAGTGAAGCCTCAGAAACGTTCCTCTCCTTTCTCAGGCTTTGCTCTCCCTCATTTGTAAATCCCATTCTCCAAGAGCGGATCCTGCCCCGCTCTTGCTCCGCGGATGGGAGTTGGGCTGGAATCAGGTTTCTGCAGGCTGGGGCTGAGTGCCCCTTCCCACATCCCTGCCAACCGCATTCCCCACGTGCTGAGCTTGCTGATCCCCTGCTCCCGCACAATGGTGGGAGGTGAAATGATTTGCAGATGGATCTAGCTTGAAAGAAAACAACTTAGTTCATGGTTGTCCCGGTGCCAAGGGTTTATTCCTGAGCGTGAGTGAGACTCGGCGGCTGACAGCGCGATTTATGGTAGGAAACGGAACAAATCCCAGTGTTGCTTCCATGTCCTTGTTCATTCTTCAAAGCGATTTGCTGCAGGCACTGCTTGTGAGCGCCTCCTCCCCATCCCTGCTCTGGTTGAGGGAGCAGAGGAGGATTGGATGCGTTTTGCTGGTGGGGAGAGGAGAAGGCTCTGGCTGGAGATGCCTCAGGCCGGGAGCTGGAGCCGGTGCCTTCCTGAGGCCCTCCAGCTTTGTGACGTGTCACATAAATGCTCAGCAGTTTTATACTTGGTTCAATGTCAGCGCAAACAGCATCGCCCAGCTTCCCCACTCTGCTCCCAGCGCTATGAAGCTGCAGATGTATGGGGCAGTTCATCCCTGCCATGCCTGTATAGAAACCCTCATGGTTTGGGTTCAAACCATGGCAAAGCCAGGCTCTTGAAGGCTTTGGCAGAAGGTGGCAAATCCGCCTCCTCTTCTGCCTCGCTGAGGCCGAAGGCAGCAACAGTAAAGGCTTGAAGGACACCTCGAGGGTACAGATTTGATGCTCCCATCCCTGCGAGGAGCTCCCCAGTTCGTTGTGTTTGGGTGAGTTTTCCCAGCGTGAATGTGGCAGTGATTGGTTTTGTGCCCCCAGATTCCTCTCGGATGCTCTCTTCCATAGCAAGGCTCCTTTAGCTGAACCTGCAGCCACTTCCCGCAGGCCTTGGTCTCAATCTGTGCCTTTGATTAAAGCTCATGTGAGGAAGGTCCCTCCCTCCTCACCAGCAGGAATGATTTGGACTCCAGCTTGCCCTGGACTTGGCTGAGCTCTCGCAGCCTGACTGCTCTCTTACACCTCTGCCCTGAGCAGCGCTGCTCTTGGCTTACACCAAGGCCGGGGAGAGGTGGGCTGCAGCCTTTCTGTGTTAAAAAGTGGTGAACAAGGATGCCCTGGGTCTCCGCCTGCACAGATCAGCGCTATTCCACTCCTTATCCCGGGGAAAAGAGGTGGGGCTCTCTCCGGCTCCTTCTCCCCAGCCTACTACGGCTGTTAATACCAACCAGATGTTAAAGCCTCATGAAGTTTCCAGGATGAGGTCACTGGTTGCTATTATAAGGCATCCCCACAATGGCTGCTCTAAGGCAGGCTGTGTTTCGTGTCTGCTTTCGAGTTCTCCTCATGCGTCCGCAGAGGGATATATTCCGTCAGGGTCCCACTTCCATACGGTGCTCGTACAGGAGCACAGAGGGTGGTGGGGCAGGGCTGGTTTGTGCAGGAAGGGTATGGATGGTGCTGCTGAACCGGATGCTCTCCAGGATGCTACACGTGTCAAAAAGCCATGGAAGCCTGTGCCCTTGGGCTGCTGGAGCTCAGCACCGAGGTCCCACTTGAGCATCAACTGCTGTCCTCGATGGCAGAGCAAGGGGACAGATTCGGGCACTGTTTGCCCACTGCCTTTGAATGAGCTGATTTCTGACCTGTACATGATGCAGGGACCTTCCTTATGTGCCTGTCATTGTTGCTCCAGCTTCCCTGTTGATTCATACTCTGATCTTTAGCTGAAGGAGATGACCTATTTACTCCCAAGTGACACCTGAACAGAGAGTCATTGTGTGTATGAATGGTGCGTATGAGCCAATGTGTGTATGAGCCTTCAAATAATGCTGCTCAGTCCTGTCTCGGTGCAGTTCCTATGGGCTCCTTTTCCCATCCGTTCCTTGCAGGATGTTTGCCAGCAGGAGGAAGCAGCATTATTGGGCTTACTCCATGGACTGCAGCGGGAACGAAGCTCACATCTCCAGCTGCAAACTGGGCAACCACCTCAATGTGGATGCGGAGAAGAACGCCACGTGTGACAGTGGGATGCCTGCAGTAGTCAGCTGTGTCCCGGGACGTGCCTTCGCCCCCAGCAGCCACAGTGGCTTCCGAAAAGCCTTCAGGCAGGAGGTGAGGAGAAGCTCTGCTGTGCAACAGCGATGAGCTCTTGGGCAGAAGGGTTGAACGAGCTCTGCGTGTTCAGTCCAGCAAGGAGAGGGCTGACAGCAGCATAAAAACATGTACAAAAGCCCCCTAAAATGACCCTGCTCTCAGTTTTCTGTGTGGCTGCATAGGAAAGAGCAGTTTAACTTGCAGCAAATGTTGTTTAGGTTGGTGCCAGGGCAATATTCCAGATGTAAGGGATGTGCCTTAGGATACAGGGATGGTCTCGAGGTTTGGAGGCCCCTCGTGCTGGCTTAGGGGGTTATATCCCAAGGTGTTGATTGCCCTTGGCTGCAGCCTGCATCACCCAGCCCTCATGCTGTGACTTGAGGAGTGGGCTTCATCTTGACCCCACCTCTGGGAATAGCGCACTCCTGTCCCTGCTTTGCCAGCCTGGAGTCCATAGGGGTTTGCAGGATCCAGGCCTCCAAGGCGAAAGGTCTTGTAAATCACTGCGCATCTCCTGAGCCATGCACCTGCAAGTAATTCCTTAAGCCTTTGTGTGGGCTTTGGATGTCCTCCGTGTGACCCCAGCCTGGAGAGCTGCTCGTGCTTCCAGCTTTGGAAGTTCAATGGGTGTTTGGTCCCAGACGGTCCCATGGTGCTCCCATAGCTGAGACTCCTGCTGCAGCTCTTGGATGCGGCAGCAATTGGCAGGTCTGTGCTCGGTACCGGGCAAAGCTGGAAGCGATGTGTGGTTGGTAATAAAGAGCAGGGATTGATGGACCTGGACCTGCCACTTGGCTGTGTATGAGCTGAGAGGTCGTTTATCCCAGCAGCTGTAACTGCAGCAGCCAGGTTTTATGTGGCTTGAGGTCCATGGTGGTCCCCTGGGTTAATCCAGGCCCCCTGGCTGGAGATGTGTGCAGGAAATGAACCCATCCAGTGGCTGCACCGCAGGCAGCAAGTGGGAAAAGCCTTGTGTGAATCGGCTCAGGGCAATTCCCAAGTCTCCTCTAAGACTGCCAGGAGATGCTATCAGAACTGGGTTGTCTCATGGCCAACCACTCCGTTGTGGTGCTGCAAAAGTGCTGTGTGGAAAAGGCTCCTAAATCCAAGCACCAAAACTTCAGAGCAATAACATGCCTTTATTCTGTGCCCATGCAAGAAACATGTGGCTGCGCACAGCATGAGTCTTAACAGGTGAAAACCCACTTCCATCCAGCACTTTCAGCCCTTTCTGTTACGTGCTGGTTGATTTAAGGTGCCTCAGGGTAACGCTTTGGGCCACAACTCGCCTGCAGCCACGTGCCATAAGTAAGAGCTTTAGTAAAGGATGCTTTGCTCCTGGGCAGCGGGAACCCCACCTCTGTCTGTGTCTTCCAGCAACCACTGGTGAGGCTGAAAGGAGGCGCCAACACTGGCGAGGGACGA
The DNA here is from genome assembly GCA_039720435.1 of Amazona ochrocephala. Lineage (NCBI taxonomy): Eukaryota > Metazoa > Chordata > Aves > Psittaciformes > Psittacidae > Amazona > Amazona ochrocephala. The sequence continues at coordinate 683,821 of CM077898.1, read as the reverse complement.
GTGGAAGTGCTGAAGAATGGGGAATGGGGAACAGTTTGTGACGACAACTGGAACCTGGTGTCGGCCAGCGTGGTGTGCAGGGAGCTGGGCTTCGGCAGCGCCAAGGAGGCCATAACAGGAGCAAGGCTCGGGCAAGGTAAGAGCGATGGGGCTCAGGGGCCAGTGGTGCCTTGTGCACCTCCAAGAGCCCTTTCATCACCCAGGGCAGAGCCTGTTTGTACTTGATGTTTGTTTGAGGGGACCAGGAATTTGTTCTCTGCCTTAATAAGTCTCTGGAGTCAGGAGCTTGAGGCTGGACTGGAATATGTGACTTGGGAACAGGTTCCTTGAAAGAAGGCTCCTGGTGATGGGCTCAGCCTTTCCCTCCAGCAGCTCTTCCAGTAACTGCCTCTTCATTATCACATCCGCTGCTCTCAGTGCTCTTTGGAAGCTCTCCATATCCACATCCTGGTGTGAAGCATTACTGGAGGTTCCTGGCAAAAATGGGTCCTGGATCTGGACCTCAACCACTCTCCGGTTGAAGCCCAGAACATGAATTTAGCCCATGATAAATAGAAGGGCTTTTGAACAGTTCAGAGCCGGGTCTGGCTTTGGTTTTCCTGCATGTGGGAATTGGTTTAAATCCCAAACTGTGGTAAAGGGTAACCCAGAGCCTAACAGCACGTGTAAAGCACAGTGGTGGTGGCCTGGAGCCGGAAAGCTTCAAAACGCCTCCTGCCCATTGGATTTGCCAAGATCTTGGAGCGGGATGCAGGGAGCTGCTGATGTGTTCAGCTGCATCTAGGAAACAGCAAGGTCGTCATGGGGGGGCAGCAGCTGCCACGAGAGGGAGCAGGACGTGCTGTTCCCATAGCCTGGAATCCCAGCAGCGGCTGCTGATTCCCACTCACTTTCCTTCCTTTTACCGCGGAACACCGGGCATCAATCACTGCACCCACTCAGAGCTGGCCTTTAGGAGGACGAGCCCACAGGAACTCCCTTTAGCAGCCAGATCATTACAGTGTGATAGGAAAAGGAGCTCTTTTGGCCCAAACTCACCTCCCCACTCCCGTGCCTCGGTGTCTGTGGATGGGTTCACGCTGTGCTTTGGTACAGTTGCGTCTTGCTGCCTTTGTGTGGTCAGAGACTAACGGGAAGGAGCAGCCTCATCGTTGCTGGGTAGGAGACTCAGTGTCACAGGGCTCCATGTTCCATCAGTGGGCAGTGTCTGGAGGTCCCAGGTAACACAAGGAGACCTGTGGGAGATGAGTGTTCAGGCAGCGTCACCCAAGATGGATGCAATGAAGGAGCAGACTCCAAGGCCGAGGCTCCCAGGGAATGTCGATCCAGCCTCTTTGTGCTTCTCCCTCATTAAAATCCTGTCTGTGGTCTGCATCTGGAAACGCTGACACTGACCCAGTCATTCTGTGAGCCACCGAGCAGTCGGAGCAGGAGGAATGCCTTGATGCTGACCGGAGTGGGAGGGTGATGCCCCAGGAATGCAGCATGGATCCAGCCACGCATTCCCCACTGAAACAGCCCAGCGAAGTCATCCCCATGGAATGCCAAAGCAAGAGGGCAGGGCCATGGTGCTGAGCCGCTAACCCGGGCACGTCTGATCTTTGGGGGGAGTTCTTTCAGGCCATGGGGCAGTAAGTGCTGCTTGCTGTCCAAGTTGTATTTCCTTCCATGTCATTCCCTTTAGCAGCAGAACAGGATCAGGAGTGGATTATGTGCATTCCAGGAAAGACTCTGGTTGCTCTTTGTGATGAAGATATCTGCTTCCTCCCCCAAGGACCCCTTTTAACCAGCTTTGGGCTCAGCTTGGAGACGGGACCCGAGAGCTTTGCAGCAGGATTCTTCCCATGTGCCCCTCTCCTCGTGCTGGTTCTCTTTGGGAGAAGCAGCAGTGTTCCAAAGAGGATCCAGATGATTCCCTTTGGCTCCCAACGCCTCGAGGCCATTCTCTGGGGTCTGAAATGATGCTCTCGTTTCCATCAGTGGTGTTGGAGCCTGTAGCCCAAACCTGCCCGGAGCTGTTCCTCTGCCTCCGTTATGTTTTGTTGTCCCATTTAAATGTCAGCCCTTGATTGGGAGCAGATTCCCACTTGCAGGCCCAGCCAGAAGGATTCCTACAGCTGAGGTTTGTGAGTCCTGGAACAATGGAAAGTTTTGGCTTTTCCTGCAGCTTTTGGTGCTGGAGCCCCAGGGATGCTGGAAAGGATTTGATGGTAAAATGATGGATTTCATCCTGCAGCTTTTTGTTGGAATTTTACGAGAAATGCCTGGAATGTTTTCAGGATTACCGTGCTCTGATGCCTGCAGTGTGTTATAAACCGGTACTGGGTATTCCTTCAGCACACAGCGCAGAAGGTAAAACCTCTCTTTTCCTTTCCTCCCAAGGCATGGGTCCGATCCATCTGAACGAAATTGATTGCACTGGCTTCGAGAAGTCAGTCACAGACTGCAAGTTCAACATGGAGTCCCAGGGCTGTAACCATGAAGAAGATGCTGCTGTGAGGTGCAACGTCCCAGCAATGGGCTTCCAGAATCAGGTAGGAAACCGAGTGGTCCAGACGGGAGTGAGCATGGTGAGATGTGTTCAACCCGGAGCATCATCTGCCCTCCCTTGCCATGCAGGGGAGCTGTGCAGGAATCGTTTCACCGAAGCGGTGATTTTAACATTGCGTTGTATTGGCCAGGAGGGCAAATGAGGGCGATGCTCCCTTTTCGTACTGCGCTTTGAGCTCCTCCAAGCTCGACAGAGGCTGATAAATGGGTGAAGCTCCACTTTGGCTGCAATCAGTGCAAGCCGATAACGCCGGTGCCCATCCTTTGTGACGGGATCCGGAAGCGCGGTTTTGGGCTCTGTGGCCTGAAGCCTCGGGAGGCCCCAACTGCTGCCTCTCCCCATGAGCTGTGCTGCTTCTCACATGTGCTGTGCCCTGCAGCTGCGGCTGAGCGGCGGCCGCAACCCCTACGAGGGCCGGGTGGAAGTGCTGACCGAGCGCAACGGGACCCTGCGGTGGGGCACGGTGTGCAGCGAGAACTGGAGCACGGTGGAGGCCATGGTGGTGTGCAGGCAGCTGGGGCTGGGCTTTGCCAGCCATGCCTTCCAGGTGAGCCCCTGCCCTCCTGTACCTGTGCTGCGGGGCGCTGCTGTCTGTGTGCTTGGCCGAGGATGCTGCAGGAGGAGGAACGAAGCAAAACCCAACAAATCACAGCCTTCCACTTCAGGGCCTTACCGAGGGAGGTCCTGAAGGTTCAACCTTATTCACAACAGCCCCTGGGGGGAATACGGGGCAGAAGCTGTTGCAAAGCTGCTGTTTTCGCAGCTCAGATTTCCCAGGCAGCCTGACTCCCTTATCCCTGGTCGGGCTGTGGTTCCATGTAGTTTCTTGGCCCTGCCTGAACCATCGGGGAGTTGAGCTCCTCAGGCTGCCTGACGTGTGGAAGCTGAGTTTAACGCAGTGTCAGGTCACTTGAAAACAGTTTGCCTTTGCTCCTGTAAGCGGGGTCCAGGAGGACACACGGGGCTCATGGGCAAGCGGCTTCCATCCAGTGTAAGTGCTCTCCATTGCCAGAGGGGATGCGCGGATGCAGCCAAGGGGTGGGTGCAGGAGGCAGAGGCCGCAGCCGCTTTGCAGTGATCTCCATGCACACCCTGGTTCCTCCAGCTGACCTCCTGTGCAGCCGCCAAGCAGGGCACAAGAGCTGAGGAGAGCCACGTCCCTTCAGCACAGCCTTTCCAGCTGCCTGCCTCTATTGACACAGCCCCGGGAGGCCAGCGAGGAACAAGACATCTTTTCCTCTGGCTGAGGCCGTTGGTATTTAGGGCAGAAAAAGCCCTTCTGTGTCTCCCGGCTGCAGCAGCCCCATGAGCATAAAGCTGCAGTGTGCGGAACAGGGCAGCCCTGTGTGCGGGTGTGCAAAGTGCTGCTGCCGGGGTTGACAGACAGGCGGGTGCGATGGGAGCAGTCGCACGGAGGGGTTTTCTCCTCCTGGAAACGCGCTTTGACACCAGCAGAGCTGAGGAATGTTCCTTCTTTCCTTCCTCCCCTTCTCCCAAGCTTTGTGGTCGCAGCTTCCTCAGGGTTTGGGTGTTGGGAGTTAACGTTCTGTTATTCCCATGGTTATGGAGAGCTGGGTGATGGAGGTGAGAGTTTGAGCATCACCGAATCCCCCCTTGAAACCAGGAGGTTTACGAGACCTTGTTAGCCCTGGTTCTCCTCAGATGCCCTGTTTCCAGTGGCATTCCAGCATGGCTGTGCGTCCTGCCTCCCCTCCTGTACAAGCAGGCCCTGGCATTACTCACGGCCCTCCCAAGTGCACTGATGTCACAAGGCAGATGTGCTTTGATTGCTGGGCATCTCTCCCAAAGCACGGCCTAAATGGCTTAGAACAGCTCAAGGATGAATGCATCAGGGTGGAAAAGTGAGTTTACAGCTGGATTAAAACCAAACAGAGACTTAAACCAGCTCGGACACAAGGAGAAAGATTTGCTGAACAGTGATCAGGGCAGGGCGCACGGGACTGGGATCAAACCCCTGACTTCTGCTTGAACAGACCTGGGCTCATTCCCCAAGTTACCCTTCCCTGCCCCAGCATCCTTTGGCATCATCTATCTCCTTGTGTGCTCTTGCACTGCTCCTCCCTGGAGGGAGACGGCGAGGTGCAGGGGGAGGAACCGTCAGTCCCTTAACACCAAAGAGTGGGTGAAACGCCTTGTTCTTCCCAGGAAACCTGGTACTGGCACGGGGACATCGGCGCCGACAGCGTCGTCATGAGCGGCGTCAAGTGCTCGGGGACAGAGATGTCCCTGGCCCACTGCCGGCACGACGGAGCCCACGTCTCCTGCCCCAGAGGAGGTGGTCGCTTCGGAGCCGGTGTGTCCTGCTCAGAGAGTGAGTAACGCGGCTTCGATTTCCTCTCAGCACCGGTGACCCTGGGGCGTCCGCATCCCATCGGGTAACCCCGGCCCTCCATTCCAGCCGCCCCTGACCTGGTGCTGAACGCTGAGCTGGTGGAGCAGACGGCGTACCTGGAGGACCGGCCCATGTTCATGCTGCAGTGTGCCCTGGAGGAGAACTGCCTGGCCAGCTCGGCCGCCAACACCTCCATCACCTCGGGCTACCGCCGCCTCCTGCGCTTCTCCTCCCAGATCCACAACAATGGCCAGTCTGACTTCCGGCCCAAGAACGGCCGCCACGCCTGGGTCTGGCACGACTGCCACCGGTGGGTGCATGGGGGGCCCTTTCCTGCCCCTTGCTGTGCCCAAAGGGGGCTCTGTTATGGGAGCAGGGGGCTGGAATGCTGGGGCCATGCTGCGGAGCTGTGATGGGTGCTAGGGCAGATGTCACCCTCCCACAGCCTCTTACAGTGGGAGTTATGGGGAAGAACTGGTGAATGATCGTAGATCCCAGCCTGGTTTGGGTGGAAGGGGCCTTAAAGCTCATCCCGTTCCAACCCCCTGCCATGGGCATGGACACCTTCCACTGGAGCAGGGAGCTCCAAGCCCCTGTGTCCAACCTGGCCTTGAGCACTGCCAGGGATGGGGCAGCCACAGCTTCTCTGGGCACCCTGTGCCAGCGCCTCAGCACCCTCACAGGGAAGAGCTTCTGCCTTAGATCCAGCGTAAATGCCCCATGTTTCAGTTTGAACCCAAAATGTATGGGTTAAGATGAGATGTGTGTGTGCACACGCAGAGGAAGCGCGTGGAAAGATGCAGCCATCTGAGCTATCCCCCATCACCCGGGAAAGGACTCGAGGACATGCTCGAATCCTGCATCTTTTAAACACATCTCGGCTGCACTTACACTGTGTACAGCTGGGAGGTTGTTTGGGGCCTATTTGTGACAAACAGGGAATTCACAGCCATAAAAGCATCATTTTTTAGGGAGAAATGGACAGTTTGGGCCAAAGTAAACCATGGGGAGGAAAGGGAGCTGGAGCGCAGCCATCCAGATGTGTTGCTTCTGAACTGGTGGCTTGTTACAAGGTTGATTCTCTCTAATGTGGGGTAAAAGGGAGCTGAGTAGCTCCTGCCACTGCTGTCAGGCTCGTGTGAAACCGGAGCAGCCGATGCTCGATGCTCAGTTATGGTCCTGGTGAGACGCGCAGGTCCCGCTCCAGCAGGGCTACGTGGAGGCTGCTTCCCTGGCCCCGTTGGGATGCGCTGGGGGAACGGTTGGGTACCACAAGGCTTCAATGAGCACGTTGCAGGCTGGGCACGTGGAGCTCTTTGGGAGAGACGGGGAAAGGCTCAGGTAGAGGCTGGGAGCCATCCGCGTGCTTTAAACTGACTCCAGTTTGTATGGGGGAGGATGAACCCAATTCCTCTTCAGTCTTTCCAGTCTGTAAGCAGCAGCGTGTAAACAGCCCTTTGAGTGATTCAGACATAGCTCAGCACTGAGTCAGAGCGAGCAGCTCAACCTCGGGGCGCAGGCGGCCAAATCCACGGCTCAGCTGCAGAACGCTGCCTCACCCCAGCGCTGGGAGCTTCTCTTTGGTTGGCTTTTGAGGTGGAAGGAGAACAGGAATGGGAGAGACCTGGAGCAGGGAGGGAAAAGTGATGAACTGCTGAAGAGCGATGAGCAGTTCTATACATACATAGACCTGGATCTGGTTGGGGAAAGGCAGGAGGAGGCGAGGGGAAAGGCGCTCTAGAGAAGCTTCCTCCCTTTGCCTCCTTTCTCCTCCTGTAAAGCTGTGCTGCTGCAGTAATGGGAGCTGGGATGTTTTAAGTCGGGATTATTTCTACAGCTGCACTTGAGCGCTTCTTATTTAAACTCCCGAGCAATGGGTTTGACTCTGCTGTGTCGCAATGCAACGTCCCATCGCTGGGACAGCCCTGCAGTGATTTAAGGACCCGCACTGCTCTCGGCACCCCCGGCTGGTCCCCATAGGGTGCTCCTGCTGCGGGTTTGCTCCCAGTTCCAAGCCTGGGATCAAACCCAGTGTGTTCCATCAGCACGACCACAGCCCTGACCTTTGTGGCAGCAAAGCTCAACCTTCCCACATTCGGCATCACCCAGACGCTGCTGGGGTGCGGGTTTGATCCTCAGGGTCTGCAGCACAGGCTGTGGGCTCTCTCCTGCTGCTGCCCCAGCAGTGCTCTGTTAGAGCCCAGCGCAGGCTGGGTTGACCCCAGCGCTTCCCTGTTTAAAGTGATGCTGCCCATCCTGTGTGAACCCAGCTGCCGGGTTGCTCAGGTCCGAGTGAAGTGAGTGCTCAGAGGAGCTGCTTCCGTCTGCTCTGAGCTTCCTGCCAATAGACCTCCATTCTGTTGCTGAAAACCAGACCGGTCCCCATAGCCACAGTGCTGGCTTGGTGCCTCCAGCTCCCGTTGCAGTGCAACATTCCTTGTGCTGGGCTGCTGCAAGTGATGACCTGGCTGCTGATGCCTTTGATTCTGTGTTTTCTCCCTTCCTTGCCATTGCAGAACGTGGTGTCACTCTCCAAAGGCTGAGGCAAGGCTCACCCTGGAGCAGCTTTAGCACTTGATGTGTAAATAGGCACCTGGGCTGGGAGCCAGCGTGCAGGCAGGATGGGTGATGGTGCCACAGGGAATAGCTCCTGGCTGTGGTTTCTCTCTGCCTCCTGCAGCACTGCTTGGTCCATAGCACCTCATGGTTGGTGTGTACTCAGCTGCACGGGAATGGGGCTGGGAGGTGGAATGCTGGGCCTGAGGGATGCAACAGCACAAAGTCCAGGCTGCTCACATCCCATTCCTCCTGCTGGAGCCAGCCCTTCTGGGCCAGGCTGCGCTGCCCTTTAGAGCTGGTGATTACAGGGGTGCCTGTTTTCCTGAAGGATAACTCCCTGTCTGTGCCTTGCAGGCATTACCACAGCATGGAGGTGTTCACCCACTATGACCTGCTGAACCTCAACGGAACCAAGGTGGCTGAAGGGCACAAAGCCAGCTTCTGTCTGGAAGACACTGAATGTGAAGCAGGTAAATGCCAGAGCTACTTGTGCTGGGAGTTTGTTGCTGTCGCTGTCCAGGTGAATGGCTTCAGAGATGCTCTCACAGTCCTAAGCAGGGCTAGGATGTGGCCTGACAGGAGCCAGAAACCAGTCCTGGGGTTATTATATAGGTATGGAGCGGTCTCTGCAGGTATAAGAATCCCTGAGGGCCCCATACGCTCCTTACCTCCCTGTTCGGAGCTGCTCTAAAGAGCTCAGTGTGTGCGTTCAGCTTCCAAAAACGTGCCCCTGGGTGCTGAGGGGTGGAGGCGGCCGCTCCTCCCCTGCAGCTGTGGTCCAGCTATGGCAGCACAGGACACCGGCGGCTCACCACTGAATGCGGAGCTGGAAAACAACTGCCTCTTCCTCTGCTGTGCCTCGGGTGGGCAATTCCCAGGGTGAGCCGCTGGGATGCGGCTTTGTGCCTCTGACCCTTTGACTCCGCTCATTCAGATGTGCAAAAGCAGTATGAATGTGCCAACTTCGGGGAGCAAGGGATCACCGTGGGGTGCTGGGACGTGTACCGGCACGACATCGACTGCCAGTGGATCGACATTACCGACGTGCCACCAGGGGATTACCTCTTCCAGGTAGGAGGTGCTGCCATTGCTGTTATCTCGCCCATTAGAGAGGAATGCAAGTGATTTAATTGGGCGATAAACCTGCCCCATCCCTGGCCAGGTTGGATGGGGTTTGGAGCAAGCTGCTCCAGTGGAAGGTGTCCCTGCCCACGGCAGGGGTTGGAACTCGATGAGCTTCAAGGTCCTTTCCAACCCAAACCATTCCATGATTCTATGAAACTTCTGATTACAGAGAGGTGATGTTCCCATACCTAAAAGAGAAGGAATTACCCACCAGGACAGCAGGGATCACATCCCCAAGTGCAAAATCACTTCTAATAACCACATTAAGACATCCACATCCAGCTCCTGCTTGATAGTCCTACACAATCCATGTGCAGCTCCTGTTGTTAGCACGCTGCATTACATGTCACATTATACACACCCACTGTAGGCTTGCGTTAAGCTTTCGTGCTGTGTGTAAGCAAAGCTCACTTCATTGGGGGATTAAATGGTGCTGTTGTGGTGGCTGCAGGAGTTAGGGCTGTGCCTCCAGTCCGCTCTGTGCAAGAGGGGGGAATTCTGTGGCTCTAGAAAGAGCCACTTGGAGAGGAGCAAAGGGAAGGGGAGTTCTGTCTGCTCTGCTCTGGTGTGAAATGAGAGGTGCTTGATGAGGGCGTATCTTGGTGCATGGTGGAAGGTGTGAGCTTGATCTGCCTTTAATCGAGTCCTGTGCATCCCCCTGCAAAACGAGTTAGGGTTTTTCTGTTTAAAAGCATTATGGTGTAATGAGAAGTGCCATAATGAGCCCATTTGCAAGAACTTTATGTTGCTCCCTCCCTGCTCAGGTTGTCATCAACCCGAACTATGAGGTCGCTGAATCTGATTACTCGAACAACGTGATGAAATGCAGGAGCCGCTACGATGGGCAGCGCATCTGGATGTACAACTGCCACATAGGTGAGAGTCATCGTGCAGGGAATGCAGGCATCCCACTGCAGCACTGGCTCCTCACTAGGAATTCTCTGTGCTTCCATTGCAAGCTGTTTATGTGCTGGTTTATCACGTTGCAGGTGCTTGGAAAGATGAGGTAGAGCCCAAACAGAGGTGCTGTTTGCTGTAGGCTGTGCAAACCAGAAACCACCGTGTCCCTGTTACAGGTGGCAGGAGGGTTCAGTAGCGCTGCATCGTACAGGTTACTGGAGCAGCAAGCCCCATGCTGGTCAAGCTTTGAAGGAAAGGCCTCAGGCTTGGTGCAATGGAGAGAGCAAATGGCCCAGCTGTGTCCCTTCCACTGGGAAATGAGCGTTTTTCCCTCCCAAGACCATCGGATGTAAGGAAAGCTCTTGTGCAGCCACAGAACTTGTGCCTGGGTAGGTCCAGGCAAACAGCTCCACTTTCTGTCCAGACTCAGGCTATTCTCAACCTGGGACTGCCCTCTTAGACCCCAAAGCTTCTCTTTTCTTGCGACGCAAACAAGAGCAGTGGAGAAGAGCTTCTGCTCGAGGCAGAAAATGCCCTCCTGGCCTTGGAATGGGAGGGAAATCTCAAAGCCAAACCAGTTGGAATTTGCATTAGTGCCAAGGCCAGTTAAAAATGGAATTAGGCTGGGGGCTTTGCAAGATACACTGGTTTTAACACGGAGATTAACAGCCAGTGCCTGCCACCCTCCAACCAAAGCCAGCGGGAAGGCAAGCTCCAGGGCTGGCTCCGGCCCTTCAAGGAATGTTTCTCCTGAAAAAATTCCATGTCACCACTGATTTTTCCTATTAATTTCCTGGGGTTTTTTTTACAAAGAGACCTCTCCTGTGTCGTGCTTCAGCTGTGACCTAGTTCTGCAAAGCCAAACCCACTTCACGTGGACGAACAGCACTTCAGCCTTGGGTGGGCTCCAGCTCAGCTTGCAGGGATTTCTGTTTACAAAGCAATGGATGTTGCTAATTGAGAGGCAGTGGAAGCTAAAACTAAGGCATGGTCCTGTGGGAGATGAGCCACCAGCACCCACTTACCATCAGCCTCAAGGAGACCATTCCCAGGTCCTGCTCAGCATCACCTAGGTCTTTAAAGCAAGAAAAGTGAGCAGTGAACTGAGGGCAGTTTATGGTCTTCCTATTACAATAAAAGCCAAGATCCAGGACTCTTGGCTGGATTTCAATAGTAAATGGTAAAATTTAACTAATGCTTTAACTAATGCTTACATTAGCTTTGCTCTTCTAGTCCTTGCTTTGAGCCCTTCGGTCTACGATGGTCACAGCTCGCACAGAGCCCCTGTGTTCTCTGCTTTACGTTGCGAGCTGCTTTGGGTGCCTCCTGCTCACCCCTGTCCCCTTCGTGTGCCCTCCCCAGGTGGCTCTTTCAGCGAGGAGACAGAGCAGAAGTTTGATCACTTCAGTGGCCTCACAAACAACAGGGTGTCCACCCGGTAGAGGGGCAGCGCCTCCCACCCCACTATTTAAAGAAGCGAGGGTTCCCGAACCACTGCACACACACAAATCAAGCAACCAATCAAACTCTGCATTAGCAAGGTAAATTATTTCCTACAGGTGCCTTCCTTCCCGGTTTAGGTGCTCAGACCACCGTGTGTCTCCTGTAACTACTGCGGTAGTTAGGAGCAGGCTTTTAGACTCTACGCGGCTCCGTATCTTCACCATTCCAACCTTCGCCACAAAGACTTCTCCCTCCACTTTGCAGCACCATCTTTATTCACAGACATAGGTCCAGGCTGCAGCAAGCACAATTCGCCTTTAGGTGCCAACAACCTAAATATGTCTTTACCATTCATTTTCCTCAAGGCATTAATCTCGGTATCTTTAAGCTCTTTGACTCAAGCTTGAACACAAAGGCCTCCACTGGTGACACTGCTTCTTGACCACAGCCAATCCTCAGTGCTCCCATGGCAGGACTTCTTCATTTTAGCAAAGAAATACAGGAAAGGAAAGAAATGGAACAGCTTTTCTGAGCAGAACAGTGTAAAGCATCATTTAATACTGCAGTGAAACTCTTGTATTCAACAATCAGCTCCCAGCACAGTCTCATACGTGGAGCAGCTAATGCCAGAATGGTCCTCCTACAAGTGGATCAGGGCTCCATGAAGCTACACCTCCCTTGGAACATCTCCAAGACTCTGCAGACCCCACTGGACACAATTTCCATTACACAGTAAGCTTTTCACCCCATAGATTCTACACACATCTAACTATTACCTTCTAAGGCGGATATTCACTCTGTTCTTTAAAGGATGCGTTTAGTTAAGGCATTGCATACCTTACAGGGGTACCTTCATGGCTTTTCTCATCAGGGATCTGGACCTGTGCTGTCACAGACCCACCTGTGTAAGTTGACTTTAAAGGATTTGAACACTTGGTAAATTCACAATGGTGCTAAGCGTGTTCCTCTGTTTGTTTGAGGCCACACGTTGCTACAGATCTGCAGACACAGCTACTTGAATAAAAGCGTTTTACCCAGAACATGTTTTACATGCCATTTGTCTATTTCTACTCCATGAAAGTGTAGGGACTTGGTCACAATTCCTGGTACTGAAGTTTTTTCTCTCTCTGTACAAAGCAAACTTCTATAAGTAACTGAATACTTAAAGCTGCCCATTTCAATCCACAGGGGAATTGAAACGGGCTGCATCCAACTTGTGCTCCCCAAAACCTACCTCACAGGGATGTTGTGAGGCTTAAAGAATGCAGGAGGACTTCTGCTAATGCCTGTCAAGAGTATTTCTGTCAATTATTTATCCAGTGGCATCCAGCCTATTGTAAGTTGGAAAACTCCATTTTGTTCTCAAGCTGCTGGACTGTGTAGCAAGAGCAGAGCCTGAGCTGTGTTGGACGCGCTACTGCTGCTGCCACAAGGTGTCTCACAGCATCTCCTACCACCAGGCTCTGGGAACATCAGAACTGGCAAGCTCTGGTTTCCTAATCAGCGTCCAGCTTGCCTTGCTACCAGTGCAAGGCAGCAAGTACAGGCTCTTTAAACACCACGTAAATAGGGAAATCCCTGAACCTCACTTGCATTCAGTGCCTGTCATTCTGATGGGATATTATTCTAACAATAACATTACAACAAAGTGTAAACATTAAACAGCTTTTTCTGACCCCTGCAGATGCTCTGCTCTTGCTTACAGCTCAGTTTTGGCCAACAAGATACAATTCCCTTCACCTAATGATGCTTTTTAACCATAGAGCAGGCTTTACTGTAAGCAGACTCCTTTTCTGCAAGTGCCCCAATGTTAACAGATGCTTTGAACCAGAGTCCAGCAGCATGTTCTCCATACCAAAGAGCTCACAGAACCCTCCGAGGGTTTGGCTTCAAGTGCAAGACCTCATTAACAGTAAACCTTTCCCCTTTTCAACTTCAGAAACGATGGTGCTAGTCCATAAGAGAACACCCCCACGGCAACTCACTGTTCTGCATGCAGTTTAATACCACAGCCATGCTCGTCTACACAGCTTTTTGTTTTAGCTGAGACGGTTTATTCCTCCTGGTCCAAGCTTTCTGGCAGGAGCATGTCAGGGCCTGAGCCCTCCTGCTGCTTGTGCTTCAAGCCCAAGGCACGGGTCACCAGCCGCTTGGCCACCGCCGTGTCCGTCTGGGGTCTCTCTTTTGCCAAGTGAAGGAGTTCTAGGTAAAAATGGGTGAGAAACCATCAAGTTAGTGCTGTTCAGGAGCAAGCTGGTGGCTAAACCAGGGGCCTGGTGGACAGAAGGGCTGATGTACATTTCCTTTGTTCCATTACACACTGAGCTCAGGAGCATGAGCTCTCATTCTATGCATAGCCAGTAAATTGCCTTGTCTTTTAGCAAATACCCCTTCCTGCTTGGCTCTAATTAAGCTCAAGCTCTTCTGCACTGGTAGAGAGACTCATTCCCCATTAGCTTTCAGGCACAGCTTCCAGGCCGCCTTCAGCATCTCTGCGAACAAAACGAAGCCACACGATCCAACCACTTCCTCCCCACTTGGGGAAGTTTGAGCTCAATTTAGCCCAAGCAAACCAGCAGAAAGCAAGGGGAGAAAAATCTGCATTTCTTAGAGATTACTTGGCTCCAGCAGATGCTTTGGGAAAGCCCTTTGGCCACTAACTTCCAGTTTCTGGTAGACGCCTGGCTTGCTCCAGTCTCACAAGGAATGAATACACCGAACCTTTGCCAAGTGCATAGCGGGTTGGATTTGGTGGTTTCCTACTCATTTATCAGCAATTGGGTGCAAATCTATTATCCGGTCAGTAATGGGGCTTGGCTTTTTCAGAGGTTTTCTTAATAAAGCAAAAGGGGCAACTCAAAACTTGGGAAATAAACCTGCCAACTCTTCCTTGACAAGAACAAAGGGAAACACTAAAAGATAAGAGACACTGTCACCTAAAGAGCCAAATCTGTAGTTGGAAAATAACTGCTATTGAAGTTGAATACAAGAGTTTATAGATGATGTTCTCCAGCAGGAGTTTATAACCTGATTCAGAAGTGCTCCAGCACCGAGAATCAGGAAGTAGGAGTGAAAAGAGATGCTGGGGAGTGTGTAAACCCAAATCGCATCCTTTGATGTGCCACTGAAATCTACCAGTCTTTAAAACTCAGGAAATTCCAACTGTGACAGTGTCCCTTGAACCCACTCATACAGAAACTTGTTTAACTGCAGTGTACTGGAGAAGTAACAGCATCATTGTACCTTCAGCAAAGTCTCTGCTGCTACCAGGTTCATGGCATTTCTTTACTGTGGCAAGTATAACTGATTACAATATGATTTTAAAAGGCAATAAAAGAAATAAACCAATGTTCATGGCTAAGCTTAACTATTCTTTTACCTTCACCTGATACTGAATAAAATGACACCAACCACAAAAGGGCACTGTTATTGCTTTGGTCTTCCTGCGCTCACAGCTACAGCTCCACCTCCCTGCTGCACACAACCCTTCACTTCAAGCTTCCCATAAGAGAAGCAAAGAACACAAGAAAGACTAAGCCTGAGTTCCAGCAGCCCACTTAGCTGAAGAGAGAACAAAACGCAACAGGATTTGGTGCATTTTACTTCAGTCCCTGTGTAGCAGGAGAAGAAAAGTGACTGAAAACACACCCATAGGTAATAGCTGTAGTTCTCCTTCGTGTAAGCAGGATATAATGTCATCTTGTGCTGCCAGTTCATTCTTGTCATCACATCCACCCTTGCTGCTGCACATGGGCACAACCAGCATTGCTAAGGTAGGAAGTTTTAACAGGAATAGGATACAAGTTGGCTGATGATGCTGTTAAAAATATAAATTCACCTTCAGGCTTCTACTAAAGACTCCACACGACAGCTCCTGCAGTGCCAGTAAGGCTCTAAAACACCAACTAACCCCAAGAAATACAGGTCCTTAGTATCTATTTCCCCACTTAACATGTCATGGTGACCACTCAGGATGTAAAAGGCTGGTAAACCAAGAAATACTACTAATAATAATTACAAGATTGACTTACTTGGTCGCTGAAGGGCCTTGATTTTGGACTGCTTCGTGGCATGGATCAATGGTCGGATCTTTAAAGCGGGATAACGTCTCCCCAGGGCTTGAGATGCTTCAAAGAACAAAGAGTGTTGAAATAAGCAGACTGAATATGGTAAAAATCAGTACGTGTATAATAACAGTGAATATTTCCAGCTCCAGCAGCTGCTGTGCTATCTCAAGCCTTGTGCTAAACGAGCTAAGCTCATTCTGCTCACCTAAGGCTTACAGGAGCACATGGATTGTCCCATGAAAATATAGACATGTTTTAAAAGACAACTCTGACATTATTAGACTAAATAAGAAGGAAGTTACAAGGAAGTTCATCCCTGGATGAGGTTTAAGCTCACTTCCAACACAAACCACTCTGTGATTCTAAATCCCAAGAAAAAAGCATAAGCTTTGGGCCTGCTGGATGGAAACATCTCCTGGGACGGCTCAGATCTGAGCTTGGGTGTCTGCCCCCAAGAAGGCAGGTTTGGCAGGAAGCTTGGTGGCTGCCCTGCGTGCCACCATGCTCAGGAGGTCACTGTACCCCAGGCAGGACTTTCTGTCTAGTTAAAGGAGGAATAAACCTGCAGTAGTAACAGAGATTCATTACTAGAAACACAGCACGAGTCACTCCCTATGCAAGAGACGCCCGGGTGCCCATCCAAACCAGTTACAAACCTGCTGCTCTGGCAGAGCAGCGTTTCCACACCCACCACAGAATTCCAGCTTCTCCAGCTAGAAAAGCCTTTCAAGTTGGAAGTGTGCAGAAGAACAATGCGATGAACCACGACTGCCCTTGGCAACCCAAGTGCAGGACTCAACACATGGCAGTGCAGGGTTACTGTGCCAAAGCAGAGACTCAGCAGCTCCACAGGGCCCCTGAGCATGAACCAAGTCACTCTACCTGTGGAGAGGCTGGAGAAGATTCCCAGGGCGTGTGTATCATCAACCCACTGGATTTTGAACCCGCTTTCACTGAAACGAAGAGACAATGGAATGATATTGGTTAGTAAAAGAAAAAACACCCTCCACACACTACAACCCATCAACCACCTTGAGCTATCACAAGGACTGAAGCGTTTTCATGCAGGCAGATGGTGCTTCTCAAAGCATTACACCTATTTGACACAAAGGGAAAGAGAAGGAAAGGAGCAGAATATGCAATTACCCCCTCAGCTGCCCCCAAGAACTCTCCTTTTCCCTCAGCCAAAAGCAACCTCCATTGCAGGCACTGCTCCATCACAGCAAATGGAAATAGCACGAGGGGAAATGCACACAGGAGCTTATTTAAGACATAAATCACAGCTGTTAACTCAAGGGATCTGCTGAGGGAAGAGTTCCCATCTGATCCACCAGGTATAGCAAGAAAGGAGGAGGATGGTGGTGGGAGGAAGACACCCTCCTACAGACACCAAACCAGTTCAGAGCTGGACCTCTATCGCTAACCAGGGCTGAACTTTGTTCTGCTCCTGATGCAGCATCACTCCCTCAGGCACAAGGCCCTGCTCCCTGGATTTACATATTAAATCTGATCTCCAGCACCAGAATTGAGCCCTTTCTCTTACATAAGTCTTTGCAAGCATGTTATTTCATCCAGGCACCCAAGTGCAGTAACCAAGACGCTCCTAGAAAGGACCTGAAGACTTACTGACGCCTGTAGGAGTAAGTGCGAATAAGCCTGCACATAGCTAACCATGGGTATGAGAGAGCCCTGAAGAACCAGCTGTGGTTTAAATCATGCATGAGCTGCAGGAAATGTCCTTTAAGGCACAGAAAGAGCCTGACACAAGGGCGCAAGGGTGAAACTAAGATTCAAACTCCATCAGGCTGTCTCACTGCAGTGTGAAGGCTGCTCCCTTCCTGCCCCTGCTGTGCTCAGGCTCTCAGAGATACTCACTGGAAGTCAGAGAACATATCCACCAGGTCCTCTGTCTTCAGTGATGGGGAGAAGTCATAGATTTCAGTAACATGGCCAAAATCCCCCTCGCTGACCTGGGCATCCCTGTAGCTGGAATAGTCTAAGCTGATCTTCTCAATGCTTATGCTCTTCACGGTTAAATAACCCACAATCTGAGGGGATTAAAGAAGAAAGCAATTAAAAAGATGAGGTTTCACCACAAAGAACAACCCTCCAGGTTCCACCTCGGTCCTTGCAAACCACTTCAGTGGCTCCTGCCACCAGGCTCAGCCCCAGCACAGGGATTAATTCCATCCCCTGGGGCCACATCCTTTCCCCACAGTCACTCCCCATGGGTTGCAGAACACTACCTCTGCCAAGAGCTCTGTGGTACAGTCGTCCTCGAGGCTGCTTCTCCTGCGCACAGCCACATTCTCCTCTCGGTCACCTGTAGGCAAGTGCAGTTCACGCCACAGAGCATCAGCCAAGCACGAACCCTCCTTGTCCTCCCCTTCCATCACGGTCTCCTTCCCGCTGCGGTTCTGCACCGGAGCATCTATCCCGCACTCGGTCTGGTTCTCAGGAGATGATGGATCAGCACCACACAAGGGCTCAGCTGCACGGAGAGGCTCATCCGGGGCTTCTGTGGGGTTCTGGCACTGGGTCTGCTCCGCCTGGGCAAAGCTGGGGCACTCATCTTGGCTTTCCAGGTTGGAGGAACTCTTCCCTCCCTCCACGGTGCCAGTGTTCAAGTCCTTGCCCTGTTCTTCAGGCAATGACATGGCTCTGCTGCTCCCCAGGCCCTTGGCAGTGGTGTGGCTCTCATCCTGGTTTTCCAGCACCAGTGACCCTGCACTTGACTCTGCTTCAGCTGGGTCTGCACCGCAGTTACTGGCTGTAAGGGAGGAGGTTTTGGCACGCTCCAATACACCGGCATTCCGGCTGCTTTGGTCTTCAGCTTGCACTTGGCACAGGATTTTGGTACCTTCTGGTATAACAGTGCTGTCACAGCCCAAATCTTGCTCTTCTGCTTCAGTTGGGGGTTTATTGTGTACAGAAGAAAGGGAATCTGAACAGTCTTTATCCTGACCTTCCTGCCCAGAGAAATCCTTGTTGTTCTGTAACAGAGGGACATCCCCACGACACGGGGGACACTCAGCATTATTATCTCCTGGAACGTATCCTTCACCAGGCTCCTCCTGCTCACCAAAGGCCAAGGAGACATCACCTGAGCTTCCTTCAGACCTGCCCAGCTCCTCCTGGGCAGTCTCTTTGGGGCAGGTCTCTTCCTCCTGTGCCACATCCCCGGCAGCAGCCGCCAGGTTCTCCTGCTCACCCCATTCCTCCCTCTTGCGCATCGCCTTGGGCACGTACAGGGCTTTATCCGGCTTCTTCCTGGGCGGTCTCCTGATCCTGCCGGAGCCCACGGAGGCTCGAGGGTTGTCCCCATGTATGTCCCCAGGGTGCCGTAGCCGCCCCCCTCGGCTGCCCCGGCCCCATGGCTGCGGAGCCCGCGCTGGTCTCAGGGGGTTGGTGCTGGGTTTTTGGTCACTGGTTTCAATGGGCAGCCTGGGAACAAGAGAACAGCAGGAGGTGAGCAGAGGAACCCAAGTAACGTGGTGCGAGCAAAAGAGAGGAGGGAAAGCATCACCTCCATGGCAACTCAGCAAACAGGGAAAGAGAATCATGGAATCAACTAGGTTGGAAAAGACCTTCATGATCATCCAGTCCAGCACTGCCAAGGCCACCACTCACCCATGGCACTAAGATAGCTGTAGAAAGTGATAAAGCCTCCCCTGAGCCTTATCTTCTCCAGGCTAAACCTGCCTAGGTCCCTCAGCCACTCTTTATCACACTTGTGCTGTTCTTGTGCAGAAGAGCCTCTGCTTTCTCAATGATGGAAGATGCCATCAGACAGCCCCTCTTTGAAGAGGGGCACTACACACACTTTGTGCTTGTAAGCTTGAGCAAGCCCCGTGGCCATGGAAAGAGAAGCACCGTTAGAGCTACTGCACCTTACAGCCGCGTGGCAGATCACCGTCCTCCTCCTCCAGCCTTCTCCCACTGAAAAGCTGCTCAGCAGATCCATGCTGTCCACGGTCCGATGGATCAGGTACCTGAGGCGGCTGGACAGGGGAGGGAACAGGAGCACGCTGAAAGGAGAGAGGGGATCCAGGGCATCAGCGACTTGTAGGAAGGCAAAGGACAGGCACACAGCAAGAATTTATCAGTCCCTCTTCCCAGGTCATTCCCAGAGTAGGGCTTAAACCCAAGCCCAAAAGCCAAGCAGGATGTTCTGATACTGAACAGCTCAAACCCCCTCCTCATCTCAGATGTCTACATGAGCTTGCTTTGCACGCAGCAGTGGCAGCACAGGGCCTTTGCCTGGGTATCCCAGTGCTGCCTGTGTCCGTGCTGGGAATGGTGGGAGATCACCAGCACGAGCTCCTGGTCCCATTCCACCCAGTCTGAGTACGCTCCAGAAACCATCACCTATGAGCACGACCGGATGAATACAGACCCCATTTGACCTCACTGCATTTAGACACGTTCTTACAGCTTCAGTTCCATCCCTCAGCATCCCACAATGGCTGCCCCATCCCCGGCAGTGTTCAAGGCCAGGCTGGACACAGGGCCTTGGAGTGCCGGGCTCCAAACCCCGCTGCGCAAACCAGGCAGCGCCTGCACCCCGGAGAACCGGGGTAAAGCAGAAGAGTCCCCACGCGCCGCTGCCCTGCGCCACCACCCAGGGGTGCAGGACAGGGTCACCCCTGCACCCACAGCCCAGCACCCACCTGTGGAGCTGCCCCTGCAGCACGAAGTGCTCCAGCTCCTCCGTGATCCTGCCCACGAACTCATCCTCGTTGGGCGAGAGGAAAACCCCATCCATGCAGCGCAGCGCCAGCGTGGCAGCGGGGCTGGGGGCACAGGGACACATGGAGGCACCCACAGCAGCACCCAGGGGTGCCCCGCACCCTGCGCACCGCCCCTGCCGCTGCATGCGCGGTCCCCGGGGCGGCCGTGACCCGAACCAAGGCACCCTGCGCCTCTCGACACCCCTGTGGCCCCCTAAACACCACTGTGAGCCCCCCCAGCACCGCTCGCACCCCCAGCACCCCGATGTGCCCCTTCCCGTGCACCCCAGCACAGAACTGCTCTTTGCGCGTTACCCCTTTCCCTGTGCACCCCCTGCACCCCGCTCCGGGCCCCGGGAACCCCACAAGGCCCCGGGCACCCCCTCAGCCGCTCGGTTCCCCGTTACCACCCCCCCTCCCCGCTCCGAGCCCCCCATTGCCCCCCAGCACCCCCCGGCCCCCCATTTCCCACCCACCCACCCCCCCGCTCACCGCCAGGCCCGGTCCCAGCGGCAGCTCCCGGCGCTGCGCCTGCGCCAAGCCCGGCCCCGCCCCTCCGCGGGGTGTGGGTAGTGGGGGACCCGCAAACTACGGATGCCCCAAAATCGCCCTAAAATACCCATGGACACCCCTAAAATACCCTCAAAATACCCAAAACCACCCCAAGCCCCCGCCTTCACCCCCAAATCAAACCCCAGCCTTCGCTATCGCCCCATCGCCGGCAGCGAGCCCAGGGAGCAGTCTCCAGCCGGGATGGCTCCAGCGCTGGGGCAGCGCTGAGCTGCTCGTAGTGCTTCACCCATGGCCCCGGGAGGAATCCCTGAACCAACCAGGCTGGAAAAGACCCGGACCATCAGGTCCGTGCCCCAGCACTAACCCATGGCACCCAGCACCAACCCGCGGCACCCAGCACCACATCCCCACAGCGCAAACACCTCCATGGGTGGCGATTCCATCACTGGGCAGCCTGTTCCAATGCTGAGCACCCTCTGGGGAAGGAATTGTTCCTCAGCTCCATCTAAACCTGCCCTGGTGCAGCTTGAGGCCGCTTCCCCTTGTCCCATCCCTTGTTCCTTGGGAGCAGAGCTCAGCCCCTCCTGGCTCCATCCTCCTCTCAGGCAGTTGCAGGCAGCGATCAGGTCCCCCCTGAGCCTTCTCTTCTCCATCTGAACCCCCAGGTCCCTCAGCCGTTCCCATCACACTGTGCTCCAGGCCCTGCACCGGCTCTGGTGCCTTCTCTGAGCAACACTCACGTTTTTCCCTCATCACAAAAGTTCTTCCAGCCAAAATTCCCAGTTTTGAGCCATTTCCTCTCCTTTCTTAGGCACAAAGCATTAAATGAGTCTGAATGATGCCAAGAGCTGGAGTTTTGGGGGGATAAACAGCAATTTGGGCTTGTTTCAGGTGAAGCCAATGAGCCTCACGGGTGCTCAGCATTTCAAAGTGTAGTTTCACCTTAATGAGTTCATGCACTGGTCCCGGGGGCACCATTTGCCCCAGGTGACAGCTGCTGCAAGAGGAAAGGTCTCCAGAAGTTAAACCATGGCACAGAACGGAGACACGGGCAGCATCACCCTCACCGCGTTGTTCTCCTCCTCAGCAGGGTTAATCCCTCCTGCCTCCTCCGCTGATTGCTGGGAATTACCATATAGATTGGGAAAGGCAGGGCTGTGATTTTACAAGAGCTTCTGCCGGGCTCCTCCAGGCATCTGGAGACCCTCGTCCAGGCTTGAGCCCTGCCTGGAGCTCCTTCCTCCGAGGCCAGCCCTGGCCTCTGCCTGATGAGAGGAGCAGTCGATGATTCCGATTTGGAAGCAAAATCAGGAGAGGCAGCAGCCTACAGCAGCCACATCCCATTCCCCCCTCCCCATACACACTATTTCCCCCATTCCTCCCAAACCTGAAAAATCAAAGGGCAACAGCCATCCCCTGCCCCACAATGCCCACCAGGATACACGGGAGAGGGGCTTTGGACGAGGGCCTGTAGCGACAGGACAAAGGGAATGGCTTTAATCTGCCAGAGGGGAGATTGAGATGAGCTCTTAGGCAGAAGCTCTTCCCTTGAGGGTGCTGAGGTGCTGGCACAGGGTGACCAGAGAAGCTGTGGCTGCCCCATCCCTGCAGTGCTCAAGGCCAGGTGGGATGGGGCTTGGAGCAAGCTGCTCCAGTGGAACTGGGTGAGCTCTAAGGTCCCTTCCAGCCCAAACCAGTCTGGGATTCCATGGACTGCTCAGCACTGACAGCTTCCCCTGCCCAAAGCCACCCCTTTTCACACCCTGCCTGCTGGGTGCTGCCCTCCGTTCACCCATGACAGAACCAGAGCTCCAGAAAGCGAGCTGGCTTACCTGGGCTTACAGGGCAGGAGCAGAGCTGCACCAGCATGCACGAATCCTGACTCACAGTCCTGGCTCCAGGAGCAGCCGCACATAGGAATTCATTTCACTCCCCTCTGGAATACCGGCAGGGATGGAGCAGTACTGTATGGCTTTAGGATGGGAGGAGGATGCTTCCTGGTGGAACTGCAGAGGAGGACGGTGCAGGAAACCCACAGCAGGAAATAGGCCCATTCTGAAGCCAGGTAAATGGGGTAATTTTGCCAAAGCAAGCCACAGTTACACCAGTTTGGAGCTGTTGTCCATTTCCAAGCCTGACCACAGGAATGTCTGTGCTGTGCAGAGACCTGGTCCGTAAGTTGGAAGTTAATGAAGAGAATAACTGGACAAAAAAGAAGGATCACATCGCCCTCTCCTTTGCCTTTTGAGGTTCAACCCTGCAACCCATCACAGATAACAATGATACACTGAGCTTTACTCCAGTCCCTACAAACAGTCACGAATAAAGCTCCAGAACTTCACCACACGATGAGTATCAGCAAACATCAAACCCAGAGCAACCAGGACACTGGGAAAAGCTGCATCTTCCGTCTGACTCCCTCCATGGACCAAGTCAGCAGCCTAAAGTAAAGCCCAACCACAGCACATGTGCTACAGCACCCTGCCTTTGGCGAGGGACATGAATGGAATTGCGTTGGATCTCCCGGGAACATGCCAGGTGATGGTCCCCTCCTCAGAACTCCTTCCCTGAGCTGGGATTTACCTCACACCCAGAGCTCGCCTTGGTTCTGACAGCCAGCCGCCCCTGCTGCATGGGGAGATGGGTGTACATGGAGTTCAGTCCTACTGGTGCTTCCCTAGTGAAATCCAAGCACTGACCTTGGAGACGCAGCGAGCTCTGCTCCCCTCCCACGCTGATTGTGCCGTAACTTGACTATAACTGGGCTCCGGTTAATAATTACCCTCCCTCTGTAATTACCCCTTGCTGATTTCTGTTAACGTTTGCAGGGAGGGGAAGAGGCCCTTCTGCTGTGCAGGGAGCTGGAGATGTCTCGGCTTCCAGACGACACAGACATGCCGCTCGCTGCTGCGGTTTCACCAGGCACGGAGCAAAACCCCTCTCTCAAGTCAAGCAGCCTGCAGGGAGATGCTGGGGGCTGCTCTGCCCCCAGCTAAGCAGAGACAAGCTCCCAACCCGCAGGAGAGGCCCATTGAAGAGGACAGGTGAGCACAGATTGCTGCTTAAGAAGCCATTCTTACTATTGAAATGGGCAGCAAGGGAGGCAGTGGGGAAGGATCTGTAATGAAATGGGGGAGGAAGGGAATTAGAGGGAGTACAAAGTGAAAAGGGGAAGAAACAGCCCAGGAAAAGGAGGAGGCCCTGACTGATGAGGGCACAGAAACCAAACCAGCGGTGTTCTGGCTTTAACATCTCATTTTCTCCTCTACCCTCAGAGTCTGAAGGGTTCAAACACTCTCATCCCCAAAGCAAAAGGTCCGACATCCTGTGGCTAAACCACAGTGTACGCTCATGCACCCCTCAGCTGTGCATGTCCCAGCTTACAGAGGCTGGCTCCTGCTCCAGGGGCCAATGTAGACCTTTACACACCCAGTCCTTCCCTGCAAGAGCCTCAGGGCTGCAGGAGAGGTGCCTGCATTCCTGTCCAGACCTGCAGAATGATTTACCTGAGCGAGAGACACAGTCGGAGGTGAACCCAAGAGCCTTATCCCAGCAAAGCCATTACCTCCTTCCTGCAAAGCCCACCACAAACCTGGGTTCCCCTCACTAAAGGCTGCTTTGCAGCACTGTCCCACCAGTCATCACCACGTGAGCCTTTGGCTTGTGCCCATTGAGCAGCCAGGGCTCCTGCCCAGAGAGTGCAATATCCACATTGTCCACCAACTCCTCAGAAAACAGGCAAGTGCAATAGTCCCCGATTCCAACTCCCCTCGAGACCATCCCACCACCCTTTACCCAGCCTTGTCTCAATTGAACACGTTGCTGGTGAAAGGGGTGATCTTCTCCAGCTTGACAGCCACTTCACACTCCGCATGCACCACTGCAGGGCTGGTGGTGGGAGAAGGCTCAGAGGCCTGATAAGCCCTGCCAAAGGACATCTCATTGTTCTCCATGTGCAGAGCAACGTGGGGGAGAAGCTGGTGGTAGCTGAGGGTCACCGCTTCCTTCTGGTACGTGGTGTCGTGGTGGTAGGAGACCAGCTCATTGCTGAAGTTCACTGTCTCCACCGCATTGCTGGGGCAAAGGCAGCCACAGCCCAAGAGGGTTGCAAAAGCTCTCCTGAAGTCTGCATTGAAGGCGTAGATGATGGGATTGAGGGAAGAGTTGGCCCACCCAAACCAGACAAAGATGTTGAAGACGGTCTCGCTGACACAAGGCAGCTCTCCGGGCTCGTGCAGGTCAGGATCACAGAAGGGCACCATGCAGTTGAGCACAAAGAAGGGCAGCCAGCAGAAGACAAAGACGCCCATGATGATGGAGAGGGTTTTGAGGACCTTGGTCTCCTTCTTGAAGGAGTTCTTCAGGGAAGCCTCGTGAGGGCAGTCGCTGCTGTGGCAGCTTTGGGCATGTTCCACCGCCCTCTCCAGGGAGGAGATGCTGCGGATCTGCCGCCGGGCGATGCGGAAGATGCAGGTGTACGTCACCAGCATGATGGCAACGGGGATGTAGAAGCTGATGAGAGAAGACGAGATGGCGTAAGTCCTGTTGAGGCTGAAATCACAGTTCTCCTCCTCCCCAGTGATGTTAAAACCTGGCTCCTGTTGGATAAGGAGCTCCCGATCCTTGTGCCACTTCAGCTGCACAGGGATGAAAGAGATCAAGAGGGACAGCAGCCAAGTGAGTGCGATCATGATGGAAGCCACGCGCTGCGTCATCCTCCTCTCATAGCGGAAGGGGTTGGAAATGGCCCAGTACCGGTCCACGCTGATGATGCACAAGTTGAGGATAGAGGCTGTGGAGCACATGATGTCAAAAGCCACCCAAACATCACAGAAAGCCCCAAAAGGCCAGAACCCCACCACCTCAGTGGCAGCTTTCCAGGGCATCACCAGGACAGCCACAAAGAGGTCGGACGCCGCCAAGGAGATGACGAAGAAATTGGTGACCTTAGAGCGCAAGTGTCTGAACTTCACCACGGCCACACACACCAGGGCATTGCCCACGAGCGTGGAGAGGATGAGAAGGGAAAGTAAGGCGGCTGCCACCACACGGAAGGACAACTTGGAGCTGCTTTCCTCCACCCAGCTCTTCCTACTGCCGGTGCCATTGATCACATCCTGCCCACCTCCTTTTGTGGAGGGGTAAAACCCATCCATGGGTTCCCCTTTGTTTCAAGTCCCTTGAGAGGTTCCACAGCTGTTCAAGTCCCCATCAGCACCCGAAACCCCTTTTTACTGCTCAGAAGCAGCACCAGCATTCCTGCCAGCTCTCACAGCACCAGAAGTGCCTGCAGCTCTCACCGCTTTCCACGTCTGCTGCTGGCAGGGATTTTCCCCTCTTGCCACCCCACTCTGCTTTCATCGCAGCTCACAGGGGCCTGGCACTCACCTCCTGCATTGCATCAAGCCTTCCTCCCTCTTCTCCCTCAGCAGCTCCTCATCCACTGTTGATGTGGTGCCTGCTACAGAACCCCAGTCAATCCCTTCCGCACTGGCCAGGCTGGGAGTTGCTACCAGCAGCAAGAGGGAACCAGAGCTCCCTCTGCTCCTGCAGACGGACCTTCTCCGCACGGAGATCAGGCTGCTCTGCTCATCCCGCTGCGCCTCCGGATTTCACACCAGGTCCATCCTCTGTGAGCCAAGACAATGGCAGTGGGAGGCTGCAGCTGGCAGGGTAAATTGCTCGGGAATTAGGAGATAGGATTGAAGGGGTAAAATAAAACATTCAAGTGGGATTTGAGGCTTGTCAATGCAAACCAGCAGGAAATTCAGTGTGCTTGAGCTCTCAATAAGAGACACCTAAATTAACGGGGTCACAGCTCACATATATGACCCTGCATCAGTTGTTTCCCCTGTCCCAAGCTTCCTGGCTGCAAAAGGGCTCCTTTGATTGAGAAACATCAGCAAACGCTTCCAGGAAACAAGTTTCCACCCGAGCTGGCTCTGCTCAAGGGGGACCTCCTTTTGAGAAATGCCTTGCTGGAAAACTGGCCAAGGTGGGAAGGAGCAGCAGCAGCTTTCCAAATCAAACTGAAGGAGCAAGCAGGCAGCTGAGCATGAGTTCACACCACACTGGTAGCTGCTGGAGTGGATTGTGATGACCCCCTGCCTGTCCCCACAGCACTTCTGAAGCAAGCAGCAGCCAAGCTCCACAGGGGCAGCTCAGCTGCACTGAGATTTAATCCCCCTGACCTTGCACCCCAGGCTTTGCACAAGCCCACATTGAGCAGAAGCTGCCCAAGAACAACTTCCAAACAAGAGAGCAATTATTCCCTTGAAGACACAGCACCAAGCAGCTTATTCCCAAAGCAAACAGCACGCTCGCTTTGTGGCAGGTTACAGGAGCTCGGTGCCAGCGTGTCACAGCATTGACTTCCAAGGCTTTATTTCATTAAGCCTCATTAGTTCCACTGTCTGCAGCCTTCTCCTGCCAAGTGCCCATGCCGGGAGGAGCCGCTAGATGGCACCAGCCACCGGCTCACGGCTCAGCACCCTCACTGGGGTCTGTGTCAGGCCAGCTCCCTCCCTTCTGTAATCCCTACCAGAGTTACATCAGAAGGGGGCTCCTCCTTGCCCAGAGCAGTGCACTGTCCTCTGCACCTCAAAGAGCATTTCCCCCCACATATTCCCTATATTAGGCACAAAGATTTTCCGGGTCTAAGCTGCAGGACACAAAGAGGATGTTTTCATTGCTCAAGAGGGAGCAGCGATGGCAGGTAACCTGTCATACGGCATTAAGCCATAGCAGAGCCTTGGCGTGGGAGCCCATGGCACGCTTAGGAAGCACCTGCTAAGCCAGGGGGTGTTCCAGGACATCATTCCTGGAGATACAAGGAGCTTTCTTCCTCCTTAGGGGCTTAAAAACACCTCAGAAAGGCTCTCGCCCTCGCACACAACTCACGCTGAAGCAGGCATTGGAAGCTGCGTTGGCAGGAGCAAGCAGATGGGAAGGGATCCAACACGTTACCCAGTTTCTGGGCATCTCGGAGCACACCTAATGAAGACAGGACCCATTAACTCTGCTGTCAGAGGCAGCCAAAACACAGCTCCTCACCCAAACCCCAGGCAGCTCCTCCTGTCCCCAGGTTAACTCCTCCCGCCGGCTGGCTGTGATCTTCTCTGCTGAGAGCACTGTTTGCCGCATTCTATCACTAAACTGTTGCTCCGTTTCCTCACAGAAGCAGCTGCTATTTTTGCTGAGACTCAAGTTAAGTCCTATTTTAACCAGCACTCCAACACGAGAAGATTCCAGTTTGGTGGCAATTCGGCTCTAGGTTTTCATATTTCATTTCCTCACCCAGCGAGAAGCTGCCCTTGATTCCCCTTCCCTGCTGTCGCACCAAAATATCCTCAACATTCTCCATTCAGCCATCTTGATTACATTCCCCACTTTGCATCAAAGGGAGAAAATTGCCAGGCACTTCATCTAAAGCAGCAGCTGCTCGGGTTTAACTCTTCAAAGCCTCTTCCAGAAGGGCTGCCTCAGCCAGATGCAGCACAGAATGACAGGAGAGCATTTGATCCTACAGGAATCACTTGGAGCTTTACTTCCAGGGAAGGTACAGGTGATAGCAGGGGAGAAAGGAGAGGCAGGCAGATCTGTGGGCTCCCTGCAGCCACGTGAGCCTTGAAGCTGCGCCTCTGTTAGCTGCACAATGGTGGAACGAGATGAGCTGAAGCAAAGAAAAGGAAGTGAGCCTTTCCAAAGTGATACTCAACATTAAGGCTGTACAACCCCAAAACCCAGCACAGGCTACTTGTAAAAACAGATAGCTTGTTACACACAGGAACTGCCGGGCCTTTTTAAATGCAGAGAGAAGCCTGGAGGCAGTCAAAGCGCAGCACAGCAGTTAAGTCAGCTTGGGCTGTGACAAAGCAGCCCAAGAATCTGCCCGTTTACTGTCAGCACACAAGTTTTATCGATGCAGCAGCACGGCTGGAACAGCGCTAACACGCGGTGACCTGTGGCACAGGGAAAGAAAAGGAGGCACCACAAGGGACTCTGTTTCCTCCCTTCCCTTTTATTACACGTAGGCAGAAACCACAGTGGTTTTTCTCTCATTTACTTACAAAGCTTCAAGTCATTTCACATAATTCCATGTGCAGCCCGGGTGAACTGCTCCAGCATACCTCCTGTGGCAGGAGTCCACTCTCCAACAAAGCAACAACGAAGGCAGAGAGAACACAGTACCATAATGACACCTGGAATCGCTTCCCTTGCCCTCTGGGACTAAAGCTGGGTCACCAGTAATGCCCAGGGCATGGGAACTCCAGCACTCCTTTATGCTCACCCAACCTGCCATCCACGTGGCTGGAGCAACAGAGCTTGGTGCAGGAAGCAGCAGAGAAATGGTGATGGGAATATGGGAATACATTCCGAGTCAGGGAGAGGGGCAGGGAGGACTGGTTACACACCAACACGGAGCTGGTCCCTCCCCTGCCACACACAGGCTCTGTGCACAGAAAGCCCAGTTTCTAGCACATTCCTCTCCTAAAAGAATTCACTTACTCATGTTCAGGATCCGGCTTTCTGCTCTCCCCTGTGCATACATGTAATAAAAAAGTGACCTGCAAAAGATGAGCATTTCACTTCTGATGGGTAAAGAAAGCCTCTAAAAACACCTTCAGTTGCTGTACTCAGGTGGGTTTACACCAGAAACACTGCCAGAGTTTTGGTTTGGGGCTTTCTGGTCATCTATAATCTTGTGGAATTGCAACAAGACTGAAGGCAAAGACAAGGCTGCTGTAGGAAACTGGCCTCATGGAAAGGGAAAACGACGCATCCCTTCTCCTCCCATCCCAACTCCCTCAGTATGAGAGCTCAAAGATCACCCTGCAGCTCCCAGCAAGTTTTGCAAACAGGGAAGATACAAAAATAGCTCAGATTTCAAGTAAGAGTGAGCAGCAAGTTGTATTGCAGTGCCCACGAGCCTGTGTCCCAACAGGCAGCGTCAGGAACGCCTTCAGCTGAAGATCTTTTGCAGGTCTCCCTTTTAAGGCCTTAATGTCATTACAGAAAGAGGAATTCTTTTTGTCTTGTGCTTGCAGTTGCTGCCCTCTAGAGCAGCAACAAAATCTCCTACAATTGAACACTTACAGTGCCTAGTTGCCCACGACCGTGCAAAATACAGACAGAGAGGGGTAGAACTACCAACGGGTGTGTAAGCTTGTTGCAGGTAACTTATGGCAAGGACAGTACTCAGGTGCCAAGTGTTTTAAACAACCACACAAACAGCCAAATGTTGAGCAACTGCAATACTGCTGCAACTCAGGTTCTCAACATCAGCCACAGCAAAGGGAAAATGAAAAACGAGCACTGTTATGGACATAGAAGAGTTTATCTTCGCTGGGCAGAATAGTGAAGGGCATTCCCAGAGGGAAGACTGGATGTTGCAGTGACTTGGGATCACAAGTCAAATTGAGACCAGCGCAGATGTTGGCACAGAGATGACAAACACCAGCTGGGGCCAGTTCCAGAGTGGATTGTCATGGCAGGAGATCCTGTTGCTGAGCAAAGTGATATCCATGAAGAACAGGGGAGTGTTACCCCTCTCCCCAGAAGTTCTAGTCATTAGTTAAGGAACCTTAGGACAACTTCTCACACTGCAGCAACAGGATGCTGTGTTGGGTCTTTAGAGATTCAGTCCCAGAGCTGTTTTGGGTTCAGAGGAAGTAGAGGGAGTCTTTTGTGCCAAATCTATAAAGACAATCACAACAGAAAGAAACCAGTTTTCATCAGGAAGAGGAACTGCATCAACCACCTCTATAATTAACAAATTCAATCTCAGAGAGCCTCAGTGCTTCAGCATTCAATTACGTTCTCTTGGAAACCCATGCTTTATGTTTGATATGGGATGCTGAGCATTCTTCTGCTCTGAAACTTGGGAATATCATGTGCCCGAATAGGAAGACCACCATATGGACAGTCCTGTGCAACTGTTCATTAACTGATTCCTGAAAGGAAAATTAAAACCTATTTACCCCTGCCCAAGGCAGGTCTATGGAAAACTCCTTGCGCAATTCAAGCCCTTAAGCTCTGGTCACACACTGTTACTAAATAAAGACTAGGTTAGTACTGGTTCTAGCAGACATCATACCTATAACACAGGACATAATAAGTACTGTGAGACAGAAAAGATGCTGAGTGCTTGGCCAGGCAGAATTCCTAGCAAAGAGATCGAGTCTGGTAGTGAAAGTCATCACTGAGCAGGGATACCAGGAGAGCTTCCTTTTAACCCTGTAACTGGAAGTGGGAAGGATTCTAGCTCAGACTTTAGTTCTGGACCTCTTTGGTTTTGCAAGGCTGATAGCACTTAGCTAACACAACTTGCTGACATCCATACCTCCATCAGACACAGAGAGCTTCTCCAGTTCAGCTTCCAGCTCAGCATCAGAAATGGGTGGATTCAGCACCTTCTGGGGAACAGGAGGCAGATCCACAGGCTCCTTAGTTGAGTCCTGCAGGAGACTGTCCAGCTCCTTCTCAAGCTCTTCAGTGTCCGTCTCTGCTGATTAAAGGAAACATTCAGTTCCAAAGAATTAAGCGGCATCTTCACAGCACAGACTGTTTCAGGAGAAACAAGCTGCAGCAACACCCAGGCCAGAGGAACAAGATTCTCTCTTATAAAACAAAGCAGTAGCCACTCTAAAAACGTATCTAAATCAACATGACACAACTCTGAACTGAAAGCCACCAGCACTTAAGAGACTACAAGGATCTGGAGATGCACAAATACCCACTGTCAGAGGGGACAATTCACTGTCAGTTCTCATCCCCTCTCAAGGCACCAGTAGCAACAGCTTTGATACTTCAGTGAGCAATTATCCTCCAAAGAAGGAGGACTGATATGTGGGGAGGGAGCAGGGAAAAGATGCAGCACAAAGGGCCTAGCAGTGGCAAGAGAAGATGAGCAAAGGATAAAAAGCCCAGCACATACCTAGACCATTGATCCCCACTCCAGCCAGAGTCTGGGCTACTTCATCTTGAGTATCACAAAGCTGAGGAAAAATAACAGTGTTTGATATTGAATAAAAACTCATCTTATGTCTTACTGCAGCCATCTGTGTCAAAAGTAGATAACAAAAACCAAACTGAAGTCCCAAAGTTGACTTAAAGGCAGAGTCACTTCAAGTACACAGAGCTCAAGTTGCTCAAGAAGTAATCCTTTCCTGCTTTTTACACCAGCTTATGCAGACAGATTGCTCTCTTCATTTCAATTCATAACAATCCCAACTCCTTTCCCATCCTGAACTGCAGAAGATTACGGATTAGGCAGTTTTAAGACCCTGTATTCACGCACAGTGGCATTCCAGCTTGTATTTCATTTTAATACATCCTGCTGAACGTTTTCTAGGAAAGCTGGGCGCTTGCGCAATGCTCTAACCAAAAGAACACACAAAATGCACGGATTTCAGGGAAGCTGTGATTACTAGCTAACAATAAATGCAAATTTTTAAAGCCAGTTATCGGAAGACCTCTGCTTGCTGATCTGAAAAGATCAGGATTAAGTCTATTCTGGTGACATACGGGATAGAAACCAAACAGCCTCAACATTAGTAGCTGGGCAAGCTCGCTGTGTACATCTACACACCACTTATCTAGATAAGCTCTCATGTCAGTACCTCTTGTATCTGATCCACCAGGTTCTCTGCCTTCTCCACAGTAACATCCTTCATTGACAGTTTCAGAGCTCCCACACCAGCCTGATAGGCATTAAATACCTTTAAAAATAGATAAAAAAGGAGAAAGATACACAGTGCTAAGAACAAACATCACCTTTTCTTAAAACCTGGTACCCAAGCAGGACCCTTAGAGAAACATTAGCATCCAAGCAGAAAATGAAGCCATTTAGAGCAATACCCCAACAGCAGATTTGCTGTTTCACAGAGCAGAGAATCAAGTCCCACCAGCCAGCCTGCACCTACCCCTCAGACATGAGTTCTGACAAGCAGGTAAAGCAGCAGGGAAGAGCAGGGCTAAAGTGAGAAGCACAAGACAATATGAACACTACCATCTGGTCAGTCTGGGAGGCATAAATCCTGTCCAAGATCCCCTGCACTGCATCCAGCTTGGAGTGAAGCTCTTCAATGCGCCTCTCTGTCCTTCGTTTGGACTTCAAACATCTCAGTGCCTGGAGACATGAGAGACACAGCTTGGGTTCACCAACCAGGCAGCAGCCAAAGAAAGCGTGAAGGCATCAAAACCAGCAAGCCCTCTCCAGCAAGGCACACGCACTCCAGCTGGTTTTAAGAGTTGGATGCTTCCATTTCTCTTCACCACCTCACTCTGGACAAATACATTCTTATCTTCACCTTAAGGAGACCTTTAGCCTCAGCAACCTCACTTCAACACATCTAAGATCAAGCATACAATGTCTCATCCTGGCCACTATCTGCAGTTATGGACCAGCTCCAAGGCACTTGTAGCTCCAAGTAGAATGGGACTTACCAATTGTTTCTTCCCAGCTCTACAAGCACTCCGGGCATCCTCTTTACACCTGTACAGATGCACAAAGGAAAAGAAGCTCAGTCCTTTGCAAGCAGTACTTACTTTACAAATCGGCAACCATCCTCACTGCTTTGCTCTAACCCAAAGACAACTGAGCAACAATGCATTTCAGACACGACCACCCTTAACCCATTGATGCTCCTTAGCAGGTGTCCTTGAATTCATTCCAAACCTTTGCAAAAGTTTTAGGCATCCATTCACTGCACGTTGTTTTCATGGGGATAAGGAACAAAGACTGGAAAGCCTGCCCATTCACATGACTCTGACTACTGTGTTTACAGAACAGGAAGAAGCCTGCACCTTCAGAAACAGCTTCGTTCTAACTAGGCCACCGGAATTCAAAGTTCCACATCCCACAGAAGTTCTTCCCACCACCCTTCCCCAAATTACTTCTCTGCTTCCTGGGAAAGGGACTCCACCTTCTGTGACAGCAGCTGTTCACTCTGCATCAACTGATAAACTCCAATGTCCACATCATTCATCGGGGAGACTTTGGCATGAAGCCCTCGGGCAAACTTCACTATCTAAAGGGAGAAAACCACACACTCGAGTCACTTGTCTCCACAATCTGTGCCTGCACTTAGAAATACTCCAACTCTGATGAAAGAGAAGATGTTTTCACCCTCAGTTTAAGCCTTGTAATAGTGATGAGGATGTATCAGTCACCATATAATCAAACATTGAACTAGCCACGATGAAGTAACATCAGTGTGAAAACAGAAAGCTTTAACCCTAAAGCTGCCCTGGCGCACTAACCAGCGTATGGCAGTGTCACACTTCCAAGCACTTCAGTACTGAACTGCACAGAGCAGCACCACAGGGAAAAGTGCCATCTTAGAGACAAGACTGTCTGTATCTCTGCAGTTCCTGGCAGACAGGAAACCTTTCTCGCAGAAAGCAGAACAGCGATTCTAGTGGCATGGAATGATTTGAATTTGGGTAGCTAGGGACAGCCAACCTGCAGGTAGACAACTACAGTATCTGCGCATTTTCTAGCTAGTAACAGCATAAATGTTTAAGAACCTGTTGTGCAACACTGAGGATGTAGTCTCATCTATAACCAGGTTACAGTGTTGGAGCCCACAGAATTTACTTTTCCAAATGAAGAACACCCACGCTGATCCAATAAGGTATTCTTTCCAGCCAGATGCAATGCAAGACAGGGATTATACCACCCAAAAGCAGTCACCTTTACCCTGTACCTTC
Organism: Amazona ochrocephala; assembly: GCA_039720435.1. NCBI lineage: Eukaryota > Metazoa > Chordata > Aves > Psittaciformes > Psittacidae > Amazona > Amazona ochrocephala. The sequence continues at coordinate 649,867 of CM077898.1, read as the reverse complement.
TCTCCATTCTGTTCCAGGATCGTGACCCTCTTTTCCTTTTGCAGCTGGAGGAGCAGCAAGTAGAACGTCCTTTCATCCGGACAAACACTGGCACAGAGGGAACGCAGCTCCGAGAGGGCAACAACAGGGTGAGAAGAAAGTGCCGAGTTCTGATAGAGGCGATAAACTTCCTCTGCCTTCTCCTGGAAGGAAGCAGTAGAGCGGGCTGTGAGTGTACACAGCACTCTGCCTCCTCTCACAACAACTGCAAATCCACACCTGCTTCCTCCTACGCACTGAAGGTGAAAAGCCAGATGCATTCTGAGCCAGACAGACTCACAGAGCGAGTTGTACATCAACATTCAGAAGCAACCACAATGCTTTCAAATATCACCATTAATGGGGTGAAAAAATAGCACATTTTCGTGAGAATCAGAACTACACCACTCACATTCCCCATGCAAATGTGATGGACTAACACAGGAACCACACAGGCAGTGCCCTGGCTTCCTCCGCACGGCTCGAAATCCCACCTCCCGCCCCATGTTTAAAACCAATAGAAGCTTTTCTTTAATCACAGAATCCTGGAATGGTTTGGGTTGAAGGGACTTTAAAGCTCATCCAGCTCCAACCCCTGCCACAGGCAGGGACACCTTCCACTGGAGCAGCTTGCTCCAAGCCCCTGTGTCCAACCTGGCCTTGAACACTGCCAGGGATGGGGCAGCCACAGCTTCTCTGGGCACCCTGTGCCAGCGCCTCAGCACCCTCACAGGGAAGAGCTTCTGCCTAAGAGCTCATCTCCATCTCCCCTGTTTCAGCTTAAAGCCATTAATCCACACTAGAATTGTGCTCACCAAGTCATTTTGCATCCTTTGGACATGAGCAGAGGAAAAAGTTTTCCCCATTTCAAGCCAGAGTTATGATCCACTTCAGATCACTGAAACAACTCCAGATTCCACATCAAGGCTTGTGGTTTCTAAAGCGTTTTCCCTCCTCTCCAATACACATCCCCTCTGAAAGAGCTGTGGAATACCCAGTGCAGAGGGAAGGCACTGTCTGCTATCAGGGTAACTACAAATAAAGGAACCCAGCCAAGGAGTTCTCACATTGCTGCTGGTCCTAGTCATCTAAATGCCACTTGCATGCAACAGCAGCAAGTCTTGGGGCTAAGGCAGAGTAACACAGAGGGGCCCACGCTCTGCCCAAGTCAGTCAATGAGTTACAGAACGCAACCCACAGCTCTACCACTAAAAATGCACCAAACAAAAAGGGGCTTTGACAGGATCCAAGGGCTGAAAGCTCGGAGGCAAAAGCAACCTTTAATAACCCTTGTGCAAACTGCCCTCGGTGATGCACTGCAGTGACAGCGACTGCTACATCACCCATGTGTCCCTGCAATTCAACATGCAAGTTCCTCTTGTGTACCACACTTGCCCAAACTCAAACCTGAGCCTCACAGCACACTCCTTGCTCCCCTTGACAAGCAAGCCTGCCCCTCCTGTTTCTTAGAAGCCAGTGAGCAGCCATGATGTTTCAAGGAACATCAGTAGATATCAACTATTTCTTAGCCCTGAGTTATCCCATCCACCTTCAGACACCTGAGGAGTATAAATGAAGAGCTGTTCCATGCTGATCTTTCCTCCCTAGAGCACAAAGTCATGATGTTTCTGGAGATGCACAATCCAGAGAAGGCTCCCAACAACACTCACCTGAAGCAACTCCACATAAATGAGAACTTCCTCTTCTTCAGGTATCTTACTGTCACCCAGCACACTGGAGAGAGTCCACTTCAGGGGCTTCAAAATGAACACTCCCACACCCCAGGAGATCCAGCTGCTGTCTACACTGGCCATGAAGTCTGACTCCCTCTGCATCTTGCCACGTCTGGAGGAGAGACACACGTGCAGAACTGAATACGGTCATTCCAAACCCTTCCACTGGCACTAAGCACACCAGCACAGAGAACTATGGACTGAAACACTGCTCTGTGCTTTGTACATCCGCAATGCTGGTGGCATTTCCCAACACCAGGTTCTAGCTGAAGCGTGAGGTGTTACTACTGGGTACGAAAGTGCACAGAGGTCTCCCTGCCTCCCCGCTTCCTCTGGACACAAGGGTCTTTCGTTTACAATTTTCCAGTCTCCCAAGTTTCTCCCAGGTTTCTGACTTGAAAGTGATGAGCAAAGAAGGAAATCAATGGGAGGCTCCGTTGGACACCTGCGGGTATTTCAGTGGGGCATTAAATTGCACACATAGCTTGTCTCGTACCCACAGACCTGGGGTTTCTGTTACAGTCTCAGCTGCCTCCTGCTGCTCTTGGATCTTTCCAGGGTACCAGCCCCGGGCTCTTATTTCACACTACAGAGCCCTTGCTTGCAAACACCAGCACAACCACATCCCCACATGCAGCTGTGCACATCGCAACAACCGCTTTGGGGAACGTAACCCAACCAAACACAAAGCTACCCCTGCACCTACACGACGGTATTCCCTTGGGATGCCCTGCACTCCCCCTGCACCTCTGTGACCCCCAGGTTGAGCTCTAATTCCCTGTCCATGCTTTTCCTTTCACACAGCTCCCAAATCCCCCCCCACACACAATATAACCCCGTATTCCCCACGGCCTCTCTGTGCTCTCCTCCAAGAACAGCACCGAGCTTTTCCTCATGTCCCCCTGCACCCCCCATTCACCCAGCACCCCCCCACCGCTCTCCTTGCCATGCACACAGCCGACATCTTCCTTCTGGCACGACACGGAGCTCTCCTTGTCCGCATCCATGGCTCAAAGCTCCCTTATGCAACCACCCCCCTCACAGAGACCCCTCTGCGGCCTGCCCGCCGCCGGTACCTGAGGAGCTCCCGGAGGACGGTGCCGAGGCCGAGCGGGAGGCTGCCGCGCCGCTCGAAGCCGTGCTGCAGCTCTCGCAGGCAGGTCCGCACCGCTCCCCGACGGCGGCCGCGGGCCAGCACCAGCCCGACCCAGAAAGCCATCTTACTGTCCCACTCGGTGCTGTTCACCTCGCGGCTCTGTTTAAAGGCCGAGAACAGGAAGGCCATACGCTCGTCGTCTGTCTCCCACTCGGGCGGCAGGTCCCCCGCCGGGGCCGGCCCAGGCGGCTCCCTCCCCGGGCTGCACATCTACGCGAGACCCCGGCTCCGCCGCGGCCTAGCGCCCGGCCGGGACCCGCCTGGCTGCCGGGGAGCCGCGCACAGCGCAGGCGCACTGCTCCCCCCCACCGCCGCCTTTGTGTGGGCCGCGCCGCACCGCCTCCCCCCCGACCCTCCCGGGCCTGCAGTGGTACGGGCCTGCGCCTGCGCACTGCGCACGGGCTCGGGGCTGTGCGGCCGTAGAGACTGGGGTGCAATGGGTGCGGGTGGGGAGGGCCCGGAGCGCCCAGCGCCGGCCATGCCGCGGCCAGCACCGGCCCGTGGCACCCAGCACCATCCCGGGGCACCCAGCACCGCGTCCACGCAGCGCAGACACCTGCATGGGCGGCGGTTCCAGCGAGCGCTGGGCAGCCCCTTCAGTGCTCGGCAGCCCTCACTGTGCGAAGGCGATGCTCTGAGCTCCAACCGAACCTCCCCTGATGCAGCTTGAGGCCGCTTCCCCTTGTCCCATCCCTTGCTCCTTGGGAGCAGAGCCCAGCCTCTCCTGGCTCCATCCTCCTCTCAGGCAGTTGTAGGCAGCGCTCAGGTCCCCCCTGAGCCTTCTCTTCTCCATCTGAACCCCCCAGGTCCCTCAGCCGTTCCCATCACACTGTGCTCCAGGCCCTGCACCAGCTCTGTGCCCTTCTCTGGCCCCGCTCCAGCACCTCAATGTCTCTCTTGCAGTGAGGGCCCCAGAGCTGAGCGCAGGACTCGAGGTGCGGCCCCACCAGTGCCCAGTGCAGGGGCACAATCCCTGCCCTGGCCCTGCTGCTGCGCTGGTGCTGGTGCCGGCCGGGATGCTGGTGGAACCCCTGGCTACCAGGGCACGCGCTGGCTCATAACAAACACCATTGCTTAAGCAGAGCTGCCAAGTTCTGAGTGTTGCTGTGTGCCTGTATTCACCGTACGTGACACTCCCTGTAGAACAGGGAGGCATCAAACTGTGTCTGAGTTCTGTGTGTGGCTCACTTGAGGGACTTCCCCAAGCTTCTCAGATGTGTTTGGCTTCTTCCAGAGGGCTTGCTTCCTCAGCCTGCTTCCATCCCTGGCAGGGCTCCCATGCTATGCACTCATCGGCCTCTCTGGAGCTGCTGCATGCCACAGCCACCCTCTGCCTGCAGCTCCTTCCCGGCAGTTGGGAAGCAGCCAGCTCCCACCGACATGAATGTGGAGCATAGGTCGCTGAGACAAGGAGGCACCAAATGTGATCGGTTCTGGTTAGGGTTGGGTTTGGTGGCTTTGTAGTGGAAGAGAGCTGATGCATGAAGGTAGCGGACATTGGTTTGGGTCCTTAGGACCTTAGTACAGAGAATATGGGAAAAACAATAGAAAAACAGGACCTGGGGATGGGGAGTGCCTGGGCCGAGCAGATGTCCAGGATGGGCACAGCTAAACTGGCTGATGGCTGGAGGGACAGGATGAATGGCTGCCCAGGGAAGTTGTGAATGCTCCATCGCTGGCGGTGTTCAAGGCCACGTTGGACAGAGCCTTGGGTGGCTTGGTGTAGTGGGAGGTGTCCCTGCCCGTGGCAGGGGGTTGGAACTGGATGAGCTTAAGGTCCTGTCCAACCCTCACTATTCTATGATTCTATGACTGCTATGTTTGTGGTGTTAATGAACCCATTAACCTGGTGTAGACTTCTACTGAGGAGTATCCCAGACTAGCAGATGTCCAGTTAAACTAACTGATGCCTGTGATGTTAATTAAACGGGTGCTTCAAAGGCTGCCAGCAGTGATGAAGATTGTTGGAAGAAGTAAACGACTCCCGAAGATCACCACCACATTTTTGTCTGTATGCGGGAACCTTCTGGAAAATGATGTAATTCATGTGTAGCCTCATGAATATGTATGCATGCCCTGTGGCTCTATAGGGATGGCCTGTGTGGCGATACGGGACACACGTTAGGAGGAGCTATCCCCGTGTCTCCCGGCGCCGCAGTAAAGAATTCCTGCTTGCCAACTTCAAACTTCGTTGGCGAGTTTATCCCTGGAGTTTTCCCCGAGTCAATCACCCTGGTTCTGTTACTGCGAGCAGTTCCCAGTGCCGCTGCCGGCGCCTGTTCCGATGTGGTGCCCGCATCGTGAGGCTGCTCACAGCCGCCGTGGGTGATGGGTTCCTTTTCCCATTCAGAATCAGAATCCTCAATGCAGCCCTGCTGATTCATAGAGCAAAGGGCATTGATACGGGTAAATCAATGCCAGAGGTGGTCCGTTTGGAGGGAGAGCCTTGGCTCTCTTCCCCTGGCCAGACCTAAGTGCTGCAGGGAAGGCAAAGAGCAGCCTTGAAACGCGCCCTGCCCCATATTTGAGCTGAGGAGATGACTCAGCAGAGCCACAGTCTATTTTTACCCTCTTCAAGCTTTCTCTGTCAAGCTGGAATTTCACATTAATCCTTTCCAAAAGCCCCAAACCCACATCGCCTTCTAACTGGACCCAATCATACCCCAGGACCTGCTCTTCCCTGCTAGGGAGAGCACAGTGTGGCTGCAGGCAGCAGAGCAAACACTGCGTTCAGGAAGCCCAACGGTGGCATTTGAGCACAAGGCTTGTTCAAAGCAGCCGTGTTTATACACCTGGGAAATGGGCCTTGACCCTGCGGTGCTGGAGGCTGTTAGATGGGCATCACATGTTCGGTGATGGAAGAGCCAAGCGATGTCTCATCCTGCTCCTGTTCCAGATGAGAATCTCCCTATCGTGGTTCAACCCCAGCCCCACACATGACTGGGGGTCAGAAAAGGGTGAAAGTGAGAAAACTCACGGGTTGAGATGCAGTTGAATAGGTAAAGCAGAGCAAAATAAGGAACGCATTTGCCACTTCCCAAAGCCAGGCAGGAGTCCAGCCATTCCCAGAGGAGCAGAGCTCTGTCACGAGGAATGGCTACTTGGGAAAACAAACACCACTGCTTCGAACGTCCTTTCCTTCCTCCTCAATTCTTCTCCTGGCTGTATACACCAAACAGGATGTCATACGGTTGGGAATAGCCCTGGATCAGTTGGGGTCAGCTGTCCCAGCCATGTGCCCTCCTCCTGGGCTGTTCAGCCTGGATAAGAGAAGCTGCGTGGAGACCTCAGAGCAGCTTCCAGTGTCCGAAGGGGTCCCATAAGGGTGCTGGAGAGGGGCTCTTCATCAGGGACTGTAGCAATAGGACAAGGGGCGATGGGTTCAAACTGAAACAGGGGAAGTTCAGGTTGGAGATAAGGCGCAAGTTCTTCCCTTGAGGGTGCTGAGGTGCTGGCACAGGGCGCCCAGAGAAGCTGTGGCTGCCCCATCCCTGCAGTGCTCAAGGCCAGGTTGGATGGGGCTTGGAGCAAGCTGCTCTATGGAAGGTGTCCCTGCCCGTGGCAGGGGTTGGAGCTGGAGGAGCTTTAAGCTCCCTTCCAACCCAAACCAGTCTGGGATTCTTTCCAGTTTCAAAGCCTGGCAGGTACCTTGGCTTGGATATGGAGCCTGGGCTGCAGCTCAGCCTCCAACACCCTCACCCCTCTCCTTCATCCCTTAGCTCCTTTTAAGTCCTGCTTCAAGGGGAGGAAAGGGAGGAGGGCAGGGAGAGGGGAAGATCACAGTTCAGACTTTGCTGTTGAAAGTTTCCTCTTGCTTTCAGGAGCTGTCTGGCCTGGCAGGGAAAGGAGGGATTTAACACTTTCCCTTGCCGGCGGCTGCAGGCTTGGAGGCAGGGAAGCTGCCTCAGGAAGGGTGAAGGGAGAAAGGATGAGGAAATCACCCACTTGGATTTCTTTATCCTTTCTCTAATAAGGCAGGAAAAGGGAATGAAGACAGAAGTCTGAGCGTTCCTCTGCCTCTGTTTCAGAGGGGAAACTGAGGCATGCAGGGAGTGGGTGACAGTGCCGTGCTGCGGGGAATTGAGCTCCCTGGAAGGTCACAGCACGAGGCTTTCCCCTCCCTCTTCTAAAGAGGAACCTTTAAAAAAGGCATTTCAAACCGCTGGCATTTATGAGACAAATCACTTGTTAATCTGGATGGGGGAAGGTCACAGTTATCGGGTGGCTTCAGATCCCTCCCAGGCATGAAAACAGCCGAGAGGGAACAAAAAGCTGAAGGTAAAACTGCATGCGGATGTTCAGAACTAACAGACACAAGGACACGTACCCCATCACCTCCCCGGCGTGTGCTGAGGGTCACGGTTACAAGCAAGATGCTCTGGAAGGGGAGATTAGAGCCTCTTTCACCCCCTCCGTCTCGTTTCAAGGTGAAGCATGAGCAAAGAGACACAAAAGGACACAAGGGGCTGAGCTGTGCAGCACCACAGGGCACCAGCTCACATGAAGTTAACCACTAACCCCGGCCGATAACAGCAGGCTTCTCCAGCCAGCAGCCATCCAGTACAGCTCCTTACAGCCATCCTCTATGGGCAGATTGGGCTCCCATCTCCCTTCTCCCCATTGCCGTGGAGCGGGACACAAGCCCTGGTCCTGCTCAAACCCTGGTGCTCATTTTAATACCCACTTACAACAGGACTGAGGAAGAAGGGAAGGAATTCGGTATCCTAAACCCCCTCTGCTTCTCGATGGGGTTAATTTACCCCCAATGCTTCTGTCGTGCTGGCTCCTGGGGGGTCCTGGTTCAGGGGGTGCTTTAGGGGTGAGCAGGCTGCCCGCAGTACGGACTGGGTGCCTGCAGAAAGGCCTGTCCCTGCGTGATAAACACACACCCTTCTCTTGCCCAGAGCCTGCCCTGTAAATCAGCCTTAAATGGAAGCAGCGTGCAGCATGGCTGCAGTGGAAATTCCTGCTTGAATTGGTGCGGGAATGACGCATCTGCCGGCATGTCCCACAGCTTGGAGAGTGGGAGAGGGCGAGCATCGCTCCTGAGCTTCAGCACCCACAGCCCGACACAAAGCTGCCTTTGTCTGGAGCTATGTGTAAATGTTATCTCTGTGGTCTGTCAGCGCACACAGCTCCGACAGTCCCGTTTTATCCATGGTCGAGACGCGTGGAGCGGGCACTGGGGCTTTGTAACAAGTGTTTGCCAGGAGGAGGATGTGGTTGCCAGGGGCTGGATGCTGACGGTTGACATCCCGCTGCTGGGATATGTCTGAGCGCCCAGTATAAACTATGGGGCAAACTGGGAAACCTCCTCCCACCTTGAGTTTCTGCACAGCCATTCCCTAAGGAGCATTAGGGTGTCTTTTCAGGGAGAGGATGGAGCAGGTCCTTCCCCATCCCGCTGGACGTGCACAGAGCAGTGCACTGGCACTGACTGTGAGCTAACTGGAAAATTCATTGCTCTCTAAGGAGCCAAATGACTGCAGCTGAAGTCAGTGGTATCTAGAGCCCAGAACACATGGTTTTGGTTAAACAAAAGGCCCTGCATGCTTTTGGGGCTTGTAATAAAAGTACCCACCCAGGAAACAGGCAGGAATTCTTCCCCTTCAAATCCCAATTCAGCTTAACTATTTTTGGCATAGACAGGCACAAACTGCTGCAAGCAGAAACCCAGGTTTCCATTGCCCACCATGGTTTGGGAGGACAAGCGTTCATTCTACCATCAGTGTGGTCACCAAACAGAAGATGCTTCCCAAATATCCACATCTTGAACGGGTTAGAGAAGACACTTCCCATATATCCACATCTTGAATGGGTTAGCTACAGCTCTGCTCATCTGGCTGGAGCCGAGGAGCCTCGCTGCCTTCCTCCAAGCCCCGGGGATGATGATGATGGTGGGGAGCTGCTCAGCAGCCCTCTTGGCACAAAGGTGTTCAATGCACTGAGCCCTTTCCCTGGCGAGCAGCAGTTTTCCTGCGGAGCAGCTTCTTCCCTGCAGCACCATGGGAATGCTGCTCCCCGTTTTCAGGCTGTCACCTGCCTTTGCCTCTGCTTTGGCAACCATTAGAGAAGGCTCAGGGGGCTCCAGTTACTCACACTACATCCTCAGTGAGTCACCATGTTTCTGAGGAAGGCTCCACATCGTCCGAGTGCAGACGTTGTGCAACGTCCAAAGCTCCACATTATACATGGTTTGTTCCTTTTCAACTCAAGTTCCTCTGCACAAACCCCCCCAAACCCAAACCCGAGGTGGCTTTCCTCACTTCCCAGCTTGTTGGGAAAGGATGGCTCTTTTGCAAAAGGGGTGAGCGTTTCCTTGCCTTTGCGCCTCCGGGATTTCCCACCGGGACGTGTTTGTATAAACCCCTTTTCCCTGGAAAACCAAATCTTGCGACTTTCCTCGCTCAAGGTGGCTGCTGTGTGATGGGGACATAGCGAGAACACCCCGCGGGAAGCATTCCTGGTGCCTCCTAGCAAAGTGGGGAGCTTGGAAAACGAGTTGGGGACGGGAAAAGGAATGAACGGCAAGACAAATAATGGGTGAGAAAAGGAACGTTCTGCGAAAGCCCAGTCCGGCCCCTGCGGTTGTCACCAACCCCCGCGAACACCGGAGCGCTTCCGGGCAGGAGCACGGGACTCGGCAGAGCCCTGGGACGGCCTCCTCGGCACTCGCTGAGTCCTGCCCCTTCTCCCCGGTCCCTCCTACAGCCTCTTATAAGCGCCTTCAGGGAGCCCCAGCACGGAGAGTCCCATTCACCGTGACCGGCGCTGCTCATCCTGCCCAGACCATGCCATGGCCGTGGACCTTCGCCGAGCCGTGCCCAGGGCCGCGCTCACCCCCGGAGCCGTGCCCGGTGCCGCGCTCACCCCCGGAGCCGTGCCCGGGGCCGCGCTCACCCCCGGAGCCGTGCGCGGGGCCGCCGCTCTCCGCTCCGCTCCGCTCCCTGTCGCGCAAGGTGAGCTCGTTGCTGCGCTGCGCGCCCCGACGGCGCTGCCCGCCGCTGCTGCTGGTGCTGCTGGTGCTGATCACGGTACGTGGGGCCGGGGCCGGCGCCGGGCCGGGGGGGGCTGTGCGGAGGGGTTGAGGACCCCCGTTGGTGCTGCCCGGTGCTGCCGGGGCATGCCCGGGCTTGCCGCGCCATCGAGGGGCCGCGGCTGCCGCGCTGGGGAAGGGTCTTGAGAAGGGACTGGGGGGACACACAATGAATGGGGGGGGCAACAGGGGTGTCTGGGGCTGCCCTGGGATGGGGGTGCGGGTTCAGCCGGGGTGGGGGGCGGTGGGAATGGGGTGTGGCGCTGGTGTAGGGGAGCAGGGGTTAGGGCTTGCGTGGCGAGAGCAGGGGAGGGGGCAGCGTCCGCTTAACCAGCGGTATGGGGGGGATCGGGGAGTGGGGTTCATAGGGTTCCCCCCAGCTGGGGGGGAAGATGGGGCGATGATGGGGTCACCTGCGCCAGGGACCATGGTGGGAGCGCGGTTACGGGGGTCTCACCTAGTGTGGGGGCTGTGGGAAGAGTGAGGGCTATAGGGGCTCGCCTGGTCCAGGGGACTGGGGGGGCTGAGGCTATAGGGTGTCCCCCATGGCACAGGGGCTATGGGGAGAGCTGAGGGTATAGTGGGGCTCAACGGGCAGGTGGGGGTCAGGGGGTTCATCCGCCCTGATGGAGGGCAGCAGCGCTGGGGGGGTTCAGCAGGGCATGGGGGGGGCTGTGGGGCAGGGTGGGAGCAGCAGCATGGAGGTGGAATGGGAACGGTGATCTCAGCCTCCCCAGTGTGGGGCTGCAGGCGAGCGGCTGAGCGAGGACCATGAGGCTCCATGTGGGGCTGGAGGCCTGTGCCTGGGGGGGATTTCCACTCGCTGCGCTTCCCGGCTTTGAGCGCCATTTCAGTGTCGGGATCTCTTGGCAATGGTGAGGCTGTGCAGGGGGTTGGAAGGCATCGGGGTCGGATGCGGGCAGGAACGCTGCCTGGTGCAGGAAAACTGCCTCTCCAACTCGCCCAAAGGATGTCCAAACCCTGCTCGCTGCTGCCTTGTAGGACAGAAAGTCCCACCTGCAGGGATCGTGTTTGCCCATGCATTAAGTGTTGGCGTAGAGCTCGGAAATACCTAAAGTCTTGTCTCACCTCAAGGCAGTTGGATCCTGGCCTGAGTTTTAGGCCCCCGATGCCATGAGGGATCGCAGTGGAGCTGTGGCCCGAGAACATGTGGTTGCTTGCCCCGCACTGGAATTCCTCTCATTGAAATCGGCATTGCCGTAGCTGGTTGAAAGGAGTCACCTCCTCATCCACTTCCTTCCATCTATCGGAGTTTATTTACATGTGCCTGAGCAAGTCAGGCCTTACCAAACCCGTCATCTAGGATCCTTTTTCTCCCTCTTTTTCTCCCATTTTCCATTTAATGCAACAAAAGGGGAGGAGGGACCTGTTGGGACTGACAATGCCCACGTAATAATCACACGATACTGTAGCTGCAGCTCTTGCCTGTTGCGTCATGCCTGGACTTTGGCCACCCTAATGGGCTGCTGAGAAGGAATGTGGCTTGGATCCGTGCTTTTGTGGGAGCTCACATTCCATCTGTGGGAAGTTGGGAACGGGGGGGAGCCCCCCTGTGTTAGTCACACTGTGCCCATGGAGGAGCAGCACGTCAGGTGCCTGCTGCCTCCTCCTTTGTCCTTGGTCCTTCACACAGTTGACTGAGCGCCTCTCGCAGCCGAGGGCTGTGGATGCTCAGGAGTTCAGGGGGGCCCTGTCCTCTGCTGTGAGGTCCATCTCCTTCCTCGGGATCCCTTCAGGACAAAACCACGTTGGGGATGGAGGAAGGGAGAGTTCAAAGCTTGGTGCTTCCCAGAGCTTTGCCTCCAGGCTTCGATCATCCCGAAGGAAGAGGCTTTTCCCTGCTGAGGGTACCCAGGATTCCTCTGCCTCGAGGCGGCGTGGCTTTGGGGTGTTTACGCTGGGTGAAGTGGTTTCACCCACAGCTCCCAGCCTACACTTTGGGAGACCGATAGCTTAGTCAGGGTTAGTCAGGGCTGCCGAGGGCTTTGTGTTGGGCCGACGTGCTTGAACTGTGCTCGCGGGTGCTGTGGGCTGATAACCTTATCGTGCGCTTGGGCGAGCTCTGCCTGAGCTTCATGAAAAGCTCCCCCCGCTCGCAAGGGGCTTTTCAGTGCGCCCATCGCTGTGTGGTGCTGCTGCGATCACCCCCGTGGCCGGGCACAGCTTGAACAGAATCACAGCCTGGGTGGGTTGAAGGGACCTCATCGAGCCCCAACCGCCGCCATGGGCAGGGACCCCTTCCACCAGAGCAGCTCGCTCCAAGCCCCTGTGTCCAACCTGGTCTGGTGGTAAAGAATGGGGTCTCAGCAGCAGCGCCTGCTCTGTGCCACGCTCTGCAGCCCCGTGAGCTGCTGCAGCCTCTTGGGAAGTGTCCCGGAGGGAGAGGAGGGGAGCAGCTCCGTGCATGGCCAGGCTGGCCGGGGGAGGCAGGAGCCCGGGCCTCTATTGTTTTAACCTTTAAAGCAGCTTCTGAGTCACGGGAGAAATATTTCCTTTAAGAGGCAGGTTTCATGCTCAGGGTGGGAGGGGAAGGAGGAAATGCCTCTGCCAGGCTGTCACTGCAGCGTGGCCGGGCATTGTGTCCCTGTATCCCAGCATTACAGGGGCAGAGGCTGGGGGTAGGAGCAGGTTTGTCCCCATGGAGCAGCTGTTTGAGCACATGGGGATGTTGGGATGCCCCAAAGCGCCCCAGACCCTGATGGGGTGAGCGGCTGTCCCTGTCGAGCGTTGTCCTCCCATAGCTGGAGTGACCCAGCACAGGAAGAGCTGAGCCAGGGAAAGGTGCTCCGGAGCCAGTGGAAGCGTGGCCCTTGTTTTCCTGATCCGCAGCAAGATAACATGGATAAGGCGGAAACTGGGAGCCTGGAGCAGCCCAGGGTGCTTCTGGTGGGCACAGGAGCCACATCCCGGCCGTGGGGCTGATTTCCTCCCTACAAGCACCCTCCCCATCCCTCTTTCACTTTCTTCGGTGCTGCGGGTTCAGGTGCTCAGCAATTGGGGAAGGAAAAGGGGCCTGATGTTATCCTGAGGAAGCATTAGGGAGCCTTGGCCCTGCTGATAACCTGGCATGGGGGAATCCCTCTGCAAACCTTCTCCTTATGCTTTGCCAAGGAAATAACCACCCTGGATGGGGGAAGTGCCCCTCACCTGCATGGGGGAGAGGTTTGGTCCCTGGGTCCAGCAGCTCTGAGCCATCGCAGGCCTCCTCTCCCACTTGGTCTGAGCACAGTGGGAGATCCCTTGCCCATCTCCTTCTTCCCTTGCCCCATGGATTTGGGGTGTGTTTTCAAGCAGGTTTTTCTCTATTGTTTTAACAGGAAGTTTCTTTGGGAACGGCTGCATCAGCACTGCATAGGAGGGACAAATTGTATCTGTTCGATGCAGGCAGGGGGGAGGAAGACTTTTACCTGGACCAGAGCAGCAATATCTACTGCAGGAAATGCACTGCAGGTAAGGTGGTCTCCAGCATCCATCACTGCCTGTGCAGCCTCACCAGGTCACTATGGCGTGTCCGTGTCCTTCCTGCTTGTGAGGAGGCAGCGGGAGCTCCGGCTCTCCCATGCTCCACTCTTATAGAATCTTGAACTGATTTGGATTGGAAAGGACCTTAAAGCTCATCCAGTTCCAACGGCCTGGCAGCTTAAAGCCATTCCCCCTTGTCCTGTGCCTGCAGGCCAGGATATGGCTGGCAGGATGGGGGTTTGCCTCATTATGGACTCATTACAGGAGCATTTTCCTCCCTGTCTGCAAAGACGTCTCCCTCCTGACCTGCGTGTTCACACAAACCTTTCTTTCTCCTGCTCTCCTTGCAGGCACCTATGTTGCAGAGCACTGTAAAGAGCCAAACGGCTTCAGCAGGTGTTTGCCCTGTAAAGACGACGAGTTCATCGAATACCCCAATGACCTCTCCAGGTGCTTTAGCTGCCGGATGTGTCGGGAAGGTACAAGGCGATGAGCCCTCAGCACCCTCAAGGGAAGAGCTTCTGCCTAAGAGCTCATCTCAATCTCCCCTCTGGCAGGTTAAAGCCATTCCCCTGTCCTGTCCCTGCAGGCCCTTGTCCAAAGCCCCTCTCCAGGGGCTCCAGCCCCTTCAGGCACTGGAGCTGCTCTGAGGTCTCCCCTTCAGGAGCCTTCTCTTCTCCAGGCTGCCCCAGCCTGGCTCCAGAGCAGAGCTGCTCCAGCCCTCGCAGCAGCTCCGTGGCCTTGCTCCAGCTCCATTAATGAGCCTGAGGGACTGAGCGTGGTGTGCACTGGGTACAGCGCTGTCTCCTCTCGCCCGCAGATGAGGTGGAGCTGAGTCCCTGCCGAGCCACCCAGAACAGACAATGCGCCTGCAGGAACGGCACCTTCTGCTCCCCGGAGCACCCCTGCGAGATGTGCCAGAAGTGCCGGCCCCGGTGAGCTGGGGGAGGCGCTGGGTGCCTCTGCGACGGGTGCTGGGACCCCCGGCGCTGAGCCTGCCCTCTGCTCCCCTCTGCAGGTGTCCCAAGGGAGAGGTGGAGCTGGCTCCCTGCACGCCATCCAGCGACCGCCGCTGCGGGCTTCCCACCACCACCTCCCCCGGCCTCTCTAGTACGTATGGGGCTGCTGCAGGAGGGGAGATGGGCTGAGGGATGGGGCTGAGCTGCTGCCAAGAGCTGGAGCATCTCCCCACATGCCCTGTGTCACCCCTTCTAGCCACCAAGATCGTGCTCATCCCAGTGGCGGTATTGGTGCCCCTCGCGATATTGGTGGCCGTCGTGATATTGGCCTGTGTCTGCTGTGAGTGCTGCTGCTGCCATTCCACAGGTGAGCGTGGCGTCATCCCACCCTCACCACGGGCTCTGCATGGGTGGGAAGAGGGGCCTGCTCTGGAGGATGAGGTGTCACGACACTGCTTTCATCTTCCAGGGGACACGGGAGACCTGAGCGGGAAGCCCTGCAGCTTGATGGTGAGTCGCTGGGATGAGGTCCCCGATGTCTTCTTCCCCCCATGCTGCCCACGGCTCCTGGGAAGCCTAAAGGAGCAGGGGGATGTCTCATCCCTCCAGAGGTGTGGTAGAGCTGGGCTAAGCAGAGGGAAGTCAGTGCTCCGTGTGGAGTGCTTGCAGCCGCCTCCCCAGTGCCTTTAACTCTTCCCTGGCAGTGGTGTTGGCACATCCAGGGTCCCCAGTGGGGACCCCAGTTTGAAGGGAGGGCTGTGCTCTCCTGGGGTCCCTTCAAGCTCAAGATGAGCACAGAAGCCATGCCCTTGGAGCCATGGCAGGGCAGATGCTGGTGCCGTAGGTGGCATCTTTGAGGGGTCAATGTGAGCCCTGCCCTCCCAGGACCACCCAGCTCAGGTGGTTTGTGCTTCTCTCCGGCCCCACAACTAGCTGCTGCAGCGTGTGATAAGGTTCCGGAGCAGGAGCCTGGGGACTCACGACAACAGGCTCAACGAGCGCTTCTCCCAGGATCCGCTGCTCTCCAGTGCTCCAGGAGCAGAGGTACGTGACTGTGCTCCGCTGCTCCATCCCGCTTGGCCAAGGTCTGATGCTTTCCTCTGCCTTCACCAAGCCCATCAGCCTGGGGGCTTCCAGGGCTGGAGCCTGGTTCCTGCATGGAGACAGTGAGGGGTTCCTTGTCGTTGCTGTGGGTTCAGGACTCTGGAGTCTGCTCACTGCAGCGGCTGCCCCAGTCCTCTGCAGGTTTAACGCGGATGCTGGGCAGACAGACAGGAACCAGGACCCACGAGGCACCTCTCTGCTGCTCGTGGCCTGCTCTCATCCCAAAGCCAGGAAACGATGGGTGTCTTTGGGGTGTGTGGTGATGTCCTGCCCCAACAGCCCCCAGAGGCAGGGAGAAGGTCTGCAACCCCCCCGTGAATGGGGCTTGGGGACAGTGTTTGTGCTGGGGCTTCGTGGGTGCTAGACGACGTGGTCTTTCCAGGTGATGGTGCCGGGGACCTCGCAGCCCAGTGTGAAACCCAGGAAGAGACTGGTTCCAGTGGAAGGAGCAGAGGATTATGCCCGTAAGTGTTGAGGCCCAAGGGGTGTGCGGGGGGTGAACCAGCTCCCCAAGCTCTGCCCTGTCCTCTGAGCTTTCCCCTTTTCCCCCTCCAGGTTTGCGAAGCAGCTTTTACACCTTTGCCCAAAAGGTGCCCCACGACCACTGGAAGAGGTTCGGCCGAGCCCTGAATCTGCTGGAGAACGACATCGCCCTGGCAGAGAAGGAGGGTGGGCTGGAGGTGGTGGCTGAGATGCTCAGGAAGTGGCAGGAGAAAGAAACGATCAATGTCTCTGTGAACACGCTGCTGGACACCCTGCACCAGATCAACCTCGGAGGGGTTGCGGAGGACATCGCCTTCGAGCTGGTCAGGGAGGGATCTTTCCAGTATGAAGTGAGCTGAGGAGCAGGGCAAGCCCTGCCCCAGGCACCTCCAAGAACACTGGAGTTTTATCTTCCTATAGCTCTGCTGTGACTCTTCGGTAGCCATTGCACAGTTGGAGCCAGGAGTTGATCCTCTCGTGAGGTGCAAACCTCGTGGTCCTCCTTGCTGAAGCTATGGGCTCAGTGTTGGTGCTTCCTTATGACATCCAAGATGGTGCTTGGAATTCACTGGGTCAATGCAAAGAGCCTTAAACTACTGCAAGCTGCCTCTGGGGTGGTCTCACTTGGGAGCTCTGGTACTACGTGGATGTCTTCAGGACCAGTGCAGAGAGAGGCAGGATGTAGGCATCCTTGTGGCTTTTAACTGGATCACCTTTTTTGGGAGGGGTTCCTGGCATCGTGCAATGGCTCCTGCTTGTAGGACATTTCTAAGCTGGCCAGCAAACTCAATACTGTATGCTCAGTGGCCAAGCATTAACTGGGTTCTGGGGTTACCTTCTCAACACTGTTGACCTACTGCACTGTAGGTGGTAGTGCTGCTTGCTGCTAGGAATCAGCTTGAAACTGGACTCTGAGGGGAGAATGGGAATGGTTTACAATGGTGGTCCCTGGGGTTGCAGGCTCTGCTGTCCCTGCCTCAGCCAGCTTGGAAAGATGAATGCACTGATGTCCGAGCATGACTGTGGGTACCTGCCATCCATCCTCCAGTGCGATGGGCTGCTCCTCACTGTACCCTTTGCTCTGGCTCTCACACATCGCTCAGGGACAACTTGGCTGGCAAACACAACTGCATTACTGGAGCTGGCATGTGCTGCACCCCAGTACAACCCAGCCCACCAGGACCTGTCTTCCCCAGCGTGCTGGGAGAGTGGAAGGGGCATCACCAACCACTCTCTGGCATCCCTCCTGCTGCTGCCCATTCTCCCCAAAGCTTAAAATCGTCAAATGATAAAGCGCAAGCAGCAAGGTTGTATTTATGTATTTATTAATGTAAACCTGTACAGATCTTAACTTAAAAGTGAATATAAAAATAGTGTTGTTTTTTTATGCATGGGTGTGTTTTTATACAGAGCTCTGGCCCAGCCAGTTTCTTATGTCCAGTTTTTACATGTCTCTTTATCAAGGAAGAATAAACATTTAAAAAAGCCTCCTGATTCCTCACCTGGGCTTTCCCCCCCTCCCTTAGCTCTGCCATGGGCACCAAAGGAGCTGGACCAGATGCTCAGCGCTGAGGATGCAGCCCATGGCATCATCACGCCAGCATCCCGCTGGGAATGCTCCGCCAGCTATGCTGCCAGGGAGAGCCCTCAGCAGCAACCGGGGTTGTGCCTTTACACCCACACCATGAGTCCTGTGCTCCCGAGGCGCCTGCAGGAGGCTGAGACCTCGGTCCCTTGAGTGCGCAGGGCTGGGACCCCGTGCTGGGGCTGCTGCTGCGGGGGGGCTCCAGTGACACCCCACCAGGGCTCTGTTGCTATAAAGGTGCGTCGCAATCCATGCAGTGCTCAGTGAGAGAGGGGCTCTGCTCCCCCCGAGTGCTCCTTTGAGCTCCCCCCAGCCTTTGCACTGCGGTTTTGTCCATAACGCGGCTCGGAGGCGAGCGGTCAAAGCGGGAGCTCTCAGGGACCTGCCAGGAGGCTTCGTGCCCAGGGTCCTGTCCTGGGCAGCCCCAGTGTGCCTCTGCGCATGCAAACCTGGGCAGAGGCTCCTGCAGAGCCAGGCACATGCAGGGGATAGTGCCGGGACACAGGCTCAGCTCCCAGCCTGGGGAAGGCAAACGGGACTCGGAAGCAGCCCGGATTCAAAGGGAAAGAAACTTTCATCCTACCTGCTCGCTGGAGCTGCAGCCTTGCTCCTGCGGCTGAGGATGAGCATGAGCATGCGGAACGAGGGACTCCAAGGTGCTCGACTTGAGGCCAGGCGGGAGGAGGAAGCATCCCTCCAGCAGCGGCTTCGCCCAGGGATGGGGCTTAAAGGAGCATCTCCATTCCCAGCCGAGGAAGGTGAGCGGAGGTTTGGGTCTCTCCTGCTCACCCACTCTGCCTGTCAGTCCTGCAGAGCCCTGGGGCCACGCTGCCTCCTCCTCTGGTAGGTACCTGCTGTGCTTGTGCACGTACAAGGTGGGACATGCAAAGTCAGTCCTATGGGAAAGCCACCTCTCTTTGTACAGGGTGTTGATGGCTGGATCCTGCAGAGCTTCCCTGTCCCTGTCCATCCCAGGAGCGCTGGTTGGGGGGTGCTGGTGTCACCCCAAGCAGGGCACAAGGAAGCCCCGTGTCCAGCCGCTGCCTCCCAAACACACAGGGACCACGCTGGGCTTTGAAAACACCATTTATTACAATGGAGCCTTCCAGGCTAAAATCCCAAGCCAAGGGCCTGGGTTGGTTTCTGCTGTGGCAGGTTGTGACGGGGCCGTGGGGTTGGGGATGGGGCTTGGGTTTTGCTGTAGGTTTTCCTGTTGAACAAACAGAGGTGGGAGGGAGGAACGAGGGAGCTCCTGAGCTCCTGCTCCAAACCAGGACAGACCCCACTCGTGAGCAGAAGGGATGCTGCAGTGCCTGCAGGCAGCAGGGGACCAGGGTCCCCTGCGCTGTGCCTGACCCTGCTGCAAGTCAAAGGGGGTGGCAGACCCCCCACGGCGGCTCCGGCTGCCCAGGGTGGTGAGATGCCATCAGACCATGTCCCACCGCTCCTGCTCACACATCGGTGGAAGCCGATGGCTTCTTCTTCTTCCTCGCGCTGCTGATGTTCATCGGAAGAAACAAAAACACCCCCAAAATGACCCCGCGACCGCCCTCGGGCTCCTGTAAACGTGAGTTTCTCCTGCTGCTCGGTCCCTGCGGCGTGCACGGGGAGAGCAGGGCTCCAGGAGCTGCTGCGCATCCACAGGGATGAGCCCCTGCTGCCATTGTCTCCTCCAGGGCTGCGGCTGGTGGCGGCTGCTCCACGCCTGGCGCTGGGGCAGGTCGCCCCCATTCCTCCTCCTCCTCCTCCTCCCCGGGATGCTGGAGCCAGGGCAAGGACGGGCTCTCAAACCACAGCCGAGGAGGAGGAAGAGGAGGAGGAAGAGGAGGCTGTGGCTGCCGACGATGAAGGAGAGGAGGAAGGGGAGGAGGAGGCGTTCCAGAAGAGCCAGCGCCTCTTGGGCTGCCGTTTGAGGTGGAGGTAGTCTTCCTTCTCCCGCTCCTTCTTCGCCCGCTGGTAGTGATCCTCCTCCTTCAGGTACCACACCGGCGGCCAGCGGTGCTTCTCGAAGTACTCCTGGTTCTCTGCAGGGAGATGGGGGGTGAGGGCAGTGCTGGGACCCCCGGAACCCCCCTCTCCCCGCCCCGGCCCCCACTCACCTCCCGACATGGCCTTCATGTCCCGGGGGAACTTGCGGCAGACGTTGTTGTAGTTGGTGCAGATGTGATGCAGGCACCAGTCCGCGAGCTGGTAGGCGCAGTGGAACTGGGAGAGATGGAGCCCACGTCAGAGCCACCCTCTGGCAGTTAAAGCCATTCCCCTTGGCCTGTCCCTACAGGCCCTTGTCCAAAGCCCCTCTCCAGGTTTCCTGCAGCCCCTTTAGGCACTGGAGCTGCTCTGAGGTCTCCCCTTAAGGAGCCTTCTCTTCTCCTTCCAGCCCTTTCTCCTACCTGAGCCAGCTCCAGGAACACGAGCACGTCCCCATCGATGTCCACCATCATCTGTGCCGCCTCCATCAGGCCAGTGACTGTGTACTGCTCTGTGACCGACACACGGGGTTAGAGCGGCTGGGACCGGTGACATGGGAGCATGGGGACAGCGGGGGGACAGCATCGCGATGCAGGCAGTGAGGCTTACCAGTGAGAGCCACCAGATGGGGCAGGCAGAGGCGGTTGGCGAGGATGATGAGCTTCATGTCGTCGAGGTCGGGGCTGGAGCTGAACTGCCCGGTGTAGAGATACTCCAGCACCGCCCGCATGCAGCTCTTGCTGGTGTAAGGAAGTGCCACCTACGAGACACGCACCACTGTCACCCTGCCACCATCCCCGCCTGTCCCACCCTCCCTGTGGCCTCCGTCCTCACCTCGTTGGTGGAGCTCTCCACAAAGGGGCCGCCGAACATCGCGGCCATCCAGTCGCAGCTGGAGATGAGCAGGGGCTTGTGGGCACTGATAGCACCGTCATCCAGTACGAAGGTGACATCTGGGGACAAGCAGAGGGATGCTGCTGGGACCATCCCTGTCACCCAGGGCTCAGGCACCCCCTGTCTCGCACCGGGGACCACAGAGGGAAGGGGGCAGAGCCCGGTACATCCTGTGCTTTCTTCCTAAAGATCCCTGTTTCATTTCCCAGCATCTCCTGATCGCTCAGAGGAGTTCAGGGAAGGGCCTTGCTTGGGCTCTGCCTCTTCCAAGCGGTTTTCCCAAGGCACAACACAACACATTGGCAAGCAAAGGGGAAATCCCAGGAATCGAAAGTCTCGCCCAAGCTTGAACCTTGGGAAAGAGCTCAGAACTGCCGGGGGTTTCCCACCCTCTGCTCTGCTCTCCACCCTGGACCACGGCTTCTCCCCAAGGCCAGCCCATGTTTGACCCCGACAGTGACAGCTTGGCCTCATCCACGTCCAGCCCATGTTTGACCCCGACAGTGACAGCTTGGCCTCATCCACGTCCAGCCCATGTTTGACCCCGACAGTGACAGCTTGGCCTCATCCACGTCCAGCCTCACGCAGCCGGAGGGATGCCGGGACACTGACACCCCCTGGGACGTCACCCTGCAGCACCACGGCACACGCCGCTGGCACGTGGTGATGGGGAAGTCCCATCAAGGGCACGTTGCTCCTCATAAACCAGATGAAACCCGGGGCGGGGGGGGGGGAGCAGGAATTCGCCTTTGCTGCTCTCTGTGGATAAACAGAGCTCTGCGGCAGGAGCATCACTCGCAGGGTAAAACAAAGCTACGGAGCTCCCAGACCCCCAAAGCATGGCCCTGGGGAAGGGACGTCAGCTCCGAGCCCCCATCCATCCATTAGAGCCCCCCACAAGGGAGATGGGGTCCTCCCCCTCGGCCCGCAGTTGTACCCGAGAAAGTCCCCTTGGCCAGGCATTCCTTCACCCGGTTGGTCCTCCGGACGTGGAAGGCTTTGGTGATCTCCTGGTTCATGAACGCCTCGTTGTTGAGGATGTTGGCCACCATCATGCGGAGGTCGAACACCTCCAGCAGCTCAGCGATGTGAGCGATGTGCATGAGGTCCCGCTCGTTCTCGTCCAGCTCCCCTGTGTACAGGTACTTCAGCACAGCCCGGAAAGGACCTGGCTGGATGGAAGCGTCCATCTTCACCACCACCATGAGCTTGGACTTGTAAGTCAAGGGGTCTTCTGCCATCTCCTCCTGGATGCTGGTGAAAGCCCTGCTCCAAGAGGACAGGTTCCTTCCCCGCCGCAGCCCGTGCTCCCCGTTCTCGTAGCGGTTGCCCCGCAGGATCCCATCACTGGTGGAGGCTCTAAGGCACGGTTTTCTCTGGCCAGACCCGGCCTCCTCGGTGCTCTCACAGACATCAAAGCTCGCAGCACGGAGGAGGAAATCCCGCCCGTGGTGCCTCTCCTCTTGGTGCAGCATCCGCTCAGCGGCCGCGGTGACGGCCACCCCGAAGCCGTGCCCCGCGGTGCTCTGCTGGTCCTCCTCGCTCAGGTCCATGAGGAACAGGTCGTAGAACTTGGAGGAGGAGGTGGAGAGGTAGATCTTGTGTGCGTAGATTTTGATCTTCTCTTGCAGCACCAGGATGACGTCCGCGCACAGGGGGTCCTCCAAGAGGTGGGCAGGACGCTCCTCGTTGTTGGAAGGGGGGTCCGGGACGATGATGATGGGTGGAGGGGGCTTAGGGGGCAGGAAGGGGGCTTGGAGAAGAGGCCGTTGCACGTTGCGGAGGTGGGACTTCCAGAACTGCAGGTGACGGCGGGAGATGAGGGCGGCACGGATGGCGTTGTCGAAGACGTCCTTGATGCCAAACTGGGCCACCACACTCGTCTCATAATAGGGGATCCCCAGCTCCTTGGCCACCTCCCTCCCCTTCTCCGGGGGAAGGATCTCGTTAGGTTTGATTGGCCTAGAAAAGAGGCGGGACAATGAAGAGATGCGTGCTAAGGAGAAAGCGTTGTGCAGGCACAGACATCCCCATGGCATGAGTCCTACCTGGCCAAGGGTCGCCGTGCCCGATTGACGGCCTCCAGGTCAGCGTAGCGCAGGTCGAGCTGGCAGCCCACCAGGATGACGGGCGCACGGGGGCAGAAGTGCTTGATCTCTGGGTACCACATGGTCTTCACGTGGTGCAAGGAGTTGGGGTTGGCGATGGAGAAGCACAAAACCACAACGTCGGACCTGCGAGGAAAGGGAAGGTGCAGCTTGGTGATGGAGCTTTGCTCTCCCGCCATGCCCAGGGTAGCACAAGGCTCTGCCTCTCTCCTACCTGCCATAGGCAAAGCGCCTGTCTTTGTGGTGGTCACCAAAGGTGTCCCAGAGCCGCAAGGACACACTAACATCATCTACCACATCCCGGGAGCGCTCCAGCACCTGCGGGAACAGAAGCACCATCCAGCTCCTTAGTCCTTGAGCCCTGCAAGAGCGGGGCTGTCCCCACCACATGCAAGATACAGAGGAGTAATCCCAAATTCCCCCATGGGGAGGATGCAACTCCAACTCCTTGGGGTTCCCTTGGAGCATCCATGAGCCGAGCATCGCCCTCACCTCCTGGCAGACACGGTACTGGTCGATGGCCCACACTGTGGGCACATGGGTGGCAAGGAGCTGGTACTGGGTCAGAGTGGCGTTGCAGGCGCGGGCGCAGATGAGTCGGGTCTTGCCCACCGCGTTGTCCCCGACCACGACGCACTTGATAGTTTCTACGTTTGGCCTCTCATAATCCATGTCAGAATCCATTAATTGGGACCTGGAGGGGAAAGGTGGCGTTGGAAATATGCTTGGGAGAAGCCAGGGTGGGCTGTCTCCAGATGGGATGGAATGGGATGCCAAGGGGGATGAAGCAACAATACGATGCCGATACACTCGGAACCACCAGCCCCTGGCAGCACAGGGGAAGCGCTGCAGTGACCGGGAGCCCCAGTGAAGGCAGGAATGCAGGCAGAGTGCAGGCAGAGCACAGGCAGCTCCCCAAAGCTCCCCACCAGCCCCTTTAACACCGCAGGTCCCCGTGGCAGCGTGCGTCGCTGTGCCGCGCGTCAGACACATGCCCTGCGTTTCATCCCCTCCTCCCTCCCCGCTCTGCCTCGCGCTTGTTCATGTGAAATGAGGCTTCTTCCTTCCCCCCCCCTCCTTTCCCCTTTCTCCCTTTCCAGCCTTTGCAAGCGAAGCTTCCAGATCCGACCGACCGAGCGTGCACAGGGGCACTGCCAGCCTGGCTGGGGGGGGGTCTCACCCTCGGCTCTGACCTCCCACCCCATTCCCAGAGGGAATGTTTGCTCCCAGCTAAGAGCAGCAAAGGAGAAACTCATCACGTTTCCAGGATCAGGAGCCATAGGGTTTGGGAAGGCTCTCAGCATCTCCAACCTTCCCAGATACTCCCAAGAGAGAGGTTGGTGCTGTGGGTGCTGCGAAGCCGATGCAAAGCACCCGTATCCCGTGAGGTGTAACACACTTTGCCTGCTCAAAGCCCCCTAAATCAGCCAGAATGAACTCACCACAGCATTAAGACAGGGATTTATGTGGTTTCCAGGAGGAAAAGCAGGGAGGAGATTGAACCAAAGGGGAAAAGGACAAAAAAACCACCTCACATCCCAATTGCTTTGAACTTCCCAAAGCCACAGATCTCTTCCCCCTCATCACCCCCTCCTGGCCCCGGCCTCGGGAGCTGCTATAATAAACCACCAGCGCAAAGGCTCAGTGAGCTAAAGCGCCCGGTAACGATGGCAACAGAGCGCGGGGACCACGGCCGCAGCGCCCCAAACCAGCCTGGCAAGGACTTCCCAATGTTAGCACCTCCCTCCCGTGCGCAGGCTCCCTGAGCACACCTGAGCTACACCAGGCAGCGGAGAGGGCACGTGAGAGGGCTCCGCACCGAGCAGCATCACAGGGCAAGCGTAGGCAGAGGCGGGTGGCACCGATCCAGGCCGCTTTAGGTGCCAGTGCTGAGGCATCGGCTGGTCCCAAGGCAAAAGTTCTCTGAGTTGCCTCATCCCCTCCATCCTTTGGGATGCAGGGAATTCTATCTGCTGAGGGCATTGAAAACTGGGAATTGCCACCTCCTTGGGCTCTGCACGGTGCAAAGGAGCCAGGGCAGGTTCTCTCCTTCCCCCTTAACCCATGGAAATCTGTTTCCATCTCACACATCCTCCTCTGCCACTGTTCCTGCTCTTCCCGGGATCAGCTTTGCTCTATGGGACCAGGAGATCTCGGGGTGGTCATCGGTGCTTATGGAGCTTCACTGCAGTTATTTTTAGGGCCGGCCATGCTCCCAAGCGGGCCAAGCTCACTCAGATGGGGAGAAGGCACATGGAGATGACAACTGCAGGTGGCTGTTTGGGTGCTCATCCTGCACCCAGCCAAGCACAGGGGAAAGTCTGGTGCTCCAAGGGAATTAAGGGCTAAATCCTAACGGGATCAGTGCCTGTGCGGAGGAGAGGAAGAAGGGAACAGCAGCAGGCATGAAATACGGGTTTGGAATAAAGCAGAAGCACACTGAGGAGCTCCCATCACCCCCGGAGGGGTCTGAGCCTCTTTGCAGGGACAATTCCAACAGCACCACGTAGCCACCTCCACAACCACCGTCCCCCCCATCTCTCCAAAACCCACCAGAGAGCAAGAAATAACCCGAGATGCCAAAACAGCGGAGATCACCCCCCCCAGGAAAAGCCTTTCCCTGTGGAGCAGGGATGCTCCAGCCTGCGCCAGCCCCCCAGCACTGCTCTCCCTGCCAACTGCAGCCCCCAACCCAAACCACAGGCACCCAATTCACCTCAAGGGGACCCCCCAGAATCGCTCCCTGCAGGCTGCCCAGCCCGCGGTTGCCAAGGCAACTGCACCATCACCCCCGGACCGTCGCCTAGCAACTCCCAGGCTAAAAAATCCTCCATCCCGCACCTCGCGAGCGGAGGAGAAGCCCCAAAGCGGGGGGAAACCGCCCCAAAACGGCAGCGATGCACAAAAATAACGCGGCCCCTCCCGGGACCCACCGACCGGCAGCCGTGGGGTGGGGACGAGATGGGGCCCGGAGGAAGGAGCCGGGGCTGTGCAGGCCGCGATGGGAGGGAGCGGGGCCCCGAGCAGGGCTGCGGCACGGACGGGCCCGGCCGCAGCACGGGGGACCCGGAGCACCGGGAGTGAGGCATCGCGATGGGGCCGGGGTGTCTGGAAGACCCACATAGGGGATGTGGGGCATTGCGATGGGGCCGAGGGCGCTCGGAGCACACATATCTGGCGTGCAAGGGGGCTGAGGAGCACTGGGATTGGGTGCGGGGCTGTACAATGGGGATGGGAGTGCTCGGAGAGCCCACGCTGGGGGTGAAGGGCATTGCTATGGGGCCAGGGAGGCTCGGAGCACCAAGACTGGGGTTCAGGGCATCGGGAGTAGGAGCACGGCATTGCAAAGGGGCCAGGGATGCTCTGAGGACCCCGATCGAGGTGAGGGGCATTGCAAGGGGCCGGAGGTGCTCGGAGCACCCATATCGGGGGTGGGACATCCCAAGGAGGCTGGGTTAGACCCAGGCCAGGGGTGGGGAGCGTAGCAACGGGGTCGGGGGGGCTCGGTACTCCCAGGCCGGGATGCGGGGCGTTGCAAGGCGGCAGGGGTGCAGCTGGACGGAGCCGGACCCCGTGGCGGGGCAGGATGCTCGGAGCGGGGCTCGGGAAGCGGGGGGGGGCGCTCCCCGGTACTTACACCAACACAGACGAAGCGGCGGCTCCCAGGGGCCGGGGCCGGGGCCGGGCTCGCCCCTCCGGACATGGCCACGGCGCGGGTTGCGCGGCTCTGCTCGGCGGGACTCGGCGCTGCTCTGCGCGGCTCAGGGCCTGGGGCGGGGGGGCCCATGCCGGCACCTCGGCCGCCCCGCTCTCAGCATCCGCGGCCCGCTGCGCTGCGCGGAGCCCTGCGCGGAGCCTTGCGCGGACGAGCCCTGCGCGCTGCAGTCGCGGCCGCCCCGCCTTTCATTCACAAAAAACAACCGGCCCCACCGAGGCCCCGCCCCCGGCCCCCCGCCACCGCCCATTGGCTGAGAGAGACCGGGGGGGTAACAACAGGGGGCTGCGGGACCCACCTCCTGCTCCCTGCCCTCCCTCGCAGGGGTCTTCATCCTGCTCCCCCCCATCTACACAGCATGGGGACCCTTGTCCTGCCACCCCTGTCCTGCCCTTGATAGGGACCCCCATCCTGCACCCCCAATCCTGCCTGGAATGGGAACCCCCATCTCGCCCCCAGTTTTGCCCTGGAGGGGTCTCCATCCTGCCCCTAAGCCGCACCGTGTGGGACTCCAACCCTATACCCCCATCCCAGCCTCCATCATCTGCTGCATCCAACCCTCATCCTCTCCCTGCATCCCACCTCCATCCTCTCTCCTCTCCCTGCACTCCAGCCGCTGAGAAGGGGTTCACCCTCTGCCTGCCCCCTCCTTGAACCATCTTTCCCCCCCAACCTTTGTTGGATGGGGGCTACAGAGGTTCTTCCAGCCCCCCATCTCCCAGTCAGGCCATGTGTGCTGCTGCCAGGCCAACAGCCCAGCTGAGGGTGGGGTTGCATCAGCGCAGACCCCCTCATGTGGCTATTCCCAAATCGCAGACCCCCCCCCAGCACCCGGGGCTGTTCTCGTGGGGGGGGGGGGGGGCAGATGTGACCCATCCATCCACGCTCTCAAGCCCAGCCACACGCTGCAGTGCTGCCCTTGAACCCCAGCCCGTAACGCTCCTCACAGCCCCCTCCTCACCCCACAGCTCCCCCAGCGCTGCCCCAAACCCCAGCTCAGGGCACATAGAACCCCAAAGTCATCCCCGCAGCGCGGCTGCCGGGCGGGCGCCCGGCCCCGCTGCCTTGACCCCGAACATCCGCATCATGTGATGCCTCGCCATCCTTTCCCAAGGCTTTCGGCCGCCTTTCCCCCCCCTTTTTCCTGGCGCCGGGCTAAGCTCGGCCTCCCGCTCCGCTGCTGCTCCCCCCAGCCCGTGGCCCTGATGCAACACCGCGTCAGCCGTCGTCAAACCCCGGCGCTCGCCCCGCAGCTCCAGCGGCCCCCGATCCCTGCTCCCCATCCCAGCCCCACATCCCGCCCACCGGCATCGCCCCCCGCCTCACCTAACTCGCAGGACCGGGATCTCTCTCTCCATAGCAGAAGGAGATGGAGTCGCTTATTGGGGAAGGGGAGAACCCTTTTGGGTCTGAGCCGGGCATAGGCAGCTCCCGGTGCTGCCTCCGAGCCCACGCCGGCTCCGTGAGCCGATGGAGAAGCTTTTGGCTTCCCAGGAAAGCTGTTTCGTGCCCTGCAACGGGAGCTGCGAGCAGCCGAGCCGCAGCTCCGAGCTTTCTCCTGCTTGGAGTGGGTCACGGGGAAGGAACACGTAAGGCTGGTTTGGAGCCGCATGATTTGGCTTATTTGCTCTCTTGTAGCAGGTGCTTAATTGTGGCATAAAGAGCTGCCGCAGCTTTCCGGGCAGCCGAGCCCCCCCTGCACCCTCCCTGCCAGGCACAACAAAAGCACAATTGTCACTGCTGGGGCTCCCGGGCCCTTTTCCCGGCATGAGGAGCAGGGACACGGCGGTGGGAGGCACCAGGGAGGGCTCCGGGCATGGAAATGGGCTCCGGAGCATCTCCATGGGAGGAGAAACGCACATCTCAGCTGGTGCGCTGCATCCCGCTGCTCCTCAGGGGCAATGAGGCATGGCCCCCAGCACCGCTGCCCGGTCAGGGCTGTGATTACAAACCGGTTCTCTCCCTGCTCCCATGGCTCTCTCTGATTTAAGCCTCTTGAACTTGTCCCAGAGGGCTCCCATCTGCTCAGCTCCATAATCACCCTCATTCCCAGGCACAGAGCTCCAGAGCCCAATGCTGAGCGCTACAGGGGGGTCACACCAGGAAGCTCACACTAAGCACTCCATAGCATCCTCCTACCTTCATCTTCCCCTTCCCAGAAGGAAAGAAGAAGCTCTCTGGGTATCAGATATGAGCAGATATTGCTCCAGCCATTGGCAGTCATGGGGTAAAGGTTGGACTTGTTGATCTTAAAGGTGTTTTCCAACCTGATTAGTTCCATGATTCCATGCCCTCCCTGATTAAACTTTATTACTCTATTTAATACCAGGAGCATTCCCGTCCCTTCCCAGGTGCTCCCTGTGTCCAGCCTCGCTGGGGGCTGGCTGACGGATGCAGGGATGCAAACCTGTTTTCCTTCTGCTCCTTGGAGCAGCTCTGCAGCCA
This sequence comes from Amazona ochrocephala, assembly GCA_039720435.1. NCBI lineage: Eukaryota > Metazoa > Chordata > Aves > Psittaciformes > Psittacidae > Amazona > Amazona ochrocephala. Next base: position 621,180 of record CM077898.1, on the reverse strand, counting down.
TGACAGGGCTGCTCCCCAGTGCCCCCCACCCTGCTCCCCGTATAAGTCTGAGCTCAGTGGTATTCACCTTGCAGAGGCAAGACCAAGGCAACGCATCCCTAGCTGGCAGCACCCCAGGAACAGCGGATTTCGGAGGGGGACACCCCCATACCCCCCAGCAGCCCTCACTGCTGCGGACCTGCCTTTGCCTTGCTCTGCCCTGAGCCCTGCTTGGGTTTTCTGCCTTTTCCATGTGGGAATGAAGGCGTTGGGTGGTGGTGGTGGAAGGGAGCAAAGAGCAAAGTCCCCTGGAGAAAGTTGCTGAAGGAAGAGCGTGTGAGGAGGATCAGGGGGTACTCACAGGCTGTGGGCCATGGCGGTCATCTTCCCGGCGGGGCTGCCTTTCCCTCGGGTTTCCATCTCTTTCTCCTGCAGATCCCAAAGGGGAAGGGCAGAAGGGCTCTGTGAAAACACCCCACACATGGAGTCACATCCCAGAGCCACCCCCTGCCCTCTTGTCCCGCTACCCAGGGCACAGAAAGCCTGTTCTCAGGTGCAAGGTCTGCTCTCCCCATGCCACCGCCTTCACTACACAAAGCAGCCAAGGGGGAGATGCACGGACCCATCCCTTCCACTGAAGCCCAGCCACAGCCTCCTTGCAGCCCCAGTGGTCAAGGGGGAGTCCCCATTCCCTGCTCCAAGCACCTTATCCTGGGAGTGGGAGCCTTACCTGCCGGCACACGGAGCCCGGGCAGTGCCTGGTGCCACCACCGAGCATGTTTGCCTTGGCTGGGGCTCTGGAGAGAGGCAGGGCAACGGGGCTGTCCCCTCCTTCCCCAGCTCTGCATCACCGCTGCCTGCACACGTCAGGCTGGAGCAGAGTCCAGCCTGGGCTTTGATCCCGGCAAAGCCTTGCTCCTGCTGGGAATGGGGTTCAGAGACCTGCAGTGGTGCTGGGTCCTTCTCTGGGTCCAGCCAGGAAGAGCAGTGAGGGTCACTCCTCCAATGTGCTGCTCTGAAAGCCCCCAAATCCCACCGCCTTTCTGCTGTGAGGGATCGGTAGCATCCCTCAGGCATCCATGCAGGCTCCATCGGCCTTCCCTCACCATGGAGGGAAGTGGCAGCTCATATAAATGTTGCTTATGGGCTTAATATCCATGTGAACCCAACAGGCAGGAGAAGTCTCCAACCAGCACCCTGCCAAATGCTGCCAAACCCCAATCCCCATGATGTGCATCCATGGGCTGGGATGGAGAGTCCCGAAAACTGGAGGGGAAGGTCAAGAACAAGCCAAAAGAGCATTTCTGCACCTTTCATCTCATGTCCTGCCACAGCAGCAGGGTCTATCTGGGAGCCAGGAGATGGGGTGCTCTGGAAGTTCACTGCATATGCATCCTCTGACCCAGCTACACGCCTGGCTCCCGTCTGCCAGCCCTGAAACAAGGCACCTGATAGGCCGCGGGTGATAGCTCATCCTGCCATCGACACCGCGCCGCATCCCAGGCACTCATCGCTCCCTCCATCAATATTTAAACCCAGAAGGAGCCATTTTACTGCTGTTTAATGCCACGTGGTCTCCAAGCAAAGCATCCTCCTCTAGCAGAGCTAATGAACGTCTGGGGCTCTAGGAACGGGGTCAAGGGCTCAGCCTGCATGTGCTGGATTCCTGCATCCTTCAGCTGGGAAGTGTGGGATTTACCCCAGGGAGTGAGATGAAATCCCAGCTCCTGCTGCTCCTCCAGCTGCTTCCCATCACCTCAGCCAGGTTTGGGGATGCAGGGCCGGCCCCACGCTCTCAGGCTCAGGCTGCTCCATGCAGCATTCACAGCATCAGGAGCTGCTGATGCCTCCTGAAGACACCGAGGAAAGCTGCTATTTGAGGAAAGTTCCTCTTGCAACAGTGCACCCTGTGGCTTCGCTGCTTCCCTTTGCTCCGGCTATGGGAAGGGCTGCAGGAACAGGCTGGTAACATCGCCAGCGAGCCCGGGCTTGTCAGCAGGGAGGGGAAATAACCCCCCCAAAGGAATTCATTCTCACATGGTACCCTGCTATGGGTGCGGGGGGGGCAGCCTGGCTTGCTGCAGCTTGGGGACCGATGCTCAGAGAGCAGGGGGAAGTGGGACCTCCCTGGGTCTTGTCCCATGGTGCAGGGCTGGGGGGTGGGGGTGCTGTTATCTCCATCTTAGGAAAGGATAATTAAAAACTCAAAGAAGAAGGAGTCTGTTTCTAAGCAACTGTCTCCAGTGGGGATGGAGAGCAGAGAGAGAACCAGTGATGGGGAGGGAGGAAGCTTCTGGGGTCCCACAGCCCCCAGCAGGACCCGGGGGTGAGGGATGGAGCGGAAGAGCTGTTTGGGTCCACCTCATCCGTGGGGACTGTTTGAAAGGCAGGAAAAGAGGGGCGATGGGGGTGTCAGACCAGCAGCAGCAGCACTGGGCCAGGGCAGGGGGCGATGGGTGGGAGCATCACCCCCATTCCCCACCACAGCCCACGGGAGAGCATCTGCACCTCTTGTCCCTGCTTGTGGAACAGCACCCGAGCCCCAAAACCACTTCCTGCCCCAACGGCTCCCCCTGCCCGACCGCAGGCAGCACGAGACAGGCAGGCAGCGCTGGTGCTGCATGGACGCCCTTGACTACCTGCCAGGAGACATCAACACCCCTTATTGAGGCAGCAAAGAGCAGCCATGGGGAGCCTCTGGTGTGATCCGTTCCCATGGGACAGCAGGGTGGCATCTGCCCCATAGCACAAGTCCCTCTGGTGTCTCCTTGCATGTGGCTCTCTGCCCACAATGGCAGCTCCAGTTGCCACCAGTGCAACCCATGGAGCCCCACTGCGGTCCAGCAGCTCAAAGGGGAGCAAAGGGGCAATGAGGGGATGAGGAGCTAAGAGCATCACCCGCTCCAGAGGGAAAGGAGATAGGGAAAAGCCCCTCAGCCTCACCGTACCCCATTGCCCTTGCAGAGTCCTGGGGTGGGGAAATAGAGGCGAAGGTGCTGGGTGCAGGCGCTGTGGTTACCTGGGAGCTCCGGCTTGGTTCTGTCCTCAGCGATCCCCTCCGGTCCCTTTGCTTCCCAAAGGTGCCAATTGGCCAGGGCAGGGAGGACCCGGTTTTATACACTCGCCCATGTGATCCAAACAAATGCCCTAAGGATGAGTTTTTGCACTGACACAAATAAAGGGGCCGGGACTAAAACCTGTTGGACCACAATCCGAGCTCCACACATGGGGATTTTCCACTCTGGGTGCGCCAGCGGCACGCGCCGGGGCCCGCTCCCCATCGTTCCGCTTCCCCGCTCTCCCAAAGCGCTCCAGACTCATTCCTAAATGCTTCCAGCGCCACAGCTGGAGAAAATGGACCTGGATGGAGGGAGGGATGGATGGGAAGGGGGAAAGAATGTGTTTAAGTCGTTGGTTCCGTCTGAATTCTGCAGATCACTTGCTGTTTCTCCCATGGTCTGTGGAAGAAAACACAGCAGAAGATGCCAGCCAGGGTGAGAAATGAGAGGGAATCCTTTGTCCCTGGAAAACCAAACCCTCCCTGCAGCCTTAGGGCTTGGCAGTGGCGCTTGGGCACGGGCTGGGAAGTGGTTTTGGGAGCCACAAGCTGGGGTCCGTCACTGGGATGCTCCTCTGGGATGCTGCCGGCATGGTGCTGGTGACACTGAAGGCAGGCCCCAGGGCAGAATGAGTCAAAGTGAGCAGGATGGGAATGGAAAGGGGAGGGCGAGCTCTGGATGAGCAGCAGTGAGTCAATGGGAACCAAGGGACCAGGGAAATGGCCACGGGCCATGGCAAGGTGTTTGTAAGGGGTGAGTCAGTGGGACCAGCTGTGAGTCAATGGGAAAGGAGGGAGCTGATGGGTAGTGGGCTGCAGGTGCCCACCAGGCTTAAAAGGAGGCAGGAGGAGCCCCTCCAGCCCCGCTTCCTTTGGAGGGTGCCTTCTGCAGGTACCGATGCAGCTGGTAACAGGTAGGAACATGCTCTGCAGCACCGGCACCATGGGTTTTGCTGGCCAGGTCTTTTCTCACCTTGTAATGGAGCTGCTGCTGTGCCCCAGGCACCTCTGGTGCTGCATGGGGCTGGCACCCAGGGCTTGCTCACACCTCCAGTGAGTCCTTTCCTTGCTCTGAATGGAGCTTGGGGGGAAAGCGAGGGGCACTTTTATGCCTGACTTGGTGCAGGGTCTAAGGAGGCTCCTTTTTGGTGGGTCATGGAGCAAGGAAAACGTTCCCAGCCTGGAGCAGTGCCTGGTGCGGAGCATCCTGAGAGCAGCCTTGACCTCTGCAGGGTGCAGCGTTAGCCCGTGCCCTGGATAAGGGGGTCACCATGGGGGGGTCTCAGCCTTTCCTGCCCCATGCTCAGCCCTGAGCCAGCTCCTGCCTCAGCCTTGCCAAGGAGCTGCTGTGGGGCTGGGGCTGTGCCAGACCTGCCCGGGCACAGGCTCCGCTCCACTGGTGCAGGACTGGGGCTTCCGGTGGTAGGTGCGAAGGGGGGGGCTGCTGTGCTGTGTTTGGGGGGGTCTTGGGCTGTTTCCCCTCTTGCTTTGTTGTTGGGGGTGTGGGGAGATGCAAACAGGAATCACCTTGGGGTCCCCTTCACAGCCGGGGGCTGGGAATGGATGTGCGGGGAGGGGGGAGCTGGAAAAGCCTTCTGGAAGTGGGACCCAAGCTCAGAAGTTCCCCAATTCTGGGTACCTGTGGGAAGCACCCTCACCCCTTTCCAGCCCCAAACAGGCTTTGAGGGGACCAGGGGTCCCCCTCTGCATGGAGCTGTGATGGGGGCTCAGCTGAGCCCATTAAACCCATACAACCCCTGTGGCAGAGCAGTTAACCCCATTTAAGGAAGGGTTAAGCCAGTTTAGTGTGGTTTGGGGGTGTATTGGCGCAGAGGTTAATCTGGTGTATGTACATGGGGGATTTGGACTAATTGAACCCGTCTGCCTCCTTGCTTTGCCTGTGATTTATCAGGGTCCCTCCAGCCTGTGCACCCCTCAGAGAGGGAGGAAGCAGGCTGCGGACTGAAGGGAAGAGCCACATGCAGGCTGAATCCACACAGTGTTATTTATAGACATCCCTGCTCAGCCAGCCCAGATTCCATGCGGATCCCTGGCTCCAGCTGGCAAGGGGTGGGCAGCAGAGCCCATTGCGAGTTGATGGTGCAACTGGTGGGGCTGGGTTTAGCCAAGCCTGAGTCAGAGCAGAGGATGCTGCTTCCTCATCCCTGGTTCCTCGTTACTCTGCTGCCTCAGGGCTTTCCCACGGGCAGCACACAGCCTGGCCCGTGCCTTGGCTGGGGTGGAGAATGGGTGTTTGTTTATTGCTGGCATCCCCAAAGCGGATCACAACTGGAGCATCCATGAGGCAAAGGGCAGGGAGATGCCTTCTTGCCAGGGTGCAGTGGTGGGAGAAGGAGGGAAGAGAGATGAAGATACCCGAGTGACCCTTCCATAAACTGATCCCTGTGCCCATCAGCATCCCTGGGGGGCAGGTTGAGCAGAGGGCACACTTGAGGCTTTCTCAATGCTATATAGACACCCATGGTGCTGCTGTGTGTCAGTGTCTGCAGCGGTGCTCAGTGCCTTCTCCTGTCTCTGGGAGCAGGGATGGAGGGCCCTTAATGCTGGAGCTTGAGCCCAAGAGGTGCCTCTCAGCAAGGGTGCGAGTAGAAGGATGCGAATGGGGACTGATGGCATCAGGCAGCAGGCTGGTGAGCAGCGCAGCACCGCTGGGAGCTGCTGGCTCTGAAGGCAGGAGGCTCTGCACAGATCTGCCTTGTGACTGCTTAATATAGGCCAAGTGAAAACACTCTGCCCAAAATAGAAGCCCTTCTCCAGGAAGAGCTGCAGCTCCGGCAGGAGCAGTCACAAGGTGCTTGCTGGAGGCAGGGTGGGCTCTGCTATGGTTACTTGTGCAATGGGATGGATGCCTGCACCAAGGTCACCACCCTGGGCTCTGCACGTACTGCAGCCACCCAGGGATGCCCCCAAGCCCCCCATATGTGCCGTTTGCTGCTGGGGTGCATGGGGTGTTGATGGGGTGCAGAGGTGGTCCCCCCATCCCTGCTCCATATGATGCTATGGGTGAAGGTGCTGCTGTCTTGTGCATCGTGCTTGGGCTCAGGGTGGTGTTGGATGCTGCAGGGGCTGAGGCAGGTTCCTGCTTGCAGTGCTGCAGGACCTGAGGTTTGGGATGGAGAAGAGGGGTCCCTGTGTGCTGCTGCCAGGCTTGGGGGGCTGCTCCCTGCCATGTGATTATTGCTTGGGGAACACTGAATGTTCCCCCTCTCCTGGGTGCTCTGGTGATGCCCATGGAGGGAGAGGGGCTTGTGCTTGGCTCTGAGGGCTCACAGCAGCCCTGGCTCTACTGTGATACCCAGCTCGTGCTGCACTGCATCTTCTGTTGGGATGGGAGTGCAGGAGCCTGCAGGCGCTGCAGCTTCAAAGGGCAAAAGCATCGTGCATCCCCTCCCTGATCATAGCAGCCCCTGCCCTGAGGATGCTGCAGGTCTGAACCCCCTTGTGGGGCTCTGACCCTGCCCCTTCGGTCACTCGGAACCTTTTCTAGCTCTCCCCTGCGCGGGTTTGGATTCAGCTTATTCTGATTGCCTGCAAGCCGGGGCAGGTTGGTTTCTGCCCATGTCTTAAACTCCTGATCCCAAGCCAAAGTAAAGTCGTCGCATTCCCTAAATCCACTCAACTCTTCCCAGAAGCGGCCCCGCACACCAATGGAGATGCAAATTGGGTTTGCGCTGGGGCCAGCGCTGCTCTTAACTCACAAAGCCCTTGCCCTGGGGGCTGGCTGGGGCAAGGTGAGGATGACCTTGGTCACTCGCTGGGAGCTGGGAACGGAGCTGTTCGCAGTGCAGAGAGGGAAGCGGCTGCGAGGAGGTGAGAGCCGGGCTGGAGGCGCCGGCGGTTATGAATGGGGAGAGCGATGTGGCTCTGTTTCCTTTGCTGCCTGCCACGGGAAAACCAGCTGGAAACGGGCTTCTTTAGGGGAAAAGATGGAGGGAATTCCCCTGGCCGGCGCTCTGCCGAGTCCTGTGCTTGCTGGTGCGGAGCCGTGGCAATGCCTTTTGGCCGTCGTTCAGGCTTTAGCAATTGGTTTCTATGGGGAAACTGAGGCAGAGGAGCCCAAATCGGGGGAAATGGTGGACCCTGAAGGAAGAGCTGAGCTCTTTCTGCAGCAGCTGGGTTGGACTTGGGGGGGTCTTTTGAGGCCAATGAGCACATTCGCTGCCCAGCAATGCCTTTGCTAATGCAGGGCAACAATAAATAGCTTAAGGGGGAGCTGCAAGAAACCTGGAGAGAGGCTTTGGGCAAGGGCCTGTAGGGATGGGACGAGGGGAATGGCTTTAACCTGCCAGAGGGGAGACTGAGATGAGCTCTCAGACCGAAGCTCTTCCGTGTGGGGGTGGTCACAGGGAAGCTCCCTCCCATCCTGTGAGTCTGTGAAACCTTTGCTTTCAGGAGCATCAGGGCAAAGCCACGGCCTTGGCTCGGGGTGAGAAGGGGGCAGTTTCTAACAGGCTGGAGCGGTCCGCTGTGATTCACCCCCAGGCTGCAGCAGGGGACGCGCAGTTCCAGCCTGGAGAAACAGCCCAGAGCAGGGCTGCCCCTGAGGGACTGGGGCCCAGCACCATCTCCCCGTTCTGCCCCTGCAGGCAGTTAATGGCTGGGGAGACCTGAGGTCACTCGGTGGGATGGGATGGGATCAACTTGGATTGCATGAAAGAGACCCGGTTTTTATGGCGCAGGAATGCGGTGCTGGGTGAAGTCGGAAGAAGCCCTGAAGCGGGTTGTGAATGGCCCTGGTTAATCTTTAACATCCACAGGAAGCCTGCGGCTTGGGTGGGAAATTCCAAAGCTCCAACAATGATTTTGGCTGGTGGTGTGATAAAAAACTGCTGACTCATGGACCTTTATGGGGAATTTCTGACCTGGGAACGCTTGGTTTGTGTCGATCCGGGGAGGAGTCCAGGGACCAACTCGCCAACAGTTTTTCAAGCTGGCAAGCAGCTATTCTTTATTGCGGCGCCGGGAGACGCGGGTACTGGCTCCTCCTAACGTGCCACACGGTTCATCCTTTTAGAGTCACTTGGGCATACATGCATATTCATGAGGCTACACGTGAATTACATCGCTTCCCACATACGTACGGAAATGTGGTGGTGGTCTTTGAGAGTCGTTTACTTCTTCCAACAATCTTCATCACTGCCGGCAGTCTTTGGAGCACCCGCTTAATTAACATCACAGGCACCAGGTTAACTGTGCCCAGCCTGGACATCTCCTAGTCCCCAGTACTCCCCAGTAGAAATCTACACCAGCTTAATGGGTTCATTAGCACCACAAACATAGCAATCATCCTGTCCTTCTGCCTGTCAGTTTAGCTGTGCCCATCCTGGACATCTGCTCGGCCCAGGCACTCCCCATCCCCAGGTCCTGGTTTTCTGTTGTTTTTCCCATGTTCTCTGTACTAAGGTCCTAAGGACCCAAACCAATGTCCGCTACCTTCATGCACCGGTTGTCTTCCATTACAAAGCCACCGAACCCAACCTTACTCAGAACTGATTACAGTTGGTGCCTCCTTGTCTCGGTGTTAAAACCCAGCCTTAAGTAAAAGCAGCAGAGCTGGGTGTTTTGCATATGTGAAGGCTTTGAGAGCCCATCCCATTAAGCTGATGTTCCTTGAAAGGCTTTGGTTTCTGGTTGAGCTGTGTCCTGATGCTCTCAGTAATCCCTGGATATGGTTCTGGGACCTTGGCAGCAGCTTGTGAGGCTATGGTGGGTGCTCAGATGCAGGAGCGGTTTACAGCACTATTTCCAATAGTGGCTTTGCATGAAGGTGTGAAGCACCCGTGTAAGTGGCGGCAGGATCTCACTGAGTGCAGGGTGGAAATCCTGGATGAACACAGCTTCTCCCAGCGCCACGCCGGAGGCTTCCCAGCAGCTGGAAAGACGAGATTCCTGTGGTCCCGCACTGCTTAGTCAGGAAGGTGCTAAGCAAACAAACTGGGGTTGCTGGGGAGGAGGCTGGCTCATGCTCTGCACCCGGCTTGACACCGCTCTGTGTGTTTTCCCATGGGAGCATCCCGCTCCGGAGGGGAAGTGGCTCAATGTGGGCTCTCAGCACATGGCTTATTGGCTCTCCCTGGCTCCAAGAGCTCCAGACACAGGCAGGAGGATGGGCTGGTGGGAGCTGCCCTTCTTGTGCATGGGTTTGTGAGGCTTGGAGCACTGGTGCAGGTAGGGCTGTGTGAGCCGCAAAGCCAGCGGGGTCCTGAGTCCCCCTCATCTGTGCCTGTGTCTAAATCCAAGTCTGGTGGCTTCCTGTCCCTGGGGACCCATCTGACTGTGCAGGAGCTGTGCTCTGGGGGCATCACTTTGCCATGGATTTTATACCCTGGTGATGAGGTGTCCAAGGCCAGGCTGGATGGGGCTTGGAGCAAGCTGCTCTAGTGGAAGGCATCCCTGCCCATGGCAGGGGGTTGGAACTGGATGAGCTTTAATGTCCCTTCCAGTCCAACCCATTCCCTGCTGTTGGTTTGCTGCTGAGGCTTCCCGCTGCCTTTCCAACAGGCTCCTGAGCAGCAGCAATAAAGTCTTTGTAATTATTCTGCAAACAGTGCTTACAGAAAGACTCCGTTCATCTTCGCGAGGATGCTGCAAGCGGTTGTTGCTCCCATGGGTTTTCCTTCCAGAGCATCCCTTGGGGATCCTTCTGTGCCTTGTCTGTCAGCAAACCCTTTGTGCTGATCCCATTTGGGGATCCTCTAGGGAGGTCTCCAGATTGAAGTGGCTGATTCTGTCTCTGTGTGAAGGGCTTCTCTCTGCTTCTGTGCAGAGTTCACCCTGTCTGTGGCTTTTGCTGCTGTTTGGGTGACCTCTGCAGAGTGGTCACCTATATTAACCACTGCAGGAGCCAAGGGGATGCTAATAGTGACGCTGCTTGCCCAGAGAAGCTGTGGCTGCCCCATCCCTGGCAGTGATCAAGGCCAGGTTCCCAAAGCACGTTCCCATGCCAGAGCCCCTTGGTATCTCATTGTTAACATCAGGTTTCCTTTCCTCTGTGGCTCCCCTGGGTATCAACCCCTTGGCCTGTGATAGAGGATGTAAACCCCGTTTTGATGATCCTGACTCATGCCAGCCGGTGCTCCTGACTCCGATGGGAGCAGTGTTACTCACATGAGCCCGGCTGCATGCTCAGGGCTCTAATTATGGGCTTTGCCCATGGTGTAGCGTGGGAACCGGAGCCATTAGCCCCTAAACCCTCCGGATCATTCCCAATACCTTAATGTGTAATTAGTGAAGCCTGATGCCTTTTTCCTCTCTGTAATGACAGCGGTGCTGGTGCTTGCTCGTGCTCACTCTGCGTGCTGGTACTTCATTATATAATGATACAGTAAGTGCTGTAATACCCATTCCCAACTGGCAGTGGGCTTTTCTGCCTATGCCTCACCCGGAATGGATGAGGCAATGGGGAAGACAGGCCAGTGCTACTAAATACTCGGCCAGCATCCTTTATAATGAACTGGGAAGCTGCTGGTGCAGAGAGGGATTCAGGCCAGGTGAGGACCTGAACCTGGTGGATGGGTTGGGGACCAATCACTGTGGGATGAGAGCACTGTTGCCTGTTTCCATGCTCCTTTAGGGACGAGCTGCCCCTTCCCCAGGCTGTGTTTTCATTTCCAGTCCATTCTTCCCCCTCCTTCCAGGGAAACCATCTCCACGGCAACCTCAGAACTCCAGGCTCTGCCTCAGAGCTGCACTCCCATCCCCAGGACCTGGCTGGTAAGTGCCTTGGCAGGACCTTGGCTGCTGCTCTGGGCTCCTGGGGCCCTCAGGATGCTGCAGGGGAGGTGAGGGCTGGCGCTGAGGGAGGGGGGTGTCTGCACCCCGTGCCCCAGCTCCCCTCATCCTCAAGGCTTGGGTTGTGCTTTGTCATCGTTGTCCTGGTGCAGGAGAGGCTCTGCCCTGGCTCTGGAGGGGTGGCTGGGTTCAACTGAACCCCTGTGCTGGCCCCATGCAGATGCTGTGCTGGGGGTCAGGGATGGCAGTGGGTGCCTGGTTGTGCATCCATTGGAAATGGGCTTGGTTAGACCATGACCAACCCTGGTGCCAAGTTTGCATCTTTCCCATCTCCTCTGAGTCCTGGGAAGAGCAGCAGGGAACAGGGGCTCTGTTCCCTCTTGGTGTTGCTTAGGCTTGGAGTGCAGCACCGCTGTGGTGGCTGTAACTGGCCTGCTGCTGTCCTGTGTGTGCATCCCTGGTGCCATCCTTGCAGGTGGGCAGAAATGGCTCTTCCGAGATGTAGGGGTCTTGCTGCAAACCTGCTGGTGGTCCCCTGCTTCCTGCATGGAGCAGCAGCAGGAAACATGGTTTATTTGTGACATTATTGGGGCTAATGATGTGGAACTGGGGTGGGATGGGAAGGATGTGTAAGGATGGGTGTGCTCCCTCTGGAGCTGGCTTCTGATGGGGCTGAGCTGGGTCACGGTCATGGGGATGCTGGGGGGGCAGCACTGGATCACAGCCCTGACCCTCCCTGTCCCTTGGTCCCCATAGGGCAGGATGAGGCCGCTGGGTGCTCTGTTTCTGGCTGCTCTCCTGACTGGCGCTGCAGCCCCTTGGCCAGATGAACCTTCCAGGACCTGCTTCTTCCAGATGCTCAGCGGCGGGGACAGCTTCTTCTGCAGGTGAGGGGCTCCCCATTGCCGCCAGCCATGCACTGCCCCATGTGTCCTGTCGCCTCCTGGGACAGTTAATTCCCCATCCCCTTTGCCAGGGCTATAAATACCCGTGGCGTTCTTCCTTTGGTTTTCCATGGGGAGTTCCAGAGGGAGGAGGCTACTCCTTGGGGAAGGGAAGTTGTGGGGCAGTTCATCCCGCAGACCTCAGGTTGTGCCACAGGGGTGCTAATGTGTCAGTGGCCTTGAGGCTCGCTGCACACGCACTGTGGTACCCAACAGCTTGTCCTGGTGGCCCCTTTCTCTGCTAGGTGGTGTGGAGGGGAAAGTGCTTCAGGTTGGAGCTGGAGATACCTGCCCTGCTGCTGCACTGTCCATCCCCAGAACAGAGCAGGCTCATCCCTGCTCCACCATCACAAGGGGGCTCAATTCAAGCTGCTTGTCTACAGCCAAGGGGTGAGGGTGGCTTTGTTCTCCTCCTCCCCATCATCAGGCCTTAAATTCACCCATACAGGCCATGGCTCTTTTAAAGCCTATGGAGAATGTGGCCCATCTCAGGTGTGCACAGGAGGGTGCTTATCCTGGTGCACAAGGTGCCACACTTGGCGGCAGCAAGCTGGATCCTGCATCTCCTGCCCACCATTGGAACCAGCGCTCAAGCCTGGCTGGGAAGTGGCTCTAATTCCCATCCACTGCATGGTGTCATCTCCTCCTTTATCCTCTTCTCCTTTGTCTCCCCAGAGGGGATTTGGAAGTCATTTACCCAGAGCTGGGTGACGTGGGCTGCTCGTACATCCCCAAGTGCCACCAGTACCGGGAGCGGATCAGCAGGGAATGGGGCAGCCCCCGTGTTCGGTACCCGCAGGCTGACAAGGTGAGGACCGCGTGGCTCCTGGGCACTGCTCCGTGCTTTGCTGTGTTAACTCAAGGTGTAGCTGGATCACAGGGGAGGAATGCATTGGGAAAGTGCTGCTTACGCATGTGTGCGCTTGGACTTTGAGCCTGGGCAGGCAGGGAAACCCAGTGCCTTTGCTTCGGGTGCTGGGGATGGCCTGGGAGGTGTTTGCGCAGTGTTGTGTGTTGCTTGGTACCCTTGTCCCGTGGGCCAAGTGCCATTGGCTACAGGAGCTGGTTAGTGGGTGACTTTCTAAGCCGCTTTCCTGTGTCTGAAGGGGTTTGGTTTGAGGTTGAGCTGTGGCTAAACTGAAACTCCACACAGTCCTGCTGACAGGGGCCATGTAGGGACATGGGGAATGGCTTTAACCTGCCAGAGGGGAGACTGAGATGAGCTCTGAGGCAGAAGCTCTTCCCTGTGAGGGTGCTGAGGCGCTGGCACAGGGTGCCCAGAGAAGCTGTGGCTGCCCCATCCCTGCAGTGCTCAAGGCCAGGTTGGATAAAGGGGCTTGGAGCAAGCTGCTGCAGTGGAAGGTGTCCCTGCCCATGGCAGGGGTTGGAACTGGAAGAGCTTTAAGGTCCCTTCTGACACAAACCATTCCATTAGAACATTTTTGTCGTATTTGGTGCCTTTTCTGTAGCGTTTTCATCTTTTCCTGGACTTCCTAAAGCAAACCCAAGCTTGAGCCTGACCGCCCCCCCCCATCCAGCCCTCGAGGCTGCTGTTGCCACTCGTCGCCACTGGGTGGCAGCATTGAACTTCCCGAGCTCCAGCGCTGCGCGCCGCTCAGTCCCCTGCTGGGTGCTCCCGATGTCCCGGGGTTGTCCTGGGCGCAGGAGGAGGAGGACAAACGCGGTGCCGTGCCGGTCTGTGCTAGGTGTTGGGATCACAGCATCCCGCTGTGCCCATCAGAGGATGCGGTGGCATCAGCCTTGTCCCCAAACCCTACTGCGATCCTTGTCAGCAGCCCATTGCAGCTTCCCCATCCCTGACTCCAACCCTGGTAGCTTCAGCTGGTAAGGGAGAAACTCGGCTCTTGTGCATCTTGTTGGTACCTTGAAGTGTTAAGAATCAGTTTTTCTGGCTGCTTCGTTGCCGTCTGGGAAGTCTCTTCCCCCTCTCGATCACATGGGTGGAAGTAAAACTCTTCCCTTAAAGATGTCTGATTCCTCCAAAGGAGATAATCCCCCTGGCACTGGATGCTGTACATGGATTCATCCCTCACTCATGTGCGGCTTTCCAGGAGCTGGAGGTTTCACAGGGATGTAGGCAGTTGCTGCTTGCTGTTGTCCTGGAAAGCAGGGAGAGGGGCAGGGGCTGGGCTGTGGGGATGCTGGTGGATGCTGCTCTGTCCAGCAAGGGATGCTGTGGAGAGGATTTAGGGGCTAAGCAGACCCAGACCCTTGGATGTGTTGGGAGGGGGATAAAGGCTTTGTGTCTGTGAACCTGAAAACAAGACAAGGCAGGTGAGCTTTGGCTTTGGGGCTGTGTGCACCACATTTGGGATGGGCATTTGGGGTGGCCAGGGCCTTGGGAGCCCATCATTTTGGGCAAGAGCCTTGAATTGGTTGCAGAGAACTGGTTCTGAATTCCTCAGGTTTTTCTCTATGGGAATGGGTGGGTTTTCTCCTGAACCTGTCAGGATGCTTTGGGATAATCTTCCCTGAAGTGAGTGGGAAGGAGAGTTGCCACATCCTGTGCCAGGGCCGAGGCATGCACAGGCGATGGGGTTGCTTTTTCTGGTTTATGATGGGATTTCTGAGGTCAGGAAACAGGATTTGTCTTTCCATAATTCCCAAGTGAGAACGGGAAACCTTTGCTAAAGTTATCTCCATCCTAAGTGATGCTTCCTGGCACAGAGGGGTGCTATCGCCCTGCCAGAGCTCATGATCCCAGGGATGGAGGGGTGAGAAATGGGCTGGGCAAGAGGCTGGTGATGCCTTTTCCATCGGAATCGGTGGCAGAGGAGCTGGGGTTTGAGGATGAAAACTCGTGTGGGAAGTGTCTGCTTCCCGTGGAACACTGCGTCTCCTTTGGAAAAACAACCACCAAAAACAGCCAAATGTGGAGTGTTTGTGTGTTAGCGCCGGAAATCCTCCTCTGAGTGGGGGGAATGGGACATTCCCCATCCTCATTCCGTGCTCCTGGGGACCACGCTTCACCCTGCTCGTACCCGAGGTCACTGCTCGCAGCCTTGATGCTCCCTGGGGAAGGCAGTGTCAATGGGCTTGTGGGTGAAGGATGTCAAAGTGGGGCGGGAGCTTGTGAAGCTGAGCTTTGGGAGGCACCTTCTGCTGCTGGGGAAACTGATGCATCATCTTCTGTGTGTTTGTGGGGTTTTCCTATGTTAATAGCTAACACCTGGGTGTTTATCCGGTTCAGACACTTGGCCTTTGCAGCCAGCTTGATCAAACATCACTTCGCCTTCCCCAAAGACCCCTCTTTGACTTATTTGGTGCGATGGAAGCTGCGGTTCCATCTGGCTGCTGTCTCTGAGCAGCATGCTCAGGCGGAGGGATAAGCAGGTTCAGGTACCCTGAATATCCTTTAGCTGCTGGGCACAGAGGCACAAAGCTTCCCTGGCCAAGGGGAAGTGTCTTTGCCTCAGCCTGGAGCTGGAGCAGAGCAGCCCCTTGGTCTGCCCTGGTGTTGCAGAGCTCTGGGGATGTGAGATGCGGCTTTGTGATGCTGAGGATGCTCGGTCCTTGCTAAAGACCCCTCTGAGCATCGGGTAACACTGAGGGTGCCCCATGCAACTTCTGGGTAGCATTGCAATGATGTGACATGGGGCAAAGCACCAAAGAGCCATTAAAGTATGTTGGGATCTTCCTGAACATCCCAAGCCCTTTCCCAGGCCAAGGAGGAAGTGGGAATAGCAGCAAACATCAGTGGGGGAAACGCATCCTCCTCGTCCTGCCTCGATATTGCTTTGCTCAACCAAAAATAAATTGGAAAAGAAAATTGGACATTGCATCAATTTGGGGCAAGTTTATAAATCCTGCAGCTAAGCAATCCCAATGGAAAATGATAGATCACAGCGCGCCCGCGGCCCCTGCCATGATGTATAGTCACATTACCCGGCACGGCGCGTTACATGATTCTGTTTTATTACCACTGTTGGTGGCAGACAGCAAAACGGATTACACCGGGGATCAAATCGATGGGAACTTTATTTACTGGCCTTTTAAAAACATATTTCTGCCCTTTATAAAAACATACGGGAGATGCTATCGAGAGGAGTTGTCTGCTTGTTAAAAAGCAATTTACCTGCCGCTATGCGCTCAAGCTGCCGTTTAGGGCACTACCTTTTACCTGCTCCTCTAGACCTGCTTTTATCACAGGGTTTGACAACTTCCTTAGAGGCCTCTTTGGGCTGTGAGGAAGGGACAGGGCTTGTTCTCTGGACCAGGGGGAGGCGTCTTGGGAGTCAAGTGCTTTTTGCAAGGCTACAGCCCCAAACTGAGCTTTCTGGAACGTAAATGGTGTTTGTGAGACCCCTCTCCTGTGCAAACCAGGCTGAGATTGGAGCATCCATGAACTCGAGCTGCTTCCTGGAGCATCCATGAACTCGAGCTGCTTCCTGGAGCATCCATGAGCTCGAGCTGCTTCCTGGAGCATCCATGAGCTCGAGCTGCTTCCTGGAGCATCCATGAGCTCGAGCTGCTTCCTGGAGCATCCATGAGCTCGAGCTGCTTCCTGGAGCATCCATGAGCTCGAGCTGCTTCCTGGAGCATCCATGAGCTCGAGCTGCTTCCTGGAGCATCCATGAGCTCGAGCTGCTTCCTGGAGCATCCATGAGCTCGAGCTGCTTCCTGGAGCATCCATGAGCTCGAGCTGCTTCCTGGAGCATCCATGAGCTCGAGCTGCTTCCTGCAGCTGTATGGATCATCTTGTCTCTGCTCTGTCAAGATCTGTACATGTTTTCATAGTGTCCTAAACCATTCCCATAGAGGAATGAGCCGTAAAACCCCCCCAGCCATGCAAGCCATGGGATGATGCCCTCATGGGTTGCATCAGGCTTAGTACAGAAGCAGCTTGATGTCCTCTTTGTACCTAAACCTGTAGCCAGCACCCTGGGGTGCTGCTCTGGGCCTGGAGGGCCACGGCAATGTCCTGCCATGGCACTGGAGATCCCAGCCCTGCCTCTCCCAAGAGTCCACAGCAAATTCCATTTGCTGGTTATGTCCCAGGGTTTCTCCTTTGTGAGCACTTGGTGACTGGGCTGGGGACAGCCCTAATTTATAAAGGTTTGTGCTCTAGGGTCTGGGGCCCATTAGTCAGGGAATGACTTGGATGAGGGAACCCATTAGCTTCACACAAAGGGAGGGGAAGGTCTGCTTCATCTCCTAACTGGGATGTGCTTTGCAGCCGGCTGCAAGAGGGGCTTTGGAGCAGCGCTCAGGTTAAAGCCAGGTCTCTTTAGGGATGGCTTCAAGCAGAAGATTCCTGACAGTTTGTGTATCCTTGTTGGCTCTTGGAACCGTCTGGGTTAAGGAGCCACCAGCTTGCCTTTTCCCTCAGTCCTGTCTGGGCTACTTGAAAACAATGGTCCAGCATTCCTTCCCCATGCTGTCAGCAGATATTATGGGGATTAGCCCAAGCCCCTGGTGACAAACCCCTCCCTGTTGCCCTGCTGCAGCTGATGCTGGTTTGGGTTCCCATGGCCCAGCGGCTCCCTGGCGCCTGGGCTCAGCCTGGCTTTGGGCAGAGGGGTTGGTGTGAGGCCTCTGAGCTACCCAAAATGCCTCTTTGAGGGCCTAAGTGTGGGGTGGTGAAGCAAGACAGTGTATGTGCTGCAGGCTCAGCCCTGTCCTCTGCTGACCCGCTCCCAGGCAGGGGCTGGCAGGACGCAAGTGCCTCTGCTCTGGTGAGGGTTTGAGCTGGATTGGGATGGGATCCGCCTCGTGCACCTCTGAGCAAAGCACTGCTTTACTTTCCGTGCCTTTTGGGATGCGGGAGAGCATCCTCGGGGGTGGGAAGCACTGGAGCAGTGTGGGGTGTTATTCCAGGAGGGACTGATGGGACAGCTGGTGCCGCACGCCATGAGAGCCCCTTTCCATGAGCAACCCTGGCAGATCTGTCACTTCACATCTGCCTCATTACCTACGTGTTTGCTGGACATTTAACCATCCTGGACAAACAACGTCCCCCTGCAGGCAGAAGGATGGGCTTGGGAGCTGGCAAGAACCTCCAGGTCATCAAGCCTGCTCTCCTTATTGCTTATGTATTGGCATCCACCCGGGTGTGGGACAGACACTTGTGCCTATTTCAGCAGGAAAATGTTTGAAGCAGCTGATGGTTTTACTTTGATCCCTGTAAACACTATACAGTAATCAAAGTTTAAGCTGCTTTGGATGAAATAATTGCTTAACAATCATATAAGACAAAGTGATTCAACAAATGACAATTAGGACTTGTGATATACAGAACAGATGCATTCAGTGTACCATATTATAATGTGCTAATACAAGATTGACAGCACAATAATAGGAGAGAACAGCCACTCAGCCTATAATTCCAAACCAAATGTGAGGCTGTCCACAGAGCTCAAATCCTAACAGGCTGTAAAATTAGAGGTAAGAAGGCACAAGTTTCACAAAGGCTCATTAGCAGGTTGGCTGTGAATTTCCAAGGGGGGGGATATTTCCTGCTGGAGAATTACTTGTAGGCTGCAATGCGAGGAGGAGGAGGGGGGAACTTCACTCTCCACATGTTGGGAAGTGAAGTAACCTGCATCTGCCAGGTCTCCAACAGGCTGTAGCTGGTGCTGTTCCCTGTTAACAGCCGGCTTTTGGAGCAGAGGGCTGCTCCTGTGCTGTGGCAGCGTCCCCATCCTGGGGTGCCAGGGGATGGGATGCATCAGATAGCGTTACTGTACAGCACGGATACATGAACCAGACAGTGGTGTTAAGGACCAAATGAAATTAAGACTGATATGAACACAGAGGTCTAACGGGCGTTCCCCATGGGAATTGGGCACTTCCCATGCCCTAAATGATACTGATAGGTGACAGGGCCACCCTTTAGCCCTGTCCGTGGCAATTAAGGCAGCTGGCTTGTGCTTGCTCTTCTCTTTGGGTAAATCAAGAGCTGGGGACATGTGCAGGAGTGGAGGCTGTCAATCTGCTGCCCTGCGTGAGCAGGGAGCACGCTGGCACATGGAGCAGCAGGAGCCGGGGTTCATCCTCCCTGACCCATGCCATGGGCTGGGTGTAGGAGGGGATGTGCTGCTCGCTCCTTGTAGGGCTGCTTTGGAGCCAAAAAAGATCAAAGGAGCTAATATTTTCAGCTTTGGTGACAAAACAGACTTCAGCTCGTCTTGTGCTTTACACACACCGTGCACTTTATTCCACTAACATGTAATTTTATCATATTTTATTATTAAATAAACATGCCAGAAAAATACACTTCTTGTGCGTGGGGGAGGATGAAAAGGTTTGGTAATTAAAACTTCTATCCATCATCGTTGAACTCCACGAGATAATTGTGTTGCTTCTGCAGATGTATACTTGGTACTGAATCACCCACTTCCGTGTTCAAACCGGAGCCGCCGCTCGTGCCTGTGTGGAGTTGGGATGTGCCACGGGTTCTATGGGATTCCAGCGGGAATGGCTTGGGAGTGTGTGATTGTGTACTGGCCAAGAAGAGGAATTTGGCTTCTTGTGTTGGTAATGCTGGTTTATTGGATGGGCAAGTCCCTGCTATCACAGGGCACCTTTAGAGCCGCTTTGGTTTGAGCCTGTTAATCAGTGGCAGTGATTTAGGCAGGTCTATCATAAAGAAATAGGGACTTTTAGGATTTCTTTCAATTGCAAAGCAAACTGCACTGTAGAAGTAGAGGAATCTACTGGAAAAGTACCTAAATCTGGTTTTCCCTACCCTAATTTTGGGATTTCTCTGGGATGCTCCATGTGCCAGTGTGGGTGTTGGGCACTTCAGAGCTTTAGCTGGGGTGACACTAGAGAAAAGGCTCTAAAACTCATCTCTTCCCTCATTTAAACTCCCATTTCATTGTTGAGGAGACCCTTAGGAGCTGCTGCCCCCACAAACCCACATGCCAAAGCCCATTTGGGCTTTCAAAGTCAGGTTCCACACTGTGGTCGATGGCAGATCAATGAGCCCCGCGGTGCGGTGTCACA
The DNA here is from genome assembly GCA_039720435.1 of Amazona ochrocephala. Lineage (NCBI taxonomy): Eukaryota > Metazoa > Chordata > Aves > Psittaciformes > Psittacidae > Amazona > Amazona ochrocephala. The sequence goes on along the minus strand of CM077898.1, from coordinate 601,479 downwards.
CTTACTGCATCTCCTGCCATCCCCAGGACCTGCCTTGGCTCTTTCAAAAGGCATTAGCTGTGGTTTGGGTGGGCAGGAGGGTTTATAGCAGGAGGCAGCTCCCCTGGGTGCTCCTGGCACTTGTGCATTGAAAATGGATTTGTGGAATCTGGAAACAGGTTTGAATTTGGGGTGAGCTTGGCACAGCTTCTCTGTATCCTCCCTGGATTCTCTATGTGCTTCTGGTGCTGGCTCTGTAGTGGGCTGGTACCCAGAAAGGAAAGCATTCCTCTTGCCTCCCTGTTGTTGCTGCAGTCACGAACCCAGCTGGACCAGGACACTGTAATTCCATCATATTCCTGATCCATAGCTGCAGCCTCAGACCTTGTTGGAACTGGGAAAGGCTCCAGGACAAGACCTGGCAGTAGGGTGGGTGCGTTAGGGGGTCTCTGCTCCATCACCCTTTGCTCTCTGCAGAGGGGCCTGGGTGTCACCAGGGCTCTTGTGGTTCTAACTAGGATGTGACGAGTTGCTGAGGATGTGGATTTAAAACCTAGGAAGTGATGGGTGCTGCTGACTTTGATGTAGGAGGGCAAGGAGAGCCAGGAGGGAAGCGTTATATGGGAGTTTACCCATTAAGCACCCCCTGACCCTGCTGGAGCCCTCCCAGGGGAATATCCAAGTATCTCCTGTCCCTTCTCTGGGAGGGCTTGAGCCAGTTCTGAGCTCAGTTTCGGCAGCAGATGTTATTGATGCCCTCCCCATCAAGGCACAGCCCTAGCTGGGTCCCTTTCCTGCACTGGAAGCCGCCCTGTCCTGCTCTTCCACTCCACCTGTGCTTCCCAAGCATCACCTCTTGCTCAGGGCGGCATCCCAGGGCGCTCAGCGTCACCGCCGGGCTCAGAGCATCCATAGAAGTCATTCCCGGGAGCCTTTCCTCCCCTGCAGCATCTTCCCCGGTGCCTCCCCGCCAGCACAGGAGCCTTTTCCATGGATGAGTAATTCTTCCTAATTTGGGGGCTCCTTCCTGCGCTGTAACAACCCCGAGCTCTCCTGCCTCTTCCCAGCTGCCAATCTGCGGCAGAAATGTCCCCCCTTTTCCCGGCGGAGGGGAGGAGATGAGGAATCTCTGTTATACAAGCCGGGGTTGGGGCGACTATTTTGGATCCCTCCTTCCTGCCTCCAAATTGCAGCTTCGAATGTGACAAGTTACAAAACACTTGAGTCATTTCTCTCTTGCTGCCTTTTTTCTCATCATCCCTCCCCCCCCATCACCACCATCACAAGGGTTTGGGTTGTTTTATAGGGAAAAAGGATAATCTCTCTGTCCCCCCCCTCCCCAAGCCCGGGTGGCTGCGTGCAGCCCACACGCAGGGTAACTCTGCTCGCTGTTTATGTAAGCTGCTCATGTTCTGCTGAGCTGCAGCGAGAGCTGTTGTCAATTCAGAGGAAAACCCACGTCTGCCCACGTAGGATCTCCCGAGCAGGGTTGTGTAACGGGGAATCAGGCAGCCCCTCGGTGCTGGGGGGGTTGGAAGAGCCTTTTTGGGGGATATCTTGGATATCCGGAGGTAAAAGAGTGGGAAAAGTCCGTGGTGCTGGGAAAATCCATCTGCTGTGATGGGCTGCAGGGAGAGGAGGCAGCGCGGTGCATGCCGCTGCCTCTGCAGGGGATGGGGATGCTCCGGAGGTCGGCACACGCACCCAAGCACCCACAGCATGTTTTAAACTGAGCATCAGGCAACCTCCGGCATCTTCCTTCCATGGGGTCTGGGGGAAAAGGGACTTTGCTGGTAGAGAAGACTTAGTGCTGGACTCAAGGAGGAGATGTGCAGTGCCTCCATCCCTCATGGAGCGGGTGGCCTGGCCCTGCAGCTCTGGGGGGCGAGCAAAGCCTCTCTCTGCCACTGTCACCAGTGGGTTTGTACCATCAGCCTTAATATCTGAGGCAGGGGCTTACATCCATCGCTCCAAAAAGGCTCCGCGTCCGCTGCATTATCATCTCAATGCTGCTTTCTATAAATATGGAAGAGGAAGAATTGAAGCCGGTGCCTTGTGTTGCTCCCAGCCCCTGAGAACCACTCTTTCCCTTATCAGATTGGCGTTCTTTACATCTTTACCCGTATTTATTCATGCAGAACAGAGTCACCCTGCCACGGGGCTGCCGGGTGCACTGCTATACATAAGAATGCGCCTTCATTTCCATCCCCACTACTTCCCCACAATGGAACAAGTGGGTTATTTTTGTTCCTCCTGTATCTGTGTTTGATTCCAAGGTGGAGGAAGGAGAGGAGTTAAAAAAACACCCCCTAAATTCACCTTTTCTACTCGTATTAAAATCCCCCCTCCTGAATCTTTCTAAGCCATAGAAACAAGGCACAGCATTGAGCTGCTCCGGAGGGGAGAGACGGGCCCAGGGATGAGGGGGAGGAATGTGTTTTGGGGCAAGGAGTAAGTTTATAACTATTTTTCTCTTAACCGGAGCAGTTAGCTGCGCTGCAAGCCATTCATCTTCTGCTTTAATAACTCATTCTCCTCGCGTGGAGATGGGGTATTATAGTCCTGGATATTGCTTTTCTTGGCATCGAGCATCAAAGAAGAATCCACGTTTTCTCATCAAATACATTTTCATTGTAATTGAAATAATTTTCTGCTTTCTCCCTGCATTTGGGGTACTGGAGCTCTCCTCCCCCCCAGTCCCTCTTTCTGGCCTGACATGTGTTGATTTCTCATCCCAAGTGATGGTTTCAGTGCTGGCAATCCCAACTCCTTGCTTTTCCCCTTTTTCCCCATTGTGTGATGGTTGAAGCGCTGCTGTTTCCCCTGGGCTGCCTGTCATCAAATAATCAATCAGATATTCTATGCTATAGAGGATCAGTTTGCATCCAGGGGGGCTCCCTTGCTGTGGGGACTGATGCGTATTGGGGGTACCACAAGGTACCAGCCAGCTCAAGGGCTTTTTGTGACCATTTCATCCTCGGTTGACACTATGAGCAGCAGCTCATCCCCTGGGAGCAAACATTTCCCTGTGCAGAAGCTCTTGCCCAAGGTCCCTTCTCCCCCTGGGGTGGGATGAGCTTGCAGGGAGGTCCGGGGCTGGCAGGTCCCAGTGCAATGGATGCGCGTGTGGCCATGGAGGGTTTCCTGGGGGCAGAGGGAGCTCTCGGCTCGCGGCTCCGCTGCTTCCCGTGCTCCTCGCCGGGGTTAAGATCCTTACACAGAACTTCTCCCTTCCACCTTGCCCTGCCTGTCTCTTAAGTGATCATTTGATCTCAGCATCTCCACGAGGAGGTTCGGAGCCTGATCAGGCACTCATGGGAGGGGAGGATTAAGCAGGGGATCAAAGCGGCTGCGTCGTGCGCTGCAGCTCGGGGCTCAAAGCATGGGGGGCCACCGTGATGATGTGTAGCGGGGTGGCATCAGGGGACACAGGGCATGCTCAGGGATAGCAGGTCTTCATGCAGGAAAGCAGCTCGCTTCCACCCTCCTATCCTTGCACCGCTGCAAGCAGCCGTCACCCTTGCACCAGGCCTGGTGGGGGTGCAGTGATGGGCTTGTAGCTGTCTCCGGAGGTTTTCCCACGTTTAAGGATGCTCAGGCTGCCGTGCTTCCTGCACGGAGCCCATGTAGGTGTGACAGGAATTCCCTCATTAAACAAATATTGGCAGAGTGGGAGGCAGTGGCGCTGCTGAGCCCCCCTGAGGTGCTGCAGCCCCAAAATGCTGCCCCCCCAGCCCAAGCACACAGCAGCATGAATCAGGGGCTGGGGGAGCAGCATTGCACCCACCAGGTCTGCAAAACCAGGGCTTGTCTCTACTAATCCTCACGCAATTCCTGCCACAGGGCACAGACCCGGCTGTAATCTGGGGGTGATGAGGCAGGGTGGGAGCGAGGGGCACACGCCATGGGTCCGGATTTGGTTGTTCCTTAGGGCTTTGCAGTTCTGCAGCTGCTGGGTTTCATCCCATCCCTCCAGGAGCCGCTGCTCCCGGGAGATCTCCCTCTTCAAGGGTGTGCGCAGTCGATGGATTTGCCAGATTTCTTCCAGCTGGAGCGAAAAGCCTGGGAATTTGGGTGGGAATGCGGCCGCAAGGAGAAGCAGGGCTCTTGGCATCCGGGAAGCAGATTGGTTCGGCTGGTGTCGCTGCCTGCTCCCGGCCACCTCTGGGCTTGCTGGAGTGATGCTCCAGCCTCTCCTGGACCATCCCTGAGAGGAGCCAGCCTGGGCTCAGCTGCCAGCAGAGGGGAGACCAGAGCTCTGCCAACCTGGCGCATTTCTCCATATGAAAGGGAAGGGAGGCTTGGAAAATAGTGCTTTGGGAACCTTCTCTTGCTGGAATGTCACTGCAGGTGCCGCTTGCTGCCTGGGTGATGAGCCCAGGGAGATGCTCCTAGAGAGCCTCGTGTGCAAAGTCACTCCATGCCCTGCAGTGACCGTGGCCTTCACACACTTGGTTTTCCCAGCAAAGAGCCAGTAATTGGGAGAGGAATACCTGAAGGTGGATAAGGGAGAGGGATTCCTATGGGACCGCTGCCCACACCACGCAACCCTCCAACGGATGCCATTATTCCAGGAAATATCTTTATCAAACCTCAGCCTTGAGTCCTTTCATTATCTGGGTAATTTTCATTATCAGGGTATAAATTGCACAGGCACTTAAGGGCTGTTCTCAGCAAAGGCCTGAGGCCACAAGGAAAGGTTTGTGGCCTAAGTGGTGGGCAAATGGCTTTTACCTCCCTCGTGCCCATCTCCTTTGCGCACACAGTGGTATGTAAAAACGTGTAATTAAGATACCACCACAAACACACACAAAACCCCTGTGGCAGCCTCCAAACAGTGAATTAAATGAGGATGAAAGGCAAATGCCAGCTCTGGCAAAACCCTAGGAAAGGAGCCATCAGCTCTCCACATCGTCCTGGGATTTCAAACCACGCCAATGAAATTTGGCCGCTTCATTTCATTCCCTGTCAATCAGCGTCGCTGCTACTGATGCTTCCTCCTCTTTTTATATCCCCCATCTCTTTTGGCGATGCCCAGAGCTCAGTTGTATCCCAGCCAGGCAGCCCTCATCACCAAGCGATTAAATCATCGTACAGGGAAGGGAAAAAACCCAGGAGAGACGTCGCTTCTCAGACATAATAGTAAAAAGGGGGTGGCGGGGGGACGCCGGCTCCGGCTCTATTTCTGCTCTGATATGTCCTGGCGCTGCTGGCGCATTCCATGCTGCGCGATGCAGAGCCGGCGTTCACCCGCTGTGCATGGCACAGGGATGTGCACAGGGGCTCCTGCGCTGTGCTGGGCTTCTACAGCATCCCAAAGCTTCCAGCCCCACGGACTGGTTCTGTTTCGGTGCTGGGCCCTGCCTTGCTGCAGCCTTGCCAGGCTCCTGTGTGGAGCTATTGGGATTTGTGAATGTGGAACATTGTGTCTGCTACCTGAGCATCCTGGCTTCCAATCATCCTAACCTCTGAGCATCCTGGCCTCCAAGCATCCCTGCTTCTGAGCATCCCTGCCCCGTGCCTTGCATGAGTGCAGCTCTCTAAAATCTAGTGCTTTAATAACAGAGCCCTCGGGCTATAAAGGGACCATGGAGAAGGGGGGGGGGAAATAATTGTGCCATTGAGGGTTATCGGTTCAGAGTGTTTTCTGCCCTGGATTTGGCCATTCCCAGAAGGAAACTGAGCCATGTGGGTAGGGCTGCCTTAATGAAAGTGTGCCTAATGGCCTGTGCCTGGGGACCATTCACCAGTGTCTGTCCCTGGACCCCCTTTTTCATACGGATGTTTGCAGCAACATCATGGCCCCAGGTCTGGACCAAGCCTTGGCACGTGCCATGCTGCTGCATCAGTCCTGGGCTGTTGGAGATCCCCAACAGGTTGTGTTTATTAACTGCAATGGTTTTGCATCTAAACGCAGCGTTCCAGGAAATCCTGCCCTGCTCATGACATCCCTGGGGCTGCTCCTGCTGCTTCCGGAGCAGCCCGGGTGGCAAAGTTGGGCTCAGATCCCAGCTTTTCCCATATGGAAAACAAAAAAGCTCAGGGTGAATGCAAACCCCTCCATCCCGGGGGACTGTTCCTGAGCGGATGCACAGCCGGGGTTAGGGGTGATGGGTCTGGGAGGGCTGCTTGTCTGGGAAGGAGCATTAAACCCCAGCTGTGAGGCTCTCGTGTGGCCGCCGAGCAGGACAGCCAAGGGCTGGGCCAGCCACTTGCTTTTTCATTTCAGAAATGTCACTGAGTCACCAATGACTCATAATTATAATGGGAGACATTTCCAACCCGGAGCATGACTCCGAGACGTCTTCCAGGGATATTAGAGCTGTTTGTAAAAGCCAGGCCTTGCCCCGGCGCTCTCCCCCACTCCATGGTTGTTTTGTGTCCCCCCTTCTCCTTTTCAAGGTGACAGCAGGGATGCGGCCGCCCCGCTCGGATGCTCCTCCGTGTCCAGGGGGAGCAGCGGGATGCATTAACGCTCCCCATCAGGTGGCAGGTGTCTATTAAAGTGACTCCCATCGCCGCTGCATCTGGCCTGCCCTTGACTTGGGGCTGTCCCAGCAGACAGCTCCGTGTCCACGCTGTAACCTCTGTGGCTCCAGGGGTATCAGCAGGAAGAGGGACCATGGTGCAGCACGGGGTGGGGGTTACTTCTGTGTCTGAGCATCATCTGCATTATCCCTCACTCTTCCACTGCTTCCTCCTCTCCCCAGCCAGGGAAATTGTGCTTCCCATTCCAGGTGTGATGGGACAGATCCAGTTGGGTCCCTGGGGCATCTTTGAGCACCAGATGATGGGTGCTGCGGTGGGGTGATGCTCCCCATCAGAGCTGCTTTGGCACTTGGCTCTTCCCACGGCTCACCTTAGCAGACAGCCCAGCGCTATGCCTCCAGCTCCAATTCATTAAGCAGGATGGGTATGCGCTCAATTAGGGAGGGGTTTGATCCAGTCGGACCAGTTCCGAGCTCCCAGGGTGACTGGTGTGGGTCGGTGCCAGCATCCTCCCCGGTGCGATGCAGGGAGCCGTGTGCTTCCCTCCTTGCTGGAAATACTTTCTCACCAAATAGCATTAAATATTCCTGAGCTGTGAACATCTTGGACTGATTTTATTTTCCATAAATAAACTTGTTGGGAGATATTTGGAGATGGGCCTAAGCTGCAGAGCTTGGACGGGCTCCCAAATCTTGCTGCTGTTTGGGCTCGAGGGGTTGGTTCAGGATTGTTTCGAGCTTTATTTCGGTTTTAAGGGTTTGGGATTAAATAGCTGCCCTCAAACAGGGCTCTCTCAGTGCTTCCCAAAGCTCCTGGTCCCCCCCAGAATGCTGCTGATGAGTGGAGAGGGGCTCCCAGGCACCCCCCCACTGATGTTTCATACAGGTTGTAGGGCTGTATCTGTATGTGCTGCTCTAGGAGCTAGGGTTTCTGAAGCCAAGAGGCATTTCGAGAGGTACCAAGACCTTGTTGCTCTGTTTGGGACCACCATGCTCAATGCTTTAGGCAGCTGTCTGCACCAGCAATGTGCATTTTTGGGGTGCAAACCCTTCCTTGCCCAACTACTTCTGGCTGGTGATGTCTCTTGCCCATCTCCTTGCTGGAAGTGGGGTTATTTTCCAGCTTGGGCAAAGGAAAAGGGGTTAAAACCAGAAAAATCAATCCTATTTATGGCTTTTTCAAAGGGGAAGTGAAGAGGAGAGCTGTAAGGATGTGTCTGCAAACCTGCTCCATGCACGGCGCATCCCAGGAAAGCCAGATCCGTGGGGCTTGGAAGTGCGGGTTGAATTCTCTTCCCTTCCCGGAGGGGCTGAGCGCTCTCTGCTTGTCTCGTATGTGCCTGATTCATGATGACAAGGACAGGGTTGCTCTTTTGGTGCGCGCCTCGTGGTCCCTCAGCATTCCCTTCTCATCAGCTCCCAGGTCTGTGCCAGCCACGGGAAGAGGAGTCTGATCTGACCCCGAACCCTGTCACATCCTCACGCATTTGGCCTGGTTGCCTTCGGGAACCAGCACGTTTGTAAGAGGCTCCAAGGAAGCTGCCACAGCTCCCATGGGGAAGGTGCAGCATCAAGGGCTGCTGGCGATTCCTTGTGCCATTCCTGGCTGCTCCCTGTGCAGGATTCGGCCTTTGCTGTGTGAGCTCCTGCAGGGCAATGGGTTTTCACCTGGGATGCAGCCTCTGCTCCCGAATTTGTTGGTGGTTTGAAGGCGGGCATGGACATGGAGTAAAGGGATATCGCTGATCTTCCATTGATGCCATGGGCTCAGCAACAGCCTTCCCGTGTGGGGCACATCCAAGTTTTTGGGATTGCTCTGGGATTTGGCACCATGGCTCAATTCTGGACCAATTCTGGACAATTTGCTCCCCCCCACTCCCCCCCCAAACATTTTATAATGAAATCCCATCGCAGAGTCCTCTTCCCAAGGAATGCTCCTCCCGGGGGGGTCAGAGGCCTCATCCATGAGCGGTTTTGTGTTCAGGGCAAGGACTCATTGCTGTTTTGCGCAAGGGCAGCCGCTGATCCAGAGGGATCTTGCTCTATCCTGGGAGCTCTTCTAGCCTATTCTAATGCAAATGCGCATTAGCTGATAATCTGAATGTTGAGTGGATTATTTCACCCCCAGATGAGCTGCTGTAAGGCAATTTTTTTCTGCTTTTAATATATAGAACCAAAAAACCCCCTCTGACACAAAGAAACCCACCTTGGAATTGCGTGTTAGCGCCAGGAATCTGTGCAGGAAGCGCAGTTCCTCATACACCCTCAAACGACTGAAGAAATACGACCTAGTGACATCCTCTAACAGCTTTATCACACATGCACCATAATTGCATCAGCAAACATTTGTGTTGCAATTAAAGCATGGAGCCAATAAACCATGAGAAATCAATTAAAAGAGGATCCCGGCTGTGGGAGCAGCATCCCATCCTCCTGCCTGTCCAGAGGTGCAACAAGACCCAACCATCCTGCTTCATCCTACCCCCAACCCAAACACCCACAGCAGGGCTTGATCCCTCCATGGTGGTGATGGGCAGGGTGTTGATTTTTCTCTCTCCTTCCCAAATTCCTGAATGCTGGAACATCGCTGCCTGGTGGCATCACATCATCACTGCCCAGGGCTGCAGACAGTAGTTTCTGGCAGGAGAGGGTGCTCTGGGTGCTGGTGGGATGGGAAACAGAGGCAGCACCCTTGCACCCGCATCGTGGTGGGATTCAGGCTTGGTTTTGGACAAGCAAGGGTTGGGTGGGATGCTTAAAGCTGCCGGGCTCTGCTCTTGCTGTACCACGAATGGCAGTGTGCAGGAATTGTGCTCTATTTAAGGGAGGGCTCAGCCTTTTGCATGTGAGCAAGCCAGGGAGGTCCTGCTGTGGGAATTCAGCCCCGTGAGCTGAGGCTTTGCTTAGTGCTGCTGCTGCATCTGCCCCTGCACCTTCCCCAAGACCCTCTTTCACCCCAGGACCAGTTATAAACCCAGATAACAGGGGTTTGGCCGCAAGATGCCAGCCCCACCGAGCCCTGCTCCATCCAGCACGCAAAGGGCACTTCACCCACAGAGATACTTTTCCCTCTGTGTCCTCCGTGCTTCGGAAAGGAGAGGATGAAGCCACCAAAACAAACCCTTCCCAGGCACGTGCGGCTGCTTCCCCCGGGAGAGACTGAAAGAGAGACTGAACCGCATGTGACAGATGTTAATCGCATCATTTAATGCACTCCTGGAAGGCACTTGGATACAGGAACCTGTACGGAGGAGAATAGACTATTGTCTCCCGGTGCCGCCGGCGCCTGTGGAGGGATCGATAACCCCACAATACCAACTCACCTGGGGTTTTATACAAAGGTGTAAATCACAGCTCTTAAGCTGGGGAGGTTTCTAAGAGATGCACAATGAATATGCCAATATCAAGACACATAAATTCAAAAGAAAGCAATAAAAATCAGGTTTGTTTTGTCCACAAAGTGCTGTTTGATGTGGGGAGGACACAGGAATGGGGAAAATAGGGATGGAGGGATCACGCCTGATTCCCACCTGAGCATCCCTGCCCCAAACCCCTTCTGCACAGCCTGGGAAGTAATGAAACCCCATCAATTGGTCGTTATAGGTTAGAGGAGGGCTGTTGGTGGCAGGGAATTGTGTTCCTGAGGCAGAAGCAGCATCCCATGGGCCAGCTCCCTGATTGAATTCCCCCTTGGTGACCCGGGGATGTAATTGCAGCAAAGGGGAGCTGGGGCCGATCGCACCTGCAGTGGAAATCAGCATCTCCATCCATCAGCCAACCTGGGAAGAAATTGAGGCAAGATGACTAAAGGTCCATAAAAGTAGCAAACTTATTGACTAATAGATTTCTTAGTCATGAAGTCCCCGTGCTCCATATGTACCAAAATCAAAGCAATTACTGATTTAAATGAAGCTGGAATCTGTGGTGCAGAAAATGCTTGTTTTAGAGTAAGATTGGCCAGAGGTGAATGACCTGTAAAGCCCCTGGTAATGAAAGCTCTTCACAGCTTGCAGTGTTTCACTGGATGGTAATTGCTGCAGTCTGTGATATGGATCTGGCTGTGTTAATGATGCACTGTTCCTTTTCATAGGACTCATTTAAGCTTCCCATTTTCCTGGGATTTCAAAGCAACAACGCAGTGTGGAAATTAACACATTAACGTGGACGTTTTCGCACTCGGGGTATTTAAAATGTTATTTAAAGCTTTGGACCGGTATCGATTAACAAAGTGATGGGGGCCTTGGGAGACGGTGGCTGGTGCGTGCTGCAGAGGGGTGGAGTGTGACACGGGTGCTCATCGCCCCTGGGTGGGCCGCGTCGATGTGATTTGTGTTGTATTTAACGTGACAAGATGGCTGGATTAGAACAAAACATACATTAGCCTTAAATAAAAGAGAGAAACTTTGGATGGGAGTACAAATCCTATTGACTTCCAAGTGAAAACCACATCCAAGGGAGACAGTTGGCTTCTCCTCCGAGTTTATTATTAAATATTTGACTAGGGAGGGAAGTTCTGAGCTGAGCATCTTTTCCCTCCTGTTCCTGGCAAAAGCGGTTTGTGTCGCAGGGAGGGTTAGTGCTTGGTCGTTCTGCCAAAGCAGTTTCTGGGTGTAGATCAACAGGTGGTGATGGTGCACCAGGGCTGGGAAAGGAAAGGCCCTGGCTGCACTTTTGGATGCTTGGAACTTGGGAGCAAGTGGATTCAAGCTGCTGGGGGGGAATTGTGTCGATGGATGCCGTGGGTGTGCTGGGGATGGGCAGAGCAGCTCCCGCCACTCGTGAAATGCTTTGATTTCATCCTAAAGAGGGAGGAGAGCTCTTTATCCCTCCCCATCTCTGCGCTTGAGGCGCTGTCCTGCTTCCCAAGGGACTCCAGGATTAATTTCCTTCGGTGACCCTGGGGGCCGCTGCAGCCTGACCCCGCTGTCGGAGGGGAAGCGAGGTCGGAGCGGAGGAGCAGAGGGGACCAGCAGCAGATGATAAGGAGCTCGGGGCACTTAAGAGTTTGAACAATGTGGAAATGGCATTTCCAGTTAACTCAATCACTGCGCCGGCTCCGGCTGAGTCCAAGCGCTGAGATTCAATTACCGTCCCCGCCAGCGCGGTCCCCAGGGAGCAGCGTGTCACCACCCCACACTGCTGCCCCCCACACACCTGCATGGCCCCGGGGGTGGCTGTGGGTCCCTGTGGCCGGCCGGTGAGCAGGGTCCGTGGCTGGCAGCGAGGAGGGGTGGAGGGATTCAGGAATGATAAATCAGGATGATGCGGAGCGCCGGGCGCTCGAAGGAATAGGAATTTATTCTGCTGTTGCTCCTGTAGGGTGTCAAGCCAGGGATTTCCAGGTTAGAGTGAAGGAAACAGAGGTAGTGGTGTGATTTGGTGGCCATGGAGGGTGTTGGACCTGCTCAGCATCATCCTGTGTCTCCCTGTCTGCATAGGGATGAGCATCATTCCTTAGAGGAGCACAGAGCAGGGCATGGGGCAGAGTCTGACGGTTTCCCACATCAGCTGTGTCCATGTCTGGATCCTGGTGAAGGAGGAGATGGGAGAGGGGATGGCGAGGAGCTCAGGAGGTGCCACTGATCCCCAGTGAGCCCCATTTCATCCTTGCAAAGCCCATGGGAACATCTGCTGTGACAACGGCACCTTGCTAAAGAGGGGAATTATCAGGTCCCTTGGAATTCCCACAGCCAGGGTCTCTCCTGGTCCTCAAAGCCCCCCACCTCTTTCCCTTTCTCTGTGGCTCATGTGGTGGTGGGGTTTTGGAATTATCCTGAGTCGTGGCAGGAAGGTGAGGTTGGAGCAGTGGGATAATCCACTTCTGCTGAAGCTGCCTGTGAAACCCTGCTTTATTTTTATAGAGGAAAATCGAATCCAGAAAACAAGACAACTCATCATTTCATTTCCCAGGATTTCAGTGTGCTCACGGGATTCTAATAGTATTAATTATTAGTTAATTTGTGCTTTGGCAATTCATTGGTGCTGAGCTCTGATTTAACACAGAGACAGCAATGCTCAGTCTGCTGTTGCATTACCATCAATCCTGCCGGCCTCCAGCCCTTCCTTTTGGGTACCCATCTATCTCCCCATCCCATCTGCCCTTCCTCCTGGGTACTCATCCTGTCCCATCCAAAGCAGCCCTACATCTCCTTGTTGTCCTCCTCCTTTATTCTGTTTTCTTTTGAATCTCTGGCTACAAGACCCTAAAGCTCAATCTGTTGCATGTGTCTCTGGGTGCTATGTGTCTGTATGGGTGGGAACAGCTGAGAAAAGGGCTGCCAGGTTCATCAGCTTGGACTTACAAAGCAGAGGAGCTGGTCCCTCCTGGGTGGCCCTGGGTATAGGAGCATCCCTGCATCCCATTCCAGTGCAAGCATCTCTCCATCCCTGTGTGAGCATCCCTCCATCCCTGTGTGAGCATCTCTTCATCCCTATGCAAGCATCCCTCCATCCCTGTGCAAACATCCCTTCATCCCTGTGTGAACATCCCTCCATCCCCATGCGAGCATCCCTCCAACTCTGTGCAAACATCCCTCTATCCCTGTGCGAGCATCCCTTCATCCCTATGCGAGCATCTCTCCATCCCTGTGCGAACATCCCTTCATCCCTCTGCAAGCATCCCTGCATCCCTCTGCGAGCATCCCTCCATCCCTGTGTGAGCATCCCTCCATCCCCCTCCACCCCTGCCAGCTGCAGCCCCACTTCCCCAGATAATGAGAGTGAGTTTAAAAAACTTAAAGCCTCTTCCTGCACACTGGTGACTGACACAAATGGAGTTCATATTTAATCATCTGTTAACTCGTTGTCTATTATAGCTCTTTAATAGCACCATAGATATTCTTAATGAAGCATGATTTAAGGTATTTACAGCTCTAGGACCGACAGACATCACTCACAGTGTGCAGGTAATGAGGCGTAAAACAGCTCTGGAAGCCGTAAAAATGGGAGAGAGAGAGTGAGGAGGGAGCAGCAGCGAGGAGTTGGGAGCGGAATTGTGCCGGGTTTGTTTTAAAATGTTTAGGCATTTAAAGTCATTTCAGCTTTCCCGAGGTGTCTGGGAGCGCAGGGTTCAGCAATTCCCAGTGCTGGTAACCCCTGCTGTGCCGGGAATGGGCTCAGCCTTTGTGCTTCCAGGCCGGGATAGCGGCCACTGCTGCTCCTTCCTTCGCATGGACGGGAGGAAGTGGTAAAAACCCCTTTGAGAGCCCCCAAGGGCCGTGTGGGCGCATCAGCTCTTCCAGAAGCGATGCCCCAAAGCAAAACCTGGCGGGTTTGGGGTGCATTATCCTCAGTGGTGCTGGTTGCTTTGCCCGCTCAGTGGGGGACCAATGACCCTTTCCTTTGCTCGTTTCCAAATGCCACTCTGTCCATCCCGTTGGGTGTTTACTTGGGAATTTTTTCCCTTTTTCCCCTCCCCCCAAAAAATAATAAAAAGAAAAAAATCCAACCCAAAGCCCGAGCCAAGATTTGAAAATAATTTGTGACGGAGGTGCCATTCTGCATCAAAATATTGTGTAGGAAATGTCAAATGTCACCAATCCATGTGTCCCCCCGTGTGACAGTAATTGGGTTGGAAGGCTGCGCTCTGCCACCACGGCCGCTCGCCGCCACCTCCTCCTCCTCACTTCCCTCGAGTCCATCCCTGTTCCCTGCCTGCGGAGCAGCGCTGCCGGCCCCGCATCCCCAACCCAGGGACAAGCGCTCATTAGCTTGTCCCCGAAACCGTGTGTCCGAATGGCAATAAATAGCTCCTGGAATGGAGGAGGGGGGGATGAAGCAACAGCTTGGAAGCGATTTGGGGCACTAATTCCCTTTTTGCTGGTTTCTCTTTAGTTTTCTGGGTTTATCTGGCTGGAAGATGGGCAGTGGTGGGGATGGAATGTGCCACCCCATTCCCCTGATGTGTGGTGCTCAGTTTTCAGGTGATGATAACGATGGTGATCATGATCGTGAGGATGAAATGGACCTCAATTTTGGGGAAACCCAGGGTGTGATCCGCAGCAGGGTCTCTGAGCAAGGAACCTGTTGCTGTGCTCCCTCCCCAGAAGTGATGCAGAACCTCTTGCAAGCCTCTGTTTACAGCATCATGGACCCCTGGGAAAGGTTTATCCCACTTTCCCACTGGATTGCATCAAGTGTGTAACACACTCATTGCAGTTGTCTTGCGAGGAGCTGGTTTATTCTGCTACGGGAGAAAACAAACTCCTGTCCTTTCATAGCGAACAAACCATTCCTCAGAGCATTCCAAGTCCTTCATCTGGGAACAGCCCCTTAACGTGCTCGCTTTAACAACCCGGGATTAATCCGTTCTCATTAGAACATTAGGCTGCATAAATATTTGGCCGGCTTCGCTGCGGCGAGCCCCGGGGGAGAGCCAACGCATGGGGAGAGCTGCAGAGTGCTGGAAAGTCAATGAAGTTCCCTTTGGCAGCACAGGGATGGGGATGGAGCTGGGTCGAGCCTTCAGAAAGCGCTGCTTGTCCCCATGGGCAAGTCCTGAGGAGCAGGGTTGATACTGCTGACCTGTTTGTTTGCGAGGGGAGAAAGAGGGTGCAAGTGGTGGAGCGCCGGTTTAAAATAGGAAGGTGAAACCCTGCTGTGCTCAGCAGCAGCCTCCCGAAGGCACAAGAATGGACTCGGTTGCAAACAGTTCTCTGCCTGTCTCACCCCCCCACGCTGTTAGCCACCGAGGAAGGAGCTAGAATCTCTCCTTGGCGAAGCGTCAGCAGCAGAATTGCTAAAGATGCGCCCGTTATAGAAACTTTTTAGTACTGGGGACACGCCAAGAAAAGAGCCCAGATTGACTCTGAGCTCTCAGCTGGTGCTCGCAGCGCTTCCACCTCGCAGAGGAGCAGTGCTGCTCTGAGTCCTGCACCAGAGGGGTGCAGGCTGCACCCGGAGCCATCGCCCTGGAGAGCCAGGAGGATGTTTCCCGGGATGCTGGGCACCCCGGAGCTCCTGCCCCACTCCAGTAGGTTGCTTCGGGTATGTTTAGATGCTCGGGATGTGTTGCCACATCCCCTCTCTGCACCAAAGGGCCTGGCCAACCTCGTTCTGTATCGTCTCGTGCCATCAGTCACCCTGATTGCAGTGAGATACTATGGCCTAGTGCAATGAAGAGCTTCAGGCCCAGGGGAGGCAGAGGGACTTCTGGCTCTGATACCATCTTCATCCGTCGATGCTGTGGTTTGCTTCTGCAGCGGCTCCTGGCTTATAGATTCATGGAATGGTTTGTGTTGGAGGGAAGCTTAAAGCTCCTCCAGCTCCAGCCCCTGCCACGGGCAGGGACACCTTCCACTGGAGCAGGGTGCTCCAAGCCCCTGTGTCCAACCTGGCCTTGAGCACTGCCAGGGATGGGGCAGCCACAGCTTCTTCTCTTGGCACATTCCTTAGCAGCTGTAAAGGATGTGGATGGCATTAGGTCAGCTGGAATTCTCACTCCCTTGGTGATGGGATGCTTCTGCTGTGAGCGGTGTAACAGCCCTTGCTCCGGGGAGGAGAAACAAGTAGCAGTTCTAAGGGACGGACAAGCTGGGGAGGATCCAGATGGACTTCCCGAAACCAACCAAACCCATTTCTGTCCTGTGCTGGGAAGCAGGCACCAGGCTGGGGCCTTGCTGGGGCTTTGCCAGTTTTCCTTAGTTTTGGGATTGAATTCCTAAGGCGTGTGGGACCAGCAAAGCCGGGCACCATCCCGCTTCCCTTCACCACCAGGAGAAAGTGCATTTCACAGTTTCTCCATGCCCTGCAGCAGGCATGCCAATGGGACGGGGCTTTGCTCCGGCTCCATCCACAGCCAACTGTGGGCATTCCCGGTAGGACACAGCCCCACGGCTGCCCCGGCACCGCCGAAAACGCTGGGGCTCTGCATGTGTGCTGCTTCCATGTGCTCTGGTTTCCAAGGAAACCACTTGCTCTACATGTGTGTCGCTTAACACCCTATTTGCTTTCATTTGGATAAGTCTTTAATTCCTGTGCAGCCCCGGCTCGGCGGGATCTATGGAGCTGTGTGTGTATCCTTAGCGCACAAATCCCTCTCCTGCCTGCCTGCCTCCAGCAAAGTCCCTGCCTGCTCGGAGCTAGCTTCCTAAACCTGTGCCTAATTGGAATAGCTGCTTCTTCCTGCAGGAATAATGGGATATATCGCGGCTGCTTCCCTCTAGAAACAATTAGCAGGGAAAACACGACGCGCTATCATCTGCCACCGGCTCTGCTGCTTTGGCTCCGTTTTGGGTGTTGAAGCAGGGCAGGATGCCTGAGCCCAGCGATGTGGGGTGCAAAGCTGGGGGGGAAGCAATGGATCCAGCTGCAGCACTGACCCCTTGGGGAAGGCAGCACCTCGCGGTGATGGTTAAAGGTTGATTGTTAGAGGCCTGATGAGAGGAATGGCTGGGAGAGCCGGGAATGGGGACCCTTGGAAGGGGGACCCTTGGAGAGGTGACCTATGTATGAGCCCAGTGGTGACCATCGGTGTGACACTGTTGGGATGCACCATGTGGAAAGGGTGACAAGTTGTCAGGGGTGCTTTGCTACCCCTAATTTTCAGCTGTCTTAACCCAAAATGGCTTTTTCTTCCCTCTCCCCCTGCAATGTAAGATGCTGCCCGCATTTTCTGTTCTAAACCCACTTTCCTCCTTCTCAAAGCTCCCGGGGCTGCTTCATGCTTGTAAAGCTGAGCAGCTCCCGTGTCACTCCGGGCTGGCTCCTGTTGGAGCCCTGACAGCAGCTAATGCTGTTAGCCTGTGTCGAGGAGTGATTTCAGCATTAAAATACCCCCAGCACTCGGGCTGCTCCATCGTTTGCAAGGGAAAACCAGCCCAAACCCACCCAACCTGCATCTGGGGACATGGGTCTGAGGGTCTGCCTGGATTTGGGGGTGGTTTTGGGCTGATGGGGGGGATTGGTGCAGCTCGGCTGCTTGCATGGGATGCGACAGCACCTAAGCACCGGGAGATTAACTCGGGTCGTGGAGGGCTTTGCTATCTTTAGGTGGAAGGGGAAGGATTGTGCCTCTTAGGGTGGCCTGCAGGTGATGAGAGAGGAAAATCCCTTGGTCCCAGCCTGGCTTGGGGCCACTGACCCCAGCTCCCGTCCCTGTGGGGGTCTGGCCTCGCCAGCACCTTTCTAGGCCACAATCTGTCCCGCATTGTGAGCCTGCTGTTAACTTCCCTTGCACTCTATTCTCGTGTTTGCTGTTATTTTTTAACACTTCTTTTTTTCCCCTCTTTTTTTTCCCTTTTTCCCCCCTTTTTCTTGCATAAAAGCACTACCCTCTCCCCAGAGCCTGCCTGGAGCGAAGGCATGGTCTGTACAACTGCAATTATTTCCAAGAACAGATGGAGTGAGGAGCAGAAAGTCTGTTAATAGTAATAGAAATGCTACATGTTAACCTGGACAGCACACGATGACAGTCCCATGACTACACGTTCTGTTCCCACCAGCTGGGCTCCCGAGCAGAGACGAGAGCTTCAGAAGCGCCGCGCTCGGCTCCGCACCCTCCCCAAAGTTAGAGCTCAAATTCCTTCACACTTCCAGCGCAGGGATTTTGGGTTGGTTTGGGCTGCTTCTCCCCCCTCCTCCTCCTTCCCATTAGGCGCCGGCGAGGAATAATGATGGGTTCTACCCGGGATGCTCACAGGGATGCAGCTGTGAGGAGCATGGGGAGGGAGGGGGCAGCTCTGCTCCAAGGTCCTCATGCAGTCGCATCATCACAACCCCTTTTCCATGAACACATCTGCATGCATCGCCTCCCCTGAAGTGCAAATCATGGAATGGTTTGGGATGGAAGAGACCGTAAAGCTCGCCCAGCTCCAGCCCCTGCCACGGGCAGGGACACCCTCTACTAGAGCAGGGTGCTCCAAGCCCCTGTGTCCAGCCTGGCTTTGAGCACTGCCAGGGATGAAGTGCTGATCCAGGCGGGAATTGGTGCACCAGGGCAGCAGCTCCCTGCTGGCTGTGCTCCCAGGCAGAGCGGTTGCGTGACTTTGGGATTTGCTCGATGGCTGCTAGAAACCATTTGCTAAATGGGTTGAAATCCTGGTTTTCTGGTTAAACCCATGCTTGGGGCGGAGGTGGGGGCTGCAGGAGGGGCTGTGCCATGCCTGGCGCTGCTGGGCTGCAAAAGGAAGGGGCTACAGGGAGTATGGAGGTATGGAAAACCCCCAGCGCTCCATTGCCCCATTTGCTCAACCAGGGTTTGGGAAACAAGGCAATGGGGTTGTCTCAGCCCCTTTCACCAGTCTCTCTGTGAAAATCCCTGCCTGGTGTCACAAGGGACCGGGGGATTTAGGCGCAGAGCTCCGGCTAATTTCGGTGGGAATTGCATGGCTAAATCCTCCAGCCCTTTATGAAACCTCAGCCTCGGGCCGGCTGGAGCAGTGCATGGCACCGCTGGCGAGCTGACAGGTGCACCTGGAGGTTTTATTAGGATATAGATCCCTTAATCTGGGTGCTTGTGGGATAAGCTGGTGCCTGGGGTCCTGCCAAATCCTTTGAGATCAGCAGGTTTTCTATCCGCAGCCTCCAGAGGTCACTTCAAACCCAGCTCCATCCTCAAGGGACCAAAATATCCACCTTGTCTCATAGCACTGGCGGCACCTTTGGGTGCTGGACACCCTCAGTGGGGACCTGGGGTGGGATTTGGGGTCTTAACCAGCATCATCTGTGAGTCCTGCGCTCGTTGCCCAGTTGCCATCACCCAGAGAGGTACCTGGGTGCATGGTGAGGCAGTGGCTTTGCCTTCTTGCAGCACCCCTGGAGCATCTTCTGGTTGGGCTGGGGTTTGTTAGGTAGAGCTTGACTCCTTGCAACCACCCCCATGGAGACTGGGGGGTCCAGGCTGTCCCCAGCCACCACCCCAGGGCTAGAGCTGCGTTCGAATCCTAAAAATACCCCATTCCCATCTCCAGGGATCACAACCCTCGGCAGAAGTCCCCTTTGCTGTGGTGTGTCACTGCCCTGCACATCTGTAGGATGCGGGGAGGAAGTTCTGTTTGGTGCCTTTTGTTTGGAGGTAGCAGAAACCTACCCTGGTCCTCCTCTGTTTGAAGAGATTTAGATCATCCTGGGTGGGTTTGTGAGCCTTGTGTTCCCTGGTGCACGTTCATCGCTCGCCTTCTGACCATAGCCTCACGGAGTGGTTTGTGTTGGAAGGGACCATGTGCGTGTTCCCAGCATCCCATGCTCACAGCTCTCTCCTCTCTTGCAGAACAAGAAGTACGTGCTGATGCTGGTGGACCCCGATGCTCCCAGCAGAGCCAACCCCAGGAGCCGCTTCTGGAGGCACTGGCTGGTCACCGACATCCCAGTGAGTGTCCCCCCCCGCCCAGGTCCGTGGGTTGGGGTCCCAGCAGCTCCCGGCATTCCCAAGCTCTGGGCTGCATTGTGTGTTCCTGCCCTCGGGGGGGTTGGTTTCCCATGGGATGTGTGCTCTGTCGGTATGGCAGCATCTTGGTGAAATCCCAAAGGATGAGCGTTTGCGGGAGAAATGTAAATGGTGCTCAGCGTGTAGGTAGGGGAGTGCTTCCTCAGGCTATATAGAGCAAAACTGGTCCAAAAATATTGCTGCTTGGGTTTTTTCCCTCCTTCTCCTTCTTCGTCTAAGGAAGTGCTGCAAAAACCCTGCTTTGAAAGCTCCCCACCACCAGTTTGCTCTGCAGAGACACCGGCGTTTCAGCCACCTCTTGCGCCGCTTTGTTTTTGGGGTTGAGAACAGCAGTTTTGGTGAACGTGGTGCCAAATTTCCCCTTTCATTTATTTTTTGGGGTGAGAAAAGCATTTCCAAGCCGGGAAAGCAAACAGGAGCGAAATGGGTTTGGGCTGAATTCCTGCTGCGTCCCGGTTCTAACATCCCAGTGTCTGTGGACCAAACGGACAGGATCTCACTGCTTTGCTTCCAGAAAGCTTTTGGAAGCTCAGTTTGTTCCTTGGCTGCTTGCTTTTCGTATTGAAGAGATGAGGTGCTTGAGCCCTGTATCAATCTAGCGAATAATCTCAGTACTAAAGTCTAATTAAGATATCAATTAATTTGCAGCATGCATTTAACAAGAAATATCTCATCATTCTCCTCTATTATCCTCTGAAATTACTGCTAAGGGCTTTTTGTACAGATACCTTCATTAGGCTTTGTATTGTTAATGGGAATATTAAGCAAATTAAAATTGGATATTAATACTTCCCATGCAGTTCATAATTGGCTGAAAACCACAAAGCTTTGGGAAGAATTGCTGAGATTTGTGTACAGGGTTTGGGGGGGGTTTATCCCTTAAACCCTTCACAGGAACCTTCTGCATTTCTAACAACAGGGTCCTGAAAGTCTCTCATTGATTCTAATATTTACTCATTGCAAAGAAGCCCAAGCTCTTGGTCTCCTTTCTGCACACAGATCCTTGCGAGGCAGTCGCTATGGCCAATTCTCGTGGGTTTCTTTGCTTTCTAGTTGAGTATAAGATCACCGAAGGAGGGAAATGCAGGATTCAAACCAGTTCTCCGGTGCAAATGGAAGGGGGTTTTCTCCCCTGGCATCTGGGCAGTTCAGTTTGCAGTATAAAAGGTCGGAAAGCTCCTTGCTGGGTCATGCACGAGGGGATAAAGGAGGTTTTGGGGACGGAGAAGGGCTTTCCCATCTCCAGGTGCCTTGTCTCCGGTAGGTCAGGGGCTGACCCCAACCCCAACTATTCCTTAACATTTCCTGTCATGAGATAAGTGTATATATGTAGGAGCAGGGAGTTGGACTTGATGATCCTTATGGATCCCTTCCAACTTGAGATATTCTATGATTCTATATTGTATATTAAATATAGAGATGATATATAAAAATATAGATAATGATATATATATCCCATATATATATAGTGTGTATATATATCTCTCTCACGTACCCGCACACATACGTGCATATAAATCTCCTTTGCGCCATAAGACACCACCAGCCCCATCATCACCCTCGCAGGGCACCAGGACAGAACCATCTTGACCCAGCCCTGTGGTCAGTCCTCAGTGTCCGGGATGCAGAGAGGGGGGGCCCAGCATCCTCCCCCCGGATCATTCCCAAATCTCTTCCGCGATGCCGTCGGCTCCCTGGGCTCAGACACATGGTGTCTCGTTGAAATGCAGATCGTTGGGGGGTATATGGAAGTCTTGGCTCCGAGGAGCTTCAGCTGACAGGCTTATTTGCACACTGGCTCTAAAATAACCGTGTAGGCTTTACATGACACCTTCTGTTGCTTTGGTGCAGAGAGGGGCTTGCAAGTGCCTTTCTCCAGGAGGGACGGGGCAGCCGGTGCGATGGTTTGTGGCTGTGAAAGCATCCCATCACCCCAGCATCACCCGGGCTTTGGTGTCCCCCAGGTTGGAGGGAAGCAACCCTGCCAGCCCTAAACCCCATTCTAGGTGCTGCAGTACATTGGCATATCCCCAAGGTTAGGTTTCGGCTCTCAATTTGCTTGCCCAGGTGGGTTTTTGGGGATGGAGCATCCCCATCCCAGGGGTGCCGCTCGCCGTTCCTTACCCACCGCTGCTCCGATTGTCAAACACAAGAGATGCTTTCACACCCATTCAAAATAATTTAAACAAAAATGTTGCTACAAAGTGGAATAATATCTTTTGATGAATGTTTTTAAAGCCCTTTAGGTTTTCATGGTAATTTGCAGTGTAAAATTATTTAGAGATAAGAGCCAAATTAGCTCTTATAGGCGGAGGTCGATATGTCCCGTTATCCATGCAAGCAGTGTTTAAATATAATCAGCCTTTACTCTAATGCAGCATAATTGTTCATTTGAAATAGCTTTTTTTTTACTTCTCCTTTTTTTTTACTCCATTCAATGAGTCATTAAAATATTCAAAGGATAATGCAGTGAATTGGAAATGAATTTATCACATTATCCTGTACATACTGTAGAGCATCAGGTAACTAGGCAGAGTCGGAACCAGTTTACAGAGCAATCCAGTAAACAAGGCTTTCCATTTTGTATTCAGCGGGGGAAAGAGAAAAGAAGGGAGAAAATACTGCCCTTCAAATGGAAAGCTTTCCGTCTTTATTCCCCCTCCTCGGGGAGGAGGAAGGGGGAGGGAGAGCAGCGAATTTGTACTCCACTAAAGCCTCGCTGCTTTAACTTTATTTTTATCAAAATATGTTTGTAACAGAAAGTCGTTATGGAAACCGGTTCTGCCAGCCGGGAGGAATCCGGCGCCAGGCTGGAGCCGAGCGGGACCGGGGCACCGCGGGATGGGGAAACTGGTGCTGGTGCAGCCTGGAGAAGAGAAGGATCCTTAAGGGGAGACCTTAGAGCAGCTCCAGGGCCTGAAGGGGCTCCAGGAAACCTGGAGAGGGGCTTTGGACAAGGGATGTAGGGACAGGCCAAGGGGAATGGCTTTAACCTGCCAGAGGGGAGACTGAGATGAGCTCTTAGGCAGAAGCTCTTCCCTGTGAGGGTGCTGAGGCGCTGGCACAGGGTGCCCAGAGAAGCTGTGGCTGCCCCATCCCTGCAGTGCTCAAGGCCAGGCTGGACACAGGGCTTGGAGCAAGCTGCTCTAGTGGAAGGTGCCCTGCCCATGGCATGGGTTGGGACTGGAGGAGCTTTAAGGCCCCTTCCAACCCAAACTATTCCATGATTCCAAGTGTGTCGGATGTGGTTGAAGTAGAGCTATTCCCACCCCATCACCATGGCATTGAACAGCTTCTCCCCCCGCAGTGCATGCACTGCGGTTGCTCCCATGGCCTTGCAGAGCAGGGTGGGATTCCCTTGGGTGCTGGACCTGTGCAGGTGGGTGCTGGAGGTCCAGAGCATCCCTGCTTGGTCCCAAAGGTCCCAGCACCACCTGCATCTTCTCCTGCTCCTGCGGCTGCATTTGTCAGCGCGTCTCTCCTCGCCGGCTGATAAACAGGCTCCGGGTTGCAAGTGTCACCATAGAAACAGGTGCTATCTTAAGCAAACAAGGGCTTTATTAACCTTAAAAGTTATAGGGTTTTGCACAATTAGAGGCTGGGGAGGGAGCTCCAGGGGGCCGGCTGCTCGCCCAGGCACGCGGCCCCAGTGCACATCCCTGGCCCCATCCCAAAGGAACACCGGTGCTCCAAAGCTAACTTTTCCCCCCGTAGTGTGTTTATGCAGCACATGGTGTGGAGTCAAGTGTCTGCAATGTGCTTGGATTTAGTAAAAATAACAGAGAGCAGCTGATAATTGCTGGCTACCGTCACTCTGCTCCTACGGCCGCGCTGGGGATGCTTTGGCAGAGCACTTGGGATCCAGGAGCATTCAGCATCCCCGCAGCACCAGCTCTGGCAGTGAGGAGAAAACTCTCGTGGGGCAGGGGCTGCTTTTTAGTGGGTGAATCAATGCTAGTGGGGAAAAGAAACAGCTTTTGGGTATCCTGTGGGCAGGAGGGATCCTCATTTGGGGAGATGCTGGAGCACCAGGGCAGGTTTCACATCCAGCATCCGCTGTCCCCATGTCCCTGGGTCACTGGTTGGCTTGACACCACGGGATCAGCAATCCAGTGGGATCTGCTGCCCTGCATCCAGGGCAGATGTAGTAGTGCTGGGGTGTTGTTTCTCCATGGTGCTCTTTCAACTCTGCTGTTTGGTGATTGAACCGAGGGTTTGAAACGGAAAGAACAGGGAGAAACGTTGGTTTAATTGATGACTTGGATCCTTGGAATAGTCTGTTCCCTGGTGTGAGTTTCTGTTGCTGCTGGTTAATGAAGCCTTCATCAAGGAGAAACTAAAGAAGCAGAAGAGGTTGCTGCTTGGGCGTAGTTTGGTTTGCTCTTCAAGCTGCTTTGGTCCTCCGGAGCCACATGGCAATGTCATGACCCCCACAAACACCTCACCCCGGCAGTGGTGGGAGCCTTGGCACTGCTGCCTTTGCCAGGCCCTGGTGCCAGCCCTTGGTGCCCCTGTGTCCCTGATGAGTTTTGTGTTGAACAGGTTTCCCGTGAGCAGTATCCCAAGTTGAGTGTCAACCTCTATTATTCATGCTCGGCAAACAGATGGGGTTTAATTGCTGTTACTGTCAGGCTCTCAGCAAATATCACATGAAGAGGGCTCTTTGGCTAATTGTTTAAAGATAAGAGTTCAGAGCGATGTACAGAAATCACAGATGTGGTTTAGAGAGCGAAGTGTTTGTGTTACCTTTAAACATGGTCTTTAGGCAACAGCAGCAGGATCAGGGAGTGAGTGTACGCTGCAAAGCCACCCCAGGGCCTGGGGAAGGGGAGAAGGGTGAGAGCCCAGGGCGAGCAGGAGGTGATGAAAGTCTCTTTGCACAAGTGCATTGGTTGCACCAGCACATCTGCTTGCACAAGAGTGTGGCTTTGCATAAGCACTTGTGTTTGCACAAGGCCATCGAGTTGGCCGCTGTGCTTCAGCCTCTTCACTGCAGTGAAACCCCTTCCCTGTGTTTCCTTTTCCACTCTTGGAGCAATGACACGACTGCTGGCGCCTACTCCGCTGCCTGTCCTTGGTCCTTGTGCTTCCCTTTGCTGCTGCAGTCCATCAATCCCAGGATGGTACATCCCTTCCTGTGCTCTTCCATGGGGGAAACTCACCCCGCAAACCTGCAGTGTGCAAGAGGGTTAATCCCGGTGCTGCATCCCTTCAAATCCCATCTTGCTCACCCATGTGAGCTGCTCTGGGCCCTTGCGGAGCTGCTGCTCGCATTCATGTTCGCCTGCCTTGTAATTAATGCTCCCAGGTAATTACACTCCCAAACCCCCTGAAAAGCTGCCACTAAGCAGCTCCCCCTGGGATGCTGCGAGCGCTGAAAGCACATGGGGGGATGTACGATGGCTCTGCTGTGTCTTGGGGAATGGCAGTGGGGATGGGGCTCCGTTGCTGGGACTGAGCACACCTTTGCTAGCTGCAGCCTGTTTGGAAGGAGGAAAGCCCCATTCATCCTGGCCTTGAACACATCCAGGGGTAGAGAAGCTGGGGCTGCCCCATCCCTGGCAGTGCTCAAGGCCAGGTTGGACACAGGGGCTTGGAGCAAGCTGCTCTATGGAAGGTGTCCCTGCCCATGGCAGAACTGGATGAACTTTAAGGTCCCTTCCAACGCAAACCTTTCCAGGGTTCTATGATTCTACAATTATAAGGGCTGCAGAAAGGTTCCTGTAACCAGGGACTGCCTGCAGCGAGCTGCTCACAGCTTTTCCACCCGGCCCAGCCCCATCCCATGGATGCTTCTGGCTTTTTTCCCCCTGCCATTGCACAGGGATGAATTCAGGGTGAAGCTGCAGAGCTGAAGCATTCAGAACCCAGAAACCCATTTGGTTTGGGGGTTATTTGGGATGTTGTACTCACTGGGAGCTGCCCCAAGAATTGGTCCCTCTGCCTTCATCTCGGCAGCGGGTACCGTCATCACGCACATGGGAATTAAGGTTTTTTCCTTGATGCTTCTATTTCATTTCACATGCAAAGGCTAATAATTTGTCACAATTCAATAACACAGAGGTTACAAACACGCTCGCTGCTGTTTAGTTAAACAATGGTTTGTTAATTAGCTGCTCTTAATGAGGAGAGTAGAAATCAGATAAAACACACCAAAAACAGATGGGGATATTTGGCGGATTAATTCTGTTTTCCAGCTGAGATGCTCCTGGCTCCATCCCAAGCCACTTCCCAAGCCACAGAGCAGGTATCAGTGTGCTGAGGTGCATCATGGCACGGCTCAGCCAGGGCTGATGCTCTGCCTCATTGCCTCTCGCTCATCACAGATCCCCAGAATGACTTTTCTGGCTCTTTCCTGCTGCTCTGTCCCTCCAGCTCTGCAGCCCAGCTCCCTGCTTGTTAATCTAAGGTGGTTGAAGGGGGAAAGAAGAATTAGATCAAAAGTGAAGTTGTGCTGATGCAATGAGGAGTTTGGGGCAGTTTCACCCATTCCCATCAGCCAGAGCCAGGCTTTGATTTCACTGCTGACCCTATGAGAACACTTTGCTCCCATTGCTGCTGTGTCCCGGCTGCCCTGGGGATAGTTCATGTATAATCTATGGAATGAGGCCGGGGATGGGATTTCTCTTGTCCGTATCCCCCGCAAGCATCCGGGGAACGGCCGGAGGAGAGCGTCGGCTCCGTGCGCTCGCCAGGTCTACCTTGCGGAAGAGACGCTCATCAGTGATTAATCGGGCATGTGTGGCTGTGTGGGAGCGAGTTGTGTTGGAGGAGGGAACTCCTACAGCACCCCGGTCATGAATCATTTGAAAGGCAAATTTGTGCAGTTACCAAGGGAACGGAAGAAAGGAAGGGACTTCCCTTGCCGAAATGACTCGCGCTCTGATGCGGTTGAGAAAATCGCTCCCAAAAAAAAAGAAGGATTAAAAAAAAAAAGGGAAAAGAAAAAAAAAAACCAACCCCGGCTCGAAGCTGTGACTAAGCAGCACAAGTTATGTAAAGTGCTCACTGGGAAGTGCAGGGGAGGGACAGCACATCCTGCCGCTGCCCACGGTGGTGGTGGGGGGCGGCTGCCGGCCCCCATCTTGCCTCCTTTGGGAGTGGGGGCGATGCCGCGGTGCTGGGCTGCTCCTTGCCGTGCTCGTGCAGACGCTGAGCAAGGCTGGTCCCCGTCCTTGGTGCACCTCTTGGAATGGGGCATCATCACCAGGCTGGGAGCAGGCACTCGTGTCCCCAGCTCTGCATCACCCTCGGCCCCCAAGGAGTTGGTGCTGCAGCCAGTGTTGCACCAGGGAAAATGTCCTTGTTCCAGCCAGTTTTGGGGTGCTCTTGGGGATGTGCGCCCCACATCACCATCAGCCAAATGGGAGTGTGGAGCTGGGCTGTCTCCACAGGGAGCAGGAGGATGCAAGAAGTGATGCCGCAAACTTCACAGTAGGTCTCGTGGTGATGCTCTTGTCAGCAAGAGATTCAGCACATCCCTGCCAGGGCCAGGGCTAGGCTCGTGGCTGAGGGTGGGATCCTCTGCTCTGCTTCCCATGGGAGCTCAGGCAAGGACCACATACTCAGTTTGGGGCTTAACATCTAAATTTAATGCTGCTCATCCAAACTGAGGGATGCGCATCCAGACTGAGGGATGTGCATCCAGACTGAGGGATGTGCATCCAAGCTGAGGGATGCTCATCCAGACTGAGGGATGCACATCCAAAGGGCATGTGCGCACTGGAGGCACCAACTGTGCCTCTGTGACAAGGGGATGCACAAGGGACCTTAAACCCTCAGAAATCAGTTTCCGTCTGAAAACATGGCCCTGGGGCTGCGTGAGGAGAAGCAGCAAAGCCCTGCCGGGATCCGCAGCAGCATCTCAGTGGAGCCCCAGCCACGCCGGGAAGATGCTTGGGAACTTTCCAGCTTCCGCTTGGGAGCCCCAGAGCCCAGCGGGGAGCTGCAATATCTCCCGAAAAGGGAATGCAGAGGCAGCTGCACGGTGAAGGAAAACCCTCTCCCTGCCCTCCCCTGGTGCCACAGACAAGCGGTGTCTGAGCGATTAGTCACCGCTCGCGCCGAGGCTTCCCTCCTCCACAGCAGAGCCTGTCCCCCCACACAGGCAAGCCAGCTGAATGCTGAATTGGAGTTCCTCACACCTACCCGGGTGTAGCCTTAAACGAAGTGACAGTGCCATCAAAGCTCTGAAGTCAGGCCCCGGGAGCTGCGGGTTGCTATGGAGCCTCTGGCTTCTGAGCGGAAAAGAAAGGGGAAACCAAAATACAGAGAGCTATAGGTAGTAATCCCAGTGCCAAACCTGCGATGCTGCCAGTGGTCCGGGTGGAGAAGGTGCAGGGATTGGCCTGGGGGGTCTGCTCCTTGATGGAGCCCCAAAAAGGTAGTTTCTGCCCCATAAAGGTAGCAGCACAGGCAAAGATTTGGTAGTGGTTGAGAAACCCTGTGAGGCTCCTGTATCCTGTGTATGGGGAGGGGGGAAAAGCTCATCCCTGCATCCCATGTGTGGGGAGGACATAACAAAATACATCCCTGCATCTATGTGGGGAGGGGATAGGAAAGCTCAGTGTGGCAGGAGCATCCCATAGGATCCAACCAAGGCTTTTTGCTCCTGTGCTCCAAAAGATGCTTGAGCTCAACTTTCAGATGTCTTAAAATGCAACGAGTGGGTACCAGGAGCTGAGTGCTCAAGACTGCCCATCGCCGGGGGGAGCCAGGAAGTCTGCCTTCCCTCGTGAGAGGGAAATTATGGCTTCATTCCCGTCAGGAACAGCTTCTTTTCCCCAAAGGCGCCATGCAGGAGGGAAGCAGGATATCATTTGTGGTTGCATGAAACACTCGTCGTATTTTGTTTGCTTATTCTCGTCGCTTCGGGTTCTATTTAAAATTTGGGTGTTCTGAGATGGAAACTTGTTTCAAAAGGGCAAAAACGCGTCAAGTTCCAGAAAATGGTGAAATCAGCTCATTGGGGGCTGCTTGTTTTTATACAGTTGGCAGCAGTTGTCTCCCAAACCCCCCTGCATTGGTGCTGTGGCCAGTGCAGGATTCAGCCCATCCCTCCCTCACTCCACTGCTGGGCAAAGGAGCGTCCTTTGTACCAAAACGCCACTTTTTCACCCCAGTCTCTCCATCAGGTGTGGCACGGGTGCATTCCCATGGGGTTTGCAGCCATGCTGGGGCTCCTTGCAGCTGACCCCAAACACATGTGTGGGCAGAGGCGATCGTTGGAGCCCCATCGATCCTGTCTGCCCCTAACCCAGCAAAAGGGCCCTTTGTCGATTGAGCATCAGCTCTCCCAACAGGCTTAAAAAGATCATCTCCAAGCAAGGGCTTTTAGTTCCCAGTGATTAATTAGTGCATCGCAAATGACTCGGAAAGGAGGTGGCAGGTAAATGTGAGAGCAATTAAAGCTGCAGCGCCCGCACCCCTCCGACCCCTCTCCTGATGCATCGACTGTGCTGCACAGCCTCCGGGGAAGCGATGGGGGCAGCTGAGCTGGGATCACATCCCATCGGCGTTGGGAAAGAAAAGCTTTTCCCAGGCTGGGATGTGCTCCGGCCTCTCCGGACGGGCCCAGCTGACCGGCTCGCTTCTCCCCTGCAAAATGAGATGGGTTTATTCCCTGCTGTTTGTGAACAAGGGCCGGAACAAGGTAGGAGAGTGAGGAAAACCCTCCGCTGGCTTCCCTTGATGAACTGAGCTAATTTCTCTCTTAATGGTTAGCTACTGAGCTGAATGTGAGGCTTTCCTCCTGCACAGCAAACCCTCTCCCACACACAGACAAATAGGCTGAATATTTAATTGGAATTCCTCACACCTACAGGGTAAAGCCTTGTCAGTAGAAATATAGCCCATCGCCAGCTGGCATCCCCGCACGCCACCCACCTGATCTCTTAAAAAGAAATCCCTCCCTGTCCTCCCCCCTTCTCAACACACCCACAGGCTCCCCCCAGCCCCGACCACAGGAGGATGTTCCCCTCTTGATGCTGCCCCCAACTTCCTGGGATGTCCTCTCAGGGATAGGGAGGCTGTGGGAGGTTGCCTGGGAAGCACCTGTCCCAGTGATGCTCATTGAGGAGGCACAGCCCTTGCTGGACCAGCCTGGGTGTAGGTGCCAGGGTGATAGTGGGGACCCCACCGTGGTCCCAGGTTGGTGGCAGGGGACCAGGAGCACCAGAGGGCACTGCCGGTCTGTCTGCCTGCATCCTGCCGTGCCGGTACCCGAGTGATGAAAGGCTGGGTGAAGCATTGCCCAACGCTGCAGGAGGGCAGGAGGCATGCTGGGGGTGCTGGCTGGCAGTTGGGGGTGCCAGACCCCATGTGCAAGTCCCGGAGCCTTCCAGGTGGGAATGCCACCATGTCCACTCCCAAAAATGCCTCTCCTTCCCTTCTCCATGCTGTCCTGGCCGGTGTGAGGATGTCACCAAGCAGTGCTGAGTGCTGCTGCTGTGTTGATGGGGATGCGGGAGATGAATCTCTGCCTGCAAGGTGTCCCCATCCCAGTGGGAAGCAGTTGGGTTGGGATGCTGGGCTCTCCCTTGCGGCTGTGGGTGCTGATAACTCATCCTAGAGGAATCTCCCAGTTCAGATATTTTAGGGATGGCTGGAGCCATCATCTGACACGGGATCACAGTCCCATTTTGGGATGTGCCTGCTTGACCATCCTGACTTGGGATGACCACAGGGATCACTGGGTTGGCACCAGGGATGCCGGCAGCTGTTGCTAATGCTCCTGCCTGACCTTCCCACTTCTTCCCAGGAGTCTGCAAGTGCCCTTCCTTCATCCCAGGCTGTGCACCAGCTCCAGAGCATCCCTGGGAGCTGGGGAGAGGGCAGCCAGGCTCAGCTCCCAGCAAAAGGGCTCATCCCAAGGGAAGCAGAGCCTCCTGCAGAGCCCTCCCGGAGTCCAGGAGGAAGAAGAGGAGGAGGAGGGCAACAGCAGATCCTGTGCCACGTGAGCTGGAGTAACGCTTTTAGTGCTGCTGGGCGCTGGCAGCAAGGGCACCATTTGTATCCCCTCATCCCCCAGTACCTTCCTTTGGGATTGCACAGATCTGCTCTTTCCTCAGCCCCGTCTCTTCCATTTTTGCTCTTTCCTCTCACTCTTCCTAGTACCTCTCTCATCCCAGGTTTCAAAACCCCCCTCCATCCCCTGCAGGGACCTGCAGCCATCTGCAGATTTCTTTCCCTTTCTTGCCTTTTCTTCCTTCTTTTTGATGAAGTTTCCCCATGCCTTTGTCTTAAGGAGCCAGGTTAAATATTCCGTAATCAGTGTAATAATACACCTGGACCCGCTCGCGAGATATCTGCCTTTTGTACTGCGACAGGACATTAATAGTAATTATTCTGCTTTGTAATTGGAGCTTTAAATACTAATTCAAACAGCCAGAGGAAAACCAATTAGTGCTAATTTATCTCTATGTGTTTTGGAGAGCCTGTGTCTGTCATACTGTGAAGAAATAGGTTGGTAATTAGTACAGTTGGGTGGTAGATAGAAGTAATTATCAGATTCTTTCATGTTCTTTAAAGGAGGAAAAAAAAGCATCTAAAGGCTGCATGACTCTTCCTTCCCGAGGAAGTTTGCACCTCGAAGGAAGGCAGAGCATGGTCCCAGTCAGCTCCAGGCTCGGCTTGCACAAGGCTCCTGGGCAGACCTTGTGGGCACCATGTGCTATAGGAAGTGACGACTGATCCTGGGAACGGGATGCTTTGGGCACAGCCAGAGCATGCAAGGCCTCGTGTGCTGGGTTTAGCTCGGGCACGGCTGGTGCATTGTCCCTGGAGGTGGCGAGTGGGACTGGTGCTGCAGGGAATGGGATGGGAATGCTGGTGGCAAAGGGCTGACAGGCAGGAGGAGCTGCGTGGCCAGAGGAATGCTCCCCACCACATGCTGGGCATGGATTGCACTGTAACTGAGCCATGACAGCGTGCTTGAGCCATACCCTCTTGTCTGAGCTGTGCAGGTGTGTTTGAGCCAGATCCTATGCATTTGAGCCGTGCCATGTGTCTTGGAGCCATAATTTATGTCTTCGAGCCCTTTGATATTTGAGCCGTACCCTGAGTCGTTGAGCCATACCCTATGTATTTGAGCTGTATCCTATGCATCTGAGCCTCATCCATGCCTTTGAGCCGTACCTTATCGGTCAGCACCGTAATTTATGTGTTTGAGCCATACCTTGTGCATTGGACCCAAACTCTATGCATTTGGGCATATCCCATATTTCTGGATCCTACCCTATGCATTTGAGTGTGTTTGAGCCACAACCTATACATTTGAGCCTTACCCTGTGCATCTGAACCCAAACCTATGCATTCAAATCCTACCTGGAGAATTTGAATATGAGCCATACCCTGTGCATTTGAGCCATACCCCATGATTATGGAATCCATTCTGTGAATATGAGCCAGACCTTGTGTGTTTGAGCTGTGCCCTATGTATGTGGGGGGACATTGGTCCCATTGTCCCTGTTCGCATCGTCTCCTCCTGCTGCTCTCACTTTGCCGCCCAGGAGGAAGCAGCAGGTTCCTCGAGGACACTGAGCTCTGCCACATGTTCCTTTTTGTTCCCCATCTCATTGGATAAGAGGATCTTGGGGTTTTCTGTGCAGGGAGGATTTGATTCATGGCTACTTCAATCTCTCTCCCTCCGTGTTGGGCTATAAGGGATACATCATACATGGAGTGGTTGTTCACCCCATGAGGATGTCAGGCCGAGCCAGACCAGGAGTGCAGCAGTATCTGCAGGAATTCATTAATGGCCCATTCTGTATTTCCTTTCCTCTTTAAAAACCCAGTGGAGTTACCTTGGTAATAATAAAGCTCACGATTCCAGGAGGGAGGGAACAGATTCCCATTTGGATTACACGGATTTCTCCTCCTCCCCTCCTTGCCCCTTTCATTCCTGCCAATTTACAATTTTTGTTTGGGGGTTGGGGGGGGGGGGAAGAAAGAAAATCACCAGCAAATGCTAATGATGGGGAAAAAAAACACCTTATTTTTCCAAGGGAGGGGAGAAAATGCCATTGGAAGCCTTGTATCCAAAGAGATGCCGGGGGGCACGATGTATCAAAGAAAATATAATACACCCAGGTTAAAACTAATGATTGCCATATAATTAGATGTGAACCATTGTGCTATAAATGTGTATTCTTCAGCGTGCTGTGATTTTACTGTAAAGGGGAGAGAGAGAGGGAGCGCGCGAGAGCGCACAAGAGAAAGAAAGACAGAAAAACACAGAACCCAGCAACATACTATAAAAAGCACTCTGTTGACTTTTCTGCTGTTTAGTATTCCTTGCCCGTACTCCCCCGGGAGTATGTAATTAGTGCTTTATGAAGAGTGCATTTAAAGCAGTTTAATATTCACCTCATTCAGTCTGAAACAATGTGATCACTGCTTAGACAAATCACTGCTCCTTACTGACATCCTCTGTCAGTACATTACCTCTGAAAAGACCTTTCAAGAGGCTTGGATGTTAATTAGTTGTCTATCATGTATAAACAGAGCAGTGAGCAGAAGGGCTGCACCAGGCCAAAGACACACAGGGAAATACTGGAAATAGGGGGTTCTTTTTTTTCCCTCCCCCTGTAAGGAAAATTCCCGGCTCTCTCAGCCCCCGCTCCCCTGGTTGCTGGCGCTTCGCAAAGCTCTGTGTGGCCTGGAGTTGAGCCTGGGTTTCCCTGCTGCTGGGCGCCCTCCAGGGAATGCTGACCCTGCGGCTCTGCAGGGAGCTGCTGCCGCAGCCCGGCTGCTCCATGGAGCATCCGCTTCTCTGGATGGGCACCTTCTGAGCTGCCCTGCTGACCCTAGAGTGTGAGCATCCCAGCCTGCATCCCAGCCTGCATCCCAACCCGCATCCCAGCCTGCATCCCAGCCTGCATCCCAGCCCACATCCCAAACTGCATCCCACTCCTGCATCCCAAACTGCATCCCAGCCCTGCATCCCAGCACTACTACATCCCAGCCTACATCCCAACCCTGCATCTTGGCCCTGAGTCCCAGCCCTGTATCTTGGCCCTGCATCCCAACCCTGCATCCCAGTGTTACATCGCAGCCCTGTCTCTCTGTCCTGTATGCCATCCCACATCCCACAGGTGCCCTTCCAAGCAGACAGGACCACGCAGCTGAATCCCCCTTGGCTCTTAATTCCCATGTTACCGCTACCTTTGGAAGCATTTGTTGATGCTGTGGTACTTTCTTGAGTATGGAAGCACCAGCTTCATGGCCAAGCTGCTCAGCTGGACAGAGTAGGGATTCTCCAACCTCCCGTAGTTCAGGATATTCCCATCAGGACATGGGCATGGCAATGCCACAGGGCTGGGACCAGGCACTTGCCAGTGCGGGAAGGTGCTTTAACAGCAGCACTGACACCAGTTTAATGACTGAACGTGCTCAGCTAGTGCTTCTGCACCTATAAAATGTGGTTCCTGACACCCACCCACTTCCCTAACATGCTTGGGAATGAATGGATGGGAAATACCATGGGAAAAGGAATTATTGCTGTTTCAAATGGAGTTCAGTGTAGCACAGTGGCTTTACCCATGCGAAGCCCCATCGATGTGCTCGTGCTGTTGATAAACAGGGGAGATTTAGGCAGGATATTAAGGCAGTTCTCCCCTGCCAGTTCAGGTAAAGGGTCTGGCAGATGATGGCAGCCACCTCACCCTGCATGCCCCAGCTTTATCTAAGGGAAATCCAGCAGACCGGGGTCAGCACTGGCCCCACTGTGCATCATCATTCCTCATCCAGCCTCATGCCTGCAGGATGCTCCACACACTGCCTGTGGGCTTTCCCAGGGCAGCTTGTCCCCCATGAGCATCCCTGCATCCCTGTTGTGTCCCCCTGACCACACTCACTGGATGCAGGGTGGGTGCAAGGCACCATCCCAGGAGGTGGTCCTGGCTCTGCTCATGATTCCTCAGACCCGGTCTCCATGGGAATGGAGGGCCAGGAGCCTCGGGAATCCTATTACCAGCCTCCATCTGGCAGCCCCCTTTGCTCACAAGCCAAATCCAGCAAATCCAACACTTCCTGTGGCCGGGGCAGCCGCTTGCTCCCCATGGAGGTGTTTAAGGGGCAGGCGAGGTCCAGCGCTGTCCTTTCCCTTTGCCAAGCAGCAGACATGGACCACTGCTGCTGGGAGCAACAGCCAAGGCTTGAAACCGTGGGGGGCTGTGGTGAGAGTCTCCTGCAGCCCATGGCCAGGGTCTCCACGGGGCTTGTGCCATGGCGAGATGCACCGAGCATCCCATGGGGCACTTCCCAAGCCTCCCTCCTTTGCCTGTCCATGGAGCAGCAGCTCCACACCCCCAAGCTTGGGGTTTTTCCCCCTTTCTCTCCCTTTTCCACCAGTTTGTTTCCCTGGTTCTCTTAGTCACGAAGGTGAGGCCCTGACAGAGACATAGACATCAAAAACAAGAGGTGATGAAATGCGGGAATAATTAAGTTGCAGTAAATCACTGGGCCCCAGTGGCTCGGTGCCAGCGCGCTGGGGAAACTGGAGCACGAAGGAGCTGAGTTATTATTAATAATCACCAGTGCCCTCATGAACAACAACCTACTTTGCACCTCTCTGTACCAACGGGGTGGGAAAGGAGCAGCCAATCATAGGGACCATGGTGGGGAGAGGACCATGAGCGTGAGGGATGGAGCAGGGGATGGATCCCTCGAACTCAACTGTGCTGACTCTGCTGAGCTTGGCACTGCAAATCCCGGTATCCATGGGCATATGAGGGACCCAAGACAAGAGGGACATGGAGCTGCTGGAGCGAGTCCAGAGCTGGATGAGCTTTAAGCTTCCTTCCAACATAAACCATTCCATGACTCTGTGTCCGGATCCATCCCAGGTCCCTGGCTCCATCCAGGCCGTGCTGCAGGCAGCCCAGGACCAGAACAAGTCTGCTCCCGCCGCATCCTCCACGCAACCCCGAGCCTTGCGCAAGGGCAGCTTTATCCTCCTGCCATCAGGGCTCATCCTCGCACCGGGCTGCAAGCGAGAGCTCCCATTCCCAGTGTGTGGGTGAGCCGGGTAGCCCCGGGCTGGGCATTGCACAGCTCCTGCACCTCTGCTTGCAGGCTGTTTGCACCACGCAGGCTGTGATTGCTGATGTGCAACACCTGATGGGCAGATGATAGCGCAGCAGCATGCAGCCAACTTAGATCCAGCTCTGCAGGGTGTTTGGGACACATTCTGTTTGCATTGTGGTAGACTTCCACCCTTTAAAGCTCTTGGAAGGTGCTCTGGGTGTGCAGGACTTGCTGCCGTTGCTGCTCTGCAGCTCTCTGGGTGTTACCTCAGTTAAGGGCCTTAAGGACCAAGTGAAGCCCTTCAGCACCCATCACTGGTGGAAGGGATGCTCCAGCTCCCACAAGCCTTCCTGGGTACCACTGTGCTTTGTGGGGAGAGAAAAGAGACCCTAATGCAAAGACTCCTCCTGCAGTGAACACCAAATCTGTGGCTTCACCCTGCATGGCAGGGCAAGGCTCGTGTTAGGGTTTGATCACACTTGGCTCCATCTCTGGGCAGGCTCTTTGCAGGGTTTGTGTTGATTTTGGCTGCCACGTGGCCATGGGCAAAGCCTGGGCACCAGCTTCCATCACCGTTCCCCCCGGCACGTGTTTCGTGTGGGAACCATCCCAACCTGGTCAAAATCCTCGCTGGTGGGGTAAACCCGGTGGTGTCGACACTGGGGAGAGCTGTAAATCTAATGTCTTTGTAAAACCTTTAAGCCTCTGTCTGCAACACGCAGGTAAACCTTTAATTCCCTGACAATGCAGAGCTAACTCCCAGCTAAATCCCTAATTCCCGTGCTCCGGAGCCCCGTGAATTTGGCTCTCTGCAGCCCAGGTAGTGAGCAGCGTTGGCTGCAGCATCCGCGCTCTTTGGGTATGCTCCTAAAGTAGCTGCGTCCCAGGTTCTGGAGCTTTCACTCGGTTGATCAAAATCCTTGGAATGCGTTTTGCATCTCTTCAAAGTGGGAATAATGGCAGCTCCTGCATCCCTGCAGTGCCCTTAGGTTGCAGTGTGCAGGAGAGGCAGGGAAGGAGCCATCCAAACACAGTGTCCCGGCTCCAGGCCAGCTCTCCCATCCTCTAAACTGGCTGAAATGTGACAGTTTGGGATGAGCCCATTCCCTGCTCCAGTGGGTGCTCATGAATCATCACCAGCATCCGATGAAGGACTTTCCCCCCAAGCCAGCCTGGTCCATAGGGAAAGGGGAAGACCCAGGCAGCACGGAGCAGGCAGCAGGGACACAGAGTGAGCCTGACAGGTTTGGGAGCTCATCAACATGATGATGACAGCCCTGGAGATTGCTCCATGCGGGTCCCAGCCATTGGGAGAACATTTCCCAACCTGGAGAAACCTGTAGGAACGACCACCCTTTCTTAAGCAATTTTCCTGACTCAAGATCCCACCCCAAGTCAGGGGAGATGGATCTCTGCTGCCTCTTACAAAACATCTCCATCCAAACAGGTTTCCCCATGAATCCCTCTTCCAGAGATGTTTTTCCCCCTCTTTTTATAGGGTGACCATGGGTGCTGTTGGCTCTTCAGGAGGGTATTTGGTGTTGAGTGCTGCATTGACATGGGTTGGCTTTCCTTGGCGAATGAGGCCACCCATGACATCAAGCACAGATTAGCCCAAATCCTGCCCTAAAGGCTTTCCTAAAGAAAAGGGGAAGGGAATGCCTTCTCTGGGAATTGGGCAAATGCAGGCGAGGGACCATCCAGCAGTGCCAGGGGATGCTCAGCCCTTTTGTGTATTAGTGGCCTAAATATTGACCTGGAGCAAATCCAGAGGACAATTCCACATTCACCTCTTCCGGAATCACAACAGATTCCTACGGGGTCAATATTAGATTG
The DNA here is from genome assembly GCA_039720435.1 of Amazona ochrocephala. Lineage (NCBI taxonomy): Eukaryota > Metazoa > Chordata > Aves > Psittaciformes > Psittacidae > Amazona > Amazona ochrocephala. The sequence goes on along the minus strand of CM077898.1, from coordinate 563,766 downwards.
TAGATGACTATTATAATTATTATAGGTGAGTAAAAAGTTGCTGCTGGTCCCGGTGGTCCTGGTGGGCTCCAAGCCCTCCATAGCATACCCTGGATGGATCTGGAAGCGTGTATCCTGATTGGAAACCTCTGCAGTGGCTCCCAGCCTGTGCAGGGCACTGCGAGGTCCATTGCGCCCCTTGGGGATGCCCCTATCACCACCTCGCAATGTCCCCAGTGCAGGGACTGGGGAGGGAAGGGTTACGCAGCCCCATCTGCTCCTCTCCCCATTACACAAGGGCGGGTTTGGAGTTTTACTACCAGTTTCAGACAATGAAGGTGTGTCTGCGCTCCGTGCCTGCTTTGCCCGCTGTGTAGGCGTTGGGTTCAGCACCGTCTTGTCAACACTTGAATATGTTGAGCATCACTCACGGGGCATTCTGTAAGAAACCTATTAAGTTAATTGCCGGGGCTGGCGTGTGTGTGTGAGAGCTTCTCCTCTGAAAACTTGGCTTTCTTCGTTGCAAGACACTGCTGATGCAAGCCCCGGCCTCTTGGGGTGATGACATCTTGTCTGCTGCTGCAACTGGTACAGGGCTCACTGTGCTGCCTATAGGACCCGCACACAGCTCCTGCTGGTGGCCCCGGGAGGGATTAGGATGTTGATCAGTCCTAAATTAGTGGGGTTTAAACCCAAACCAGGCTGTGCTGTGTGGGGACAACTCAAGCATCCCTGTAGGCAATTGCAGCTCTTGCAGTCAGCTTTTGTCATCATCGCTGCTCAATGTGGGTACATGGGAACATGCAGTTTTGTGCAGTCATAGAATCCCAGAGTGGTTTGGGCTGGAAGGGACCTTAAAGCTCGTGCAGCTCCAGCCCCCTGCCTTGGGCAGGGACACCTTCCAGTAGAGCAGGTTGCTCCAAGCCCCATCCAAACTTTGGCCCCTTGGTTTGGGAAAAGGGCTGGGAAGGGGCCTCTTGGTCTTTATATTTGCACTGCCACCCACGAGCAACCCAAAATAACCAGGGCTGGAGGTGGGCAGCTATTCCTGTTGGGGCCGGGGGGGCTGCCCTGGCCCTGGTGGCAGGAAAGCATGGCTCATGTGAGGAGATGGCACAGAAACAGCCTCCAGCAGCACCTATGGGCATCCCGGGGGGGACACCCACTCTGCTTCTCTTCTCCCCGCTTTCCACGTGCCTTTGCATCGCCTGGACATGGAGCTGTGGGCCTGAGCCCCATCCCAAACCAGAGCAGGGCTGTTTGGGGGATGAACCCCATGTCCTCACCCAGCCAGGCTGAAGCGGGGCCCCCGCAGCCCTCACCACCCCCAAAATACCTAAACCCATCAGTTTGCCCTCGCTGGAGCCCAAGGCAGGGCACAGGGAGCAGGGCGAGTGCTTGGGAGGCACGTAGGGCATCGCACGAACAGCCCTCGGCGCTTGCATGCGCCCCAGGTAGGGCAGCTCAGCCCCCTCCTTCCCGCGTCGGGAGCATCCCACGGGAGCCTGGATCTGGTGGACTTTTATGGAAGAAAGGGAAGTCCATGGCACAGCCGGAGCAGCTTTGGCAGCCGCAGCCGTGCAGCAGCGCTGCTGGGTTAACCCCTCATCCTCGGGATGGGTGATGCCAAACTGCTCCCTGCGTCATTCCAGCCCCCAGGCAGCTGCCGGAGTGCAGGTTTGAGGGGGGGGTGTCAGCAGCCCTGGTGTGGGTCTGCCTTGAGACAAGGGCTATGGGATGCTCAGCAGCCAAAAACGCCGGCGAGAAGGCGCGCTTGGCTCTTTCCCATCATTTAAATCAATGCAAAGGACTCACGAGTATCCCAAAGCCCTCATCCTTCAAGAATCCCCCCCCTTCCCGAGAAAAATAACAAGCGGGAGGGAAGCGGGGGGAAGAACTCGCGCTGCTCCAGCGAAGGATGTTTCCTGTTGGAGTTTCTCCCGTCCCAGGGGCAGCTCTGGACTCTCCCTCCGTGTGCTGCCAAGTCCCGCTGTCAGGAAGCAGCCTGGGGGGGGGGGGGGACAACGGCGAGGCCGAGCCCACAGCAGCCCGGATGCGCTGGCGGGGGCCAGGCAGCAACATTCCCCTCCCGGCAAATCCCGGATGGGGGCTGTTGTCATCAGATGCAAAAGGGAGGCTTTGGCCAACGGAAGGGGAGAGAAAGAAGTTAAAGAGAGAACAAAATCAACCTCCCCCCCCCCCACGCTCCTTCCCCAGCGCTCCCATCAGATTAGAGAAGCCGAAATAGCCAAATTGGCCCAGAGCGGGAGCAGGGTTGGCACGCGCGGGCTTTGATCCACCCCCGTGCCTGGGAAGGTGGCTGGGATGGGGATCAGACACCCCAGGGAGGAGGAATTTGCAGGGGAGGTTTGTGGCGTGTGCGCCCCGAGGTGCCCCCCAGCCCTGCGTGGCTGCCGGGGTGGGATGCAGCATCCCCATTGCGCACAGCATCCCACCTTGTTGGGGCTCATCATTGAGTAGCACCCCCAAAATCCAGGCTCAAGACCCCGTTTCATTCCCTGGGATTTCGATCCCGGTGGTTGCTGGTGCTGCGGTGTGGACCTGGCTTTTGCGGCATCACATCAGGGCTTGGAGCAAGCTGCTCTAGTGGAAGGTGTCCCTACCTATGGCAGGGGGCTTGAACTGGATGAGCCCTAAAGTCCCTCCCAACTCAAACCATCCCACGATGCCTATGATCGCCAGTGCAAAAACATGCTCTGGAATGCAGGACCACTCCGGAGATGCTGCTTTTGGGAAGGCTGGCTGGAAAACAGGAGGTTTTTCAGTGTTCCTTGCAGCACAGTAGGAGGTGGCAGGGCTCTATTGTCTTCCTTAAGAGAAACTGCTTCAAAAGGAGCGTGACCAGCAGGTCGAAGGAGGTGCTCCTGCCCCTCTATTCTGCTTTCATGAGACCTCACTTGGAGCACTGTGTGCAGTTCTGGGGTCCTCAACATAAAAAGGACATGGAACTGTTGGAACAAGTGCAGAGGAGGGCCACGAGGATGATCAGGGGACTGGAGCACCTCTCGTATGCAGATAGGCTGAGAAAATTGGGGCTGTTCAGCCTGGAGAAGAGAAGGCTGCGTGGAGACCTCATAGCAGCCTTCCAGTATCTGAAGGGGGCCTATAGGGATGCTGGGGAGGGACTCTTCATGAGGGACTGTGGTGAGAGGACAAAGGGTAACGGATTCAAACTGAAACAGGGGAAGTTTAGATTGGATATGAGGAGGAAGTTCTTTACTGTGAGGGTGGTGAGGCCCTGGAATGGTTTGCCCAGGGAAGTTGTGAATGCTCCATCCCTGGCGGTGTTCAAGGCTGGGTTGGACATAGCCTTGGATGGCATGGTTTAGTGGGAGGCATCCCTGCCCATGGCAGGGGGGTTGGAACTCAATGATCTTGAGGTCCTTTCCAACCCTCACTATTCCACTATTCTATGAAACCACTGCTTGTCCTGTGCACCGAGCATCACCCACCACGCTCTGCCCTCCTCTCCATCCCTTCCCTATGGATTGGATTGAAGCTCAGAGCTTCCCTGCCAGCCTGGTTATGCCTCACAGAGGGGTGTGCTGCTCACGCAGGAGAGGTTGAGGCCCACGTGCCCCACAGACATGTTTATTGCTGTTTACTACGGCTTGGACAGTCCTTGTTGGTGCTTTGCAACCACCAAAGCAAGTCTATTCCCATCCCCAAAGGCAAAGCAGGCGGCAGAGCCTCTCCATGGGCACATCCTCACCGCTGTCCCCAGGGCTTGGTTTCAGTGCAGGCTCCACTCTCATCCTCACAGAATCGGGCTGCAGGCCTTTAAATGACTGAATTAGGCAAAATTTGGTGTTTCTCCAAGAATCCTCCGGAAATCTGCTGCTGGAAAAGCAAGCTCATCTTAAAGCTACACGCACGCAAACAAGTTTTCCGCTCTCAAGAACTGTAGAGACTTGGGATGGAAAAGACCTTTTCAGTCCTACCCAGCCCTTTTTCTGGCCAGTTCAAGCTTGTTCCCTGAGTTGGAATCTCAAGGCCTTTACTCACAGCTTTGAAACCTCTCTTGGTTCACATTTCTCTGGAGTTTTTGTGGAGTTTTGGAGGTTCCCCATCAGAACTGGGGGGGATGGAGGTGCCCCAGTGAGTGCGGGGGGTATTGAGTGGCCTCCTGCTTCCATGGGGTGAATATGGGGAGATCCTGGTGGGTCTCCTGGAGAAGAACCAGGCGAAGTGTGGAGCACACCAGGATGCAGGGAAAATCGGTGCTGCCAGTGGCGTGTTTGAGCAGTGAGGTGCAAAACCTGCCCTTCCCCTTCATCCCCCTACACCAGAGCCACCCTCGGACCTTCCTCCTCCTCCGAACCCAGCTTCACTTCCCACGCCAGCATCCGCCGTTATCCCACCGGCCCCGAGGAGGCAGGGGATGCTCATGGGAGGTCCTGGTTGGATCCTGTGTGGGATGAAGCCCACCACAGCCCTCCCCTCGGCGGGCAGCGGGGTCAGGTTGACTCATCTGGCAACCAGCTCCTCCATGAGCTCGCCTGCAGTTGCAACACCACCGGGATATTAAACCCAGGCAGCCACGGAGCCCGGCATCCACGCGGCTTCCTAAGACACCCCTGGGGCTGCTATCAACATCCCTGTGCCGAGCAATCGCAGCCAGCGTTTATCGTCCCGGTTTTAGAGCAGAGGCCCGGGGGGGGGGGGACGGGCTGTAACCACGCAAGGATGCGATTGCAGTGCTCCCCAAAGGGTCTTTTGGGGCGCTGCAGGTTGCAGCCCCCCCACTGTGTGCGCCTGGTGCTGCTCCAGCTTTCAGCCACTGCAAGCAGGAGCAAGGCAGAGCGGTGTTGACATCAGTCGGAACTTGCACAGCCCCTTCCATAAGCTGCTTTAAATGAGCTTTTTAGTCAAATGGGCAGTTTTCTCACTTCAGCAAACCCCGACACTTCTCCACCAGGGATCCCGGAGGGAAAGGGGCAGCAGGAAAACTCCTTCATGCCATTTCTTGGCAAGCCAGCCACCCTCAGCTCCCAAATCCATCCCTGCGAGTGTCCTGGCAAAGCCACATCTTGCAGGCCCCCCCCCAGCAGCTTGGCTGCACGTCTGGGGATGGATCCCAGCATCCCGCATCCCATTTCCCCCATTCCCAACTTTCACAGGTGCTCCAATAAAACCCATGAAACCTCCTCCTTTCTCAACAGAAGGGTTTTGGCTGAGGTTTCCAAACCATCTGAGTGTCATCACAGCCTCCACCCCACAGGCATGGACCCCTCACCTAGATCCATAAGGAAAGGTGCAGACAGGCACCGTGTGTGCCAGCAACGCCTAAGCCAGGCAGGAATCTGTCGCTCACTGGAAATCCACCCAGCAGAGCCTCCCTCTTTTGAAACGGGATATTCTGGCGCTGGAAACACCGTCCTTGGACTTCCAGGAGGGAGCAGGAGCCCGGGCTCTGCATCATGCGGCTCCTCAGTGCTTCAGGTTATTAAATGCAGCATTTTGTCCCTGCTCTTTCACGTTCCTAGATTAAAAAACCTCACAAAGAGCCCAACACAGAGGTGATTTAGGTTTATTTTGCTTACTTAATAGCCCTGTAGCACGTCCTTCCCTGGGGCATTAGGGTGTATCAGACAAGTCATTGAAATTACAGCCGTGCCTGATATTTATTCTTTAATATGTTTTTATGGGAGCCTTCCCCATTTATAGCAATCCAGCAGAAAGCCAGACCACGCCAAGGAGCTGTAATCACTGCCTAATAATCCTCAGGGTGAATGGTTGGGGATGCTGACCCCGGGAAGCTGGAGCGGAGGCTCTTTGGAGCCGTGTTGCAGTGGTCACATTCCAACCTGGCCACCGTACCCTGCTCCAGCCTGATCACTGGGGACCCAAGGGTGGGAATGGGACCCTTGAGCTGATTCTGCTCCTTGAGGACCCATGGGCTCAATTGACCCTCAGTTCATGTTTGAGGATGAGGCTGTGTTGAGCATCAGCGCGTACTTGTGCAGCAGCATCTACCTGGTGGGAGCTGTCTGATGGGAAGTGGTGTCCTGGGATGCTGGTGTTAGAAACACCCAATTCCAAGCACCAGGAATGCTGGAAATCCATGTGAGTTAAAGGGAATTAAAGTCCTGGGCTTGGCCTATGGGTAATTTGGCATTTGCAGCTGGGCAATGGCACGCATCTGGCTCAGCAGGACGCGGTGCTGGACCGCGCATCCCTGGAGCCTGCGGAGAGGAGCAGGAGGCTCTAGAGCACTGGATCAATCTCCTGCTATTAATCATTTGCACACATGGAAAGCAAAGTCTCTGGGCCATCAGGAGTTAGGCTGGAAGCATGGGATATCTGTGTTTCAGCGGTGGTAAGATGCTGGGAACATCCCTGCCTCCAGTCCAGGGCTGCATCTCCAGCTGAGCCAGGGGAGTGGAACTGGCTCTGAGCAGGAGCTGAGAGCCCTGAGTCATCCCCAGGATCCAGGAACTGGGGCCATGGGGAAGCACCAGCAGGCTGAGGATAACATCTGGGATTGGGAAAGCTGGTCTGGTTCCAGTGGGAAGGGGAGATTTCTCTGGATGGGGCTTTTCTTCCATCAACGCCTTCCATGTCTTTCTCTGTCATTTTCTATTTCTACTGATTCCTTTCTGATGGAAAGAACACAACCATTCAGTGGCATAAGATTGGCGTAACTGGATGTGACATTTATAGGAAAACCAGGATTTGCATGGAAGGGGCTGACAATTTCCTTTGGGCTTGATGGTGATTGGAAAAGCAAGGGAGACCCTGGCAGGGAGAGGGTCGGAGCAGGATGGTTCCGTCCATCCCATGCCCCAGTGCAGGGATCAGCATGGGAGCGAGCTAACATGTGAAAGGCAGCTGGAAACCCTGGGAAGTGCTGGCGTTTGGGAGTGCTGGGAGCCAGCCGGGCCCTACCCTGCTCTCTCCATGCAGAAGTAATTGGAGGGAGAGTTTCTCTTGGACCAGGTTTTCCCTCACATGCTTTTTGTCGGGAAGCAGGATGAGCCTGAATGTTCCGGCGAGCTGGGCTCGGAGCAGTGCTGGTTTGGGTGGAAAGGAGGCAAACCCAGAGCGTGCACATTCCCCTGCAAGGACATGGTTGAACAGATCCACATCCATCTTATTCCTTTACTCCGTGTTCCAGGCTCTGCTCCGCTTGCAGGAGGCTGGATTGCCATCCCGGCAGCTCTGCCCTTCCCGGGATGCTCCTGAGAACCAATTCATAAATCTTGACCTCATTAGAAAGATCACAGAAAGAGAGAAAAGCAAATCTGGGCTCCTGGCTGCGCCGGCTTTGAAGCTGCCTTCCCCCCTGTCAGGCCTGCGTGCCATAAGCGAGCAGCGCAGGAGGAGCCCTGTTTGTTTGGGGATTAACTTCCCCACTTGGCTAATTGCTGGTTAATCACATCAGCACCTCGCCTGCTCCCCATGGGACGCAGCTCCCAGCGCCCGACGGGGTCCCATGGGGTCCCTGGGGTGCGCGGGTCCAGGCTGGGGCGTGCTCCCAGCCAGGCAGCAGCAGCCCAGCCCCGCTCTGCTGCTGGGTCCCATCCGTCATCTGTTTGTCCTGGTGCCCTGCCAGTGATTGTGCCGATTCCCACACCCACTTTCCATAACCCTCCGTCCTCGCCCGGGCGCATCGCTGGCGCTCTCGCCACCCAGCCCTTTCCCCTCCTCTCCGATGGGATCAGACACGTTCTGGAAAGGGGGAAGAAAGGAAAGGAGGGGGAAGGAAAAAAAAAAGGAAGATCAAGAGGCAAACAGAATGTGACTCATTGCTTTCTTCATTTATTTGTATTTATTTATCCCTCCCCTCCTTGCTGCGATGTGCTGGCCGCAGAGAGCTGCGGTGTCCAGCTTGGCAAAGCGGTGTTGGGAACGGGGTGGGAATCGTTTCCTTCACTCTTTTAGCCAAGGGGAAGATCGCAGAGAGGAGCTCCTGGCACAGAAACAGTGTGGCACAGACTTTTAAGGTTGTCCAGGTCTCCACGTGAGCATCCCGCCCGCATCCCGCGCCCCACCAGCACAGCATGGACCGGAGGGTGGAAATATCTAATTCCACCTCCTACACTGTGTCCTCGGCAGGGGAAAGAGAAAGAGAAGATGAAAGGCTGGGAAGCTCAAATGGTGTCATTAGGAACTACTAATGCTCTCATAAAAGGGCATTAATAAACACGGCAGCTCATCAGCGTCCATTAGCTCCGCTCCTGGCAGGGATCTTCGGGATGAGATGCTCCCCTTGCCCTCGCTGGCATTTCAGCAGAGGGGCAAGGGGCTGGAGCGGGGGGTTTGTTCCTCCCTGCTGGCAGAAACCAGCAGCAGATCCCTCTCGTACTGGGGTGGCAACCCGCAGGAGCACGTCCTGCAGCCAGCAGCTCGCGCCCACCGTGTGCAGCGCTCTCCTCCACAGGAGCTGTTTACTGCTAAATAAAACGAGGCAGGGTTTAAAGTGCTCATCCCCAACTTTCTCCCTCCCGCCCTCTTCCTGTTCTCCTCTCTTAAAAGGAGCTTTATCCTTTGACCCTCCCATCCCCGCGGCAAACCAGAACCCACTGCATCTCGGGGCGAGCAGGCAACCCACATCAGCAGGCAGGAGAGCAGGGAGGAGGCCCGGCCTCTCCCGATAAGCCCATGGCAAAGCCAGGAATAGCAGCGAGGTCCCTGCACGGGAGCGGCCCTACCAGGAGCAGGGAAAAGCCTCAGTCCCTGCCTTTGAAGAGCAGGGGGCTGGCAGCCGGCCCAGCCGCATGGAGAGCTTGGGGCGTGCTGCGAGCTTCCCCTGCCAGCCCGGACCGGCACATCTGGGTAGAGCGCAGCACAGCACAGCTGGGTAGAGCAGATGTGCACATCTGGATGGAGGAGGGATGCGCAGCGGCGGGGCAGAGCGGGCTGGCACGGGTGGATGGGCTGGTAAATGCATCTGGATGGAGCGGGCACGCACATCTGGGCAGGTTGCGCTCGCACATCTGGGCAGACTAAGTAGGGAAAGAGCAGCCCCCTGGCCTCATGTCCCCCCTGGCACATCCTTTGGCTTTTCCTCCTCCTGTGCACCGAAGCACCCAAACCTGCCAAGTCACTGCCCAAACTCTCAGTCATTGTCCCACTCCCATTGGGATATTCTTGGCTCTGGCTGCCAAGGTGGCGGGCCAGCCATGGGGAGCCGGTATCCAAGGACCACGAGCGGGCACTTGGCTTCCCACTGGCTCAGGTCGCTCGCAGGAGGCTGTCACCTCTGGTGACTCCATGCAGAGCTTGGATCCCAAAGATCCCAAACCAAGTTCCCCGCGTGCCCTTTTGTTTCCAGTTATCTGCTGCATCTCCCTTTTCTTTTTCGGGGCGAGAAGTCCCAGGGCAGGTTGGGACGGAGGAGCCCTGGCAGGGCGCGTGTGTGGGCAGGACTGGAATAACGGGTGCCGTAGGAGAGGATTTAGGAGTGCTGTGGGGGTGCGGCTGGGAATAGCACAGCAGGTCAGGGGTGAGGTGGCTTGTGCAGGGATAGGATGTGGCCAGAGGTCTTGCCATTGCCTCCTGGCCATTAATCGCATTCCAGTGGGATGCTCAGTGGTCTCCCTCCTCCAGGGAAGCATCCCAGGGCAGGGATGTGGATCCAAGCGCGCTGGGTGGTGGGGCACCAGGCAGGAGTTTTGGTTGAGAATGAAAGCACCATGATGAGCACAGCTTTGCCATGGGAATGCTGGTGCAAATCAGCATCATCCTCCGCTGCCAGCTCCTTCCCACCCGGCATTCCCCCTTCCCAACCCCAGGGTGAGCCATGCCCGGACACCCTGCAGGGAGCCTCTACATCCCAAATAGCTGCAGAGAGCCCCCTGTGTGCTCCTTCCCAGGAGAGGATCACTCCCCAATGAGCCCTGCAAGGAAAACAGCCAAGATGTTGGAAACCAAATCCCTGGGGAGCAGCCGGGGGGTGGGGGGGGTCTGTCCCTCCGTGTCCTTCTCCTGAGGGCCCTGTAGCATCTCCCCCCTTTCTCCTTGTCCTTTCAGGGTGCGAATCTGAGGACTGGGGACGTCAAAGGGCACGTGCTGACGGGTGAGTGCAGCCCCCAACAGGGTGATGGGGTCTCCCGCTGGGAGCTGGGATGAGGTGGTGGCAGAGCTGGCGGGGACAGGACACGAGCGGGGACACAAGGGGCTCCCGTGGGGCGCAGCTGAGCACTGTCTGAAGTGGAAGCTGCTTTTTCTCTTCTTTTTCTCGAGGCAGAAGTGGTTTAGAAACTCCCCGGTGGTTGGAAGGGCTCCAAAGCAGTGCAGAAAGCAGGGGCACACGCTCAACAAGAGAAACACGAGATAAAAGCGGGTGAATCCCAACAACTTCTGTGATGTTGCACGAACAAAGACTCTGAGTTCAAAAGAAGCCAGACACTGCTCGTGGAGTTTACATCCCAAGGGAATGAGGCTGGGGGTGACCCATGCTGGAGGAGCTTCAGCTGCTTGTCCCTTGGCACCGGGTCCTCCCATCCCCAATGGAGGGCAAGGGGCTGCACCGGGAGGGTCTCCCCAGGGCTGCCTGTTAATGGGAGATGCTTTAAGGTCGAACCCCTTTCTGGCAGTGCTCAAGGCCAGGTTGGACACAGGGATTGGAGCACCCTGCTCCAGTGGAGGGTGTCCCTGCCCATGGCAGCGGTTGGAGCTGGAGGAGCTTTAAGCACCCTTCCAATGCAAACCAGTCTGGGATTCCATGATCCCACGACCCGGGAGCTGTGTGCTGCTCACTCCCGCTTCAGCCAGTTGAGAGCTGGGGATGTGCCCACCTGCACGCAAGGTCTGCAGCGAGGGGAGGCATCAACCCCAAACTGCCAGCACCTGAGAACCGCTGCTCCGACCACAGCAGCATCAAGGGAGGACTTCAAACAGAGGCAGCTGGAGCTCGGCCCGGCCCCCAGCTCCCGTGGGGCAGCAGCAGGGTGAGGGGTGCTGGCCATGCTCCAGCAGGGTGCTGGGGGTCTGGAGCTTGTCCCCCAGCAGATACCTGCAACCCGGGGGAGCCTGCACCCAGATGGTGGGGATGAGGAGGGATATGGCAGGGATGGGAAGGGTGATGGAGGAGAGGTCAAGGTGCTCAGCACAGGGGCGAGGAGCACCCTGGGGCTCTCAAGTTAAAAGAGGAGGAGAGGGGGTGGCTGGCACGGTGAGAGGTTGGAGGTGGGTTAGTTCGGGAAAGGGAAAACAGGAGCTGGCTCCCGGGCAGAGGGGGGGATCCAGGGAGTGATAAGGGAAAGGGGTTTTGGGCTGCTCTTACCCATCAAACACCCAAGCTGCCCAGTGTTTTCTCCCTCCTGGTGCTGGGTGGGAGAACTGATCCCAGCCTGGAGGGATGGGGTGCACACGTGGTTGTGGTGTGGAGAGGGATGCTCAGCTGCTGTCTTTTGCATCCCCAGATTACGTCCGTCCCACGCCGCCTCCCCGCAGCGGGTACCACCGCTACCAGCTCCTCCTGCACGAGCAGCCAGAGCACGAGGCCATCACCCTGAGCCCTGAGGAGCGCATCTCACTGGGTAAGGAGCAGCCGTGCCCTTGCCCTGGTCCCACACCATGTCCCAGAGCGGCTTTCCCGGGGGGAATGGGTAATGCCACGTGTTGGCGCATTCTCAAAGTGCGATGCTGGGATGCTCATTTGGTGCAAAGGGGTTTCAAATCCTTATACAGGACGTGGTTGCGGTGTAAAGTCCTTGGCCTAAAAGGCTGGTAACGGCCTGGCTAGCGGGATCAGAAGCCAGGAGAGACCTCGTGGGCTGTGAATTCCATCCAGTCCTTGCTGGAACCTCTTCCCCCCTGAGCCGCGGGAGTTTCGTCACCACGGAGGGCGCAGATAAGGATCAGACATGGAGATGGTTTAGCAAGGGATTGCTCAAACCAGGCTGACACAACGCTCACCAACTCCCAGCTCCCTCCACCCTGGCGCAGAGCCGCTGCCTCCCTCAATGTGCACGGCAAGGATGGAGGCAGGAAGCTGAGACCGCTCAGGACAGGATGGGACCATCCCTGCTGCTCCATCCCGGGTGGTTGCACCCTGCAGGACCCTGGGCATGGACAAGGCCCATGCAAAGGTGTATTCCTGGTGCAGCGGAGCACGGGGCACTGCAGCTCACATGGCCTCAGCAAGGGGAATGTCCCAACTTTCCCAGTGGGACCGCATGCACACGGCTCGGCAGGCAGGGCAGGTCGGTGCCTCCCGTCCGTGCCAGCCTGACTCACCCCTGCCTGCTGGTAACCAGCCCTGCACATCCCAAGGGACAAAAGGCACCTCCGGAGAGCTCATCCCTGGATCCCCATGCCAGGAGATGCCCCAGATCCCAGCCGGCACAGGGATGCGATGCTCGTCCAGTGGCCAGGCCGGGCTGTGGCTGCTGCTGCGAGTCTCTCTGTGGGTTATCTCTGCTCTTCAGTTCCTTCCTGGCTCATTAGCTCTGCCTCTTAACGACATGCATGAAGACCCCCCTCTGCCAGAGGAGTGGGGCATGTCCCTGTCCCCTTGTCCCTGAAGAGATCAGAGGAGGGGGCTCCACTGCTGTCACCCAGGGCCATGCACCTGCATCCCCATGGCAGCATCCCAGGGCTGGGGATGGAGCATGGGACACCCACCATAAACCTTCATGTTAACAGGATGTGCAGCTCCAGCTCCCCAGATCTCGTACCCAAAGGGGTTCAGCCACCGGGTCCATGTAGAAGATCTTTGTCCCTGCTCTGTGCCCCATGTTGTCTCCATCCTATCCTGAAGTTTCTCGGCCATTCCCAAGCTCCCTGGGAAAGATCCATTAAAACAGCAGTGGATGTTTTCTCCTGAGCATCATCGTTTCAGTGGAGGCTGTTATTTAAGCACTTGGTTGAAGGTTATTTTTAACCATTTCACTGCTGCACGCAGCCTTGGCCCCTCCAGTTAATATCCCCTTTAATTCCCAGGGCACGAGCCCTGAAAGCAGCCACAGGATGAGATTTTGGTGTCTCGAGGGTTTTAAATGAATCCATCCTCAAGGACCACAGTGGGACAAGCACCATGGAGCCCCTGGCACATCCAGCCCCCGTGGGGCGAAGGAGAAAGGAGAAAACGCCTTTGGTAGAACATGAGAACAAGGGGGATGCTGACTGTGACCCCAACAGACCATGGTGAGGAGCTCATCCAGCTCCTCCACAGCTCTGCCTCGGTCCTGTCCTCCTGCGGTACAAGAGGGGCATCCTGCATCCCGCATCCCTGCGCTGCGCGCTGCCAGCGCCGTGCCACGCATCCATCCCTCCGGCAGCTTTCCCACTACTCGGGGAGACCACGGAGCTCCATGAGGGTGTTTCTGTCACTGCTCAGCTCCCAGAGAAGCTCCCTCCTGGCACCTCAAGGGTGGAGTAGGATCGGTGCTGGGACCAGCGGGGCTGATGTGCTCCAGGCGGGATGGCAGGAGCTCAGCAGTGGAGCCAAGGGGCCGGAGCCTCCAGAAGAGGGCACTAAACCAGGCCCTGCCCGTTCGAGCCCTCTCCTGCTCCTCGGGAAGGTCCCTGGGGAATAAAAGTCGAGGGCTGATGGGCAGCAATGGAAATGAATCTGCGCTTCTGCTTCGCAGCACCGGCAGCTCCCAAGGAGTGAGGACGGCTCCGCGCTGGCTCCGGTGCCCACCGTGCCATGGGGATGGCACCATCGGGTGCTGTGCCCCAGGGTCACCCGCAGCGAGGGGCAGTGGTGAAATGGGGGCTCACAGCAGAGGTTTCTCCAGGGCATCTCTTGAGCGCGGGGACTTGTTTCATCAGGAAGAATCCGAACCTCTGCTCCTTCTCCTGATCAATCCCTGCACCCGCAGCCTCTCGCCCTGCGCCCTCGGGCAAAGAGCCCTCTTGCAGCCTCCGTTTCCCCACCGCAGCCTGATTCACCGCACGCTCTGGCTGTGTCACTGAGCACCGCTCTGTGCCCCATTGGGACCCGCAGTGAAGACCCGTGGGGTGTCCCCATGGCTGTGGGACGCTGGTGGCGATGCAGAGCGAGGGCTCCCGGAGTGCAGGGTGGTGGCTCGTGGTCTGCAGCATGTCAGAGGCACCGCGCAGGGGAATTCAGGCACCAGGAGAACCGCGGCCATGGGGGTGTTGGGATCATGCACAGCCCATGGGAGGCTGCTCCTCAGCCACCTCCTGCCTTTCCCTTGTGGGAACTGTAATTAGCACGAGGTCATGAGGGTTAATTGCACGCGATGAGCGGTTCCACTCCTCCCTGCCTGCTGTGTCCCAGCGCCGGATGCCCACCAGCCCTGGGAACACGTGGAGATGCTCCCCAGCATCCCCAAACCTCCTCCTGCCCCGGAAAGGTGTTTTACAGCTGGGAATGGCCTTTTGCCTCCCAGAGGTGTCGGGAAGCAGAGAGTCCTTTGGGCACCAGGCACTGGGGATGAGCCCGGCCAAACGCCCTTCCCGTGGCTCCATCCCTCTCCATCACGTCGGGGCTGCAGCATTGACTCATGAGCAGATTTTGCGCACCTCCGATCCACCCAGCTGGAAAATCGGGTTGGACTGGGCCCCATGGGGAGGGAAAGGCTGCGGCTGGAATGGGAGGAAGCGAAGGGCTGAGGGGAGCACCCGCTCCCAGCCCCAGTCCCTGGGTGTCAGTTAATGGGGACCAAGCAGCCGGTGGCCTCCCGCCTACCTCTGCTGGGACATCATTAATCTCTGCAGGAAAGCATCAGGGCTCCTCTCAGCCCCACTGATGAGGCTGATAAATTACGGCTGGCAACACTGTGGGTGCGTGAGGAGGGGGGGACTGCTCGTTTTGGGGGGTGAAACAGCCCCATGCACTCAGTGCCTGTGAGGCCAGAGGGTCCCTGAGCTCCCCAAGCCCCGCAGCAACCTCGTGTCTCAGTTTCCCATGTGGTGCTCAAGGATCAGGGTGTCAGAGGTGCTCCTCTTCCTCCAGCAGGTGCTCAGGTAAGAGCCAAGCACAGGGATAAAATCCTCTGGGAAATGAGCTTGAAAACGGTCCAAGCCACGGGTGTAACATCCTAGTGGTGGGAATGGTGACACCAAGAGCTGCATGGTCCCAGTGACTCAGTCCCCAGTGCTGTGGAGGGCTGGCAGAGGGATGTCACCCTGTGCCAGGGATGCAGGATGCAGGCAGGATGGGACACCCGGTTGGAGGATGCACCCAAGGCGTTGGATTTGGCGTGGGGACCCCCAGGGCTGGTACCCACTGGGTGCATCACCCGGGGCTTCCCCTGGGGCCAGTCCCTGCACCTCCGGTGTGGTGGCAGGTAGGAAAGTAGGTCAGGAAAAACCCCGGCCCCACACGCAGCCATGAGAGCCGGCGCTGGTGCCTGCAGCCCTGCGGCAGCTCTGCCTCCCCCTTTCATCCACAGCCCTCCCGAGGCCGCACCAAGAGCAGGGACAGCCCCGGGGAGCCGCTCTCAGCCCGGTCCCACCGGCACCGGCTGCTCCCTCTGCGGCTTTCCCAGTGCTTTGAAACCCAGCAGATGAAAGGCTGGGGATGCAGTGGGAGCATCCCCTCCCCCCCCGGGACCCCTTCCCCTGGTGCTGCGCTCATCAGCATCCCCCGAGATGGAGGGGATGGGGGATGGATCAAGACCCCGAAGTGAGCGGCTCCCTCCTTGCCAGGGGTGTTGTGTGGGGATGGATGTGTTTGTGGCACACGCCGGGGCACAGTGGCCATCACCGTGTCCGTGGCCTGGCTTGGCAGTGGTGTGCAAACCCAAAGCCCCCTTGGGGTCCTGTGTGGGGGCATCTCCCCCACCTTGGGCTTGGGATGCAGCAATGAGCCAAAGCTGATGGGAACGTGGCTCCATGCCCCGGCTGGTGACCCCATTGTGGCACATTGGGGCTATCCTTGGCTTCAGATTGGGTTGGGTCCTCATTGGGTGTCAGTGATGACGTGGGGACATCTGGAACCCCCCCAGCCACAAGCAACTGATGAATCTCAACATCTCCTCCCAGTGGGACGCAGGGTCCAGCCTGAGCATCCTGGGATCTCCTTCCCAAGCACTGCAGCACCTCCTGGGCCACATCCCCTTCCAGCTGAGGAGGTTGCACAGCGCAGTGCCAACACCAGGAGCATCTGCAGAGCCCATCAGGGGCTTTTTGGCTGTGAAGTGCCCCAGTGCTGGAGGCGGGGGGCACACGGGGGGAGCTGGGCTCTGCTGCACTCAAACCCCCATCGCAGCTCGGGCTTTGCTCAGCACTTTGCAAGAACAAAGGGGATGCTTTGCTCCAGCTGGGGCCGAGATGTGGGCGCAGATAAGGGCTGCCAGTCTGCAGCGTGACATTAAAGAGGTGCCAGGAAGAGGAGAGGAGGGAGGAAGGTTCCACACAGCACTGGGCCCCTTGCCCCTGCCCTGTGCCACCGCAGCGGCTCCCATCCAGGCTCCCACCACCACAAGTGGCAGCGTGAGCTGCTTGGGACCCTGGGGAAAGCCCCTCTGGCCGATGAGGAGGATGCTCCATCGGCCGCAAGCCAGACCCATGCTCGCACTGAGCCCTGGCAGGGCGCAGGGGGATTGCACAAGGGGATCCATCCTGCCCGCAGCCCCACAGAGGGATCCCTGCCTCCAGCCATGAGTGTCCCCGGGCCTCCCGCACCCTCGGGTCAGGGCAGGCAGCAGAGAAAGGGGGTCAGGAATTGCTGGGCTCCTTGGCTCAGTGCATGCGAGTGAAGGGGCTGGGGAGCTCCTGCCATCTCCCCCATGTATTTCCAAGCATCCTAAGGTGGACTTGTGGGAAGCCGTGGGAAGCCATGGGAAGGTCTGCTCCAAAGTGGGGACACAAGAGGAGCCAACACCATTTACGCCCAGGGATGCCCATGGCTCCTGCCCTCCTTCCCCTCTCGCCCTGCATGCATCCATCCCCGCAGCATCCCCTGCTCTGGCCGCCTCCATCCCTGCTCACTCCTGCCCCTCTCTCCTCAGGTTCCTGGGCGATGGAGAGCTTCGTGAAGCAGTTCCGGCTGGGCTCACCGGTGGCCTCCACACAGTTCCTCACCAAACACCACCAGGATTAGCTCTGCCCATTGCGCCCTTTGCCTGTGCAGCTGCATCCCCTTCCCTGCATCCCAGAGCCACATCTGGGACCCACTGAGGATGCGCCCGCCCTTCTCCCAGCCCAGATTGAGAGCAGAAGCCCAGCCCCTCCGCTTCCTAAACCCTGGAGAACCCCCTCATCCCCTCCAAAGGTAACATCCCATCGGTGTCCTGGCTCCCTGGGTGTCCCGGGAAGGCTGCGTCACCTTCTCCTCCCTTGTCCCATCCCTGGCCTGACCCCCAGCATGTCCCTCCTGCACCTTGGGGGTCTTACACCTTAATGCCTGCAGCTTTCAGAATAAACCATGAGTGGACGGAGTGCATGGGGCTGTGTGGGTCCCTTGGGGGCAGTGAGCACGGGGTGATGCTGGGCCAGCCCTGGGACAGGCTGGGAGAGCTGGGCTGGTTCAGCTGGAGCAGAGAAGGCTCCTTAAGGGGAGACCTCAGAGCAGCTCCAGCGCCTGTAGGGGCTGCAGGAAACCTGGAGAGGGGCTTTGGACAAGGGATGTAGGGATGGGACAATGGGAATGGCTTTAAGCTGCCAGACCCCTGCAGGTGATGGTGTCCCCAGGGCTGCGGTGCTGGGGCACGGTGGTCACGGAGGGTGGCAGCGTGGGAACCGGGGCTGGCTCCAGCCCTGCCCTTGCCCTCCCTCACTGCCTGAACCCGCTCCTTGGAAAGCAGAACCGGAACTGGAGCCATAAAGGAGAAGGGCTCTGCCCAGTGGCCACTTGGCTGGGCCTCCCCTTTAATTACCTCCTTAATGAGGCTTTCATCTCCGGGCTCGGGTTCACCTGCCTCCGGATCCTCCTCGCAGCGTGGCCTCGGTGGCTGCGCTGTCCCGAGGCTGCTTTTGTCCTGAGCCAGGAGCACTGGGAACAAACCACAGGGAGCAAGATCCCGGGTGGGGGTGATTGTGCAGGGAGGGGAAACTGAGGCACGAGGGAGTGACTTGCTCGTGGCCACGCAGCATCGTTTAGAGGGGATGGCGATGCTCCTGCTGCCGCACTGGTCCATGGGTCCATCCCAGTGCAACCAGTGGCTGACGCAAGAGAGAAAGCAGGTCTGTGCTGTCCCGTTGGGCTCCCTCTGGTTCCTGGTAGTGAGTGGCTTTAACTCCTTGCTGGAGGGGGTTAAACGTGTCCGGGACTTTCCCTGCCGCAGGAAATGGCTGTTACTGAATCACACACAGCAGCGGGTCCTGCAGAGCTCCATCGGCCTCACAGGGGAAGGCTCGGGGTGATGGGGACGGGCTGCAAGGTGTGAAGGAGAATGCAGGAGCCGGGTCCAGGGCACTGCAGGAGACAGAGGGAAGGAGCCCAACAGAAAAAGGAAGCTGGTGACATACCACAGCCCAGGGAAACAACACAGCATCGGCTTGCCATGGGGCTAAGATTAGCAGCAGAGGAAATGACACCCAGAGATGTCATGGAAGATGCTAAAGCTGGATTGCTCCTTCTCCTTTGCTATACTTACCCTCCATTGAGGGTGTAATTGGGCCGTTAGGGTAATTCGAGGGACCGGTGTAAATGAGAGGTCATGCTTTGTTGACATCCTGCAGTCCAACTATAGTCATCCTTCCCTCCCTGCCCTCAGCCCTGCGGCTGCTCTGTTTATTTTGGGTGGAAGGGGAGAGAAAAGGCAATCGGATGTTTATCCTTCTAGGAAATTAGCACCATCATTCCCGGCCTGCATTTGAGCTGCAGGGGAGAGAGGTTGGGTGCTGGCTGTGAGCCCAAAGTGAGCCTCTTCCCTGTGTGGCGCTGATGGGAATGGGGACAGGGATGGAGATGGGAATGGGGATGGAGATAGGAATGGGCATGGAGAATGGGGATTGGAATGGAGATGGAGATGAGGATGGGAATGAGCATGGAGACGAGGATGAGGATGGAGATGTGGATGGGGGTGGGTTGGGAATGGGGATGAGAATGAGGATGAGGATGGGGAGAAGGATGGAGGTGGAAGTGGGAAACAAGGGTGGGGATGAGGATGAAGATGGGGAGAGTGACAGGAAAGTGGATGAAGATGGGGATAGGGATGAGATGGGGATGGAGCTGGAGATGGAGACAGCGACAGGGCTGGAGATGGAGCTGGGGACAGGGATGGGGATGGTCCAGAGCAGGAATCTGCCCGGGTGCCTGCAGTGGATGCTGTGTTGGGACAACCCCAATGATCCCCTGCCGGGATGCAGGACGAGGCACAAGGCCCAGGCACACTCAGGGCTGCAACCACACAGTGTGGCAGCAGCAGCGGCCAGCCCGGAGCGCCGCACTCCCACTTGGACACGTGCGAGGCTTCCACAGCATGGAAAATATTAATTGTGGGCTTTTAGTTCACTTTTTGCTAATTTAGAAAGACAGAAGAAAGCAAAAGCGGGAGGAAGCCGCGCAGCTTCGTGCCGGTCCCACCCCCTTTATCTCTCCTTCCATTCGCTCACCATCGGTGCGAGAGAGAAAAGAGAAGCTGAGTCTCTCGCTGCCTAAATGTAGAAAGTTTTGCTTCTAAATCAGTTTGTGATGGAAAGGAAACACGTCACGTCCCTGGGGAAGTGGCTGGTTTGCAGCAGCCGCAAGCCCAGCGCCGAGTGCTGCAATGGAACAGCCAGCACTGAAATAGCTCCACGCTCTGTTATTGTCACCCAGAGGAGGTTTTTGCACTGTCTCCGGGTATCATTTTTAGCATCCAGAGGAAGTTTGAGTTGTATTTGTTAGCTCCAATTTCCACTGGCGTGCCTGGGTCACCTTTTCATTCGAAGGTCCAGGAAGGGGCAAGGAGAAAAGAGAGCGGGCTGAGCTCAGGTGTGACGGGCTTGATGGGGAGCAACGTGGTACCCTCAGCATCACTGGTACTCACAGCATCGCTGGCACTCATAAACCAACCTTGTGGATCCTGAGGGAGTTAAGATGCCACAGGCCCAGTATGGGGTTTGGATGCTTCCAGCCCATTCCCAGAGCAAAGCCACCCACTGGATGGGATGGCTGAGGAGGAGGAAGGCTTGGGGTTTAAAACACTAACAGTGAGAATCCAACGTTCCTGGTGAGCAGCGGCAGCTCCCAGCAGCGCATGGGGGGTGTTTCTTTCCCAAGCTGGGCTGGAGGCCAAGAGAAGCCTGCACCAAACACGATCACTGAATAAAACGGGTAATAATTATCTATTTTTAATAATTATTGAAGTAATTACTCGAATGAGATTAAGCCTCAGCCCCTGGCTCAAGGAGAGGCAGCCCTGGGTCCCATCCATTGATGGAGAGCCGGAGGTGTCTCCCCTCCAGTGGGACAACCATGGGAAAACACGGAGTTAGGAGCAGGGGCCATTAAGGAACAGGGACTGGGGGCCACTACTTGCACCCCGCTGGCCATGGTGGCACGTGGGGATGATGTGGGGACAACCCAGCTCCCCAGGAGCCAAGTGATGCCAAGCAGCAGCTCCCCCTCACCCAGGGACTTGCACAAGAAGGGATTAGCAGGATCAGCTGATGATGATCTAAGCACATAACTATATCAACCTGTGCATTAATTAATGATATCTCACACTCCATAATGGCTCTATCTGCAGATCTATGTGCTCCTCAAGCAGGCGCTGAATTAAGCCTTGCTGCACCCCCCGGGAAATAGGTCAAGATTGTTAATCCCCATGTGCCGGTGGGGATGCGGCGGCTCCACGCGGGGATAAACAACGCTGCCCATTTTGGGTGCCAACGAGGGAGGTTTTCCAGGCTTGCTAAGGAGCATCCGCATCCCCATGGCACTGAGGAGGGACCAGGCTCTCGGGATCGGGCAGGATCCAGGTGATGGACACCACTGGTGAGATGCTCCAACGCTCCCAGCCCTCAACCTTGCGCCATGGGCACACGAAGCCTCCAGCCCAGAGGTCCCCCTTGTGCCATGGGGCCGGGGTTGGTGATGGGCGCCCATGGGTGCTGGTGCAGTGACCCGGAAGCTGGGCGGGCCCCGGGAGAGGCAGCCAGGGCTGTGGCAGGAATTTAGGGCTCCTGAAGTAATAGGGAGGGCGGGCGAGGCGAGGACAGGGCCATGTCCCCACCTCTGCGAGTTGTGCCAGCACCCAAGGGGCCTGGCGGGCAGCAAGGGGCAGGTTGGGCTCAGCATGACGGCTTCATTAATTAGCAGTAGTAATTGCTTCTTATGAGGCCTCTAAAGTGCTGCACAACTCAGAGGAGCTTTGTGGGGCTGTCTGAGGAGCTCAGCCCCGCTCCCTATCCCATCAGAGTGTGCTGGTTCAGGGGTCCCAGCCCCTCATCCTGCTCCTGGGACCGGCTCTTCTGGCAGCACCCGGGATGCAAATCCCAGCTGCCAGATCCTGGGACGCGGCGCTCAAGGGATGCTCCACAGGGAGAAACTGCTGGGGTTTGGTTTCCTCTCTCAGGCTGGGTTTGGGCTGGGTTTGTCCCGGCCTCGCCCGCTCTGCCGGGAGCAGGAGCACCTCAGATGTGGTTTGCCTGTAGAACACAAAGGAGGGTTTGGTGCGATGGTCCTGAGCCACCGGCTTTGCTCCTGCCCAGCACCAGCCGCCGGCCCCGGTCCGCGCCGAGCGCCTGGTTTATCCCTGTTTATCCCCATCTATCCCGGTGGGAGGCGGATGCCTCTTGGGGTTTGCATCCAGAGGTGCGGTGGAAGGGGCTGGGCGGCTCTTCCAGCCTCCCCTGCCTGCACCACGGCCTGAGGACGGTCTCAGCCGCAGCCCCCAGCTTGTCCTCACTTGTCAGCGCCTCCCATCCCCTCCCCGCATCCCCGCAGGTCCTGGGCTAACCTCCCATTTCCTCATTGCAAGGAAATGGCTAATTCCCCCCGGGCTGGTTTCAATGGCTCTGCAGATCCTTCTCCCTTGGCCTCTCACCAGTTTCTCCTTCGGTGGTTACAGCGAAGCCCGGCAGCCCTCGGGAGCAGCGCTTTCCCAGGCTGCGCAGCCGTCGGGAACACATCCATCCACGGATGCCCCTTCTCCAGCACCACCATTGGACGCAACGGGTTTGGTTGTGCCATGAGGCAGCCGCTCACGTCGCCGGTGGTGTCATGGCACAGTTCTCAGCATCCATTTCCTCTTCTGTTTCTTGGTTTCAGGTTAAAAAAAGCCTTCGTGGTATCTCTCTGCAATCCCCTCGCTGGGGTCACAGCGCTGCATTCTGACATAGGGACACAGCGCTGAGGTTTGTGCTTGTCCCATAGCATCAGCTCCGTGCCTGGTCTCTGTACTGGAATCCCCGTCATTCCCAGCGGTGCTGCTCCCTGGGGATCACTTTTAGCTCTGGATCTACTCGCTGGTTTTCCTGCTAATCACACTGTCCCCTTATCTCTGGGTCACACTGCACCCGCCGCCACCGCTATTGTTCCCCTCCTGCAGGCTGCATAATAACAGGAAAGACCTTTGGGTTTGCAGACCAAGACCTGTCTCAGACTTAGACGACCCAGAGGTTCCCGGTTCCCCGGTGCACGCAGCATCGTGCCCCTCACTGGAGTCACCCATGGAGCCCAGGCCTTGGAGCGCCGGAAAACCTTGGGATGCTCTTTGGGATGGCTGAGCGCAGCCGGCGCATCCTCACTGCAGCAGCACTGGGGTGATGCAGGGAAGGCAATGGCAGCAGAAGGTGATGCAGGGAATGGGGTGCAGGCAGAGCCCCCCCACAGGACCCTCTGCGCCCAGTGCTGCTGTGGGTGCTTCCCAGGCAGGGGCTGATCTCTCATGCCACAGGGAAAACTGAGGCAGGAAAGGGCTTCCCACAACCACCTATGGCTCCTGCAGGACCCCCTGCCCAGCTCCCGCCTTCCAGCCACCCCAGGGCTTGGTTTATGGGCATCTACCCTGTGAGATTGACCCAGCAAAGCCAACAGTGACCCACAAGTTCAGGAGGAGGAGGGAGCATCCATCTCCTCTTTTCCATGCATGCTTCAGTGAGGGTGTAGTTTTCACAGGGAAACCAGGAAAGGCAGGAAGGCCGCAGAGCTGGGCGGGCGCTGGGCCGGGATCAGGAAGGCTGCCCAGCAGTTTCTCCTTGGCTGGGGTTCTCCCAGCCGAAGTGTGGCCTGAAATGAGGGTTTCCCACGCCCAACAGCAGTGGAGAAAGTCTCTCCTCCTCCTCCAGGAATTGCCTTGCATCCCATCCCTGCGGTGCTGAGCATCTCCCACATCCACGGGATGCTCAGAGCATGAATCGCTGCTGATGCAGCACTGGCCACATCTGGGCAGCTGCTGTTTGCCACCACGAACGGCCGCATCCCGCCCGTGCAGCCTCACCACCTGCAAACCCAACACTGAGAAACACCGGAGGCTCCATCAGGTACCACTGAGGCACCCACCTCGTGGTCCGGGGGGCTGAAAGGCTCCGGGTTTATTCATTCCCCTTCCCCAGGCTGCTCTAGAAGAGGTTTTGTTGTCAACCACCCAAGCAGCCACCTACGAGTGCAGCCCGGGTACAGTCATACCTGGGGTAGGAGGTGGGTGACCTTTCAGGTCCCCGCAGCCGCACTGTTTACAGCTCTGCGACCTTCCCCAGCCCCAGATCTGCATCTAGAGCACATCCAAGGGGCTGGGGAGGAAAACCTCCGTGTTCTGGTGGTGCGAAGAAGCGCCTCAAGCTTTGTGTCTGAGCATCCTTTGGAACCCAGGACCAGAGGCACCACCACAGTGGGTTCCAAACACCTGAAACCCACTGCCATGCAGTGGAGAGCCTCCTGGAGCTCCTGAAACACGGAATCACAAGGCAGGATGGTGATGCCGCCCTGTTTGCCTCACCACGGGGCGCCAGGACCCAGCTCGTGCTCTCCTCCCCACGCGTGCATTTCTGCTGTCAATAATTAGGTACAATCCTGAATGGTTCCCCTTCTAAAAGCCCCGCTGGTCCCTGGAGAGCTGCGGCACAGCCCGGTGCACCTGCATGGCTCATGGCACGTGAGTCACTCGGTGATGAGCAGCAGGACTCGGTCACAAGAGGAGTGAGGGGAGATCACCCATCAGCTGACAGCGCCCAAAGGGACATGCAGCGGGCTGGGGGGCAGTGGGAGCTGGGGTGCTCAGGGCTTGTATGGGTGGCTACGGGTGCTCCCTGGTTGAGGGGATGCTGCCAGCACTCCATCAGTGGGTATTATGGAGACTTAATTCAGATGGGATGCTGCTGAAGAATATCGAATCACAGATTCATGGAATGGTTTGTGTTGGAAAAGACCTCAAAGCTCCTCCAGTCCCAGCCCCTGCCACGGGCAGGACCCCTTCCACTGGAGCAGCTTGCTCCAAGCCCCTGTGTCCAACCTGGCCTTGAGCACTGCCAGGGATGGGGCAGCCACAGCTTCTCTGGGCACCCTGTGCCAGCGCCTCAGCACCCTCACAGGGAAGAGCTTCTGCCTCAGAGCTCATCTCAGTCTCCCCTCTGGCAGGTTAAAGCCATTTCCCTCGGCCTGTCCCTGCAGGCCCTTGTCCAAAGCCCCTCTCCAGGTTTCCTGTAGCCCCTTTAGGCACTGGAGCTGCTCCAAGGTCTCCCCATTATTCCTCCCATTATCGCTGGGGTGAAGGAGGCAGCTGGCTCAGGGGCTGAGCTGGAGCCTCTGCCGGCTCTGCCTTATTAACACAGTGAGGTTTTGCATTGCAGGGGCAATGGGGGTTTGGGACACTCTGCTTTGAGGAGGGGACCGACCGCGGCATTCCATGAATAAGGCTCCATGCTGTGAGATCACTGATGCCAGCAATGATCATTTACCTTCCTGAACCCCGGTCAGGATGGGGTTTGAACGGCCTGAGACAAGCGTGTGGGATGGTCAGTGCAAGTGAAAGCTCTCAGCTGCAGACTCCATCCACACTGAGCTGCAATTTAAACCCATTCAGAGCATCCCAGGTGATATATTTGGGGGTGGTGTGTTTTTTTGCTCCCTTTGGGTAAACTACTCTGCTCTTAACACTCCAACCCATTAAGCTGAGCTGTAACTAAGCCAGTCCAACCCCCACGCGGCCGCTTTCATGCCAGTCTAAGGCTGCCTTCGTTTATTTTGGCTTAAGGCCGTTCCCCATCAATTGGCATCAAACCACTGTTAGTAACTGAGACAGTGGCCGTGCAGGATTGGGTTCTCACAGGCTGGGTTTAAGCTTCCTCCTAACCCAGCTCCTTGTGTAAACCAGGTCCTTATGGCTAAGGATCTTTGAACCAGGTTGGGGTTGGGGTGTTATCACTGCACCCGCTGCCCGATTTGGCAGGGGGTGATGCCACATGGGGATGGGGTAGTGGTTCCCCTCTGCCCATGGCAAGGGGGTGGGAATGAGCCAAACGTGGGGCTGGCACGCATGGGGATGCCGGGGGGCCAGCAAGGCCAAGCAAACCCTCGCCCCACACTGTAACGACTGGAGGAACCAGTGGGGAGCACCGGTGGTGACGCCGGACCCGGCAGTGGGGTGGCTCGGGCTGGTTTGGGGCGGGGGGGCTGCCGTGCTCTGCCGGGGGACCCGCAGCATCCCCAGCACCGCGGATGCGATCGCGCTCCGACCGTGGGAATGCGCTGACGGGGAAAGCGGCGGGGGACGGCGGAAGGGGGGGCTCGGTGGGGACACCCCCCCCCCCCCCATGCCGGGGCGGTGCTGCCGGGGGGGGGGGTGCTGGCTGCGGGTCCCCCCACTCCGCACCCCGTTGCGTTCCCGCCCCGCACCTCCCCAGCGCCGGGGGCGCCGGAACCGGGAGCCAAAGAAGGCAACGGGGGCGGGACCGGATCCAGGCCTTGTTTGGTGCTTCCCCTCGGCCGCCCGCCCGCCGCCGCCCCGCTTCCCCCCCTCCTCGTTCCCCGCCGCCGCCGTTGCGCTCCCCCCGGGCAGCGCCGGGGCACGGGCGGGGCGGGCGAGGGGTGTGGGCTGCGTCTGGGGGGGTAAATGCGTCTGGAGGGATGCAACGGGTGCGAATAGAGAGGGGGCAAATGAGGGGGGTGCCCTGCAAAGGATGGGGGTGATGAGGGGGCAAAGGATGGAGGGGGGGATGCAAGGGGTGGGGGGCTCTGGGAAGGATGGGGGGGTTGCGAAAGATGGGGGTGCTCTGCGAAGGATGGGGGTGCACAGGATGGGAGGGTCTGCGCAGAATGGGGGTGCTTCTAGCGAAAGTGGAGTCCTGCGATGGATGGGCACCTCTGCAGTGGATGGGGGGGCTGCGGCTGATGGGGACCTTTGAAGCGAAGGGGGGGGTTGAAGTAAACAGAGCACACACACACCCCTCCCCACGCTCAAAACAGGCCACAGTGGGAACTGCAGCCCCCCCTCCCCTTACAACCCCCACCCACTCCTCCGAGCCCCACATCACCCCCAAACCACTCCCCAAGCCCAAACCCGGGGGCTGCTGGCACCGGTGGCCTCCTCCTCCCGGTGCCCCCCCACACACACCCCGCAGCCGGTGCCCGGTGCCTCCAGCCGCAGCTCTCCCGTAGCGCGGATCCCGCTCCCATTGCAAAGCCGGCCCTGCAGGAATTGGGTAAGTGGAGCTATTGCAACACAGCATTTTTCCATACATTTGCTATATAACTCGGAGGGTTTTAAAGATAGCATCAGTTGGCACAGTTAGCACGAAACCACCTAATTACTGACGCCTTGGAAGTGCCAAACTTTTAAAGGGGGGAGGTGAGGTTAAAATCACAGGCGACCAACAAGTGTTACCTGTTCTAAAGTATTCAAAGCACTGCTCCCCGCGGGACCCGGGGCACGGGGAGGGGGCAAAGCCACCTCCTCTGTCACCCAAAGCCATCTCCTCTGTCACCACTGCCTGGTTTCAGGCTGCTGCGGCTCCGGCCTCGCCGCGTTTCCCCCCGCACCCCCGCGGGGCTGCGGGACGGGGTTTGCGGACCGTCCATCCCCTCGCTTCTGCTCTCCATGGAGCGGAGGAGGACCGGGGGGGGGATATGAAGTCTCCAGGTCAGACCCTCGCCTTGAGCATCCCCGGGGCTCACCGCACCCCGCGCCCTCCCGGGGGGCGGCACCGCTCGGCCGGTGGGATGTGAGGGCGGAGGGGGAGACCGCTCGGCCGGTGCCTGGTGGCCTGTGCAGGTTGCCCAGGGCAGATTGCCCGGTACCCAGGGCAGGTTGCCCGTTGTCCAGTGCCCAGTGCCCGGTACAGGCTGCCCGGTGCCCATTGCCCAGTACAAGTTGCCCGATGCAGGTTGCCCGGTGCCCGGTGTGTCCGGTACCCGGTGCAGGTTGCCCGGTGTGTCTGGTACACGGTGTGTCCTATACCCGGTGTGTTCGGTACCCGGTGTGCCCGGTGTGTCTGGTACATGGTGTGTCCTATACCCGGTGTGTTCGGTACCCGGTGCGTCCGGTACCCGGTACAGGTTGCCGGTGTGTCTGATACACGGTGTGTCCGATACCCGGTGTGTTTGGTACCCGGTGCGTCCGGTACCCGGTACAGGTACCCGGTACAGGTACCCGGTGTGTCCGGTACCCGTTGTGTCCGGTACCGCTCTCCCCGTTGCCCGTCCCCGCGCGCGCCGGCCCCGCTTCCTGCTTTCTAATGTTCCATTGTGCGGAGCTTCCATTGTGACGTCTCGGCCTCGGCTCGGCTTTGTCTGTCCATATATGGGCAGCTACGTCACGGAGCGCTCCCGCCGCCCGGATAAATGGGCTGCGGAGTCCCCGGCGGAGCATTCGGGCGGCAGCGGAGGGAACCTGCGAACGGAGCCGAGGGAGGGAGGGAGGGAGGGAACGGGGGGGGGAGAGGAGAGGAGAGGAGGGGTTAAATCCTCCCACCCGCTTCTACAACCAACATCTGCCAGCCAGACCCCCCCGTCGAGGAAACACCACCAGGGACCCACGGAGGACCGCACACCCCCCCCGCACCCCCTCCTCCTCCGCCCCCCCCCCCACCCCCTCCACTCCCCCCCCCCAACTTTTTCTCTCGCATGATTCCCCTCGCACGGATTTGCCACTCGGA
Source organism: Amazona ochrocephala (assembly GCA_039720435.1). Taxonomy (NCBI): domain Eukaryota; kingdom Metazoa; phylum Chordata; class Aves; order Psittaciformes; family Psittacidae; genus Amazona; species Amazona ochrocephala. The sequence goes on along the minus strand of CM077898.1, from coordinate 535,881 downwards.
TGTTGTTTCCTCGGGAGCTGAGCTCGGAGCCACGTTGATCCAGCCTTTTCCTCCAGTGCTATGACAGGCAAACTACTGGAGAAGCTGCCGGGGACCATGAACACTTTGATGAACCAATTGCCTGACAATCTGTACCCAGAGGAGATCCCCAACTCTTTGAATATCTTCTCCAGCAGCAGCGACTCGGTGGCTCACTACAACCAGATGGCTGCAGGTAAAAGAAAAAGGGGGGGGGGGGAAATGGGGAGAAGAAGAAGAAGAAGGGGGGGGAGCGGTGGGGCGAGGAGGAGGACGCTATGGAAAGGGTGTCATGGAGCCTCGGAGGGAAGGGAAGAAGGGAAGCGCTGGGGCTGGGGAGCGTCCCCCCCCCCCGCACCCACCCACCCCTTTCCTCGCCGTGGCTCGGCGCGATCGCTGCAGGGCTCCGCCGAGCTGCTGCCGAGCCGCCGCCGCAGGTACGGGGCCGGGTTCCGTGGGGAGGAGGAGGACGCTGGGAGCGGGGGGTGGAAGGAGAAAAGCCGGAGCCCCGCAGCGCGGAGGGGCTCAGCCGCCCGCACCGGGATCCTCCGGGATGCGGAGGCACCGCGGACACGCGTGGCCGTGCCCGTTTCCCCTCCGATCCCGCAGCAGCGTGGGCTTCGCGGGACGCGGCATCGGCTTTCCCTGGGTGCGGGGCTGGGGCGGGGGGTCCCTGCTCCCACGCGGAGCCCCACGGAGCTAAACATCCCCCCCCCAGCTCGTGTTCCTCCGGGGATGGGCGCAGGGAAGGCTGCGAGTCGGTAACGGCGCCGGCGGCCGCAGCCGGCTCCGCGGAGTGCCCGGCGCTGCCGGGGATGGACGGGGAGGAAGCCTACCTGTAGCCGCAGGTACCTCCGTCCCCCCCCGGGTCCCAACGGTGGGGGGACCCCCCCCTCCCTCGGCAGCCCGGCCCCGGCAGCCAGAGCCGGGGGATGCGGGAAGCGGCGAAGGGAAGGAAGGAGCGGGCCCGGTGCATCCCCGGTGCATCCCCCCGGGGCGCCTCGGCCCTCCCGGCTCACCCTGCCCCGTTTCTCTCGCACTTTGCAGATAATGTTATGGACATTGGTTTAGCGAACGAAAAAGCCGGGCAGGAATTGTCCTCTTATTCGGGCACTTTTCAACCGGCCCCGGGCAACAAGACTGTCACCTACCTGGGGAAATTCGCTTTCGACTCGCCCTCCAACTGGTGCCAGGACAACATCATCAGCCTGATGAGCGCCGGCATCCTGGGGGTGCCGCCGTCGTCGGGCGCGCTCACCAGCACGCAGAGCTCGGCGGGCAGCATGGGGCCTCCGCAGGGCGAGGTGGACCAGATGTACCCCACGCTGCCGCCCTACTCCTCCTGCAGTGACCTCTACCCGGAGCCCGTCTCCTTCCACGACCCTCAAAGCAACCCCGGCCTCACCTACTCCCCCCAGGATTACCAGGCGGCCAAACCCGCCTTGGACAGCAACCTCTTCCCCATGATCCCAGACTATAACCTCTACCACCACCCCAACGACATGGGCACCATCACGGAGCACAAACCCTTCCAGAGCTTGGACCCCATCCGCGTCAACCCGCCCCCCATCACCCCGCTGGAGACCATCAAGGCCTTCAAGGACAAGCAGATCCACCCGGGTTTCGGGGGGCTACCGCAGCCACCCCTCACCCTCAAGCCCATCCGACCCCGCAAGTACCCCAACCGGCCCAGCAAGACGCCGCTCCACGAGCGGCCTCACGCCTGCCCTGCCGAGGGTTGCGACCGCCGCTTCTCCCGCTCTGATGAGCTCACCCGGCACCTCCGCATCCACACGGGCCACAAACCCTTCCAGTGCCGCATCTGCATGCGGAGCTTCAGCCGCAGCGACCACCTCACCACCCACATCCGCACCCACACCGGCGAGAAGCCCTTCGCCTGCGAGTTCTGCGGGCGCAAGTTCGCCCGCTCCGACGAGCGCAAGCGGCACGCCAAGATCCACCTCAAGCAGAAGGAGAAGAAGACCGACAAGGGCTCGGGTGGGCAGCCCCCCGCCGTGCCCCCCGCCACCGCTGCCGCCACCTCCTCGCCCCCCGTCGCCCTCGCTCCTGCTGTCACCACGTGCGCTTGAAGGGACCGTGGGGAGCAGTTTGGTGGCACCCCCTCTTCTCTCCGCAGCGGCCTCGTCGCCCAGGTTTAGGGTGCCGGGGGGTTGTGCTGTGCGGGTCCACGCCGCCCGCACCCGGATTGACCGGGTCCAGGCTGCCCGCACCCGGATCCTGCCTGCACTTGGATCGACAGGACCCTGCACTGCCTAGATCCCGGATTGTCCGCACCCGGATCCCTGCTGCCCGCACCCCGGTGCTCAGATCCTGCACTGCCTGCACCCGGATTACCCACACCCGGATTGCCCAGACCCAGCTCTCCCGGATCCCACACCTCCTGGGTCCAGTCCATCTGGATCCCTCACCTCCCGGGTCCCACACCTCCCGGGTCCAGCCTGCCTGGATCCCGCACCTCCTGGGTCCAGTCCATCTGGATCCCGCACCTCCCGGATCCCGCATGCCCCGGGTCCATCCCACCCACCCCTCCCTCGGCCCTCATCTGGGCTGCCTGGCTTGCATACCCCAAGGGATCCCGGCTGACCTGGATCCCCGGTTGCCGCATCCCAGGGGCCGGGCTGGGCAGAATCGGGCCCTCCTTGGACCCGAGCCGCACCTCCCGCGGCCGGGCGGGGATGGATGGAAGGAGCCCACCCGGCTCCCCTCTGCCTCCCGGCCCTCTCCCCGGTCCCCCTTTCCCTGTTCCCAAGCACCGGCTCCCATCGGAGGTAAGCGGGGCTGGCGGGGCGGGGGGGGCTGCGGGTCCCCCGGCGGGGAGCAACGTCCCGGCAGCAGCTTTTGGGTTTGTTGGTTTATTATTTCCCCTCCCCCTTTTCGTTTTGTATTATTATTATTATTATTATTTCTTTTTCATCAGAAGGGAAATTCTGTCCAGAAACGCCTCAAAATAACCCCAAAACCCACCCCAGGATTTTACTGCCTACTTTTGATAATGTGAGCTCTGGAAACGTTGCTTTTATTTGGTCACTTTAAAGCCAACCGAGTCCGGAGGAGGAAAAATAATCAATTAGTCCTCTTATTTCCCATTTTTCTTTTCCTTTCTCCTTCTGGTATGTGCATGTCATTGCATGACTGCTCTGATTTTTTTCTTCTTTTGTTTTAATCAATCTGTGCTCAGACATTTAAGCTAAAAGAAGCAAAAATAAGAATTAATTAAGAATTAAGAATAATGACTTTGAAAAAGCTATAAAAAATACTACTCTTTGTTGCCAAAAGGTCGTGCTATCCAGGTTCGATGTCTGCATGTGAAAAATAAACCACACACACACACACACGCCACATTCTAGAGGTATAGGAAATGGAGCGAAGGGAGAGAACGCAGCCGTGAACGGAGAGGAACTACATTAAAAACCACACCGACCACAATCAGGTTTCGCCACACAAACCTAAAGGGAATGATATTTTTTGAGAGACTTTTGTATAAAGTTGAGTACTCAGAGAAAAAAAAAAAACCACAAAAAACACACAAAAAAAAGGAGGAAAAAAAAAAGACAAAAAAAAAAAATCACACCAGATGTAATATATTTTGTGGATGTTTTTATTTCTTGGATTTATAGTACCTTATACTAAGGTTCAAAGGCAAAAAAATGATGCTTGATATCGTGAAAAGGTGATAATTTTCACACACATTTCATTTGCTCCTTTGTCATGTCGTCACGCGAAGATGCTCGTCGATGCACACAGCGTTTTTAAGGGAAACAAAGTCCGAATTCGACCCTGGAACTGATGTATTGTTGTACCATTTGCACTGTGAGCAAATGCTAATGCAGTAAATATATTGTGTTTGCTGACAATCAAAAGCCGGAGTAAAGAGCTTTATTTTCCTTTGCTCAGAAAGGATCTAGGTTGGTTTGGAAAGGGCAGGAAGAAGTTTCTCCTCTGTCAGGGGGTGTTAGAGTGACTTGGGACGGGCAGGACTGGGGGTGCTGTGCTGCTTTATGGGTGACTTTGGAGCCTGTTTGTATCCCCCCCCCCCCCAGTGTTGTATTTGCTGGGTTCTTTTTGGTATGATTGATTTTGCACCAACCCAACCTTCTCTCAGCCCCCCCTTCTCCTTCAGTTCTATTCGCAGGACGCCGCCGTGACTCCGGCATTCCAGGACACTGGGTGACCCCGAAGGCGACCGGCTCCATCCTCACATCCCCCCCTTGTCCCAAGGGACCCCCAAATCCTCCGTGTCCTTGAGTTGCCCTTGACCTTGCGTCTTATTCCTGCCCCTTGTCGCGCCGCCGCCGCCTCCACCTTGATCCCGGCACCGTTTTGCCGGCGCGTCGCATCCTTCGGATAATGGTGGGCGAAAGAGGATCGCGCTGCCGCAGCCGGTACCGCCGCCCCAGCGCCCCGCTGCAGAGCCGCCATGGGAATGGTGCCGAGCCAGGCCACTCCGGTTATAAATAACCACCGGATCCAGCGCCAGTGCTTGTACGGGCACAAGGGATGGGTGGGAGAAGGAGCAAGGATGAGGCGATGGATATGTGGAGTGGGCGCATGGGTGGTTGAATCCTTCCCCAGGAAGCCCTGGTTCTCCTGGAGTTGGGAATGTGATGGAGGATGCGAAGGGTCCTTCGGGCCACACAGGCTCTGTTGTGTTGGAGGATCCCACAAGCATCCCCATTCCCTAGGGACTGCTGGCAGTGCCGGCATCCAGCGTCAGCACCGTGGGCTTTCCCGGCATTCCCGGGCTGTGGAGGCACTGGCACTGCCATCAGACTTCCTGCCTTTTGATTCGCACCTGGAGGCAGGCCCCAGCGGAGCCACTGCTCCTGGGGCTTCACTGAGCTTGGAGAAGCTTTAATGTTATGGAGAACCTGGGAGCTGACGGTGCCCAGGGCGACTCGGAGCATGCCTGGCTCATCCAGCAATGGCATCTCATGGTGCTGGGGCTCTGCAGCTCATGGGTGCTGCCCTGGGTGGGCTCCTGTATCCTGGAGTGGATTCCCAGGTGGTTGAGCCTTTTGTTGACCATTGAGGTGAGGTTGGATCAGCCCCTGGACCAGGCGCGGGCTCAGTGTGGGCCAGGGCCACCCTTCCCTTGGTGCTCTGAGCATCCCATAGCACCCAGGGGTTGTGCTGGTTCTGGAGCCATCAGTGTCCCTGCTGTGTCCCCTTGCATGGCTCGGACAAGCCAAGTGGATGCGTGGAGCCACCGCGAATGCAGATGATGGTGTGGGGAGAGCCGCCGCAGCCTCCAGCATCACCCGTGGGTGCTGTGGTGGTGGCGGTTGTGCCCATCTCCACTGGTGGCTTGTGCTGGAAGACACTGGAGATGCTGGGCACGGGCAGGCGGTGGCACGGCAAAGACCACATCACCACCACCATTGTGCCACAGCGATGCTGCTCCAACACTTTGGGCTCCTTCGCTGTGATAAAGAGGAGGGAAGGAGCCCACCGGGTGTGAAGAGGGTGTCACGGCCCCGGTGCCACTCTGCGGACCCGCTCTGCCACTCAGGTGTCCCTTGCATGGAGCAGGAAGGTGAGGAGCACCCTTGGGTGGCGAAACGCATGGAGCGTGCGGCACCTTGCACGAAAACCGTTGGTTGCTACGGAAACACGGCACTTTGCATCCCCGTTGTGGGCTCTCTGTTCTGGGGAGGAGGGAAGGGTTTGCAGTCACGTACAGCTCCGCACCTCTCTGCCCTCTCGACGGCAGCGCCACCGGCACCTCGCTCCTCCCCGCGGAGGGGCTCCGGGGCTCTGCAGGCTGATGTGGACACGCAGGAGCGCTCCATGGGATGGGGTCTGCTGCAAGGAGGAGCACCGAGAGCTGAGAGCCCGTCCCAGCGCTGGCAGCAATGGGGACCTGAATCCGGGCGCTCCTGGTTTGCAGCTGGGAGATGCTGATGCCACAGATGTTGGTGGGAATCTCTCCCGGATCTTCTCCGCCTCCGGCTCAGCTCCTCCCGCTGCCCTGGCAGGAGATGGCTTCTGCAGAAGGTCTGGATGGTTTCTGGATTTCCTGCCCCATGCCGCTGCCGTATGGATCCGTCCCCCCATTCCCGGCCAAGGCCGCAGCTCTGACCTCTGCTCGTGGATGAGTTTTGGAGCAGAATCCCAGATGATCCCCCCTGGCGTGTGGTGACACGTGGGGCAGAGCCTCCATGGAATGTGCTCAGAGCCCCACAGCCATCGGGACGCTCAGGACCCGTCTGTCCCAGCTCTTCCTCACTGCATCCCCTCTCCAACGTGGGCCACCACAGTGGGAATGGCGGCCAGGACCAGCACCGTTTCCTACCAGCAAACCCACCCTGGCACCAGCCTCGCTCCATCCCTCCTCTTCCTCCCCACACCTTAGCCGGGATGCGGTGGGGTCCTCCTGGCTGCCTCCCCTCGGGGTTTGCTCTGATTCCCATCCGTCAGCACCCCAAAACTGATTCCTTTGTGCCACCTTCAACCTCCTCTCTACCACCCCAGCTCCTTCTCCTGTGTGCTGGGGGGCCCATGGACACCATCCCCTGGGTGCCCACCCGGCCCTGTCCGCCCTCTCCTGCTCCTTTCCAGCTAATCCCTGTCCTCACGGGTGTTGGTGGCACCTTCCCAGTTTAGCATCATCCTCCCTGCTGTAATCACCGCTGTTTGCCTCCACCTGCTCATGGATAAACCACCCCTGGCACCCATCCCGGGCCTCCTCCCTGGGTCCCGTGTGGCAGCACGTGCTGGCACCACACTGTGGGTGGCAATGGGGGGTCCGAGGGCACCCACAGCTTGGGGGGTGCTTTCCTTCACCCCGAGGTGGTGATTGATGGGGCCGGCGCTGAGGACGTGGGGGGGTTTGGTCACCAAACCAGCTCTGCCGCCTGCCCAGTCTCCTGGGGATGGGTATGGGGGGGCTCTCCCCAACCCTGGGTGCTCCTGCACATCCCTGCTCCATTGCCTTGGGTCTGCTCGGTTGGGGCATCCCTGTCCCTCCCCATCCCGCACCCACCCTGGGGTGCTCCTGAGCATCCCCTTCCCTGCGCCCCTGCCCATCGCAGGGTGCTCCTGGGCAACTCTTGCCCTTCCCCACCCCAGGGTGCTCCTGAGCATCCTCTTCCCATGCCCCTGCCTACATTAGGATGCTCCTGGGCACCTCTTCGCACCCCAGGATGCTCCTGCCCACCCTGCGCTCCGGCCCTTCCCCGCTCCAGGGTGCTCCCCGCTCCGGTGCTTTGATGCCACCCCCGTTCCCAGGGGTTTCCCATCGTTTTTCACCGTTTCCCCCCGTTTTCTCCCCGTTTCCCCGCTCCCCTCTGCCCCGTGACGTCACGCCCCGTCCCCACATCACCCTCCCCAGTTCCTCCCGGCCAGCGGCGGCGCTGCCGGAAGGGGCGGACCGGAGGTGAGCGGCACTTCCGTCGGGCGGCGAGGGGAGCCATGAGCTGGTGAGTGCGGGGCCCCCGGCCCGGCCGCTCCGCGCCCCTGATCCTCGCTCCGCGCTCCGGATCCCCCGCTCCGCGCCCCTGATCCTCGCTCCGCGCCCCGGATCCCCCGCTCCGCGCCCCGGGTCCCCGCTCCGCGCCCCGGGTCCCCGCTCCGCGCCCCGGATCCCCCGCTCCGCGCCCCGGATCCCCCGCTCCGCGCCCCGGATCCCCCGCTCCGCGCCCCGGATCCCCCGCTCCGCGCCCCGGATCCCCCGCTCCGGACCGGGCCCCCCGCTCCCGGCACCCCTGGGGGCCGCCCGGTTGTGGCGCGGCGCGGCCCGGCCCCGGTGCGTGCCTGCAGGTAACGTGTGCGGGTGCCCAGGGCCCCTCGGCGCACCCCGGTGATGGGGGCACGGGCCGAGCCCTCGGGGGGATGCTCCGGGGTTGGAGCGGGAGCTGGGCCTGCACCGGGCAGCCTGAGAGGGGAGGGCCCCAAGGGAGGTGCCCGGAGCACGGGGCAGGCTCTTCCCAGTGGTGCCCGGGGGCAGCACAAGGAGCAGTGGCCATAGCCGGGAACGGAACCCGTCCCCTCGACGTGAGGGTGGCAGAGCACGGGCTGCCCGGGGGGGGTTGGGGTCTCCCTCTGGAGCCATCCCACACCCGCCATGGGCACGTTCCTGTGTGCCCTGCTCTGCTGTCCCTGCCCTGGCAGGGGCGGGGGGGTCTCCGGGGTCCCCGTGGCTCTGAAGCGATGTAAACCCGCCCTGGGCCCATGGAAGTAAAGCTCGTTTGTTGTCAGTGCAATGGTTCCTACGTGTGTTTGAAGCAGGCGCGGGCCTTTGGCTGCTGCTGTTGTGCCCCTTCCCCGCTGCTTTTTAAATGAATGTTAGAAATGAATCCCAAGAGCCTGATTCCTCATCCCTGGACAGCAGCGTAGAGCCAGGATGGGATGGGATGGGAGGGATGTGGTGGGTTAAGGAGAAAGGGCGCTTCTCCTTCCCTGAAGGTCTCCGGTTGAGTCCATCAGGGCGGGAGTTAAAGACGTTCTGAGGGTTGGGAGAAGGGGAGTTGTGGTTGGGAGCGTATCTGAACAAGAGGAAGCGGCCTCAAGCTGCCCCAGGGAGGTTTGGATGGAGCTGAGGAGCCATTCCTTCCCCAGAGGGTGCTCCGCATTGGAACTGCCCAGGGCAGGGCTGCAGTCACCGTCCCTGCGGTGCTCACACACCATGGAGCCGAGGCCTCAGTGCCATGGGTCAGTGGTGGCCTTGGCAGTGCTGGGTAAGGGATGGCCTGGATGAGCTTCAAGGTCTTTCCTTGGTTGGTTCTGTGTTTCCATGACCCGCACACAGGGACTGATAAAATGGGGCCTTTTGGTCAAAACTCCACTGTTCTCCACCAGGTCCCTGTGGTTCTTTACCCACCCCAGAGCAGCCGTGGCTGGAGGCAGCGTTGCTCAATGAGGGGCTTGGAGCTGCCTTTTGCCCCGGCTCCCTGCTGAGCTCTGGGGTGGACGAGAGCGGCTCCGCACTCCTGGACCAGGAGCAGCTGCAGGGCCCATACGTGAGACGGGAATATTCCCTTCGCTTGAGGGATGTGGGGTGACTCAGGTGAGAATTATTCCCCATTCCTCAGGTATTACCCGGAGCATCAGCGCTTCCCGGTGTCCCTCAGCCGCACCAGGCCTGGGGTCCATTGCCTGTGGCTTTGGTTAGCGGTTGGGTGGTTCTGCCTTCAGCTGGTGGGGAGCAAGGAAAGGTCAGTGCTGGAGGAGGGGAGCTCCGCTCGGATCTGAGTCCCTTTCTTCTCCGGCAGCGTCAGCCCCTGGCCGTGCCGTGGGCTGGGACCCCGCAGCGTGGCACGGACACAATCCCCCTCAGTGCATCCCACCAGCGCTCTTGGCTGCTGCTCCCGCCCCGGATCAATCGCCCCATTCACTGGGAGAAGCCGGAGTTCAGCGGGAGCAGGCCCGGCGTGACGTGCGCCGGGTGCCTGCGTGCGTGCCGGGCTGGGGGCCCCCATTGTGCCAGGGCGTGCGAACGTCAGAGCAGGATGTGGCCATCCCCGCTGCCCCTGCGGAGGGAGCGAGCGTTGGGCCGGCTTTGTGCGGCACAGCGGGTGCGTTCAGGGCGCACGTGCGTGTCTCGTGCGTCCCTCTGCGCCCACGGGCACCGTCAGACCCCGCTCAGCACCACTAAACCCCTTTTTGGCTGCTGCAGCCCATCGAGGGGCCGGAGGTTCCTCCTCAGCCCTGGCCTGCAGCTCGTGCTGTCGCTGCCTCCGGTCGCGCTGCTGGATCGCCCCTAACCTGAGCGGTTTGCAAAGGCTCGAGTGAGGGGTCCCCAAAGGGCAGAGGGGCTGTTTCGTGGGCAGGATGGTGGGCGCCTTGTGGAACTGAGCGTGGATAATCCTTTGCTTTCCCTTGCCCTTGGTGGGTCGGGGCTCTCTGTGTCAGGACACAGCAGCACCCGTTGTACCAGCACAGGAGAACTTCCCTGCAGAGAGCAGAGCTGGGGCAGAGGCTGGATTAAACCCCAAATCCTGCACCTAGGCAACTAGGCAGTGCCGTCTTTCTAGGCTAAGCTTTATTTAGAGCAGGAGGAGGCTTGTTTTGGAAACAGCCTCGCATGGACAGATGAGATGTTTTCTACATCTCAGAGCTTGGTGCCTTCCTTTCGGCTTCTGCACTGTGAACTGGGCTCTCTTGGACGCATCCTCATCCCCCCTGCCCTCCCCGCTCCCCTGTGGCCGTGTGTTTTGGAGGAGAGAGGAAAATATTCCAGTGCTTACCTTGGCCATCGCTCCTCTTTAAACAACAAAGAGAAATGAAGTGGTGGCTGTACCGGACCCACACCCTCTGTTGCCACAAGTGTCTCATTTGTGACCATCTAAAGGGTATTTTAAGCCTCATGGAACCACATGGACCCAAATGTCGCAGCAGCTCATACCCAGCCTCCCAAATAGCTCCTGTTGTCCCTTCCCAGCTCCTGCAGGTGATTTCACAAGCGGGAAGGGGTTTTCCTGGCGTGGCCTCCCGGCATCCTGCAGCAACTGCTGTTTACTGAAGGAGGAGGGATGTTAGGCAAATGTTGATGGTGAGGCAGCCTGAAGCACGTGGGGATTTGTTGCACCGCAGCGCATCCTTGCTCTGCATGGGGGGTTGCTGTCGCTGGACTGCTAAACCATATGCCTCTTGGCAGGATGCTCTTGCTAAGTGGCCTAAGGAGCTGGCAAGGATTTAAAGTCCGGGTTTGAACGGGTTGTGCGCTGTTTGACTCCCCAGGTTGGTACCAGGCACAGCGCAGAGTCAATGGGAACGCGTTTGCTTGAGGTGTTTGCGGGTGGAGGTGAAGAAGAGGAGCTGCCCCTCTCAGGGAGGATGGATTTGCACCTTCCCTAGCAAGGGAAGAGTGTGGGGAGGAGCAGGCGTAGCTGCCTGGCAGCGGGAGAGTGGGGTTGTTGCTTATTCATGGTGGTTTCCGTGTTTTGGAGCTGTGCTGTGGCCACACTGGGCAGGTGGGATGCAAAACACAGCCCAAGGCACTGTTTTCTTTCCAGTGAATCAATATTGATGGGTTTTTTTTTTTTTATGGAGCCCAAATCCCAGCAAATCCCAACGTGGTCAATGGCAGCGTCCCCAATTCCTCCAAGTATCAACGATACCGGGAGCTGGAGAAGAGCGCGGGACAAAATGAGGTTGGATGAAGCAAGCGGATACCAGGGCAGTGAGCAAGGTGCACGCTGCTCCCAAACACCTCCCTGCACGCCGCTGCCACGTGCAGCACCCATGCGAAGTGGTTGCACATCCCAGGATGAAAGCAGAGGGATGGGAGCTGGGTCCTGGGGCTGCAATCAGCGCATTAGCTTAGCTCTCCTGATTAGTTTTCCACCTTCGTTGCCCAAGCGGCTAAGCCCCAGTGTTCTGGTTGAGCCCCAACCGTGTTTCACAACCAGGCTTCACTTAAAATGGGTATTTTTGTAGCAGAGTCAGGGCCTAAAACAGCCCTGCAGAACTGTGCTCGCCTACGCGCCTGGCGTGAGTAATTTTCTTTTGATGGGTGAGTAAAATATCATTATATTTTTTTCCTCGTGCTCCTCTTGGAATGGGTGGGAGAGTGGATTCTGACTCGATTCCTGGAGTCGCTTTAACGCTGCCACCACGCTCGGCTCCCTGCAAGATGCGAAGCGACGAGCGGCCCCTGCGCCCAAGAGCCGGGCTCCTCTGCGCTGGGTGCCTGCTGTCCCTGCGCTCCCCCAGGCCACCGCTGCGGGGACGTTTGCATCCCTTTGCTCCTTCTCCCCCACTGCTGGGGCTCACCCTGACATCCCCGTGTGGCTTCGTGCCTGAAGTCACAGGGATGGGGATGCGATGCAGGCGGGAGCGCGCGATGGGGTTGTTTCTGAGGGACTTCTTGCTCCTCTCAGCACCCTGTGACCTCCCCTCTCGCCGCCCCCAAACACAAACCCCGAAGCAGGCTTTGGCACAGCGTCTCCCTCGACAGAAGCTGTTTGTGAGCCGTTTGAATAATTTTTTCCCTTCTTTCCCCCCCCCCCTCCTTTGCCTTCGCGCTGTGTTTGGAGCGGTTGCTATGAGGCGGGGAGGGGGGGGAGCAGGGTGGGATGGTGCCTGCAGTTGCCATGGACACCGTGTAGTACAGGGAGGAATCCGGAGCGATGCTCGGGATTCACGGCTAACCCGGGGCTGCCTTCCTGCCTTCCTCACCTGGGCAGGGCTGGGATCCTGCTGCTCCGAGGGCTGGGTCCAGGGCAGCCCGTGTGGCCATGGCTTTGCAGCTTCTGATGGCCTTTAGGACGTCCAAAGTCGTGAGACGCGTGGTGCTGGTGCCCAGGATTTGGTTTTGCGGCGTGGATGTGCGCAGTGCTGCATAGAGTCATAGAATCTGCAATGGTTTGGGCTGGAAGGGACCTTAAAGCTCCTCCAGCTCCAACCCCTGCCAGGGGCAGGGACACCTTCCATAGAGCAGCTTGCTCCAAGCCCTGTGTCCAACCTGGCCTTGAGCACTGCCAGGGATGGGGCAGCCACAGCTGCACAAGGAATGATGGAGAGGAGACGCTCCAGCCATGGAGACGCTCGCTCCCATTCACTTGCTAAGGGCAGTGAGAAGGGGAGCGTTGAGAGTTCAGGGGCAAATGCAGTGTGCAGAGCTCCGGTGGCTGCTGTGCCTGGGCTTGCTTGAGAAACCAAGAGGAAAAGAGCCCGAAACTTTCCATGGGAAGTGGGTACTTCTGGCTAACCGTGGATTGAGTTGCTGGTGTGACGGTGGTGGTACCGATACCACCAGTTCGTACCACACTGGGACTTGTGGGTCCCTGTGTGTGGTGGATTCTGGTGGTGTCTGGGCATTGTTTTTCCTCCGTGTCTGAGTAAGCAACCTCCGAACCACAGTGTGAGCGAGCACATTCAGTTCTCCCTTCCCCTTCCCTTGCGTGTTCCTTGTCCATCCTTCCCTCCTTCCCCAGCCCCTGGATCCGCAGCATCCCCAGGGAATGTGAGGGGTCTTCTGGGACTTGATTAGGGGTTGCAAGGTGATGCTTAGATGGAAGGGCCTTCTGAGTAATGGGTGGCATCCACTAAGTTTATCCCCAGTGCATGTTCCGAGTACTGGCCTGGGCTGATGCCAGGGTTGAAGTCCTGCATGGTCCAAAGGGACCATCACGTCCCTAAATTAGCAGTGATTTGGTCTGATTCACACTGGCAATTCCTCTGTGCCTTTGTTTCAGGGGCCTGGTGGAGAGTAGGAGTGGGAGCTCCATGTTTTAAACTCCAGCTCCCTGCAGACCTCATTGAGCTGTATTCCCTCCCCTGCCTGCAACTCTCCTGTGCATCCAGAGGAGAACGAGCTGCTTTGGTGTGCGTGGCCCTGGGTTTGCGCATGGAAAAGCCAAGTAAATATATGAGATTGCTGGGGAAACTTCAGAGAGAATTAGCCACAGCTTCTCCCACCTTCCCCTCCCTGGGGTTCCTGAGCATCCCTCAGTAGAAGCTTGCAGGATTCTCTCCACCCACACTTTTTTCCCTACTTGAAGCTCTTCCCACCCCTTCCCTGCAGTATTTCCCCCTCCTCCCTCCCAGCTGAACCCCGCTCCCTTCCCAAACTCCTGGTGACCTCGCTGGGATGGGGCTTGGGGCCGGGATGCTCCCGCAGCCCTGCGGTGTGGCGGGGAGGACGGGGTGGGAAGGCTCCGGCTGTGACTCAGCTCACGCTCTTCAGGAACAGGATTTCAAGGGATTTCACACCCCAAACACAGCCCCAGCTTTCTCTCGCTCAGCAGAAACGAGAGCAAGAAAGGAACGCACCAATTCTGGATTGCTTCGGTGCAGCAGGAGCGGTGGTAACCGCGTGGCGCCGGTAACCCGTGGCGGTGAAAGGCACCGACCCATCGCTCCCCAGCGTGTTTGCTTTATCCCCATCCCACCTAAACAGAACAAACCACCCAGCAGCTCAATGTTGAAGCACGCAGTTGTTGCTGTGTCCCCTCTGTTTTGCAAGCCGGGCCTCGTGGAGAGGCAAGAATCTTGGTGGCAACAGTTTGCTGTGGTGTTGTAACGCATGGGCTGCATCCGTTTGTCTTCAAAGCTCAGAGGTGATCCGTACCTCTCCTCTTTTGTTCCTGCTTATGCATTTATTCCCCCCCCAGCACCATATTAAAAGGCAAAGATTCAGAAATGAGGAAAGATTATCTCAAATTGTGAACTAGAACAGCAAAATATATAATTGCGGAATAGACATCACTTGCACGGGGTTGTTTTGTAGAGGTTTTACCGAGACAGCCATAATTAGCCACTGGCATCACGATGCTAATAGAGATATTTACTGCTTCAGAGTGGAGTTGCAGCCTTGCGAAGCGCTCCGGTGACTTTCTTTTGTTCTGGAAGATAGTAGCTGGGATTGTTTTATTCCTTCCCCTTTGTGGTGCAGTGGAGATTGGGGATGGGATGGAATGGGATGGGATGTGCTCCGCTCCCCATTGCCTGCCTCTTGCCTGCTCCTGCTCTGCCTGTGCCAGTTCATGGCTTTGCCTTGCGTGTTCCCCATATCCCTGGTTTAATACTGGTATTGCCTTGATTTAACCCATCTAGCCAGTGGATGCTGGCCACACAAGGGCAAGGGGAAGGTTATGCACAGGCAATACTTTAATCGCCCTTTTAACTGTGCTTTCCCATTAGGAACCAGCCTAGATCCAACCTGGATCCTGTGCTTGCTGGAGATGCTCAGCAGCTGCTGTGGCTTCTCATAGAATCATGGGGTGGTTTGGGTTGGAAGGGACCTTAAAGCTCCTCCAGTTCAATGGCAGGGACACCTTCCACTGGAGCAGCGTGCTCCAAGCCCTTTCCAGCCTTCTGGAGCACTGCAGGGATGGGGCAGCCACAGCTTCTCTGGGCACCCTGTGCCAGCGCCTCAGCACCCTCACAGTGAACCCTGGGTCATTACTGCCTTGGATAAAGACCACAACTTCTCATCCTGCCACCGAGATAGATCGATGCCATCACCTCCAAAACCGCGGCGTGACGGCACCTTCCTGCGCTGGGACGGGCTGTGCCGGTGCCGGGGAGGGAAGTGCCTCATTGGAGTTTATATTTGACCCACGTAGGAAAACACAGCGAGAAAACCTTTCTTTTTTCACTTTCTTCCTGTAAGGCGCCGCACCCCCGGCCATTGACAGGGTAATTACACAGCAGCCAAGGGTTTGGTTAGGAGCGAGGTGTGATTCACGCTGCCACCGGCGCTGGAAAGGGTTAAACAGCCCCAAATTACATCGCTCCCACCGGAGCACCATAAACAGGAAGTTCTCCTGAAAAATACCCTTGCATTTAGAGCTGGTGACTCAGGTTGGCTCCTGCTCCCCAGCTGCTCCGAGCCCTGCGCCGGTCACGGGCCCAGGGTGTTACTAGTGCCTAATTACACCATTGGGTTGGAAGCAGTGGCCAGGTCGGGTAGTGAAGGGCTTGTTTTGTCTGTGGGGATGTTGTGTCGCTGCTCGCTTTGCCCCATAGAATCCCAGCCTGGTTTGTGTTGGAAGGGACCTTAAAGCTCATCCAGCTCCAGCCTCTGCCCCCGCCACCCCTGTGTGTGGAGGGGGTTTATGCTGAGCACTCTTCACCTTGGAGCTCACTCACATGGGGAAGCTCATTCAGGTAACCCAGATTTCCTGGGAACCATCCCGAAGGGTTTAAGAATGAAGGAGCTGTTGTGCTGCAGGTGAGCTGCTGCTCCGGCACGGCACAGGGATGCTTGGAAGCAGCTCACACACAGCGCCAGTCGCTTTATTTACTGTTACTTTATTTAATATCCTCTTTCTGGATATTTACAGGCCTTATTTATTTCCCTTTCGGGTTTGTTTTTAAACGTGTTCTTCAGTCGGAAGGCTGGAGCATCCGTTGCATTCCCACCCCCTGCATTCCCACCCGTTGCATTTCTAACCATTGCATTTCCATCCTTTCCAGGCCAGGTCGGACGGGGCTTGAAGCAGCCCGGTCCCTGCCTGTAACAAGGGGCTGGAACTGGATGAGCGTTAAGGTCCCTTCATCCCAACTGTTCTGGGATTCTGTGATTCATTTGCCTCATGGCTGGGAAGAGGGTTTCAGGTGGCGGTGCTGACCTTAGGGGGGACATTGGCTCTTGGAGCAGGAGCACACTGCATGGAATGAGGTGTTGCTGCCCCAGGACAAGCCCAAACCCTACCACTGAGGCTGAGACCCGCGGGGCTGGGCTGTTTGCAACCAGCAGCGCTTGCTTCATCCATTCTCTCTCCTCTCTTTTCCAGGATACCGTTCAAGATCGGGCAGCCCAAGAAACAGATTGTACCCAAGACAGTGAGTAAACCAGATCCCCCTTTTTAGCTCCAGCCTTTGATCATGTGGCTGATGAGTCAAGGCAGCACTTTGACTCGTCCCATTTCGCAGCGTGTCGTGGGAGGGAGCTGGGAGCAGCAGAACCTGTTGCTGCGTGTGACCAGCGCTCGGCTCCTCGTGCGGGGAGTGAGGGGGAGCCCGACCGGGGGGGAGCGTTTCACTGCGGTTCTATCTGATGTCATTATTAGGTTTTGGGGAGGGGGGGATGAGGGGAAGAGCTCCTCTGGGCTGGCACCGTGTTCCTTGGAGATGGCTGCACGGGCTTCCTTCCTTCCTTCCTTCTTGCAGCAATGGCTTGTTTGTTCATCCTTTCTGAGCAGATGGAGGAGGAGGAGTGGTTCAGATCGCTGAATATAACTGTTTCCAAAGAAAGGCTCATAAGCTGAGATGCTCAGTGCTCGGGCGTGAATTAATTTGTGCTGCACAGCATTTGCTTTAAAAGCCACTGAAAACCGCATTTTGTGTTCTGGTGGATTTGAGGCTCCCAGCCCAAGCGCTGGTGCTTGCAGCTGGCTGGGGGTATTTTCCCTTCTTAAGCAGATTGGCTTTGCGTTTGTCCCGTGTAAAATAAAAGCTGTGGGACCTCATGGGAGCTCTCCCTGAAAGCGAAGCTGCGTTCCTGCTCTGAAAGGAGTGCCCTGACAGGGAGCATCTTGTCTTCATAACGGTGCTGGTGACCTAATCCCCTGATCCCTCCTCTCCGGGCCACTCATCGCAGCTAATTCCCTCGGGATGCGTGGGCACTTGTGTTTATGGGGCAGTTTCTCCTCAGGACATGACATTTCCCCCTGGAGGCACTATCCTGATCCTGCCCCTCCCTCGACACCTCACTTGTCGTGGTGCGTTCCATCGGATGCTGCAGAGCAGCGGTTCTGCAGCAGCTCCAGGCTGTCAGTGGAAGGCCTGAGCCAGGCAGGTGATGGGGACAGGCACTGGTGACATTCCTCTGTGGCTTTTGCATCTCTTCAGCTGCCCTCTCGCAGGAGCCGCCGATGGTGCTGCTCTGTGTGGTCCCCTGGCCTCACACCCATTCCAGTTCCTTTCAGGAGCCTCCTCATTGCCTTCCTCCGTGAGATTTTGCCTCTCGTCTTCATTCCAACACCGGTGTCCTTCCAGGCTGACTTTTTCTCTCCCTTGGTGGTGCTGACTTCCCTCTGCTCCTGCTGCGTTTGCTGTTGCCAAAGGCTCGTGTGAGGGACTTGGTCTCCCCTGTGCTCTGTTGCTGCTGAAATCAGCGGTCCCTGAGCTGCAGCAGGAGCTTGGGCTCTGCAATGAGTGGTGGCACCTTTGCGAGCTGCTGGGATGTGCTGTTCTGCGGGTGTTGGCAGGCACTGCTTATAGATATAGATGCATGGGGGGGGTAAATAGAACAGCTCGGAATATCCAGGAGGCAGAGGTTCATTCAGCAGCGCGAGTGCTTCCAGGCCTTTTCTCCGTCCTTCTTCCCTGCTTCCCTCCCTCTCTGCCTCCCTTCTTCCTTCCCTCCTTCCTTCCTTCCCCCTCTCCCTCAGCTCCCCAAGAACAAGTGTTTCCCAGCGCCTCGGTAGCTCAGGGTCTGATGCTCACTTTAAAGGGGCCCCACTTGCCGCGTGTTGATGCTCTCCAGGCAGCAGATAATGTGGAAAGCAGAAGGCAGGAAGCCCGGAGCTCCGCAGCCTCACAGCGAGCGTCAAGTGCAGCTCTTCAAAGAGCACACATCAGGAAACCACCGATATCCCCTGGGAGCAAGGCTCAGTCGTGGGGCGGGAGCCGTGGCGGCTGGATTGAGCTCGAGGCCCCCAGCTTTACCTCCCAGTTGCAGGCTGAGCCGCTCCATCTGTGCGGGCTTTAGGGAGCGGCGGCAGCAGCCAAGGCCTGCGGTATTCCAGATGTTGGGCTCGGGAGCCTGCTGCAGGAAGTGGGAAGGTGTGGCACCTCCAGGGCTGCATCCCAAGCCCATCCGAAGGGAAGTGGTTGCGGGTAGAGGATCTCCCACTCGCAGAGATTGGACCACAAAAGAGAAGGGAGAAGGGAAAGAAAAGAAGGCATTTGTTAGGATCGGGCTGACTTGGCTCTCCATGGGGCACGGAACTGGAGTGCAGGAGAGGGGCTTTGCTCACCAAGGAGCCTTTTTCTCTTGTTGATGAAACGGTGCTGGGGCTGGTGTCAGCTCCAGACCAGTGCTGGTACTGAGCAGCAATTTGCCTGGGCTGCACAGGGGATTAGTCATGACTCCCGGTGCCCACTCGCTTCTGATCCTTTGGAGAAGGGCACGGTGTCAGCCGCCGTTCAGCTCTGCAGGCACAAGGAAACCCCCATAGGAAACAGTGGCGGGTGAACTGAAGTGATCCCCCCCGCCCCAGCCATCGCTTTGCTTTGTGTCCACCTTAACCTGGGCAAATCCAATTCCAGACAACATAATCTCTCCCCTCCTCATCCCTGAAAAGAGCAGCTGTCACCGGGGCTTGCGGAGAGGCCGGGAGCCGGGTGGGAGGATCCAGTGCTCAGAGAGGACCTGCTGTCAGCGCGGCCCTGGAGCACGCAGCAGCACAGCCCAATTAAACTAATGCCCAGTGATGGGAGTTAAACCTGTTGGGATTCATCTCTACACAATGTTTATTGTTCAGACCCGAAGCAGCGATGGAGCCTCTCACAGCAGAGATGTTCTTCCCCCCGGGATAAGTTCAGTCTGAGCACAGGTTACGTTGGAGCCGGAGCTGTGGTTGTCTTCCTGTAGCTTCAGCTCGCTGAAGTTCATCCGTGTCCCCGAGGTTGTACCCTGCTCCTCACTGGCGCTGGGGTTTATCCAAACAGGCAGGGAGAGCGGCCCTGTATCCCTATGGGGCACGGAGCCATGGTCGGGAGAAACAGCAGCTCCCGGGATGGGGCAGCCCCTTCCCATCACCCAGGTTCTGCTCCTTCCTCCCTGCCTCCGGCCCGGCTGACTCAGATGGCTCTCGCCCTCCTCCTCCTCGCTGGCTGACCTGGGGTGAGTCAGCTTGGCAGGGAGCAGGGACCTGAGCTGGGAGCCCGCGTGCCTGCCAAGCCTCCCTTCCTTGACTCATCCCAGCAGCTCGGCCTTCCCCAGGGATGTCGGATGGAGGAGCTCCATGAGCAGGAGGATTCCGGCCGTCAGCGCCTTTCCATTGGGCTCCACCAGCGAGCTGGAGAGCTCCGAATGACAGAGGAAATGTCAGGAATGGTGGGGTGAGGCCGGTTACAACGAGGTTTATACTCGCTTCCACACTCTTCCTCCATCTTCAGTGGCACATAACCGGTCTCTGTGGTTTGGAGGTGCATCCTTCTTCCCTTTTATTGTGCCTTTCCTGCGGGCTTCGGTGAGGATTCGCATTGCTGGCTGGGTGCTGAAGCCTATGAAGTCCCAGCTTCACCCTCACTTTGCAGCATTCCTTTGGCTCGGGTCGCTGCTGCTGGATTCCCAGCTTCACCCTCACTTTGCAGCATTCCTTTGGCTCGGGTCGCTGCTGCTGGATGCAGACCAAATATTCCCCCACGTTACTTGCCTTCAATCTCCTCTTGTTTGATGGGGTGGCAAAGGTGAGCAGGAGTTCCAGGTTAGAGCAGGATTTCTGGCCTAATTCTATGGGTTTCTCTGTTTTGGAGAGGAGGGAGGAGGAATAATATGCTTTCCTCTTCTTCCCAAGACCCACGAATAGGCTGGGACCACTGGAACATGTAGAAATCAGCTAGTTCTCCTCCTCCAGGAACAGAAATTAACCTCAGGGGAAGAAGAAGGTTCATCACAGTCCCTTATTTCCATCTCTTTGTAGTATTGGCTTTGCTCTTGCTTCGTTGCCTTGTAACCATGGTGTCGATTATGGTATTGCCCTTAAGCAGGAGGGATGCTACTGGAGGTGGAGGGCCCGGTGTTTGCAAACAGAAATAACTGGGTGAAAAGGAGGACCATGGCTTGGTGTCAGTGCTTTTGAGAGCTCCTCGTTCTTTATGTAGATGGAAATAAGCTCCTGCATCACCCAGCCCCAGTGCCTCGGAGCAGAATCCTTCCATCCAGCACCACGGTTTGATCTGGAGTTTTCCGAAGGAGGCTGCAGAAAGTGGGATTATTTTAATATTACGGAAGCTTCCCTCCAGGATATTGTAATTTTCTTGCCTGTACTTCTTGTTCTCGTTACTTTTAACGTGATAATCTTCTCCATAGCCTTTCGCTGTCAGTGTCGGGTACGTGTGGCTATTGCTGATAGCTGCTGGGAGCGGAATTACTGTGTGCTCTGCAAAACGTACTTGCCTTGCTCTCAGCTCGTCCTCCTTGCACGCCTCGGATGTGCTGGTGCAGCACGGTGGGAGCACGGTTTGAGCTCTATGGTATGGGGGCCCTGCTCCTCGCCGCTTGTGTGCTGGGGCTCTGGCCATGCGGATGGGAGCGGTGATGCCTGGGGACGGCTGCCCCAGCCTGTGGTCACCAGTTGCTGCTGTGGGCGTGAAAGAGAAGAGCAGTCCTCGGGCAGCTGTCTCTGCATTGAGGGCACTGGAGATGTGAGGCAGGCCGGGCAGCTGGGGCGTCTTCACCTCCATCCTGTGGAGAACGCATGTGGGCAGACGGGGTTGGGTGCTCTGGGGGATGCTTGGAATGGTGTGGGTTGAAGGGACCTTAAAGCTCACCCAGTTCCACCCCCTGCCCCACGGGCAGGGACACCTTCCACTAGAGCAGCTTGCTGCAAGCCCCTGTGTCCAGCCTGGCCTTGAGCACTGCCAGGGATGGGGCATCACCGGAGGGCCGCAGGGAGCGGAAGCTTTGCCTTCCTTCCATTGGGCAACGATGCTTTTTGCTCATCCCCACTCATTGCATGGCCTTGGGGGAATCCACCAGCACAGAGGAAGGGGCAGAGGCTCTGAGTCTTCACAGGCAGTTTACCTTCGTGGCCAAACCCTTCAGGTCTTGCAGGGGCCGATGGCTGGGCAGGCACCATGAGAGGGCTGCAGCTCTGCACCACCAGCCTCCAAAGCACGGATCGCCCGGCCCTCTCTGGTGTGCAACCAAGGCAATTCACACCTCAGGCCTATAAATAGAGGGCGATAGCCCCGGGATGCTGGAGGAGCCGGAACAGCCGTGGCCGTGCGGGTGGCTTTACTCCATGCTCATTACCTGACCTCCAGGCACCAGCTGCCGCGGATGCTGCACCGGGCACACGCTGCGCGGGGCTGTGCTCCACCAGCACCAGTTTTAGCAGCACGACAGGGAGCTGGAGCCCGGTGGAGGCTTCGCATCGCCAGGGAAGAGCCAGCGTGCGTCCGTGGATGGGGGGAGCTGACGGTGGGGACGTGGCCGTAGGGATGCGGATGGAGCACCACAGCTTCCCATCGCGCTGTCGTGTTGCTGCGGAGCTCAGGGGTGCCGGAGAGCACAGCCAAAGGGGTGCTTAGGAAAGGAGGGTTTGAGGGACCTGGGCTCCATCTTGAAGCACTGAGTCTTTTAATAGCAGTTCTGATTGAAAGCAAAGTCCCTTTGCAGCGCTCTGCTTTCACGTGGCGCTGTTACATCAAGGCTGGGTTTGATATCCCGAGGACAGCCTGAAGATCTGGAGCAAACCTTTGGATCCTTCTTGTCCTGGCTGCTTGCAGCACGTAGCGTTTCCTTAATCGCACGGGAGCCTGACAACACAAATGAACCCAGTTTTGATCCCATGACAACAAAAGCGCATGTATTTACTCTTGGCTGGTCAATTGAAATCCATTTGCTTATTTGGTTGACGAGGTGTGGAATGAATGTTTAAGTGTGTGTTAAAACAGTCAGCATGGAAGGAAAGTTCCTTAAAATATCTTGTATCACTGGAGATGTGCTGCCAGATAGCAAGTAGGAGGAAGCAGTCATTGATGGAGCATCGGGAAGAGGCTGTTCTTCAGCTCTTCGCCAGCACAGGTTTCTCCTCCCTTTGCAAGGTGTTGCAGCCACTTGGGCTGCTCCACCTGAAGGGGTTCATCAGAGGGAGCTGTTGCAGGAACAAGGAGCGTGTGGAGAGTGCAAACAGTGCAGAGACGGGAGGGCTCGGGGATGGTTTGGGAGGAGGAAACCCATCCCATTGAGGCTGCGGAAGGAGGGAGTGGCTGGGTTGGGGTCTGGCCCGTGCTGCTGCGGGAGAAGTGGCTGATCTGGAAGGGAAAGCAGGCTCGTCCCCCGGCAGCGCGGCGCCGAGCTGTGGGCGCCGAGCTGTGATCTCTCCGCTTTTAAGGCATTCCCGTTTACTCCATCAGCTTCCAATTCATGTGCTGGAGCACACCCTTGGAATGAGCTGGCGCAGTCGGTGGCAGCACCTTGTGCTCTGACAGAGCCTGGAGGGAAAAAAGCACCCAAGACTTCATTCCTGAAGCGTAACTCCCGTTATTGCTGCAGCTTCCCGGGGTCCACGTGGGCATTTCCTCAGGCCGGGTTTCCCGG
Organism: Amazona ochrocephala; assembly: GCA_039720435.1. Lineage (NCBI taxonomy): Eukaryota > Metazoa > Chordata > Aves > Psittaciformes > Psittacidae > Amazona > Amazona ochrocephala. The sequence continues at coordinate 513,179 of CM077898.1, read as the reverse complement.
CACAGGTTGTTCCCAGTCTGGTGCGGTGTTTGAGCCGACTTCCATCTCTTCTTTCCACAGGTGGAGAGAGACTTTGAAAGGGAATATGGCAAGCTCCAGCAGTGAGTATCAACCACACTGGTAGAACAGGACCAGTCGCATACTTCCCTCGTGCCCTCTTATTGCATCTTCCCAGGGGATTTTGGCCTCTTGCGCTCTTCCCGGCAAATCACTCCCTGCCCTGTCATTTCGGAGTCCCTCCTGTGGCTCCTGTGTTCGCAGTGTCCTAAGAAGCACTTGAAGGGGTCGAGGTTTGTGCATTGTGGCAGCTCTAAAGGAAAGAGTGTGACAGTGCCGGAAAACTGGGGGGTCACCAAACAGCTCAGCACCCCCGAGGACCAGAGCCGGAGTCCGCATCCCGGCTGTGTCCCATAAGCTCGCACTTATCATCTGGAAGCATTTGGCTTCTCCATTTGTGGTAGGTGCGAGGACTTCAGAAAGCAATGACTTTGAGGAAGAGATCCCAACTTGGAAGGGTTGCAGAGCATCTGAAAACAAGCGGGAGAGGTTGAGCAGCACTGAAGTGCACAGAGCCTCGCCTGGGTATTTTTAACTCCCAACAGAAGCCAGCATATCCAACCCGTAAATGATTTGTTGCACGTATGATGCACTTGGGTTTCTTTCTTTCCAAGATTCACTTTGCCTTCTTCTCCCATCTTTCAGATTGGAAGATCAGACCAAGAAGCTTCAGAAGGATATGAAGAAAAGCACAGATGCAGACTTGGGTATGTGACTGTAGGATACATAGACTGTGAACTTGGCCACAAGGAGATGAAGTGACTTTCTCAAGATCACATGAGTAATCTGTGACAAGTCTGGAAAACAAATCTAGATTTCAGTCCCACTCAGTTTGCTTAGTTACAAGGCCATCTGCATGAGCAGCATCTCAACCAAGGGAACAGAGAGTCTGTTATGGGCTTGGTCCCCGTCTCCTGAGCTGCAGCTTGCTGGGTGGCCTTGGACGAGTCACTTTGCTTCCCTTTGCCTCAGTTTCTGCCACTGCAGAGCTGGGAGTAATTATTCCAGTCCTCAGGTTAGCCCGGCAGGAGCAGCCTCCAGCTGAGCCCGTTGTGTCTGTGCCTTCACCTGCTTCACTGAGGGCATTTTCTGCTGTCTGAAGCCAAAGGAAGGTGGGATGAGGCGCTGGGGATCTGCAGAGCATCCCATAGGCATCACTGTGCGTGTTTCACGTTCAGGACTAACCCTGCTCTGCCCTTGCTGGCTGCCTGCTCCGGCTTGACCCGGTGGCAGTGGGCGACGCAGGAAGCAATAAACAGGTTATCTCTGCATGTCCAACACCACAGCAGCCTGCGTAGGAGCCGGTGGGACCGCACCACGTGGCGCAGGCTTTAAGTGACGGTGGCAGAGAGGAGATGGAGCGATGTGGTGCGGGGAGCAGGGGATCGGGTGGGTGCTGGTGGTTGCACCAGGCAGGGCAGCGTGCAGACACACGCAGCAAAGAGCTGCTTTAAACACAGATGGCTCTTCTCAGCGTGTGCTTTGGAGTAGTCCCTCCTTGCACCAAGCCCCCACAGCTCCAGAGCCAAGGCAGATGCACCAGCGCAAACAGGGGTGGGCAGCGCTGGCCCAGCACTCATCCTGTGGGATAATGTGGATAACAGGAATGGGAAGGAGCCACAGTGAGAGGGATGGCAAATGTGGAGCTTCCCATGATCCAGGCTCTCACCTGTGCGTGTGTGCTCGGATATTGCCAGACATCAGCACGGATCCAGTCTCTTGCCCACACTCTTCCCCCCCATCCCAGCGCAATGTCTGTGATCCCATAGGGATCACACCAGGAGCGGCGCTGCCTGGACTCTTTTACAGGGTGAAAAGTGCCCTTTCTGGGGACTGTGGTCATTGTCAGGGCTCCGTGGTAAGTTTTTCCTTGTGCAGGATTCCCCTCCCCTCCCTTGCAGTGGGCGTTGTTTATATGGAGCATTTCAAGTCCCAGAGGAGCTGTGGGAGGACTTTCTTTTTCCGTTCTGCTACATGGCAGAGTCACAAACTGAGCCTTGGCCAGATCCCGGGATCTGATTTCTCATTTAAAGGCATGAAATCGGGAGTGTAAAGGGAGGATTTGGAGCGGGGTCTGGGGAGGGCTGGTGAAGGCGAAGGAGGTGGAGATGTGATGGAGCGCTGAGGGCTGCTGTGCTCACCTGGCAGTGCCCATTCCCAGGCGGAGATGGCTGTGTCAGCCCCGCCAACATCCAGCCCCCAGATCCGACAAGGACAGCAGTGCATCGGCAGTGTCCTCAGGAGGGTCTTACTCCTTCCACTGCACCCCTGTGCCGAGGGGGGTGATGGGTCACTGCCTGCACACCCTCCCTCACCTTCCCACCCTCTTTCCAGACTAAACGGGATCGTAAGGAGCAGGAGGATGTTCTGTGCTTGGAGACAGAAGCTCTTCTCTTGGAATGAGAAGCAGCTCACCCTGAGAGGCAGGCGATGCCATGCGACCCTCCCCTCTCTCCTCTGGTGGCTGAGGTACCAGTGGGGGTTGAAGAGGGGGTCACCCCTTTACACTTCCAATGCTCTCCTTATGAAGGAAACTCATTTTTCTTGCAGCTGAAGCAGTTCTGCCGTTCTTAACCCCATCCCATTTTGGCACAAATCCTTCCTCAGATGTGGTCACACATATGGATTATATCCCATCTGTTTAAAGGTTTAAATGCCTAAACCCTTAATGTTTGGATAATAGACGGATACGGTAGCTTTGTTATCCCATAGTTAGCATCTCGTTCTGCATTGAGTTTCCCAGCTCTTCAGCTTCTGAGCTCTCTGTATAATTGTGTGTAACCTTTCAATCGGAATGTTTAACCCCTTGATTTATGATCTGAAGCCCCATTATTGAGAGGACTTCAACTTCCAATATCTGAGCGAGTGCAGCAGGAGCTTTCCAAAGCTCCTCTGTGGCACAGCTCAAGCATCTGGCTTCTGAGCTGAAACTGGAATAACTTCCAGCAAAGCGCTGATGAATAGAGCGTGGTTTTAGTGCTCGGAACTTCTTTATTCCCATTTCTATCAATGCCTTTTGATGAATCTTTTCTGGTTTCCATTCTGTACCTTCGCTGGTTTATTGCTCTTTTATAGTTGTCCTGTCGGCGGGATTGGGTTTTCCCGTTGGAGTCGGGATAGGGAGAGATGTGTCCGATGGAAAACAAGCACAAGTGCTCAACAAGGCAGGAGCTGGAGCCTGGTAGAGTGTGAGCTGCTGGGTTTGGGTTTCTTGGAGGCCACTCAGGGTCTGCAGAGGCTTTCCATTTCCCCTTGGTTCATGGGGTTGGTCTCCGGGGGCACAAGTTCATTGAGGGCAGGTGCTCAGGCCGCTGGTGTCAGTGCTGCTCGTGTCCAGGCTGTTTCAAGAGTGAAAAGGAAACCTTGTCTTTCAGTCCTGTCGTTCTGGTCCTTTTCCAGCACTAACTCCACTTTAAATACACGTATTTCTGTAAAGCCATTTGAAAGACTTAATGGACTGTGATTTTCCTCACTGTGGAAGAGCTGTAGAGTGACACTTAATAGTCTGTTGAGAAAAGATGCAGTAAAAAAGCATCTGCATTTTGCTAAGAGGAGAGGGCTTTTATAAGCCTGGTGTCATTTTCTGGCACCATCACAAGCCATACCCTGGAGTGGCTCAGGCTTGATTCTGTACAAACAGCTCGGGGGTTTATGTGGATCAATTGGTGGCTCTTCCTTTCTCTTCTCTCAACCAGCAGTGGAGATCTTCCTGGGAGGTTGTGCTAAATCCCAGCTTGGTGGCTCAGGTCCCCCGTTTTGATCACCCTTTGCAGAGGCAGTGCTGAGACACAGCATCCCAGATGGGTTTGGTTGGAAGGGACCTTAAAGCTCATCCAGTTCCAGCCCTGCCTTACAAAGCAGTGACCCTCTCCTCTCTTCCTTGCCTCTCCTGCTGCCTGCAGCCATGTCCAAGTCAGCTGTGAAGATCTCCTCAGACCTGCTCTCCAACCCCCTGTGTGAGCAGGAGCCCAGCTTCCTGGAGATGGTCACAGCCTTCGACACAGCGATGAAGAGGATGGACTCTTTCAACCAGGAGAAGGTGAATGTGGGTTTGGCTGAAGGAGGGGAGAGCAGGGGTGCTGTGGTGCTGTTGGTATCTCACCCTCCCTCCCTCCTTTCTGTCATCATCTCTGAGATGCTTCCCACGGGAGTTTCTCTTTAATCTTATTCTTCTGGCTCTGGTTGAACTGGGAATTTCAGCTCATCCTGAGCACATGGGAGAAGTTTTCTGGTTTTCGGTTAAAGGGCATTGTGGTTGCACTCAGAAGCCCACATCATCCTAGGGTAGGCACTGTGCAAACATGTACTGCTGTGCAAACGGGCTTCTTCAACAAGCCTGACATGTAATTTGCTTTCAACAGGTGAATCAGATCCAAAAGACAGTCATAGAGCCTTTGAAAAAGTAAGTACCAACGTTGTCCTATGAGCCACGTCGCGTCTTTGTCATCCCCGTGTACTGCAGGGATGTGATCATTGAAGGAGATGTTGGCAGGTTAGAAATGAGCCCTTCCTAAAGATGGAATAGTCCACGTCCCTGGAGCAAAGTGGCATCTCCTTGTCTTGCAGCTGGGCCATGGAGGGGTGTGATGGGTTAGCTGGGTCCATACTCCTGCTCTGTAGCAAGGGTGAAGAGCTCTTGCATCTGAGCCTGCCAAGTGCCTTCATCTGGGCTTTAAAGGACACCTGAACGAGTAATACTGAATGCACTAAAGCGTTCAACATCTCTCCATTCCTGCGCTGGTTACTCCCAACACTGCTGCTGCTGAAGGAGAACCATCAACTGGGGAGCTCCATTGGGGCCCAAAGCTTCCTCCCTCTGGAAGCTTCCTAACTAGAAAAGTAGAAGCTTGCTTTTGGTGAGAGCTCTTCCGTGTCCATGCAGGAAAGGGAGAGATGTTGGGGCTTGTGCAGCTGGGCAGGAGAGGTCTGGAGGGGAGCCCACCGCAGGGTCACCCCATGAGCCCATCTCACCCATCACAGGAGTGTGCCAGAGCCAACCTGGCTCCAAGCTTGGGAATAGACCTTCCCAGGGAGCAGAGCTGGAGCACTGGCAGCATTGCCCTGGTGGCAGGTTCCATCTCCCCCCGGGGGGGTGCTGTAGCAGCGCTCCGCACCTTGCTCTGACCTGCTGCAATTCCCTTCTGCCTGCACCATTCCCGCCGGCGTTAGCAGCAGTTCCCAGTGGCAGGGGCAGCACCCTGAAGCATTTAAGGAGCGCTGCAGTTGCGGTGCCAAACATCTGCTGAAATCCTCAGATTTGCTGTTGTGGTACGAGAGCAGCGAGTGAAAATGAAATCAAATGACTTTAATATGACAGTAAGTGGTGCAAATTGCTGAATACCAATTTGAGCTCGGCTTTGACACAGGCAGGGTTGCTGGGTTGCTTGTTTTCCTGTTGTTTCTGCCCAAATCTGAAAGCAAGAGCTCATCTACCACTTAGTGTGAGAGGTTACGGTGTGGTGCTATCCGGGGGATGCTTTGGTGACTCAAGGCTTACCTCGGTCGTCTCTCCCCCACCAGAAATGCTTCATTTAGGGGGAAAAAAAGAAACTAAGAAAAGAAAGAAAAGACAAAAGCCAGGCTTGTGCTGTGGAATTGTGTTGCTTATTATCTAGATTGTCCTCATGAAAGATACATTAACCGTTTCTTCCAGCATTCTGTTCAAATTGGAAGAAGGGCTTGTGTCTCTGAAATGTTCCTGTTGTTTTTTCCCTCCCCAACTTGTGTTAGTTGATGCAATGAACACTTCTCCCTGCAAACCCTGCCTTCTGCTTTAAACCCGGGGGCTCTTAATTCAAGGCAACAAAGCCATTTCCACGTTGCTGATGTCTTGCCCTGCCTTTGTGCAGCTTTTGGCTCGTGATGCTCTAGATGGAGATGGTGGAGAAGGGGCTTGAGGCAGCGACGCAAGATCAGTCCCACACTGGTCTGTGTTGGAAGGGACCTTAAAGCTCATTGAGTTCCAACCCCTGCCACAGGCAGGGACACCTTCCACTGGGAGGTTTCACCTCACAAGGTGATGCTCATCTCACCGCTGATGTGTTGGTGCTTCATGAAGCATCAGGATGTGCCCCTCAGCACCCGGACACCTCCCAGTGTTCGCAGTTCTCTCCGGCCTCCTAAACTGGGGCTCACACGTGGTGTTTTCTCCCTTCCTGCCCTTTGGCACCTGCAGCCGGTTGCTGTGTGCTCTTAAACAGCTTAGGTTTCATGCTCGGAGGGGCTGCATCTCCACGCCGAGGAAAACCCTTCCTTCCCTTCCCTCTTTCCGCCTCCTTTTGAGCGTAGCTGCGTGCGTGGATGAGTTGTGGAGCCAGGAACATTTCTGAGGAGCCCAAGGGTCCGTTTTGAGGCCAATGAGATGCAGGAGAGAGGCGCAGAGCTTGCACCTCCCCTGTCCTGCTGGAGATAAACCCCAGCAACGCTTCTGGGATAGAAGTTCCAGATTAATGAAAGCTGCCTTGAGGAGCTCTTCTTATTCCCAATGAGGTATCGCTTCCCCTCGCCCAGGCTGGCCTCTCCCAAACTGGCTTTGACCTAGAAAAGAGGCTTTTGCTCCAGCAGCTGCACTTTATTACATCTTCACTGGTGGTCTCTTATAGTTTTATTAGTCAAAGAAACAGATAAGTATAATGCAGGCAATCATCATCAGGGGTAATATATTGTAATCAGAGGCACATGTGCATTCAAATCTCCATTCAGTTGTCCAGGGATGGTAGGTTGCAGACAAATGCTGGCTTGTTTGTTGGAGCATGTAAAGGAAGGCGGTAGTGGAGGGTGGAGGCGTGCATTGTTCAAGTCCTTTTCCTTGTGGGCACCCCGGGTTATTCGGCTCTGAGCCCCAAGAAGCCTTTGTCTGGGACTCACTTGTGTAAGTCCAGGGCAGGAGCAGAGCCCGAGTGTGACACCGCACACTGCAGTGTGTGGGCTGGGGGAGCCCAGGAGGGGTCGATGCTTGCTTGGGGGGGAGCTGCTTGCTTGAATTCACACCAGATAAGGGGATTTGGGGCAAAAGAGGGAGGAAAGCAGCTGGGTTTTGTGTGACTCTTCCCATTCCTTACTGGGGCTGGGGTGAGCAATGAGGTGTTTTGGATGGGTCAGGGACTAGGCATAGGCTGTGTACTGTCATGGAATCATGGAATGGTTCATGTTGGAAGGGAGCTTAAAGCTCCTCCAGTCCCAACCCCTGCCATGGGCAGTGACACCTTCCATAGAGCAGCTTGCTCCAAGCCCCATCCAACCTGGCCTTGAGCACTGCACAGATGGGGCAGCCACAGCTTCTCTGGGCACCCTGTGCCAGCACCTCAGCACCCTCACAGGGAAGAGCTTCTGCCTCAGAGCTCATCTCAGTCTCCCCTCTGGCAGGTTAAAGCCATTCCCTTGTCCTGTCCCTACATCCCTTGTCCAAAGCCCCTCTCCAGGTTTCCTGCAGCCCCTTTAGGCACTGGAGCTGCTCTCAGGTCTCCCCTTCAGGAGCCTTCTCTTCTCCAGGCTGCCCCAGCCCAGCTCTCTCAGCCTGGCTCCAGAGCAGAGCTGCTCCAGCCCTCGCAGCAGCTCCATGACCTCCTCTGGCCTCGCTCCAGCAGCTCCAGGTCCCTCTGGTGCTGCTGCCCCAGAGCTGAAGGCAGGGCTCCAGCCTTAGTGCTACCCATGGTGTGTCAGTATTTAAGGGAGGAAGCAGCTTAAATGAGCCAGGTGGTTTGGAGATTCACAGGCTGTAATGCCTCCAGGGTCTCAGTTTAGCAAACTGGGGCTGTCTGAACCTTCCTGAGCGTCGGGATGCTGTGATCGGGATGTCATGATCCAGATGTTGTGGTCGGGATCTTGTGGTTGCCCATCCATGGCATCATCCCCTGGCTCGGAGCATGGTCCTGCTCCTGCAGCCGAAGCTCCAGGGCTGCTGCGGGACAAGGAGAGGCTTTGGCAGGGGTGGCAGTGGGTGCTGCTGCCTGGGTGCCATCACCTGGGGCTGGTGTTAATCCCAGAGGTCCAATCCCGGAGCTGTTCCCACATTCCATTGAAGCCATGCGTTAGGGGCAGCAGCCGGTGCTTGGCATGGGGTGGATGCCTCTGTGGAAGGTGGAACTCCGTGGAATCCATCTGGAACTGGATGAGCTTCAAGGTCGCTCCCAACCCATTCCATGATGCTGCGATCCATGGAGCGGGGGGGTCAGCATCTTCCTCCCGTACCCCTGCCGTTAGGGTGACCCCTCACGCTGTGCTCCCTCCTTGGCATCCCATTGCCAGCCCGGAGCAGCCGCAGGGGAGCCAGGGCCCGGAAGCAGGAAAAGCTGCTTTCATGTCCTTAACAAGCCCCTAATGAGGATTTGGTGCTCAAAGCTCCCCACATGGCCGCTGCCTCCTCCCGCCGCCGCCTAATCCCGGCTCGCTGCTGTGTCCCGGCCCCTTCGCTCCTGTTCCTCTCCAGGAAGGGCTGGTTTTAATTTCCCCCTTCCTGGTGGGTGGACGGGCCCACGACGGACGTGTGGGCACAGCTGAGGAATGGCAGGAATCCCCCAGCATAGCCCAGATGCTCCGGCCTCGGCCAAGCCACCCTTGTGCCTCTCCAAGCTTCCTCCTCATCCCATTCACCGTCGCTTGCTTTTGCACCTTGTGCTCCCCAGCTCTGTTATTCCTTTTTATCCTTGTCCAACGCCAGCCATAGATCCTGTCTGCTTCCTTTTGCTTTCATTATCTGAGCCATTATCCATAAGGAAGAGCGCACGTGTGTACCAGCCTAGTCCAGCTCATGGGGCTGCCAATGAGAGTGCTTGACACTGGAAATGGGGAAATAAGGGTTTTACCCTTATTTTTAGGGCTGCAGCAGCTCTGCTCTGGAGCCAGGCTGAGAGAGCTGGGCTGGTTCTGGTGCCCAGAGGGGCTGTGGCTGCCCCATCCCTGGCGGTGCTCAAGGCCAGGTTGGACATGGGCTTGGAGCAAGCTGCTCTAGTGGAAGGTGTCCCTTTAAGGTCCCTTCCAACACAACCCATCCCATGGCTCCATGATTTTCCCTTGTGCCAAAGCCCTCGCAGCTCCCTTGCGTTGCTGACACTAAAACGGGGGCTGGATGCAGCTGCAGGGTGAGCATCAGGGATGGAGGGGAGGCAGTGGGCTGCTCGGGGCCGTTGCCACAGGCAGGGAGGTGACCGCATGATTCAGGATGCAGTGAATCGGGTGAGTTTTCCAAGGCTGAGCCATCATCCCATGGGGAATGCACCGGGACATCCCCTGGCAGCAGGGAGGTTGTGATTCGTGTGCTCCTTATCCCCACGTATGTTCCCTCACCTGCTCTTCTTAAGCTGCCTGTGCTGTAATCCCCTTCCCTAAAAGTGACAGGGAACAACGGCGGCTTATTGTACAAGCTGCTTTCCTGGCGGGGGGGCTGGAATGCCCTGCGCTGCTGCTTTACCTTCCCTCCTCTCTGCTCTCAGCACTGAGCCCACCACAGTGGCTTTAGGTCAGCTTCGGTTTGCTTTGCTTTGTAGTAGCAAACTCGGTAGGAACAGAGTGGGGATCCTGGGATTTTGGGTGGTTCCAGCCTCGCATCCCCTATAAAAGCAGGGGCTGGGGGGGGCGTATGGAGGAGGATGGAGCTGGGTTCATCAGTGAATGCAGCGCGGCTCATTTGGGCTCTTGGAGGGCTTTGCAACAGGAAGAATTGTCCCTGCTCCATGTGCAGCGGGAAAGGATGGGTGAAACAGCCAGGACTTGCTCGTGAGGCTTCCCCTGGTCCTCCAGTGCTGAAGCCTCATTTTAGCTGCTCAGACATCACTTCCAGAGGGGCCGATGCTGTCTGAGGGTTGCTCATGGCACAAATGATGGTCCTTGTCCTTCTCTGCTGGCACCGCGGCTTCCAGGAGGGTTTGCCACGCTTAGCCAAGGGCTCTGGAAAACCTTTGGGATCCTCACAAGGTTCTAGCGGGGTTTGGGGGGCGAGGGATGTGTCTGTGGATGCAGCAGCTCCCGGAGGCTCTGTGGAGCCTTTGCGGCAGGCTTTGCACGAGGGGCATTTGTAAATAACATGCATGAGATGCTTGTGAAGACGCTGGGGCTGCCGTGTGAGACGCAGCTATTCAGTAAGTCATCGGAATAGCTTGGCAGTGGCAGGAGCCAGGCTCGCGCTGTCGCCCTCCACGCGTGTTTGCCACCCCTGGCATTGCCTTGAGGTCCTATTTCGGTACACACAGGGCGAAAACCAAGGGCAGGATTCAGCAGGGGCCGGGAGCCTGCTCCTCCCTGAGCTCCAGGGCTGTTCCAGGTGCTGGGGAATTCACAGGGAGGGATTCCTGCGGGAGCCGGAGGCAGCTTCGCCTCAGTCCGGATGGGTGCAGGAAGGAGCATCCTTCCCCGCGTGAGCTGAGCTCTTCCGGTGCGCAAATCACACCAGGGCGCTCATGGCAGAGCTCAGGCACCGTTGGTGGTGTCTGAGGAGCTGGGCTGGTCCTGCCCGGTGAAGGAGCAGCACTGAGCCCCCGCAGCTGCTGTGGGGGGTTTTAATTGAGTCATGGAATGGTTTGGGATGAAGGAGCCTTAAAGCTCCTCCAGCCCCTGCCACGGGCAGGGACACCTTCCACTGGAGCAGCTTGCTCCAAGCCCCATCCCGCCTGGCCTTGAGCACTGCAGGGATGGGGCAGCCACAGCCCCCTGTGCCAGCGCCTCAGCACCTACCGAGACCCCTTCCCTTCCCCACAGAGCCCTCGCTGCGCATCCCAGTTTCCCTGAGCCCTCTCACAGCGTATTTTTGGCCCTTACATAGAGGGAGGAGGTATTTGACAGCAGCCCATAGCCCGGGAGCTGGTGAGTCCATGGGAGCCCGGCACAGCCCGGGCGTGCATTGGAATATAATGGGAGCTGTGTGCGGATACCATAAAAAGCAATGTCAGGGCAGCAGCATCTGCTCGCAGGCAGCTGGGCATGGGGTGACGCTGGGCCAGCACCCTGATGGCTTTTCCAGGTTGCTCCTCATGCAACAGCCTCTTGTTGAGAGGGGAATAGCATCAGGAGAGCTTTGCTTGGCCGGGTATGGAGCAGTCCGGGGTGCCTTTGGGCAGCAGGATTGCAGGGATACGTGCCTGCTTCTCTCTCAGGGAGGGGTGCTCGGATACCAATGGTTGCGCTTGGACACAAATGCTTGGACACAAATATTCCCCCTTCTCCTTCACTTCTGCCGTTGGCCCTTGGCATTCTTCACAGCCAGTTCCTGGCCTTGACCCCCCAAATGACCCCATAATGAGTGGAGGGTAAATGAATGCATCCAGAGGTGGTGTGACCCATTCCATCCAAACCCAGAGCCCAGCACCAGCGCCTTCCCCTCCACTAGGATCTCATTTGCTGAGGTTTGGGAGTCGGGAACAGCGCTCCAGGTCGTGGCTTTCCCTCTTGTGTCAGATTCGGGAACCCCAGAATCATCCCCAAACCCAAGTTGGTCTTTATTCTGCGCTTCACATTGACTTCTCCTGCAGTTTGGATTCAGCTCCTCTGCCTCTTCATTCCTTTTCTTTACATGGGATTGGGGGAATGCCTCATTAGCTCAGTCCCTATGGAGGAGAAGGTGTTTGTTTTCGCGCTGTGCTTTGCTCAGTGGAGTTAACTTGGTGCTCCCCTCCCAGCTAAGGCAGCTCCCCATGCTCTTCAGTACAGGAGCTGCAGGAGATGAGGAAAACTATGGAAAAGAAGGGATTAATGGTGAAAGCAGAAGGTAAAAGCATGGAGTCAGCTGCGGGTTGGCACCTTCGGAGTACTTTTGCCAGGCTTTGCACACTTGGCTTCATTACTACTACTGTTATTAATAATATTTAATATTCAACACACCCTTTGACAGGGATTGCCCTTGGGAAAAGCAATCCCAAGCTCCCCTCTCAACCCCTGTCCCCTGGCAAGGCTTCATAGCGAAGTTATCCTTTCTTCCAGCCTCTTGGAAGAGCGCAGTGAAAGCCTTTGTGCTTGGCGCAAGCTTTGTTTAAACCTGTTGGTGGTTTTGGTCTGAATCCTGCATTCTTCGGGGCTTTCCACCTGGGATCTTGCTGCATCCAACCAGGATATCCCACCCCAAAGCCCTTCCCATGCTTTTTCCAGGTTCAGCAGCGTGTTCCCCAGCCTGAACATGGCCGTGAAGCGCCGGGAGCAGACGCTGCAGGACTACAAGCGCCTCCAGTCCAAGGTGGAGAAGTACGAGGAGAAGGAGAGGACTGGCCCTGTCCTTGCCAAGCTGCACCAGGTACCGGGATGCTCCCGGAGCCGGAACACAGGCAGGGACACCGGGAAAACTCAGGAATAGCTTTTGGTGCTTGACATCTATCCCATGCCCGCAGGAAGCAAAACGTTTTGGAAGGATGTCTTTTATTGATGCAAAAATCCCTTGAATAGGGTCCTTGATAAGAGAAATGTGGATTCCAGCACTTCAGGAAGGGAAAAAAACAGTTTTCCAAACTAAAATGGAATCATGGGAGGTGGGATGCTTGAAGGAGGTCAGTGCATGGGGGGGGTTTCCCTGACCTCCACATCCGAGCGAACAGCTGGGTGGGAAAAGGGGGAAGATCAGAGAGTTTCCAGCTTTCTGCTTGCCACCTGCTCCAGGGAATTTGCCTTGGAAAACGCAGGGATTGGTTCCGGGGGGGTTCGGACACATTCTTTTCTCTCCCAAATTCTAGTGAAGTCCTGATTTATTTCTCCTCTCCATTTAAGCTTCTCCCCATTCAATCTTGCTCCCCAAATCCGTTGCTCCCGCGGAGCATTCCCTGAGCCTCGAGGGAGCCGTTGGCTCCTTGGCAGCAAAGAACGTGGCTTTTCTGATGGATTGCCCACAAAAATGGAGTTTTCTGCTAAAGAACAGCCCGTAACAAAAGAAACCTCTGATTCGATAGTAAGCAGCTTACTCCCCTTAGCCTGGCTCACTGAAGCTGGGGCTGGAAACCGGGGATGCTTTTGTCCTGGGGATGAAGCAGCTTTGGGTTATTCCCTTAATGAACTTCTGGGAGCTTTAATTCCCCCCCAAAAAAAGCTCTTCTCCAACCACTGCATGGGCTCAGGTGCCTGCAGGAGCCTTAAGCAATCCTGACCTTGGGGTATCCGCGTGCTCCACAGATTGGGTGGGAAACGGGATCATTTTATCCAGGTATTTTTATTGAGCTGCACATCTGCATCTTCCCTTTGCTCCAAGTCCCCTCCACCCCAAATGGGACTTGTTTCGTGGCACGTGGTCCATTTCCCTCTCAGACCTGCTCACACCTGATGTGCTTGAAGGCATTGCCAAGCCTGGAGCTCCATCCCTGCCACCTCCATGGGGCTGTCCCATGGAGCAGGCGCGGCGCCGCGGCTGCGCTCGGCTCCATGGCTCTCCCGCATCCCCCTCCCATTGGAATGGCACCGGGATTAAGTGGCAGACTTGAAACCGCTCTAATATTTCACAGCCCACCCCCTCCTGCCCTTTTCCACACCAGCTCCCAGACATTTCCCTTTCTCCCCACGCTTCTGTTTAAAGAAGCCAGCGCTGAGCTGAAGGTCACAGGCAGGGAACATGACGGAGGGGGCAGGATCCTCTGGTGATGCTCTTGGGAATCGCAGGGTGAGGGGACACGGACGTGGCTGGCGATGTTCTGCAGCCTGGTGGAGCTTTGGGCTGGGTTTTGGCCATGTTCTGAAGCAGAGAGCAGCTGGCTCCTGATGTCTGCAGCAGCCTCTTTAGGCGTCCGTGGTTTCCAGGGCTGGAGCTTGGTCCCACCAGGCTCCATAAGCTGGCCATTTGGGTCCCATCAATCTCTGTTGATGGTCATTGAGTCCCACCAAGCTGGTGGTTGCGTGGATCCCACCAGCCTCTTGCTGGTGATTTGGTCCCACCAGTCTATTGGTGGTCATTTGGTCCCACCAGTCTATTGCTGGTCATTTGGTCCCACCAGTCTCCCTTAGCTGGTTGCTGGTTGTCCCTCCATCAGAGCAGAGCACTCTGCTGACGTGGGGTCGCCTCGCTGTAGGCCCTCCCAAAGGAAAGCCGTTCGCCCTGACTCCCCATCCCCTCTCCTTTCCAGGCCCGGGAGGAGCTGAGGCCGGTGAGGGAGGACTTTGAAGCCAAGAACAAGCAGCTCCTGGAGGAAATGCCCAAGTTCTACAGCAGCCGCATCGACTACTTCAAACCCAGCTTCGAGGCGCTGGTCCGGGCGCAGGTGAGTCCCTGTCCCTGCCCTGGGTGTCCCTGGTGGCACCCATCCTCCCCGTGGTACCCGCAGTGCTGGCTGCCATTACAGCAGCTCGAGGGGAGTTTGGGCTGGTTTAGATGGACCTGCCTCTTACCAGGGACACTCCTGGTACATCCCTGATGTCCTGTCCCATGGGATTGCCTTCCTGAAGCAGTTCAAGCCCTGCTTGTACGTTATCTTCTGGCATGTGATGGCTTTATTCAGCTGGGTTTGTTGTCTCTTTGGAATCCTGAGCTCAGGGTTGGAACTTGTTTGAGATTTTGAGATGCTGAGGGCTCATCTTCACCGTCTCTTTTGTCCCTGCCCACGGGTTGGAACTGGATGATCTTAAGGCCCTTTCCAGCCCTGACTATCCTGTGATTCTGGGTACCCAGAACTGGTGTGTGCTGGCAGATAGAGGAGGCTGCTGTGTAAGCTCCGTGCCATGGCTTTGCAGGAAGGGGTGGCCTAAATTAACCTCAGCTGGCTTTAATTTCCACCCTCCGGCTTTCTTCCCTGGCTTGTTGCTGCCCCTCCACCTTCCTCCTCCTCTCACCCTTTTCCTTAGGCTGGAGAAGAGCATGGCTGGGATTTAATCTCGCTTTGACCGTCTGGCACCATGGAATCACGGTTATCACAGGGTGCTTTGTGTTGGAAAGGACCTGAAAGCTCCTCCAGCTCCAACCCCAGCCACGGGCAGGGGAACCTTCCACTGGAGCAGGTGCAGGGAGCACGAGTTCCACCTCACCCCTCTGAGCCTGATTCACCTTCCAGATGGTGCCGGGTGGGTGCTGGGGATGCTGCTCCTGCTGCTCCCGTCCCCTGCTCCAGCAGCCCAAGGAACCAGACTCCCTGGAGCCACCGCAAAGTCCCTCTGGCTCTTGCCCCCAGCCCTGCAAACCCTCGCGGCCGCTTGCAGTGGGTGGCTTGTTTGGATGAGCCCTTGAATCCCGACTGCCGCCCGCCCCGTCTGGTGCTGTGATCCGCTGGCAGCTCCCTTGGCCCCTGCCCTTGGCCAGGATGTCCCCTGTGCTCTGCTTGTGCTGGCTCCTGCCTGGGGGGGCTCGGGGGAGCTGTTTGAAAGGCTCCCTGCTCCTGCCCTCTTCCTGGGAATCCTCTGGTTTTCCCCTTCAGGTGAGGATTTTGGCCAGGAGATGTCATTGTTAACACCCAATGGGCAGCGCTGTGACAAAGCTGGTGCATCTCCTGTAGGCCAGACTAAAGCTGGTCCCAGATGGATGCTAAAGCGTGTCACATCCCGCCCTCCCCATCAACCCCAGCGGGAGCCACATCCCTCTTCCCCAGCACTGGCTGCATCCTTCCAACCCCGGGCAGGGATGCACCAGCACAGCGGCGTTCCCAGTGCTGGGAGGAGATCTCAACACTTCCCTAAGGAGTTCTTTGTGCCTAGGCTGGGGTCTGGCCATGTCCCGCTCCAGTTGAGGAGCTACTGCCTGCGGGCTGCAGTGTTCCCTTATGGCAGGTGGCTGCAATAAATAGGAAAAGGAAAGTGACTTGCCCAAGGTACCGGGAATAGCACCGGGAGCATCCCCATCCAACCATCCTGGGGTGAGGAGGTGATGGGAGGCGTGTGGTCTGTGCCACCAGCCCCATTCATCCCAAGGCCAGGCTGGACACAGGGGCTTGGAGCACCCTGCTCTAGTGGAAGGTGCCCCTGCCCGTGCAGGGGATGGAGCTGGAGGAGCTTTAAGCTCCCTTCATCCCAGCCCATTCCATGGTGCTGCACTCCAGAGCAGCAGCTTCACGGCTGTGACCCAAGGAGCCCCCAGGACCGGCTCCGCGGGCGGCCGGGTTCCCATGGCTCAGCGTGGCCGGTGCCGGCTGTCTCCTGCCGTGCCCTGTGCTCACAGGGGCTGCAGCATCCAACACCAAATGCTTGTGTCCACCCACGGGCCCGGGCCAGCGGAGGCAAAGAATTCCCTGGCTGAGGGCTTTGAAGTGGCCACATAGAGATGAAAGGGGGGGATTTGGAACCTGGTGGCTGGTGTGAGCGCTGGGACGCTGCTTCCAGCTGGAAAACGATACCCGCCTGGATGCAATGGAATGGGGGCAGAAGCTGGGGTTTGGGGCAGGGCTGTGGGCCGGGGTGAGCCTCAGTGGGTGCTGGCAGCAGCCCCGGGTTTTGTTTTGGGGAGGGCTGCTATAAACACAAGCGCTGCCCGGCTGCAGTGAGCGTGGTCCATAGAAAATCAGGAGAACACCGCGTCCTGCGACGGGATTAGTTCAGGACAGGTGGATCGGGGCTGCTGGCTCCGTCTCAAAGGCGAGTTGGAGATGGGATTTGATGGGATGGGGACGGAGCATATGGTATCCATAGCTGGAAAAGTACTGAGCAGCAGGCAGCAGGTCCCCCGCTGCTGCAGCGCCAGTGCCCATCAGTTTGGGGTGCATCCCCCCAGCCATAGAGGCAGTGATGGGAAAAAGCCCCAGGGGATCAATCCCTGTGGAATGTCATTGGTGAAGCACTGGAGACGAAATGGCAACGCACCACGAGTGCTGCTGTTCGGCACTGGGGTCTGCTGGGGGAGAAGAGCATCCCCAAGGAGCCCTGCAGCACTCTGGGGACCCTGTGTCTCCCACAGGAAGGGCTCTGGCATGTGGATAGTGGGGAGGGCAGCACCCAAAACATGTGCTCTGCCTTGGATACGGAGCGGGCTCAGGGGCGATCGTTGGGGAAGGGGCTCCTGCTGCTGCCCCGGGAGCTTCATCTCAATGCGCCTGGAATTCTGTGCTGGAATTGGCAGCGCCGTGTGGCCATATGTGACTGAACAGAGCCCAGCTGAGACCACGATGGGGCTGAGGGACAGGAAGGCTGCTCCGGAGCTCCGGCACCCGGCTCTGCAGCCCTCCCGCCGGGATCTGTGCCCCCCATGGCATTGGAAAGGGGTTATGGTGGTGGTGGGTGTTATCAGCGCACTCAGCATCTCCTGCTCCCCTGGGGCGGAGGGCGCTTTGGGGTGACCTGGCTGCAGGGGGGTGGCTGCAGTGGGGCGGGGGGGCTCTTTCCCACGCCTGCCTGCTCGGGGTTCATTAGTCACTGTGTAAATGAGCACTGAATCACCCAGCACCCACAGCGTGGGGGGACCCGGCCCCGCAGCAGCCCCCGCTGCGCTCCAGTGCGGATGGACGCCGGGGAAAGGGGGGGGATGCAGGAGCCTGCGGGGCCTCAGCATCGCCCCTCAGCCCTGCCCAAAATAAGCATCGTTTTCAGCAAGATGAGGGGAGCTGGTCTCCATGGAGACCGTGTCTCCAAACTGGGGATGCTGGGGCTGGTCCTGGGCCCCCACCAAGGCTGGGTTGTGAGATGGGGGCCACGCTGGCACATCCAGCCTGCTGGGAAGCACTTCCCCATCCCTCCCTGCCAGTGTTAGGCCAGGCCTCCCCATCACCCTCCTCCTGTGGGACACAGCACCGCGGCTCTGCATTGGCACCCGGCAGGCAGCCCGGTGCCATCTGCCTGCGCTGACCCCCTGGCTCCCGCTCCAGCGCTAATTGGTGCTGTTAATTAGCACATGATTAAACCCCCTCCCCCTGCTGCATGCAGGGGATGGCGCTGCCAGGCCTGATGCTCCCCGTGCCCCTGTGCCAGGAGCAGGGACCTGTTGCAGGGCTGCTCCCATCCGGATGCACTGGTGATGGGCGATGGGGACCCCGGCTTTGGCAGGGGCTGGGGGCAGCTCCCAGATGGGGATGAGCAGAGAAGGGCAGCGCGTTACTAAAACACATGGAGCTGTGGGAATGGAAGGGGGAGTTTAACACATGGGAGGGAGCTGTTCCGGCACCAGCAGCGCTGGAGCGCGCTGCACCTCTTGGAGGAGGAGCCCCCCGGCCCCGCTCCCCCCCCAGCTCTCCCGCTGCCCCCCCAGGTTGTCTATTACACGGAGATGCACAAGATCTTCGGGGAGCTGACGGCGCAGATCGACCGGCCCGGCCTGAGCGACGAGCAGCGCCAGCGCGACAACGACGCCAAGCTCAGCGAGCTCCGGGCTCTCTCCATCGTGGCCGACGACTGAGCCGGGGCTGGGGCCTCCCCCCTGCTCCCCACAGGGATGGATTCGGGGGGGGTGTTTAACCCCTTTGCCCCCATAGCGCTGCCAGGATCAGGTACTGCCTGGGGATGGGGTGGGGGGTGCAGTGGGGCTGCCCCTGCCCTCCCCATCCCGCTGGTAGCATCCGGGGTATCAGCCCTGTGAGGATTTGGCTCCAGTGGGGGTTTAGAGGGGAGCTGGAAGCGGGGAGCAGGCTGGGTGCTGCCCGCCCTGCCCAGGCACCCACTTGCTGCTGGCCCAGCACAGGGCACTGGGGGCCTGGGCAGGAGCCAGCCCAGGAGGATGGGGGCACTCCTGGACCCTTCATTTTGTGCCTTAGGGGAGGGGAAAAGCATTTAAATCCCATGCTTCGAGGCATGGGGAGAGGGTGAGGAAAGCTCCGCGCCTCCCGTGCCAAGCACCAAGTGATGCTGCACTCCAGAGTCCCTGCTTTAAGTGGGAATGGTGCAAAGTGCCCCTGCCCCATAGCTGTGGGGGGCAGGGGGTGCCCACTGAGGGGTACCCCAGGAAACAGGGATGCGGAAGGGAAATGGAGCCCGGGCAGGAGCAGACCCAGGGAGGAGCATGGGGAGGGGTTGATGGGGTCCCGGAGCCTCCCCTCGTTGCGGGGGGGGCAGGGGGGGTCTCCAATAAAGCTCTTGGCAGCGCAGTGGAGTCCGGAGCCAGCGCCGCGCTGCTGCTGCCCTCTGCAGCCCCCCAGCAGCCACTGCCGGGGGGGCCCACGCAGGGCCGGGCCCCCATGGGCTCCAGCGCTGGAGGTGCGGGGGGAGATGGGAAGGGAGGGGGGGGTGAGCAGCCCCTGGGGCGATGCAGAAAGGGAACAGCAAAGAGCCCGAGAGCAGAGATTTACACAAATCCAGGGAATTGGGGCAGCTGCTGCTGCATGGGACAGGGGGCTGGGAAGCAGTTATGGGGAGGATGGTGCCCTATGGGCACAGCAGCATCCAGAGCCTCCCAGTGAGCACCAGCCCCCTGCTTGGGTCCCTCCATCCTGACCCAGCCAGGCTGCCCCCAAATGGAGCATCCCACTGGGAGGACTGGGTGGCGCGTGCCCTGTCTCCAATACACACAAGATTCCCTACTTCAGAGGTTTCTATTCAATGCAAACCAGTCAGAGCAAACCCTGCACATCCCTAGGGATGCCCGGCCTGGGATCCCATCTCCCCAGGAAGGTTGGGACAAAACAGGCTTGTGGGGATCGTGCTGCTGTCCATATCCGTGCTGTGCGACATCTCCTGATGGAGACCTGGTGGGTGCTGCTCCATTGGTCTAGAAGAGAGGAGAGGGGGTGATGGCAGCTCCTGGTGCCCCGTGTCCCAGCACATCTCATCCCGCCTTACCCCGTGCCTTTGGTCTCCACGATGAGAGTTGGGTGCTCCTCAGGGTCTTGCCCAGGCTCAGCACCGCGGTGCTGCGGGAGGTGTGGAGCAGGACCGGAGGCAGCAGCTTCCCTGGAAGCAGAGCTCCTCACCCGCTGCACCATCTGACAGCCGCGGCTGCACCGTGCCCATCATCCCTGCGCCTACCCAGGAGCTCCTCTTCCCCTCGGTGCCCATGGACACAGGGCTTGGAGAGCATCCAGAGCATCAGAGGGCTCAGGTCCAGAGCCTCAGGCCTCTGAAACACAGACGTGGGTGAAGGGATGGAGGAGGCCAAGTGCCCCAAAGCACCAGCGCTGAATGCTCCCAGGCCAAGTGCAGCTGCACCAGGGACGCCAGGCTCCCTCTTGGCTCTGTCCGTGTCTGTCCATCACCACCACCCGTACCAGAGTTTGGCAAAGCAGACCCTGTGGCATGGCAGGAACAGTGCTCAGGGTGCCCCAGGAATCCCAGCAGGAAGCAGGGAGCTGGACCCCCATCGAGCCTCCCCGCTGCCAGGATTGGATGGGGTGGGATGGGATCAGAGCCTGACAGGCCATGGGAAGGCTGGTGAGTGTAGGCCATTTGCAAGAGCATCCCGGGGCTGCATTCCGCATCCCATGTGGTCGCTGCTGGGATGGAGCCAAGAGCTCCCTTCCCCTCGGCTGTTCCTTCCCAACCCCAACCGCATCACATGCGGGGCCAGGTCTAAGCCAAATAAACCCGGTTGCCACGGTTACCCAGAGCAGGGATGCTATATTTAACTGCCACACAGGAGCTGAGCCCATGTGAGGACCACGCTGTGCCATGGGGGTGCTCGGGGGGCTCTGCACACCCTGCAGCAACCCCTCAGCAGTGAAGACCCATGGCAGGGGAGGTGCAGAGCTCCTCTGTGTCTGCAGCTGGGTTAAACCCATCTGAGCCCTCTGACATCCCCTCTGCATCCCCTGCATCCTCCCCAGCACTGCGCCTCCTCCATCGCCTGCAGCGCCCATCTGTCCCCCTGCAGCCCCAGAGCTGCTCTCGCAGCTCAGCTCCTCTGTGCCATCAGCTCCTCCTGCTGTCCTTCGGCTCCAGAGGGATTGCACCGATGGAAACCACCCCAGCGGCGCAAGCTCTGCTGCCATCTGGATACCATGGGAATGGCCACAACACCAGGACCAGGTCAGCACTGGAGTGAGGCCATCCCATGATGGGGGCTGGTACCGATAGCACAGCATCCCCTTTAGCTCCCCAGCGGGGACTGGGCAGACACAGGCAGTGAGCTCAGCCACATTGCAGCATCCTGTCCATCCCCTTCCTTCCCAAAGCCCACATTCCCTTTGGGAACAAGGCCCCAGCCAGGTTTTGCAGGTGCCATCCCACAGCCAGTCCAGCACTGAACACAAGTGACAGCTTACACCAAAACCTGTGCTCTTTCCCCCAAAACTGGGTGAATTAACCCTTGCCAGGAGCAGCACACGCCTGGATCCACACCTCACTTGTCTTTGTTGGGTGCTTGGGAGCCTTCCCCTGCTCCAGGTGATGCAGGGACAGCAGGGCCATCACAAGGGAATGAAGCCACAGCCGGCCCCCCCATGCCAAAACCCCCATCCTCCTCCTCACCTTGATCCCAAAAGCAGAATCAGCATCCTCCAGACCATCCTCAGCATCCTCCTATGGGGTCAGGCATCCCATGGGGCAGTCGGATGCTGCTGGAGCATCTCCCTGGCATCGCAGAGGGTGCTGGAGGCAGAGAACAGCACTGGGGGCATCTGAGCTTGCCCTGAGCCACTCACCCCAAAGCAGCCCCCACGCCCGTGGTGTGGGGTCCTCCCTGACCACAAACACCCAGCCCCAGCAATCACTGCATGTCCAGAGCGCTGGGAAAGGGCCTCGCGTCCTGGGGTCTGGCCCAGGTGAGTTTCAGTGCTCCAAAAGCACAGGGGAGGGACAGGGGCGCCCATCCCTGTCCTCAGCATCTCCCTGAGTCCCTCCTGCCCTTTGCTCCTCACCCGGGCATCTCCCCAGGGGAGGGTGAGGGAAGGGTCCTAGAACCAACATGGAACTTCTGCCTAAGACCTCAATCTCCCCTGTGGAAGGTTGAAGATCCACCCTCTTATCACTGCTGGGGAGGGGGAAATGGATCCAGGAACCCAAACCTTCCGGCATCCCCCCATCCCGCTCCCAGAGAACCCCCCACCCTGCAGTGACCGGGGAGGATGAGCACTCACCATTCCCGGGGAGAGCAGTGGGATGCAGCACGCTCCGAGGATGCCTTGGGATCCGGAGGTTCTGCGGAGGCTCTGGGATGGGAACTAACCAAGTCCCGGTAGGAAACCAGCAGGAAAGAGCAGGGATGGAGGGGATGGGGGGCGCCTGCTCGGAGCGCTCCTGGCCGGGGCTGAGCGCAGCTTCCAGCGGCATCTTGCGGTACCCGGCCCCTCAGCACGCAGACCCGACGGCACGAAGAGGGGCTCCATCAGCACCAAACCTCAGCGGCGGGGCAGCCCCCCCCGCACGTCAACTGCGAGGAACCCTCCTCGTCCCCCCCCCACAGCGCTGTTGCCGGCCGGTAACAGCCGGAGAAGCCCCGCTCCGGTGCGGACCCCACGGGACCCCCTTCTCCGCCCTCCGGCGGCGCTCGGTGAGGAGGAGGAAGGGGTAGGATTCAGTCCCCCACCAAGGGCAGCGGGGCCCCCCCGGAGCCCGTCCTGCCCCATGGAGCGGGTCCGGAAGGGGAGGACCGGGGGGGGGTCGGCGCCGCTGGCACCGGGTGATGGGAGCGGGGCCGGGAGGACAAAAGGAGCGGAAAAAGCCGTCGGAAATGATGCGGTGGTGACGCGGCCTGGAGTGACGTCACGCCGGCGCTGGGAGTGACGTCACCTCCCAGCAGCACATGACGTCACCCTTCAAAGAGCCGCCTCTTTAAGCGGTGAAAAGAGTTTTATTCGGGGGTAAAAGGGGGGGGGGTTCACCAGGCCAGGGGCCGGCCCCAGGGGGGTGTGACGTCATACATGGGGGTGTGATGTCATACATGGGGGTGTGACATCATGCGGCGGGGTGTGACGCAATGGGTGCAGCGCGGCTCCTCCATCCGTTGGCAGCAGCAGGACCGGGACCCCCCCGGCCCCGGCCCTACCTGCAGCGGCCCCCCCGCAGTGAGCGCCTGGTCAGGCGGGTGAGCAGCGCCTTCACCCGGCCCCAGTGCGAGCGCCCGTCCTGGGGAGGACACAGGGGTCAGCGGGGGGGGGAACCCATGGGACCCCCGCCCCATCACCCCACAGTCCCCCCACAGCCGTTACCTTGTCCGGTGCTGGGGCAGCCGCCGCGCTGTCGGGGGGGTCCAGCAGGCTGGGGGAGCTGACCGAGTACCCCCATGTGCTGCGGCACGGGGCAGCATCGGGGGCTGCGAGGGGACAAAGCTGGTTGGGGGGGTCCAACAGGGCACGAACCCGCAGCCCCTGTGTCCCACACTGCTCACCTGCAGCCTGGCTGTCCGAGCAGGAGCGCGGCCGGAAGCGCTCCCCCTTCCACACGGCTGGATCCCGGCTGTGCTGTAGGTGAGGATCAGCATGGAAGTGAGCTGAGGTACCCCCGCAGAGCGCCACCGGGTCCCTGCGCACCCCGCCTGCTGCCGGCCCTCACCGTGGCGTCGGGGCGGGTGCTCCGGATGCCCTCCGCCTGCTGCCGCAGGAGCCGGTTGTCCTGCTGCAGCTTGGCCAAGCGCTCCAGCATCTGGCAGACGTGCTCCAGGTACCGCAGCCCCTGCCCCGGCTCAGCCCCGCTGGGTGCAGCGTCCCCGGGCTGCTCCGCTGCGGCCTCCTCCGGCTCCCGAGGGGGCTTCGCGGCCCCGCGGTGGCCTCGGCCCAGCACCCGCTGCCTCCGGCTGCGCTGCGCCGCCTGCGCCAGCCTCCTGTGGGGCAGGCGGGGGGGCTCCGTGCCCGGCTCCTCCGCGGCCGGGGTCGGCTCCGGTGCGAGCCCATCGAGGGGGAAGCGGCTCTCGGAGCCCGCGGGGGGGGACGGCGAATGCTCGGTGCTGCCCATCTCCACCCCGGAGTCCTCCGACTCGCACTTGAGGAGCTGCCCCCCGGCCCGGGGGGGGCTCAGCGCCCCCCGAGGGCTCTCCTGCAGCCGCCGGTACACGCTGGCCGAGGTGTGAACCACGCAGCTCTCTGCCGCCTCCCAGGGACCATCTGTGGGGCGAGGGAACGCGGTGGGATGGGGGGGACCCGGGCACGGCCCCACCACCGCTCACAGCCCCACAGCGGCTCCAGCCGTGTTCCCCCCTCCCATGGACTCCTCTCCATAGGGTCCCTCCCCAGGGACAGGGATGCTCATGGGAGGGCAGCACGTTGCTGCTCCCCAAAACACGGCCCCATGCGCGGCCGCCATCCTCTGCACCCACGATCCTCGCCCTGATCGCCCAAAGCCTGCTCAGACTCGGTGCCAGACACAGCGGGGCCATGGGCTCCATCACTCCCCCCCAGGGGCCACCACCTCCTCGCACCCATCCCCACGGCGTGGGGGCACCACCGGGATGCAGCCCCCATCACCCTGCAGCACATCAACAGCGATCTCACCTCCAGCCCGGCCCAACCACAGCAGAAAGGGCTCATGGAGGTGGGCAGCGAAGCTTTGGCACTTCCGGGGCACCCAAACTGAGCTCCCCCCCCCCCCGAACCCCCCTGTGCACTCACAGCAGCTGAACCTCCTCTTCCAGACGGTGCGGGAGCCACCCCACATCCCGAGCGCCGGAGCCGAGTGCCGGGCGCGCTTCCCAGCGCTCCCTTTTATAACCACCCCAGCCGGAGACAGGCCCTGGGTCGAGGCACCTCATTACAGGACTGGTTCCCAACTGGTTCCTTGCAGGCTTTGGGATCGGTGATACTGGCTGAGCCGGTGGTTAAGGGCTCCCTTCCCACCCCACTGGGTTGGTTGGGCACCGGGAAGCCGGCAGCCCTGTGCCGGATGCATCGGGAAACCCCCGCTCTGGGCTTGGGGTGGATTTGATCCCAAATTCCTCCCGAACCGCTTGACCCAGGGGCCGGAGCCGCTCCCTGTGCGCACCCGATGGGGACGGACCCGGGATGCTGCCGAGGGACAATCCCGGCGTTGAGTGGCACGAATTCCAGCAATG
This sequence comes from Amazona ochrocephala, assembly GCA_039720435.1. Taxonomy (NCBI): domain Eukaryota; kingdom Metazoa; phylum Chordata; class Aves; order Psittaciformes; family Psittacidae; genus Amazona; species Amazona ochrocephala. Next base: position 488,404 of record CM077898.1, on the reverse strand, counting down.
CCGTGGGCCACCGGCTCCCACACACCCAGCTGCCATGGGCTGCGCCCGGTGACACCACGTGCCATGGGGCTGCTTCCCACCCGTCACCCCATCGCCACCGGGATGGGGGGCACAGGGGGTTCCCATCATTGGCAGAGCTCAAAGCCACTCTGGGGGTCCCCCCAGGTCCTCAGACCCCCAGAGTTAAGTGCTGGGGGGGGGTCCCAGCATAGCTCAAGCTGAGGGCACACAGGGGAGCGCCATGGGGTTGTGGGCGCCCCGAAGGGACCCCAGTGCAGGCGCAGACCCATGAGCCCAACAGTGGAAGACAACACCGGGTTTGAATTCCCGGCACCCGGGGCCCTTCCCAGGAAGGAGACAGGAACCGGGGGACCCCTCAAGACCCTTTCAGCACAAACACCATCAACTGGGGGAGCCGCGGACACCCAGGCCCCCCCTTCCAACACGGACACCCCAGAGCAGGGACCCCTGAGCATCCCTCCTGCATGCGCTTCCCAGGCTGGGGAGCCCCCCCAACCTGCGTGGGGGGCCCCAATACGCCGGGGGCCACCGACTCACCACGGAGCGGCTCCACGCTGAAGGCCCCGCGGCGGCGGAGCATCCCGGGGCGGGGGGAGCCGGACCCGGGCAGAGCGGACGGGGCGGCCCCGCTGCTCCTGCGCCGTTTTGTGGGGCAGGGCCCGGGGCGGGGCAGGGCGGGGCGGGGGGGGCCGCCCCCTGCCCGAGCAGCACCTTTGCCCCCGGCCCCACGCCATGGCTCTAAAAGCCACCGCATCCGGATAGCGCTGGGCACCGCAGGAGCCTGCGGGGGCTGCCTGGGGAGGACCCCGGGGCAGTGCATGGGCAGCCCCCCCCCCCCCCATATCTGCCAGCAAAGGGCTGTGGGCATCCCGTGTCCCAATGGTGCGAACTGGGGGCGCACGGGGGCGCAGCACGCCCCAGGCGCAGGTCGGGCAGCAGGGCTGCGCTGTCCCCATCGGGACGCGGATCCTGGGATGTGGGATGCGGACGTGGGAAGGGGTCGGCGCTCTCCTAATCTCTGCCGGGAGCTGCTGATAGCAGCGATCCCCCGATAGCAGCAGCGCCCATCCCCGTGCAAACAGGCACAAAGGGAGGAGAGCAGCGATAAGAGCCCACCTGAGCCCTGCAGGACAAAGGGCCCGGACAACAGCCCTCAATAAACCCCGACGCCTCCCAGGGCTCCCCCAGCCCTGGGGCAGGGGGTTTGCATCGGCTCCCCAGTGCTGCTATGGGTGCAGGCAGGAGGGGTTTGGGGTCCTTGCCTGCATCCCCCCCACCAGCCCAGGATGGTTCTGCCCCGCACAGACCAGACCCGGGAGTGGAGCAAGTATATATTATATTTATATAGAGATCTGGTTTAATAGCTCCGAGAAGCCCTCTGCAGTCAGTGCACAAAGCGGTGCCAGCCCCCTCTCCGGTACCCAAGTGCTCAAGCATCCCTGTGCCCTCCCCTTCACGTCCCTGCTGCGCCCCTGGGCACACGCAGCTGCTGCAACCCAGGCTGAGAACTAACCCAAGCTCATCACACACACACCGACACAGCAAGGGCAAAGGGGGCAGCTGCAGTTCACACACACCCCCCCCCAGCCCCAACCCAACGCCCCCTCCGGACCCCAACCCGACCAAAGCAATGGGGCTGTTGGGGTGCCCGGGGGGATGCAGCGGGGAGCTCCCCATCGCCCCGCGCGCGGGGCTCAGGAGTGGGGGTGCACCGCGGGGGCGCTGGCGCCGCCGGGGGGGCCCTGGTAGCGCAGCTTGGCGTGTTTCTCACAGTAGAGCTCGTCCCCCGCCCAGAAGTGTCCCCGCATCTTCAGGTTGAGGCCGCAGTCGGCGCAGGCGTAGCAGGATGGGTGCCGGTACCGCCCGTCCTGGATGCGCACCGCCTGCGTCCTGCGGGAGAAGGGGACGTCACCGCCCGCCCCCCGCCCAGGACCCGCCCGCGGAGGGCCCCCCCCGGCCCCACTCACGCGATGCTGCTGCCGCACTTCTCACACGCGAGCAGCCTCGGGAGCCGGGGCGCGGGTCCGCGGGCGCTGGGCGAGAGGCGGCCGGGGAAGGGCGCTGCGGGGACACGAGGCCGTCAGGGCCGCGCCGCCCCGCTCCCGCGCCCCGCGGAGCCCCCCTCACCTCCGGCCTCGTCCTCCAGCGCCTCCTGCAGCAGGCGGAAGGTGCTCGACTGCCGCGGGGCCGCCCGCAGCTCCCGGTTCTCCTGCAGCATCTTCAGCACCTCGGAATCCTCCTCCAAGCGCCGCGTGGCCGAATCCGAGCCCGGGCTGCGGGAGCGGCACCCGGGGGTGGTTCCCAGCACCACAGCGCTCGGGTCCATGGGGCTGCGCCCAAACCACCCTCTACCTGCTCCTCCACCCCGGGGAGCTGCCCCGGCCTGCCCCGGCCCTCCCACAGCCCGACCTGCACCGCAGGTGGGTTAACCCTTTGCATGGGCTCCCTCAGCACGGCAGCACCCGTGGGTGCGGAGCCATCACGTTGTGGCGGGTGCGTGGGGCTGGGGCATCGCTGTGTCCGTGCCCCGATCCCGCTCCGTACCTGCTGCAGGGGTTGGGAGAGGACGAAGAGCTGCGCCGCTCCCTGGGGGTCTCCCAGGGGTTCGGGGGGGCCCCGAGCCCCGGTGAGGGTGGGCGGGGGGGTGGAGGCAGCGCAGGCCCCGGGGAGCTGTCGAGGCCTCCTCTCTCCTGGCAGGGGGGAAAGAGGCGCTGGGTGAGGCGCTGGGTGCACAGGGGGTGCAGGTGCTGCAGCAGCCCCACAGCATGGCCCGACCCAGGGATGAGCGCGGCATCGCCCGGCAGCTCCTCCCGGACACCATGGGGACACCCAGATAGGGCCCAAGGGCTTCTTCTAAGCCCTGGTCCTCAAAGGGATGGGTGGTCCCCAGGAGGGGTGCAGGGATGCTCCATGGCTCAGCATGGGACAGGACGAGGGGAATGGCTTTAACTGCCAGAGGGGAGGTGGAGATGAGCTCTCAGGCAGAAGCTCTTCCCTGTGAGGGTGCTGAGGCGCTGGCACAGGGTGCCCAGAGGAGCTGTGGCTGCCCCATCCCTGCAGTGCTCAAGGCCAGGTTGGACACAGGGGCTTGGAGCTCCCTGCTCTATGGAAGGTGTCCCTGCCCGGGGCAGGGGTTGGTGCTGGAGGAGCCTTAAGCTCCCTCCCAACCCAAACCAGGCTGTGACTCAAAATCCCTCTGCTCCCACCCTGGTAACCCCACACCTGCATCCGTCCCCTCCCTGCATCTGCTCCTGCTCAGCACAGGAAAGGCGAAACCCGGATAAGTGGAAGCCGATGTTCCCGGGAGCATTCCCATCAGATGCAAACCCGGGATGGGGAGGAGGGACCCTGTGCCCGGACCCTGCGGAGGAGGAGGGGGCAGCCCCAGGGCTCTGTGGGTCACAGGCAAGCGAAGGATGAGCTAAACTTAGGCACGGGTGGAGCTGGGCGCTTTGGCTTCACCCCCACCAGTACCCGGTGCCAGCCCGCACTGGGATGTGCCATAAAGCATGGTCCGAGGGCAGCCCTTCCCCTCGCTGCCCCTTGGGGCAGGGGTCCGGGCACAGCCCCTCCGCAGCCCCATGGCGGGAGGCTCTGGGGCAGGGAGGGTCCCCTCTGGGGCCGGCACCAAAGCAAACACAGATGTGGGGAGGAAGGAGGGAGCGTGCGACCGGAGGAGCCAAGGGGCAGCGGGGCCATGGCCAAAGGCATTCGGGATGGGCCGCGCTCGCGGCCACGGCGCTTCCCAATTTGGGCTTGGAAAACAAGGAAAGAGAAAGCGAGGAATGAGGGAGAGGAGGGAGAGGCCGAGCCCGGAGCCAGCGGCTGCCCCGCGGGGCACCGCAGCCGCCCGAAACCACGGCGGGGAGGGACGGGGCGACCGCGGGCATCCCGGGACCGGTCCAGGCGGAGGGGAAGCATCCCGGCCCCCGGGCACCGCGGGCACCGCGCCGCGGCCGCGTCCCGGCCCTGCAACACCCAGACCCGGGGCTGCGGCACCGCGGCCGCGCCTCCCCAGACCGGTTCGGGCTCCCCGGGCCGGCGCCGCTGCCAAGAGGCGCTGGGCAGGAGCGAGGAAACATCCCAGGGAGGGAGCCGGTGCCCGTGGGGCGCCGCCAGCGCGGCGGGGAGGCACCGGCGGCACCGCGGCACGACGCCGGCCCCGGGGCAGAGCGGGCGGGGAGGCGGCGCTGCGATGGGGATGCAGCAGGGCCGCAAACAGCGGTGGTTTCGCGGTGCAAAGGGGATGGGTTTGGGCCGCAAACAGCGGTGGTTTCGGGGTGCAAAGGGGATGGGTTTGGGCCGCAAACAGCGGTGGTTTCGGGGTGCAAAGGGCATGGGTTTGGGCTGCAAACAGCGGTGGTTTCGGGGTGCAAAGGGGATGGGTTTGGGCTGCAAAGGGGATGGGTTTGGGCCGCAAACAGTGGTGGTTTCGGGGTGCAAAGGGGATGGGTTTGGGGTGCAAAGGGGATGGGTTTGGGCTGCAAACAGTGGTGGTTTTGGGGTGCAACGGGGATGGGTTTGGGCTGCAAAGAGGGATGGTTCATGATCACAAAGCTGACATTGCACAGATGCCCCCCAGCAGCCCTGCCTGGCCCCACACAGCCCCCAGCTCCTGCTCACCTGGCAGAGGCTGGGACAGGCGATCTCCTCCATGAGCTGTGAGCTGTGGGGAGAGGTTGGAGCCATCAGGAGATCCCTGTCCCTATCCCTGTCCTTATCCCTGTCCCTGTCCCTGCCCAGACCCTGCCCACCCCCTCCAGCCTTACCCTCTGCTGCCGGGCAGGGCGCTGCAGGACGCGGGGCCGGAGCCTCTCCGGGCGCCCCGGCTCTCTTCCTGCATCCACAGCACATCCTGGGAAAGGGAGGGAGATGGCAGCAGCTGAAACCGGCCCTGGATGAGGGTCCGGGGGACGGGGGCTGCCCGGGGCTCACCTGGAAGCGGGTTGCCAGCCTCTCCGGTGAGGTGTCCCCATTGGTGTGGCTGGGAGGTGGCACCGGGGACCTGGGGACCAAGGGAGAGCGGTGGCTCCTGCACGAGGAGCCCACGGCTCCGCCGCTGTGTCGCTGCCCATCGCAGGGGTTGGATGAGCTTTAAGGCCTCCTCCAACACGAACCAGGCTGTGATTCCCCTGCAGCACCCCCAGGCCCCCAACTGGGACCAGTTGGCCGGGTAACGGCTGCCAGCGCTGCCTGATCCTTAATTACAGACCCGGGACAGGCTCCCATGGGAATGGCGGAGCCCCAGGAGCTGCTGGAAGGGAAAACAACCGGCTCAGCCGTGGTTGGGGCCCCCCCGCTCGGCACCCACCTCTCCACCTGCAGCCGGAGCTGCCCAGGGCTCTGCTTGATCTTATTCTGTGCCTCCACGTTGAGCATCTCTGCTGCGCTCTCCCCGTTGATGGTGACAATGATGTCCCCTGGGCGCAGGTCACCCGCGGCCGCCTTCCCGTGCTCCGTCACCTCCATGGGACATGGGGATGGGCCCGGTGTTATCCTGGAGGTGCTGAGGGCAGCGAGCCCCCCCCCCGCCACCTCTTAGCCCCACACATGCATCGTGCAACCCTCGTGCATCACCGTGCCCAAGCACACGGATGGGCACAGTCAGCTCCTTGTTGGTCCCCAGTCCGGGATGCTCCCATTGGGGTCCCCAATGGAAACATAGCACAGCCCTGCCAAGCTCAATGAACCCATTCCCACCATCACCCATCCCCATGGAGCAGGATCCCTCAAGGTCCCAGAGCAGCCCCGGTATGGAGCCCGCCCCAGCATCCCTCCCCAGGGCACGTGGGGGGCTCCTACCTTGGAGACAGTGATGGGCTTCCCAAAATCTCTTCCCCCCGTGATGCGGAAGCCCCACGGGGCAGGACCGGGCAGGGTGACGGTCATGGGCATGGCAGCGAGCGGCTGGGCAGGGGCTGCAGGGTCAGGGTACCCCGGGTGCTGAGGGGATGGGGCAGAGGAGGGACCCTGAGCCCTGCACAGCGACGATGGAGCCCAACAGCGCCTTCCTTCCGGGGAGGGGACCCGCGCCCTCGCGCTGTCACAGGGTGCCGGCAGCTTCCTCTTGCTGCCCCGGTGTCCCCAGCCAAGGCTGTTGGTGGCTTCCTCCCCTTCCAGCCCTCCCCTGGACAGAGGGGTGCCAGGCTGCGGCTGCAGGGGATGGAGCAGTCGCGGTCACCGGGGCCTTGGGCAAGGCAGGAAACCGGTGCTGGTTCGGCCACGGCAAGGCCAAACCAAAGGGGTCTGAGGGGAGGACGTGGCTGGTGAGGGGAGGCTCCTGCTGCGCACCAGGGCTGCAAGAACCCCCCCCCCCAGCCCTTCATCCTGCAGCAAACCCACAGGGGCAAGGATGCTGAGCATCCCCTGGGAATAGCACGGGGTCCCAGCAGCCCTGTGCTTCCATGGGATCAATGGGCAGCACCACCCACTAAATATGGGATCCCTGCTCCCCTCAAGACCCAGCCCAGCTCAACCAGCACAGCCCCAGGGTGGCAGCAGGAGTTGGGAACCCCATCAGCATCCAGGCACCCCATCCACATCCAGGCACCCATCCACATCCAGGCACCCATCCACATCCCAGCACCCATCCACATCCCAGCACCCATCCACACCCCAGCACCCATCCACATCCCAGCACCCATCCACATCCCAGCACCCCATCCACATCCCAGCACCCATCCACATCCCAGCACCCATCCACATCCCAGCACCCATCCACATCCTGGCACCCGTCCACATCCAGGCACCCATCCACATCCAGGCACCCATCCACATCCCAGCACCCATCCACATCCCAGCACCCATCCACACCCCAGCACCCATCCACATCCCAGCACCCATCCACATCCCAGCACCCCATCCACATCCCAGCACCCATCCACATCCCAGCACCCATCCACATCCCAGCACCCGTCCACATCCCAGCACCCGTCCACATCCCAGCACCCATCCACATCCCAGCACCCGTCCACATCCCAGCACCCGTCCACATCCCAGCACCCATCCACATCCCAGCACCCATCCACATCCCAGCACCCATCCACATCCCAGCACCCATCCACATCCGCAACCGCCGCAGAAGGCATTTTGAACGTCCCAAGCGCACAAAGAGGGGTTTCAGCGGCTGCCACGAAGAATTTCCTGGGCCGGGCTTTGCAGCGCTGGGAGGAAACCCCAAACCCGCTCCCCGTGCGCAGCCCCGCTCAGCATCCGCGGGAACCGAGCTCTGACACCCCGGAGACCGCAGCACCCGGCTGGGCACCCCCGGTAGTGCTGCGCCCCCGGTCCTGCGCCCCCCATCCCCTGCTCCGTCCATCTCCGCACCCCGGGCACAGCGATGCCTTTGTGGCCGCGGTGCCCGGCACGCTCCGGGGCTGCCGGCGGCTGCCAGGCGCTGCCGGGGCCGTGGGGACACGCTCGGGACGGCGCTGCCCGCACCCCCGTTCCCTGCCCATCGGAGCAGCGCCCCCGAGCCCCGCATCCCCGCGGGATCGGCCCCGTCCCCCCCCAAGCACTCACCGAGCCGGCAGCCCCGTGGGGCGGCGGAACCGAGCGTGGCCCCACGGCAGCGGCGCCTCCCCCTCGGAAGGGGCCGGCGGAGCCCGACGGGGCCGGGCCGGGCAGGGCCGCAGCTCGGCAGCGCCGTCTACGGGCACGGCCGCCCCGACGGGGCGCACGGCGGCGGAGCGCGGACAGGCCCAGGGGTCCCACGTGTCCGGATGCAGCCCCATAGGCACCACCGCAGACCCCTACGTGCACCGCTGAAGCCCCGCATGCTCCAACGCAGCCCCACGCGTGCACCACTGCAGCCCCACATAGCCCTGCCCATCCCCACGTGCACACAGCATCACTTCCACGCAGCATCGCAGCCCCACGGGGGGCCACCACCCCCCTACATGCGGCCCCACCGCCCCATGCAGCATCCTGTGGGCTCCTGCCCCACATCTCCCATGGGCACTGCCCCATCCTGTCCCCACCAGGCTGAGCCTTGGGTTGAGCTGAGCTTTTAATGATGGACAAGAAGCAACCGCGACTCCCGGGTGCGTGGCACGGCCCTGGACCAACACCTCGGATCACAGCCGTCATGGTCAGGCCCCGGCACCGGCCAGGACCCCCCTGGCACGGGAGGTACGGTCCCCCCCCGGGATGGAGGGACACGAGGCACTGAGGAGGGGTCTGGTTAAGGCACTGGATTGCGGGAGACCCCCCTGTGTACGGGTTGGTCCCTGTTAGAGCAGCCCCATAGGGGCAGGCGGGAGCTGGAGGCGCTTTGTCCCCATGGCGGGACACGGAGGGGACACGGCAGGGAGCAGCGCGGTCGGAATCCTGCTCCCGGGCACGGATCACACCGGAGCCACGTAGTTCCCGGGAAAAGTGCCGAACTTCTGCGTCCTCCTGGACACCCCTGGGGGGGACGGAGGCAAAGGGGGGGGTGAGGGACCGCGGGGGCAAAGCGCCCCCGCGCCCCCGGCGGCGCCACGCACCCACGAACCAGCCGTCGTCGCACTGCTGCATCACGTCCACGCGGTCCCCCTCCAGCAGCTCCAGCTCGTCCGCGTTCTGGGGCCGGTACTGGTACAGCGCCCGGTACCTGCGGCACAGAGCGAGGCCACCGACTGCCACCCCCCGCCGGGGACCCGGGGCCGCGGCGCCCGCTCCCGGCCCCACTCACGGTGTCCACCGGATTTCGGAGCCGTTGTAGGACGGGGCGGGCTCGGGGCGGGCGCCGGGGGCTGCGCGCTGCAACGGGGACAGGATGGGTGCAGGTCGCAGCGCAGCACCCACAGCCCCACCGGTGCTGGGTGCGGTGCTGGGGCGTCACTCACCTGCTCGGGGGCCCCGGCTGGGCGCCACGGCTGCTGGTGGGGGGGGCTGCGGGGGGCCAGGGAGGGGTTTGGGGCGCTGCTATGGGGCAGTTTGGGGGATGAGGGGAAGGCAGAGCCAAGGTGACGGGGGGAGGATGCTCGTGGGGAGCCGGCGGGCAGCGGGGGGCCGGGGGAGCGCTGTGGGGCCGGGGAGGCAGCGGGGGGCTGGGGGCTGGCGCAGGGTGGGACGTCCTCGGAGCTGGATTTGACCCGCGGCTCCTTCAGCACCTGCACGTAGGTGGCGGGGAAGATGCCCTGGCGGCTGGTGCCGGAGATGCGCCCCTCGTACCAGTTGTGGTCCACGCGCCGCGCCAGGCACACCCGCTCGCCCTGGCAACGGGAGGGAGCCGTGGGATGGGCCGGAAGGGAGCTCAGAGCTCCTCCAGCTCCAGCCCCAGCCCCTGCCACGGGCAGGGACGCCCCCCACCGGAGCAGCTTCCTCCAAGCCCCATCCAACCGTGAGCGCTGCAGGGATGGGTGATGCGGGGATGTGACGGTACCTTGCGGAAGGAGAGCTCCACCGGCAGCTCCCCTCGGAAGTTGTAGAGCGCCAGGGCCTCGCCGTACTCCAGCACGTGGATGGTGGGCGCCTTGATGGGCTTGGGAACCTCCGTGGAGGGCAGGATCTGGGGGAACACCGGTGAGGATCAGCACTGCGGAGCCCCAGCGCCGCTGCCCCCGTCTCCATCCTCACGGGCTCACCTCTACGTAGTTGGAGGGGAAGATGCCCACGCGGCCGTGGTGCTCGCCCTCCAGCCAGTTCCTGTCCACCTCCTTGTGGATGTAGACGATGTCCCCCTTCTGCAGCGTCAGCTCCCTGCGAGCAGCGGCGCTCAGGGACGCCGGCCCATTCCCAGCATCCCGGGTGCATCCCTGGACCCCTCCGCCACCCAGGGCCCTCCAGCAGCACCAACACTTACTTGGGCGACTCAGCTTGGAAGTCGAACTTGAGGCGAGCGGCTTTCATCTGGGCAGGGAGCAGGGGGGTTAGAGGAGGCCTCCCCCATCCCCGCCATCCCCAATTCCATGTGGGATGGGACCATCCCGGCCTCACCCTCTTCTCCTCCCTCCTGACGGCCTCTGCGGGGTCCCCCATGTCGGGCAGGCTGGGGAGGGTCGCTGGCCGGAGGGTGTCTGCAGAGAGGGGGGTGTCAGCAGCCTGGTCCATGGGGTGCCCCACGGCCCGGCTGGGGGGGGGGGGGGCCTCACCTCTGCCGGGGGCTGCGCGGCTCCGGTCACTGCCCAGCCCCGGGATGCTCCGCTCCATGCCGGGGGTCTGCAGCCGGGACCGCGGGGTCCTGCGGGGGCAGCGGCTCAAGGGCGGGAATACCGGGAATTCCCAACCCGCCCGATCCCGGAGGCAGCCGGGCAGGACCAGGCCAAAGTTTGCCGGCGGCGCTGGGTAATGGATAACCCGCTCCGGGGCACCTACGGAGCCCAACTCCCACCCCGGCCGCCCCTCCGGCCCCCTGCGCCCCTACAGGGAGCACGGAGCCGCGGCACGGTTTGGGCTGGGAGGGACCCGAGGGCTCATCCCGGTTTCCCGCCGCCGCTGCAGGCGCCGGGAGCCGCTCCCAGCCCCGCTCCCGCTGCTCCGATGGCTCCGCTGTTCGCTTCCCTTCCGCTTCCCGGAGCACGTCCCGGGGTCCCCCCCCCTGCATCCCGCAGCGCCGGGAGCCGCCGGCGCCTCCCTGGGGCCGCGCCAACCCCGGGACGCTGCGTCCCGGCCGCGGGAAGCGGCCGCGCCCGCCCCGTCCCACCCATGGGCAGCCGGGACGGCGCCGGGACCCCCCCGTGCGGGGCGCGGGGCCCCAACCCCGCCCCACAGCCCCGGAGCGGGGCCTTGGTCGCTGCCCCCCCCCCGGGTCCCGCGATGAACTCACTGCGGGGCCGGAGCGGGGCCGCGGGCGCTCGGAGCCGGCGCTGGGCGCTGCGGGAGGGGCGGGAGCGGGAATTGATCATCCGGGAGCCGGGCGGGAAGCGCAGGAATCCAGCGCCGAGGAGGGACGGGAAGAGCCGGGACAGGGTCCTAGCGCCCTGCGGCCACGGGCTCGGCCACGGTGCGGCCGTGGGGTACCGGCCAGATGTGCCCGCATCCAGATGTGCCCGCATCCAGCCCTGCCTGCATCCGCCCCTGACCGCATCCACCCCTGACCGCATCCACCCCTGCCTGCACCCCTGTGCAATGGCTGCACGCACAGCTGGATGGAGATCCCATCCCCATTCCACATCCCCTCAAGGCCATGGTGCGCAGGAGGGATGAAGCCTGCATACCTGACAGGGTTCCCATCGTGCCTCCATGGCCCTCATGTCCTTGTCCAGCTCCACACTGAGCTGCTCCAGCTCCTGCTCCAGCAGCACCTATGGCAGGATGCGGCTGCACCAGGCGAGGGTGGCTCTGCCTGCACCCCATGTCCCATGGCACAGGCACCAGGACCCCACTGCCAACCCCTTGGTCCCCCAGCTCACCTCGATGGGACCAGCCCGTGCTGGTGGCGCCGCTGCCGGGGGCTGGAAAGGGCGAGGGGCCGGTGAGGTGTGTGCACACCGTGACCCCCACCAGCATCCCCGGGCAGGACGTTCCTACCTGCTCCGGCAGCCAGGAGCTCCCTGGATCGTAGTCAAAGATGCTGCCGGGCTCCGCGGTGGCACCACTGACACCCCAGCAGGGCCTGCGGGGAGCAGGAGGGGCTCAGCCCCGCAGCCCTGCGCCCACGGGTACCGCTGGGCACCACCGGGCACCGTGCTGCACTCACCAGTCCCCGTTGGGCACAGCCGGCTTCATCCGAGGCACTGGGGGGGACGGAGGCAGTGAGGGGCTGAGCTTACCCATGGGGCAGGGATGGGGGTCCCAGTCGGGCTCTGTGGGGATGGAGGAGGAGCTGAGCGCTGGCACAGGGTGCCCAGAGAAGCTGTGGCTGCCCCATCCCTGGCAGTGCTCAAGGCCAGGTTGGATGGGCCTGGAGCACCCTGCTCCAGCGGAAGGTGTCCGTCGCTGGATCAGCCCTAAGCTCCCTGCATCCCAAACCCTTCCGCGGCTCCTCACCCGGCAGCCTGCGGTGCATCTGCCGGAACATGCTGCGGTACCAGTCCCGGGGCTGGTCAACGCTCTGTGGGGACACAGCAGGGGTCAGGGGGTGCCGGGGGGGGTACCCCCAGCGCTGTGTCCCCCGCTCACCGAGCGCGAGGCGATGGGCATCCCGGTCTCATCCACGGGCCCAATGCCGTCGTACTTGACCCAGCGCCGCTCCCGCCTCCTGCTGTCCTTGGTCCACGTTGCCGACCAGCCCGGGGGCCGGGGGCCAGGGGGGGCAGCGCTGGGGCCAGGCGTGGGGCCGGCGGGTGCCGGGAGGCTGCGCGTCCTCCCCTCCTTGGCCGGCCAGGTCTGGTACCAGTCACTCACTGGGGATGAGGGGGATGAGGGGGAGCCCTTGCCCTGTGCCGAGCATCGCACAGGGATGCTCATGGTGGTACCTGAGCCCCTGGGGGGCCCCCGGTCCCGTTCAGCAGCGCCAGGGGCCTCTGGAGCGTGGAAGTCGAAGTTGAGGGTGTTGGAGCCGTGGTGGTGGATGACGGGGACCTGCAGCACAAGGAAGGGGCTGGAGCGGGGGGAACGTGGGGGGGGCAAAGGGATGCGGTGGAGCAGATCCCCACTCACCCGCACCGCCGAGCGCTGGGGGGGCACACACGGTGCCGGGTGCGAGCCAGGGGTGTCCTCAATGCCCCGATCCCGGCGGGCATTGGGGGCCGGGAGCCGGCCTGCCATGGCCCGTGTCCTGTGGGAATGCGGCTGTGCTCACTGAGGGTCCGACCCCTGCGTCATGGGTGCTCCCATCCAGTGTCCATTGCCACATCCGCAGCACGGATGGGTCCATCCCCACCGGGGAGACAACACCTCAGTGTGGGACATAGCAACGGCCAAGCCCCTCATCCCATCACTGCCTCATCCCATCACCGCCTCATCCCATCACCGCCTCATCCCATCGCCGCCTCATCCCATCACCCCCTCATCCCATCACCGCCTCATCCCATCACCCCCTCATCCCATCACCCCCTCATCCCATCACCGCCTCATCCCATCACCCCCTCATCCCATCACCTCCTCATCCCATCACCCCCTCATCCCATCACCCCCTCATCCCATCACCTCCTCATCCCATCACCCCCTCATCCCATCACCCCCTCATCCCACCACTGCCTCATCCCATCACCCCCTCATCCCATCACCCCCTCATCCCATCACCCCCTCATCCCATCACCGCCTCATCCCATCACCCCCTCATCCCATCACCTCCTCATCCCATCACCCCCTCATCCCATCACCCCCTCATCCCATCACCTCCTCATCCCATCACCCCCTCATCCCATCACCCCCTCATCCCACCACCCCCCTTCCCGTGATCCCGGTGCCCTCCCGCCCAGGCACGTGCCGCAGCGCCGGCGCCGGGATCGCGGCCAGGGCCGAGTCCCATGAAATCACAGCTATTTCCCCGCCCTGCAGCGCAAACAGGGAGCGGGGAGGGGGCAGAGGGAAGCGCGATGGGAATGCGGGATGGGAACCGCGGCCGCGGCTCCGGGCTGCAGCCCGGGGGGGGACGGGACCCCCATGTAACGGCTCCGGACACCGCCGTGGGGTGAGGCCCCCCCGGGACACCCCTGTCCCTGCTCTTCCCTCCCTCCCCTCTCGATGATGCTCTGGGCCCCATCGCGCAGCCCCTCCTCAGGCAGCGCCCCACCGAGGACCCCTCAGCCCCTCGCTCCCGCTCCGCAGCCCCGGGGCTGCAATCAGCGATCATCAGCACACAGTTAACAGAGCGCACCCCGGGCGCAGACCCCAACCCCCGCTAAGGGACCCCAGGCTCTGCCGCCCCATCCCCTGCGCCCTCCTGCAGCCCCCAAAGCCTGGTCCGCGGGGGCCCCGTCGGTCCCTGCGCCGGCACTTACCTCCTGGGGGGGCAGCGCCGGCTCTTGGGGGGGCCCCACCGGGAGCGGGACGGAGCCGGGGCCGCTGCGGAGCGAAATGCAGGGAGCGAAGTGGTGGGGAAGGAGGGGAAGGGGAAGGGGAAGGGGAAGGAGAAGGGGAACGAGAAGGAGAAGGAGAAGAAGGAGAAGGAGAAGGAGAAGGAGAAGGAGAAGGAGAAGGAGAAGGAGAAGAAGGGGAAGGGGAAGGAGAAGGAGAAGAAGGGGAAGGGGAAGGAGAAGGAGAAGGAGAAGGAGAAGGAGAAGGAGAAGGAGAAGGAGAAGGAGAAGGAGAAGAAGGAGAAGGGGAAGGAGAAGGAGAAGGAGGAGGGGGGCCCTCAGCGCATCACGGGCGGCCCCCCCCGCAGCACCCCCGGCGCTGTCCCCGCAGGGGGTCCCGGCCGCGGCGCTCCCCGCTCCGGAGCGGGCCGGGCCCATTCAGAGTTTCCAGGGCCATTTCCAGGGCCGGGATCCAGGGAGCGGGGCCAAGAGGCTGAACCCGTCCCACGCCCCGCGCGCGTTCCCGTCCGCGCTCACGGAGCGGGGGGGGCCCCGGCAGCAAAACCCCCCCAGCGCGGGGGGGCTCGGGGAGGGCTCAAAGGGAAGCGCCCGGGGGGGTGAGGAGCGGGGTCTCCCGCGGACCCCCCCGCACAGGGCACGGCACAGGCCGGGTCCCGTCCCCGCTCTCCAGGCGCCCTCCATCCCCTCTGTCCCATGGGACGCGGGCACTGGGACCCCCGCGCCCCCCCCGCCCCGGCACTCACCCGCTTCCTCCTGCGCCCCACAAGTGCTGACAGCGCCGAACGGGCCCTTCCCCTGCGACACGAGCCCCACGTGAGCTCAGGCCGCTGTCCCCGTCGATGGCGTCGCCATCGGCCGCCCCTCGGTCCCCTCCCGGCCATGGGGATGGGGATGGGGGGGTGGCGACACGACCCCTGCGAGGACACGGACCCGCAGTGGCCACAGGACGGGGCAGCGGGGCCGGGCAGGGACAGCCCGGGGTGGGGGGCAGAGGGTCTGGGGGTGAAGCACCAGGGGAAGGGTTCAACCCTGCAGCGCTGCCCCCGAGGGGTGACGGAGCCCCCCGGACCCCTCCATCGGGTCCCCTCCGCCCCGCAGCACCGGCGCCACCCCCGGGGGCCCCGGCCCCGCCTCACCTCGCCCCGTCCCGCGGCTCCGGCTCCCTCCGCCCGCTCCCGGACCAATGCTGAACGCCGGGGCCAACAAAGGGCGTTTGTGCTCGGGAGCGTTTCCTGTTGGCGGTGCCAGCGCGGAGCCGGGAGCGCGGCCGGGCCCGGGGTGCGCCCGCGGGACGGGCTCCGGGGCTGGTGGAGCCCCGCGCTCGGGGGGAACGCGCAGCGGAAGGGGGACACGGAGCATCCCTGCCCCGGGTGCTCCCGGTGCCGGGATCGGGGATGCGCAGCGCCGTGCGCGGAGCTGCGGGCGCCGCGGAGCGCTCCGGTGAGGAGCCAGATGTGGCGGGCACAGCTGGAGGCCGGCGCACAGCGGCCGCGGGTCCCCGCGCAGGAGCGGGAGCCGTAACCCGGGCACAGAGCCGAACGGGCGCACAGAGCCCGGCACGGGCGAGGAAGGAGCCGGCGATGGGAAATGCCGGAGCAGCTCTGCCATGGAGCCAGGCTGCGAACCGCAGGGACCGGGCAAGGGGAACGGCTTTAACCTGCCCGGGAGCAGAGCGAGACGGGCTCTGGGGCAGAAGCTGCTCCCTGTGAGGGTGACGGGACGCTGGGATGGGTCGAGCAGGGGATGCGCGGCTGCCCCATCCCCGGCCGTGCTCAGGGCCACGGGGGGCACCGGGGCTCGGAGCCCCCGCTCCAGCGGAAGCTGCCCCTGCCCGTGCCGGGGCTGGAGCCGGGGGAGCTTCGGGCTCCCTTCATCCCGCCCCGTTCCCGGGCTCCCCGCGCCCCTCCTCCCCCAGCCCACAACAACCACGGCCGCCCCCACGTGACCCTGAGGCCCCTCCCCCCGCGCCCTTCCTGGGGCACAAAGCCGGGAATTGGGTGAAAGGAGCGCGGCCAATAACGAACATTTTGCACCGTGTTTGTTTCGCCTCTTTTGAACAGAACGAAGAAAAACCCCAGAATCGCAGGAATTCATAAAACAACGGAAAGGAAAAGGAGGCAGCGCCCGGCCCCGGCCCCGACCTCAGCATCCCCATCCCCTGCCCCGAGGGGCTCCAACCCCCCCGGTTCTCACCCCCCCATCGCTGCCTCCCTCCGTTACATGCACCTCGCTCGAACATGCAAAAACAACACCCAAAACCAAGCCCAGGCTGCGGGGCCGGGGGGGGGGGGCCCAGGGGGGGCCCCGGGCTGCTCCCCCATGGGCCCTGCTCCTGTCCCTGCTGCAGAGCTCCGAGAGGAGGGGTTGAGGCGTGCACAGCCCCGAGTGCTGGCACTGGGGGGGCAGGAGGGGGAAAGGGGGGAATCGGGGGGGGGGGGGGGTTGGGGCATTTTGGGGGTGCTGTGGGGGGGATGAGGGAGCCAAGGTCTCCATCACCTGAACGGGTGAGGAGGGGATGGGGGTTCTCAGGGCCCGCTGCCAGCACGGAGAGGGTTAAAGGGATGAGTTCGTCAATCCGGGGGGGAACTACTGCCCATGAGCCCCCACCGCTGCTCCTCAACCCCTCAGGAGCGCTGATCACGGGAAGGGGAGGCCAGGACCGGGAGCCTGTGCCTTCCCCGGCAGTGCGGCATCCATACATCCCGGCTGCTCTGGGGCTCCCGGGCCGTTATCCGCCCATAGCCACCTTCCCTGACAGCACCTGGAACGGGGGGAAGCTGCAGCCCCACCGCCCTTGTGGAAGGGGAAAGCGGAGGAGCAGTGGAGGCACGGGGCTGCTCCCAGACCCGGCTCCCATCCGCCCGGCCCCAGAGCCCAGGGACGCGGTGATCCAAAGGGTCTGGCAGCTTCCCGCAAAGCACAAAGGGAAGACAGCAAGATCCAGGAAGGGGCCGGCAGGGATCCCGCGCCAGAGGCTGCTGCCCGGCCTGGAGCAAGCACAGGGACAGGGGAGGTGAAGGGGTTTGCTGCTGTTTGCAAGCTGCTGCCTGGGCTCTGGCACAGGACGAGGCCCAAGTGAGGCAGGGAAGCGACCGGACAGGAATCCACAAAACCCCTTTTCAACGCTCACCTCAGGTCAGTTTAATGTGAAAGAACGAGGCTTTGCTCAACAGATCCAAGCTTCAAACCCTGCACACTGCACAGAAACCTCCCTTCTGCTCCGCACCAACGCCCTTCCCGAGCTCCTGCATCCAGATCCACTCGGTTTTCCACCTGCCAACGTGCCCTAACCCACCCCCTGCCCGCAGCACAGGGAGGGATGTGCTTCCAGCCCCGGGGCTCTGCAGCAGAGCCACCGCGCCACCAGCCAGGCCACATCCCTACCGCAACAAGCGGCACCATCACTCACCCTTCCCTCAAAGCTTCATCACAAGCTGGAAAACCTCCTCCACTGCCAGGAAAAGCCCCCGTGCCTGGGGCTCCTTTGGATTTAACACGGGAACCGGCAGCCGGATAAGCTCAGGCTGCCAACAGGAGGTGAAAGATCTCCCCAAAACACAGGTGGGATGCCAGGGAGGGGACGCTGCCTCAGCTGAGACCACCCAGCGCTCAGCTCCTGAGCAACAAGGGCTGATTCCAGAGCTGGGCACACGGGAACGTCTGCAGGATGGGATGGTGGCACCACGGGGGTCTTGCTACCCACGGGCTCTCAATCATCCCCTCTTCCTTTGACAGTCAGGCCCTGCAGATTCCCCAAAGATGGGAGGTAATTCCTGTGCTCTGAATCAGAGCGATTCCAGAGGGATTCCTGCAGCCCCAGCTGACAGCTGCCTGCGCCGAGCCGCAGCGAGGGGCAGCGCTTCTCCCACCTCCCTGCTCTTACTCAGGGGTTACGCATTCCCGCTTGGGGCTGTGCCAGGACAGGGCTGAATTACTGAAGGAAAAGGGGCCGTGATTGGCGCAACCCCCGGAGTCCTCCGAGCTAATCCTGGGTATTTGCATGTCACCTTGGGAGAGGGATGGATCCCGGCCAGCTGCCCCACGCAACGGGCCTGCCACCGAGGCGGTTGCTAAAGCAGCAGACAGGGAGGCAAAGGAGCTGAGGCAAACAACAGCAAACTCTGGGAAGGAAGGGTTGGGAAAAGAGAAGAGCAATGAAACCAACCCCGTCTGCAAGGGAAGGACCAGGCTTCCGACGGTACCCAACTGCCTGGCACTGGTTCCTGCTTACCCCCCCCCGGGAGGTTTGGCTCCAGGGAGCTCAGCCGCACAGCACAACACTCCAGGCACGCACTAGCAGTCGGCTCGGCTCCTACCCTCCGAGAAGATGGCTTGGCTTTAGAGATGGGCCATAAATAAAAAAGAAACGACTTACAAAATGGTCACCTTCGGACAGCACGGATGCGCCGGGGCTCCGGCGGCCCCGGGTGAAGCTGCTTCCTCCCCCCCCCGACAATAAATAAATAGAATCCATGGAGGCTCGGCCGTCACTGCCCCTTCCTGCC
Source organism: Amazona ochrocephala (assembly GCA_039720435.1). Classification (NCBI taxonomy): domain Eukaryota; kingdom Metazoa; phylum Chordata; class Aves; order Psittaciformes; family Psittacidae; genus Amazona; species Amazona ochrocephala. The sequence goes on along the minus strand of CM077898.1, from coordinate 470,031 downwards.
CGCGCCGCCCTTGTCGGCAGAGTTAGTGCAGGCGGCGGGGCCGTCGTGCTCGCGGCGCGGGGGCATGCGCTCGTTGATGCGGTCCAGCCCGCGCGCCTCCTCGAAGCTGCGGATCTTGTGCTGCGGCGAGAAGCCCCGGATGGCTGCGGGGAGAGGAGACCCGGCCTGAGCCCCGCGGAGCCCGGCCGGCGCGGGCGCGCGCGGCAGCGGGGCCGGCGGGACACGGAGCACACGGCTGGGACCGTGGGTACCTCGGCGAGCCGGGCTGCGCGAGGTCACAGCAGCAAAGGGCCGGATCCGGACCCCGGCAGCGCACTCGGGGAGCGGATGGACCTGGAAGGGCTTTGTCCATGGGCGCCTTTGCGGAGCCCTGTGCCACCAGGCGGCTGCCGAGACAGGACCCCAGCCTGGTTTGGGTTGGAAGGGAGCTTAAAGCTCCAAGCCCTGCCACGGGCAGGGGCGCCTTCCATAGAGCAGGGTGCTCCAAGCCCCTGTGTCCAACCTGGCCTTGAGCACTGCAGGGATGGGGCAGCCGCAGCTTCTCTGGGCACCCTGCTCTGTGCTCTGGTGGTTTAACGCAGCTCAGCAGGACCTGCGGACCAGACGCGTGCTCCATGTCCCAGTGACACCTCAGGGAACTTTCAAAGCTGGAAAACACAGCACTAAAAAGGCAAAACCAAACCAACACAACAGAGACACCACCACAAGGCTTCAACTCCAACACAAACCACACACCGCAACACCAGGAGAGGGGAGCAGCTAGTCCTGGGATCAAACACGCTTCTTGCATGACCAGGAGGCACGCGGGCAGGCTCCCGAGGGACGGCACCCAGCACGGGCAGGCAGGACCCTGTTCATCACTACGAGGCTGAGGACGTCATCCTCGCGGTGATGATATGGACCAAATGATGAACTTGTTTGCATTACAGAAGGAAGGGCTTTGGGCCAAGTCCTTTTACAATGATTTGGCTGCTTTACAAACAAACTTCCCCGGTAATCAAAGTTCTCTATGCTGATGTACGGCCCCATTCATCAGTAGTTGAATGGAGGCACCAAGGAGAAAACCTCCCCAAACCTCATTTCTACATCAACTACAGGGAGAAAAACTGCTTCTCCACACTGGGACCACCTTGTCCCACCTACGGCAAAGGCAAGGATCACAGCAGAGCTGTGCAAGCCCCTGTTTCCTAGCTGATTTGGGCCGAGTGTGCTGGCAGCCTTCACCACATCGAGTCACCAGGGGATGAACCCAGCCATGAGGCATCTGGGATCAGATGTGCAGGACCCCATCTCCGACGCTGAGACCTCAGAGGTCCAAATGCTCACGGAATGAAGGTACTGCACTAAGCCACAGCCTCGGGAAGGCTCAAACAGACTGGAACCAACCCGCTGTGCACCTTCTGCTGCCCAGCAGGGGCCTGTCCTGCCCCACTTCTGGTGATGCAAGAGTGAGAAAGCTTCCCTGAGGCTGGGGAAACCTCTTTGGGGCGAGCACAGGCACACACAGAGACGATCTGAGCCTCTCGGCGGGTTCTAGCCATACCTTCCCGTGCCTCTACCGCTTCTACTGTGGCTGCAAGACAGAAGAACAGTGGCATGCAAAAATGAAGACAGAAAACCCAAGTGAGAGTGGGTGATCCCCATCGCCACGCAGAGCCCTCAGCCCCCCAGCCCCGGGGACACGACCACAGTCAAAACCAACCGGCAAGACGGGGGAGAAAGGTGACAGGAGCTGGAGAGGAAGGGGGAAAGGGGACTCCCTCGGGTGAGCAGTGGCACAGGGGAGTCTCCTTCCCTCGCTGCGCTTGGCACACACAGAAATCCAATGGAGAGGAACAGAGAAGCAGAGATGGATTTTGGCTGCATGCACCGGAGGGCTCGGGGGAGCAGGTATCCCATGGGAAGGGCAATGGGGCACCACCTGCATTTACAACCCCCCTGCTCCCGCTCTGGTGGCTTTAGGGTGCCCTGGCCGCCTTAGAAGGTAAATTAGAATCTTAGAGCCCCACACTGGTTTGCATTGGAAGGGACCTTAAAGCTCCTCCAGCTCCAAACCCCTGCCACGGGCAGGGACACCTTCCATAGAGCAGGGTGCTCCAAGCCCTGTGTCCAACCTGGCCTTTAGCACTGCAGGGATGGGGCAGCCACAGCTTCTCTGGGCACCCTGTGCCAGCGCCTCAGCACCCTCACAGGGAAGAGCTTCTGCCTCAGAGCTCATCTCAGTCTCCCCTCTGGCAGTTAAAGCCATTCCCCTCTTCCTGTCGCTACAGGCCCTTGTCCAAAGCCCTTCCTTTAGCACTATGTGGGATTCTCCCATACCATGTGGCAACCAGCTCAGAGCAAAGCCCCAGCCACCAGAGCCACATAAGGGAAGCGACCCTGAGGGACACGGTCACATCTGGAGCAGTGGCGAAGAGGGGGCAGCACGTGCTCTGCTCCCAGTGCCTGGGGTTAGAACAGAGAGATGGGCTCATGCTTCAGATCCAGTCTGGCTTCAGCTGCACCTCCCAAGAGTGTTACCAAGCAACAAGGCACATAAAGCTGAGCAACATCGCCCTTCCTAAGCCTGCTGCAGCACTCGCCAAGCTCTGGTAGTCCCTGCCCCAACATCTGCGAGGGGAGAGGCCCTTCCTGAGAGCAGATCCCCCGCTTTCAGCCTGCAAACGCCACAGAGCTTGGCTCTGGACACAGTACAAAGAGCACAGTGTCCTCGAGAGGCAGTGGAGGAAGAACGGAGCTGGGGCTGAACATCTCTGCTCCAGAGCCGGGGGCTCTGCTCAAGGCCTCCTGCTAAGCTGTGCTGTGAAAGGCTGGCAGGAGGCTCAGGCAGGGGAGGGCCCTGCCTCTGCTACCTGCAGCCCCGGCTCTCCTCTCTAGGGGTGCAGAGGGGCCCTAAGATGGGGCAGCCCCTTCTTCACGTTCCAACGCAGCCGCTGATGGAGCACCCATAGGTGCGCAGGGTGCAGGAAGGAGCCACGGCAGGGGCAGAGCAGCAGGGAGGGCAGGAGCAGTGCGGTGCTGCTGAGGGGGGAAGCCGCGGCCGGGGGGAAGGCAGCAGCAGAACTCCAGCTTCTCCATGGTGTCCTGGGACATGCACGGGGGGGAATGCTTGAATGTGGTTATTCACTGCAGGGAGCCCCTGAGAGGAGCTCCCCAGAGGGGAAGGGGCAGGGGAGCATCACGGCACGACCTGCTCCCGGCTCTGACGGGGCAGGGCTGCAGCACTGAGGCTGCTCCCACCCCTGCAGCACAACCGGGGCGACACAAACCCCTGTGGTGGCTGTAACAAAGCAGGAAGCTCCCCACGGTCCCTCCCGCTCCATGGGCAGGGCAAGCCGGGAGCTTGGGAATGACGCAGCCGCTTCCCCAGGCCAGGAGCAGGCACCAACAGTGCCACTTTCTCACTTGGGAACTATTTACTCCAGGCAAAGGCAACCCCGGAACAAGCCCTCTCCTGAGCCTGCAGGAACACACCGGTGCTGACGGAGGGAAGCCGGCTGGTGAGGCGCCAGCGTTCAAAGGCTGGCGGCAGGAAAGGATTAAACCACTCGGTTCCAGGATTCCCTCTGGGGACACGCGTTGGGATAACTCATTCCCTGACCAGCAGCCAACCTCCTGCCCTGTGAGCTTCAAGCACGCAGCTCAGTGCTGCTCTCAGCACCCCAACAGGACTGAGCGGTGGCTGCTGAGGGAAGGGAGCACGGATTTGCCAGCAAGCACAGAAAAGAAACCTCCAAACCCAGGGGGCTAAGAGAAATATGACACACAAGGGCCTGGAAGAACCTCCTCCCTTCCTTCCTTTCACTCCATCTAAGCTTCCCCATTCATGGCTTCACAGGGTTAAAACTGGAGGGGTTTTGCTGGACGAAGGACAAGCAAGCAGGTGTGGTTACGATGATGTTCCTAGATGAGCCATCAGACAGCAGCAGCAAGAGGATGCTCACCATGCAGCACAGAAGGGAAATAAAGAGAAAGCTTCTCGCAGAGACATATGCCAAAGCAGTCCACATGCTTTAGGCAGGGTGCTGTTTGTTGTCTTTCCTTCCCTCGAGGGTATACGGGGACACCTTGGAAGGCTCTCACATTCCCACCTACATCCTGCTATTTCCTGCTTCTGAATCCTTCCTCCCGTGGGCCTGAACCAGCTCACTTGTCCCCTGCAGGAGGGCTGGGACCTGACTGAATGGTTCTGGGGGCAGCTGAGGGCCAGCACCGGGGTGCAGAGGGGAGGGTGGCTCATACTCACCGGTCTGTAGGGTCTGCCTCCCCCCTGAGAGCACCCCCAGGGGCAGTGTCCCTGTGGGAGTCAGGCCCTTGAGGGTCAGCACGCTCTCGCTCTCCTCTCTGCAAGAAAGAGGCAATACAACCAGTTAGAGAGGTTAACACGGAGCTCATCCAGGTCCATGCAACACTGCTGGTGCTGAGCAGCACGGGAAGCGGAGTCTGCCCTGTGCTGACCATGGGCAGCACGCATCTGATCTGCTGGGCACCAAGCACAATCCTGGCCTCGTAAATACGGGGCCTCTGCTTACTCAGCTGTGATGCATCGGAGCTACAGCACAGCAAATGCATCCTGAAAGGGTTAAATAGACCCAGTTAGCATGGAATGGGCTGGGTTGGAAGGGACCTGAGAGCTCACCCAGTGCCAACCCCCTGCCTCTGAAGCAAAAGCCTCATGAGGTTCGTCCCCAGCAGGACTCTGCCCGGTGCACCCGGACCAACATCCGCTGCTACCCAGAGCCCCGCTGAGCCTCAGAGCTCAGCAGCTGCCTCCTTACCGAAGAACCGAGAAGACACGCGCCATCTTCCCAATGGCTCTGATCTTGTTCCTGATGATCTCTTTACGGACCGTTGTCCCACCTTAGGGAGAGAGAAGAAACAAACGCCAGCGCGTGTAAGGGTTTCCTGCGTTCCGGGCACAGCCATGTCACTATGAAGCACCTGCCTGCCTCCAGGAAAAGAACTCATGGTTTACAGAGTCACAGCGGCACTCTGGAGAGAAGAGCGCTGAGAGGATGGCGGTGAGGAGAGCAACACCAACGAGATGACACAGGACTGAGAGGCCTTAAGAGAGAGTAGAACCACACAGAGAACGCACCGGGGAGGTGTGGGTCGAAGCTGCCCAGGTCGCTCACACGACACAGGATGGAACACGAATGACTCAGGCACGTGGACACGGTTTTGCCAGGCAGCACACGGAGGAGTCTGGGCGCTGATGAACACGGGGCTGTGCTCGCCATGGGGAGCAGCGGCACGCAAGCATCAGCTCGGGCATCCAAGGCGCGCAGTGAGCGGCTGCTCGCACAGACACAGTGAGGGGTGCGAGCTCCCCTGCCCGCCCGAGGAGAGGAGCAGCATGGAGGGGAACTGAAAACAGGGTTCTGAGTGAGAAAGGGGTGAACGAATCCATCTCCTCTCAGCTGAGATTCCTCACATGGCCCAAGGACACAGGAGGACAGGACAAGCCAAACCGGAGGCCTCACATGCACCGATGGCTCAGCCATGCACTAAGTGGCTGCATTCAGAAGTCAGGGAGAAACGTGAGCCCGTTTCTGGAGTTCCGGGAGGAACGCAGGAGGGTTAAAACCACATGGCACTCATGTTAAAACTGAAAGGGATGAAGAGGCTGCCCAACTAGTCAGCTATTCCAATCCACTCCAAGGAATCTGGTGGCACAGGCAGTGAAAATTAAGCTGGTAGCATATTCTAGCTGGGTACCTTTCTGATAGCTTGAAATGTAGTGATCTTCAGGGAGAGGAGACACCAAGAAACAAGGAGATGAAGACAGAGATAGAAGAAACAAATTTAATCTTCATGGGAGGGAGAAAGGAAACAAAAACCAAACCAAAACCAAACATGGAATGCAATGGGAGAAGCGGGTTCAAGGCTCGACCTGCGGAGCGGGCGCATGCTCACGGCCCCACTCCTCGCTGCATGCCCCACGTCTGCGCCTGAGCCGCCTCAAGGCCACCACCACCTCCTCTCCTCGAGACACCCCCCGCTAGAGAAGCTCCAGCTCAACAACTGCTTTGTCCCTTTTCATGCAGAGCTTAAAACCAGGCCCCACGTTCTGCTTTTTATAGGGGTGACATGAGAAGGCACTTTGCAGAGGAGTTCACGGCAACAGATGAGAGGATCAGGGAGATATTTTGGTGCAGAGAATTGGGATTGGGAGGAAAAACCGAGCACTTGGGAAGCAGGAACCACTCTCAGAGGAGCTGCGAGAAGCGTCTGTCGCAGTGAATGTAATTTCATTTCTGGGACTGAACAGCAAAGGGGGAAAAAATAGAAACGTCTCCTACCCAAAACCACACAGGGATGGCCAAGAAGGAGCGGGAGAGCCTGGCTGGGCAGCCCGCTCTGCCCCGAGTGAGCAGCATCGCGCGCCTTCACCCCCCGCCCGCTACCAGCTCGGGTTAAGAGTGGCTTTTACCTTCCAATGTCTCATCGCCATCCGAAATCAACTCGTCATCGGAGCAGATGTTGAGGATGTTAACCAGCATCTCTGTGACTGCAAGAACACACACAGGGAGGTTAGAGGGGCCGGCGCTGGCAGCAGAGGCGTTCTAGAGGATGAGCTGGACAAGGAATGGTTTCAAGGTCATTTACGCCCTGGAAGTGGAAGCCCAAAGCCCCTTTCAGCTGCACACTGCTGGTACCCCGCGGCGGTACCCAGAGCCGACGACAAACTTCACACCTTCTGCCAAGGAGGTGGATGCAGTCCAAGCACATCACAGCTGACACAGACGTGGGGAGCGGGGCGCCAGCTCCTGCAGAGCAGCCGGGGCTGGCGCAGGGTCCCACCTCCCCACATGGACCCCACAGCCGGGCTCCAGGATGCCGGATCCGAGCGGGGGGACTCAACCTTTGGTTCGAACCGCTTCAGAGCTCGGAGTCATCCTCCAAGCATACAGCAACGGGGTGGGATTGAAACCCACTGGGAGATGTAGAAACCCTTCCGCCCAAAAGCTGAGGCAATGTCTTGGCCTGATTTTAAGCTGCCTCGCCTCCTTCAGAATGAACTAAGCCTTTAAACTGGATGAAGGCTTCCTTTCTGGTGGGCCACCAGCCAACAGGAGATTTGAATTCCTCTGTTGCAAACCCAGAGCAAGAGAAGTGCCTTCAAATTCCGAGCTGGGGCCACACCACCCCAGTTTCAGCAATGCAGAAACAGCCAGAAATGGCCATTTTCTTGCTAAAAGCCTCCAAAACTGGCCTCAACAATGATTTTCACAAGGGCTTTACCCAGTAACGTGCAGATCTCCTTGAGCCCAAAGTGCTTCCCAGTGCTGTCAGGTAACGAAGGAGTTACAACACTCCCAGCACAGTTAACAGCCTGTGGGACAGGCCCCTAATGCTATGCCCAGCCACTGGGAAATCCAAATCTCTCTTACCCTTTTCCCCTACGAAAGGCAAAGACCACGTGAAGACATCCATGAAGTTCGGAAGCCAGTAGGGGTGAGGGGAGCAATTGAACTGCCTGATGTTCATGACGTTGTTTTCATACTTCAGGACAGCAGCTGGGAGAGGAGACAACGACAGCGTCTGTGGGCACTGCCAGCGCTACTGAAACTTCACCAGCAACAAGACCCATGCAGAAGCAAACAGCTCTCCAGAACGAGAGGTTTAAGTTTACCCATTCTGCTCTTTCACTGAAGCTCGTAATGGTGAAGGTCAAAATAACAAAGCTGTTAACATGCGGGCAAAGCAGAAGCAAGGAACACAAAGCCAAGATCCAAAGCGAGGGGTAAAAATACCCCACAGTTGAGGGAAGTTCCCCATCACCTTTGTATGGTTTTAAGGGCACGGTTACAAGTTAAAAGCTGGTCCATAGCAGCAGCTCCTCTTTTCTGGCAGCATCCATCAGCAGCACTCAGCTGCACGGGCTGGGAATGGAAGCGTTATTCCAGGCTTTGTAACTTGCCAGCTAATTGCCACAGTAACACATTAAGCCTGGGAGCCGGAGCAGCCACTTCCAGCTCCCCTGCTGCCATCAGGCGAGCCCAGAAAGCTCCTTTTCAGTTCAGTGCATGCATAAGAACGCACCTAGAGGAGAGGGCAGAGTGGGGAGGGAGCACGAGAGGGTTCTCCAAGCAGGCCAGGACAGCCCTGCCAGCCTTACCCTTGTTGTTATAGACATCTAGGTAATTTGGTGCAGAGAAGATTGTGATTAGCGATGGGAAGCCCGTTGTCTGGCTCTTCCTGTACATTCGGTACCTGGAAAACAGGTCAGCTGTTACACATGCAGCTCTGGCTCGGTGCGCGAGCAGGGGCAGAGGGAGGAGGCTGCAGCACTCACCCGGCATCCTGCGCCTCGTGAGCTCGGATAACGGATAACAAACTATTGTTCTGCAGGAATTCACAAACTGCAGGGTAACTGCAACACAGAAACCAAGCGCACGTGAGCACAGGAGGGCACAGAGCACGGTAACGAACACGCACGGAGCACGGTAATGGTCCTGCTTTCCGGAGGCAGCCGCCCGCAGCATCCCCCGGCACGGGCAGTGGGTATTACCTCATTGAAAACTGAATCACAAAGCATGCTGTTAAACAGACCCCTGGTGCCAAATGCTCCCTGCTCAGCCAGGCTACGAGTGGTCTGTCAGCAGAAACGCTTCTCTTTTAGACAGGAAAAGATCATTTCCTAGAGCTCCTGGTACTATCCAATGCCTGAAAACCACTCCAAAGGCTCCCTGCCAGCTCGAGCCGCGTCTCCGCTGTCCGATAGCACCATTTCATAAAGCAACGTTATCCAAAGAGCTCAATATTCCAGGAGGAGAACAAACAAACATGATTTTGTGCATCAGAGCCAAGTGAAGGCTATGTCAGAGCCAGGCACGCTGCAGCGTTTTCTGAGTGGCAATGCATCTCCTCATCCACCTTAGTGTAAGGGCAGAAGAAAAGCTCTAGTCCCTCAGAGCACCCTAAAGAGCCCACGGCAGGCAGTTAGAGCTAAATGACCTCTGAAGTCCCTTCCAACCCAAAGCCCCCCTGAGGCTGTGACTCCAACCCACCCCTCACCTGTAGAAATAGGAGCAGCCTCGGACAGTGTTGTGAGCAAAATGCTCCAGCGTCTTCTCGTTGCCGTAATCCTCGGATGGGTCGGACCAGAGCAGGTCACACATGGGACCAAAGGCTGGAGGCTCCTTAAACCTGTCTAACTGAAGAACACACACCCCGTCAGGACAGTGCTGCTGGAAGCTGCAGCAGGGCACGCACCCCTGCGGGCCCGGAGCTCCAGGCAGGAACCAAGGAAGCCATCAACCACAGTATCAACTACGTGGAAGGCCCACAGAGATTACTTACTTTCCTAATGTCATCTAGACATGTGATTTCTGGAGACAGTCCTCCGTGGACACACAGAAATTGCTGGTTTAAGAGGGCAGCAAGAGGAAGACAGTCAAATGTATCCATGCACGCATCATACACTCGCTCCGAATACTTGATTCGACCTGGAAAGATGGGGAGAAGAGGGAGGAGAAGAGGGAAGAATTGAGTCCATTTGCTCACGTACACCTGCACCGAGGTCAGCACAGGAGGCTGGGCAGAGGGGTCACTCCCAGCCCGTCCCCATCACTGCTCTCAAGAACATGCACATGCTGCAGGAAACAACCGTTAACCAAAATGATCCCCAAGGCGATGACTCTCCCTCGTGCAAACACTGAGGGAGAACCCCTTTATCTGCCCCCAGTTGTAGTCACTGATCCCAGCTGCACAAGCTCGAGCTGGAAGTCACTTGGCAGTAACTGTATGCTGCTGGGGCTGGAAGGCAGCAGGGGCGCAAGGCCTCAGCACGAGCCAGGGAAGATGTGCTCACACTTCCTCCATCCACGCTCGCTCTTTGCAACCAAAAGGTCACCTCAACACGTGCTTGGTCCTTTACAGGACATGTACTGGGGGCTTCCCTTTAGCGGGGGCTGAAACAGGGCTGTCTGTGCAGGGAAAAAAGCACGACAGGGTTTCCAGCTCCAGAGCTCACCAACAGCACTCAGGGCAGGCACAAAAATGAAGACACAGCGCACTAACGCAGTTCAATCCTTCCTCTGTTGATTGATACTTACATTCCTGCTTAAAGGTGAAGTACTCTGTGAGGTGCCTGCACTCGTGGTTCCCTCGAAGGAGGAACAACGTTTTGGGGTGATTTATCTTTAAACTCCATAAATACAGCACGCACTGCAAGGAAGACAAGGAGACGGCAGGTCACAAAGCCCTTCCGAGGGCACCGCCAGCCGCAGACTTCACTAAGTGCTTCTGGGAAGACACCCAAGGAGCTGAATTCAAAGTGGAACCCTGAGAGAAGCCCAGCTCCATAATCGGCAGCAGATCTCCTCCTGGCCACCCTCGCAGTGGGGGAAAGCCACACCGAGCACTTCTCTATATTAGGCCTGGGCTGGAGAAGTGACAAATGAGACGGAGTTCAACCGGAACCAGCTCCGGGCTGGGGGGGGCAGCTTCTCCTTCCAGCAGAAACCAAAGCAAAGAGCAGGCATGTGCAGAGCAAAGCCAGCTGTGCAGCGGGAGCTGCGAGCCAGATGTTGCGCTGCGATGCAGAGCGGGGAACCAGCTCCGCAGTCATTCCAGCGAGTGCAGGGAACACCAGGAAAGCCAAACCTGACCCTCCCCACTGACCCCCCCTTGGTTTTCTGCCCACGCTACAGTCATGTGAAGTTCAAGTGCAAAACAGGAAAAGCCCAGCCAAGAAACAAGCTCAGCAAAGCCTTGAAGAGGGCTCCCACATCCCCTGTGTGAGCGGGGCACCCGTAAGATCAGATCTGACGAGGCACAGCCCGAAGCCAAACTGAAACACCCGTTTTTATCAGTCAGGAATAGGCCGTGCTGGCTTTCAGGATAGAGGGGAAGGGCTGGAAAACGTGTGCTCCCCCCTCCGCGCTAACCTTTGTCAAGCTGACAGCTACATCACCTGGTATCTAGCATGGGGAAACGTTATCGCATCTCCCGTGTTGATTGTGAGCGCTGGAAGGACAACCCATAATGACAGCAAGCTCCAAGATCTGGATTAAAGTCCCTAATGAGAGCTTACCCTGTAGGCTGCCAGGCTACAGAAACAGCACACTGGAGAGCGTGAGCCTTGAGGTCTGTCAACAGCCTCACACTGAAACCATCGCTGATGTGACACATCTGGAACCAGCCCCCCTAGCCGAAGTAAGGCACTTTCAAGGTAAGTTTCTAGCACAGAGACCTTAAATGTGACGTGTAAGCACTGAAGCTGCAAGGTAAGCTCTGCATGAGTCATTCCAGCTACGCGCAGGGATCCCTAAATCCCCACGGAGCTGTAAAGCACCGGTCTGTGCCTAACTCAGAACTCAACCCCGCTGAGAAAGCCTTGCCTGCAAACCCCGAATTCCAAAGCAGAACCCAGGGCCAGGTAACTGAAGCTGTGGTTGAAGCAATGTTTTATTGCATCTGCTCACGGGAGAAATGTTCCCAACAAACCCATCTGTAACCATTCGGTGGTTAAAAAGCTTCAGCCTCCTGTTTGCAACCTGAACGTCCTGTTTCTGGGCCAGCATGGGAGCTGCAACGGGGAGGTCACTGGAAGCGAACCAAGCGACTTGCTGAGGCCTGCAGGAAGCAGCCAGCCCCGGTTCGAGGCAAAGCCAGAGAGGAGAGATCAGCCCAGAGGAGGGCTCGGGACGTGCAGAGCCACAGAGGGCAGCAGCTTACAAAGAGAGCTCTGGAACCGCACGGCAGGTGTGTGAGAGTGAAACCACAGAACGGGTTGGGCTGGAAGGGACCGCAGAGGTCACCCAGGTCCAGCTTCCGAATGGGAGTGAACGGAGTCTCTGGGCTGCAACAAGCGACACGGTTTGCCTCAGCACCTCCGTGGTCCCCGGTTCTGCATCTTGTTTCCTGATCGCCTGCATCACGATGCAGTTATATACAATTACCTCCCATTTCATTCAGTTATAAGGTCAGGATCACCAGCAGCTCGGGGCAGGCAGTCCCTAACACCCCCCAGCACACCAGTGCACGAGTGTGTGGTGATTCAACCTGCCAGAGGGGAGATGGGATGAGACCTTCGGCAGGAGCTCTTCCCTGTGATGACTGACAAAGGCCTGACCATGCTGGCGCTCTTCACCTTCCCAGTGAGGCACAGGGAAAGCTGGATGCCTCTCCATCACCTGAGCCTCTGGGATGAAGCAGCCAAGATTCCAAGCCCACAATTCTGCATGTGAGCCATCGCTGCAGCTCAGAGGCTGCTGCAGCCCTGCATTTCACACAAGCCTCGAAGCACCTTCATCTATAAAGCAAGTTCACCCATATACACCATTAACTCTCTCCTTGCAGCGACCCAACGCCAGCAGCAGAGCTGTTGTCTCACTCTAGAAACCAGCTCCTGCACATCCAGGTGGGAATCGCTCCCAGCACACGGCTGCACGTTGCAGTAGGTGGAAGAAGAGGCACACGTCAATAGGAAGAGGAGAATCGAGCCTCGGAGGTTCTGCTTCAGCTGTGACAGTTGGAGCAGCCCCCGCACACGACTCCTGAGGGATCAATGGCTTTTCCCTCCGCACGTGGATGGTTTATAAGGAAGAGAGAACAGAGAAACAGAACCTTGGAATGGTTTGGGTTGGAAGGGAGCTTAAAGCTCATTCAGTTCCAAACCCCTGCCACGGGCAGCGACACCTTCCACCAGAGCAGCTTGCTGCAACGGCTCCACGTCCCTCTTGTGTTGCTGCCCCAGAGACGGGCACAGCACTGACTGCAGGGTAAGGGCAGGGAGTGGGAGCAGCGCCTCAGCACCCACTGCAGTGCAGGCACAGGGTCCAACTCCTGCCTGAAGGTTTCTCTGTTAACACCTTAGCCCAGGCAGAGCTGCTGGGCTCCAATCTAATCTCTTCCCCAGGTACATGCACTTGAGCTGCACAAGCCAACCCCTCAAAGCAGCAGCCAGATGTCTGTCCTTCCCCTTCCTCCCCAGGGGTTATGGGGCTCCAGCACCACCAGAGATCCCAACAGCACAGCCCCACCTCCCGCATCCGGCCCCGCACTCCATGGCTCACCCTCAGCGTGTGGGATCACAGAGGCAGGATGCTGCCGTAGCACGGGCTGTCAGCAGCACCTCCCTAGATCCTCTGCAGAGCCCTTCAGAGAAGCACTTGCAGCACCCACCGTCAGCCACGAGTTCCACCCCACATCCTAACTGAGAAAGGCTTCTCTCAGACCCAACAGCTCGGCTATTCCTGCACTGGAGCGTGAACCCTCCCTCTTCCAAGGGAAAGCACTTCCTCTGTCATTCCAGGCCACCCTTCCCACCTTAAATGCCCCCGTTACGCTGATCCCACTGGGATCAGAGCTCTCCCACCAGGCTCTCCCGAAGCACAGCCCCTGCGCTTGCAGCGGTTGCTCACCCACCCCCTGCTCTGTCCCTCGCACACCTCCAGAGCCAGCAGCAGCCGGGGGGCACCCAGCAACCCCGCTGCCCTTTGAGACCACCACCTCCCAGTGGCTCCCGGTCCCTGGCTGGTGCATCCCACGGAGCTGAGACGCCACCAGGCGCTGGCTGATGCCCGTACGCTGATGGCGCTCCTGGGACAAGCGGTTGGCACGCGGGCACAGCAGGGCCAGGCCCAGCTAAATGCCTCAGCACCACACTGGAGGGACACAGCGAGGTGTCCATCAGCCCAGGGCATTTCCTGCTCCTGCCTGCTGACCCAGCTCTGGCTGCACGCGGCTGCTGCTCTCAGGGCTCGGGGGGAGCAGCGACTCAGAGCTCTGGGGCCTTCTCCCCCCTGCTAAGCTGCATCCTGCAAGTTGGCAGCATTTGCTTCCCATTGCCTGCGCCATACAATCACCTCTGCCTCATTTCCCTGAGTGACAGCTACAAGTGACATTAAAACTCGAGTTTAGAAGGCAGCGTTTAGTCATTAACCCCACCGCTGCCATTTAACTCTGCCACTGGGTGAGGATCCAATCTCGGTCATGACAGAATCATGGAATGGTTGGAAGGGACCTTGAAGCTCATCCAGTTCCACCCCCCCGTTAGTTTGGTACGAGCACCCCCAGGCCCGACTCTGTCACCTCTATACTGAAGTAGCCTCTGTCCACGTAGTCCCCCAGGAAGAGGTAGCGGGTGTTATTGGGTGATCCTCCGACTTCAAAGAGCTTCATCAGGTCGAAGAACTGCCCATGAATGTCACCGCACACTGGGGAGGAAGAAAGCACAAACGGGACAGAATTACACGCTAAGAAAAGAAAGGCTGTGACAGCAACGAGGAGCTGTGCCCTGCCCCAAGCCAGCCCTGCTTGACACCAGCTTCTGCCCAGATGGGCTCCATCCACACCAGCAAAACCCTCCTCGGAGAGCCCAGTTCCAAAGCCCTGCTGGTGCGAGGAACAGAGCAGAGAACGCATGCCAGCGAGCAGCTCCTGCTGCCTTGAAGCCTTTACTCGGCCCTCGGCTGCAGCTCTGACCTGTGATGGGAGCCTCCACTTCGATCATCGTCTTCTCGTGCCTGAGGATGGCGGCGCCGTCGTTGATGATCTTGAGCGCGGCGTCCTCCTCCAGGCGCCCTTCCTTCACCAAGTGGCTCTTGAGGACGTCGAGCCGGGGCTTCCCATCCTCAAACACCTCCTTCAGGGTGAGCCGCTGCGTGGGGGGGAACGGGACCGCTGCGGAGGGAAGGGAAGAGGTGACCAGCACGGCTCGGGGGGGGGCTGAGCCTCGTCTCTTTGCACCAAACTGCCCGGTTTCTACCCCATCCACAGCCCTTCTGATGACTGTTGTCATGCGAGGCAATGACAGCGATCACGTGCGAAGGGGGACCTCTAGAAGAGAGGAACCACTCAAACATAAACCAGTTACAAGTGAGAACCATCCACCTTCCTCCTCCGCCTTCTGGCCAGGCGGACGCAAAGAAGAGAAAGGGGTCCCTTCAAGAAGAGAAGGTGGCCGGGGTGGAACTGGAGGAGCTTTAAGGTCGCCCCCCACACAAACCAGGCTGGGATGCCATGCCTGTGGAGCCTGTGGCAGGCACAGAGCCCGAGGAGCGCGGGGCATCCCCAAGGTCTGATCAAAGGGTCTCTCAGGCACTTCAATGCGAGTGCCAGCCCGCTGCAGAGCACGTGGAAGCTCCAGCACACCCCACACGTAACAAACCCACTCGCCGGCTAATGAACCAGCTCTTCCACGTCTCCTGATGTGATCGTGTCATGCACTCAAAGACAGCCTTGCGCTTAGCTCTAATCCAGCTAGAGCAGGAAAATATGACATGCAAATGAAGCCCATGTCCTCCCCATCACCCATTCAACATTGCAGTGTTGAATTGAGCAGGAGGCAGTGCTGGTCCAATAACACAGTGACTAACAGCAATGCAGCTGATCTCTTTTAGATGCAAATAGAGCAGCTCTTCAGCCTGGGAACCAGGGGCAGAGGCACAAAGCAGAGAGGCAGCACGAGACTGGGGCTGAGCAGCAATTTTCAATGCCCCAAGTGAACCGGAGGACAGAGGAGAACAAGAGCGGCGGTGATGAAAGGGGAGCTGGTGCCTGCAATAGGCAGCCTCTTCTCACCCATCCCTCTGGAGCTCTGCTCTGCTGGCTGGGTGCTCCCCAAGCTCCCTGCGTGCCTTGAATGGGCCAGAGCACACACAGCCCCTTCCCCATGGGGCTGCCAGCTAAAGGGGTTACAGCAAGACCCTGCTTCCATGGGCACAGGAGCACTGCAGCACTGCTTCCATGGGCTCAGGAGCACTGCAGCACTGCTTCCATGGGCTCAGGAGCACTGCAGCACTGCTTCCATGGGCACAGGAGCACTGCAGCACTGCTTCCATGGGCACAGGAGCACTGCAGCACTGCTTCCATGGGCACAGGAGCACTGCAGCACTGCTTCCATGGGCACAGGAGCACTGCAGCACTGCTTCCATGGGCACAGGGGCACTGCAGCACTGCTTCCATGGGCACAGGAGCACTGCAGCGCTGCTTCCATGGGCACAGGAGCACTGCAGCGCTGCTTCCATGGGCACAGGAGCACTGCAGCACTGCTTCCATGGGCACAGGAGCACTGCAGCACTGCTTCCATGGGCACAGGAGCACTGCAGCACTGCTTCCATGGGCACAGGAGCACTGCAGCACTGCTTCCATGGGCTCAGGAGCACTGCTTCCATCGGCTCAGGAGCACTGCAGCACTGCTTCCATGGGCACGGGAGCACTGCAGCACTGCTTCCATGGGCACAGGAGCACTGCAGCACTGCTTCCATGGGCACAGGAGCACTGCAGCACTGCTTCCATGGGCACGGGAGCACTGCAGCACTGCTTCCATGGGCACAGGAGCACTGCAGCACTGCTTCCATGGGCACAGGAGCACTGCAGCACTGCTTCCATGGGCACGGGAGCACTGCAGCACTGCTTCCATGGGCACGGGAGCACTGCAGCACTGCTTCCATGGGCACAGGAGCACTGCAGCACTGCTTCCATGGGCACGGGAGCACTGCAGCACTGCTTCCATGGGCACAGGAGCACTGCAGCACTGCTTCCATGGGCACAGGGGCACTGCAGCACTGCTTCCATGGGCACAGGAGCACTGCAGCACTGCTTCCATGGGCACAGGAGCACTGCAGCACTGCTTCCATGGGCACAGGAGCACTGCAGCACTGCTTCCATCAGCTCAGGAGCACTGCAGCACTGCTTCCATCAGCACAGGGGCACTGCAGCACTGCTTCCATGGGCACAGGAGCACTGCAGCACTGCTTCCATGGGCACAGGAGCACTGCAGCACTGCTTCCATGGGCACAGGAGCACTGCAGCACTGCTTCCATGGGCACAGGAGCACTGCAGCACTGCTTTCATCAGCACAGGGGCACTGCAGCACTGCTTCCATGGGCACAGGAGCACTGCAGCACTGCTTCCATGGGCACAGGAGCACTGCAGCACTGCTTCCATGGGCACAGGAGCACTGCAGCACTGCTTTCATCAGCACAGGGGCACTGCAGCATAGGCAGGGCTGCTTCCCTGCATTTACAGCTCATCTCTAGGTTACAGCCCCTCTCCAGGTTTCCTGCAGGCCCTTTAGGCACTGGAAGACTCTGACAGGGTCCGTTACAGGACGCACTCAGCTCCCTATTCCCCATCGCTCCAGCCCCGATGCTGGAGCCACCCTGACAAGGACGGAAGCCCCCAGGAGCCAGGGCAGAGCAGCTCCGCGCTGCCCAGCCCAGCGCAGACCCCCGGGGCGCTCCTGGCAGGGGCTGCTCTCCCACAGGATAGAGCAGGAGGCTCCGCCAGCGGGAGCAGCCAAGAACTTTACGTAAGTTCCCTCCTGGCTCTCCCACGAGGAGCCCGGCACCGCAGGGAACAGCTTCCCCCAAGCCGAGCCTGTCTGCCAGCCAAGGCAGCGCCAGCACGGGCACGAACCCGCTCCAGACGTGCCAGAGACACCGGCCCCGGCCTGGGGATGCTCAGCACAGGGCTCGCACAGGCCAGGGGCCGCTCCACATCGCCCGCTGCCTGCAACCCGCCCCGAACACTGCGTCCTGGAGGGGCTCAAGGCCAGGCTGGACACAACCTGCTCCGGGGGGGGGTGGAAGTGGAGGAGCTTTTGGGTCCCTTCCAACACAAACCGTTCCGGGATTCCATGATCCCTGAAGCGAGCGGCGCTGCTCCTGCACTGAGCTGCAGGCCAGGCCTGGCTCACCCCGCTTTCCAGACAGCCCAGTGTTATCCTTGTCAGGTTTCTCTCCCCATTCGCACCTCACCTACATTCCCTATGCAGAGCTGAGCCCAGGCCCAGCCAGAGCCAGCACAGACAATAACTGGAGCAGCCCAGCGCGGACTGGAGCAGCAGCAATGCCGGTCTGTGCCTGCACAAAGCTGAAGCCTCAGGATCCTGCAGAGCCCTCACAGGCATCAACAGGGAACAAACCCCTTGAAGGCAAGCGATGGAAGCTGTTACCTACAGCAGCAGCCAACCTGCTTCAGCGCTCCTCTGGCGGGGGTCCACACACAAAGGCAAGGAGAGGTTGAGCCCCAGCAGCAGTTAAGCTGCCAACGTCGAACTTGCTGTTAGAGCTCACACTGACCAGCAACTGCCCATTTTCCGTGGAACAACCTTTATTTTCTTGACATTATGAACCACACAGACATCTTTTTGCTTCAGGAAGCCCTGTGCTGGCTGGGGGGGGTTCCCTCTTCCCCGGGGTACCTGAGGGCAAGTTCAGATCCAAGCCTGCAAACCCACACGGATGCTCAGTACCAGCTCTGCACAGCCTGGGCCGAGTCATCTGGGAGCGGCGCTGGTGCCTGCCCCTGCCATGGCAGAGGGCTCTGCTCCGCGGAGACAAAGCCATCACCAAGTGGAGCCACACGGCCTGAGAAAACAAGGAACCTCTCCCCGCGCAGCTGGGCAGCGCTGAGGCAAACCACAGAGGAGTCGCCAGCGGAGCACACACCTCCCTTGCACGGATGCAAGAGCCACTGGGGGTAGAGGGGACCTTAAAGCCCCTCCGGCTGCAGAGCCTTCCACTAGAGCAGCGTGCCCCAAGCCCCGTCCAGCCTGGCCCTGGACACAGAGGAGCACTGAACGCAGCCCAAGACGCCCCAGTTTCACCCGAACCCAGTCAGAGCCGTGCTGGGGCTGAAGCCTCCCCCCCCGTTCAGAGAGCTCGCTCTGATCCTTACACTGAGCCACATTCCCCTTTGTAGGACACCCGAGTATCTCCTCACAATAACCCTAAAAATATCCCCATTGTAGGTTGATTCCATCAGCACGAACGATGCCTTCAAAGGGGGCAGAGGCACAACCACGGTGACAGGAGGACCAAGTGAAACAGGAGGACCCAAGCGCCCCGTCCCCATCCGCACGCCTGTCCCGGCCTTCCCAGCCACCCCTCCATCACCCAGTGAATGACACCCCTGCAGCGCTGGTGACCGGGGCCCGGCACCCGCAGCCCGGCCGCGGCTCCTTGCGAGGTCCAACGTGCGCCCAGCACCGCGCTCCGACCAAGCGGCGCCCATGCGGATTTGCCTGGGATTGTCATTGAGACAACCTGCCCCGAGCCACATCCTGCGCTGGGACACGGGCCCCGCTGGACCTTCCAGCCCTAAAATACCCATCCCTGGGCGCTCGAGCCAGGCTGGCCAGGGCTTGGAGCAACCGGCACCAGTGCAAGGCGTCCCTGCTGTGGCTTGTGGTCCCTTCCACCCAAGCCATTCCATGCAGTAACCGCTCAGCCCCACGGCATTCCTGGCGCCCTCCTCTCATCAGGTCTCAGTGGGCCGGGCCCAGCCAGGCTGAGGGTCACTGAGCTGCAGTGGACAGAGAAGGGCAGCAAAGGCGAGGAGGAGGGCGAGCTCCCAGCAGACAGCAGCAGCTCCCATCGGGACAGCGGGATTCCCAGATGGCAGCAGCCGATCCACCACCCGCTTCCCAAGGCTCGGGAGCTGCCAGCGCAGCCGCTGCACCTCATGGACACAACCAGCGGGGCTCTGTGTCCCGGGTGACCCCCATTGCTCGCTGGGCACTGCGCGTCCCCCCCATGGCAGCAGAGCCGGTGCCTGCGGGCGCCCTGCCCGTGAGGATGCTCGCGGCGGCTCAGCACCCACATCCACCTCTGCTCCTCGTGGAACACAGCGAGCCCACAGCGAGGCTCAGAGCCGGGGATGCTGCAGGCGGCAGCCGGGCTCTGACCCCCACACTGGAGCACCCCTGCGTCCCCCTCACCTCCAGCGCCCCCCATCCCGACCCGAGCTGCTCCCCCCATCCCTGATGGGGTTTTCCCAGGGCACCTGACCCAGCTCCAGTGTCCCCGGCCTCTCTGGCACCGCGGGCCTGGCAGCCCGGCCTGCAGGAGCTGCTCAGAGCCAAGTCCTGCATTATGGGATAATGCCGATGTCTTTACGTAGCCTGTTTCCTCGCTCCTGCTGCTTAATGCTGTCTAATTCCATTAGCCTCAGGGCCACTCACACAGCCAGCACCCCAAAGCAAGCTGCAGAGGGAACACCTGGAGAAGCAGGCCAGGGAGGATCCTGGACAAATATAGGTCTCCGAGGAGTATCTTTATCTTAACAGGCAGCTCTGCCCGCACTGAGACCCCAGGATTTACCTAAATAGCTGCCTCCATCACAAGCACTTCACTGCTATTTTAAGGCAGCGCCCTGCCCTACTTCCTAAGGCACAGCCTCCTCCTGCCCAGCACCGAACACACGGCAGCCAGCGACACCTTCCCCTCCGCTCTGCCTTGGCGTTACATGGAAACCACCCCTTAGCACAGGACCTAACAGGGGCTTGCTCCCATTGCTTCAGAACCCCCCCAGGCAACAGGGGGAATGGGATTAACCCATCCCAGGGAACAGAAACCTGCCATTGAACACGGGGGAATGGGATTAACCCATCCCAGGAAACAGAAACCTGCCATTGAACACGGGGGAATGGGATTAACCCATCCCAGGGAACAGAAACCTGCCATTGAACACAGGGGAATGGGATTAACCCATCCCAGGAAACAGAAACCTGCCATTGAACACGGGGGAATGGGATTAACCCATCCCAGGAAACAGAAACCTGCCATTGAACACAGGGGAATGGGATTAACCCATCCCAGGGAACAGAAACCTGCCATTGAACACGGGGGAATGGGATTAACCCATCCCAGGAAACAGAAACCTGCCATTGAACACAGGGGAATGGGATTAACCCATCCCAGGGAACAGAAACCTGCCATTGAACACGGGGGAATGGGATTAACCCATCCCAGGAAACAGAAACCTGCCATTGAACACAGGGGAATGGGATTAACCCATCCCAGGGAACAGAAACCTGCCATTGAACACAGGGGAATGGGATTAACCCATCCCAGGGAACAGAAACCTGCCATTGAACACAGGGGAATGGGATTAACCCATCCCAGGGAACAGAAACCTGCCATTGAACACGGGGGAATGGGATTAACCCATCCCAGGGAACAGAAACCTGCCATTGAACACGGGGGAATGGGATTAACCCATCCCAGGGAACAGAAACCTGCCATTGAACACGGGGGAATGGGATTAACCCATCCCAGGAAACAGAAACCTGCCATTGAACACAGGGGAATGGGATTAACCCATCCCAGGGAACAGAAACCTGCCATTGAACACGGGGGAATGGGATTAACCCATCCCAGGAAACAGAAACCTGCCATTGAACACGGGGGAATGGGATTAACCCATCCCAGGAAACAGAAACCTGCCATTGAACACAGGGGAATGGGATTAACCCATCCCAGGGAACAGAAACCTGCCATTGAACACAGGGGAATGGGATTAACCCATCCCAGGAAACAGAAACCTGCCATTGAACACGGGGGAATGGGATTAACCCATCCCAGGGAACAGAAACCTGCCATTGAACACAGGGGAATGGGATTAACCCATCCCAGGAAACACAAACCTGCCATTGAACACAGGGGAATGGGATTAACCCATCCCAGGGAACAGAAACCTGCCATTGAACACAGGGGAATGGGATTAACCCATCCCAGGGAACAGAAACCTGCCATTGAACACGGGGGAATGGGATTAACCCATCCCAGGAAACACAAACCTGCCATTGAACACAGGGGAATGGGATTAACCCATCCCAGGAAACAGAAACCTGCCATTGAACACAGGGGAATGGGATTAACCCATCCCAGGAAACAGAAACCTGCCATTGAACACAGGGGAATGGGATTAACCCATCCCAGGAAACAGAAACCTGCCATTGAACACAGGGGAATGGGATTAACCCATCCCAGGAAACACAAACCTGCCATTGAACACAGGGGAATGGGATTAACCCGTCCCAGGAAACAGAAACCTGCCATTGAACACAGGGTGCTCTGCTGCCAGCGGCCCTGTGCCTGCAGGGAAGGAGCTGTGCAGCCCATGAGGAGCAGGGGGTTCCTGCTCCCTGTGCTCGGAGCCTCCTTGAGCTGGGGCCAGGCGAGTGGCTGGACCATGACACAAGCTGCTTTTTAGAGGCGCCCGCACCGCATCTTGACCCTGCTGGTATTTGCACCTCTCCGGGGCCCAGAACATGCACCTTGGCCTTTACCTCCATTTTTAGCCGCTTTCACACCTCTTCCCCCCCTCCCCGTCTCCTTTTTAGCTGCGAAACAGCCACACTGAACCAGAAAAGCCAACCGAAGCCAAGCACAGAGCGAGTGGTGACGGTGCCACGCGGTCCTGCTGGGAGTGCATAGAACCACAGCCTGGTTGGGGTTGGAGGGACCTTAAAGCTCCGCCAGCTCCAGCCCCTGCCCCGGGCAGGGACCCCTTCCATAGAGCAGGGAGCTCCAAGCCCTGTGTCCAACCTGGCCTTGAGCACTGCAGGGATGGGGCAGCCACAGCTTCCCTGGGCACCCTGTGCCAGCGCCTCAGCACCCTCACAGGGAAGAGCTTCTGCCTCAGAGCCCATCTCCATCTCCCCTCGGGCAGTTAAAGCCATTCCCCTTGGCCTGTCCCTACATCCCTTGTCCAAAGCCCCTCTCCAGGTTTCCCTTAGGCACTGGAGCTGCTCCAAGGTCTCCCTGGAGCCAATGCAGATCTAAATCCAATTCCCCCTGTATTTAAGACCTGCCTCAGCCCCCCTTTGCTTTGCAGCCATCACAAAGCCACTTTGGCCGCAGGGCCTGCTCCATTATAAAGATCCTCCCCAGCTCCCCACGGGAGGAAGCCCAATGTGGGAGCATCAGCGGCACTTCAGGAGCAGCCACAATGAACACGGGGCAGGGAGGGAGCTGCATGCATCCGCCATAGCTGGAGGTGTCTGCAGCCAGCCACGGACCAGCACAGCCCTGACCCCGGGCAGCAGCATGGGGGGAGCTCTCCAAGGCCTCTGAAGAGGCATCCACTGATGTGAACCCGGCTTCTGTGGGAGGCACGGGGAACCTCAAGCAAATCCCATGGGATGGGGCTCCATGTCTGCAGCAGCATCTCCACAAAGGTTCTGTGTGGAGAGAAGGGGAGCAGCTCTGTTTGAGCACACGGGGTGAGTTACCAGCTGGCCCCAAGAGACCCGAGCTCCGTATGGAGCAGATGATCCACACCACCGCTCGTGCTCCCAGCACGGACCCCACAGCCGATGCCTGAGCCAGCATCGCATGGGGGTCACATCCACACACGCACCGGGGGCACCTTCCTGCTGGGAAACCCAAGCGAGACGCGCACAAAGGTGCCTGGGGAAGGACCTGCTTCCAGGACCCACCGAGGGGGCTCAGCCTGCTGTGCCCAGCACCCGCTGGATGGAGCAGGATCACTTCTGTGCACGACCGAGCTCCGCAGGGGTGCGTCCCTGCAGTGCCAGGCAGGCAGGCAGAAGCTCTCGCCCAACAGGCAGCCCAAAGCGCTGCTCCCACCTGCCTGCACGCTGAGCATCCCCAGGTACGGATCCATCCGTCAATCCAAGCCTGTCTTTGGGCTCATGCACATACCCAGGCTGTCCGCCCAGCTCTGCACCCCGAGTGCTCCCACAACCTCATGAGAGCACGGAGCTGGAACACATATCCTGGCCCCCAGCCTGGGTTGGGTTGGAAGGGACCATCCAGCTCCAAGCCCTGCCATAGGGAACATCAGCCACCGGCTTGCTGCTGCCAGAACTGGGCTGCTAAAACCCAGCTCTTGACGCATCCCCAAATGAGGGTTTAACAAGGAACGTGGAGCCACCTGGGTACAAGTTTAAGCACAAAACCGAGGCACACGGAAGCCCTGGGTTTCTCCTGACTAAACCTAATTACAGCAAACACCTCCCCAGGGCTCCGGGCATGCTAATATATAGGTTAAACGTAGTTAAAACTCTACATCCTGCTTAACGGGAGGCATTTCCAACGGAGCAAACCCAGCTTTTATCCCTCGGGTTGAACTGATTCACTGCCACCAATGTCAGCACCTGCCACCAGCAACCACCGCCACGTTCCTGCCCCACGCTTCCAGAGGCAGCGGAATCCCGACCATACCCCGGGGAATCCGATGCTCTCCTCACCCAGCTCCCCCGGGAGCAGCACCACCAGCGGCCACCCGGCCACAGCAGGGCAGCGCGGCCCCGGAGCAGCACCATTCACGTCAGCAGGATTCCTGGGGGGTATTCCCAGGCTCTGGAAGCGCGGGCAGCTGGGACAGCTCAGCGGAACCAGAATGGCTGCAGTGCCGCTGCCTGAGCAAGGCCAACCCGACCGCAGGCAGCGGGGGTTCAGCGGGGGACACAGCACAGGGCACCCCCAAACCGCCCGAGGGGCTCCGTCCCCTCTCCCTTCCTTGGAGGCCGCTGTCATTAACATGTGACCGGGCGCATGACGGCCGAACGCACCGGGACCCACGCAGGGAATGGCAATGTGCACCCCTTCACCTCCATCGGGACCTATTCCAGCGGCTCCTTCCTGCCTCCAGCCATTCCCAATCCCGGGGCGGCAGCTCCAGCAAGGGCTGATTGTGTAACCCGGGGGCAGCCGGGGCCTCGCAGCAGCACAGCGGAGCCGAAGCGCGCTGGGGATGCTCCCCGGGAACGGCCCCGGATCAATGCGGGCAGCACAACGTGCGTGAGGAGGAGCCGGGAGCCCTCAGCCGCACCGCGGCTCCCGCCCGTTAACGCTCCGGCCAAAATAGCCCCTGCTATAACGGGTGCTGCGGCGGGGCCAGCTGGCACCGCGCTGGGCAGGCGGCACGGGCAGGGCCGCCGCAGCCGGGGCAGGATGGGCTCCCCCGATCCCCTCATGGGGAGGTGCGGAGCCCCCCCGCCACCCAAAGCAGGGGCTCAGCACCGCGGGCTGCGGACCCCCGGGGGCAGCCTGGGCTGGAACCTCTCCTGCTGCCACCTACAACGGGGACCCCCCCATCCGGACCCATCACCCCCCCCCCCCGCCACCAGCTGCCGGGCAACCGCCTCCCCCTGCACCCGCAGCGCCGGGGGGGTCCCACGGGTCCCTGCACCCCCTCCGTGCACTGCACCGCAGAACGGGGGGGGCCGATCCCCATCTTCAGGCATGGCCCCCCCCTCCGCTCCCTCAGAGCTGCCCCCACGACCAAAGCCGCCTTCCGGAGCTGCCGCACAGTGGGGGCCCCCCCGCACCCGGTCCCCCCTCGGCTGTCCCGTGCCTCACCCTTGACGATGCGCTCGGTGGTCGGCAGCCTGCAGTGGCCGCGCCCGGACATGGTGGCGCTGCCGCGGGCCCCGCCGCGGGCCGCTCGCGGCTCCCCCCGCTCCGGTGCGGTCCGGAGGGGCCCCGCGGGGCGCTGCGGAGCGGGAGCGGGAGCGGGAGCGGAACCGGGACCTGGACGGGGCCGGACGGGGCCGGGCCGCGCTCGGAGCCTCCGCCCCCCGCCGCCGCTGCCGCGCTGCTGCCACCGCCCCCCCCGCCCTCACTGCGCAGGCGCCGCCCCGCCCGGCCCCGCCCCTTGCGCGCAGCGCCTGCGCAACAGCGCGCGGGGATGGAACGGGGAGCGGGGCGGGGCCGCGGCAGCGTCGTACCGCCATCTTGGAGGGGGGAACAGGGGTTGCTAGGCAACGGAGCGGCAACATGGCGGCGGGGCTGGGGCACATCTACATCATCATCACCATCATCATCAACATCAATCATCATCATCATCATCATCATCAATCATCACCATCACCACCACCATCACCATCACCATCATCACCATCATCGTCAATCATCACCATCACCATCATCAACATCATCATCACCATCATCATCATCAATCAACCATCACCATCATCATCACCATCATCATCATCATCAATCATCACCAATCATCACCATCATCATCATCAATCATCAATATCATCGATCATCACCATCACCATCAATCACCATCATCATCATCGATCATCACCATCACCATCAATCATCATCATCATCGATCATCACCATCATCATCATCATCAACATCAGTCATCATCATCACCACCATCATCATCATCACCATCATCAATCATCATCACCATCAACCATCACTATCACCATCATTACCACCATCACCACCATCATCATCAATCACCATCACCACCATCATCATCAATCATCATCATCACCATCATTACCACCATCATCACCACCATCATCACCATCACCATCAATCATCACCATCACCACCATCACCACCATCACCACCACCAGCACCATCCAGGCCATTGAACACCCCGTGCCTCAACACGCATCACCCCATGCGAACCCCATAACCCGGCCGCAGCCCCCGCGCCCCCCGGCCGGCTCAGGGGCAGGGAACAAAGCCCCCCCTTCCCGTGTCGTGCAGGAGCCCTCAGAGCAGCCCCAGGGCCTGAAGGGGCTGCAGGAAACCTGGACTGGGGCTTTGGACCGGGGATGCAGGGACAGGACAAGGGAACGGCTTCGGCTGCCAGAGCGGAGACTGGGATGAGCCCTCGGGCAGGGCTCTTCCCCTGAGGGTGCTCAGGCGCTGGCACCGGGTGCCCAGAGCAGCCCCATCCCTGCAGCGCTCAAGGCCCCGTTGGACACGGGCGTCGCAGCACCCTGCTCCGGTGGAAGGGCTCCGGGGGCTCCCGGTGCCGGGGGGGGTCAGAGCCATCCCTTTGGCTGCGCTGCCCCCAGCCCCGCTCCATCCTCACCTGGGGCAGCCCCACGGCAGCGGCGCCCCCCGCATCCCCCAGCCCCGCTCCATCCTCACCTGGGGCAGCCCCATGGCAGCGCGCTCCCCGCCCCGCGCATCCCAACGCCGCAGCCTCCGTCCGTACCCAGCAGTTTTATTGCTGGGGCCGTTCCGACCCCTCCAGCCCCCCCCCAGCAGCCACGGGAGGGTTCGCATCGCACCCGGGCCCTGCAGGGCTGGATGGGGCCGGGGGGGGCACCGGGGTGCAGACCCGGCCCAAGCGGGATGGGGGCACTTCCCTCCTCACCCTCCTGCGGGTCCCAGCTGCCTGGAGCTCGCTGCCCCCCTCCTGGGCGCAGGGAAGGTTCCTCCCCATGAGCTCCGTGTCCCTGCCTTGCGGAATCCCCCACCGAGGCCCCGCTCCCACCGCGCTCCGAGCAGATCCTGTCCCGTTCCCACCTCTCGGAATGCTGAGGGCTCCCAGGCACCCCAAGGCCCCAGGGACACGCTCCAGCATCTCCCCTCCTTCCCCTCTGAGTGCCTGACCTGCCCCTGGGAATGCCGCTGCTTCCCAACCGCTTCCTTGGGAGAGCCCACACTGCCTTGGGAGGGCTCCCTTCTTCCACACCCGGGGGGGGGAATGAGGATGCGGCTCTCCCGCAGGGAAGGGAGCTCCAGCAGCAACCTGGAGCCTGGGAATGCTGTGGCGGGAGCCGGAACCAGGACCCGCGGCCCCAGGGAGCATTCCCATGGGAACAGTGACTCGGGATGCGCATCCACACCAACAGGAGGCACTGCGGGGTCTAAAGCAGAGCTCTCCTTGGAGCCATCCCCAACACTGAAGGGTGCTCCCGACGCTGAGCTCCGCATCCAGGACAAAGCCAAGAGCTCCTTGGTGCTGCGAGGATGAAGCCACCGAGAGCTCCCCAAACCTCTCCTCCATCCCAAGCCAGCGCCTGGACCAGCTCCCGCTCACCCGCACGGTCCCAGGCACCGCTCCCGGGAGCGGGACGAGGTGCGGGGCTGCGGGGGCCTCAAGGACACGGGCGGCGGCAGCGTTATCAATATGATAATCCATCCATTCACGCAGTGAATCCGGGAACCAGCCCAGCAGCAGCGCTGGGAAGCGGCTGCTCCCGAGGGCTGGGAACAGCAGAGGTGCAGTCCGTGGTACCCCCCCGGGCGCTGGTGCTGTCCCCACGTGAGCCCGGGCACCCGCTGCCGCGCACAACGGGAGCAGATCCGGACGCGGCTCCAGACGCTTCCGAAGGCGGCGGGGACGAGGCTCAAACGCTGCTCGAGCCTCCTCCTGCCCGCAGGGAGGGCTCTGTCCCACAGAGGGGCCCAGGGAAGCGCCCATCCCATCCCATCCCATGCTCCGAGGAGGGGAGCAGCGCGGCTCCGGGCTCCCAGCTCCATCCTTCCCAGGAGATGCGAGGAGAGGAGGGACACGACGCTGGGAAGAGTCCTCTGCTCAGTTCAGTCCTATGGGAGAGGGGGTGAAGCTCCCCTCTGCCTTGAACCAAATCAGAGTCTATGGAATAGCTTGAACAGCGATGCCTCTGCTGTAGTGTGATGCCAGCGCCGCGCAGGTACCATTGACCGCTCGCAGCAGGAAAAGGAAAGGAAAAACCCCCAGAAATACCCCTTCCCCCCCAAAACAGCCCCAAAATGGCCTCCGTGGAGCGGGGCTGCGGGCGGGCCGGTCCTACCCGAGCTGGATCTGGCCGGAGTACATGGTGAGCAGCACCATGATGGCGAAGCCCGTGAGCAGCCCCGCGTTCTGGATGGCGAAGGTGATGAGCGCACTCCCGCTGTGCTCGTCCTCCCGGCTCACCTCGTTCATCTCCGGGAACTGCGGACAGGAGGGAAGGATGGCAGAGACCGGGATGTGCTCCGGGATGGCAGAGCCCGGGATGTGCTCCGGGATGGCAGAGCCCGGGATGTGCTAAGGGATGGCAGAGACCGGGATGTGCTCCGGGATGGCAGAGCCCGGGATGTGCTCCGGGATGGCAGAGCCTGGGATGTGCTAAGGGATGGCAGAGCCCGGGATGTGCTCCGGGATGGCAGAGCCTAGGATGTGCTAAGGGATGGCAGAGCCCGGGATGTGCTAAGGGATGGCAGAGCCCGGGATGTGCTCCGGGATGGCAGAGCCCGGGATGTGCTCCGGGATGTGCTCCAGGATGGAAGAGCCCAGAATGTGGTCTGGGATGGCAGAGCCTGGGATGTGCTCCGGGATGGCAGAGCCTGGGATGTGCTAAGGGATGGCAGAGCCCGGGATGTGCTCTGGGATGGCAGAGCCTGGGACGTGCTAAAGGATGGCAGAGCCCGGGATGTGCTAAGGGATGGCAGAGCATGGGACGTCCTAAGGGATGGCAGAGCCCAGGATGTGCTCCGGGATGGCAGAGCCTGGGATGTGCGCCGGGATGGCAGAGCCCGGGATGTGCTCCGGGATGGCAGAGCCCGGGATGTGCTCCGGGATGGCAGAGCCCAGGATGTGCTCCGGGATGGCAGAGCCTAGGATGTGCTCTGGGATGGCAGAGCATGGGACGTCCTAAGGGATGGCAGAGCCCAGGATGTGCTCCGGGATGGCAGAGCCTGGGATGTGCTCTGGGATGGCAGAGCCCGGGACGTCCTAAGGGATGGCAGAGCCCAGGATGTGCTCCGGGATGGCAGAGCCTGGGATGTGCTCTGGGATGGCAGAGCCCGGGATGTGCTCCGGGATGGCAGAGCCCGGGATGTGCTCTGGGATGGCAGAGCCCGGGATGTGCTCCGGGATGGCAGAGCCTGGGATGTGCTCCGGGATGGCAGAGCCCGGGATGTGCTCTGGGATGGCAGAGCCCGGGATGTGCGCCGGGATGGCAGAGCCCGGGATGTGCTCCGGGATGGCAGAGCCCGGGATGTGCTAAGGGATGGCAGAGCCCGGGATGTGCTCTGGGATGGCAGAGCCCGGGATGTGCTCCGGGATGGCAGAGCCCGGGATGTGCTCCGGGATGGCAGAGCCCAGGATGTGCTCTGGGATGGCAGAGCCCGGGATGTGCTCTGGGATGGCAGAGCCCGGGATGTGCTAAGGGATGGCAGAGCCCGGGATGCGCTCCGGGACGGCAGAGCCCAGTGCAGGCAGCACCCGCGCTGCCAGGACACAGCAAGCCCTGTGCCCCCAGCACCCGAGGCAGCCGGAGCGGTCCCGAGCCCACCGCCGGCCGGGCTCGGCACTCACCATGTCCGCCAGCGCGATGTAGAGGAACATCCCCCCGGCCAGAGCGAAGATCCAGTTGGCAGAGAAGTGGCTGCCGGCCACGATGCCGAAGGCCAGCCCCACGTAGCAGCAGCAGGCCGAGAGGAAGTTGAAGAAGAGCGCCTGGCGGATGCTCATGCCCGCGTTGAGCAGGATGACAAAGTCCCCTGGGGGAGCAGAGGGCGGCGGGATGAGGGGCACATCCAGCGCCGGCGCTGCCTGAGGCCAGGCGCTGCTCCCGGGGCTGTGCCGGCTCCCAAACGCCGTGTGCCCGTCCGCCCCTCCTGGAGCAGGAGGGGTGGGTTCGGGACGGCTCCATCCCCATCCCAACCTCAGCCATCGCTACCGCGGTGTTTATGGAGCTGCAGCCTCCGTCCCACCCCGCGTTCGCCTTCCTCCCCCCGGAGAGCCACCGGGACACGCGCGGCTCCAGAGCCCTTCCCTGCGGACGGCGTACCCAGCTCGTGCGGGAACTCCTCGCAGAGGATGGCCACCGAGGTGCTGATGCCCTGGAAGACGGACACGGTGAAGGAGGCGCCGATGGCCAGCCCGTCGATGAAGTTGTGGAGCCCGTCGCTGAGGGTGATCATCCAGGCCAGGGTGCCGATGTCGGAGTAGCGCACCTCCTTCAGCCAGTAGCACGCGCTCTGCGAGGCCTGCAGGTCCTGCGCAGCACCCGGCGCTCAGCACCCGCACCCGGGCCGGCTGCTTGCCACCCGCCAGCACGGCGCCATAGGGATGCGCTCGGCTGCACCCTCCCAGCCCCATTGATCCGGGGTGCGGCGGGATCCGAACCTGCCCCCTTCCCGCGCCTTCCCCCCGGCCCCGCACGAACCTGCACCGAGAGGGAGCCCACCACCACCTTCTCATCCCCGGGGGGGCTCTTGCATTCCCGCTCGCTGCTGACGTGCGGGATCATGTGGTCCAGGTCCCCGTTCTGCAGCTTCTCCGTGACTCCCTCCTCCTGGTCCTTCTTGGAGGGCAGAGCCTCGGGGCCGTAGTGGCTGTGCCCGTGGTGGTGCTGCGGGACAAGGGGGGCCCACGGGTGTCAGGGACGTCCCCCCCCCGGCGCCGCGCTCCGAGCGGCCCCTGCTCGGCCTCACCTGATCCTTCTGCTTCAGCAGCATCTTCAGCACCTTCTCCGTGAAGAAGAAGAGGTAAAAGCCCCCGAACACCACCGCGGACTTGGACACGTAATAATCCTCCTGCGGGTTGAACCCGAACGCCTGCGGGACGGCGGGGCCCTGAGCGCAGCCCCAGCGCCCGGGGCACCCTGCTGCGCCCCGACCCCTGCCTTGGGGACGCGCTCACAGACGCCTTCATCCTCTTCCACCTCCCTCGCTCCCCGCCCCATGGATGCGCCGCCCTGCGCACGGCAGGGATGCTGAGCGCAGGGCAGCGCCGCAGGGACCTGCCTGCAGGGCTGCGGAGGGCAGTAGGCGCCTTGCAGCAGCCCAGAGGTCTCCCTGGAGCCATCCCCATCCCGAGAGGGGCGCGGCAGCAGCTCCACCGCGCTCCCAAGGGGCTCCCGGCCTCCGTACCTCACTGCGGGCTCCCTCCGACGCCAGCGAGCACCCAGG
This sequence comes from Amazona ochrocephala, assembly GCA_039720435.1. Taxonomy (NCBI): domain Eukaryota; kingdom Metazoa; phylum Chordata; class Aves; order Psittaciformes; family Psittacidae; genus Amazona; species Amazona ochrocephala. The sequence goes on along the minus strand of CM077898.1, from coordinate 438,678 downwards.
GAGAGAGAAAGAGCCCCCGAGAGACAGAAGAGACCCCGCGACCCTCACCCTACCTCGGGAATGAGCTGGAAGAGGGCGTTGGAGTAGAGAGTTCCAATCGCCAGAGCTATGAAGTAGAGGAGCAGCCGCTTGTAAAAGGTCTTCTTCATGAAGGGCACGACGCTGGCTCCCACCAGCGAGCACAGGGAGATGACGGTGACGCAGAGCAACCCGTACCCCCAGACTGCAGCCGGGCCAAACCCCCCCCGGCCCAGCGGACATCGGGAGCAGCATGGGGAAGGGCAGGGAGGGAGGGATCCAGGCCAAGGGATGGGAGAAGGGGGAAGGAGGGGAGGGAGAGAAGAGGACATTCATTAGTGATTGCTGCCTCATTGCTGCAGAGCTGAGCCGGGGCCGGCGGCGCTGGAGCGGCGCTTCGGGAAGCGGCGGTGGCACAACCGGCCGGGAGCGGAGCGCTCCATTGGGGAGAGGAGCGCTCCATTGGGGAACGGAGCGCTCCATTGGGGAACTGAGAGCTCCATTGGGGAAGAGCACTCCACTGGGGAACGGAGCGCTCCATTGGGGAGCAGAGCGCCCCATTGGGGAATGGAGAGCTCCATTGGGGAACGGAGAGCTCCATTGGGGAAGAGCACTCCATTGGGGAACGGAGCGCTCCATTGGGGAACTGAGAGCTCCATTGGGGAAGAGCACTCCATTGGGGAACGGAGCGCTCCATTGGGGAGCAGAGCGCCCCATTGGGGAACGGAGCGCTCCATTGGGGAAGAGCGCTCCATTGGGGAGCGGAGAGCTCCATTGGGGAGAGGAGCGCTCCATTGGGGAAGAGCGCTCCATTGGGGAACGGAGCGCTCCATTGGGGAGCAGAGCGCCCCATTGGGGAACGGAGAGCTCCATTGGGGAAGAGCGCTCCATTGGGGAGCGGAGAGCTCCATTGGGGAGCGGAGAGCTCCATTGGGGAGCGGAGAGCTCCATTGGGGAACGGAGCGCTCCATTGGGGAGCACAGCGCTCCATTGGGGAGCACAGCGCTCCATTGGGGAGCAGAGCTCCGGGCCCCGCGGGACGTGGGGCCGCTGCTCCAGCGCCACCGAGCACCCCGCGCCCCCCTGCATCCCGCACGCTCCATCCCGCTCCCGCAGCGCCGCGGGGCTGGAGCGTGGCCGGGAGGCGCCTGCGCGGGGGGGGCAAATACACAGAGGCAGTTCTGGAGCGGAACGGGAGCCTTGGGAAAACCCCCCCTTCCACATGGATCCGGTGCTCGGGGCCCAACAGGAGGGCGCTCCGCTCGGGGGAAGGCTGCACCCTCAGCACAGGGCTCAGGGAGATGGGATCCATTCGGGAGCTCCGTGAAGCCTCCTGGACCCGGAGGGCTGAGGAAGCCCCCACGGTCTGCAGGGTCCAGGGCACTGATTCCGCTCCAGAACTGGGCAATTACAACACAATCAATCTGCAATGCATCCGTCGGCCCATCGGAGCACCAGGAAACTTGTGGGAGCCTAAATCCGTGCGGGAACGTCGGCCTCGTAAACCAGAGGGGGTAAAAGGAAGGCAACGAGGGCCCTTGGGAAAGGTGCCGGGCCAAGAGGAAGCGCCGCTTCCCTGGGCTCTCCCAGTGATGCTCCTGCACGGCGCAGTGCGGGCCGAGTGCATCCCTGCAGGGATTCACTGTGTGGAGCAGACACATTCCATGGGGCAGAGGGCTCCTCCCCACAGCCCCCGGGGGATGCAGCATCCCCGCAGCAGCTCTGCCCTGGAGAACGGCTCCTTAAGGGGAGACCCTGGAGCGGCTCCATCGCCCGAGCAGGCGCCTTCCGACACGAACATCCCTGGATGCAGAGGGTTTCCTGGTGCTCGGAGGGGCGGGAAGAGCCTGCGGAGCCCCGGAGAAGCGCGAGCCCGGTGCCAGGGAGCGGTTGGAGGGGGCGGGTGGAGCAGAGGGGGCTCCGGGGCCGGGACGTTCACCGCACCTCTGGGATGAGCTGGAAGAGCGCGTTAGAGAGCAGCGAGCCGATGGAGAGCGCGACGAAAAACGGGAGCACGCGGCCGAAAAGGGGCTTCCCGGCGCAGGGCACGACGAGCACTCCGAGCAGAGCGGCCACGTTAATCATGGACACGCTGAGGAAGCCGAAGCCCCACGCTGCGGAACGAGAAGAGACCGCGGCCGCGCGTCACCGGGGCTCCGGCTCCTGCGGGCGCAGCTCCCGGGGCTCGCTCCGGGCAGCGGGGCTGAAGCCGCCGGGACACAGCCTCACGGCAGCGCCGAGGCTCGGGCGCCATCGGCACTTGGGTGCGCGGAAGGGGCTGGGGGCCAATGCAGCCCCGTCCCCCCCGCGAAGGCTCCTCCGGCGCCCACCATCGGCTCATCCAGCAATCCCGAGGTGCGACCGGGGACAAAGCCGTGCTGAGCTTCCGCGCCAAGGAAAACCCATCGGGACACCGAACCGGTGCGGGGAAACCGCCCCCTGCGCGCTGAGCCCCGTGCCCGGATCCGTCCTGCCCCCCCCTTACCCTCGGCCGAGCTGGGCCTGCCCTCCTCCGTCTGCTCGTCCTCCTCGTGCTCCGTGTTCTCGGAAGCGCAGGCTCCGGACTCCAACTGCTGCAGGATCGCGGGGCAGAGCTCCCGGAACTCGCGGCGCCCCACGGCCGAGCCCTCGCTCAGGTTGTGGATGGCGAAGAGCTCCCCGGAGCTGAAGCACTGCGGAGGGAAGGGGCCGGGGGGAGCGGGATGAGCCGGGAGAGCCGCAGGGAGCGCTGCGCTGCGCCGGGCTCCGGCCTCACCTGGGAGAGGTTCCCCCGCGGCGCCGAGGCGTTGCCGTGCCCCACTCCCACATCCAGGCGGTTCAGCAGCGCCTTGAGCTGCGCCAGGCTCAGGGTCCCGCTCTCCCCATAGCGCTGCAGCAGATCCTGCAGGAAGGAGGCTGCCGAGAGCGCGGATCCCGCGGCGTTCCCGCCCACCCGCGCCGGGCACGGCGGGAGCCAGAGCAGCGCGAGCAGGAGCCAGCACCAGCGCCCGGCGCGGGGCATCGCGGGGCCTTGGGGGTGCTGGAAGAGAAGGCACAAAGCGCTGTGAGCATCAGCGTCCCCACAGCTCCCAGCTCCTCTGCCCCACAGCCCCATCAGATCCCTGCCCCACAGCCCCATCAGATCCCTGCCCCACAGCCCCATCAGATCCCTGCCCCACAGCCCCATCACACGGCAGATCCTTGCCCCACAGCCCCATCAGATCCCTGCCCCACAGCCCCATCAGATCCCTGCCCCACAGCCCCATCAGATCCCTGCCCCACAGCCCCATCAGACGGCAGATCCCTGCCCCACAGCCCCATCAGACGGCAGATCCCTGCCCCACAGCCCCATCAGATCCCTGCCCCACAGCCCCATCAGATCCCTGCCCCACAGCCCCATCACATGGCAGATCCCTGCCCCACAGCCCCATCACATGGCAGATCCCTGCCCCACAGCCCCATCAGATCCCTGCCCCACAGCCCCATCACACGGCAGATCCTTGCCCCACAGCCCCATCAGATCCCTGCCCCACAGCCCCATCACACGGCAGATCCCTGCCCCATGCGGAGCCGGGAGCACCCAGACCCCACGAGCAGACCCAGCGCCTTCTCCCCTGTGCTCCTCCTGCGCCCGGCTCCAATCTCAGCTCCCCGCTCACCGGCGGTGCCGGGGGCTCCAGGCGCTTTGGGATCCCTACGGATCGACCCCAGGCGGGGATCCTGCGCCCCCATCTCCGGGATCAGAGGGATCCCACCCCAGCCCCAGCGCAGCTCCATGGGCTGAGGGCTCACAGCGGCCCCGGCGCGAGGGCACAGGGCGGCACCTCCATAGGGTCACCCTTTAACCGCGGTGATCGCAGGGAGCCGCGGGCGCTGCGGAGGGATCGATCCCTGCCCGGGACCAATCGGAGGGGACGGAGGCTGCGGGAACCGGGACTCACCCGGGAGCAAAGGGGCCGCGAGCCCGCACGCCCCACACGTCCCCATGGGGCAGCGCCCGGAGCCTGGAGCAGAGCCGGGGCCCTTCCTGGAAGCACCCCCGGTGGGATCCGTGAGGACAACGGGAATCAGTAACTGCGCCGGCGGCACCGGGAACACCGGGACCTCACAGGGACCAACGGGGAGACCCCGCAGGAAACAAACACCGCGGACCCCACAACAGCGACCTGCGGGGTCTGCGCTGGGGACCCCCACGACAACGGAGCGGGGGGGGGGGGGGGGGCCGGCGCTGACATTCCCGGACTTTGCCTCCTCCAAAACCGAGCCCAGGAACTGAACGAGAGCCAGGGATTGTCCCGAAAATAACCGGGAGCCGGCAGCTGCCGGGACCCTGCCAGGACCCCGCTCCCTGCCAGGACCCTGCCAGGACCCCGCTCCCTGCCAGGACCCTGCCGGGACCCCGCTCCCTGCCAGGACCCCGCTCCCTGCCAGGACCCCGCATTCCCGAGGGCTTTACCGGCTCAGCACCACTTTGGCCCCTTTGTCCGCAGGAGCTCGGGCGCCCTCGGCCTCCTCCCGCCGGGGAGGCTTTGGTTTAACCCCTCCCCTCCCGACACCTCCCTCTGCCCAAACCCCCCCGTCCCGATGGCTCCAACGCGGGAAGCGCGCACACGGGACACAGAACGCGGGGCGGTTCGGGACAAGGGGACCTCAACGCTCCCCCGGCCCCAGCCCCTGCCGCGGGCCCGGACCCCTTCCGCTGGAGCGGGGCGCTCCAGGGCCCTGTGTCCGACCCGGCCTTGAGCACTGCCAGGGATGGGGCAACGCTTCCCGGGATGGGGCACACGCCGGGGCTGGCGCTCAGCCCACGGTGACAAAGGGCTGTCCCGGAGCCGCCTCATCCCGGGATGGGGTCAGCCGCCGCTGCTCCCCATCCCCGCATCCTTCATCCCGCTGGAGCGCTCCGCTTATCCCAGCCCAGGGACGGCCCCTCCAGCGCCAAACCCCGGGAACCGGGCTGGAAAACCGGACCCTGCTTCCACGCGGCTGCCACGCAAAGGGCAGGAAGCGCTCTGCGCGGCTTGCGCTGCCCCCGCTCCAACAGGAGCATCCCTTGGGAAGGGGTCGGCTCCCAGAGGAGCAGCCCCGAACACCCCAGGGGAGGGCAGGAGGGCGCCGAACGCATCCCCCTCATCCCGGAGCCATCCCCATCCCTGCGGGACGTGACCCCGGGCCCAGCTCCCCGCTACCGTCAAGGGCGTCCTCTCCTCGGCGCTCCGGCCCCGGCCCTGACCTACTTTACCCCAGGACACAGGGAACGAGCGGCCGGAGCCAGGGCCCTTCCCCTTCCCGCATCCCGCGGGGTCACTTCCCGGCGCTCATCGATCCCGGCCGCAAACCCCCCCCCCCCCTCCGGAGCGGCTCCGGCTCCACGTGCCATGGGGCTGCCCCCCCCCAAGTCCTGCCCCATCCAGCACCAGTCCCCATCCCGTAACAGCCCCTGGAGCGGTGCCAAGCCCCATAGACGGGTCCCCTGCCCCATAGACGGGTCCAGCGCCGCACAAACTGCGTCTCCCGCCCCATCAACGGGGTCTCCCTCGCACCAAACCGGTTCCACCCCATCAGCTGCGCTCCCCACCCCTAAACAAGGTTCCCCCCGACACAAACTGGGGCCCCCACTCCCCAGCCCCGCTCCTAGAGCGTGCACCAGCGGTGCCAGGCCCTGTACCTGTGCTCCCCTGCCCCATAAGCTGCGTTCCCTGCCCCACATCCCCCCCGCTGCCTGCACCCGGCCCCACACCCCGTGGGCAACCCCAAAGTGAGCCCCAGAGGCGCTGCCCAGGCCCTGCGGCGGGTCCTGGACCCCATGAACCGGTCCTGGACCCCACAGCCGATCCCTGCATCCTTCCCCCCATCCCCGTCTCCATCCCGGGGCTCCGGGCCCGCTCCCGCTCTGCTCCCCACCGCCCACCCCGCGGCGCCCGTCCCCGCAGCCGGATCCCCGCCGCCCCCCGGTCCCATCCCTCCCGTTCCCATCCCATTCCCATCCCATTCCCATCCCATTCCCACCCCGTCCCGGCCATTCCCGGCCCGCTCCTACCTCCCGCTCCGCTCCGCTGGGTCCCGGCCACGCAGGGCGCACGCTCGGTCGGCGGCACGGGGAGCGCTCCCATTGGCCAGCGCCACCGCAAGCCACGCCCCCTCCCGCTGCATCGCTGCGCAGCGCCGAGCGCCGGGGGCGCGATCGGGAACGGGAGCCCAATGGAGCATCCCATGGACCCCATGGACCCCATAGAGCACCCCATAGAGCACCCCATGGAGCACCCCATAGAGCACCCCATGGAGCACCCGATGTACCCTACAGAGCACCCCATAGAGCACCCCATGGACCCTATAGAGCACCCCCAGCAGCACCCTATGGACCCTATAGAGCACCCCATGGAGCACCCCATAGAGCACCCCATGGAGCACCTCATGGAGCACCCGATGTACCCTACAGAGCACCCCATAGAGCACCCCATGGACCCTATAGAGCACCCCCAGAAGCACCCTATGGACCCTATAGAGCACCCCATGGAGCACCTGATGGACCCTATAGAGCACCCCATAGAGCACCCCATGGAGCATCCCATGGACCCTATGGACCCTACAGAGCACCCCATGGACCCTATAAAGCACCCCATAGAGCACCCCATGGAGCACCTGATGGAGCACCCCATGGACCCTATAGAACACCCCACAGAGCACCCCATGGAGCCCTCCTGTGGGGACAGGGCACCCCACGGCCACCCCCTGACCGCCCCTCTGGGGTACAGGACACCACCAGCCACCCCCAGGCATCCTTTGTGGGCACAGAGCATCCCTCAGGCCCCTCCTGGGTGGAACAGGGCACCCCACGGACCCCCCCGACCGCTCCGCTGGGGTTTGGGACACCCCACAGCCCCCCCCCCAGGCATCCTCTGGGGTCACCGGACCCCCCCTCAGCCCCACACTGCACCCCCTGCACCCGGGGCAGGGCGAGCGCTGCCAAAGTCCACGGGGCCGGCAAATAAAGGGAGCGATGGGCGAGGGTCAATGATTAACCCGGGCGCAGGGGACGCGGTGCCGGCGCTGCCTGGCTCGCTGCAGCGTCCCCTGCCCTGCGCCCTCCAACCCCACACAGAGGCTCCGCGTGCCCCTGGGAGCCCCCGGACCCCGTCACCCACCGGTGCCAGCGATGTGTTTATTGCAGCGAACTGAAACCCACAGCACAGAGAGGGAGAATGGAGCCTCTCCCGCTCTGCTCTGCATTAAAAGGGAGGGGAGAGGCTCCTGCGCCCCCCCCGACCCTGCCCGTGCTGCACAGGGGGGTAAAGGCAAAATCCAAGTGATCCGAGGGGCTGCAACAGCCTCAAACTGAAAGGTCCCAACCCCGGCACAGCAGAGAACTCAAACGTGGGTTTTCCCTTGGGACAGGGACCCGCTCCAACAAAAAGAATGATCCCTCCTTGGAAAAGCGGCGACTCTTCCAGGACGGCGCCAGCAGCCAACCCGGAGCTGGGCTTAGGGAAACAGGAGCTCGGCAAAGCAAAGGAAAACTGGAACCTGGCAGCTGAGCCGAGGGCAAAGCGAGAAGTCAGGGCGAAAACCACCAAATCCCTTGGGATTCACAGCCAGGGAGCAGGGATGAGCTGCAGCGCAGGTGGGGTCCCTGCTCACAGCCCTGCGCTGGAGGCTGGGAACCCCGGGATCGGTCTGGTTTCATTCCATGGAGAGGAGCCCCAGGAGCCCGCGGGCCCAGGGCGCTGGTGCCAGGCCCAGCTGGGTCCGAGCATCCCTTAAACCAACAGAACCCAACCCGAGGAACCGTGAGCAGAACTGAAGCAGGATGGGGAGGGCAGCGCCGCGGGGCCGGCTCACAGGAAGAAGAGCTTGTCACAGAGCTGGGCGCTGGGCTCGCGGTGCAGGACGTGTCCCGACAGGAACGCCAGCTTGTGCGCGTAGTGGCAGGGCGCGGGGACGCGCACGGTGCCCGGCCAGTTCCAGTAGAGGTGACACAGCTTGAACGTGAGCCTGGGCACAGCGAGGGACCACGGCTGAGAGCCGCAGGGATGCCGGGATGCAGGAGGGAGCTGCGGCTGCCCCATCCCTGGCAGGGCTCAAGGCCAGGCTGGACACAGGGGCTGGAAGGGGATGCAGGAAGCCGGCCCCTACCTCTGTACATGCTCGAAGCTGAGGTTGGCCGTGTTGAGCAGGCAGACGTAGCGCGTGGGGATGCCGCAGCCCTGCTGCGAGTGATGGGCCAGCAAGAAGAAATCCTGCCTGCAAGGAGGGGACAGAAGGGAAATGGGGTGCTCAGAGGAGCTGTGCCTGCCCCAGCCCTGCAGTGCTCAAGGCCAGGCTGGACACAGGGGCTTGGAGCACCCTGCTCCAGTGGAAGGTGTCGCTGCCATTGGAACTGGAGGAGCTTTAAGGTCCCTTCCAACCCAAACCATTCCATGAAAGGATTTCTACGGGAAAGGGTTTCCAGGGATTCTATGGAAAGGGCCTTTGCACTCCAAGGTGTCTCCTGCCCCCCGGTGTCCGTCAGCGCCACTCACCACTGGGAGCTGGTGACCGTGTGGTCAAGGACGGTGCCGGGCGGAGGGGACTCGAACTGCTCCGCGGTCCGGGTGTAGAAGTTGGTGCTGTTCTGCTTCTGCACCACCACCACCACCATGCCCGGCTCGTAGCTCGCGAAGGTGTCGAAGCACCTCTGCAGCTGCGGGATCTCGTACTTGAGCACGGTGTCCAGCTGGCTGTCCGAGACCCCGTCCCGGAACACCACGATCTTCTTGGGCAGGCAGTGGTTCATCTGGGAAAGCAGGAAGGGCAGAACCGGCTCTGATCCCCCCTCCCCGTGCACAGGACAGGCCCACGCGGGGACACAGGCCCAGGCGAGGAGCTGGCGCTTGGAGCTGTGAATTCAACACGCTCCAGCTTTGTGGACAGCCCCCGCTGCACCCAGAGCCAGGGTCTGGGGACCAGAAACCTGCCACTTCCCATAGAACCATGGAACCCCGGCCTGGTTTGGGTTGAAGGGATCTTAAAGCTCCTCCAGTTCCAATGGGCAGCGACACCTTCCACTGGAGCAGGGAGCTCCAACCCCTGTGTCCAACCCGGCCTTGAGCACTGCAGGGATGGGGCAGCCACAGCTCCTCTGGGCACCCTGTGCCAGCGCCTCAGCACCCTCACAGGGAAGAGCTTCTGCCTAAGAGCTCATCTCAGTCTCCCCTCTGGCAGTTAAAGCCATTCCCTTTGTCCTGTCCCCACAGGCCCTTGGCCAAAGCCCCTCTCCAGCTTTTCCAGGGTGTTTCTAGGGAGATGGGAAGAATCCCAAGGGAAGATCCTGCCCCCCTGCCCCATCACACGGTGCTTTTCTGACGCTGGGAGAACGGGCCCCGGCTCAGCACTTTGCTGCTGATCCCGGCAGCGCCGGGACGTGGCACTTCCCCCAGTGCAAACTGATCCCGGAGGGAGGCTCACACGTTCCCGAGATAAGGCGGCGGCTCCCTGTGCTCCGCATCGGTCCAAAGGCTGCTCCGGGTGTGGGCCGCTCGCACGTACGGCTCGGGGCTGCCTGGAGCCCGCGGGGAGGGTTCTGTAGCAGCACCAGCCCCAGGCTCAGCCTCACCTCATGGAAGTGCTGGAGCGCATCGGCCAGGCAGAGCCGGAGGCTGTCGGCGATCTCCTGGTGCGGCATCTGGAAAACCACCCTGGAATACCACCTGGTGAGGACGCTGGGGACGGAGCAGCGCCGGCGTCAGGCCTTGCCCCTTCCTTCCCCAGCCAAGGTCCTCCGAGACATTGTGCAACCTGCGCCACGGCCACAGCAGCCACCACAAACCCTGAGCAGACCCGGGGACAGCTTCAGCTCTGCCCCGTTCCCAGTTATCCCAGTGTGGGAACCCCCCGTATTCCCAGGGTGGAGTGGGGGGAAAGCTGCTCCCCGCCAGGCATCACATACTGGTTCATGCTGGCCACAAAGCCGATGACGGAGCGCATCCCTTTACTGCGGTTGTGGTAGACGTCCATGCCGATGACCATCAGCTGTTTCTGGGATGGGGGAACAGAGAAGGAAGGTGGGAATCAGGGACAAGTCAGACAATTCCCTGCCTGGACCCCTCCAGCTGCAAGGGGAACGGCACAGACAGAACGGAGCCTCCAGCTCCTGCTTCCTGCCGTTTCCCAAAGGGAAGCCCGTGACCAAGCAGGTCGTGCCATCATTCCCTGCGGGTTCTGCCTTACCAGGGGGATGTCGACCCCCCAGAGCTCGCCCCCCAGCTTGCAGTTCATCTGCAGCAGCACTTTCTGCACCACGCTGCGCAGTTTGCCCGGCTGCCCTCTGATGTTCTGCGCGTTGATCACCTGGGAATGGGGGGGAAAACCGGGAAAAGCCAGGCTGGAGGCGCCAGCAGCTTCCCGGCAGCAGCGCGCAGCCTCCGAGCCCCCACGTACCTGGGAGGGCACGGGGCACTGCACGCAGCACAGCTTCTTGATGGCTGCATACAGATCGTCCCGGCTGCCAGAGATGATGCACAGCAGAATCTGCACCTTGTCCTGCCGGGAATCGCAGCCGGAGCGGGAATTGGGTGCCCGCGGGATGCACAGAGCTCCCCAGCAGCCTCGTGCCGAGCTCCACCTCCCCCCGGGCCGGCCCCCTCCCCACCTCGCTGCTGAGCGTGCTCCGGATGGTCCTGGCGTAGGTCTCGATGCGGTCGTCCTTCAGCTCCACCAGCGCAGGGGGGCTGACGTGCATCCCGATGGGGCCACACACGCTCTCCATGGCAGACACCAGGTCCTTGGCCAGGCTCTGCAGGCGCTTGGGGTACACCAGCAGCCAGTAATTGATGGAGATCTAAGGAGGAAGGCAAGGACAGAGTGGGCTTCAGGGCCGTGGGTGCCGAGCCGTCAGCTCCCCGGGGAATGGGGGAGAGGGGAAAGCATCCCGAGAGGAACCCAAAGGACCGCCAACATCCCATTCCTGCAGCCTTCGGGCATCCGGGAGCAGGTGGGAAGGCAGCACAGCCACGTACCTCCTCGGGAAAACCAGGCTGCAGCATAACGCCAACGCAAACAAGGGAAGGGGTTTAGCTCCAAGGAGCTCCGGCGGGAGCCGGGATGCCAGCGGGAAGAAAACCCATCCCCGGTTTCACAGACAGGGCCGCTGCTGCCGCGGCTGGGGCAGGAGCTCACCGCCGAGATGGAGGCTTCTCTCACGACCACCTTGCTCCAGCTCAGCTCCTCGGTGGGGCTGAAGGAGCCGTGCCGCAGGTTGATCCTCTCCATGGGCAGGATCCGGCCCTCGGTCTAAGGGAGGAGGAACCGTGGTGCTGCCGCGCTGCTGCCGCGCCGCTGCCGCGGGGCAGCTCCGGAGCCCTCACCCTGTGGATGTCGAGGTCCAGGCGCAGCCCCCAGCGCAGCAGCTCCCGCGAGGCCTCGGCGCTGCAGCGGATGCGGTGCAGGAGGCTGCTGAGGCGCAGGTAGTGCTGCTGGGGGCTCTGCAGCATCTCCCGCATCACGTCCTGCAGCAAGAACAGCCCCGGTGCTAGGCACTGAGCACCCCCAGCAGCCACCTCCACAGAAGCACAGAACAGGACCCCACAGTGCTCCGGGTCCAACCCAGCTCCCAGCATGCTCTGACCTTCAGCATCCGGTTGTCCTTCCTTATGCCAGGAATCCCGGTCATGAAGGCGAGCTCTGGCACGAGCAGTACCAAGTCCAAGTAACGCTGCGGGGACGGGGACAGGCGCTCAGCACCCCGAGGACGGTGCCAGCCCCTTCTCACCCAGCACCGCGCAGGACAGGGGCTGGAGGAGCCAAGAAAACACCATGGGGCTCCATTTCCCCTTCCGAGCTCCCCGTTCCTGGCTCACCTTCCCCTCCGGAGTCAGCTTTTCCTTTGGCCTATGCACGAGCAGCGGCTGCTCCAGCTCCCTGATGGTGATCCCATAGGTTTTGCTGGAAAAGCAGCACCAGGCGATTTGTTCCCGCTCCCGCGCCCCATCCTGGGCTCCTCAGCCCTTCCTCAAAGACAGGCGCTCATCCCAAGGGATGCCCATCCGGCCCCACCTGTAGTAGCTAACGAAGGTGACGTCCTCGCCGCTGGCCAGGGTGAAAGTGTCCCGGGGGGTCTTGCTCCAGTCGATGTCGTCGATGCGGTAGGTGCGGTTGTTGTAGCGGGTGATGACCACGCTGCCCACCAGCTGCTTGATGCACTCCTCCTGGAAGGTGCCCGGGCCCTGCTCGTAGATGCTGTGCCTGTGGGCAGGAGGAGCTCATGGCGATGCTCCAGGGCCACGCGAGCCCCATGCAAATGGCTGCTGGCCCACGGCCATCGGTGCTGACACCAGTGGTGGTGGCTGCGGTTGGCAACGCCCTCGGCAAAGCCAGCCCCCGGGCTGCAGGAAAACCACCCTCATCCCTAAGGCCTCACAGGGCTCCTCTGGGATCCCCCCTTCTCTCACATGAAATTCAGGACGGAGTCGCTGCGGATCACTTTATGGATGGCATCGACCAAGAGGAAGAGGCCCCCGTCCTTCTTCTGGATGCTGACAGCGTATCCCGGCCAAATCTGCAGCCTGTGCCCGGAGGAGATGTCCAATGGTACCTGGGTTAAAGCTGGAGCTCGGAGGTCACCAATCCCAGCCGCTGCTGTGGGGGACAGCGATGTCCCCATCCCGTGCCCGTGCAGGGGGAGGTGTCCAGCACCCACCTGTAATGCTGCAACACGGTGGCCTGCGCAGGCTCGAAGAAGTTTCTCCCCACAAGCTGCATATCCAAGATTCTCATCACCCTGGCAAGGAAAAGCAGGATGGGCCCAGGCTTGGTGGGGAGGAGGAGGAGGAGGAGGAGGAGGAGGGTCTTGGCCATCACCCACCTCCGGAACACCACGTTGTAAAAGGGGATGCAGAGATTCGAGCTGGGCTCCAGGACCTTGGTGATCTGGATGGTGATGGTGACCTCCTCCCCGTCGCTCCTCCTCTGGACCTTCAGTGTGACGAGCTGCAGGGTGCGATGGGTGCTGGGCACGCGCTCCTTCCCGCGCATGGGCTGCAGAGCAGCCCCGTGCCCCCAGGCTGCCTCAACCGAGCCCCGCGTGGGTCCTGTCGCCACTCACCTGCGGGAGCCGGATGGGCAGGAAGAGGATGGAGCCATCGAACGCTGTCACGTCCCCCGTCACCGCCTGGTGCTCCTTCAGCATGGCCAAGCGCACGCTCCTGCACGGCACCTCGGGGCTGCGGGGAGGCAGCGCCTGCTCTCCCTGCCCCTCCTCAGCCTTCCACCCCTTGAACCCCGCTCCGGACCCCACAGATCCCCCGGGAGCAAAGCCCGGAGCTCATTCCCGAGCGCTGCTGCGGCGCCGTGGCCGCTCCACGTGGGGATGGAGGGACTGCCAGGGAGGGCTCAGCGGGGGCTGCGCGCAGCCTGCAGCCCCCGCGCCGGTACCTGAAGGTGACGTGGTACTGGTACACGGCTTCGTTCTGGCACTGGATCCTCACGGAGTTCAGCCCCACCGCCACCGTTGTTCCCTTCGGCGCCGGCTTCACCCCCGGCACCCTGGGGGAGATGGGAAGAGGCAGCGTGAGCCCGGCGCCGGTCAGACCCCCACGCGCGGGGCCGGAGCTCCCCGATGCTCCACTTACGCTCTGCTGGCGCTGTCAGGCGGGAGGCTCTGGGGGGGCGCTGAGCTCGGGGGGGGCGCAGCAGCGGCGCAGGGGGTCCCACGGGCTGGCGCGGGGGCTCCTCTCCCGGGGGGGGCGGGCAGCGCGTCCCCTCTGCCCCGCCACAGCACCCTGTGTCCCGCACACGGAGCTGAGCCTGAGCACTGCCACCCCCCCACGCACTGCACCCCCGGCTCTGCCCCACACCCGGGGGGCTCCAACACCCAACTCTGGTGGTGAGACACTGATGGAACCGCAGCGTCGGGGACTGACGGGGGGGGCCCCATCCTGCTGCCGCCAGGGCTGGGGTTAAAACCATCGCAAGGGACCGAGGTAGAGCCATAAAGAATCACCCAGGGTGGGAAGGAGCCTCCGGCTCATCTGGTCCCACGGCTCCCGGCACTGCCAAACCCCTGGCACTGAGGCCTCATCTCCATGGGGCGTGAGCGCTCCCAGGGACGGTGACTGCAGCCCTGCCCTGGGCAGTTCCAATGCTGAGCACCCTCTGGGGAAGGAATTGCTCCTCAGCTCCATCCAAACCTCCCTGGTGCAGCTTGAGGCCGCTTCCCCTTGTCCCATCCCGTGTTCCTTGGGAGCAGAGCTCAGCCCCTCCTGGCTCCATCCTCCTCTCAGGCAGTTGTAGGCAGCGATCAGGTCCCCCCTGAGCCTTCTCTTCTCCCTCTGAACCCCCCAGCTCCCTCAGCCGTTCCCATCACACCGTGCTCCAGGCCCTGCACCAGCTCCATCCCCTTCTCTGGCCCGGCTCCAGCGCCTCAATGTCACTCTTGCAGTGAGGGCCCAGAGCTGCTCACAGGACCCCGGTGCAGCCTTCCCCGTGCCCAGCACAGGGCACAACTCCTGCCCAGCACAGGGTACAACTCCTGCCCAGGCCCTGCCGCACTGCGGCCGCTGCAGGCAGGGCCCTGCCCGCGTCCCCGGTGTCCGCCCGGCCACGGGGGGGCGCTCGGCGCCACCGCACTCACCGCCCGCGCGGTGGGAGCGTCCCCGGGGCCCCGGGGCCCGGGGCCTCCGCAGCGCTGCGGCCCGCGGGGGGCCCCGGAGATGACGGCGGAGGGGGCCCGAGCCCCGGGCGAGCCCCCCGGGGCAGGCACCGCCCGCGGGACTGCAGGCCCAGCCCCTGCAGCAGCGCGCAGAGCGGCGGCTCGGCGGGGCCGGGCTCCGGAGCGCGCTGCGCCCGCCCCGCCAGGCCCCGCAGCCGGCCCGGAGCGGCGGGGCCGGGCCCGGGGAACCGCGGCCGCTCCATGGCGGCGCCCGTCGAGCCCCCGCGAGCCCGCCACGATGGCCGGAACACACTGCGCAGGCGCAGCCCCGCCCACCGGGTGCCCCGCCCCTTCGCACCGCCCAGCACCGCGGACAGCGCCAGGAGGGGCGGGGCTTAAGGGGGCGGTGATTAAAGGGGCGGGGCCAATGGGCGATGAAATGGGGCTGGGGGTGCAGCGGGATTTGGGGGTACACTGGGATTGGGAGTTAACAAATAGGGATTTGGGCGCGTGAATTTGCATTGAAGCAGTAAATACATTGGGATTTGGGGTAAAAAGGTTGAGATTTGGGAGGTGCATTGGGATAGGAGGTAAAGGAGAATAGGATTGGGAAGGGTGAATTGGGATCTGGGGGGGATGGCACAGGGGAAAGGGCAGCCCCATTCCCACTCCCCAGGCATCCAGGGGGGATTCAGCTCCATGACAGCTGACCCTTGGGTGATGCTGTGCCCCCCTGTGAGCCCACATGGACAGGATGAGCCCGGACAGCCCCAAACGGGCCAGAACAGAGGGGTTTATTCCATCCGGCCCCACGCACGGGTCCTGTCCCCAGCGCGGGCAGGGACATAGCAGAGAGCTGCAGGGGGGGCACAGGGGCTGTGGGGCTGCAGGGCCCCCAGTGGGGCAAAGCCCAGCCCCACGGGCCCGCCCCAGCTCCCCCTGCGCTACCGGTGCCGGTGCTCGAGCAGTGCCTCGAAGTCCGGGGAACAAACCAGCTTGTGCTTCACGTGGCCCAGGACAATCATCTCCCCCGTGCGGCTGTCCCCGATGCCCACCGACACCAGCTCCTGGGGAGGGCAGAAACAGCCGTGAGCAGCCCAATCCCATGGGAAACCCCTGAGTCACAGGGGGAGAAGCACCCCGGTGACAGCAGCAGGGTCCTTCCTGCTGCCCTCACAGGGATGGCCTGCATCGCCCCTCCAAGGTCCCCCATGGGGCCGTCCTGGGGTTCAGCCCCACGCACTGCAGCCCGTACCTGCAGGAAGGAGCAGGGGGTGCCCATGGTCACGTCCAGGGTCACTTTGCCCAGCACCAGCTGCACCTTCCCTGACTTGCGGACCAGCAGCTTCCCCACTTGGCCCTCGGGGAGGTCGCTCAGGGTGCACGTGTTCTCTGCCTGCTTCAGCTCCTGCGGGGGCACGGGACGGGGAGCTCATCCCAGCCTCCCCTCCGGCACTTAAAGCCATTCCCCTGTCCCGTCCCTACATCCCTCGTCCAAAGCCCCCCTCCAGCTTTCCTGGAGCCCCTTTGGGCACTGGAGCTGCTCTGAGGTCTCCCCTTCAGGAGCCTTCTCCGGGCTGACCCAGCGCAGCTCTCAGCCTGGCTCCAGAGCAGCCTCTCCCCAGCAGCTCCAGGTCCCTCTGTGCGCGGGGCCCAAAGGCGCCCCCACTCCCGCACCCATTCCCTACCTGGCTCTTCTCCTGCTTCACCAGCAGCACTTGCCCGTCCTCGCTGTGCAGGTCGGCGCGGGCGGGTTTGGTGTCGTGGCTGGGGGGCTGCCCGGGCAGCGTGTCCGGGAGCTGCAGGAACAGCAGCTCCTCCTCGGCTGAGAGCCGCAGGCGCTGCAGCAGCTCCGACACCGACACGTCCCGGGGGAAGCTGGGGGGGGCCCCGCTGGGCGGGGGCCTGGGGGGGTCCTCGTCGCACGGCTCCTCCTTCACTGCACAGGGAGAAGGGGGGTGGGTGCGGGGAAAGGGGGGCAGCCCCACACCCCCCTGTGTCCATAGAGCCCTGCAATGGGTTGGGTTAAAGCTCCTCCAGCTCCAGCCCCTGCCATGGGTCCGGACGCCTTCCACCAGAGCAGGGTGCTCCAAGCCCCGGCGCCCAACCCGGCCTTGGATGCTGCCAGGGATGGGGATGCGGATCAAGCACTCGCTGATGGCTCATGGGGAGCTTCTCGGAGCCAACCCCCCCGAGCCCTCCTCAGTGACCCCCAGCTCCCCCAGCTCACCCTTCACCGCCGCCGGGTCCAGCTCCATCTTCTCCTCCTTGGGGCTGGGCAGCCAGGGCTCAGCATCCTCCTGCTCGGCCGCCTCCTCCCTGAAGAGCCACCCCGAGTGGGCCAGGGGCAGCTGCACCGGCTTGTTCCGGATGTCGTTCTTCAGCCCGGGGTCATCCAGGAACTGCAGGAACGGGAGCAGGGATGCTCAGCGCTGCCCCACCGGCACCGAGCCCCCCCGGCCCCACTCACATCATCCTTCTGCAGCATCCGCAGGATCTGCTTCGTCTCCTCGTCCGTCTCCCTCTTCTCCTTCTTGATGTTGATGATGTGGGAAGGACCAAAGTCCGACATATCCACGGTCTTGTC
This sequence comes from Amazona ochrocephala, assembly GCA_039720435.1. NCBI lineage: Eukaryota > Metazoa > Chordata > Aves > Psittaciformes > Psittacidae > Amazona > Amazona ochrocephala. The sequence goes on along the minus strand of CM077898.1, from coordinate 421,471 downwards.
CCAGGAGCCTGCTGGGGAGAGGGAACCAGCGCCAGGGTGAGCGCTGAGCGGGGCAGGGCCCCCCCGAGCCCCCCTGGATGAAGAGGAGCAGCTCCTTCACCTTTCTTCTTCATCATTTCAGCAGGACCCTGCTCGAAGATGGAGTGGGACTGAATGACCGCGGGCCGGCCCCGGCCCCGGCCGTGCCCATCGCGCTGCCGCTCCCGCTCCTTCTTCTCCTTCTTGACGGAGGTGTCCTCGCGGGGCCTGGGGAGCGAGGGGGGGGCTCGTCACCCCCATGGCCGTGGGTCCCTTCCCAGGGCAGGATCCTGCCCGGCCCCGCTCCAAAGGGGACCCTCCGCAGGGCACTTACTCTTCCTTGATCTTCCTGCTGATGATGTTGGGGGTGAAGGTTTTCTGCAAGCGAGGGCGCGGGGGGGACGCGGATCAGCGCAGGAACCGACCCGGGCCGTGCCCTGCACCCAGAGCCCCCCAGCACCGCTCCGCATACCCCACAGGGGGGTCTCCATCACCCGCAGGGACCCCCAAGGGGTGGTTTTGGGGTGCCCCCCCCCCCCCGGTACTCACCTTCTTGACGCCGCCCAGGGTGAGGTCTCGGGAGCGGATGGAGGGCAGGCGCCCGGGGGTGATGGGGGGGGCCCCGGGGCGCCTCCCCAGCAGCCCCCGGGCCCCCGGGCGAAGGCTGCCCCCGGAGCCCGCGTCGCCAGAGCCCCCCTCCGCCATCCTCGGCCTGCGGTGGGGGGAGATGGTGAGGGGCACCCCTAAAACAGAGCCCATCTATGGCCCTGACACTGCCCCTGCACCCCCAAACAGAGCCCATCCATAGCCATGACACTGCCCCTGCACCCACAAACAGAGCCCATCCATGGCCCTGACACTGCCCCTGCACCCCCAAACAGAGCCCATCCATGGCCCTGACACTGCCCCTGCACCCCCAAACAGAGCCCATCCATGGCCCTGACACTGCCCCTGCACCCACAAACAGAGCCCATCCATGGCCCTGACACTGCCCCTGCACCCCCAAACAGAGCCCATCCATGGCCCTGACACTGCCCCTGCACCCACAAACAGAGCCCATCCATAGCCCTGACACTGCCCCTGCACCCACAAACAGAGCCCATCCATGGCCCTGACACTGCCCCTGCACCCACAAACAGAGCCCATCCATGGCCCTGACACTGCCCCTGCACCCCCAAACAGAGCCCATCCATAGCCCTGACACTGCCCCTGCACCCCCAAACAGAGCCCATCCATGGCCCTGACACTGCCCCTGCACCCCCAAACAGAGCCCATCCATGGCCCTGACACTGCCCCTGCACCCACAAACAGAGCCCATCCATGGCCCTGACACTGCCCCTGCACCCCCAAACAGAGCCCATCCATGGCCCTGACACTGCCCCTGCACCCCCAAACAGAGCCCATCCATGGCCCTGACACTGCCCCTGCACCCACAAACAGAGCCCATCCATGGCCCTGACACTGCCCCTGCACCCACAAACAGAGCCCATCCATGGCCATGACACTGCCCCTGCACCCACAAACAGAGCCCATCCATGGCCATGACACTGCCCCTGCACCCACAAACAGAGCCCATCCATAGCCCTGACACTGCCCCTGCACACACAAACAGAGCCCATCCATGGCCCTGACACTGCCCCTGCACCCCCAAACAGAGCCCATCCATGGCCCTGACACTGCCCCTGCACCCACAAACAGAGCCCATCCATGGCCCTGACACTGCCCCTGCACCCCCAAACAGAGCCCATCCATGGCCCTGACACTGCCCCTGCACCCCCAAACACAGCCCATCCATAGCCCTGACACTGCCCCTGCACCCCCAAACAGAGCCCATCCATGGCCCTGACACTGCCCCTGCACCCCCAAACAGAGCCGGCTCCAGCACCGCACCTCGAGGCACTCACCCCCCCCGGACCCACTTTCGTCCCCTCTCCATGGGGCTCAGCCCCCCCCGTACCCCCCGATCCTCCCACACCCCTTTCCACGCTGCCCACCCCCCCTGCACCCCCAAACAGAGCCCACCCCAACCCCCCCCTGGAGCTCACCCCCCTGCACCCCTAAACAGAGCCCCCTCTCCCCCTCATGGAGCTCACCCCCCCCTGCACCCCCAACCTCCCCCCCCCATGCCCCCGTACCCCGCACCACGCCGCCCCTTACCCGGCCCGGGCAGCCACGGGCTCACCTCTCCACTGTGCATGCGCGCAGCGCAACGCCCTTGTCCAATGTGCCGCCGCCGCCGCCATCTTTATTAAGGGCACGCCATGTCCGCCAGTGGTCCGCCATTTTTGTGCTGGGCACTGCGCTGCCCGTGTGACGGCGGCGGCGCCATCTTTGTAGCGGGCAGAGCCGGGCCTTGGGGCTCAGTGCAATGGGGACACGCGCATACAATGGGGGCACACACAGTGGGGGGCACACACACAATGGGCGGCATACACACAATGAGGGGCACACAATGGGGAGCACACACAATGGGGGGCACACATGTAATGAGGGGCACACATGTGCCATGAGGGGCACACACACAATGTGGGGCACACACAATGGGGGGCACACACACAATGGGGCACACACTATGGGGGGCACACACACAATGTGGGGCACACACACAATGGGGACGAGTTTGGGGGTCACCTCCTCTTCATTTGAACCCCATGGATGCCGGGCTGCGGACACCCCCTGACCCCCTGCACCCTCTGGGGGGCAGCCCCACACGCGGGCACCCCACACACCCATGGACCTGGCGGACAGTGAGGTTTTGGGGTGCTCCCCCCAAATAAACCCCGGTCCTGCAGCACAGGCGTCCCCTGCATCACCCCCCCATCAAACCCGCGCCCGAGGTGTGCAGGCCGGGGGTCCCGGTGTGCTCCAGCACCCCCATAACCCCTGCACCCCGCTATGGGTGCATTGGGGTGTCCCGGCTGTTCCATGGGCTCAGCCCCCCCGCGATGCTCGAGGCAGGAGGCGCCCCCCACCACCCCCAGCCTGCGCCCACAGCGCGGAGCCGCTGCCTCCATCCCTCGCTGACGCCGCTCGCAGCCATTGGCGAACGGGGACGGTCCTGCCCCCCCCGCCGCTCACAGGCACCGATTTCGCCTCTCTTTTGGGGTTCGCCCCCCCCCCCCCATTGGTCTCATTCCCTCTCCCTCCTCTGGAGGGTGTTCGCTGCTCCCGAGCTGGCTGGGAGGTTCCCCGCCGCAGCAGCCGCAGGCAGCACCGCGGCACCGCCGGGCACCGCCGCCGCGCACCCACCGGCGCCTCCCGCCCGTCCCGCTCCCCCCGTCCCTGCCCTGCGCTGCCGCCCCACCGGCGCCGCCCCGCTTCCCCGCAGCCCCCCGGCACGGACAGGTAGGGGCCTCCTCGGGGCCGCGCTGCGGGCGCGCTTCCCAGCGGGAATCGGATGAGGGGTTGCCTGGGGGCCGTGGGGTGCATGGATGGGGATGCGGAGGCGCGGACGCATCGCGATGTGCCCGCAGAGCGCCCGCTTTGCCCCTGCCACGCATGGAAATAGGGCATTGGGGTGGCACGCTGTCCCCAGAGCGGTGACCTTCTGCTGGCGGTGGGGATAGGCACGGGGCGGCACCAGTTTGGGGGGGTTTGGTAGGTACCGAGCCCGGGGGGAGGCTGGGGGGGGCTGTGGGTATCTTGGGAGCGTGGGGTGGCTGCGCCCGTGGGTGCTGAGCGGTGTTGGCACCAGTGATGGTGGTGATGGTGATGATGGTGGTGATGCCGTGCAGCGGCGCGGGGGGGCTGCGGACTGTTGGCGCCCCGGCTGTGGGTGCCCATGGGCACGGGTGTACATGGGGGGCAGCCCCATAGTGCCAAGCATCGATGGGTGCGCGCTGCAGCCCGGCAGGGGTCCTGTGCTGGGGTGCAAAGTGGGGGTCACCCACCCCAACAACACTCCTGGGTGCACCCCATAGCTCGGTGCCACGCTGGTACACACTACACCCACGGACCCCCCCACCCTTGGGTGCAAACCCCCCCATGGCGTAGGGGGGGAAGCGCAGCGCCAGCCATGGGGAAACTGAGGCACGGAGCGTCCGCGGGCCGGGGCAGAGGCGGATCCGGGTCCTCCTCCCGCACCGCTCCCCTCTCCCATCACTCCCTCCGCTCCCCTTGTTTTTCTTTCCCCACCCGGTGTTGAGCAAACCCCGAAACAGGCGCTGGCGTCGAGCCGGGGCCCCGCGGCACCGGGGCGGGCTCGTTCCCGGCTTCCCGCTGCCTATTCCTGGCTGCCGGCTGCCGTTTCCCTCCCCGGTGCCATCTGCTCTGCCGCGGGCCCCCGGCTGCGGGCGGTCGGCAGCTGCCGCCGTGGGCTGCGGTCGCCCCCGGTTGCGTTTGGCACCCCCAGAGCGACCCCCGCGTGTCCCGCAGGAGCCCCGCACCTCCTCCGGCCATGGAGCTGCTTTCCACCCCCAAGAACATCGAGATCAACAACATCACCTGCGACTCCTTCCGCATCTCCTGGGCTATGGAGAAGGGGGACCTGGAGAGGGTCACCCATTACTTCATCGACCTCAACAAGAAGGAGAACAAGAACTCCAACAAGTTCAAGCATCGGGTGAGCGGGGGGGGGGGGGGGATGTGGGGGTCCCGTTTGGGGCGAGGAGATGGGGCTTGGAGGGGGGGAGCGGTGTTTGTGCTCACTGCAATGCCACATTGGGGTCAAATCCCCCCTCGGGACGCAGTGGAGGGGACCGGGATGGGGACGGAGGTGCCACCAACCCCCGAGCCCCCGCGGAGCCGCTCACGCTCCCCCTCCGCATGGCTGCGAGTCACTCGCTGGGGCCGGTTTTAGCAGCGCCGTTGCCAGGGTGACGCTATTTAATGTTTAACATTATTTTTTTCCTCCCTCCTCCCCGATAATAACGGGGGGGGGAATGGGGGGGGGATTATTCCTTTTTTTTCCCCTGTGTCTCCTGACTTCAGCATCCACCGTTGCCACAGAAACAGCTCTGCACTGCGGTGATGCTCCGTGGCCTCTTGACACCACGAGATGATGCTGGGAGCAGGGGTCCCCAAGACACCCCCTCGGCTGGGGGAAGCTGAGGCCCCGTCCCAGCAGCACTCGGGATTGGGAAGGGGTAGGGATGGAAGCGGAGGGGGGGGGTGAAATCCTGACCCTCGGCCCTTCGGCACAGGATGTCCCCACCAAGCTGGTGGCCAAGGCGGTGCCGCTGCCCATGACGGTGCGGGGACACTGGTTCCTGAGCCCCCGCACCGAGTACAGCGTGGCTGTGCAGACGGCCGTGAAGCAGAGCGACGGCGAGTACCTGGTGTCCGGCTGGAGCGAGACGGTGGAGTTCTGCACCGGGGGTGAGCGGAGGCGTTCCCGGGGCTGGGCTCCAGGAGCCGGGAGCATGGGGGCGATGCCAGGAGCTTGCACAAGCCGGGGCCGGTTGGAGCGGCAGCTGATGAGTGGGAAGCAGGAGGTGTGGGGAATGAGAGGTGTGGGGTGGGATGGGACGGGATGGGATGGGAGGGGCAGGGCTGCCGAAGGAGGGGGGGTGGATTCACCCCGATGTCCCCGTCCCCAGACTATGCCAAGGAGCATCTGGCCCAGCTGCAGGAGAAAGCGGAGCTGATCGCCGGGCGCATGCTGCGCTTCTCCGTCTTCTACCGCAACCAGCACAAGGAGTATTTCCAGCACGTCAGGTACCCCCGTTCCCAGCGCCCCCCCCCCCGGACACCCGCTCCCCGCCGGGGCTGCGTCCCTGACCTCTGTGTGTCCGTCCCCGTGTGTCCCCCCTGCTCCCCGCGCGCAGGATGCACTGCGGGAACGTGATGAAGCCGTCGCTGAAGGACAACAGCGGCAGCCACGGCTCCCCCACCAGCGGGATGCTGCACGGCATCTTCTTCAGCTGCAACACCGAGTTCAACACCGGGCAGCCCCCCCAGGACTCGCCCTACGGCCGGTACCGCTTCCAGATCCCAGCCCAGCGCCTCTTCAACCCCAACACCAACCTCTACTTCGCGGACTTCTACTGCATGTACACCGCCTACCACTACGTCGTGCTGGTCCTGGCGCCCAAGGGCTCCTCCGGGGATCTCTTCTGCAGGGAGCGCCTGCCCCAGCTGGACATTTCCTCCAACAAGTTCCTGACGTGCTGCGTGGAGGAGGGCGAGCTGGTGTACCGCCATGCCCAGGACAGCATCCTGGAGCTCATATACACCGAGCCGGTGGACCTCAGCCTCGGCGTGCTGGGGGAGATCAGCGGCCACCAGCTCATGAGCCTCTCCACCGCCAACGCCAAAAAGGACCCCAGCTGCAAGACATGCAACATCAGCGTGGGGCGCTAAGGGGGGGCCGCGGGCAGGGCCGGCCGGGGGCACGGACACACGGATGCTGCTGGGGGAAGGACGCGGATGGGCGCGCGGGACCCTGCCTGCTGCAGCAGGGAGCTGGTGGGATGCTCGCCCGGTGCTGAGGCAGAGCCTGTGCTGCTCAGCGGGAGGAAGCCTTCGTCTCCTGGACTGGCCGACCAGCATCATCCTCGCATCGTGAGCCCCGCGCTCTGCCCGCCTCTGCGCATCCTTTGCGGGACCCCCATCCCCTCCAGCATCCCTTTACCCCCCACCCCATGGGGTTCGTTGGAGAGGCTGGAAAACAGCCCCCTTCCCCGTTCTGAACTGCGCCCGGGGATGGAGGGGTGCTGGGGCAGGGACCCCCGCTTTGGGGCACCGCTTTGGGGTGTGGGGTGGCACCGCCGCGTCCCCCCTGGTGTCGTGCTGTGTTCACTCTCTGCTCTACCCATCCCCATGGCAGCCGGAGGAGCCCGGGTCGGGGAGCAGAGCTGACCCCCCCTTTGCCCTGTGTCCCCCCCTCTCTCCGCAGCCCCCCGCATGAGCCGTCGGCAGCATGGCCCCCGCGGGCTCCCCTCTCTGTGTACCCCCTGCACGCTGTTCCGGTGGGACACGACCACCTCCCCGTCCCGAGCATCCCTGTGCTGTGCTGGCGCTGTATCAATAAACTGTGCGGTCACCCTGGCCGTGTCCCGCGCCTCTGTCCCTGCTCCAACCCTGGGGCTGCTCCGGAGGGGAGGGACCGGGTGGGCAGGGGGGACCGGGTGGTGCTGCGGCAGCAGGGACGCAGCGATGGGCACCCTCCTGCTCTCACCAGCCACAAGAACGTGGTTCTGACACCGCATCGCCCATCACTGCAAACCCTGCTGGATGAAAGGCCCCGGCGCCCATCACTGTCCCATCCGGGCATCCCAACCCCTTCCCAGGCTGCGAGTGAGGAGCAGCCCCGTTCTCCCACCGCAGACACCATCACATGAAGGACGAAGGAGGGGATGCACGAGGGAGCGTGTGCTGCATCCCACCGTCCATCTGCTGCCGGCCGCAGCAGCGCCCACCAGGGAGGGTGGCTTGGGATGGGGCTGGGGATGCATTCCAACTGGGAAACCAGAGGTGTGGGGTGAGCACCTACCTGCAGAGCTGCCCGAAGGCGGCCTGGGGGAGCACCCAGCACCCGTGGAGGGACCCGCTCCTGTTGATGCTCCAGCTTGTCACTGCGGATTGCAATGAACTGATTGCCTTTGGGGAGACCCAACGTGCGGCTCTGCGGCGGGGGGGATGCTCTCCCCTCCCTGGTCCAGCCCTGGTTTGGACGCTGTTATCCCTGGAGCGGGGGAAGCAAAGAGGCCGGGGCTGCCCCCTCCAAGTACAAGGGTATTTATTTCATGGGTACAAGAGGGAGACAGCACCTTGTGTGTGTTGGGCTCTTCCCGGTTACTGTTTGTACATTCAGAGCTGCGGCTGGCTCGGCCGGGGCGAGGAAGGGCAACGGGTCCCTCGTGTGCCCCGCGCAGAGCCAGGGGCACGGCTGCCGGCCCAGGGACCCCCCCTCTGCCCTTGTGCCAGGGGTGCCCGAGCCCCGGGGCCCCGTGCGAGCGTGTCTTGAGTGCTGAGGTTGGCTCTGTGCGCCTCGTGCAGTCTGTGCGGGGTGCGCGCCCGCTGCCTTCCTCCTGCCTCCTCCTTCCTCCTCCTCCCTGCCCGCGGCGGGGGCCGGGACCCCCCCCCCCCCGGGCCCTCATTTCCTCGTGTGCAGCGTGTCCTGGAACTTGGTGCTGGTGTAGCGAAGGTGGAAACCCTTCTTATTGATGGTGTCGTCCGAGTGGAAGCGGATCATCACCGAGTCTCCGGCTGAGTACACCTCCTCCGGGGGCTGCGGGGATGAGGGACGGGGTCCTCAGTGCCATGAGCAGCCCAGGGGTGCACAGCGACCGGCACCCCCATGTACAACCCCACCGTCCCCCCCGGGGATGCTCTGGCTGGCTTGGCTCAGCTTACGACAGTTTAGGTTGGAAGGGACCTTCATAGAGCCATAGAACCAACCAAGTTGGGAAACACCTTCAAGCTCATCCAGTCCAACCATTCCCCCAGCACTGCCAAGGCCACCACTGACCCATGGCACTGAGGGCCTCAGCTACACGGGGTGTGAACACTTCCAAGCATGAATCGCTCCTAAGACCCTTATCTTTCCCAATATCCACAGCTCATCCAATCACTGCGCTGAGCAGGGATCACCTACATCGGCTTGCCCAGAACCACGTCCAGCCTGGCCTGCGGTGCCTCCATCCCCTCCTTTTGCCCTCCCCATCCCTCCCCGTCGCCCCGTCCTCACCCCGGACCCGCAGAAGCGCCCGAGGCGAGGCGCCGTCCCGTCGTAGCCATCAAAGAGCTCCATGTAGTCATAGCCGCAGTCGGCCTCCTCCTCGATCTCGAAGGTCTGGAAGATGAGCTCCACGCCGTAGCCCTCCTCGGCCATGATCACCCACTCGCAGTCCGAGCCCCCGGGGTAGTTGTTGTCCCCGAACTGCGCGTGCGAATACAGGTCCTTGGTCTTCACCTCGGCACGGACCTGGCCACCGCACACTGCGGGAGGAGACAGCAGCAAGGGGGTGCTGAGGGGGGGCCGCAACCTCCTCCCGCCCCGTAACCAGGCTCCGCAGCCCCGCGCCGGTACCTGTGGCATGGGTGGCCTCAAAGCCCTTCTTCTGCACAGAGTTATCAGAGACGAACTTGAGGAACATCTTGTTGCCCGAGGAGACGAGGGGCTCGGGCTCTTTGGCCCCACAGAAGCGGCCGAGCGCCGGGGCTTTGGTGTCTTTGCCATCGTAGATCTCCAAATGGTCGTAGGCACATTCCTGCTGCGCCTCCACGTCCAGCTCCGAGAAGGTCTGTGGAGGTGACAGAGCCACCAGCGCTTGGTGGGGCTCAGCGGGGGGACCCCCCATTGCCGCCCATCCGCTGGTACCCACAAAGCCCTACCAGCTTGACGCGGTGCCCCGGCGTGGTGCTGATGGCCCAGGTACACTCCTTCTTGCTGGGGTATTTGTCAGGCCAGTTGGGGCTGGTGATGGTCCCCGTGGTGGATGTCACCTTATGGTCACAGCCGGCTGTGGGGACAAAGGGGGGGTCAGGGGTGCAGGGGTTGGGGCTGGGGGTGTTTGGGGCTCGGACCCACCTTCCTTGCAGTCGTGCCTGTTGCTGTGCAGCACGAAGCCGCTGCGGCATTGGCACTCGTAGCTGCCGAAGGAGTTGAGGCACTCGTGCTGGCAGCCCCCGTTGTTCTTGGAGCACTCGTCCTTGTCTGCCGAGAGAGCAGAGCGGCCGCGGCTGAGCTGGGCGAGGGGGGAGAGCATCCCGGGACCAGCGCCCATCCCCGCATCCCGGTGCCCAGCCCCGCGCCGCTGCCGCCAGCGAGGGAGCAGCCAAGCAAGCGCCTGCACCAGCAACAAGCAGATCCTCCATCCCTTGGCCAAGCTCGGAGCAGCCCCCACGGGTGCTGGGATGGGTCCTCCTCTCCCTGGGCTCACACCCCTGGGTACAACCATTACCTGCTTTACGGGACGGACGGGGGAGGCAGAAAAACACACAGTGACAACAAAGATGCACAAGAAAGACCAGGACGCGGGAGTCCCTCTTTACTCATCGATAGGGAAATGTCACAGACACGGTAAAAACCAAGGGCAAAACTCCAAACCAGGGTCGGCCGGTCCGCGACCAGCCCCACGGCGGTGCTTAAACCAGGCAGAACACGTAAGAACAAGGACAAAAGCATCCAAAGTAAGGCCCACGACCAGTTCTGTCAAGCGAAGGGGCCGCGGGGCGGCCCGGCCCCGGCGTGCTCCCGCACGGCATTCCTGAGAAAGATGGGAGAGGAGGCGGCGGCTCAGGACGGGCCCCGCGGCCGCTTCTGCAGGCGGAACTTGAGGCCGGGCGGGCGCGACTTCGGGGGCTGGAGCTGCTGCTTCTTCTCTGCAAAGAGAGGAGGAGGAGAAACGGGAGCGATGGGGGTGCGGGGGCACGCGGGGGCGGCGGCGCATGCGGGGGGCAGCGGGGCAAGCGAGGCAGAGCAGGGCACCCGCACCGGCGGCGCACGGGGAGGAGGCGAGGCCTTGGCTCCGGGAGGCGAGGACGCTGCGGGCTCTGCGGTGGCAGCGGAGGGGTCGGACCCGAGGCCGTCGGCACCTCCCGGCACCCACCGCCACCTGAGGTCCCGATCCCCGGTGTCACGGGGCTGCCGCCCCCCGGAGCCCGCTCTGGGGCCATCGCCTCTCCTCGCTCCCTGTCCCCGCGGGGGATTGGGATGGGGGGAAGCCAGCAGCAAGCAGGCACCCACCCCCCCCCAGCATCCCTCTGCCCGCTCGCAGCGATGCCGGAGGGGAGCAGCACCCCCCCGGGAGCCAGCGCCCCCAGCCCCGAGGGGCAGCCCCAAGCCCCGCGGCCACCTCTCAAGCAGAGGCTATAACCTGACGTCTTCCTAGGTCTGAGAGAGGAAGCGAGGCGGAAAAGCTGGTTTGGGAATGGGAAAGGGCTTCGGATGGGCCGGGAGCGGCTCCGAGCAGCTCCGGCCCGGCATCACCCGCCGCCGGCAGGACGGAGGGAGCCTGGGCGGGCGAGACAAGAGCGGAGAGTTGCCGGAGGAAGGGAGCCCGCCACCGGCTCTGTCTGCAGTGCTCGACCCTGCCCCTGCCGCCACCGCTCCCGGCATCACAGCGGCATCCGGCGGCTCCCGGGCTGCTCCCACCACCCTGCAGCCCCCGCCGGCACCCATCGCCCCGCTACCGACTCCCCCTGCGCCGCAGTGCCGGGGGGGACGTACCTGGGAGCTGGCACCGAGGGGTCCTTACGTGGGAGCCGGCCGGGCCGGCCGCTGCCTCCAGCGGGGAGGAGGAGGAGGAGGAGGAGGAGGAAGGGGCCGCGTCTTCACCGGGGCAAAGCGGGGCCCGGGAAGGAGCACAGGGACCCTCCGCGGCCAAAAAGGAGCCGCGCGGGAGATGCTTTGCCCAGGGCCGGATGGGAGCGACCCCAGGGGGGAGCGCAGGAGGGACCCTGCTGTGGCCGAGTCCTCCAGCGAGGTCCTGCTGCCGAGACCTGAGCGAGGGCAGGGGGAGGTCTGAGGTTTGGTGCTCCAGGATGGAGCCCCCGGTGGGAGGCAGAGGAGGAGAAGGGAGCGGGGGGAACCCGAAGCGGGGGTGGGCACTCACCCGGCTGCCCCCGGTGCCGCCGCCGCCGCCGAGGTCTGGCTTTGCCGAGGCGCCGCTCGCTGGGGTTCATGGCGAGGGGAAGCAGCGGAAGCTGCCCCGGCGCAGGAGCTGCGCTCGCACCACGGCAGCGCCGGGGGCCGGGCAGCGCCGCCCGCCCCAGCACCGCACGTCCAGGGGCTGCTGCGGGCCGCTCGTGGCCGGGCCGGCGTCCGGGCACCGCCGTCCATCGAGGGGGACCCTCTCTTCCATGAGGGTCCCGCGGCAGCCCCCGGGCCAGGGCCCGGCCCCAGGTGATGCTTGGCTGCAGCCGGTGCATGTTTGGCTCCGTGTCCCCATCCCCACCCGCCCGAGGCATGAAGGTGCCATCGAATGGCTTTAAACTGACAGAGAGGGGAGATGGAGATGAGCTCTGAGGCAGAAGCTCTTCCCTGTGAGGGTGCTGAGGCGCTGGCGCAGGGTGCCCAGAGGAGCTGTGGCTGCCCCATCCCTGCAGTGCTCAAGGCCAGGATGGACACAGGGGCTTGGAGCACCCTGCTCTATGGAAGGTGTCCCTGCCCTTGGAACTGGGTGAGCTTGAAGCTCCCTTCCAAATCCTTCCAGGATTCCACGATCTCCTGGTGGGGTGGCCCGGGAGAGGAGGTGGGACCACAGGACAGACAGGGATAAGCAGGTAATGGTTTTTGGGAGGAGGGACCGCTCCAGAGACCTGAGACATGGCCGGATGCTGACACCCCCTGGCACCGGCGGGAAGCACGGGAAGCCCGTGGCCATGCAGCATAGCGGGATGCAGCAGCGCAGCAGAGCGGGGACATCCCCCCCTCCCCATGGCAACGCCATGCCGGGGGTGCAGTGCCCGGCCCATGGCAAGGCTGGGGGGGGGGGGAAACCGCCCCCTCCAGGGCTGAGCACATCCCCGGGCACCCACCAGCTATTTGGGGAGCCCCCCAGCACCTGCAATAGCACCCAATTGCTCCCCAAAAGAGGGGATCCCCTCGAGGGGCAGCAGCATATGCTGCCCACCTGGCTGGGGGGGCTCGGACCTGGGGTCACCCCCCATCGGGCTGGGACCGGGGGCTGCACCCCCGGCAGGGGCAGGGGCAGGCGTTAGCGGTGGTTTGGGGGTGCGGGGGGGGGGGGGCACTCGGTGCGGGGACGCCCGGGCCGGGGCCGGGCAGCTCTACCTGAGAAGAAATGGGCTTTGAAGCCCTTCTTGGAGACGGTGTTGTCGGACTTGAACTCGATCCTCATGTTGTTGTACTGCGAGGTGATGACGTCCGGCTTCTCGGCGCCGCAGAACTTGCCGTGCAGCTTGGAGTCGGCGGTCAGCCCGCTGCGCACCTCCACGAAGTCGTACTTGCAGACCTGGGGGCGCGCGGGACAAAGCGGGGGACACGGGGCTGATGGCACCGCCCAGCACCGGGGGGGGCGAGGGGCTGCTCCCCATTGACTCACATCATTGCCCTCCGTCTCGAAGAAGTCGAACTGCAGGGAGATGCGGTACTGAGTGGGGGCCACCAGCTGCCAGATGCAGTTCTTGTTGGGGGGGTACTCCTTGGGCCAGCCCGGGCTGGTGATGGAGCCGTTGAGCTTGGTGAGGAAACCTCCGCAGGCGGCTGCGGGAGGAGGGAGCGGCGCCCATCACATCCCCGCGCCCTCGGGACGCTGCGGGGGGCAGCGGGGGGCTCGGGGGGCACTCACCCTCGCAGCGGCGCTTGTCGGAGGCCAGCTCGTAGCCGGGGTCGCAGGCGCACTTGTAGCTGCCCAGGGTGTTGACGCAGCGCTGCTCACAGCCGCCGTTGTTGGGGCGCGAGCACTCGTCCACCTCTGGGGCAGGCAGCGGGGTGAGCAGGCAGCGGGGTCGCCGCAGCCCCACGGAGCCCCCCCCCGGCGGAGCATCACCGACCTTTGAAGAAGTTGACGGCGAAACCAGCCTTGTTGATGGAGCCGTCGGAGACGAACTTCATCCAGAGCCTGTTGGAGGTGCTCTTGATGTCGTCGGGTTTGTCGTAGCCGCAGTAGCGCCCGATGAGGCTGCTGGACTCGCTGCTGCCGTCCCGGATCTCCAGGTAGTCGTAGGCGCAGCTGTCGTGGCGCTCGATCTGGGGGGATCTCGGCCTCAGCATCCCCACATCCTGCCTCTCCTTCCCTCCTTCCTTATCCCCACACCCCCAGGCCCACACATGCACCAGCCACGGGGAAACTGAGGCACGGAGGCAGTAACAGGGCCGCTGCGGCCCCGCAGGGTGCACGGGGACAGGGGGATGCTGCTGGGGAGATGTCCCATTCCCACTGCAGGGAATGGGGGTCCAGCACAGCGGGGGGGGGGGATGTGCTCACCCACCTCGAAGGACTGGAAGGTCAATCCCACATGGAAGCCCTCGGAGACGGTGATCTTCCAGACACACACTTTGCTGGGCCGGTAGTCATCGGGGTAGTTGGGGGATTGGATGTGCCCATTGTCCTTCTTCACATCCCCACCGCAGATGGCTGGGGGGGAGACGCGGCTGCCTGAGCCCCCCCCGCCCCGCCACCACCCCCGTGCTCCCTCCCTGCCCGTCCCTACCTTCATAGACAGCAAAGAAGCCTTTGCCCACCCAGTTGCTGCTGCTCCGAAACTCAACCCAGAGGCGGCTGTCGGTGGAGATGATGGGCTCGGGCAGCTTGTTCCCGCAGAACCTGCCTGGGGATGAAGGCGTGCTGGGCTCCCGACAGCCGGGCGCCCTCCTCTTCCTCACCTCCATGTCCCAGTCCCCCCCCCCGTGCCCCTGCAGCATCCTAAAGGGGAAGAGCCGCTTCTCCCCCCTCTCCCCCGGGCTGTTTGTGGTTGTTTCCGCGCGGGGCAGCTGGGCTCATGGGCAATAGGACCGAGATGGAGATGTGCCACCAGCTGGCTCAGCCAGGCGGGGGGTGGGAGCCCCATTCACCCCAATAACCCTTCCATGACCCCCCCGGGCTCTGGCACATCAGGAGCAGGGATGGCGCGGAGCCCCTGGCGCTGCCTGCGCCGGGGAGGGAGGGCAGGAGCAGGAGCCGGCCGGGCTGAGGGCTCCCGGTTGGTTACCTCGCAGCGTGGCCTTTCTCCAGAACCCGTCTCTCACCTCCACGTAGTCGTACCAGCACAGCCGGCTTCGGTACAGATCCAGGGTGGTGAAGTTCAGGATGATCTAAGGATGAAGAGCAGCGGAGGAGGAAGAGCAAGGTCCCCGCGGGCTCCGCGCCTGCCGGTCCCCATTGCCGCCGCAGCAGCCGGGCACCGGCAGCGGTGGGTGCTGGCTCAGGAGCACCCCGGGACGAGGGGTGAGGAGGAGGGAAGGAGGATGAGGAGGGTTGGGAGCCTTCGGTGCTGCGCCGGCGCCGGTACCTTCTCTCCGGGGGTGACAGAGATCCTCCAGACGCAGTGCATGTGGGCAGAGTACCCGTTGGGGAACTCAGGGGAGGAGAAGTTGCCTTGGCTGTCCTGGAGCGTCTCCCCGCAGGCTGCAAGGAGGGAAAAGCGGGGTCAGACCCCCGGGAACCCCTGGCTGGGGAGGGGCACCGTTCCCAAGCCTCCCGCACCCCCTGAGCCCCCAAATCCCCATCTCCAAGGAGAGCTCTGCAGGAAGCACCCCCAAGAGCCCCACACCTCACCGGGGTGATGCTCCCCTCCCAGCCAGGACCAGGACCCATCCCCTGCCACTCCGCCCCTGCTCCGGGCAGGGATCCATGGACCCGGCCCAGCGCTGCCATCTGGAAGCCACATGGTGCCGCGGCCACGGCACCGACGTGGGGCCACCCCCAGCTCCTGCTCGGGGCGGGGGGACCGCGCGATGAAAGGTGAAGCACTGAGAACGCAGCTGCAGCCCGGGGCTCGCTGCCTCCTTCCCTCCCTGCTGCACGGAGGGAACAAAGGGCAGGGGAAGCCGGGCTGCAGAGGGGCTTTTGGGGGGAATAACCTCCTTTTTGGGGGGTTCCTCCACATCCTTTCCAAACGAATCATTGCTGCTTGCTCCCATCTCCCCACAGCCCCTGCACACAGCACGGCCGCTGCTGGGGCCCCTCACAGCTCTGTCCCTCCTCCCGGCTGCCAAGGAGTTGCTGGAATGAAGCAGGAGCCAAACTCCTGCAGATGTGGTTGGTTCAATCCCAGCCTCGTGCTGGGCCCTGCAGCCCCCGTGGCAATGCCACGCTCATGGGATATGGCCCTCAGCACCATTCAAGGTGCCAGCGCGTGTGCTGCTGGTGCCGAGCATCCCTCAGTCTGCACCAGCCCGGGGAGGACCACGGTCCATGGTGGGACCATGTTGTCCCCATCCCGCTGGCAACAGCCCGGCTGTGCCTCAACCAAACCCCTCCTGTGGTTGGGATGGGTGGGAGGATGCTCTTGGAGGATGGTCTCCAGGGGATGCTTTGGTCTCAGAGGATGCTCTGCTGACAGAAGAGGCTCTCTGGGGGATGCTCTCCGGGGATGCTCTTTTCCCCAGAGGAGAGGGCAGCTGAGGTTGCCTTTGCTCACATGGGCAGAGCCCTGAGGCTCATTGAGGTCTTCTGCTCACAAACACTGCAGGGAGCACCATGCACGGAGGAACCACTGGTGCGCGCGGTCCTTGCAGAGGCTCTGATGGCGAGGGGGACCCCAAAGAGCTTTTCTGCACTGGCACCAGGGACCCCCGCTGGGCGGTGCTTTCCTTTGCCAAGTCTCGGGGTGAAAGCAGCCGTTCCCAAAGGACACGGAGCCCCACGCCACTCATCCCGGCCCCGCAGCCCGGCGGCACTCACCCGGGCAGCGGTAGAGCTTGCGGGCCTGCGCGATGTCCCCCTTGCTGAGCCGTGTCCGCTGGCCGATGGCCGGCCGGACCCCGTTCACGTCGTACTTGGGCAGGATGGTGTCGAGGAAGATGCCCCTGTGGGGAGAGCGGCAGAGGCTGAGCGGAGCCTGCGGAGCTCCAGGTCTGTGCCTGCGATTGCTGCCAATGGGGAAGGATGCTAAAAACAGCCTGGTAATGAGAGCCTGCGGGACATGAGCCAGCGGGGACAGGGACGTGTCCCCAGAGCATCCCCTGCCTTAGGGAGGGATGCGGAGAGGGACTCGTCATCAGGGATGGCAGCGACAGGACGAGGGGGAATGGTTCAAACTGAAACAGGGGAAGTTCAGGTTGGATATCAGGGAGAAGGGCTATATAAGCCCTATATAAGGAGTCCCCGGGGCTGGGACACCTCATGGGGATGAGCCACGTACCTGGAGAAGGTGTTCCTGGCGTAGTGCATGATGCTGTCGAAATCGTACGTCTCGCCCAGAGACTCCACTTCCTCTGGTTCCATCTTCAGGAAGTTGTACTCCTGCCCTGCGGAGCCAGCAGGGATGGGGATGCCCTCAGCGGGACCCAGCACCGGCAGCACCCCATGGCAGGGAGGAAGAGGAGCAGCAGGGGGAGGAGCAGGAGGAAGAGGGCTGTGGCCGGTCCCTACCTGGCTGGATGTTCTCCCGGATGATGGAGACGTGGTCGTCCCGGTCGGGCCGCGTGTGCTCGTGCCAGAACCCAATGACGTGGCCCAGCTCGTGCACCACGATGCCGAACTTGTCACAGTTCTTGCCGATGGAGATGGCCTGAGGTCCCCCCCCTCGGCGGCCCACGTAGGAACAGCAGCTGGGGGGGAATGGGAGGCACCGGGTCAGCCCTTCGGGGACAGCCCATGAGGTGTTGGCATCCTGGTGCTCCATAGAACCCTGGAATGGTTCGTGTTGGAAGGGCCTTAAAGCTCACCCAGCTCCAACCCCTGCCACGGGCAGGGACACCTTCCACTGGAGCAGCTTGCTCCAAGCCCCTGTGTCCATCCTGGCCTTGAACACTGCCAGGGATGGGGATGACGTGAGTCAGGGTTTGAGCATCAGCCCCTCTGGTCCTGGAGTTCTGCTCCCATGGATGCCCATCGCACTACAACAGCTCTGCTGTTCTGTGCCTGCGCTGGGGCATGGATCATCCCCCGCTGTTGTTGTGCATTCCCCATTCCAGGGGAAGCCTCCTCCTAACCACCATCTGCTTGGCTGGGGCTGTGTCCTGACGCGTGAAGATGCTGAGCTCTTCCAAACCCCTGCTTCCTTTGGCATCAACCCTGCTGCAAGCCCGGGCTGGTGCTGAGCCACCAACCTCAGCCCCAGGCCCACAGCAGCTCAGCGGCTCTGAGACCTCCCCGCTCCCAACAACCTGCAGGGACCAGACCCCAGGGATGGGTCCTCTAAGGCCCAAAACTGAGCAGGTCTGAGGATGGGTTTCAACTTCAGCAGGGGGAGTTCAGGTTGGGCCTAAGGCAGAAGCTCTTCCCTGTGAGGGTGCTGAGGCGCTGGCACAGGGTGCCCAGAGAAGCTGTGGCTGCCCCATCCCTGCAGTGCTCAAGGCCAAGTTGGACACAGAGGCTTGGAGCAAGCTGCTCTATGGAAGGTGTCCCTGCCTGTGGCAGGGGCTGGAGCTGGAGGAGCCTTAAGGTCACTTCCAACCCAACCAAGTCTGGGGTCTGATGATTCCAGTGCCATCACCCAGGCATCCCGAGCGAGCCACGGCTCCGGGCGCGCTCCGTCACGTACCCGCAGGGCCTGTACGTGAAGACGATGTAGCTGTCCTCGTCGTTGCGCTCCAGGAAGGTGACGCACGTGTGCTTCTCCCAGTGCCGCATCGCCTGCCGGAATATGGCTCTCTGGCTGCCTGCGGGGCGGCGGGAGCCGTGAGCGCGGGGCGGCCCCGGCGGGGCGGGACGGGACGGGGCCCGCGGCGCCCGCACTCACCGCTGAAGTTGCCGCTGATCACGTAGGGGATGACCCCGTCGGGCCACACTCGCTCCGGCCGGGAGGTGGCGGCGCGGCGGCCCCGAGCCCGAGCCCGGCCCCGGTGCTGGCGGGCGCTGGTGGCGTTGGCGGCTGTGGGCAGCGGGGGGGGGGGGGGTCAGAGCGGACAGCCCCCATCGGGGGGGGCGCGGGGAGGGCAGGGGGTACCTGTGCTGTTGGTGCGGGTGATGGAGCGGCGCGCCAGGTCCACCACGCGCTCCACGTGGAAGAGCCGCAGGTCCTCCTCGTCCAGCGCGATGTCCCCCAGGAAGGCAGCTTGGGGGGGGGGGGGGAGATGAGGTTTGAGCCCCCCAAGACTACGCTGGGGGACCCCAAACCCCACCAGGGCTGAGCTCCCTGCGCCCGGCCCCTCCCCAGCCCATGAAGAGGAAGGTAAAGGCCTTCCTCCTCCTCCTCCTCCAGGCAGGGGCCCGGCTCCCCCGCTCCCGGCCCGCCACCGTGTCGGCTCTGCAGCGGCTGGAGCCAGCCCCACGTTCACATCTGGTTCTCATAACCCCCGGTCCGTCACTTTTCGGGTTTCTGTTATTATTTGTGTTGCAAAACTGCACTTTTTTCGCTCCTCCTTCACAAGCCGCTGGGCTCGGGACCCCCCTTCTTGCCCCTCGTCCCTGTGTGAGCTCCGGCAGCCCCGGGATGCTCCAACCATCTCCAAGTCATCTGCTCCACCAAAGCGGAGCCATATGGCTCAGGAAGCTCCTGCTGTGCCCAGCGCCTGCAGGAACAGAGCTGGCCGAGGGGTGTCCGTCTGTCTGTCTGTCCACCGGGGCCAGCACCATTCCCATGGGGCTGGGGGTGCGGAGAGGCTGCAGCATTACAGGGCTGGAGGATACAACCCTGCTCCTCCTCTTCCTCCTGCTCTTCCTCCTGCTCTTGCCATGAGTCAATGCTCCAGGACGCGGCTCCCGGCTCCGGCACGTGGCCAGCATGGAGCCCTCGGGAACCCGGCTCTGGCTGAGGTCAGCGCCGGCACAGGGGCTCCACACGTGGCCACAGTGGGGTGGAGACGGGCTCCTCACCCAGCGTGCGGGTGCCCAGGATGCCCGCGCAGTCCTGGGCATCCCAATTCCTCGCCGGGATTTGGGGATAGGCAGGGAAACGGTGGGGGGGGGGACTGGGGCCGCTGGAGCAGCTCAGGGGCTGAGGGAGAGCGGTGCCAAGCTGGCGCTCAGAGCAATTAGCAAGTGGATCCCGAAAGAGCCACTAATTATGACAGCAAGAGGGACAATTGGGATAACCACGCCGGGTCCAAGACAATCGGCACGAGGCGAGAAGAGCAGAGAGAGGTCAGCCCAGCTTGACCAGACGCCATGTCTTTGCATGGCACCAAGCCCAAGCTGTGCTCTGGTGGTGGCATGAAGCACTTTGGGGTGAAAAAGCCATGTTTTGGGGTGAAAAAGCCATGTTTTGGGGTGAGAAAGCCATCTTCTGGAATGAAAAAGCCAGCTTTAGGGTTGGAAAGCCATGTTTTGGGGGGGAAAAAGCCAGATTTTTGAGTGAAAAAAGCCAACTTCTGGGGTGAAAAAGCCACTTCTTTGGGGTGAAAAAGCCGCTTTTTGGGCTGAAAACACCACGCATTGGGTCTGTCCCTGGAGCGGCGCATCCCATCAGAGGAAGCTCCGGGGTGGGGAGCAGACCTGCCGCAGAGCCAAGGGCAGAGCAAACAAGCCGGGGCCGGCACCTCCCCTGGCACGAGGCGCCGCTGGCACCGCCGGGCTGCAATTTGTGGGCAGAGCAGAGGCAGGAGCCGGCCCCGGGCTCCCCGCACCCTCCCTGGGCCGGGAGAGACGTGTCCGAACGGGCAGCGAGGGGGAGGCCGGGGCCGCGGAGCAGGACGAGCGTCCCGTGCCAAGAGCTGCATGGAAAGACAAGGGAAAGTTAAGCTCGCTTACAGCCCGGCCGAGCCAAGTGATATAGAAACCATATGTGAGGGATTTGGGATACGTGAGAGAGCCGGGCAGGCAGAGCCGGGACGTGGGGCTGCTTTCCCAAGCGGTGCAAAGCAGCTCAGCTCCCCTCAGTGTCCTCATCCCAGGGGAAAGGTGGTTTGGTGCTGCTGGAGGGGGTATTGGAGCAGTGGGGGGTGTCCCTGGAAGGACACGTTGGGAATAAGCCCAAAGCGTTGGACTGGGAAACTTCCACGTTGGTTTGGGCCCTGGTTGTGTCTTCCTGCTGGCTCCCAGTGCACCCGGTGACACGTGGGGCAGTTTAGGGGGGTCTCTGCTCACCAGAGTGGGGAGGATGCTGTGCCAGAGGGAAGGATGCAGTGCCAGCGGGTGGATGCAGTGCCAGCGGGGAAGATGCGGCCCCAACGGAGGATTCGGGTCGGGGGACGATGCGGTGTCAGCAGTGCACCAGCTTCAAGCGCTGGCACTACAATGGCTCTACCGTCATCCCCATCAGCCAGAGAAGAATGGGGATGGGAGCATCCGGGTTCTGCCCATACACATCCCTCCCAGCCCCCAGAACACGACCAGCTGCTCGGGACCTGCTGACACGGCTCCCACCGAGCTCCTCCTCACCCCGGAGCCAGGAGATAACTCAGCTCTCGCTGTGGTTTGTGCTCTGGGCTGTCTGTCGGTTCTTGGAACGCTGACGTAACCCCCGGGGCTGAGGCTTCAGACAAACAAGGGTTCCCATCCAACTCCTGCAGCACCCCTGTCCCCATCTCCCCATATCTCCTGCCTGCACACGGCGCCTGTCTCTTCGGCATCCCCTTGTCCCCATTGCCACAGCACAGCAGGGATGCAGGAGCCGCTCAGCATCCTTGGTACCCCTGACCAAGACAAGCAGTGGAGGGGGTACCCATGGGCCTGACCTCTCCGTCATCACCGGGAGTAAGGGATGAGCCTGACCTCGGACTCCACCAGGATTGGGAACTGTGTTGCAAGGAAACAAAATAGAGCAACCCACGGGAAGGGGCCAGGGCGCGAACGCGATGTTCTGGTGAGCAGGGAAAGCAAACAGAGCCTCGGGAAGCCTTGGCAGGGGAGGGCGGCAGATAAACAGGACAGGATCATATTCCAGGTCAGTCTGGGGCAAACGAGCCTCCATGTGCAGCGCCGGATGGGGATGACCCTCATCCCTTGCATCCCCTCTGCTTGGGAGCAAAGGCTCAGCCCAGCCTTCCCTCTGGATGGGAATGATCCTCATCCCCCACATCCCCTCTGCCTAGGAGCAAAGCCTTCCAGCCTTCCCGCGCTGGTTTAGCAGCTCCATCCCAGCCACTGCGAATCCCCATGGGATGCAGAGCCGTGGGCCTTGAGCATCCCTCCCGGGCGCAGCAGGGAGCAGAGAGGAGGATACAAGGAGGGAAGGGATGGCGGTGGGGTGGCAGTGGGGCGGCAGGAGCAGCTCAATAGTTGCATCCTGGTCTCGGCTGGGTCGTAAAGCCCCGGAGTGGCCGGAGCAGCATCCCAGTGGCTGGGCAGAGCCGTTAACTATGTGAGGAATGCTCCTGGCGCCGCCCCACACACCAGCCCAGCTGCGAGCACCGGGGCCACGATGGGAGGAATGGGATGGGGGTCCCCCCCCGGCCTCGGGGCTGCCCTGCACAGAGAACCCTGGGGTGGATGCAAAGGAGAAGGGATGCAGAGCATCCCATGGGGTGTCGGGGCTGAGGGGTGCCAGGTCTACCCATGCACCCCACAACCCACCAGCAGCCCCACAGAGAGCCCTCCGGAGAGGGCAGAGATGAGCCGGGCCCTCTCCTGTCCCCACGGTGACGCAGCCCCTCTCCCGGTGCCCCTCGCCAGCAGCGGAGCAGGGAGCAGCCAGCCTTGTAAACGCCGGAGCGAGGAATATTTGCTTTCCCAAAGCACCTTCTGAGCAGCACAGAGGCACAAAGCAGGAATTCAAAGCTCAGCAGCCAGGCTGGGAGCCAGGCCAGGTCACAGCCCCCCTGCCACCAGTGGGGAAACTGAGGCACGGGGGGACGGCGATGGCCAGCACGAGGGGAACCCACCGACGAGATGGTCCCTCTCCCCCTGCACTGGCACAGGGTGCACAGGGAAGCTGTGGCTGCCCCATCCCTGGCAGTGCTCAAGGCCAGGTTGGACACAGGGGCTTGGAGCAAGCTTTCCTAGTGGAAGGTGTCCCTGTCCGTGGCAGTGGTTGGAGCTGGAGGAGCTGTAAGGTCCCTTCCAAACCATTCCAGGATTCCACGAAATAAGCCTCTAATAAACCCAGCCCGTGGCAGCAAGCAGCTGATGCGGGTCCGGGGGCAGGTCGGGAGGTTTCATCACTCCAGGGGAGGGTTTTCCTTCTGCTCCTCTTCCGTGGAGGGGAAAACCTCCTCCAGGGCTCTGGTGGAGGATGCCAAGCCTGAGGCATGGCAGAGCCGCAGGCAGGAGCAGGGGGGGAGTGGGCCGGCCCTGCCTCCCCTCTCCAGAGCCGGGTCACCAGAACAGAGCCCGGGGCCAGCGGCACTGAAAGGGAGAGCTGCTGGGAAGGAAAATATTTGCCAATGGCTCTGCCAAGGGGCCTGGGGGGGGGTTGTTGTTGTGTTCCCTGCAAGGACAGAGCCTGAGTGGACACTGAGGGATGGGGAAGCGCCCCAGCGCCGGGCACAGTAACATGGGGGCCACCAGAACCTGTCCCAGCGCTTGGCACCAGCCCCTGAGGGCTCCCAGGCCTCTGCGCATCCGCCCCAGTGCTCTGACTGCAAACACATCCCCCCTCCCCGTGCTTCCACAGCTCAATCCCATCCCCACCAGCGCTCCCCAGGCCCTGTTAACTCCTTCCAAAGCTTCCTGGCCTTCTGCAGCTCATGGACACGTGGATGGAGGGGTTTTGCCATGCAACCCCCCCCGGGTAGACGAGACAGCCGTGACCGACAGCCCTTGGACAAGCGGGATGCACTGGGACGCTTTCCTCTCCCCATCACAATGCTGGAGACCTCCAGGAAGCCTCAGCAAAGCCACAGGGCCCAGGAGGCCACGTTCTCACCCAAAGAACCACTGCCTGTTGCACAGCCAAGGTGCAGCGCTGAGGGAAGGCCGCCCAGGAGCCGCCCTCCTGCTTCTCCCGGGATCCTGCCCGGATGCTTTGTTCTCCCCGGTCCGGCCGCGGCTCCCCAGGCCGCCCCATCCCGCCGGCCATGTGTTTCCCAGCCCCATCCCGACGGCGGATAAAGCCTCAGGAAGCGACGTCTCCCCCCTCGCCGGCGTGAATCAGCAGCAGCAGAGTTTCCCAGGAGCCGGGAAGGGAGGGAAAAGCGGGAGGGAGAGTGACCCCCCCCGGCCCGGGCCTCGCCATCGCCCCCCGGAGCGCGCCCAGCGCCGAACGGGTGATTACACAAAGATAAAGCGGATCCCGGGATCAGGCGCGGATTCCCAGGTCTCTGCCCCATCCCGGAGCGCCGCCCCCGCCCCGGTGGAGTTTTCACCCCGCATGAATAAGTGACATACAACGGCTGGAAAATATTCTTGGGCAGCCTGACAAGTGTGACTGCAACCGGTAGCGTCCGCCTGGAAAGTGGAATCTAGGTGAAATCCAGGCGGACGCAGCCACGGCGCTCCAAGCACGGCCGGGAAGCTCATATAACCGGGAATGGGGGCTCCGGCCCCAGCCACGGCTGTGATGGCTTTGCCATCAGGGATGCTGAGCCCCCCATGGGTTGCGTGGCAAAGCAGATTCCCCCTGAGCCCCTGTCACCCCTTCCATGGGTGACAGCACGGCCATGGCAGAAGCATGCCAGCCCCCCCGTTTAACCAGACACCCCCAAACGTGGCTGTGGAGCGAGGTGGATTCATCCCTCTCTGGCTCAGCAACCCCTTGGATCCCTTGGGAAGAGCCAAGAGCAAACCCTGGCGATGGATGTGTTTGACCAGCGCTGGCTCTGCAAACACAGTGAGCCCCCCACAAGCTGCTCCCCCAGCACAATGGAAATGGTGGGAGCGATGCCGCCTGCTTTTCCCAACCGGAGACATGACCAGGATCCAACCTGGCATCTGCTCTGCTCACTGCTGGGCACCGGGACCTGGATATCCTGCTGACCGGGTGAAGGGAAACTGGGGCCACGGCTGATTCCTCCCTCCCTGCCTGCCCGGGGTTGCTCCAAGGGCCGGATCTCCCAGCGGTCCCATTTTGGTATCCTTGGAAGAGACTCGGCAGCACGGGTGCCGTGGTGGGAATGGCATCGGCTGCGGGCAGCTGTCCTGCCTGGCCTCAGGATACCTCTGGCATGAGCTGTGCCAAGGAGCCCAAATTCATTTCCTGGTGCTTCCCTCCGTCTATCCTGGTGCTTCCCTTGTATCCATGGTGGTGGCGGGGCCTCGGTGCTTGGCGCTTCCCTAATCCCGGGATGGGAGTTGCTGCCCCAAACCCAATCCACCCCCAGCACGGGCCAGGGGCTGCCCTGGGGGTGTCCGGCTGCTCCTGCTGGATCTCACCATCCCACTCTTTGGAGCCAAGCAGGGATGATCCCAGGCTCATGCAGTGCGTGGCAAGGCCTGGCCCCCCCTCACCCCCCCGGGAACTGCTGCTGTAATTAAATTACTCACATCAGGACCGAGTAAAGGCGCGGGGGGGGGGGGGGGGGGGAGCCTCGGCGGCCCGGGGGGGTGATGAGGGGGTTTTGGGGCGCTCGGGAGCGGGGTGAAGGGGGGGCCCATCCGCGGGGGGCGGCAGCGCCGTGTCCCGGCCGCGCCGAGGGAGCGCAGCGGCGCTGCGGGGCCGTGCCCGGGCGGTTTTGCAAGCGCTGCTGTTTCAGCCCGGCAGGGCAGGAAGGGAAAGGATTTGGGGCCAGAAAAAGCCCTCGTGCAGACAAAGTTCTACCAAGAGGCGCCTTCCCCAGCGCGGACAATGCCCTTACCGAGAGAGAAACGTGATCCTGCAGCCGCAGCCGAGCCCTCGCTCTGCGCTCGCCGCGTCCCCCCCGTGCCTCAGTTTCCCCCCCAATAGAGTCCCTTTATCCTCTTTATCTCGCTCTGGGACACGGGGATAACCCCTGCGGCGCCCGGCCTGCTCCCAGCCCTGCTCACGTCTAAAGGGAGCAGCTCAGCACCCCCCAGGCCCAGCACAGAGGGACCCTGGGCTATGGTAAAGCCCCCCCCAGGCTGAACCTGGCCCTGGAGGGACGAGGTTTCCCTGGGCTGCGGGAGAAGGAGGAAGCGGAAAGGGTATGGAGCGTGGGATGGGGTGCAGTGGGGTACGATGTGTGGGATGGGGTGCAGTGGGGTGGGATGGAGTGCAGTGGGTCCAGCCATGGGGTGCGGTGGGGTGGGACAGGGTGGGATGTGATGGGGTGCAATGGGGTGGGATGGGGGGTATGGGGTACAACTGGATGGGATGGGGTGCAATGGGGTGCGATGGGGTGCGGTGGGTCCAGCCCTGGGGTGGGGTGTGGGGAGGGATGGGGGGCATGGGGGCTCCCCACCACCTTTGACAGCTGCCGGCGCAGCCAGCGCTGGGGAGGGGGAGCAAGCGGGGTGCCGGGCCAGCCCCCCCCGCCGCTGCCGCCCCGAAGTACAACCGGATGCACCCCAACACCCCCAAACGGGAGCGGGAGCCCCCGGCTGCGGGAACAGCCCCGGGCGCGGGAGCGGACTCGGCCGTGCGGAGCCCCGGGGTGCGGGACGCTCACAACTCGCACTCACACCAGCCCCCCCCCCGCGCTCCCCTTTGTCTGCCCCGGCCGCCCCCCGCCGCGCATCCCCCCGGCCCTACCGGCTTTGCAGGGGTCCTTGTAGTCCAGGGGCTCCGCGTCCTCCTCCTCCTCCTCCTCCAGCACGTAGGAATAGTCCGGGAAGTGCATGGCCCGGGCCAGGAGCAGGCACAGGAGCAGCCCGCAGCTCCGCAGCCCGGCCATGGCTCCGCGGGAGCGGGCGGGCAGCGCCGGCGCCGGCGGCTTTTGGGGCTTTTTGGGGCTTTTCCTTTTTTTCCCCTCCCTCCCTCCCCCCTCCGCTCCGTTTTTATTTTTTTTTTTTTCCCTCCCTCTCCCTCTTCCCTTTTTTTTTTTTTTTTCCTCGTTTTTTCCTGTAGGGAAATGGGATCCGCTGGGGGCGGGGTCAGGCGCCGGGCTCGGCCCCTGCAGCCCCGGGCGCAGGGCTGGGAGCGGGGCCAGCGCCGGGGGGGTCGGCGGGGCCGAGCTGCTGCCGTGGACGCGGCCCGGGGCTCCCGGACCCCGTCCTCACCCCGCTGGTCCCGGTTGGGTCCCCGCCATCCGGTGCCGCAGCCCCCAGTCCCGGTTCTGCCCCCCCCCCCCCCCCCCGCTGCCTTCCTATTTCCCCCAGGACCAATTCTGCCCCCTCCAGTCTCGCCCGTGTCCCTCAGCACTGATCCTGCCCCCCCCATCTCATTCCATGTCCCTCACCCTACGTCCTGCCCCCCCCCCCGGCTCCTTGATCCCCTCCTGTATCCCCTGATCCTGGTCCTGTCCCCCATCTCATCCCCTATTCCCTTGTCCAGAACCTGCCCCCATACATCCCATCCTATGTCCCCCAGCCCTTCATCCTGCAACCCCAGCTCCAGCCCCCCATGGCCCCAGCCCTGTGCCCCACGACCCCCAGTCCTTCACCCCTTCCCACACCCCTATATCCCAATCTTGCGCATCACATTCCCATCCCACATCCCCACTCCTGCACTCCCCACGTTCTCCAGACCCGCACCCCCACACCTCCTGGTCCCGGATCCCCAATCCCGCATCATCCCAAGCCTTGCCAGAGGAGGAGGAGGATGCAGCACCCCCAACCCACGCACCCTTCCCGAACAGGGGTGAGCTCCAGGCCCTGGAACAGGCACTCAGAAGCTCCCTGCACCCCAAAAACCTCCAGTGAAGCACCACAAGAGCCTGGATCCCCCCATCCCTGGGATCCCACGGCAGTGTGGGGCCGGGGCTCCCTCTGCCCTCCCTCCAGGGCCCCAAAGGCAGCCCCATGTGGGGCACAGGCCCCCCCGGAGCGGGCAGAGGGTGTCTGGATGCCCGAGCACCACAGGAGCATCCCGCCGCCCCGGCCGAGGGCTGTGGGTGACATCTGCCGTCAGAGCCCTGCCACTTCATCGGGGCCCGTCCCGTCAGGTCCCCAGGGACCCCCCCAGCTCTGCAGGGGGCACCATGGGGACGGTGGCAGCCGTGGCGCTGCGGTGACGGGCGCAGGGGCAGGATGAGCCCACGGCGCTGCCATTGGTGCCCTCCGGCAGCTCCGGGGGTGTCTGTGCCCCCCCCCGATGAGCAGATGCCCCGGGGTGGGAAATGGGATCCCCCCGATAAAGGTCCGAGTCCAGCCTTGCGGTGCAGGCCCATCCAGCACATCCCAGCCCGGGAGGTGCCGCAGGAGGGATGAGCCCCCCCACTCCTGGCTCATTATTCCTGGCAGCTCTTCCCACTCCTTGCGCCGCTCTCCCCCTGTGAATGACCCTTAGTCCTGAAGTGATGAAGCATTCAGCTTCGCTGCACACAATTGGTGCCTGGGAGCGTGCTGGATGCATGCGGGATCCCTTCCCACTAACCCCCTCCCAAGCGTCCTTTGCTTTCTGGGACCTCCCGCATCCTGAATCCCACCGGGAAGTCTCCTTCACGCCTCATCTCAGGCCGGGATTTTCCTCCCCCGGCAGCGAATCACCTCGGGATGTGCTTTGCTCCCTGGGCCGCCCTTGCAAAGCCTGCAGCCAGTAAAGCTTCCCCCTTCGAGGAAACAGCCACTGGAATCCAGCCTTGCTCCGCTTCCCGGCCCACACACTGCACCGGGCAGGCTGGGGATGAGGATGGGAATGTGGGGAGCAACCACCTCATTCATCCCCCGTGTCTCCCAAGGAAACAAACAGATCCCCCATGGAAAACACGCCGGGCTTTGGAATGCTTTCTGTTCCCATCCATCAGACTTGCTTATGCTGGGAAGGACGTTTGAGGGTGAGTCCCTGGGGAGCATAAACCCCTTAGGAAAGGATTGGGATGCGGAGAAGCTGGGACAGAAGGCTGCTGCTGGGCATCACTACACAGAGTGAGCTCCACAACGGTGCCATGGACATGGTGATCCCCCCTCGCTCTGCCACCTAAACCTCCATCCTCATCCTGCCCCTGCGGTGAGCGCCCTCGGCTGTCCTGGAACGTGGCTCACTGGGTGCTGGTTTCCACCCTGGAATTGCCCCTTTCTCATGGGTGAATCTGGGATCCTAAGGGAGGGTTTCCCTGCTTCCTGCATCACCCCAAGGGTCCCACCACTCCCTGGGACCTGCTGCCTTTGCCAACGTGGTTTCCCAAGCACCACGATCTCCCTTAGCCACAGATGCTCGGCACCCCACGAGGCGATGGGCGGCCGTGGGGTGCTGCAGCACATGCCCCACAACAGGAAGCCGCCTGCTCCAGCAGGAGCAGCCCCACAGATCCCAGGCTCCTGGCTCCGAGGCAGCTCCTGCTGACGTGTTGGACAGATGATGTTTCTGGAGCCCTGGGATAAACAAGCCTCCGGATGCACACCCCACGCATGAGCCAGCTCCAGCTCCGGCTCTGCTGCATCCCTCATGCGTGGATCCCGCGCAGCAGCCGAGGCACGGCAGAGGTAAGAGCCGCAGGTTCGGGTCCTGTCGTGGTCTTTGGTCCCTCACTTCGCTCATTCCCAAAGGGCATCCCCAAAAGCCTTGGAAAGCTGCATCTCTGTTGTGTGCTGCCCAAGATGCAGCCCCAAAGGCCCACGGGGCATTCTCTGTGCTCTGCCCCACAGGACCATGCACCCTCCACATGCTGGAGGCCCTGGATGCCACCCACTACCTGTTGTCCTACCCAGACCCCATCCTGCAGGACCACGCTGGAGCACCCCTCCTGGAGCGTGCTCCCCCCAACGCCAGGACCAGTGGGACCCCCCAGGGTCCCCTGTGCAGCACTGGGACCATTCCCTATGTGCAGCCCCCTTGTCCCTGTGGCACGAGCGGGGGCTGGTTCTGAGTCCTCCATCTCCCAGCACATACTGGGGGGTTTGCTCTCATTCCCCCTCCTAGGACCCCCAAGGTCCCCCCTGTGCCCCCCCCCACGATGCCCACAGCACCCCACAGTCACAAGCAAGGGCTGGAGGGCTTTGACCATCCCCATATACCGTGGACAAGGAGCCCAGCAATACCCACACCCGCTTCTCAGTGATGTGGTACCATGGGGGTGGGGAGAGGGACCTGAGTGCATGGGGGCAGCACTTGGGTTACAAGGCACAAGGACCTGGGGGTCCTGCCAAGGCTCTGACGATTCATCTCCAGCTGCTCCATCACGGAGCTGGGGAGGCCGAGCAGGAGGGAGAGCCCTGCACCCGCCTGCGCAGCTCTGCTCCGGATGGATGCTGGTGCCCGGGGCTGGGAGCTCAGCCCAGGAGCCCTCCACATCCAGCCCGCACCAGTGAGCGATCACTGGGGCTGTGGGAGGTGGTGGTTTGAGGGCCGCAGGAGGCCTGGATGGACGCCCTGGATGGACGCCCTGGATGGACGCCCTGGATGGACGCCCTGGATGGACGCCCCGCATCCCGGCCAGCCGCAGCTGCGCTCTCCCTGTGGGAGCCGCTTCCCGCCTGCCCAGACACCGGTGTCTGCCCCGGCACGGCCGCGGTGACAGCGAGAGACTGCTGCGGGGCTGCGCCTTGCTCCTGACCTGCACTGGTGCGCAGCCTGGGACAGCATCATAGTGCCTGATCCGGATAGCACCGACATCCCGGTTCTGATAGTGCCTGATCCGGATAGCACCGACATCCCAGTTCTGATAGCACCGGCATCCCGGTTCTGATAGTGCCTGATCCGAATAGCGCCGGCATCCCGGTTCTGATAGTGCCTGATCTGGATAGCACCGGCATCCCGGTTCTGATAGTGCCTGATCCGGATAGCACCGGCATCCCGGTTCTGATAGCACCGGCATCCCGGTTCTGATAGTGCCTGATCCGGATAGCACCGGCATCCCGGTCCTAACAACCCCAGTCCCCCAGCAGTGCCCGCTCCCAGGCTGCTTCCCAGATGAGCTGCTGCCAGGAAGAGCTCCGAGACCCGATTTTCCCCTTTTCCTTTATTCCTTTCCCCAGAGAGGGAGAACACGGACCCCACATTGGCCCCGTGCTCGGGGGGTGCCCCCTGAGCCCCCCAGGCTGTGGCTGCGGCAGAAACCCCCCGAGCCCCGCTCAGAGCCCCTCAGGCGTTGCGAAGGGCGGGAGCTGCGGAGCAGGGGAGGGACAGGACCCGAGCATCGGCTCCATGAATGCCACGGGGTTTTTAAGCTCATTTTGCACTTTGGGCTTGGCGAAGCTGAGATTTAAGTGACAAAACAGACGGCTCCGAGCAAGAACAACCCCCCCGCCTCCGGCCCCCGGCGAAGCTCAGCCCCTGCACCCCCCAACCCCCCTGCTCAGCCCCTGCACCCTCCAAACCCACCCCATGATCCCCAAAACCTCCTGCACAGCCCCCAAAATCAGGGTGTGGTGAGGGGTGCAGCTGTGGAGGTGATGGGGATGATGGGGATGGAGGGGTGGATGGATGGATGGATGGATGGATGGATGGATGGATGGATGGATGGATGGATGGGTGGATGGATGGGTGGGTGGATAATGGAGGGAGGGAGGGAGGGAGGGAGGGAGGGAGGGAGGGAGGGAGGGAGGGAGGGATAGATGGTCCCCTGCAGGCACTGGGACCTTCTGCACCCACCCAGCAAGGTTAAGCCCAGTAGATGGGGACGATGCTGCAGAGGATGCTGGTGGTGGTGCCCAGGATGGAGCGGTCGGCCAGGGGCATGGCAAGTCTCTTCTCATCCTGGAGAGGGCAGAGAAGGAAGGATGAGGCAGCAGCAGCACGGTGCTGAGCGGAGGTGTTGCACAATGCATCGTGCCCAGGGCATGGCCATGTGCCCCCCCGTGTCCCAGCAGGGCCACCAGGACTCACCTGCCGGCGTTGGAAGGACTCAGCCACGGTGTCCAGCCCCGGGATGTTGTCCTTGTCCATGTGGGCGATGTAGCAGGCACCGTGCAGCTGGGATCTGTAGCTCACCAGCAGCTATTTGCAGGTAGATCCACATCAACACGGTCCCATCTCACCTTCCCCGTCCTCCCCATTGCTCCCCGCTTACATTCTTGTAGTCATAGATGACCGTGGCCGGGTTTCCATCCCCACCATCCACACAGAAAGTGGCTGCATCCTCCTCCCAGGCTGGTTCTCTCCACAGCCCCATCCTTAGGACCTGTGGGGCATGGTGGGAAGCTCACACCCTGCTGCAGCCCCTCATGGCGGCCCCGGGGGTCCCTTACTTACAGCATCAGCGTGGTACCGGTCCGCGCGCAGCCACATCAGCAAGGCTCCGGCGATGATGACCACCACCAGCACCACCACCAGCACCACCAGGAGGAGGCACTTGAGGCGGTGGCAGCTCAGGAGCTTGCGGGGCAGGTAGCAGAGCAGGCGAGGGACGAAGCACAGCGACCGCTTGATGCAGCCGGCGCAGCTGGGGCAGCCGGGGCAGCGGCAGCACCGGGGCATGCAGCACCGGGCGCACTTGGTGCAGCAGACGGCGCAGGGCCAGCAGCAGCAGCCCGGCTTGCAGCACCCGTTGGAGCAGCACCCGGTGCTGCAGCAGCCCTCCTCTGGGTCCTGTGGGCACGGGAGAGAAAGGGGGAGAATGGGATGAAGGAGAAGGATGCAGGAGCTGGCGGGCACAGGCAGGATGCCCCAGAGTCTTCAGGAGGCAGCATCCCATGGGCTCTGCGTCACGCTGATGCCTTGCGGGGTTAAACTGGGCAGAGCCCTGCGCTGAGCACCGCTGCTGGGCACAGGGGCAGCCCAGCATGACGGTGCCACCCCATTGCAGGTCCCAGAGACTCACCAGTGGCTCTTCAACCACCACCTGCTTCATGCTGCTCTCCATGGCTGCTCCCTCCTTCTCCTCCTTCCCCCAGCCCCGCAGCGGCCACACCGCAGGGCTTTATACCAGGGTGATGGGGTGGGGACTGGAGCGGCCCCTGTGAAGGAGGTCGTGGTCCTGGTGTGCCATTGGGCTGTGCCATGCAAACCTCTTCAGTGGTGTTTGCTGACCTCCTCCCAGCGCTGCGCTCCCCTGGGAACCCACTGCTCAAGAGCTCCTAAGGGCACTTGTCCCCATCCCCGGGGCCTCTCTGCTGCCCAGGAGAGAGGGGTTGGTCCAAAGCAAACCCTCCTGAGCGGGTACAAGCTGCTCTCCAGGGAGGAGCATCCGGCTGCTGCAAGACCTGGACCGGTGCCTGTGGCCCTTTGCCCTTAGCTCGGGCACATGGAGCTGCTCGAGGTGGGCAAAGTGCACTGGGACATCAGAGCTGCCCCATAACCAGCGAGGCTGGGTGGGAGCGGGGTCACCTCGGCCTGGGGACATGTCCCTGGACCACGCTCTTGAGGATGCTCACAGGGGCTCACAGGGATGGTGCTGGGGCTTTGGGGCGGATGTGCTCAGGGTGAGGGGTCCCGGCTCTGGTGTGTGCCCCAGCGAGGTGCAATCGGCAGGGCAGGGTGACCCTTGGTATTGCTCAAGCCTCTCCTGCAGTGGGGTTGGGACCTCTCCAGCCAGGTCTGGGCCTGCTGGGACCCCAAGCGCAGGGTGCAGGGTGAGGGGTGCACCCCATGTCCCGTCCCGGGGTGCTGGGGAGCAGGGACCCCCTCAAGAGGCTCCTGCTGTTTGCTCCCTGGCCCCGTGTGCTGCATGCGTCACCTCCTGTGTCTGCGCTCACCCTGCTCCTCCCGGCTCTCTACCAGGGCCAGCGGGCTCAGGGCTGCTGGCCCCACGTCACTGCATGGCAGCGTGCAGGTCCCCTCCTGCTGTGACCCGTGGCTGTGAGGACAAGGCTGAGTTAGTGCCTATTCCAAGGTTAAACCGCGCTGCTCAGCATCACCGCGCTCTTGGGCGCTGGATAAGGTCCTGGGGGTCTTTTTTCTCCCTCCCATCCCCTTGATTCCCCATTCTCCAGGGCAGCACTTGGGGGTGGAGGATCTGGAGCTGCCATGGACAGGGATGGAGGGAGCTGGAGCAGAGCACTGATGCATCTGTGGATGCCCTGCCCAGCCCAGGTGGCCCAGACCCTGGCGCTGCCTGTGCCCATGGGCTGGAGCTGTGGGGGTTTCTTCTGCCACCTCATCCTCCTCCCATGCAAGCTGGGAGGGCACTGGGGGGGACACCGGCCATGGGAGCTTGGTATGGAATGCTGAGGGGTGCTGCTGCCCTGGAAAGGAGGTGCCTGAGCCCTCCTGTGTGGGGCTGGACTGAGCACATGGACATGAAGGATGCTTCCGTCCCACAGGGGGACATTCCTGGGACACCAGAGGGCCCCTGGAACCCTGGGACAGGGAAGGACAAAGCAGCACTCGAGGCAGTGGCACAGGCTTTACTTTGCAGACAGAAGCATGAATCCCAAAGCAAATCCCACTGGTTTATTAAATGACAAGTGTGGTGGGAAAGCCACGGCGCCGGGCGGCTGCGGATGGAGCATCCCTAGGGTGGGATGGCTGCTTCCAAGTGGAGGAGGAGCAGGAGAATGCCTGGGCATTGGTAGATGTGGGGAGCATGGTCCCCGCTAGGAGCTGGCCCCATCCACGCTATGCCCAGTACACAGGGACAGCGCTGCAGAGGATGTTAATGCTGGTACCCAGGATGGAGCGGTCAGCCAGGGGCACGGCTTTGTCCCCATCCTCCTCCATCTCAGCCTGCAGGAGAGACAACAGAGGGGTCACCACCTTCAGCAGCCGCTCCTCCAGCCGCTGCCGCCCCAGGGGTGACCAGCACCGACCTGCCGCCGCTGGAAGGTCTCGGTGACGGCATCCAGCCCCGGGATGTTGTCCTGGTCCATGCGGGTGATGCAGCAGGCGCGGTGGCGCCAGGACCTGTACCCGACCAGCAGCTGTTTGGGACAGACCCCGGTCATGCTCAGCCCTGTCCTTGCCCCTGCACCCTCCTCTGCATCTGCTGCCCTCACACCTTGCTGTAGTCATAGACCACCATGGCGGAGGCGTTGAGCCCGTCCCGCACGGCAAACGTCCCGGTCCGTTCTTTCTTGCTCATGGAGAGGTGCTGGGGGGTCCCTTCGCCATCCAGCCCATGGATGGTCATCCGCAAGACCTGCCATGCAGGGGGGGGGTTAGGGCACATTGCGGGGGTCTGAGCCCCACCTCTGCGGAGCACCAGCAGCCGGTGCCTTTCCCAACCCTCCCAATCCCACCACCGGAGCCAGCGGCACCGCGGTTCCCTCCCCTCACCGCTTCAGCATGTGTCTCAGTGATGTGCAGCCCCAGCAGGAGGAAGGTGACGATGACCACCATGAGGATGAGCATCACCACCGCCGCCATCAGCAGGCTCTTGAGCTGAGAGGAGAGGCAGGGCACGTGCGGGGAGGCCGTGTACCTCTGGGGACACAGGGGACAACCTGGGTGAGCCACTGGCGCAGGCGGATGGCGCTCAGCCCCACAGCAGCCCACGGGCTGAGAGATGGGTGCTCCTTACCGGAGGTGCCTCCTCCATCAGCGCCTCTTTGGAGCTGCCGTCCATCTCGCCCTCCTTCTCCATGTGGCTCCTGTCTCTTTGCCAGCTGGAGCTGGGGGCATTTATAGGGTCCCAGGAGGATGGGAGGAGGTTGGAGCTGCCAAGGTACCACTTGTGCTCTGTTTGCTGAGGCAGGGAGTGGGGATGAAACCTCCGAGAGCCCTTTCCCGGCACTGGGAAGGGGGGGGAGGCAAACAGTGGGCAGCAGAGCGTGCCAGCACCCAGCACCCTCAGCACACGCCCCAGTGGGTGCTGCACCCTTGGGTCCTGCAGCCTGCTCAGTGCATGGGCAGCTGCGGCCTCCCCCCGCAGGGTGGTCAGGAGCTGGCTGGGCTCTTTGTTGGCCGGGAACGCGGTGCCTGGGACGGGATGGACAATGCCCTGCGCTCGCTGCCAGCGCTGCAGCACGGGCACCGGGCAAAGCAGCGCGTCGGTGGTTGAGCTCCGGTGGCACCACCCCCGCCAGGGACGATGGGGGCACCCTCCAGCCCCCCGTGGTGGAGCGCCCCAGGAGCGCCCCGCAGCCCCCTCCCATGCGCGCCGCCGCGTTTGCGCGCTCACAGCGGTGAGCACAGGCGGCTGCTCGGCTGTCACTCAGCGCATCCCTCCCTCCGTCCCTCCCTCCCTCCTTCCCGCAGCGCCCGAGCATGGTGCGCGCTGCAGCGCGGGGCCGGCGCCGGCAGCCCCGGCCGCGTCCCCTCCACGCCGAGCTCTCCGGGCATTGAGCCGCAGGAGCGGGCTCTGCCCCCGCTGCCGGGCACTGCGGGAGCGCAGGGACCAGCCCCGGGCAGAGCGCTAGGCCGGGGCGCGATGGAGCTGCGGCGCGGGAGGAGGATGCTGAGGGACCGGCTCCCCGCTCTCCTCCTCCTCCTGCTGGCCTCGGCCTGGCTCTGGCAGCCCGCGGAGGGTCGGCGGCCGCCCCGGCCCCCCCCGTGCCCCCCGAGCTGCTCCTGCACCCAGGACACTGCGTTCTGTGTGGATTCCAAAGCCGTGCCCCGGAACCTGCCCCCCGAGGTCATCTCGCTGTGAGTACTGGGGATGGGGACAGGGAGCACATCACAGCCCAGGGCTGGCGGGGGTGACACTGCCCTGGGAATGCAGGGGCAGCCCCGCTGTGCCCCAATCGGGGGTAAATGTGTGCTGGTGCGGGGTACGGGGGGTCTCCTGCGGGATGGAGCAGGCTGCGGACACCCCAGGACTGGTCCCTGTGTCCTGCAGTGGTGCAGGTCTCCTGCATCAGTGAGGGATGGAGCCTGTCCCCACTGTGACCTTGGGGAGCAGAGCCCCAGGGGGACACGGCTGGTGGGTGCAGCAGCCTTGTATGTGCTGTGTGTGCGGTGGACGCATGCGTGTGCTCATGTATGGGGCTGCTCTGGTGCGCACTGGGTGGCAGCAGGGACAGTGCAGTGGGGCACGGGGGTGGTGGAACCCCCTCCTGCTGCCGCTGTCCCCTCTCCTGAAGCTTCCTCCCCTCGGCAGGACGATGGTGAATGCGGCATTCACAGAGATCCGGGAGGCAGCGTTCGCACACATCCCCTCGCTGCAGTTCCTGTACGTGTCCGTCCTGGCATCCTGCGGTGTCCCCGTGTTCCCACCCTGTGCTGATGCCTTCCCCTTCTCCTTGCAGCCTCCTCAACTCCAACAAGTTCACACTGATCGGGGACAACGCCTTCGCTGGCCTCTCACACCTCCAGTACCTGTGTGTGGATGGGGATGGGGACGTGGGAACATGGGTGGAGACACAGGGACACGCATGGGGACACAGGGACGGGCTGGGGACGTGGGGATGGGGATGGAGACACAGGAATGGGGCTGGAGACATGGGGAAGGCATGGGAAGGGTGGGGGGGTCAGAGGAACCGGTTCCTCATGCCACCATCTCTTCCCACCCCAGGTTCATTGAGAACAATGACATCCAGGCTCTCTCAAAGGCCACTTTCCGTGGGCTCAAGTCCCTGACCCACTTGTGAGTATTGGGAACGGGGGTCCCGCATTCCCCAGGAACACAGCGAATGTCTCTTGTCCCTTCACTGTGCGGTGTTACCTCCACAACCCCTCTGATCCCACAGGTCCTTGGCTAACAACAACCTACAGACGCTGCCCCGGGACCTCTTCAAGCCGCTGGACATCCTGAGCGACCTGTAAGGCTGTGCTGGCAATGGGGACACCGGGGTGGGTTGGGGGTGACACCGGGGTGGGTTGGGGGTGGCCCTGTGGTGCTCAGGGCTCACTTAGGGCTGGGGTAACTCAGTGCCATCCACACCAGGGACCTCCGTGGCAACACGCTGGCCTGCGACTGCCAGATCAAGTGGCTGGTGGAGTGGCTGGAGAGCACCAACACCACGGTCCCCGCCGTATTCTGCAGCAGCCCCGGGCACTTCGAGGGGCAGCGCATCCAGGACCTGGTGCTCGGGGACTTCCAGTGCATCACCACGGGTGAGGGACCGCGTTCAGCCGTCGCCCCGCGCCCGGGTGATGCTCAGACCCTCACTGCCCCCTCTCCCCGCAGACTTCGTGGTACACCAGGTCCTGCCCTTCCAGTCGGTATCGGCCGAGCCCTTCACCTACGCCAGTGACCTGTACGTGGCCCTGGCGCAGCCCGGTGCCAGCAGCTGCGCCATCCTCAAGTGGGACTACGTGGAGCGCAAGCTGCGGGACTTTGACCACATCCCGGGTAAGACGCCCGATCCGGGGGTCCCTTCCCATGCTGTGACCCCTGTTTGGGTGCTCCGGGGCAGGCACGGCCCCGGTGTGACGTGGCCCTGCCTGGCAGCTCACTCCGCAGTGCACTGCAAGCCCATCGTGGCGCAGGAGCAGCTGTACGTGGTGGTGGCCCAGCTCTTTGGCGGCTCCTACATCTACCGCTGGGACACCAGCGTGGACAAGTTCATCAAGATCCAGGACATCGACAGCCAGAAGATCCGCAAGCCCAACGACATCGAAGCCTTCCAGATCGAGGGCGAGTGGTACTTTGTGATCGCCGACAGCTCCAAAGCGGGCTCCACCAGCCTCTACCGCCTCAACCAGAACGGCTTCTACTCGCACCAGGCCCTGCACGCCTGGCACCGCGACACCGACGTGGAGTACGTGGAGAACGACGGCAAACCCCGGCTCATCATCGCCAGCAGCTCCCAGGCGCCCGTCATCTACCAGTGGAACCGGGCGCAGAAGCAGTTCGCGCCGCAGGGGGAGGTGGGCGAGATGCTGGACGTGCAGATGGTGAAGCACTTCAGGGTGAAGCGGGACCAATTCCTCTGCCTCAGCCGCTACATCGGCGACTCCAAGGTGGTGCGCTGGGAAGGGCAGCGCTTCGTGGAGCTGCAGACGCTGCCGTCCCGCGGCTCCATGGTGATGCAGCCCTTCTCCGTGGGGCAGCGGCAGTACCTGGCCCTGGGCAGTGACTTCTCCTTCACCCACGTCTACCTGTGGGAAGAGGAGAAGCAGAAATTCGCCAAGTTCCAGGAGCTGCTGGTGCAGGCGCCCCGGGCGTTCCGCTCCGTGCTGGCTGCCGACGTGCAGCTCCTCCTGGCCCCCAGCTTCAAGGCCAAAACCATGGTCTACCGGCACGTGGTGGTGGACCTCAGCCTCTAGATGCGGCCCTGAGCTGCCAGCGCGGCCCCAGCGCGGCTCTGGCCTCCCCCAAGAGCTGCCTGCTCCTGCCTGGGGACGAGCCTGCACCCAACTCCCCCATGGTCACGACCCCACTGTGTTCACCCCCCCCACCCCCGATCATC
This sequence comes from Amazona ochrocephala, assembly GCA_039720435.1. Lineage (NCBI taxonomy): Eukaryota > Metazoa > Chordata > Aves > Psittaciformes > Psittacidae > Amazona > Amazona ochrocephala. The sequence goes on along the minus strand of CM077898.1, from coordinate 382,958 downwards.
CCCACGGCAGCCCCCAGCCCCACAGCCCCCAGTTCCCCCCAGGACTCCTGGGTTCCTTACTTGCAGCACCCACAGGCATCCCATGGGATGTGGGCAGGATAATGGGACACCGCTCGCCCTGAAGGCCCATGGGTGCCTATTTGGGCTGACAGGGATGGGGGAACCTGGGGCAATGGGGTGGAGGCTGCACTGGGGATGTGTGGGTGGGGTGGATGGGATGCTCCCAGGATACTGGGGTGCTCCCATGTGGACGGGATGCTTTAGGTGGATGGGATGCCCAGAGGAGGCCAGGATGCTTGAGGCCAGGGGAATGCTATGATGCGCATGTGGATGTGATGCCTAGAGAAGGACAGGATTCTTGAGGCCAGTAAGATGCTCCAATGCGGATATGGGTGAGGTGCCTCAAGGCAGATGAGGCCGGGGGGGGGGGGGGGGGGGGGATGCTCCAATGTGGATGCAGATGGGATGCCCTGAGGAGGATGGGATGCTCTGAGGCAGATGGGACGCTCCGAGGCAGTGCCACCACCACCAGAAGCAGGGCTGACCTGCTCCCGTCCCCCTCCATGCATGTCCAGGCGGTCCCTGTGCCCGCTGCCGGGCAGGACGCGGTGTTCCAGCGCTTCCCGAGCTGTACGTGCCCACCGAAACGCTCCCACAATAAACACACTGTGAGTGCTGCCTGCGTCTGCCCGCGCTGCTGCGTGTGCAACCACCACATCCCACCCGGCATCATCCCAGAGCACTCCTTTTCCCTTGCACAAGCCCCACTGGGAAGGGGGAACCCCTTTTCCAGGCTCCCCCAAGCTGCAGCCATTTCCAGGGCAGCAATTCCCTGTCTCCCAGGGATAGAATCTGCATGTGAAAAACCACCAATTAGGCTCACAAATAAAGATCCTCTTAGAGGTAACAGGCACCCCGAGGCACAGCAGCGCTTTGGGAGCAGGGTTTGACCTCAGTGGCTCCATGGGCTCTTCCCCATGTTGGGAATGCCATGGGTGGCACTGCTGGGTGCAAGGCAGGGCACGCAGCACTAACTGGGCATTGCCACGCTTCTCTGCCTCAGTTTCCCTACTGGGAAAGGGCAGATTTGAAGCTCAAGGAGCAGGCACAGAAGGGTCCCAACAGCATCCATGAGCTGGGCTGCCCTGGGGATGCACAACCAAGGGGAGGCGGCCCAGGGAGGCGATGCCAGGTCTGGCTCCAGGAGAAGGAAGCAGCTTCAGCTTCCTCCAGGGTTAAGCATAGGGCGAGGCGAGGCGGGGACTCTGCAGGGGCTGGGCTCAAACCCCGCTGAACCAACGCACCAGGGCGGTGCTGACACCCTCAGCACCTTGCCCTGGTTGCCTTAGGGCCCAGCGGCTCTCCCCCCAGCCCAAACCACCCCTCCAGGGCCGGGTGCTCAGTGCACAGGCACAGGCTGCTTTGGGTGGGAGGGAAGCTTAAAGCTCATCCAGTTCTGCTTCTCTGGGCACCCTGCGCCAGCGCCTCAACGCCCTTTTCCCGATGATACATCCACGTTCAGCAGCACGAACCCTGCATCCTCAGGAGATTTTCAAGCTCTTCTTTGTGGTTTTGGGGTTATTTGTGTTTAAATATAACATTCTGTGGCTGCCCATCCCCATTGTGATGTTAATACTACTAATAATGATACTGCTGCTGAATCAGACTCTACAACTCGAGGAGAGTTATAACGCAGGTATGTTTATTACTGTGCTGGGTGCAAGGGGGATCACTCCTAACTTGCACCCCGAGGGGTTAAGCAAGCAGATATTTATCACACACAAACATGCATATTCATTAGGTTCCGGAGAGAGCGGCGGGGATATTACAATTAATTTAGGTACTCATTACCATAAGCCTCCTCCCTTTTGGCGCTTGCGCACTGCCCTCCGATGGCCGTGGGCAGGGGTCTTCGAGATGAAGTAAGCAGTCTTCCTCAGGGTGCACTTTTCACCCTCGGCACAATTGGATGCCCCAGTAATCACAAGGAGCTGAACCCATCCGTATCTGCAAGGTTCTGAGAGCTGGCAAAGGTTTAGAGCAGTGTGACCTTGGTACCAAACGTATTGCAAGCAGGACAGGATGGGCAGACACGGAGCATCCTAAGCCAGCAGATGTTCGGGAGTCACTGTCCCCAAACTAACTGATAAATTGGAAGGATGGAAAGAAAGAACTCACTCATTAGAAGGATAAAAAGAAATAATTCACTCTTGTTGGTAAGACCACTAAATTCTGTTATCGCACCGCAGACTTACAACACAAACCTTTTCTCTACCTTAGACCTAAGTTAAAAGTATTTTAACCCTATGCTTTCCAGGCACTTGATTTCCTTATATCGTTGCTACTAATAATAATATTAACGCTATTACTAATAGCAAAATTAGTATACAGGGTCGGGATCGACTCTACACTCGTGCGCCGTTGCCCTTTTAAGGACTGCCGTTGCCCCTTTAAGAAAGGCGGGTGCCGTTGCGGCGCATGCGCAGAGGCATCTCCCGCCCCGTTCAAGCTTCTCCGCTGGTTGCGGGGGTCCCCGGGGCGGCTCCGGTGCTGTCGGAGCCCGGAGCGGGGAGCGCGGAGCCCCGGGCCCCGCCGCCGCAGCCGCAGCCATGGTGTCGTGGGCTCTCAGCCGCCTGATCGAGTGAGTGGGACCGGGGGTGCCCTGGCGTACAGCGGGGTCCCGAGGGATGCCCCGAGCCCCCCGGGCCCATGGGGTTCGCACGAGTGGTGCCAGGCCGGGGGGAGCCGTGCTGGAGGCTCTGCAGAGGGACCTGGGCCGGCGGGGTCCGTGGCTGTGCCCATGGGGTGAGGTTCAGCGAAGTGCCGGGTCCTGCGCTTGGGCCGCAGCGACCCCCGCAAGGCCGCAGGCTTGGGGAGGAGCGGCAGGGAGCTGCTCCTGGGGAAGGAGCTGGGGGTGCTGATGGATGGAGCCGAGCCCGGAGCTTGTGCCCGGGCAGCCTCCAGCATCCTGGCCCCGATCAGCCCGGTCCCTGTGGATGCGGGCACGTCCCGTGCTGCTCGCAGCTGGCGCTGCCCCTTCTGACAGCTGCGGGGCCGAAGGGGCTCCAGGCCAAGCACTGGTGCTGGGGCAGGCTCCTGCCTCACGCCTGCCCTGTGTTCCAGGCTGCTCTTTGGGATGCTCTACCCTGCCTACGCTTCCTACAAGGCTGTGAAGACCAAAAACATCCGGGAATACGTGAGTAGGGAGCCTGGGCAGCTCCTCCCCGTGCTGCAGCCCCGGCGTGATGGGTCTCTGCTCCGCACAGGTCCGCTGGATGATGTACTGGATCGTCTTTGCGCTCTTCATGGCCACGGAGACCTTCACCGACCTGCTCATCTCCTGGTGAGCTGCGCTCTGGGGAGCAGCCTTTGGGGTCCCTCTGGCTTGGGGGGGAAAGGAACGCGGCTCCCTCCTCCTCCTGCCTGCTGGGAGAGGGGCGCACACTGCTCTACCTATGGGGGAGGCACCATTCCTCGTACATGGGAGCAGGATGTGCCTTTGCCCCCCCCAGCATCTCCTCATCCCCATCTTCCCCCTGTCTCTGGCAGGTTTCCCTTCTACTACGAGGTGAAGATGGCCTTTGTCATCTGGCTGCTGTCCCCGTACACGCGGGGGGCCAGCCTGCTCTACCGCAAGTTCGTACACCCCACCCTGTCCCGCAAGGAGAAGGTGAGTGAGGAGCTGCCTGGCGCTGAGGGGGTGCTCAGGACCCTGGGACGTGGTGCTGTGCCCCCTCATCGCCTCCGTGCCATCTGCAGGACATCGATGGGTACATCCTGCGCGCCCGGGAGCGCGGCTACGAGACCATGGTGCGCTTCGGCAAGAGGGGCCTCAACCTGGCAGCCACGGCCGCAGTGCAGGCGGCAGCCAAGGTACCGGGAGGGGGCCCCACGGGCTCACCTCAAATCCTGTGCTCAGCTCTGGGCCCTCACTGCAAGAGAGACATTGAGGTGATGGACCGGGCCGGAGAAGGGAATGGAGCTGGTGCAGGGCCTGGAGCACAGTGTGATGGGAACAGCTGAGGGACCTGGGGGGTTCAGATGGAGAAGAGAAGGCTCAGGGGGGACCTGATCGCTGCCTACAACTGCCTGAGAGGAGGATGGAGCCAGGAGGGGCTGGGCTCTGCTCCCAAGGAGCAAGGGAAGGGACAAGAGGAAAGAGCCTCAAGTTGCACCAGAGCAGGGTTAGATGGAACTGAGGAATAATTCTTTCCCAAAGGGTGCTCAGCATTGGAGCTCCCCAGGGCAGTGCTGGGGTCACCGTCCCTGCAAGTGTTCACACCCCATGGAGACGAGGCCTCAGTGCCATGGGTCAGTGGCAGCCTTGGCAATGCTGGGAATGGTTGGACTGGATGAGCTTCGAGGTCTTTTCCAGCCCAGCTGATCCTGTGATTCCATGGCCACTGCAGCAAGGCCTCAGTGCTGTGGGTGTCAGGAGCGGGGTGCCCGGGTGCAGATTCTGGGCTGATGGTGCCTGCCCCACGCTGGGTGCCCCAGTGCCTTGGGCTTTGCCCTATGGGGCTCACATCCGTCCTTCTCCTTCCCCCCAGAGCCAGGGCGTGCTGGCTGGGCGGCTCCGCAGCTTCAGCATGCAGGACCTGCACTCAGGGCCCGAGGACACCCCGGTGCACTGCCAGGACCCGCTGTACCTGGAGGAGCCCGAGAGCCGCCGGCAGCTGCTGGGTGAGCCAGGAGCGGGCATCACGGTGCTGGGGGCTCAAGCAAAGCCCATTGCGGGGCTGTGCTGGGAACTGTCGCGTGCCCCCCCCTTGTCCCCAGCCTACAGCATGCACCCAGGCCCCCGGCAGTACGAGAGTGAGACTGAGGAGGAGGAGATCTGGTCGGATTTGGAGGTCGCATCCTCCCAGCAGGACCCCAGACCCCTCTCTCGCAGCCAGAGCCTGCGTGTGGCCAAGAAGAAGGCACCAGGCAAAGAGGTACCATAGTGAGGGCCTGTGGGGCTGATGCAAGGAGGACCTGAGCCGTCCCTCCTGGATGAGGCCCTTGGTGCCATGGCTTAGTGGTGGGTTGGACTTGATGATCCTGAAGGTCTTTTCCAAGCCAGTTGATTCTCTGGTTCTGTGATCCAGGGCTCTTCCCGGCTCTTGCGCAGCAGGATCAGGAAGAAAACAGCCCTGTCGGATGAGGATGACTGATGGCTCTGGGGAAACCTCTGCCTGCGATCTTACCATAACTTTGCTGCTGCAGCATGAGGAGGGAGCTGTGGTTTGTGCAATTCCAGCCCTGGGGAAGGGGCTCCCCCCTGCCTTACACTGTAAATCCCTTCTCTGACCTCTGTGCCTCCGGTTGCTGCTCCACCGTGCCCCTTCCCAGACCCCATCCTATGGATGGGCGCTGGCGCCTCTCCCATGGGATCCAGCCCCCACTTTCCTCCCATCCTATGAACTCTATGGGCTCTGCGGGGCCCCCATCGCTGCCGTGATGCCTTACACCCCACATTCCTTCGGTGGGAGCCAGCAAAGGGATGTGCCTTGTTCCATCTATCCTCTGAAGCCAAAGACACAGCCCTTGGCTGGGGTCTCCCCACCAGTTACAGGCTGACACCCCCATACTTGAAACCGGGGCTCCGGTGCTTGACCGAGCCCTACCCAGCACCACGCAGCTTTTAATGTTCCCACCTCCCAGACAGGGAGTTTTGTACATGGAAAATAAACGCTGTTTCACACTTGAGGACTTGTCCCCCTTTGCCCAAACGCTGTGCCCTGCTCTGGGAGCGGGTGTGGAGCGGGCAGAGCAGGGTGAGAGTGCGGGGGATGCGGGTGATGGGATGAGCATCGCTTCTCCTTGCAGTAGCTGCATCCCCCGCGGTGTGGCAGCAGCGCTTGGGCCCGCGGGTCCCGGCGCCCAGCCAGGGCTGCAGACGGACGTCCCCATCCTGGCTGCCGGCCCTGGATGTCCTCATAGCCCCGGCCATGGGCACCCTGCCGCGGCCGCCTGGGTTCAGCCAGGGGCTCTCACCTCCCTTCGCTCCTGCCTTAGGGACTTATCCCCTTCCCGGCTGGAGAACATGGCACGAAGCCTCTGTGGGGTGGCCCAAGGTGACAGCGCTGCTCTCTGGCATCAATCCCTTCGCTTCCCAACCCCTCCTGCCCTCACCCCCTCAGCCCGGCTTTATATTTAGCCCTTGGCTGCCTTCTGCTTTTGGGGGTCTTCCCAGGGCAAGGGAGAGCGTCTCCCTGGGGCTGGGCGAGGGGTGTTGGAGCAGATTAGGTGGAGGTGGCTGGATTAGCCTTGTCCAACTGCTGGGAGACGATTACTTAAAGCAGCAGGAAGGGAAAGGCTGGGAGAGGACAGCGCGAAGGGGCTGCCTCTAATCCCGCTAAAGCTGCTTAGGGAGAGTGCGGTTCCTCCAAGGATACAGCGCGGGGAGGCTGCTGGGGCTGCCGGCAGGGCCTGGCTGTGGTGCTGCAGAGTGGGGTCCCCCCGGGTTGGGGTTCCACAGCCCCAGGGCTGGCCGGGAGTGTTCCCAGCCTGGGGGAGCTGAGGCACAAGCATCGGTGTCAGCCGGGCTGGAGCGGGGAAGGGACCCAGCAGCGCTGGGGGCTGCTCCTGTGTCCTGGCGATGTTGTGTGCGTTCCCCAGGGAGGGGCAGCAGCCGGAGCTGGAGCATCCCCGGGTGCCGGCGCTGGTCCCAGCGCTGCCAGGCTGTGTTCGGCAGTGCCAGAGCCGGTCCAGCAGGGAAGGCTCTGGGGCCCCCCCGCTCACCCAAGGCAGGGGGGAGTGGGGTGAAGTGACCCCTGCGGCACATGGGGGTGCAGGGGTCATGTCCCCATAAGCAGCGCGGAGCCCCTCCATTTCTGCCAGGGGAGCAGCAGAGGGGTTAAGGTTAAGGGAGTTTGTTTGTGTCTTCAAGGAGAGCGCCCTGCTCTAGGGGAAGGTGTCCCTGTGGCAGCAGTTGGAGCTGGATGAGCTTTAAGGTCCCTTCATCCAGCCTGGTTCCATGATTCCCCATCCCTGAGAGCTGGCAGGGGACCAAGCGATGACAGGGACATGTCTGGTGCTCCAGGGAATCACGATGCTTGTTGCAGATTATCCTAAGTTTCACTGAATCTTCCTCTATTTTGTGTGTGTTTGTGGAGCAGTTGCCTATGGGAACATCTTGGGTTGGCAAGGTGGCCTTTGTGTCATCATCGTGTTAGCATTTATTAACCAGTGATGGATGGGTTGCTGTGCTGCTTGACATCCGATGCTGCATTGCTTGAAGTCCCTGTTCTCTGGATCATGTTAGCCTTAGTCCTTGCTCTCTAGACCATAACCAGAGCACCCGGAGTCTGTTGTATAGAGGATGAGTTATGTGACAACCTAGCAAGATGGATATATCTAGCAGGGCAACTCGGCAACAGAACTTACTTTTAAGGTGTCCTGCAATAAACTGCCTGCATTATAACACTAAAAACCACCCGCACAGGCCAGGAAGACCCTGACCCAGGTGAAGCCCCTTCCCCTGTGCAAGCAGAAGAGAATGACACAGCAGACAGTATCATTATAAGCAACCTGGTCCTTCCACAGCCTCCCCACTGGCCTGGGTACCAGCTGAGCCCCCCAGGCCCACCACCCTCCTCCAGCCCTCTCCGTTTCCCACCTCCTTTCACCCCATTGCAGCCAACCTGGGGCATCTGGACAATGCCGGATGCTGCTGGTGCCCCCCTGGGGCTGCCCCATCCCCTCCCAGCCACGTCTTTGGGGGATCGCTGTCGGAGCAGCATCCTCCCCTTCGCCGTGCTCCTCACCAGGGTCCCCCATGGCCGTGCCGGAGCCCTGAGTCGGCTCCCTCGGGCTGAGCCATGTGAGGCCGGGCACACATGGCTCCCGCTGCGCAGCGCTTGTATTTTTAGCAGCCGGTATCAAAAGCCTAACGATGGCTGTGGTTTAAATGCAGCCTCTTCTCCGGCAGCCCCGGAGCTGCTGCGCAGGGCAGGGGGGGGGCTCGGGCTGGCAGGGGCTGAGACCCCCCCTCACATCACCACCAGGTAGGTGAGAGCTTCCCTCTGTATGCTGGGGGCACGCGGAGCGCCCCATCACATGCCTGCCCCCGGGAATGCCATCACCCGTCGCGGCGGGGGGGAAGCGCGGTGCCTGGGAAAGGGCGTCTGAGGTGATGGAGTGTGGGAGGGCGCGGATGGAGGAATGCTGCATCCCCACCTCCTGCCCCCCGGGACCCGGCTGTCCCCAGCCAGCCCCGTGCGCAGCCCGCGCTGGCACCGAGGATGGTTCCAGCTCCGTGTCCCTGCGCTGGAGCCGCATCCCTGGGACTCCAGAGGCTTGTTCCTTCGGGAGGGTGTGCAGGAGACCCACTCCTGTGACCGCACAGGGAAACTGAGGCACTTCCTGCTTTAGGGGGATTTAGCGCCCATCATTCCCGACTCTTCTACCCATGCGGCCCCAGTGCCCATCGCCATGGCCGGCCGATGCTGGAGCACCCCAAGAGCATGGCATGGGCAGAAGAGAGGCCCAGGTTGAGGGCAGGAGACCCTGAGCACCCCAGGTAGGTGCTGTCAGGCCCTGGCTGAGCGGGCAGCAGAGGTGCTGCCGTGTCCCTGGCTGCCGTCCTAAGCCCTTGGCCCCGCAGGCGAGCTTTTAATTACATCAAGGTATTTGGAGCTGGGCTGCTGGCACTGAGCTGGGGAAACTGGAGTCCCGAGGGGGTGGCACAGGACGGGCGGCTTCCTGGGACAGCTTGTCCTGCCTGTCCTCCCCCGGCATGGGAAGGAGGGAACAGCGGCATCATCCATCGCCGCGTCCTGCATCCCTGCGAGCATCCCTGTGATCATCCCTCCAAGCATCCCCCTGCCTGGCAATGGGGGACACCAGCAAAGGTGGGTCCCCTGCTCCCTTCTGATAGGGACAAACTGCTTCGCTGCCTTCATCTCCCTTCCCCATCCCATCCCTACCATTCAATTGCTGCCCAGGGAAGGGGTGGCCGCTGCTGCCCTCCCTTCTGCATGGCTTTAGGAAGGTTTTGGGGTGCCGAAGCGCAGCCCCCAGCCTGGAGGAAGCAGCTTGCCTCTCCCCAGCAGTGGAAGAAGCGGGATTAGCCATGCTTACTCACCTCCCCTTGGGGAAACCGGGAGATTAAGGCCGGGAGCAGCGTCGGAGCTCGGCACCGGTGGCCGGGGCTGGAGGGGAGCGCAGGCTGCCAGAGCAGTTGGGTTGTAGCCCTAATTCCCAGCAAGCTGCTCGTGTGGGAGCGCGTGTCCTGCCGTGCCCTCGGCTCCGCCGCAGCTCCACACTCAGCAGCCTTCACGTGGGGGGTTTGATGCTTTCAGTGCATTTTCGGGGCTGTTTCAAGCTCCGGGTGCGCGTCAGGAGCTGCTCCCGCAGGCACCACCCGGTGCGGGGTGGCGGGGGATGGCGCTGCCTTCGTCTGCCGGAGCCTTCGTCCCCTTCACCTGCGCCCCAGGGCAGGCAGGTAGGTGCGTGCTGGGCTCAGTGTGCGGCTGAGAGGAGGAGGAGGAGGAGGAGGAGGAAGGGCTCTGTGATGCAGAGGGAGCTGGAGGGGCTCTGGGTGAGCAGGGGGGGACGTGTTGAGGCCATTTTCCTGAGGGAAAAGGCTGGATTTTAGGCTGCTTTGGGTCTGCTGAGCACTTCATGGGGGTGCCTGGATCTGGCCCAGGGCAAGTGCCGTGGGCAGCAGGGCAGGGCTGGCTCCTCGCTGCCACAGCATTGGCACAGATACGGGCTATTGGGTACCAGTGAACCTTTTGCACTGGGACCCCCATCCATCCACCTGCCCAGCGCTGGAGCATCCCAGGACCCCCATGCCCTGCATCCCCCACGGTCCCAATGGACACGGCAGGGACACACATCCTTGCAGTGTGTCCCCCCCCCATCCTCCTGCACCAAGCAGGGCAGGGATGCCAAGGTTTCTAATTTGAGTGCATCCGCTCTCCAGCATCAGCCTTCTGGGCTTGTGGGTGTTTCCGGTCCCTCTGGTTTAAGGGAAAAACCAGGAAGATTGGAGCTGTGGGACAGGCTGTGCCGAGCCACCAGGCCTGGAGCTGGCAAAACTCAGTCTCAGCCTAGAGCCCCCTTTATTGCCATGGGGGACACTTTATAGGTCATGCTGGGATCCAGGCAGGGACCAGAGGAACCCTGGCCGGAGCCTGATGCTGGGAATGGGGTGGGATGACTGCCAAGCTCCAGGAGATCCTGTCAGCACCATGGCTGCCCCACAGGGTTACACTGTCCCCAGAGAGGCTTTGTGAGGGCCTCAGGCTCCCTGGCACAGGAGGAGCATCCCGGCCATGGCTGCGAGCCGAGGGCATGGGGAGGGCATGGCCCAGGGATGCTGCCCCAGTGCAGGGTGGGAAATTCCCTCCCATCAGTCCAGCATCATCCCCCTTTTCCCTGCTCCAAGGGCTGCTCATGGCATCTCCTTGGGGTTTCCCAGCATTGGGGTGCTGTGTCCATCCCCCTCTCTGTTCCTGTGCTCCCTTTGACCCATCCGGCCATGCTTGGCTGCTCCAGGCCCTTCTGACTGCACCAGCCCAGCTGGAGCCGTGATCCCCATGGAGCAGAGGGAGGGAATGGGAAGGGTTTGTCTTTCAGCACCTTCTCATCACAGGCAGGTGCAGGCTCACCCTCGCCCTGGGCCCTGTCTGGGTCCCCTCCCTGTTCCCTGGCACCCAGTGGGTGCAGTGAGCAGGATCTGGGCACCACAGCCCCCCAGACCCTCCCCTTGGTGTCGAGTGGGGCCCGGGGGGATCCTGCTGTGGGTTCCCCCATTTTGGAGGTGCAATAGGGGCTGGTGGCACCCGGTGCCCTGTGCCATGCCCAGCAAGGGTTAAGCGAGGTGCCCGCAGCAGGAAGCCCGTGGTTCATCAGCTGCTTGGGGAGCTGTGGTTGCTGTAAACGCATTGGAGCTTGGCACAGAGTGTCCCTGGGACACGCGTTACATAAACCTGCGCCAGCACCAGCCTGGTTCCATGCCAGGAGCCCAGGAATGGCGGTTCCCACCTTGGGAGCCCCATTGGGCTGCTGCCCTGTGCACCCAGCTGCAGTGGAATGTGGGTGCTGGTGGGTCTGGGGTCGGTGCTGGGTGATACTGGTGCTTTGAGGGGGGTGATGGGTCCTGGTTCTTGCCCTATGGGCTGCAGGCAAAGGATGTCAGCGGCCCCAAGTTCTTCTTGGTAGGATGAAAGCAGTGGGATGCTATCGCAGCAGCCTCGTGCTCTGCATCCAGCCCCTTGCATCTCACCCTGCCCCTTCCTGTTTGACTGTCATGGGCTCTGCAACTGGGAGGGGAGACGAGGAGCTCTGTCTTCATCCCAGGCAGCCGGAGGAGGGATGGCGGCGGAGGGATGGGGCTCAGCTACAACTCAGTGACCCTGCACGGGCAAAGCAGCACCATGGATTGGGGCCAGATCCTTAATACTTGGGCAAAACCGAAGGGGTTATGAGCCCCTGGGACTCCCATCCCACAGGACGGCCGCGTGCTCCATCCATCCACCCCATCCCCAGGGCTGCAGCGCCGGGCCCATCCCAGTGTCTCTCCCATCCCGGTGTCTCTCATCGGCACCGGGGCGGCTCGACCTCGCTGATGAACAAAAGGCGCTTTCATTGCCGGGGCAGGACCCAGAGCACCCAGCACAGCGCACACCTCCCCTTGGCACGGCCACCGCTGCCCCCGGGGCTGGGTGGCACCGGCGGCACCGCGCCGGCTCCGGCGCCAGCAGCCGGCACTGCCTGCGGAGGCTGCGGCACATCCACGTCCTGCCCCGCGCCGCTGCAGCCCAGAGTGCTCAGAGCTGCCTGATCCCAGCCACGGTCGCGCTCGCCTCTGCCCGTGCCCTCTCCTGGGATCCCAGCACAGCAGGAGCTCGCAGGGCGGTAGCGGGAGGAGCACGGGGAACCCCAGGCCAATGGAGCACAAAGTCCAGCACTCGGAGAAGAACATCCCCAGGGCAGCGCAGGCGGCCTTCTGCCTCCTCCAGATCCCGGAGCCGGACCCCTTCAGCCTGTGGGTTTAGGTGCTCCTGCCTGGCTTCGCCTCTCCGGGAGCCGGTGCTGCTGGTGGAGGTCCCTGCGCGTCCTCGGGGTCCCTGATGGACCCTCCAGGTAGCCGCTGCGCTGGGGGATGCTCATGGAGCTGCTTGTGGTGCTCTGGAGGGGGTGAAGGGCAGGGAGAGCGTCACCCTGGTGAGCCCAGTGGAGTGGGCATGGCACGCGGTGGGGCAGGTCGGGGATCCGATGTGCTGGAGCATCTTCCCATGTGGAGTGGGATGGGAGAGTGCGGCTGGGCCCAGGGCTTCGCAGGAGGGGGGTGTTCAGGTGTTTCCAGTGCTCCTGTGCAGGGGCTTCGGTGGCAGAGTGGGAATGGGGACCTTGGGGTCCCCTGGGAGGGGATGTGATGGGGACGGGTGGCTCTGGGGACGCACGCTCCTGTCCCTGCCCCTGCCCGGCCATTGGGGTGGCTCTGTCCTACCCCAGCAGGGCTGCAGGTTTGGCTTGGAGCCGGGAGATTCCCATGCCTGTCCCCTGTGGCTTCCCCAGCCTCTGGGACAATGGGGAGGGATGCGACCGGCATCTGCCGCGAGGGCTGGCTCCGTGTCCCACGTCTGCGTGTGGGATTCCCGGGTGGCGCAGCCGAGTTAATCCATGGGATCTCCGCAGGCATTTCTACCAGGAGGGGCCGCTGGGAGCTTCCCCCTTGCTCCAAACCCTCCTGGGAAGCACAACCCAGCCCTGTCCGGAGGCAAATACCTGCGCGGGGCAAGGCCTCCCAACACTGCGTGCCAGCAGGCACAGGGCCAGGCTGGGTGCAGGAGGATGGAATGGGATGGGATGGGATGGGGTCGGGACCCTCACTCCAGCAACTGGATCATGGGAAACTGCTGTGATGGGGATCAGCACTGGAGGATGGAGCTTGGGGGGGGGTGGGTGTTGAAAGCAGCCCCCCAGCACCAACCCCACCATCCTTGTGCCTCAGTTTCCCCGTATTGCAACTATGCACGGCACCATTTATCCATGTCCCTTTCCCTGTCCATAGGGTCCATCCAGCCTGGGAGCACCACATGAGTGGAGCAGCATGGCCAGCGACACGAGGATGGGGGAGACCCCCCCACGATGGAGGAGAGCCCGGGACATAGTGCACGACGGGATGGAAAGCAGCGGGATGCTCTTCCCAAGCCGCAGCGCTGCTGAGCTGGGACTCACGGGCTACCTGGAGCCCGGCAAGCTGAGCTATGGGACAGAGAAGGGGTGTCCCTGGAGGGGCCCCGAGGGATGCCTGGGACCATGTGGCCGGTTGGGCTGCCCCTGCCCTCCGGCCCCACCGTGCCTGCGGGATGCCCTGTGCCAGCCCAAGGACGGAGCCGAGCTCCCCACGCTGCTGCCCCCCAGCAATGGGCAGCCCTGCAAGGAGCACCCCGGGCCGCGGTGGGCAGAGGCCGTGCTGGGCCCCCTGGCTCTCTACAGCCACCGGTACCCCCTGCCCCTGGCGGGGATGGGGACCCCGCGCCCCGGTAAGCCCCGTGCCGCTGCGGGGGACAGGGACGGTGTCGCCCCGGCTCTGCACCACTGCCCCTTCGTCACGGAGAGCAAGCACAGCCCCTTCCTCCTGTCCTCGCTGCTGCCCCCCGCGGCCCCTGCTGAGCCCCCGCTTGGCGGCGGCACGGAGGGATCCAGGGGGATGAGCGACGAGCGCTTCGCTGGCCTGGAGTGGTGCCTGGGCTCCTACCCCCCCGCCTGGGGACAGCCCCTCTGCCTGGGGACCCCTCCCAGGGACAAAAAGGCTCCGGCGCCCTTCGGTGGCTGCTCCAGCTCAGGGAATAAGGTAGGGAACACCGGATGGCAGCACCGGCGGCGGTCCCTGCCCCCAGGTAGTGATGGGGCAGGAGGAAACGGCCTCAAGCTGCACCAGGGGAGGTTTGGATGGAGCTGAGGAACAATTCCTTCCCCAGAGGGTGCTCAGGCATTGGAACAGGCTGCCCGGGGCAGTGCTGGAGTCACCATCCCTGCAAGCGCTCACACACTGCGGAGACGAGGCCTCAGTGCCATGGCCTTGGCAGTGCTGGGAACGGTTGGACTGGATGGGCTTGAAGGTCTTTTCCACCCTGGTCGATCCCATGGTTCCCAGGGCTGGCTCCGGAGCGGGCTCTCGGGTGATGGCAGCTCCAGCCTCGTCTGAACCAGGCTGGGAGTGGTGGGGTTGCGAAAGGCGATGCTGGCTCCAGTGCCCAGGGTTGGGCTGCATCCAGCACCTGCAGCCCTGGAGTGGGGCGCAGCCCCCGGCTCCTCCTGCAGCGTGGCAGGGGGGTCCCAGGCCCCCAGCGTGGGGCGATGCAAACCCTGGGCTGAGGGACGGCACGGAGGCGGCGGGATGCGGAGCTGCCAGCCCATGGGTGCGGCAGTGCCTCCGCGGCTCCTCATTCCTATCCCACACAGCAGAGGTGACTCCAGCACCCACAGGCTCGGTTAACTGGGGCTGGGAAGCAGCTGCCCAGCTTGGGAGGGTGGTGTGGGGAAACCGGGGCAGAGCCATGGGATGCTCCCAGTCACCATCTCCCAGTGCTGCGGGTGATGGATTGGGGATGGGGCCCCTCACTGGGGTGACACGAGCCCTCTGCTCCCCTCCAGGAGCTGCACCTGAAGAAAGAACCCAGCTTCCACCCCCCGGCCAAGGACCAGGCATCGCTGCAGCTGCTGGGCAAGGGGCAGGCAGGGCAGGATGGAGACAGGGATGTGGACAGGGATGGGGACACGGTGGTACCCGGCTCCTCATGGAGGGGTGGCCGTGCTCCCCATGCCCGCACGCCTTCCCCCAGCACCAGCCACCCCCTATTCCTCCTGCACCCCAGTGTGTTGGGGAACAGGGGTGGTCCCTGGGTGGGTACCCAGCCCCACACCACCAATTTCCCCATGGATCCAGGCCCAGGCTGGCCCTCTGAGCCCAAAGACGTGGTGTACCAAAGCCTCCAGCCTGGACCAGGAGAGTTCAACCCATTATCTCCACTCACGGATGGGCATCACCCACCAGTCCATGCCAAGCCAGAGCATCCCCCAGCTTGTCTGTGCACCACGCCGGGCTGTGATGGGTGCCCGGGGATGAGCTGTGGGGTGCTTGGTCCCTTTGAGCCCCCCCTGGCCATGCCTCCCCCCAGCAACCACACCAAGCTGAAGAAGACGTGGCTGACGCGGCACTCGGAGCAGTTGCTGCCACACTCCAAGTCACCCCATGGGGACGGGGGCTCCGAGACACCCACAGAGGGCAAGCGCTCGGCCAAGCGCCCGCACGGCACCACGGATGGAGCCCACGGTGCTGGTGACGGTGCTGGGGCAGCCAAAAGGGGCTCTAAGGCCACCGAGCCTGCGGCTGCGGCATGCCAGGGTGATGGCACAGAGAGTGGAGGGGACCCGGAGGAGAGGAGGATGGAGCTGGGAAAGGGAGGTAAGGCAGAGGGGTGTGCAGCGGGGCTGGGAAGAGCATGGTGGCAGCATCCCATCCATGGGGGGACAGTTCTGCATCCTGGTTCCCAGTGCCCACGACACAGCGCGAGGGCTGGGAAACCTGCGGCGCTCAGGGTTTCCCTGATATGGCTGGGTCTGGCAGCGATCCTGGGATTGGGATATAGATAGAAACGCCCCTTTGGAGCAGCGCAGCATCTTCCACGTGTTGCCCTAGGGAGGCGGCAAGCGCCACCGCGGGGTCGGAGCCCTCCTTGGGGAGGCGCTGGCGGCTCAGCCTGACCTCCGCAGCTCTCCAGCCCTACTTTCCAGCCCTACTTTCTGTCCCAGTTTCCAGCCCCCGCCGTGCCGTGGGGTCACATCAGTCTCCCCCCCCCCTCCGGTGTGTCCCCATGCGCCGTGTCCCCCGCAGGCCCGCGGGGGCAGTGGTGGCTGCAGAGCGAGCCCTGCACAGCGCTGCCCCGGAGCATCCCCCGCTGCTGCGCCTGCACCGGCCGCGCCGTGCGGGGCCCCGGCCGGGAGGAGGAGGAGGAGGAGGAGGCCCCCGAGAGCTCCTGCAGGCTGCTGCGCTTCCGCAGGTGAGCCCCAGAGCAAACGGCCCCGCCGGGGTGAGGGGCTCGTGTTGGGATGCACGGAGCATCCTCCCCCGTCACCTCGCTTCGGAGCATCCTCCCCAGTCCCCCCTCTACGGAGCATCCTTTCCTATCACCCCAATTATAAGCATCCTGTCTCACCACCCCACTTTGGAGCATCCTCTACACCAACCCCACTTCAAGCCCTCCCCTCCTGTCCCCTCTCCCTCAGGTTTGCCCTCGGGGCCGGTGGGGAGCTGAGCCCTGATGGCTTCTGCAGCCTGGAGGAGGCTGAGGGGGAGCTGCTGGAAGCGGCCAGCCCGGAGCGAGGGATCCCGAGCACCGGCAGCAGCCTCTGCCTGGCCAAGTACCTGCTGGGGGTGCTGGGGGACCCCTTCTGTGAGGCCGTCCGCAGGGACAGGGACGTGTGGGCAGGAGCCCCCGAGGGTAAGTGAGGGCCGGGGTCTGGGGTGACCCCGGGGGCCGGGGGGCTGAGGGCTGTGTTTCCCATAGGGGTAAGAGCCTGGAGGCGAGGGGCAGGAGCCCCCCAGCTCTGTGACTCCTGCCAGCGCGGCTTCTTCAACTCGCACTGGAGCTGCCCCAGATGTGGCTTCCAGCTGTGCCCCGAGTGCCACCGCAATGGGCAGGGGGCTGACGGACACGGTATGGCCACAGAGGGGGGGCTGCAAAGGGGGGTGTCAGCTCGGCGGGGATGAACACCCCGTTTCTGATGCAGAGGGTCCAGCGCGGCCGCCTGAGTGCATCCCTGGGCAAGCCCACCCCATCGCACCCCTCATCCCCACACAGTTCATCCCCACACGTGGTGAGTGTGCCCCCCACCCCAGGACCCCCCCTCAGCCCATTGCCCAGCTCTGACCTCCCTGCCCCCCTGTTCCCAGTCCTGACCCGGCTCTGGAAGCGGCTGCACAAGGTCCGAGCCCAGTTTGGCATCGAGTCGCATTGCCCCTGCGGGGAAGGGGCTGTGGAGCAGAGCCCAGCAGAGCCCCCCCTGGAGAGCAGGCAGGTACGGGGGAGCTGTGGGTGTGGAGGGAAAGGGGGTGCAAATGCACCTCCACAATAGGGTGCATGGGGGGCTCTGCGTGCTGCCAGGGAGGGGATGGGGGATGATGCCTGCATGGACCGGGCTGTTTCAGAAGCTGCCAGGAGCCACGGTGCCGACCCCCCCACCCAGCGATGGCCACGCCGACCCCTCCCGACCCATCAAGGAAGGTAGGGCCGGCTGTGCCCCCCCGCCTGGGGGCAGCCCTGCCCCGGGGGGGCCACGGATGCTCCATCGCATCCCAACGGGGTGCTGGTTGGGGGTGAACATGGGAGGGGATGTGGGCAGCCCTGAACCCTTTCACCGCCCTAACCAGAGACCACGGAGGAGGGGACCCGGTCACCAGGGCACGGACCCCCCCGCGGGGCCGTGCACCCCGGCACCCTCTGCGACCTCCTGGCCTCCACCGCTGTCAAGCTGTGCCTGGGGCAGGACGGGGTGCGAATGGCGTTTGCCCCCGTCTCACCCGCCTTGCCCAGCGTGAGTCCTGGTGCCCCAACCCCGTGCTGACCACCCAGGCCTCCACAGGGCAGGGGGGGACAGAATGGGCTGAGCGGGGACCCACTTGGCATCCTCCCCGCACCAGGACAACCACTTGGCCAGCATCCTGGACAGCATCATCGCTCGCGTGGTGGAAAGGAAGATCCAGCAGCGGCAGGCGGGGGGCGAGATGAGCCCCCCAAGTGCTTCCGACCCCCCCAGCCCACCCAGTCCCCCTGTTTCCCACTGTATCCTGGCTCCCAGTGGGCTGCTCTGGCTGCAGGACCCCGGCCACACCGCCAAATACGAGCTCTTCCAGGAGCACTGGCGGCAGGGCGAGGTGAGCCCCCTGCTCCCTTGGGATGTACGGGGGCACCATGAATCCCCCCAGCCCCATCCTGGCCCTCCTGACCCCCCCCGCTGCCCCGGCAGCCTGTCCTGGTTTCAGGGCTGCAGAAGCGGCTGGAGGAGCGGCTGTGGGGGCCGGAATCCTTCTGCTCCTGTGGGATGGAGCAGGCGCTGGAGGTGGTGAACCTGCGGGCACCGGCCACCCGCATCCGGGTGAGCAGTCAGGAATTCTGGGATGGCTTCACCGCCAGCGCAGGTAAGTGGGGGATGAGCCTTTGGGCCTCAAATGCTGTTCCAGAGGTTGGCAGCCAGCCCGCACATCCCTCCCTCCCTGCGATGTGCCCAGCATCGGGACACCCGCATCCCTGTGTGATGCTGTGCTCCCTGCCTGCAGCATCCGTGGAGCTGGACCAGGGCAGTGGGGACTTGCTGAAGCTGGAAAGTGGCTTTGGGGACATGGAGCTGTGTCGGTAGGTGATGGCAGAGGCTTCACCAGTGTGGGTGCCCCTTCCCCTTGCCGCTTGGGTACTGGCCCCAGCAGCAGCAGGATGGTGCGGGCTGCAGGAGGCAGAGCTGCAGCAGTGTGGTGCCTCTCCCAGCGCTGGTACCCAGTACCCCGGCATCGAGCAACCTTCCTGTGTCACAGGGCCACCAACCTGAGTGCCAGCTTGCCACTGCCCGAGTACTGCGGGTCCAGCGGCTGCCTCAACCTGGGCACGTACCTGCAGGGACGCTGGGCCCGGCGCTGGCTGCGCCCACGCGTCTGCGCAGCTTATGGTGAGTGTTGGGGGCCTGGGGGTGAGTTGGGGTCCCCCCGACCCGTACCAATGATGGGTGATTACATTACAGGCGTGATGCCCCAAGACCGGACCATTGGGACCAAAACCCTGACGGTGGAGGTGACCGACTCCATCAGCATCCTGGTGCACGCTGCGGCTGGGCAGCCGGTGGCGCGGCAGGGTAAGGTGGGAGCACTGGAGGGGGTCCCCCCATCCTGGTCCTACCCCTGAGCACCCCCTTTCCCACAGCCATGCTCTTGCAAACCGAGGATGTGGACGCTGCCCTGAAGGAGCGGCTCTGGGATGCTGGCAGCCGCCCCGGGGCCTTGTGGCACATCTTCCGTGCCGAGGATGCGGGCTGCATCCAGGGTTTCTTGCAGAAGGTGGGTGCCATCGCCCCTGGGCACAGCCCCGCTGCTCCCGGCTCCTCTCACCCCATGTGCCCTACAGGCACGTGAGGACCAAGGGCAGGACGGGGCGGCCATGGTGCAGCAGCCTGGTCCCTACCTGGACCTCTCGCTGAGGACACGGCTGCGCCAGGAGTGTGGGGTGAGCGGCTGGACCCTCCTGCAGTGCCTGGGGGACGCGGTGCTGATCCCTGCGGGGGCTCCACACCAGGTAGGCAGCTCTGAACCCCCCAAATGGTGTCAATGGCAGGGGGAAGCTTTGCCAAAGCCCCTTGGGGAAACTGAGGCAGGGCTGGAGCCTGACTGCTGATGCCAATGTCCCCGGGCAGGTTCAGACCCTCACCAGCACCATCAGTGTGGAGCAGCGGTTCCTCTCGCCGGAGCACGCAGCGCAGCTCCGGGACCACAGCACGGACCCCACCGGGACCACGCGGCAGCTCTGTTCCCGGGTGGGTGGGTGATGGGGGGGGGGATGTGGAGGCGGGGTCCTGGTGTGGGGGGAAGCGGTGCTGACCCCTCTTTCCACCCCTGCAGCTCGACAGCATGATCTTCTCCGCTGTGCGGGAGGCTGTGGGAGTGCTGCGGGGATGCAAGTGAGGAGGATGAGGATGCTCGGACACGGCCTCTTGCTGCAGGGAGATAGGGATGGGCGCCTGTTGCTTGGTGCTTTGCCCCTGGAAGCTCAGGAGCAGGGAATAAAAGTGCAGCAAGCCGGGACCACCGGCACCACCAGCGCCCGCCTCGGGGTCTCCTGTGCAGCACCGACCCCACCATCCCCATCTGCGGTGGGCCAGGGCTGGGGGGGCAGAGCCGGGGGCACTGGTGAGATGAGTTTGGCGCAGGCTCTGCGCTGGCAGCCTCACGCAGAACTGGATCTCACAGCACAGAGGTTCAGACACCAGGTGCAGCCCCGGCCGGCCCTGCTGTGGGAGGGAAACCGTCCCAGAGGGCCCTCCGGAGGGCAGGAGCAGCCCGGCCATGGAGCACAGCGCCCGCAGTGCCGGGAGCACGGCGGGAATGGGTTGGGGCCGTGATCACCGCGCAGTGATCACCAGTGGGCACAGCGCAGTGCTGACAACCACGGGGGGAGCGACAGCGCAGCGATGGACGCGCACCGACGGACACCGTGCGACGGGCACTGCGCGACAGGCACCACGCCACGGGCCCCCCCCCTCGCCACGCCCCTTCCCGGCCCCTTTAAGACCAAACGCTTTCCCGCGACCGCGCGAGAAGTGGCGCCATAACCAACCAATCGGAAGAGGGCTGGCGTTGCGGAGTAACCAATGAGCGGCGAGCGAGAGGGGCGGGGCCGGTGACGCGGTGAGTGTCCCGGTGCATGCGCGGGAACAGGGGGGAACCGGGAGGGGGGGGGCTGCGGCTTGCGCGGGGCGCATTTCCCTCCCCATTGCACCCCAAACCCCCCCATTGCACCCCCAAACCTGCCCCGTTGCACACCAAACCCTCCATTGCACCGGAACCTCCCCCATTGCACTTTAAACCCCCCAAACCCTTCCCTTTTGCATCCTGCGCTCCAAATCCTTCCTCTGTTGCACCCTGCAGCCCTCCAAACCCTGCCCCGTTGCACCCTGAACCCCCCAAACCTTGACCCATTCCACTGCGCACCCCAAACCCTTCCCTTGGTGCACCCTGCAAACCCTGTCCCTGGCACGTCCCCGCTTTGAGTCCATCTCCCATCACCCCCCATCACCCTGCAGCCCACCTCGCCCCGCTGCATCCCGCAGCACCCCCTGCGCACCCCATCCTTCCCCTGCAGCCCCCTGCAGTCCAGCACGCCCTGGCCCCCGCAGCCCTGGCCCAGTCCCCCCAGCTCCCCGCCGGGCATCCCGCAGTCCAGCCGCCTACTGCCCCCCAGCATCCCGCAGTCCAGCCGCCCCGTGCCCCCCAGCATCCCGCAGTCCAGCCGCCCGCTGCCCCTCAGCATCCCGCAGTCCAGCCGCCCACTGCCCCTCAGCATCCCGCAGTCCAGCCGCCCCGTGCCCCCTTGCTTCCTGCAGTCCAGCCAGCCCTTCACGTACTTCAGGTTCCCGGCCACGCCGCAGTCCAGCCAGCCCGTCCCGTACCGCAGCGCTCCCGCCATCCCCCGGTCCAGCCAGCTCTTCCCTTACATCCCGCTCCAGCCCAGCCAGCCCTTCCCGTCCCGCGCCCCCCCATGCCTCCCCCAGTCCAGCAAGCCCTTCCAGTACCGCAGCCCCCCCTGCCTCCTCCCCAGGCACAGCGACCCCTTCCCATACTATTTCCCCCCGTACAGCCCATGCTGTGCCGTGCTGGGGGTCCCCCAGTCCAGCCGGCCCTTTCCCTACTGCCCCCCTCCCCACATCGCCAAAGCCACTGAGCCCTTCCCCAGCTCCATGCCCCCCCAGCCCAGCAGATCCTTCCCCTCTTATGCCCCCCTCCACGTCCCTCAGTCCAGCAAGCCCTTCCCCAGCAGCACCCCCCAACTGGGGGACCCCTTCTTGCATTACACATCCCCGTGCCCCCCACAGTCACCAGAGCCCCTTCCTCACCATCCCCTCCAGCGCCGGGGCTCCCCACCCCCTCGCTTGCATGTCTGGGGGGTGCCCTCCCCACCCCAGCAGCCAGCTACCCCCTAAGGGGGGTCCTGTGCTCCCCACCTGCCCAGCCGGCCCGTGAGGACCCCGTGCCCATGGGGGAGGCTCCGGTGGCGGAGCTGGATGCGGTGCTGGACGGCGGCGGGTGGGAGGTGGGGGGCAGCTTCGAGGGTCCCCCCCAGCCCTCCGGCCCCATCCGCCTGGGGAAGAACGTCTGCTACGTCGTCCTGGCCGTGCTCTTCAATGAAGAGGTGAGGCCCCCCCTGCCCTGCGGGACCCTCCTCCATGCGTGCTGGAGCCCACTGACCCCTCTCCATCCCGGCAGGATCGGGTGCTGCTGGTGCAGGAAGCCAAGCCGGAGTGCCATGGGAAGTGGTACCTGCCTGCGGGCAGGATGGAGCCCGGCGAGAGCATCGTGGCTGCCATGAGGAGGGAGGTGAAGGAGGAGACGGGGCTGGAGTGTGAACCCCTCACCCTGCTGGCGCTGGAGGAGCGGGGCCCGGCCTGGATCCGTTTCGCCTTCCTTGCACGCCCCACTGGTGTGTGATGGTGCCTTGGGGTTGGGGGGGGAGGAGGAGGCTCTTCTGCCATCCCTGTGCTGGGGCAGTGGGGTCCCCAGCCAGCCCTGTGCCAGGTCACTGGTGTCCTCTGCCACCTTTGTGCCAGGGCATCATCATCAGCCCCTGCCACCTCCGTGATGGGGACCAGTGTCCCCTGCCAGTGTCGTGCCAGGGCATCGCTGTCCCTTGCTAGCACCACCACCAGGACAGGCACACCCCAGAAAGCTCCGTGCTGGGGTCCCAGTGCCCCCCATCATCCCCATGATGATGTCTGGCTCCCCCCACCACCCTGTACCCAGGCTCTGAGACCCCACAGCCCGGTGCTGGGGTCCTGCTTCCCCCCCACCCCCCGGGACATCGCTGTCTCTGCCTGCAGGCGGGACCCTGAAGACGCTTGCGGAGGCCGATGCTGAGTCCCTGCAGGCTGCGTGGTGCGCTGGGGACCCGCGCTCGCTGCCGCTGCGCGCCCCCGACATCCTGCCCCTGCTGGACCTCGCCGCTCGCTACCGCCGCAGCCCCCCGCACCCGCCGACCCTGCCGCAGGAGCTGCCCTGCTCCCGGCTCTGCCTGCGCCTCCTCATCGCCTGCTCCGGCGCCGCCGGCGACCTCTGGGTGCTGCTGGGCACGGCCGAGCCCCTGCGCCTGCCCGTGGTGGCCTGCGGCGCGTCCCCGGCCGAGCTGCGCCGGGGGCTGCGCCTGCCCGTGCTGCGGCTGCTGCGGGGCTGCCTGAGCCCGGCGCCCCCCCCGGGCCCCATGGGGCTGCTGGGGCTGCAGCACCGCGCTGGGGGCGCCGGCGGGGCCGATGGCGTCTGCTTCAACGTGGTGCTGAGCATCGCACTGGGCAGCCCGGGCGCTGAGCCCCCCGAGCCGCGCAGCCCCGCGTTCCGCTGGTGGCACGTGGAGGAGCAGAGCTTGAGGGGTCGCATCCTGCAGCGGCTCCGCGCCGCGGTGCCCGTGCGCAGCTGAGCCCTGGAAGTGAGGGTCCTGATTGCAGAGAGCTCCAGGGGGATGGTTTGGGGCAGGACGTGGTGCTGTGTCCTGGGCGTGGGGTGCTGAGTGCCGGCCACAGCAGAAATAAACCCTGCTGCTGCTGCTTGCACACTTGACTGGAGCTGGATGGGGATGGCGAGTGCGGAGCTGGGTTTTGGGGGACAGCGCTGTATTGATCGAAGGGACGCAGCGTGTGGTGCTCACAGCTTTATTACAGCAGAGTCCCATCACCCAGGGGACACCGAGCAGGGGTCGGGGTGCACCAACCCTGCCAGGCAGGAGCCACAAACACACAGCACCACACACCCCGTGTCCCCACGGGGAAACGATTGAGTTATTGCAGCCCAGGCATCGCCCTGCGCAGAGGACAGCACTGAGCCCGCACAGCCCATCCCTGCCCCCAGAACGTCCTGCTTGAGGCTGGGGGAGCAGGAACCCACCACCCATGAGCGAGAGCAGCGCAGGGGCACCCTGCACCCCGAGGGGGGTGCCCGGTGCTGGGGATCAGCACCTCCGCGTTGGCCAAGGCGCTGGTGAAGGACTCGGAGCCTCCTCTTCCTCCTCCCCAGCATCCTTCCCGCGGTCACGCAGGGCCAGTGCAGCCTTGATGGGGGTCCAGGGAGCTGCAGCTCAGGGGGGCCCCTCTGGTGGCCCCTTGACCAGCGCGATGGCCGCCAGCTCCTTGCAGAACTCCTCCAGCACCACCACCCCCTTGAAGAGCATCGTGTGGTCCATCCTGTGGGGGGGAGCGAAGGGGGGGGGGATGTGCGCTAAAACACCCCCAAAACATCCCCAAAGGGCATTTCCCCCCGTGGTGCCCCCAGCACTCACTGCTCTCCCGGCACCAGCCCCAGGAGCTGCCGCCGCACCAGCAGCAGCTTAGCCCTGAACTGGGGCACACGCTGCAGCCGCTGCATCAGGTCCCCAATCACCTGCATGGGGGGGGGAGAAGACTCAGGTCCCATCTCAAGGGGGGGGTCCCCGTGTCCCCAGCCCCTAGAGGCGTTACCCGGACGAGGATGGAGAAGAGCGAGCGGCAGCCGGGTGCCAGGCTGAGGTAGGGGTCCAGCAGGTACTCGTGCAGGTGGGGATGGGGGAAGGCGGCCAAGCGGGACAGCACCGAGGTCACCTGCAGGTTCAGGCTGTAGGGCTGGTGATGGGGCGGTGCTCAGCAGGGGCTGATTGTCACCAACCGCCCCACAGGGACCTGAGCCCATCCCCACCAACGGGACCATGGAATCCTGGAATGGTTTGGGTTGGAAGGGACCTTAAAGTTCACCCAGCTCCAACCCCTGCCACGGGCAGGGACCCCTTCCATAGAGCAGCTTGCTCCAAGCCCCTGTGTCCAACCTGGCCTTGAGCACTGCAGGGATGGGGCAGCCACAGCTTCTCTGGGCACCCTGTGCCAGCTCCACAGCACCCTCACAGGGAAGGACTGCCTTCTATCCAGCCTGAACTCCCCGTTTCAGTTTGAACCCATCACCCCTTGTCCTACTGCTACAGTCCCTGGTGGTCTGGGACACTACTGATGCTCTTGGTGACTTCACTCCCACTAAGGGGGTCCTGGATGCTGGGAAGAAGGGCTGCCCCATCCAAGGTGGTTTCCATGGCAATGGCCAAAACATCTTCTATTCAACTCCCAACCCCAGCCAAGACAAAGGCTGTCAGCCTGGAGAGCCCTTTGGAGAACCCCCCAGGATGCGCAGAGCATGGTGGGGACCCAGATCCACCCCCAGCATCCGGCTGGCACCCTCTACCTGGTCCAGGATCCGTGCCATCCGGTCAAACAGCACCTTGAGGAAGTGACCTTCATAAAACACCAGTTCGGGGTGGCAGGAGTCGAGGGGACGGGGGGCCTTGGGCCACCCCCACGGGGCTGCGCTGTCCCGGCATGCCTGGACCTGGTGGAGGGGGTGATGCTGGGTGGGATCCAGAGTGGGGACCAGCACTTCCAGGCATGGCCCCCCCCCGACACTCACCATGCCCAGCGCATCGTGCACGTAGGTGTCGTAGCCGCCTTCCTCCATGCATGAGGAGGTCTTTGCCTCTTCGGGAACCAGGCAGAGGAAGCTGGAAGTGATGGGAGAGGGATGGGGAGAAGGATGCACCCCCCCAAGCTGGGACAACCCCTAGGAATCCCTACCTGCTCACCACCTCGCTCACTTGCCCCTTCCCTGATGGGGCTGATCCTGATGGAAGCTTTTTTGACATCCCAAAGCTGGAGCCTGGGAATCCATCGGTGAAATAAGGATCCTCCTCCAGGTCCCTGTGGGGCCAGCACAGGGGTGTCAGCAGGGTGGGCAGCGAGGGGCTCGCACCTTACCCTGCCCCGCTCCCCTTCACTCACAGCCCATCCTCCTCGTGCTCCAGCTCTGGGGGTCCGCGCTCCTCGGGCACAAGGGGGGTTTGCTGCAGGTACCCCCTGGCCTCCAGGTTCCGCAGCACCAGGTTGTGCGTGATGTGCTCGTGGGGCTTCTGCAGGAGCTGCTCAAAGAGCTGCAGGCTGGCCAGGCTGATCTGGGGCACGAGGAGCAGGGGGACATTGGCACGGCCCCATGGCACCGCCCGTGCCCCAGCAGGATGGGGCTCACCTCGTCGCAGAGGTGGTTGCAGCGGTCGATGAGGTGGGTGCGCAGAGGGTGGGGGGCATCCCCCGGGCTCTCCGGGTGCTGGTCTGGCCCCAGCAGGAAGAGCACGAGGCGCTGGAGCAGGGCGGGAGCTTGGACCTGCCGCACTGTGCCCACCAGCATGGCTGTGGCGCTGAGCACCGCGAGCTCGGACCTGCGGACGGGACGGATGCGGGAGGGTGTCCTGGGATGGCACCGCAGCACCTCGCAGCGGGGACCCCGCGGTCCCAGCCCCACAGGGGTCCCAGAACCACAGCCTGGTTCGTGCTGGAAGGGACCTCAGAGCTCACCCAGCTCCAGGCCCTGCACCCGGACACTCACATCTGCAGGAGCTGCGGCCGCAGGATGCCCTGGAAGAACGTCCCCTCCACGGCCTCAGCGACGGCGTCTGCCACAACCTATGGTGAGGGCAGGGGCTGAGCTCCAAGGGCACGGCGCTGCCCTCGCTCTGAGCAGGCAGCCGGGTGCCCCTTACCGGGTGTGCGCCCAGCACCAGCTCATCCAGGTAGTCCAACCAGCCGAAGAAGGCAGCCAGGCTCTCCTTCCCTGGGAACGCGCCATCCCCAGCATCCTGCGACCTGCGCGGGGCACAGCACACGGGGCTGCAGCAGCGCCCAACGGCGCCAGGGGACACCCCCCCGGCACCCGCCTCACCTCCAGCTCGTCCTCTCCATGGCGAGGACATCGGCGGGGTCGGTGCCCGCGGGCACGGCGCTGTACAGGTCACAGAGGTGCTGGGTCAGCAGCGGGCACAGCGCGCTGCTCCGCACCAGGCAGGCGGCAGCCGCCTCCTGCGCCAGCCCCGCCAGCAGCAGCAGGTTCTCCCGAGCCTTCATCGCCACCCGGCTCTTCTGTGAGAGGAGGAGGAGGAGGAGGAGAGGCAGCGTCACGCGGCCGCGGGCACCACGGCCCCTCCTTGCACCCTTTCTCAGTACCTTGCTCTTGCACAGCCCCACCAGGGACGTGACGAGGTTGTGGTCCCTCCGTGGTGGGGAGGGCTCAGCACGGGGGGAGCCCGTGGCAGTGCCGGAGGGATGCTCCGTACCCTCTTCCATGGCCGGCAGCTCCTGGGCTGGAGTCCCATTTGGGATGCTCTTGCCCTGGAGAGGAAGAGCATCACAGGCACCACCTTCATCCCCCTCACCCCGAGGAGCTTTGCAGTGGGGATGGAACTGCAAAGCGTGTGGAAAAGCTCCCTTAAAACCCCACAGATGACCCCACACACGGCCCCACAGGCCCAGGGGCTGCTCACCTCTAGGATGTACGTCAGCAGCGTGGGATCCTGCTTGATCTTCGTGCAGAGGACAGCCACAAACTGCACCTCCTCCTTCTCCAAGCCAGAGCCCAGGCGGTCACCGCTGAGCTGGAGCAGCTTCTGCAGGGCACGGAGCGGGTGCTGGATGCTGGGTGCTCTCCCACCCTGCCCTGTTACCGTGAGCAGCGTCGGGCAGGGACCTGGGCAGCCCCAGCACTGCCACCGCCAGTGGCACCACTGCTGTGTCCAGGGCTCACCTTCACCGGCCTGTGCACATTGAGGTAGTGCAGGAGCGGGTGCTGCACTTGCCCCAGCACCCGGCTGAAGAAGAGGAGGACCTGCTGCCTCATCCCGGGCGGGTACTGGGGGGGAGATGGGGACAAGCATCAGCAAGGGCCCCATTACCCGTTTGCGTACCCCAGTTCCCCTGCAATCACCCCCACTCGCCCGCAGGGTCACCCAGCAGCCAGCACGGGGGGCTTGCACCAACACCCTCAGCACAGAACCTGCTTTTGCACCCCCAAACTGATGTAAAAGGATCCATGCCCCCCCCACCCCGACTCCCTTTAGCAATCTGGAACTGACCTCCTCTACATTTACCTATCCCAAGGGAATTATTTCCCGTTTCCCACAATGTAAAAGCCCAGCACCCCAAAAAACCCAAACCCGCCCAGCCACGGAAGGAGCAGCACGTTCCTGAAGCTCAGGCTGCACCAGCAGCTGCTATTGTATGAATAAAAAGCTATTTATATGCAGCCTAATTATTATTAGCAACAGAAGAAGACCAGAGTTGTTGTATTTGCACTAAATGACCTCCGAGGGTCCCTTCCAACCCAAACTGTTCTGCAACCCTGTGATGTTTTGGGCAGTATTTACTTGGAGAGGGGTCTAGAAGCAAACAGGCTGCTGGTGTGAAAAACACCCTTCTTGGGCAGGCAGGAATGGGATGGGGAACAAGAACCATTTGGAGGAGCAGCAGAAAGGATTCCAGTGGGGATCTTACACTGAGTAATCCCCCTAGGAAAGCCAAGCATCCCAAGGTCACACTCCACAAACTCCAGCTGGAAGAGCTCCAAAACCAAGCGGACGGAGCAGCACCGTGCAAAGCAGCTGGGAAAGGCAGTGGGTGCTGCTGTGTCGGGGGCTCAGCCACCCAGAAATGGCTTTCTCGGTGCTGCTGCACCCACCTCCGCCTTGCCCAGTGTGCTGAGGGTCTCCAGGACCTTGTGCTGCAGCAGGTACTCGAGGCATGGCCCCGCTTCTCCCGCTGGGAACTGCTTCTCCTCATGGACCAGGATGTCCAGCATCTGCTTGAGGCGCCAGGGGATGTCCGTCTGCCTGGCCGGGATGCTCTCGTCTGCGGGCGCAGGAACTGGGGGCTGTTGTGTGTCCCCCAAAGCACTGCCGAGCTCGGCAATGGGAGCGATGCACGGGGGGGTGCCCAGGTCCCAACCCGGGGGAGTATTCCCAAGCCCAGAATCCCGCTCCACGGCGGCCGGCGGGAGCGACGCTAGATGGCAATGTGCGGATGGGCTCCCAGCAGCACCCGAGGCTGCCCCTTCCGCTCCTGGCCTACCGGAGCGGCCGGTCCCGGCGGGAGCTCCCCATTGCCAGCCCCGGAGCCCCACCGGGAGGAGGGAGGGATGTGGGAGCCGAACGGGGAGGACCGAGACCCTGCTGGGGAAGGGGCTGAAGCTCCCCAGGCTCTGCTTTTGGTGCTCCCCAAAGCAGCGTGTTCCCAAAGGGATGTGTTCCCAGGAGCTCAGTACCCCTCATGCTGACCACAATGGTGCGCGGGGCGGGGCGAGGGGGGGGGGGGTGTCAGGGCCGCACAAGGCCAAGCACCCGGCTGGATAAGTCCTTCTGGGCTAGGGGAAAGGGTGCCCCATGCCAAAGCCCCCCACGCCGGGTCAGCTGCACTGTATCAGGATCAACACAGCGCCCTGTGCTGTACCCAGGGTGCCAACCAGGGCATGCGTCCCATTCCAATGGGTCCCATTCCAGGGATCCCCTCCGGGGCACTGGGACCTTATATGGAACCCTCTCTTAGGGCGTGCGGACCCCCTTCCAGGACACAAGGACCCCGTTCCCACACCACAGGACTTGATTCCCAAGCCACACAGACCCCATCCCAGGGCACAGGGACCCTCTCCCCCACCCCACTCACCCGTGGCCTCCAGGTAGTAGCCGGTGATGCCCTTCCAGTGCTCGGTGAAGGCTTCCAGCAGGTCCACGCTGGGTTCCCGCTGCGCGCAACCGGGGCCGAGGTCAGGGACGCTCAGAACACCCCCTATTCCCGCTCCCGTTCCCGCTCCCGTTCCCGCTCCCGTTCCTGCTCACCGTCTCCACCGCCTGCTGCAGCAGCGCTCCCAGCCGGCTCAGCATAGCTGTGGCTCCGGTACCGGTACCGGCACCGGAACGGGCACCGGCACCGGAACGGGCACCGGAACCGAGCCCGGCCCCGCCGCCCTCCGCAGCGCCCCGCCGCGGTGGCTCCGGGCAGGGCAGGGGAGGGCGGCAGGGCCGGGACCTCCCCCGACGGCTCCGGAGCCGCCGGGGTGGGGATAGGGCGGAGAACGGGGAGGAGGGGTTGGGGGGGGGGTGTTGGAAGGGTCCCACAGCGCTAAAAGTGCAGCGGGGGCGGCCCTGGTCTGGGGTACAGGGACAGCCCCCCCCTGAACACCTCGCACAGGGATGGGGGTATCCGCTGGGAACACCTCGCACTGGCATGGTGACCCCCCCCCCATGCACCAGGACAGGGGGGAGCCCCCCGTGCACACCTCGCACCAGGACAGGAGCACCCCTTCCCCAGCTCCCCTCTCCCCAGCACAGCCCAGAACAAGCCAACTTTCAGCACTAATTATTGTCATTTTAATCCTTAAACCCCACATTTCCACAATGGACCCCGAGCCGTGATGAGCACAGCGCTGGGGAGCAGCCCAGGGCCCAGCCTGGGTCCTGCCGGCTCCAGGAAGCTGCAGTTAAATGCCCCAAGCACCCCCCATCACTCTGTGTCCCCTGGATGCTTGGTTTGGGGTGTATCCACATCCCACTCCATGGTGGGGGTCTCTGGGGGTGCTGCTGACGCTCTGGACCCACATTAGGGACAGAACCAGCAGCCCATGAGGTTGCAACGGGAAAATCTGTGCCCCAAACCCAAGGTGTTGGGATGGGTGAGAAGGGGGTGATGCTGTGAGGGGCTCACCCCCCATCAGCCATTCCAGGGAAACTCAGACCCACAGATGGACAGTTTATGTGTATATATATATCTCTATAAAAAATAGATGTGCGTAGTTGTAGCGTTGATATTGACGGTTAAAACCAGGTACCAGGCGGGTCCTGCACGGTCCACGTGCAGTCTCCGTTCAGCTGAGGGGTGCCCCGAAGGTGCCGCGGTGCCGGTCACATCACAGACTTCATCTCCCACTCCTGGAGAGCACCCGAGAGGGGCGGTCACCCCCCGGCGCCACGGGTGGTACCCAGCTCACCCCAACTCTGCCCACCCAGAGGGTCCCGCCGGTACCTTTCTCTTCTGCAGCACATTTCCCTTCTCCACCATGAGCGGGGAGGGTGGTGACGGCCTCAGGGCGCTCCTGGCCGATGCCGTGCGCTTCAGCAGCGGGGCGAGGAATGAGCCCTGCTGGAAAAGAGGAGTGGAGAGAGGGCAGTGCCTGCCCCCGGCCCCCCCTGCTCCCTGCATCCCCTGCCATCCCCAGTGTCCACACCTCGGAGCCAGCCGAGCCGCTGGTGGCCGCGATGCGGCCCTTCAGTGACGTGCCGATGGCCAGCAGGTTCATCTCGGAGCCGGCTTTCAGCCTGCCCTTCATGCGGCAGGCCCTCTCCAGCTGCCCCACCTTCTCCTCCAGCTTCGGGAAGGCTCTTTTCCCTGCAAGGACACGGTGGCACTGCCAAGCCCAGGCACCACTCAACCCCATCTGCCCTGGGGAAGGACAAGGCACCCCCTGCACAGGAGCAGAGCCGCTCTGGGGCCTTACCAATGAGGATATCCAGCCCATCCCGAGTTCCTTTCCTCTCAGGCAGTGTCAGGGTGCGCTGGGACTGGGAGAGGTCCTTGCTCCAGAGATTGGGGCTCACCTTCACCCACTGCGGGCTGGCTGCCCTGCTCCGGAGAGCTGCTGCTGGTGCTGGGGAGGAAGGATGCTCAGGAGGAAGGGCAGAGCAATCATGGCACAACACTGTGCTTGGGGGCACCTCAGCCTCCATCCCAGCACATGGGGCTGGGCTTCATTGGGGGGGTCCCCATGCCCCTAGCATGGAGCACCCAGCCCCTGCTCACCTGACTGCAGGGTGCTGCTGCAGGCACCCATGGGCAGTGCAGACACAGGTCTCCTGCGCGGCCCTTGCACTGCTTGGTCCAAGCTCTGCTGCTGTGGAAGGAAGCCGATCAGTGGTGGGAGCCCATCCCCTTCACCCTGGGGCTTGCATACAGGGGCAAAGGGTGGTTACCAGCTGCTGCAGCCGCTCCATGTTGGAGTAGAGATGCTTGGGAGCCTCAGCTGGTGGGAGCTGCCCAAAGGGATCATCCATGTAGGCGTTGGGTGTCGGGACACTGCGCTGGAGCAGCCCTCTGCAAGCAGGACGGGGGTCCCATTGTCACCTTCATCCCCATCAAGGAGCAGGAGGGCTGGGACCCCGGCCAGTGCCCCCTTACCCTGCAGCAGGGCAGCTGCTGGCATTGCCCAGCCTGGGTTTCTCATTGTGGGGACTGTTGCTGGCTGGTTCCGCTCCTCCCCTGGCCTGCAGGGTCTTCAACCAGGCTTCCCTCTCCTCATCCGAACGCGTCTGGCGTGGGGCAGAGGGGCCGGGGTCAGCGGGGGCCGGGTGAGGGATGCGGGATGCGGCAGCGGCTGCTCACCTGCAGCAGGGCGAGCTCCCGGCCGCGCTGGGCGATGCGGATGCGGAGGCGCTGGGGGGAGCCGGTGGCCGTGCCGTGGGTCACCTCGCATCCCTCCAGGCGCAGGGCGCAGACGGGGCGCTGAGCGCTGCCGGGCTCCGGGACCATGCGCAGGGCTCCCTGCCGCACCGCGCACCACAGCCGCTGCCAGCGCCCGCGCAGCCGCACCGACAGGAACCCTGCGGGGGCATCCCCCCATCAGCACCGAGCCAGAGACACCCCCGGCCCGCTGCCCTTCAGCATCGCACCTCCTTTATCGTCCTCTCCAACCCGCGGGCTGCGGGCGGGGCTCTGCCGCGAGCAATCCTCCTCTTCCTCCTTGCCAGCCTGAGGATGATGATCCAAGGAGCCCCAATCCCTGCAGGCTTTAAGCACCCTCACCCCCACCCCATGGCAGTGAAGGTCCCCCCCTCAGCATCAGCCAGTGGGGATGGCGGGATGGGATTTGGGGTGTCATTTGCTGCATCCCCTTTGCCATGCCTGGGTTTCCCATGGGAGAAGAGGCAGCTCACCCTGCTGAGCCTGGAGGATGGTGGTGATGGGGTGCTGAGGGATGCCAGCCCACCCGGGGCATTGCTGCTGACCTCTTCAATCACCTGCCGAAGGAGAAGGGGAGCGCTGCAGTCCCAAAGGCCTGCTCTCCATCGAGCCATGCTCCAGGCACCATGCGGATGGATGGGGACATCCCCAGCCACCTCAGCAGCACCCCATGAGGCTGTGCCTCATTTCCCCCTGCCCACCCCCTCCCTCCTGCCCATGCAGAGCTCTGCCAGGCTGCAACACCTCCAAACCTTCCTCCAGTCCTCAGCCTGCTGCCGGCTCTGGAAGCCGATGACGAGCACCTCTCCTGCTGTCCCCGTCACCTTCAGGGTGTGCGGCATCTTCTTGCCTTGCTTGGCCTTATGGGTGACGTGACAGCCCCGCAGGTCCAGCTCCAGCACCGGCTGCGGGTCGGCGGCGTACCTGAAGCACTGCAGGGGCAGGGCAGAGCTCAGGGACCCGCTGGAGCCCCATTCCCAGCCTTCGCCCAGCCTCGCTGGCCGCTCACCAGCAGTACGTGCTCTCGGACGATGAAGAGCTGCTTCGCCCACTGCCCCAGCCAGCGCTTCCTCCACAGGAAGCCGCAGAGCTGCGCCTCGGGGCGCCCGCTGGGCTCAGCATCGCGGCCGGTGCCCAGTGGCCGCCGCAGGTAGTGGGCTCGGTCCTTCACACCCTCCTCATCCTCCTCGTACGACTCGTAGTGGCTGCTGTCAGTGTCGGCACCACCTGAGAGCGGGGCTGGCACCACGGGGCTGGGTAGGTGTGGGTGCTGGGGAGGGGATGCGGTGCAGTGCTCACCAGAGCAGCGGCCTGGACTGAGGGGTTCAGCATCTTCATAGGAGTCATCGGCTGATGGGGACCGTGAGACACCAGGGACCTTGCTCTGGGGAAACAAGGGGTGCTGCAAAGGTGCTGCCCCCCTGGGCGAGCCCCACATGTCCCCAGAGGAGATGGCAGCAGCACTGGAGCCTTCCCAGCGTGACCAGACCCCCGAGTGAGCAAGGTTCCAGTGCGGGGATGGTCACTGGGTGCCCATCTCCCATCACCGTGCAGCCCCTCCGCGCTTACCCCTCCGTGCAGGCTCAGGGTCCTGGTTGTGTGGCACTCACAGGTTCTTCCTCCTGCTGCATCCATCATCCTGGCTCCTGAGGGGAAAGCAACGTTGTGCTGGGATGTGAGGAGCCTGGAATCCTGGGAATGAGGGTCTGGAGGAGATGGGGTGTGGGTCAGAGCGTGGACTCACCAGGGCTGGGCTGGCTCTGCGGGGATGGCGAGAGGCAGCGCATGATCATGTACTCTGCATCCCCGCGCTCACTCGAGGGGCTCTGCAGCCGTGACAGGAGCTCAGCCACCGACTTCTTCTTATCTCGAGCCACGGCGCTGAGGCTTTCCCGGTCCAGGATGAGCAGGAACGACCGCAGGTCCGACAGCAGCTTGTCCAGGTCTGCAGGACACAGGGATGTGCCATCGACACCCCACAGGAGCAGGGTGCAGGCAGGATGCTCATCCAACAGCCAGGGCTCTCCAGCGTGGGGTTGCGTGCTCTTGCTCCACACAATCCCACTATTGACCAGCCCAGGGTGCCGGGGGAGGATGAGGAAGGGGCACAGTGCCCCTTGGTGATGAAGGATGCTCTGTTTGTTCTCACAGAGCGGGTTTGTTCCCGGCTGGGCGAGGGGAACCGGGGCCAGAGGCTGCACCGGGCAGCCCAATGTGCTGCTCCTCCATGTGGAGGAGGAGGAATAGGGGGAGGAATAGCCTATGGGAGCAGCTGATGAAGCCCAGAAACGCTGAGCATTCCCAAGGGCAGAGAGCAGGGCTGGGACTCAGTGCTGGCTGGAGACCCCAACCCTGCTGTGCCAGGAAGGAGGGATGGAGTGGGAAAAGGAGCCGCTTTGTGCTGCTTCACCCGGGCTGGGGAATATGAGATTCCCATGGGATGGGACAGTGCTGCCTCAGCCCCATGAGCCCCAAAGTGGGGAGAGCCAGAGGGCAATGGGGAGGGGGCCCAGCCCCAATCAGTGCTGGCTCTGGGTCCCTTCAGGCATGGGGAGGCGCGTGGCAGAGCAGGACCTCGCACACCCTCAGCCCTGGGCTGCCCCCAGGGTCTCTGTCTGATCCCCAGCTCCTTCCTGCGAGCATCTGGAAGCGGTTTGCATCACTGCTCCCTGCACAGACCCGCTGCAATCCCACTGCTCCCCCCTGCTCCCGGCGTTCCCCTGCCAATTCCCAACGGGAGCAGGGACAGCCCCTGCGGGATGCGGGAGAAGCCCCTTTGGAGGTGCTGGCACGGGGAAGCACTGTCCCCCTCCCGGTGTCCCCAGCGAGGAGCACACACCCCTGCCCGGAGGGAGAGGAAACATCTGGCAGGAGGCGAATGCCGGAGCTGGGCCCAAACATCTGGATTTCCCTGGAAACTGGGGAAGGGGAAGGGGGAAACGGCTCCTTGGGGGGGTTGAGGGGGGGCAGCTGGGCAGGGGCTGCCCCCGTCATGGGCAGGGACCGCCCCCGCCATGGGCAGGGACCGATGGGCAGGGGGCGAGTGTAGGGGGACACAGGCGCTGTCCCCCATGCCCCATGTGCCTGGTTTTTCCTCTCCCTCCCCTTCTCCTCTCCTCCACCCAGGCTGAATTCCTGGGCAATGACATCTGTGTCCACTCACCCCTCAGCCCTCCCTCCATCCTCCCCCCCAGCAGTGGGGCACGGGTGCTGTGCCGGGCCCCCGGCCCGCTGTGGGGCAGGCAGAGGCTGCCGCACGCCAGCATGACCCAGGGTGCCATGCGGTGTGTGCCAAGGGAAGGCAGCCCCAACGAAAACCATCTGCAGGGTGGAAGGAAAACACCCCCCAAACACACAACCACCTTCTGGCAAAGCACCCGCTCCCATGGGATAGGCCCAACCCCCTGGCATCCTCATCATCAGTGGAGGAAGAGGAGGAAGGCTGTCCAAAGGGATGCCATGGGAACAGGGATGCCTGGGTGATGCCAGCACCCACAGGAGTCAGGCCTGGCGCCTCTGCCCTATGGCCAAGTGAAGTTTCCTTTGTGCGGTGAGGCTCAGCTCCACTCCCCTGGGGTGCAGCAGCTCGGGGGCACCCCAGCGCCCCGCTCCAGTGCTTGGGGTGGCTCTGACCCAGCGCGGGATGAGTCAGAGGAGGAGGTTGGAGGCCCCAAGCCCAGAGCTGCTCCTGGCCGGAGCGTGACCCATCATGTGGGAAGGCTCCAGGCCATGGCTGCTGTGCCCCCAGATCACCCCATGGAGGGTGCTGGCCCCCCACTCCCCTGCCCTATGTTTGGGGGCACCCCGGCCCTGTCACCCGCACCTTACCCCTTGCACCCCTTCCCTCCCCACAGCTCCATGCATATTCCCATCACCCTAACCCCCCCCTTTCCCCCTTTTCCCCCTTCCCCTACACCTCCTTTCACCCCCCATTTACACACATTCACCCCCCATTTACACACTCGCCCCCCCCCAGGACACCCCTCCACAGCCTCACCCACACCCTCTGCCTTCTCCGTCACCCCTTTGCAGGCTTTAAAGCCCCCGCAGCTCTTTGTGCCCCCCCGTACCTCTCTGCCGGGCCATGGTGCTGATGCGCTCACATCGCGCACCGGGATCGGGACCGGGGCAGTGGGGATCCGGCTCGGTTAGCACACACCCTCCGGGCCCCCAGCACAACCCGGGCAGGGCGGGGGGAAGGCGGGGAAGGGCTCCGCATCCTTCCCGGAGCACCATCGCCATCTGCAGGGACCCGGGAAGGGGGAGAAGGGGAAAGCAAAGCACCGGAGCCGGATAAAGCCATTTCACCTTTAATTGTCAGCAAAAACTCACTCACGCGGATTCTCCAACACCAGCGAAATCAAATAAACTCTAACAGAACAGAAAGTGAATCACTGTAAGTCAGTCAGAAAACAACCCATATTTATATATATATTTATAGATATGTCGTTTGTAGCAGTGAAAGGCAAGTATGGGCGAGTGGTTCCCCGATAAATTACATTCTTTACATCCCAACAAGGTCTAGCGGCTGGAAAAGTGGCTGGAAACAGAAAACAGGGAGCATGGGGGATAGAGGGAGCAGGGGGCAGAGGGG
Organism: Amazona ochrocephala; assembly: GCA_039720435.1. NCBI lineage: Eukaryota > Metazoa > Chordata > Aves > Psittaciformes > Psittacidae > Amazona > Amazona ochrocephala. Next base: position 346,336 of record CM077898.1, on the reverse strand, counting down.
TGCTGCCCAAAACGTGTGCCCAAAGGGGATGGGAGAGGTGTGAGAAGGGACCAAGGTGCTGTCTGGTGCCATGGGGGACCAGGCAGGGCTGCATCACCCCCTTGTCCTGCTGCATCCCCAGTGCATCCTCACCCTGATTCCTGCAGGTGGAGGTGCAGCAGGAGGTCCCCTACCAGGACCCCAGCTCTGCCACCCCCTGCCCCATCCCACCGCCCTCCACATCACCAGCACCCTCCAGTGCGGTGCTGGGCAGGGTCTGGCAGCGCGTGTGTCCTGGCACAGGAGAGTGATGCTAAAGAGGGTCTGGAGCGGGGCAGGGTGGGATGCCAGCCTGGCATTGCCGGGAGCACATGGGTCTGGCAGTGAGTCACCCCCCAGGCTCATCCCAAGTCTTGGGGTGAAAGTGTGGGGGGCAAAGGGGCTGGAGGCACTGGGGGGGAGCCCAATGGAGCTGACACATCCGGGGCAAAAGCAGAGCCAGGCACTGCCCTGCCAGCGTGCCCGGAGGCAGGAATGGGGGGCACAAAGCACAGAGACCCCCCCAAACCTCCCCTCCGGGCTGAACCGTGCCTGCTCCAGGACAGTCCCCAGCCCCATTGCCCCGCAGCGCAGCCCCCCGAGCCCTTATCCCGTTATCCCGCGGGGAGGAGTGTGGGTGTGGGGAAGGGGTTGGGGGAGATGGGAGGTGGGGGGGGGTGTCCTAATAAAAACCGGCTGAGAGCCCTAAAGCGGTTACAGGGCACGACACGGGCTGAGCGCGGGGCCAGGCGGGCTCCGGAGGGGAGGGAGGGCTCCGGAGGGGAGGGAGGGCTCAGAAGAGGAAGGAGGGCTCAGAAGAGGAAGGAGGGCTCAGAAGAGGAAGGAGGGCTCAGAAGAGGAAGGAGGGCTCAGAAGAGGAAGGAGGGCTCAGAAGAGGAAGGAGGGCTCAGAAGAGGAAGGAGGGCTCAGAAGAGGAAGGCTTTCTTCTTGAGCTCGTTGCGCTTCCACAGGGCCAGTTTGCTGAACTCCTCGGGGGGCATCTCAAAGACCCGCAGGAAATCCTCAGGGGAGAGGTGGCGCTGTGCAGGGGGAGAGGAGGATGATGATGGGGTGAAGGGTCCCCCCCGCCTGTGGATGCTCTCCCAGAGCTCGGCTCAGCCCCTACCTCCAGCCGGGTCCTGTCCACGCCGGGGGGCAGCTTCACACGGCCTCTGTTTGTCACCATCAGCATCTCATAGGGGTAGATCTGCAAGATGGGGGGGACCTCAGACTCCTTCCACAGCCCCCCCCAAACCCCAAGGCTCTATGACCCCCTCTATACCCCCCAGTGACCCCAGCCCCACTCACCTTTTGCTCCAGCATGCTGGGCAGGGAATTGCCTCTATCCATGCGTCCACGCTGGCCATTCTGAGGGGGCAAACCTGGTGTCAGACTTCCCCAAAGGGCTGGACTTTCCCACCTGAACTGAAGCCAAGGTGATGGAAACCCAACCTTTCCCCTCCCAGCTCTCCCCCTTCACCCCTGGGACACATCCTGGGGTGTCCATGTCCCCCCCATGTACATCACCCTATCGCTGGGTCTCCATCAGCATCCGGATGAGCGCTTACCTGCAGGCCTGGAAAACACAGAGGAGCAGGACTCAGCCCCGGGGTTGCTCTGCTGTGTCCCCCCACCTGGGTGATGCCGAGCCCCAGGTAGTGGTTTTCCACCCTCCGCAGAGCCCCAGCATCCCTCACCCCATGGGACATCTCCCACACCCCCTGATGCTCACCAGGGCTGCTCTTCTCGTTGCCTGCTGAGCTGAACTCTGCTGACTGCAGCTGGAAGGGGACAGGGGACAGGATCAGGCTGATGCCACCCAGACCCCATCCATGGAGGTGCAGCACAGGAGCTGCCTGCACTCACCCGAGTGAGGGTGCTCCTGCCGGAGGCGGGCAGTGAGGAGCTCTTGTAGCTCCCCATGTGCAGAGCTGCAAGAGAACAGGAGATAGCAGAGGTACAGGCAGGGCTGCGGGGCCTGGCAGGGTGCAGGCAGATGGAGAAGGGGGTTATGGGAAGAGCATCATCCCACTTACATGTGTGGAAAGGTGTCCGGTCTGGCAGCGAGCGGGTTTTCCTCCGGATGGGAAGAGATTTCTCCATCTCCTCCTTCAGGATCAGCTTCCCGAGGTTGGAGGTGATCTGGAGGCAAAGCAGCAAGGGTGGGGGGTCAATGTCAGCACAGCCCCGGCCTCTCACATGGTGCCAATCCGCTTGTCCTGCCTCTCACCTTGCTCAGCTCCTGCCTCTGGAGCTCCCGCAGGTTCTTCATCTCCTCCGTCAGGTCCTCCTCTTCCTCTTCCCCTCTCTTAGAGGCCATCCGCCTCCTCCACTCCGTCTCTGCGGGAAGATGGGATGTTACATCCATCTTCAGCATCCCCATGGGGTCTCTGGGGGGAGATGTACACCGTGGTGCAGCCCATTCCCTCCCCTATCGCTGCTCCCCACCTACCCACTACAGCCAGGGATGGCGGGCATGGCCAGTAGTCGGTCTCTATCTTGGCAGGCTGGTTGGGATCTGGCGGCTGCGCCGCTGGGAACTTGGAGGATTCGATGATCAGATCCTCTATGAGATGCTTCCCATGGTGGGCGCTGGAGTGGTGCTCTGCAGGGCACAGGGAGGGTCAGCCAGCGCCCATGGGTGCTCCATCCCTTGGCACAGACCCCCCCGCTCACCTTTCTGCCTGTAGATTGGAGGCTTCTTGTATATATTGAGTTCTGTTGTGTCGGTCTCTGCAAGGAAAAAGGGGGTTTGGGGCCGGGAATAGAATCATGGAATCACAGAATGGTTTGGGGTTGGTAGGGACCTTAAATCTCCTCCAGCTCCAACCCCTGCCACCGGCAGGGACACCTTCCATAGAGCAGCTTGCTCCAAGCCCCTGTGTCCAACCTGGCCTTGAACACTGCCAGGGATGGGGCAGCCACAGCTTCTCTGGGCATCCTGTGCCAGCTCCACAGCACCCTCACAGGGAAGAGCTTCTGCCTAAGAGCTCATCTCAATCTCTCCTCTGGCAGTTAAAGCCATTCCCCATGCCCTGTCCCTACATCCCTTGTCCAAAGCCCCTCTCCAGGTTTCCTGGAGCCCCTTCAGGCACTGGAGCTGCCTTAAGGTCTCCCCTTAAGGAGCCTCCTATTCTCCAGGCTGCCCCAGCCCAGCTCTCCCAGCCTGGCTCTGAGGGGCTCACCAGGACCCCCCGGGGTCGCTGTGTGTGTCCCGGTGCCGGGGCTCGTACCGGGTCTGTGGAAGTGCTGCACGCTGCTGCGGGCCGAGCTGCCGCCCTGGCGCGAGGGAGGCTGTGGGGTGCTGCCGGGGGTCCGGCTCTCCAGCCATTCCCGGATGGCCTGCGGGTGAGGGGGGGGTAATTCAGCATCACCCCCTCCTTGGAGACCCCCAGCCACCCCAACGTGTCAGTACTCACCTCTGGAGACGGAGGAGGAGAGATGGATTTGGGAGACAGGGAGCGCTGCAGAGGGCAAGCGGTGATTTATTCCGGCAATCTGCCCTATGGAACCCCACTATCCCGGGGGGATTTCCCCACCCTGACCCCCAGAGCAACCTGGGGCACCCTCACCTCTCGGCTCCGGGGCAGCTCCACGTGCTCCATGAGCGAATAGGTGAAATGGGGTTCATAGATCATCAGGTCAGGGCGCTCTATGTCCAGGATCGCTTTATCCTTAGGGATGGCAGCCAGGTCCTTGTAGCCCAGAACCTCGTTGTCCATTTTGGCCTGGAAAGAAAGAAAAACGCTTTTGGGTTTTGGGTGCAGAAAGGGAATATCGGGATTAGCATCCTCTGGGGATGATGAGGAGGGTTTGGTGATGACCCTGACCCACGGCTGGAGGTGGGTGAGCTCTTACCACGATGCTGGAGGGTGATCCGGGCACGCTGGACCCACGGGAGGAGCAGACACTCCCAGGGGAGGTCAGTGGTTGCTGAAAGGAAAAGGGGAGATGTTGGCAAGGCCATCCCAGGAAGGGGCTCAGGGTCATGGTCAGGACCCTGGGGCGAGGCAGGGGGGCCCGGGGACACCCCTGTGCCCCATGGACCTCAGTGCTCCGGGGCAAAACGTCCTTGGGGATGGGCGCTGGGGTCTCCTTTGCTCCAGCGTTGTGGTTCAGGGCAGGGGACACCCGAGAAGTGACAGTGGCGTGGGCCAGGACACGTTGCCACTAGATGGTGCTGTCAGGCTGGGCTGGGAGGAGGAGGAGGAGGAAGGCAGGGCCCTGCTAGCAGCACCCCACGGTGATGCTGCTGCTGTCCTTGGCCACCAGCCCCTGTGTGCCTTCCTTAAATGAAGGGCTTCCCATTGCCTGCATGCACCCAGCACACTGCCCATGGTCCCCAGCCCCTTTCCCATGTCCTCCCCCCCTTACCTTCTGCTGTCTTTCCATTCAGCTGTGGGCTGGAGGGGTTGTGTCAGTCGCAGGGTCCTGCAAGGGAAAAGCTGAGATTTTGGGGTGCTCCCAGGGTGCACAAGGAGCACCCCCGGGTGAGGTGCCCCAGGGCACTGGGGCTGGGCAGAGCACACCAGACCCAAATCCAGGACTGGCTTACAAGGGATGCCAGCACTCACCGCTGCCTCTGTGGCTCCACATCCCTCTGGGTGCCCGGGTGCTGCCTCTGTGGGGGAGACAAGAGAGAGGTGACAACGGCTTTAGAGGATGACAGCAGCGGGAAGCCCAACCTTGTCCCTGCCACCGCGGTGGCTGCTGACGAGGGCTGGCAAGCGGAGCAGGGGGAATGAAGCCCTTTGTCCACCAGCAGCGAGCGGCCTCCAGAAGGCTCCAGCAGAGGCTGTGGGATGTTGTGCTGAGCCCTCCCTGTGCTCCGGGCCCACAATGCCCCACACAAAGGGGAAAATTCCCCATTCTCCTCCAAGCTTCTCCTCTGGGAGGGGAACAACCTCGTGCAATCCAGGCGCCAACAACAGCAGCAGCGTGGAGCCCTGGGGGATGCCACCATCCCTGGGGACCCCAAGCCACTGTCCCCCTGGTCTATAGCTCCCAGCAGGGGCACAGAGCCCATCCCAGTGGGATGCAGCAATGAAGAAGTATCAGATGTGACCACGCCTGGAGCATCCTCCAGCATGGCACAAGGTACCACCATCACTCTCTCCTTCGAGGGTAGAGCTGCAATGAGGAGGCTCTACTGGCAGCTGGAGCTGCTCCAGTCTGGCATCATGGAATCATGGAATCAACTCAGTTGGAAAAGACCTTTAAGTTCATGCAGTCCAACCACTCCCCAGAACTGCCAAGGCCACCACTAACCCATGGCACTGAGGGTCTCACCTACACTGTGTGCGAGCACTTGCAGGGACAGCGACTCCAGAACTGTCCTCATCCCTCCTTTGAGACCATCCTGACACCAACACCCCCCTGCTTTACCCGCTGACACCCATTCCTGGCACCTGCCAAGGGTCTCCAGGACCTAACAGGGACAGGCACCAAGGCAGCGCAGTACCAGGAGCTCACGCTCCCAGCAGCAGCACCAGGGCAACCCTATGGAAAGGGCTGGCAGTGGGGACACCGTAGTGGTGCTGAGCAGATGGATGAGACAGCAAAGAGCGGGAGCAGAGGAAGCGGTGGGAGGGCGGGCGCGGGGATGGGTGGATGCGGATGCTGGAGGGAAGGAAAACAATCGGAGCCAGGGACACCTGCCATGCCCCAGCCAGAAACGCTGTTTGAGGGGTGCCAGGGCTGCGCAGCCGCCGGGGACACTGACCCCTCCCTCCCGGGGACACGGGGACTCGTTATCTGTCACCCGCAGGGAGCCACCGCCCCGATGGCAGCCGCCCTCCCCATAGCAACCTCTCCAATCTCGCTGGCACGCTCTCCTGCTCTCCAAGATAAGGCCGGCATGGAGCGTGTTTGGGATTTTCCTGGTCGGGAGGGTGATGGGAAGGGGCGGGGGGGGAACACCGTCTGGTCGTCGTCCCCCCCCGGGTGATGCTGAGGGTACCCACGGAGCTTGGCTGGAGTGGGGAGAGAAAGGAGATGCAGGGAGAGAGGAAGAGTGCGGAAGGATAGATGGAGGGACCGACTTGCCGGGGGGGGGGGGCTTGCTGGGTTCCAGCGCAGCCCGTGGTGACGCTGCAGCGGGAAGAGGCCAGTTCCCTCCTCCCCACCCCGAGGAAATCCGGATTTGACTTTTCCACAGCAGCCAAAGCCATCAGTGCCGGGCATCGGGGCCAGGCTGCATGCACCCCCCTCGCTGGGGGGCACTGAGCAGGGACCCCCGGCCTTCCTCCCCGCTCCCCTCCTCCCCGCTTCCCACCTTGCTCCCCTGTGCGCCAGCAGCTTTCCCGGCTCCCTGCCAGCAATGGCGGGGGAGGACACGGCGGGGTCACAAGTTCCCTGAACAGACGGTTCCCGACAGCGCTGGGAACAGTGTCCGGTGCTTCCAGCCCAGCCCCGGCCTCCTCCTCCTCCTCCTCCTCCTCCCAGCGCAACCCCGAACCAGAGACACGGAGCATCCGCCCCACGCCGGGGAAACTGAGGCACGGCCGCGCACGAGGTCCTGCCAGGAGCTCGATGGCGATGGTAGGGGCACGCGTGTCCCCGCGCCTCGTGGCACCGGTGGCCGCTCCCCCTTTGTCCTATTTCTCATCCTTTCCCTCCCCATCGGAGCAGCACCCGGCTATTGACAGCCCATTGCTTCCGTGCCACTGCGCGAGGGATGCATCAGTGGCCTTAAAAGCCACCAGCCGCCATCTCCAGGGCCCTGGGATTTTTCCATCCCGTAGGGAACAACGTGCACCCTGCCCCTGTCCCCTCCCAGGGACACAGGAATGCTCCATGCCTCAGCCCCTCTGGGCAGAGGGGGGGATAGGAGCAACCGCCCACCCCATCCTGCAGGTGCTGGAGATGATGGGGCATTTCCACCTCCTTCAGCTACTCCACTCCTCCCATCCTGGGCTAACCCAGCCACTCCCCTGGCCCCCATCCCTACAGGAGACTCTGAGCCCCCCAGAAGTAGCCCTACAGGTCCTGGGTGATGGGGTCCCTCCCCAGCCCCCCTGCCCCGATGGCCACACCGCAGCCTGCTCTGGGCAGCGGCTCACGTGGCACATAATCTGGGATTAAAGCGGGATTAGCCTGCTCATCCCACATGCAGAGGGGCCAGAGGGACCCACGGGGGGCTCCCAGTGTGGGGCTGATGATGCCGACAGTCACAGAGGGGCTCCTGCACTGAGCAGTTTGGGGTGGAGGGTCCCTGGGTACCCCAATGCTTGTGTGGGGCCCAGCAATTGGGCACCTGCCTGGCAGGATGTGGGGGAGTGGGATGTGGCTATGGGGCTACCTGCAGGCGAGGTGGCAGCTGGTGGCCCAGGTCTACCTGGGAAAGGCTGGTTTAACCCTGCCTGCTCACAGCCAGAGCTGAGCCCCACAGCTCCATCCATGGCCAAGAGCTGGGGCCTGGGCCACTGAACCCCATTTCCCCCCCCCCCCAGGTAACCCCCCGATGCTCCATGACAATGGAGCAATGGGAATTTGGCCTCTCCTGCCCTTGCCACGTGGCTGGATGTGGGCAAAAAGAGCAAGGGGGTTCCAAAACCCGGTGCCCATGGTGAGACCCTAATGGCCACAGCCCCAGCATAGGGAGAATCAAACCCTTTCACAGCCTGAGCTTGGGGAGAGCAGGATGGGGGTGTCCCCCTCCTAGAACCAGCACTGAGACCCCACAAACTCACTCCACAAGTGGGGCTGGGAACGGCTGCCCTCCTCCCTTGGGATACACGGTGCCGACGGCAATGTCCCCAAGGAAGGCAGACAGGAGGATGTCCCTGCTCTGCCGGGGGGTGTCCTGCAATGAAGTGGGGTGCTGCTGAGGAAGGGACACAGGTGAGAGCCTTGGGAGGATACCTGCGTGCACCCGTGTGCCCCTGTCACCGCCCTTCCCCTCCCTACAGTGTTGTGTTCCTTCCCCCTTCCCCGGTACGGGAATTCGGCTGTGCAGTGCCGGTGTGGGGAGGGGGCACGGAGGAAAAGGGAGGGGGGGAAGAAAAGGGAGAAACAAGCCCTGGGGCTGTCCCCACCCCCCCGGGAATGGACAGCGAAGGACGGGAGAGCGAAAGGACGGGAAAGCAAAGGTCGCCCGATGCCATCCCCAATCAACCAGCCCCTCCCGCCGGCGCAGGGCATCCTCTCTGCATGTCCCCCTCCTGCCCCTCTCCTCATGGAGCCGCGCAAGGGCCACGCCACTCACCTAGCGCTGGGGACGCCGCGTACCTCCAGCCATGGGGAGCTGTGGGGGGGGCCGCCCTTGGCTTCCTGTACTCGTTCGGCCACCAAATTCCACCGTAGGTCGCCCTGGCCCCGGCCCAGCCACCGCTGCGGCATCCGGGAGCGGGAGCCGCAGCTGAGCCTATCTCCCACCGCCAGCGCCCGCCCGCCTCCCCGATAACGGCGCTGGGTGCCAGGGCGGGTGGATGCGCAGGGCTGGGTGGGTGCTGCCGCCGCTCCCCACCTCTGCTGCTGGCTCAGTCCCTTTCCCAACAAGGGGAGAATTAACCGGCATCATGACGAAGCAGTATTCGCTCCGCTGCCGCTCGCTCCCGCGGCACAAAGGGAGGAAAACAGACACCAGCCCGGACTGCCCAGCGCTGACCGCTGTCAGGAAGAGCCTGGATGGTGCTGGGGGGGACCAGCACCCCCTTCTCCATCCCCGGCTGCAGTTTGGGGATGGTGTCCCCTGCTCCCCACACACTGATTGGGCTTTGGCGCCCACAGCGCTGAGCACCCCATGGTACATGGGAGCAGGGGGAGTGAGGGTGGCCCCATCCCCATCTGCATTTGGGGTGATGCGAGGGTGGCACCCACCCCTGGAGGGGGACACAGCAGGAATTTCAGCCCAGGGGTGTGGAGCATCAGCTAAAAATCAAGTCCTGACCTCTACAGATGCGGAACTGGACCTGGGTGCTGCCAGGGAGAGCCTGGAGCTGGGTAGGGGGGAGAGAAGCTGCCCCCACATCCCGAGCCCCCCACGTTTCCGGGGGTGGCAGGCCTGCGTTGGTGCTGCAGCACCGGGAGCTGGTGTCTATTCCCGGCTCTGTGTGGGAGAGAGATGCCTGGTGACAGCAGCTCTGCTTCTGGGTCCTCTCCCTGCTGCAGTGATTGATGCTGTTTGCTGCCTCAGTTTCCTTTCTGGCTCAAGCAAGGGCTGCTGGAACCCCTGCACCCACATCTGGGGGATGCACATCTGGGGGATGTATGACTGGCAATGCACATCTGGAGGGATACATGCCCAGGGATGCACATTTGGGGGAGGGGAGATGCACACCCAGGAATGCACAGGGAGGAGACATGGAGAAAAAAGGGGGATACTGGAGGGATGCACACCCAGGGTGCACATCTTGGGGGGATGAACAACCAGGGGGATGTACATCTCGGTGGGGAGTAGTGCCAGGGCCAGCCTGGCTTGCTGGACCAAGAGCATCATGGCCTCAGCTCCAAGATGCTGCTGTACCCCCCCAACTGAAGGGGCTTCTCCAGCCCCACCAGCCACCCCCTGGGGCCGTGTTCATGAATAACTGCGGCTGCGGCTGCCTCCCCGCTGTAACCCAGTTTCTCAAGCATGAAGACAACTGCAGCAGCTGCTACATGCACCGGAGCCGCTCCTGAACCAGCCATGGCACCCAACGTGGGTTCAGCCCCCTGCACCGTGATCCCAGCACCCAGGGGTGCCCAGAGGGAAGGAGGAGTTTGGGAACACACTTATCCTGTGCCAGCTGGGCCCCACACACCCTCGTGTGCACCCACCGAAAGCCAAGCCCAGACATGCTCTCCAAACCCCCCCCAGTGCTCACCAGCCCCACAGGGTCACCCCTCATCCCAGTGATGCCCTTCAAAGGCAGCTGCCAGAGGGGCCCCTGGGGGCCCAGATCGTGGGGACAAGAGGGTCGCAGGGCCCTACCTTCAAGGGAGCCCATGGCCTGCTGCAGGCAGGGCTGCCTGTCCGCCGGGAGCCATGCCTGCGCCGAGCATCCCCTCCCCTGCGCCGCACCGCACGTTGCTACAGCGACCGCCTCCCGCCGCAACCGGCTGGAGCTGAGCGAAGGAGGATGTGCAGGAGCCTCCTTCGGCCTCAGCGAGCGATGGAGGAGGTGTAGAGGCATCCTTCAGCCTCACCGAGCAATGGAGGGTGCGCAGGAGCACCCTTCAGCCTCACTGAGCAATAGAGGAGGTGTTAGGAGCATCCTTCATCCTCATTGAGCAAAAGAGGATGTGCAGGAGCAGTCTTTGGTCTCAGTAAGTGATGGAGGAGGTGTTAGGAGCATCCTTCACCCTTATTAAGTGATGAAGGAGATGTAGGAGCATCCTTCACCCTTATTAAGTGATGGAGGAGGTGTAGGAGCATCCTTCATCCCCATTAAGCAAAGGAGGAGGTGTAGGAGCATCCTTTGGGCTCCCTGCCCTGGGGGATTGAGGCTGAGGAGAGGAATAAGGCTGAGAGGCCTTCCTAGGGGAGGCAGCCCCTTTGCCCCTCTACAAGGCAGCTGCCTGACCCAAAATTGCCCCTGGTGCTGCATTGTGGGACCATTGGGCATCATCCCAGAGGACCCTGGTGACAGCAGCCCAGTCTGGCCTGGATACAGCCCCATGTCCCAGGGGACCCCAGGCCCTGCCACCCCTGTGGTGCCCCACAGAAGCCCTGAGCCAGTGAGGACCATGGGGCTGGGGATGGCAGCAGGCTGGGCCACATCCCCTCTGCAGTGGGGTGACTGCTCTGTGGAGCTGCTCCTCAGCATCCCACCCACCCGCAGCATCCCACAGGAGAGCAAAGCCTTGGGAAAGGCCGGGAGCACCGTGGCGGGGCGGGACACCCTCCAGTGCACTTTCTGCACAGACATTCCTGTCCCCACTCCTGCCCCCTCCCCGGGTCTCACCTCAAAAAACAAGAAAGCAGCAGCGTGAGGGGTTGTTTTCCTTCTTCTTCCCCGGCCATAATTAAAAAGGACTCACCCTTCCGAGCCCTTTCTATCCCGGGAGGTCGAGAAGAAAGAGAGGGGAGGAAGGGGAAAACCCTGAAAGAAAAGAGAGGAAGGGCTTGGGAAGGAGAAGAGGAGAGGGGGGAGAGAAAGGGACGGGGAAAAATTAAAGCGGAGATCACACAAAGGGACCTCCTCTACCTTTGAAGCTTTGGCTAAACCGGGGAGGGGGCGGCGGGGGCAGGGAGGGTCCGGACCCAGTCGGATCCTTTCTCAAAGCTTTCTCCTTTCAAGAATGTCTCGAATTCCTGCAGAAACAAGGACCCGGGGCTGGGGGCCGAAGGAAATGGGGGGGGATGTGGAATTACCCCGGCTCCTGGGCTAATTCCAGCCCGCCACACCTGGGCAGCAGCGCCGGGCATTGTTCGGCTCTAATTGCCGGCTCTCGCGTTTCTCGCTGCTTTAAAGCTCCATTGAACTCAAACTGTTATAATTTTCTCCCTGCTGACCCCCCCTCCCCAGCCGTGTCCCGTCCCCCCCCCCGCTTTGTGCTGCCGGCGCTTTGAGGGGCTGGGTGAGCCCCGGTTAAGGGATTACATCCTCCCCGCGGCCCGGCAGCCACCTCCCGGGGCATTGTCAGACGGGAAAGTAATTACAGGGCGGGTGGAACCGCGAGGGCTGGGGGGGGGACGACAGTCTGAGCGGCGGGCAGTGTGGGGTGGGCGGGCTGGTGGCCCCAGGACAGGGGAGCAGAGGGGACCACATTGGGTACCATTCTGAGGGTGACGCTCCAAGGGGAGAACAGGGGGTGCCACATCAAGACTGATGCTCTGCTCACCAGGATGCAGTGGGTACCAGGTCAAGGGTGATGCTCTGGGGAGAGCAGTAGATACCGCGCTGCAGGTGATGCCCTGTTCGCGAGAATGCAGCAGGTACTATGCTGAGAGTGATGCTCTGAGGGGGAGCAGCAGGTACCACACTAGGAACCACACTGAGGGTGATGCCCTGCTCACCAGGCTGCAGCAGACACCCCAAAGACCCAACTGAAGGGGGTCACAGAGAGGGATGGGAGCACAGGCAGCCCCCTCCAGCAGCCACCTTCATTCTCTGCCTCCCAGACCCTGGCCCTGAGCACTGGGGAGCTGCACAAAGCCTGTGGCAAAGCTTTGGCATGGGAAGGAAAATGTCTCCAGGCCCCATCAGTATCAACACTTTTATTTGCCTCGGGGTTTCCTCCTTTACACAAATCACCTCCAAAGTCTAAGGGTATAGGCCTAAAACTGACTTGTAAAAGGAAAGAGCAGAACTTAAGAACACTCAAAATCCATCAAAAATAAAAATAACCTAAAGGTGGTTTCTCTTTGGCTGGTGGAGCCTGGTGGGCACCATGCATGGCCCCACACCGCCAGCATCCCAGTGTCTCTGGAGAGGGCACAGACCTTCCCCTCCAATAAGTAACACAGAGACCCCATGGTGGGACAAGTGCTGGCCTCAGGCTCTGTGTGTCCAGGCACCTCCGGCCTCCCTTCCAGAGCTGCACAGAGAGACAGACAGAGAGACCAGCACCTCCCCAGCACCAGGCCCTGACACTGTTTGCAGCGATGGGCACAGCATCCTGCTGACTCCAGCAATAAGGGTGGGATTTCCATCACCATGGTCTTGTGACCCTGTCCATCCGTGGCACAGAAACCCTGGGTCCATTGGGGACAGGAACATGTCCAGTGGTCCTAAACTTTGGTGGCATGGGGATGAGTTTCTGAGGAGTCACCAAGGGGCACGGGCAAAGGCACTGGGTGGTGAACACGGGTACCACAGGATGCTCTAGGGGTGAGGGGACCCCAGTGCGGGGCTACAGCCACCAACAGCCGATTCCAAGAGGAGTATAAAAATAGAGCATCTTTGGAAGAGAGGGGGAGAACGGGGGTCCGGGAGGGCGAGGAGGGGGACGCGGGGTCGGGGCTTCACGTGCGGGGGTCGGGGCTTCACGTGCGGGCGCGGGGGGCGCGGGTGCGGCGGGAGCGGCGTGTGGGGGAGGACGAGCCCACGAACTCGAACTGCTTCTGCCGCTCGGCGTTGGGGAAAGGCAGTTGCCCCCGGTACAGGCGCTTGATGAAATGAGCCTCCCGCTGGTTCTGCCGGCTGCGGGAGGCCTTGCGGGGCCGGCCCCGGCGCGTGAAGGCCATGAACCAGCCCTCGTAGCGCGCGTTCTGGAACGCCGTGTAGTTGTTCTCCAGCACGATCTCCGTGAAGATGCAGTCCTTGCTCTTGCCGTTAGGCTGCAGGGAGGAGGAAGAGGACGGTGCTTAGTGCCTGCAGGGATGAGGATGGCGGCTTGGGGATGGGATGCAGGAGTCTGAGCCCCATCTCTGCCACCACACAGCCCACCCCATCCATGCAGCAGGTCCAGCTTCCCAGGGCTTCTCCTTACAGGGACCAGGCTGAGCAGCACAGTGCTGAGGGAGGAGGACTGGCAGCTTCCGAAGCCACCCTCCTGCTCCAGCTCAGCCCTTGTGACTGGGGACACTGGCCAAGCACCCCGGCTCCAGCCCCTCAGAGGGTGCCTGGGCTGAGCCGTGGGCATGGGGACACACAGGGGGTGAGTGGGGGGGGGGGGGGAGGAGGAAGGACTCACTTTCCCGATGAGCTTGCCCCGCTTGCTCATGCAGATGTACTTCTCGCTCTCAGCCCCCTTGATGCGGACACGGCTCCCGAAGGTGTCTGTCTCCACAATGAGCTTGGCTGTGAGGAAGGGCAGCAACAGGGATGTGTCCTATGGGGGCTGTGGTACCCCCCTTGAGCTACCACCACCCAGCCCCCCCATGCCCTTGCCTTTATCTCATCCCAGCGTCCCTCCCAGCCCATCGGCAGTGGGGCCAGGAGGATGCTGAGCCCCTGCAGCCCGGGATGCTCCCCAGCCATGATGCTAAAGAGCCTTTTGTTAAAACCCAACAGACTCAAACCAGGCGTTTGATGAAGGCGCCGGTGACAGCACCAGCCCCTTCCTCCCCCCAGCACATCCGCATTGTCACCATTCAATGGGTTCTCCAGGGCCAGACCGAGTCCAGCGCCCGGTGGGTTAATGATCCTCATCCTCATTGTTTCCGTGCAACACACAAGCGGCTGCAAAGGCTGGGACCTGACACTGAAACCAATGACCCGGCAGGTCCTGCGCTCTTGAGCCGGCAGGGAAGGACTTGAGAAGGTGGGAATGATCCTTGCTGGTCACCAGGCTTTGAAACACCTTTCCCAAAGCTTTCAGATGCCTCTGTGGGGCTCTGGTGCCTGTCAGTGAGGTGTCAGGGCTGGAGGTGCCCAGAAAACCCTATGGGGAAAGGTGGTGGGCTTTGAGTGATGGCTATGGCTGGATTTGATGAACTTAGTTGACTCTATGGTTCTGGGTAGGCTGTGCCCATGCTGCCCTCCACGTGTGGATATTTAGGAGGCTGATGCCAGGATTGGGTGATTCTCCACCAGGAAAAATCCATCTCATGCTGGGGAGAGATTAGAAAGCAAAAGCGCTAAATACAGAGCTTGTCAATGCTGTGTGGGACTGGAGAAGCACCTCATTTGGGATGCTTTGAGGTCGGGGCTGGCTGGTTCAGAGCTCTGGGGGGTACAAAACCAGCTGGAGCAACCCAAACCTCCCCACACCTTCCCCAGCCCTCCCATGGTCCTCACCAAACTTGTTGCCGTCCTCGGCGGTGGCGGTGATGCGCTTGCCGGTGACCTGGACGTGCTTGCCGCTGGTCCGGCTGTAGAGCTGGTACTCCCTGACCTGGCGGCGGCTCAGCTGGTCGCTCACAGCGCCCTGGTCCCTCACGTACTGGTTAAAATTAGGAGACGGTTGATTCTGCCCCTTTGTTTACAAAGGGAAAAATAAAATCAATTTGCTTTGGAGAGCGGATCGCCGGCCTTGGAGCAGCGACCAGGGCACTGGGAAGACGCTTTGGACCCCAGGGTGATGGGCACAGCGCTCACGGAGAGGCAGAGACCTTGCTTGGCATCCTGTGGATGGGGAGGATGCAGAGGCTCACGGGGAAGGATGCTCTCCTGATGTGCTCCCTCGGCAGTGGGGCTGAGCTGCTGCTCCTGGCCATATCATAGGAGCTGAGAATGGTTTGGGTTGGAAGGGATCTGAAAGCTCATCCAATCCCTACCCCCTGCCATGGGCACTCAGCAGCATCTCCTGCTCCGACAGCACCCTCTGCTCCCAGGCAGGCACTGAGGTCAGGCTGGGATGCAAAAGCTTGCTGCTCCCTCTTTGGAATTGAGACCCACCTAAAGCCATGCTGGGTGTCCAAGGATGGAGCCGTCCCCTTCCAGCCCACCCTGGGCATGCACCCGCCTCAGAACAGAGGAATAAACCACCTCAAGGACCTGGAGTCACTTATGCCAATGGGGCAGCACAAGCATATGAGGGTTATTGTGTCATAAGCAGAAGATGATTGCTGCAGATGAGCTGGGAGGGGGGGTTAGTGCTGGTGCTCAGCCCACAGCCCTGCTTCATACCCCAACCTCACACAAGTTAAGAGAAAACCTGGTTTAATCCTATGGGAAATGAGACTCGGGGCAGCCAAGACAAGGAACATACACCCCAGCATGAAAACCAGCTCCCAAAGAGCTCTGGGCAGGAGATGGACTCCAGGGGGAACACCTCCTGCTGCTTCCCCTGGACCTCATCCCATGAGGAGTATCTGGGATCTGGCTGCCTGGTTTGGGGTGCACAACATCCCTTGAGTGCATGGACCCGGTGCCCTGCATCCCAGCTCTGCAGCATCCCCTCGCTGGGCAGGGGGATCCAGCCCTGGCTCCTCTCACAGTGGGGAGCAGAGGGATGGGGGGCACTGCCTGACACCCCCCCCCCCCACCTTTGTGTGTGCCTAGGGACTCATTTCCTGCCAGGATCTACTTTAAAGCCTTTGGGGCTGGCCAAGGAGGTGGGCTGGGGGGGGGGGGGGGGTGCTCTCCATCAAAGGCGGTTCCTTCCCCTCTTGTTTCCAAAGAAATAGGAGTGTTCACCTCGGGAAAAAGAAGGCAAACAGAAAAGAAAGAGGGTCCCGAGGGTGTGTTAGGGCTGCTGGGGGGTGGTGCTCGGGCTCTGGAGCAGAGGGTGCTCATATGGAACAGTGCGTTTTAATAGCCGCTGCCTTTCTAAAGCACACAAAAAGGGATGGGGCAGCCTAAGGGGGGGGGAAAGGAGGGGGGTGTCAAACTTCACACCACCCATTGCTGGGGGGGCCCAGCCCCTGCTCTGCCCCATTAACCCCCTCGGCAGCAGCTCAGCACCACCCAGGGCAGAGCCCGACCCTGGAGGCTCAAGGCTGATGGACTTGGCACATCTTGCCCCGAGCAAGGATATGCCCTGGGAGAGCTTCCCCATTAATCTCATCCCAGCCTCTGGACAATGGGAAATGGGACAGCTCCGGGCTCTGGATACCCCTGTGTCAAGCAGCTGCAGCCCAGAGGCCAGGCTGATGGGCACAACCAGCCCCACTGGGGATACAACAGCATCCCTCCCCTGCCTGGAGCCGGGACCCACTTGGGGTGGGCATGCAGTGGGAAAGCCATCCACCAAAGCCAAGGCCATCCCAAAGGAACGTCCCCATTCCCCAAGGGTTAGCTCAGGGGATGGCAGAGCTGGTACCTTCACCCAGCCCGGCGCTGCGGCGAGCCATGGGGTTAGTAAAACATCCACCTACCTGCGTCTGACAGGAGAACATGAGGAGCTGGAAACATCTGGAGACAAAGAGAAAGGGAGAGAACAGGGTGGTTGGCTCGGGTCAGCTGTTTTCTCTTTTCTCCCCCCTTCCCATCACAAGGAATCGCTGTGGCCAAGGACAAACTCCTGCTAGACCCGGGTCGCAGAGGACTGCGACCGGCAGCGCGGGGCTTACATGGAGAGGTTCTGCAGGCTGATGGGCTGCATGGTGCTCCTCGAAGCCCCCCGGGCGCGGCATGAAACGGGGTCCGCAAGCCTCAGAGCTTCCCTCCCCGCCGGCGCATCCCCAGGGCGCAAGCGGTCCCCTCCTTCCTCCGGGGCCGAGGACAGAGCCGGGTGAGAGCCGGGCACCAGCGGAGCAGCAGCGGGGATGGAGCATGGGGCAGGAGCCGAAGCCGGGTCCTCTCCTCCTCCAGCCCCGGGGCGTCCTACACCTCGGGGGCATCCAGATCCATCCTGTCCCCTTCGTCCCAACCCCATCAGCGGCCCGGCCCTGGCTTAGTCCCTGGTTCGCATCTCCCTGCAGCAGCGCTAATGGGAGAAGCGGCTGCGGGCAGGGCAGGGCTGCCCACGGTCAAGGGTGGGCTCCATGGAGCTGCCAGCGCTTTCCTGCTCCCAGCCTGGTGCTGGGAGATGCACCAAGGGGCAGCCTTTAAAGGTGGGGAGAGCCCATGCGAAGAGGGGCCGGGCCTGCCCCGGGAGGCAGCAGCTCCGGAGCGGGAAGGAGGATCAGGAGGATCCCACCTCGCAGGGGTCAGGCAGGAGGAGGGGACAGGGTAGGAGTGTCCCCATGGCCGGGGGTGGCAAAGCCCCCGTCCCACCCCACAGATGGGGAGATGCAGGGTTTGGGCTGCGGTGGGGCACGGCGATGGTACCAGCCCCTGCTGCAGGGAGAGATGCTCTGGCACTGAGGATGCTTCTTGTTATCTTCCTCATCCCAAGGTGCCAGGCATTTAACCAGCTGGTTTAGTGCGGGGGGCTCTGGGGACCCCACTGCATCCCAGAGCTCCCCCTTCCTGCTCTCACCACACCAGGTATCATCTCCCCACCGGGAGCAGGGGCTGAGCACACTCCAGGCTCCATTTGCTGGGTCAGGGAGGTGCAAAGTGCCTAATAAATACCCCAGCAGGGAGCTGGGGTAGTGCCTTGGGGGGTAAAACACGCCCGTGGAGTGGCCCTTCGGGGGTACACGAGGAGTTGAGTGCAGACGCCACTTGCCTCCATGCTTGTGCCTCAGTTTCCCCATCAGCACAAAGCGGGGCATTGGGGCCCATGGGAAAGGATGGTGGGGATCAGCAGGACACCCATCTGCAGGAGTGTTGGGGGCCTGATTCAGTGCTAACGACCCCAATTAGACGTCCCCTGCTGCCTTCTCACCTCCTGGGCCAGGAATCCAGCCCAAAGCACAGCTTGTGGCTCCCTAACCACAACCATGGCATCCCCAAACTCAGGGGTCCCCTTCCACCCGCATGGGGACGTGCAAACACCCCAGTCCTGGGGCTCAGCATCCCCTGCGGGGGCACAGGGCAGGGCTGGGGCTCGGCGCCTCCAGCCATGGGGATGATGGATGGCCACAGAGCCGTCATCACCCCTGACGTGCCCCCCCCCGGGCTGGGGCAGGGGTCCTGTGGAGCTGTCAGCGCAGCAGCAGGGGGGGGACTGTGCAAGCAGCCCCTGCAGGGTGAGGGAAGGATGAAGGGATGAAGGGACAGCGGTGCCTGTCACAGCCTCCTGCGTGTGGCCTCAGAGGCCAGAGCCCATAGGGACCAGGCCCTTGTCCCCCTCCCCATCCCCATCCCAGCAGCCCAAAGGGCCCAGCCCCAGCCCTACATTCCCCCCCTCCTGCCCCACACCTGGAGCAGACCAAAGCCTTTGTGGTGGCTCAGCTTCTCTCTCAGAGCCAATCTGGGATCCAGCAGCTCCCCCAGACCCTCCACCAATACCTGCTGCCTCCAGCCCACGCCAGGTCAATGGGTTATAATCATCTCCCTGCTGCTCTGTAATCCCCTTTTGTCTCCTATTCACAAGCACCTCTTGTTGCCCTGCACAGGACAGGGGTAGGGGGGCTGCTGCCGGCCCCCAGCCCCAGGGGAAGGATGCTCCAGGGTGGGCAGCAGGCACAGAGCTCCTTGAAGGCCCTGGCAGGGATGAAGGATGCTCTCATGGCCCCCACAACCCCTCCGTCCTCAGCACGGAGCCAGCAGCATGGAACAGCCTTTGTTGGGCAAGGGCAACACCAAAGCAGCAGCGTTCAGGGCTCCTCTGCAGCTGGAAAGGAAGGAGAAGGCCCCATGTGAGTCCCTGACCCTGGTTCAGGGCTGGGGAGGGTCCAGCCCCACCCAAATAGAGGCACACACAGGTCCCCTGCCAGCCCTGCAGGGACCCTCACACCCACCCCACTGCCCCACACCCGGTACCTGGGTGGGCTCTGCCACAGGTCCTGCTGCTGCTTTGCTGTTGGTTTCCTGCCCCAGCTGGCTCCTCGTCCCAAAGGGATGGGGCTGAACGAGGGAGCCCCCAGCCCAAAGAGCCCCCAACCCTGCATTTCCCCCATCACATCACCCCCTTTCCCTCCCAGCTGTGGGTAATGAGTGTCAACCCCCATGGTGCAAAGAAGCACCACAACCAGCCCGTATTTTGTCAGGAAGGGGATCCTCAGGGGAGCCGTTGTTCCTGCCTGGGAGAGAAGGGGAGGGCTGGGAGTGGGGGCGCGGGGTCCAGGCAGCATGGGGGTTCTGCTCTCCATGGTGGGACTGGTGGATGCAGGAGTCCCGCTCATGACTCAGCTCACAGCCTGCAGGCGCATGGGGCAGAGCAGCAACCCCAGGTTGGGAGCACGGGGCAAGGGGGAGCAGCCCCTAGCGATGCTGCTGATGCTCACCCGGGATTGCAAGCACAGGCCTGCCCATGTCGATGCTGTCGGTACAGGACATGGAGCTGCTCACTGGGGACCCCCTGCTCCAGGACCCCCAGCAGCTCACCCCCAGAAGCCCAGGAGTCAGCGCTGAGTTAGAGAACTCACCCCCAGCCACTACAGTGCAGCTACTGACCCAAGAGCAGCCTCTAAACACAGCAGCAGCCCCAGCCCAGGCAGCTCATACAGGCAGAGGGCCTCAGTCAATCAATCAGTCAATCAATCAGTCAATCAATCAATCACTCAATCAGCCAATGAGTACCCTTCACGTCTTAATGGCACCCACCCTTGGGGTGGGCCACCTTGCCCTGCAGCATCTGCCATGTGCCTCCTGCAGTGATGCTGCTGCCATGGACCACCCCGTCCTGTATGTGCCCTTGCAGTGATGCTGCTGCCATGGACCACCGCATCCTGCCATGTGCCTCCTGCAGTGATGCTGCTGCCATGGACCACCCCGTCCTGTATGTGCCCTTGCAGTGATGCTGCTGCCATGGACCACCGCATCCTGCCATGTGCCTCCTGCAGCGATGCCACCGCCATGGACCACCGCGTCCTGCCATGTGCCTCCTGCAGTGATGCTGCTGCCATGGACCACCGCATCCTGCCATGTGCCTCCTGCAGTGATGCTGCTGCCATGGACCACCGCTTCCTGCCATGTGCCCTTGCAGTGATGCTGCTGCCATGGACCACCGCTTCCTGCCATGTGCCCTTGCAGTGATGCTGCTGCCATGGACCACCGCTTCCTGCCATGTGCCCTTGCAGTGATGCTGCTGCCATGGACCACCGCTTCCTGCCATGTGCCCTTGCAGTGATGCTGCTGCCATGGACCACCCCATCCTGTATGCGCCCTTGCAGTGATGCTGCTGCCATGGACCACCGCTTCCTGCCATGTGCCCTTGCAGTGATGCTGCTGCCATGGACCACCCCATCCTGTATGTGCCCTTGCAGTGATGCTGCTGCCATGGACCACCCCATCCTGTATGCGCCCTTGCAGTGATGCTGCTGCCATGGACCACCGCGCCCGCCCCACCCCGCACGTTCCCCCGTGCCCCATCTCGTGCCGCGTCCCGTGTCCCGCGGGCGCACGCGCGGGGGGGCGGAGCCTCTTTCGTCAGCGCTGTCGATGGCGGCGGCGGGGCTGGTGGGTCCGGGGGGGCCGGGGCCGGGGCCGGGTCGCGATCGGGGGGTCCCGTCCCGTCCCTCAGCAGCTTCTCCCCGCGCAGGGACCCGGCGAGGCCGCCGCGGCCGCTCACGCTCTGTCGCTGCCGGCCGAGGCCTTCGGCAATGATGTGAGTGCGGGGATGGAGCGGGGGTCCCAGCCTCGGGGGGTCCCTGGCCCGGGGGGTCCCAGCCCGGGGGGGGTCTCTACTTTAGGGGCTGTCTGAGCGCCAGGAGAAGGTCCCAGCCCTGGGGGTCCCCAGCACCGAGGCATGGTCAGAGCTCGCACGGGGCGCATTGGGGCTTGCAGATCCTCGCCCGTGAGCGCCCGACACTGGGGCTCGCTCTGGCCACTGCCCCTCCCGCCACCACCCACAAACTGTCCCCATCCTGCACCCCCCAAGGGAGGAGGGGAGCCCCCGGGGGCACAGCCCTGCCTGACCCTGCTCCTGCCTCCGCAGCCCCGTGTGGAGCTGGCCTGGGCCATGAAAGCCCATCAGCACGCGGAGATCTACTTCAATGTGAGTCCTGAGGGTGGGGGGGCGCAGAGGGGCGCTGGGGGGGTCACAGTTAATCCTGTGGGGTCTCGGCGCAGCTCATCTCCTCCGTCGACCCCAAGTTCCTGAACCTGACCAAGGTCGATGACCAGATCTACAGCGACTTCAGGGCCACCTTCAGGGACCTGAGAGTGGATGTGCTGGACCCCGAGGAGCTGAAGTCGGAGCCTGCCAAGGAGGTGCTGGGGCAATGGGGGGGACGCCCGGGTTCTGCCCTCCCCGTGCTCCAGGGATGCTGATGTGACAGGGGCCACGTTTCTCCCCAGAAGTGGCGCCCGTTCTGCCTGCGCTTCCAGGGGCTGGTGGAGGACTTCAACTACGGCACATTGCTGCGCCTGGACTGCCGCGGCGGCTACACCGAGGACAACAGCATCTTCGGTGCGCGGAGCCGGGCCAGGGCAGAGCTGAGCCCCCGTGCCCAGCCCTGGGCTATGGCAGAGCTGACCCCGCCATCCCGAGCGCTTCAGGCTCTTGCTCTCTCCTCTCTCAGCCACCAGGATCCAGTTCTTCGCCATCGAGATCGCTCGGAACAGGGAGGGATGTAACAGCGCTGTCTACAGCAGGGCCAGGCAGCCGGCAGCTCAGGAAGCCACGTCGGGGTGAGGATGGGATGAGCTCCAAGAGGGGCAGGAAGCTCCTGGCCAGGCGGGGGCCGGGCAGCGCTGCACCCCCCCCCGTCACAGCCTGTAAATAAACGTTTTGACAAAGAAGGAATTCCCTGTGCTCGGCTGTGGGATGTGCCCTGGACCACACTGAAAGCGCTGAATGCACTGGGATTTCAGGTGCATCACACAGAGCTGCAATGGGTTGTGTTGGAAGGGACCTTAAACCTCAGCACCCTCACAGGGAAGAGCTCATCTCAGTCTCCCCTCTGGCAGTTAAAGCCATTCCCCTGTCCTGTCCCTACATCCCTTGTCCAAAGCCCCTCTCCAGGTTTCCTGCAGCCCCTTTAGGCACTGGAGCTGCTCTGAGGTCTCCCCTTCAGGAGCCTTCTCTTTAGGCTCAACTGGCCCTTCTCCCTCAGCTTGTGCTTGAGAGTGCCCTGAGAGAGGGGCAGGAGCTTGCCCTGTGCCTCTGCTCCATCTGCCCATGCACCCCCCAGCTGAGTCAGGCCCAGACACTGCTCAGTAGAAACCATTGAAATTTTATTTGCAGTCACAATGCTTACACTGTATGCAGCAAACACCCTTACAAGTCAACCAGCAATCTGCTCACGCGGAAAAGGACCCAACACACAGGCGCCAGAGGGAAGGAAATGGGGGGAAAAACTGGGAGGAAAACCAAAATCAAGGAAATAAAATAAACTTAGGAGAAGGTGGTGCCTGGGCAGAGAAACGAGAGCCCCAAGGACCGAGTGTGGGAAGAGCTGAGCAAGGGGATGCACACGACTAGCAGCAACAATAGTGGGAAAAGTACAAGGCAAACAGGTTCCCTCCCCCGTTGCTTTCCTCCAGAAGTGGGTCTGAGATCCAAAACACGTTATGGTGGCTTCCAAAGAAAATGGAATCGGTCTCAAGGCGGGGGAATACTTCATGCGAGGCAAAACCTTGTTATTAAGAACCCTCCTCCGTGTGCTGCGGGCCCCGGGAGCATCCCCCTGTGCTCCTGCTCGGCTGAGGGGGGGAGAAGACACCCTAAAAGCCAAAAGAAAGGGGGAGCGGAGGGAGGCGAGGGCCCTGGGGGAGCGGGCTGACGAGGGGACAGTGCCTACTGCTGCGATAGCGGGGGGGGACAGGAGACACCCACGAGCAAGCACGAATGAGAGAGCACGCGCCATGGCTTAGAGTTCCTAATAACAAGGGCAGGAGGGGGGGAGTTGTGATTTCAAGGGGCTTAATAAGAAAAAATATACATTTTGGAATTTTACAATGCCTCTTTTTTTGTTTTTCCTTTTTTTTTCCTTGTTTTTGTGTTGTTTTTCTGTGGTTTTTTCGTTTCTCTCTACACTGTCACTAAATAGATCTCTGCACTTTCACACAGCCACCCCTCGCCCAGTAAAGCTTCAGGCCACGCTTTCCTCACTCACACCCTCCCGCAGCACCGGTGCACCAGGACTGTAAAAATGCCCAATCACACCCTTTTTTGCCTGTTTTTTTCCTTTTTTTTTTTTTTTCTTTTTTTTTTCTTTTTTTTAAACTGAGTCAATATAAACCTTGTTCAAAATGTTATGAAAAAATGTACATGTTTTATACAAGGCAGACTGCAGCAGAGCGCTGGCGTTCCACGCAGACATTCGGGTTGGGAGACGTTGGATTCTTGCACTTGGCTTTATGCCCTTCCACCCCCTTCCCATGGAAACAGAAGCACCCTGCCCCGTGAGCTCAACAACCCCTCCTGTTCCCTCCTCCCGTGGGATGTGGAGTATGGGTGGGCCACAATCCAGCCCTTGGGGGAAGAGCAGGGATTTAGAAACGCCCTCTTTTCTTTCCATCGGAAATGGTTACCCCTCTGGGCCAGGCCAAAGAGATGCTGCTCTGTACAGGGGTGCCTGGGAGACGTCAGCTCATCATGTCATTGCTGTTGACGCCGTAGGTGGAGTTCTTCATGGAGTCGTTCACCTCCCGCCTGAACGCCGACAGGTTTTGTGTGAACCTAAGGCAGGGGCAGAGAGCAGCGCGTCAGAGCGGAGCCTCTGTGGTGCTGCTCCCCAGGAGAGCTCCAGCTCGTACTCACCTGTCCCTGTTCTTGGTCAGAAGGTTGCGTTCGATGCCCTCCATGAGGTTCTCAAAGCAGAGGTGCATTGCCTGCTGCTTCTCCGGGGGCTGGCTGTTCACTATGCTGTTCCTCAAGTCCGAGAAATACTGGGCAGGACAAGAGAAGGATGGGTTAATTCCCAGATGAACCAGCAGCCACCTTGGCTTTGGGACAGAGCTGTTGCCAGGCTCTTCGGAGGAGGGAGGAAACGTGTTAGAGCTCCTCAGGTGACTCCTGGTGCCCTTATCGAAGTTACCAGGATTCCTCAGTGCCAAGGGCTGGACACCCTTCCCTCGACACACAACCCGACTGCCCCAGCACCTCTCTGACTTGGTTCTGCTCCCTCCAGCCTCATCCAAGCCCTCAAGCTCCTCCAGCCCTGCTGGGAGCCTGGTGGGATGTTTTACCTTCTCATTGAGCAGTATCAAGCCAAGCAGAGGCCGCGACATTGACCACTGGTTCCTGCAGTCCTCAAAGATTATGATGTTCAGCACTGTTGACAGCATCTGGAAGAAGGAAAGTGAGGTTTTAAATCCAGCTCTTCCATCCCAGCTTTCCTCACCACAGCACAGTGCAGCTCAGGAGCAACGACTCGCCTTTGATGCTCCCAGTGTGGGAGCTCTCAGCACCGTGGGACAGGATGAGGACCTGCAATGCCCACGAAAAGGTGCAGTCCTTTCACTGAAAGCACATGGAGGAGGTGCTGAAGGCTGGCACAGTCTTATTTCAGGGGAATTGTCTCATCTTCACTTAAACAAGGCAATGAAGTGCTTCAATGCAGAGAGAAATGCTGTGGTGCCCTGGGGAGCTTCCTCCAGTCCAGCCAGATGAACTTTAAGGTCTGTTCCAGCCTTGTCAAGCACAGGGATCTGCTGGTGCCTGCTCTGCTGTGAGTGCACAGGTACCACTGAGCTGTTCCAGGGATCTAAACAAACCCTGGCTCCTATTTGTTAAAGCAGTGGAAGAGCACGTGTTCTCTGGTTGAAGGTACATTTCACAGCTTCATTCCTGTCAACCACCAGCCCTTTCTGTAACCCTGTTTCTCTTAAAAAAACAGGCAAAAGCTCATTTTTGGCTACTTCCTTTTGTATCTGAAATGAAAAAGTGGTGCTCCTTGCACAGGGAGCACAGCCCTGAAGCATGGCACTGAATCAGACCTACCAGAAGATGAATACGCAGGAAAGATGCAATACTAGCAAAAATAACACCTTTCTGCTCCAGAAAAGCCTGGGGGTCTAGAGCAGGGGTCATGCAGCCCCCACATTACATCATGCTAAGACAACTCAGGGCTTCTCAAGGAGCTTCCTGTGCCGTGTCACAACAAGGCCCAGCACCAACCAGGTCTTTACCTGCTGAATCATCTCTGGGTGCTGCTGCATGATGTGCAGGAAGCGGTCGCTCTCCTGGGTCAGAGGTGTGCTCCTCTTCTTGGTGCTGCGAGAGAGTTGCTTGAAGAGATAGGTGACAATGTGGTCCAAACAGGAGCAGCAGCCTGTGCAAACCATGGTGTCTGCAAGAACAGGAAAACAGGGAGGGGTTGGGGCACTGCCAGCATTTTCCCTTGCTCAGATGCACTGGGCAGGCTCCCAGGGAAACATCACCACTCATGTGGGTCCTTCTAGGGGCTTTGCAAGCAAGAACCTAACCCTGAACAGGTCAGCAACTTCCTCACTGCTACATCTTCTGATAGATTTATATATTCCTCACTGATATTCTTCTAGTGGAAGGTGTCCTTGCCCACGGCAGGGGGGTGGAACTGGATGAGCTTTAGGGTCCCTTCCAACACAACCCATTCTGTAATTCTATGATATTAACTATCTCTAATATTCCAGCTTTAACAGAGGTGAAACTCCACCCATTCACAAGGTATGCCTTGACTTATCTGTCAGCCTGAAATGCTAGCAGATATATGAAATGCATTCAAAGCAATCCAAAATATTTCGCCACCTCCAAATCAAAGCCCTAAGAGCACCACAGAGAGCAGAAGTAGTTACCTAGTGCAGTGAGACCTTCTGAAATGGAAGAGAGAATGTACATGATCACATGAGGCTCCAGACTGGCTATAAAGTTCATGTGGTCCTGGGTAAGAACTTCCAGCAAGGAATAGTATGACTGGCTGAGCTTGGGATAATCCTGCAGAGAAAGGGAGAGAGAAAGACTTATAAACCCTCATCCTAGCTTGCAACCACCAGTTAAGGTGTTCTGCTAGACCCAGCCCATTCATTAATCATCTGAGAACTGCTTACTGTATCTCCTGGAAAGAGAACAAACCAACCTCTCACAGCAGAACTGATGGGCCAACACATTTTCCACCCTTCTCCACCACTAAAAGCCTTTCAAACAGGCTCAACCATGGTCCAGCAGGTTCCCAACACTGTTCTATCGAAACATCTCTCCCCACTGCTCATTGTTTCTAAATGGGGAGTGTGAGTATATGCCAGTGCTGGAGATGCAGAGATAGGCCTGGCTCCCCAGGTGTCCAAGCAGAGTGCCAGCTCTCATCAGAATCCACATGCAGGGTGCTGTGCTCAGCAGCAGGGCCACAGACCTCTCAGCAGCCCCCACACCAGGGGCCCCATCTCCAAAGGGTAATGGTTTGGCCACTGGTATATTAAATCAAGAACCCGCCAAACACGGTCTGAGACATGGCAACAGCTCCTTTCAGATCCTGCTACTGTAATAAGGAAGATAAGACCTGGGAGGAATACCTGCTGCCCTCTCTCCTTAATATTTTGCCAAGTAGAACTGTGCTGATGGGGCCTCCAAGCTCTGGGGCAAAATAGGTTTCTGTATGAGGTGTGGATCAGAGCAAGACTGTAGGTGGATGTCATCAGCAAGCAGGTTATGTTTTAATTGATGAGGCATCCAGATCTCTGCCCACAGGCAACACAGGCGAACAATCCCTCACTCATAGGAAGCCCTTTACAGATGGAGCAGGAATTACTCTGCTAATTGCTGTGCTGAGCCTTGGAGTGCACCATGCTGCAGAGCTGAGCAGCAGCAGGGCTGCCCGGGGGGGCCTTGGCTGCTGGGGTGTGCTACAGCCTTCACACAGGACCTGCTGCTGCACATCCAGGAGCTGCAGGTTCCTCCTGGCCTCTGCCTAGGGCTGTGCTTCCAGGCAGCAGCACGAGTTCACTCCTCTCTGTGATTAAAGTATTCCTTTAGTGTGTAATCTTCGAAGCCTGCCTTCCCCTGCTAATCATGGGTTCAGCTTACCAGGAGGTCACTGTGAGGGATGGAAAGCAGAAGCTTGATAAAGGTTTGCAAGGCATTGTCCAGTGCATCATCCCCGTACAGACGGAAGACCCCAAAGTTGACGTAGCTCCCGCTCAGTGCAGCCTTCAGCATAGAGAAGCAGATGGAAATCCCCTTGAGCTTCAAGGCATAGACTTGATCCTTTGGGACCTCCCCAAGCGTTAGGATACGATTTCCTGCGTGAGCACAGAAGCGGACTCAGTATTTCATCCAAACCCTTTCTCCCCCAGGGATCAGGGAAAACAAAAAGTGGCGCCATAAGGAATGACTGAGGCATCAGCAGGAAGTGCCAAAGACTCGCTCCCCCAGACAAAGGTTAAGGAACCCGCTGCAAGTTCAGTGTGGCTCTACTAGGAACCACGGCAGAATGCGACCGCATGTCACTTTGCTGTGGAAACAGGAGAGCAGAAGGACAGGCTTGCCCATGTCACCTTGCACACTCACAGGGGGCTCAGCTGGGCTCCTCCTCCTTGCTGGCATTTTCTTCCTCATTTTCCATGGCAAACACCCTGCCCTGCGGCTCACCTGCCTACCCAGCACCTCAAGCAGAAGCATCTCCCTGTATCTAAGCAGGCATTCAGCAAGCAGGCTGGCACTGCTCCCCAGCCCAGGCTGTCTGAGCTGGCAAGGGCCCCAGCCCTCCCTCCCCGAGCAAGCAGAGCACTCAAGGGCAGAGCAAGGCTGCCCAGATCCCCCTGCACACTCACCATATGTAGTTATCATTTTACTCGTTTCTCGGAAGAGCAGGATGCCATTGGGTGAGGACACATCAAACTGCAGCCGCTGGGATCTAATGGAAAGATGACATAAACTGGAGCTTAAACACACCTGGGAGTAAACCCAAAGCTAACACTGGAGCACGTGCTGCTGTCTGCTGGGACACCCTCCTCTTAGGGATGCTCCCCAGAGTTCAACAAAGACTTTGGACAAGGGCCTGTAGGGACAGGACAAGGGGAATAGCTTTAACCTGCCAGAGGGGACATAGAGATGAGCTCTTAGGCAGAAGCTCTTCCCTGTGAGGGTGCTGAGGCGCTGGCACAGGGTGCCCAGAGAAGCTGTGGCTGCCCCATCCCTGGCAGTGTTCAAGGCCAGGTTGGACACAGGGGCTTGGAGCAGCCTGCTCCAGTGGAAGGTGTCCCTACCCATGGCAGGGGGTTGGAACTGGATGAGCCTTAAGGTCCCTTCCTACCCAAACCATTCTGTGATTCCTTGATTCTATGAAAATGCCCTGGTCTGGGAGAGAATTCTGCTGCTTGTTACCAAAGCCAGTCAGGACACAAGCACTGAGGGACAGAGCAGCTCTGCTGTCACAGAAGAAAGGGCCTGTATTTCACAGACATTAGGAATATTCCGAGCTGGAGGCTGGAATCCTGTCTTGGCAATAGTCACTTGGCTACTGTACACAAACACAGCCAGCATCTTGGAAGCAGCACTGTAGGGCAGGCTGACTAGCTCCTATTCATAACACAACCAAGAATTCAGAGCTTGGCATTTTATCCCCTGCAGTGACTAGATCTTACAACTGAAGTTCAGCACGGTGTCCAGTTCACCTCTGAGACAAACAAGCGGATGGATTCCCACAGCATTGTCCTACTGCAAAGACACCGCTGCCCTGGGGCAAAGTCCCCCGGGATGGACTCTCAAATGACTGTGCCTGAACCTTGTGTCCCTTCCTCCCAGCTGCAACCACAGCCCCTTCCTCTCGGCTGTGTGCTGCTGGCTGAAGGCCAGAGCAACATCTTGGCAACCTCCCGCCCCCAGCTCAGCCAGCCTGAGTGATGTGAACAGCATCAGAGGTACCTCTCTGCTGGCAACAAGAGCTGATGCTCTAAAGCAGAAGTGCTCATCTGGCTGCCAGAGAGAACAAGGCTCATTTGAAACACAGGCTTTAAAACTTGACGTGAGCTGCCTGCCTCATCTTGTACTGCTGTCCTTGCAAGCAGACACTGAAGGAATCCAGTGCTATTGATCGGGTCTCTGGTCTGAGTCATGAGATCTGAAGCGTTCGATTTTCTTCTCTGCTGATACAGAGCCAGTTTCCCCCTGTCCCCTCTTTGCAGCCTTCAGAGCATAAATAACCCAAGTACAGAAAACACAGCTGGGCGCTGACACCCCCTGAAGGCTGAAGCAGCACAGACACAAATCCCTGCCAGTTTTCAGAGGCAGCAGGTTCATACCTATTATGTACCAGCTCAGCCATCAGTTTGAGGACGGGTGTAGTGCAGGCAGGGTCATGGTACCAGAGCTCAATGGCCCGCTGCAGGATTGGCATGTAGGATGGGTAACTGCAGGGTGAAAGCTAAGGAATGTTGTGGCTTTGCTTGAAGCAAAAAAGGTCATGATTTCTACCAAAAGGCTTATTTTTGTGTACTGCACCCATCCCTTGTGAAGCAGCTTATTTGACAGGGTTAAACAGAGACGCTGCTTGCTGGAGTCTGCTTTATCACACAAAAAATGAGCATAATTAAAACCAGAACCTCTTCAGTGTGTTGAAGGAGTTGCAAACACACTTCTTACGCTAGGACAAACAAGAACTAAAAAGGTCTTGAATGAAAGGGAAGCCAGAACCAAAGATGTGGCAGTGCAGACAGCTGACCTTCACCAGCCCGCATGCTCTTTGAGCAGCTATGCTCTCACCAAAAGGACAAGGATACCAACTGCTGTTGGCTTTGGTGAGTAAGAGAAGCAGCTTTTGTTGCTGCCGGGAAGCACACATCCCATTAAAAGCCTTTGTGCTTTGCAGGTCAAATCTCTTTTTATAGGTCCACTCAGAAAAACCCCAACAGCTCAGCTTTGAGCAGACTTCTAGGTTGACTTGGTTACAGACAGACCTACTTCAGGGCTCAGAGACAGGATACCGAGCACTATACAAGTGAAGAGAAGCCCTAGTCAGGGTTCAGCAGGGAAAATAGGACATTTGAATGCAGTCAGCCAGAGTTCTCCCCCCTCTGAGGGACAGGAGGACTCAAATTTTAGGGCAACAGAAGGATACATCCACTCAAACAGCATCATGAAGCTGGTCTTGGCATTGAAGGCAAAGGCTATTCCCCTCAAGTCTCTCACCAAGCCAACCAAAGTTCTCTGCATTGCAAAAGAAAAGAGATGTTAAAACTTAACACACGTATGGATCACTCCCTCCCTGTCTCCACCAGCCCAGCTCCCCCCATCCCAACAGGAATACAGCCTTTCAGCGCTGGTTGCCAATCCCAGGTTAGACTTAGTTCCTCCTCTTCAGTGCCTTTTCTATTTGAGCCAGTGCAGTGACAGTACTGCAGTTTTTCATTGCAAACAGAAGGAAAGCTTGCTTCAACTATGAACTCCACCTGCACCCTAAAGGGTACAAGGTGCACCACTGCTTCCCCATACACTGACAGGGAAGCCCCCATCTTTCCAGCATCTACTTGTCTCATTCAGAAGAGAGAATGGCTCTCACTCTGCAAGAATTACTTGTTCTCTCATGTCTGCCTGAACTGAGAATGTCAAAGCCTCTGAGGGAAACAGCAGGGAGAACATGGGTAACAGGGAAGGTTCTGCCCAACTTACTTTTGCCTCTTGTTCATTAAAAGTATTTGTGCTGAACATCTGTGCCACAGTCTCAAAGGCAGCTGTGAGGGGAAGCATGAACTGCTCATACTGATCTTCATCTTCTCCTGAAAGAAAGAGGAAATCAGGAAAGGGGGAGATAAGAAAGGAGGAAGCAGAGTGCACATCCTTGACCCTCACTCCTGCCTATGCTGGACCTGCAGAGCTAGAGGCAGAGACACACAGACAGAGGTCTACTGATGCCAATATCCAGGTTCTAGATAAGGCTTAGAACAAACTGCCAAATCACGAAAACACTGGGAATATTATGAAGGGAATATTTCACCCCAGTCTTGGTGCCATGTACCTGTGGACTACTTGTACCCAACGACATGGCACCAAACCCACTCTTGAGCTTCTCTCCCCTGCTTTTTCTTATCCCATTTGGCTTTTCTCATTCCCAGCATCCTTTCCGGAAGGAGCTCACAGCAGAGCCTGGTATCCAAACCACAGAGTTTTGCTCTGGTTCCCAGGAAGAGACGCCAGTACCTAAATCCACCATGAGAAGACGCCCAAGCGCAGTGTAGAATGTAGTCCGACACCTCATGTCAGTCAGGTTGGACTGATTGTTAATGCCCAGGAAGGAAAAGTGCTCACTCTGCAACGGGAAGAGAAGAGATGGGTTAAAGGGGAACCACCACCTCAAATAGGCTCCTGGGCTGAGGGCTGAGGAGCCCTCAATTCCCCTGGCTGATGCCCAGCTGATGCAAGGATGAGAAGCAGGGAGGCACACGGGCAACTTGCTAACCTCATCTGCCAGCCATTTCGGCGAACATACCACCAGAGGGCAACACGCACCGTGCCCTACCCACTAGCAAAGCCAGCAGTGCTATCTGTCATCCTTCATCTCGGGACTCCCCAAGACCAGATGAACAAGGAAGTCTTGCTTTGCCTCCAGAGCAGAGAAGCAATCTACTCTCCTTACTCATGGGACCCTTCAAGCATTAAGTTGCTGAAAACCCAGTTACTCTGCCCATGTTCTCCATGGAAAGAGTAGCCCCAGATGATGTGCAGTCTGAATGCAGCTGCTGGACTAAACACGGGACATGGGACTGCCTGCAAAACATCTCCTGGCTCAAGGATTACAGTGCCTAGTGCAACTGGTCAATGCAAAAAGTTCTGGATGTGGTGCTGGGAGTCATATGAGATGACCACATGCACCCAGAGGTGACTTAGAAATGGGACACTTTGCTGCTGGCTTTAGTTGCTCAGTCTGCCATTCCTGATTTCAATCAGCAGCCCAGACATGCACTGCAAGCCATGGCACTTCTTCCAAATCAGCACTTTCCAAATGAAAGCAGGAGCAGTGAAATGCTGTTATATTGTGCTTTAAGTTGCATGAAGTGCTCACTGCCTGGCTGCAGCAGGACCAGCTGTCTCCTGCATTTCTCTCTGGAAATGGCTCTTTCAGTGGAGAGTAGAGATCCCCCCATTAACACTTTGGGGATGAAAGGTACCACATAATTACAGCCCCTCCAAATGGAACAAAGAGAGATGGAACACAGCATGTTTCCTAGATCATGCACGGCATCCAGTAGGATGGAAGCATCTGGGAGACAGGGAAACTTCAGAGGTGAGTCTGACTCACTTCTGAGTGAGTCTGTTAAACTGAGGGTATCATCTCAGCTGTACAGGCAGATGGAGGAGGCTGCTGTGAGACAAGAAGCAGGAGAGGAAAGGACTCACCGTGTGATTGTTCAGCATGAACTGTACGGCGCTCAGCTTCACCAGCTTTCTAACACTGCTGTACGTAAACAGGGTGTTAAGGAAGCAGCAGAGTCAGCAGAAAACTTCTTACAATGCCTGCAAAGGCAAACCTGGAAGGGACTTATGTCTGTATTATCCAATGTATTCTAGCCTCAATTCGTGTCAAGAGCAACCAAGCTGCATAAAGCTCTACTGCAGAGACCTGCAGTGACCATTTTTATTTGCTCTGTCAGGAAGAACAAGTAGAAGACCATAAGACAGAGTGTAACAAATTAAGTGTGTATGGAAAGCTACAAAACAATTATGGTCCAAAAGAAAAAAAAACCACTACATTATAGCCATCCACTGCAATCCACAGCTAGCTTTCTATTAGACGTTAGGAACAAGTTCTTCCCTGTGAGGGTGCTGAGGCACCGGCACAGGCTGCCCCATCCCTGGCAGTGTTCAAGGACAGGTTGGACAGGGCTTGGAGCAACCTGCTCCAGTGGAAGGTGTCCCTGCCCATGGCAGGAGGTTGGAACTGGAAGAGCTTTAAGGTCCCTTTCAACACAAACCAGACTGGGGCTCTATGAGTCTAGGTAAGATGCTGACCAAGTACTCGCACTCTCACTCTGCTCTTCTCACTACCCAGAAGATGAGGTGGGTCAGGAATCTGGTCCATGTAGAGTGCTCCTGCTCCAGCCGAACATCTGGGTCACTCTTCCCCCATCCTGAGGTTCAAGTGCTCTGCACACCTGACAGCTCTTCTAAAAGGATATCCAATGGAGAGGTCATTGAGCAGCTGCAGTGTCTTGGAGGTGATGGGCTCACACCGACCCCAGTACTTCAAGTTGGTGATGCTAGGAAAGAGGACAACAAGGATGATCAGAGGGGTTTGCTTGGCTTCCCCTTTGCTGTGTGGCAGATTCTTCAGTTCAAGAGTCACCCAACATCATCAGCTCCACCCTCCACCAAGACCACAGACATCACAAGCCACAAAATATTGGTATAAAATTACTGTACTTACATTTGGTTGACTAGAAAATTATCCTTCAGATAATCTTCACTACTTGGGTCCCAAGCTACACTGGCCCATACCCAGGCCCTTGGAATTCTGTGGCACTCCAGGGCTGGTTTCTGCAGCAAGGGTAAGAGAATTCTGCGGCAGTGACTACATGCAGACGTATGCAATTCTGCACCTGCACCATCCACTGTCAGCTGCAGAATTCTAATAGCCCTTGCTTCTTCCAGGAGAGCCATTTCACCCCTTGGGGACAACGCATCACCCCCATGCATGTAAAGATGGGGGTGATGGTACAGAAGTTGAGGGGGAGCTAGTGGCTGCACCTCACCAGGCACATGGCACTGGGTGTCAGCACTGGAGCTACTGAATTGGCTCAAAAACACTAACGGAGGCTGCTGAAGCCATGACAAAAAGCCAGTGGACAGGTTTGGTCCAGAGGAGAGCTGCCAAGAACAGGCCAAATAGGTGCCTACCAGAGTGGAGGAGCTTTAAGGACGGACCTGCACTACTCTGGGACTGAACAGCACAGTTTGAAGGAGCAGTCCCCTCCCCATTGAGCTTTCGTGGCTGGTGATTGCCAATAGTCAAGTGATAGGGCATGAGTGCTTGAAGCTGTCCCCTCCCTGACTGTGGTTTTACTGAGCAGACACTGCAAAGAGAACCCATTCTCCTGGTGTACAGCTTATTGTGGTGTCTCCACGGTGGACAAATCAATCCTGGACATTGCGCGTGACTCAGGCCCCGACAAAAGCCCGTGTTCTCTTGAGTAACCAGATGTTACTAGGTTTAGACTGAACAACACTCCCTCATATGCCAGTTTTGCTGGCTACACCTTTAAACAAACCCTGGAATCTCTGATGCCTGCATCAGGAACACTTACATTTTTCCTATGAAGACGCTCAGGACCATGGTCTCATCATTCAGCCCCAGGACCTCTGAGAGGCGGCGGTAGAGCTGGAGGGGGGAAACAACACCAATTAAAAGCTGCCAAGAAAACAAGTTCTGATCAAAGGTTCTCTTGTCCTCCCTTTGCAGCACACATGCCTAGGGGGATGTACATCCTGGCGTTCCCAGACCACAAGCTTCTCTGCCTGTTGACTGATCTGATCCAGACCAATACTCCCCCTCATCACTGCTACCTCTTTATATCCCTCATCATAGCAGGTTCAGGTACTGTACACAGATGCTGGAGCACTTGCTTTGCCTAGGGAAAGGGGATATCACTGTGCTCCTCCATCCACAGCTTCATGCAGTATCTTAAGTGTATTTGTCTGGAACTCTTAAGCCCCTTGTCACAT
Organism: Amazona ochrocephala; assembly: GCA_039720435.1. Classification (NCBI taxonomy): domain Eukaryota; kingdom Metazoa; phylum Chordata; class Aves; order Psittaciformes; family Psittacidae; genus Amazona; species Amazona ochrocephala. The sequence goes on along the minus strand of CM077898.1, from coordinate 311,500 downwards.
CACTGCTCCAAAGTCTCTGGGGTGGGGAAGGAAAGTCATATGTGACTGGAAGGGAAGAGAACCTGATTCTGGAGTGATGATGCTCCTATTCTATACATGTTCTTTATTTGAAAGAGGTATTTTGCATCTCTAAAGAGACACCAAGGCAAAGTCCCGTACATCTACAATTGCCTTGTGATAAAGAGATTGGATATCCATCTACACTTTGGAGCTGAGGAAGCAAGGCACAGATGCTAAGCTCAGGTTCTTCATAGGTGTATGAGGTAGTACAACCCACACATTTTCACAAGTATCATTTGAAGTCACAGCAGAAACCCAGCAAGTCACAAAACTGAACACAGGTCTCAAGTTCCAGGTTGCTGTCATAGTCACTGGCTCCTTCCTGACACTTACAGAACAGGGTAGCTCAAAAACAGCTCAGAGTTTGCAAAGTTAACACTGGACATGCATCTAAACCACCTGGCACAGCTCTGGAGTGTTTGTAGCTATAAAGAGGAGACAATAAATACTGCCACTTGCTCTTGTTTTAAAAGGGCAGCTGTTACTGGATTTTGCACCACCACAGAGATGCAGCCAAGACGCCTGATTACCTTGGAAGACTTCTGCACCTGATCTCCAATGTAGATCTTGCGGAACTGCTCGAAGAAGCTCAGCATGGCAAGCTCCAGCTTCTCATTCCCTGCCTGTGCCAGGCGAGAGTCCGTCAAGTTCATTAGCTGCAGCACCCTGCAGAGAGAGGAAAAACACACCTTGGAGACGGACACAGGGAGAAAGGAGGGATTTCTGCTGTTTCCAGCTGTGTACAACCGTATCTGTTACCTTCTGTGGGCCTTGTGGGTCAAGAACTGATAAAACTGGTAACAAAACTCTCACTAGGGCACACTCCTCTCCAGCACAAGGCCATCATAAGGATTCCATATCTCTTTAAACAGGGATGCTAGGCCTTGGATTTAATTTGCTGCAGAAGTGACCTTCAAGTGCTTTAGAGCACTGACCCATGACTGGTCCATCAAAGCCACCCGAGCAAAGCGTTCCCCTCACAAGAGCCAGACTCTAAACGACAACCCCAACTTCAGCAGCAGCCCTGCTGTCACATGTGCACAGTCAGCAGGCCTGGCTGGCAAGGAAGGGGTGGAGGGGTTTTAGGTAACACATACGCATCAGAGCAGGGGAGTAAAAGCAATGAGATTCTTTTTGGCAAGTGCCACAGAGCACAAAGTGGGAAAAGATAAAACATAAATAGACTTCTCTGAACAGCTCTCATATACGCTGGCTCTGAAGTAGCTGAAATATATACAGGGTCTCACCATTTCCCCTTCACTAACTCATCAGCTACAGGGGAAGCCAGGGCTGGACATCCATTGGCTCACCAACAGGCCAGCTTCCATACATTCCCAGTTACATCCTTTTCCTACCCTAGCTTCCAAGCAGAGCAATTTGGCTCTGGAGCAGAAGGCACTCAGTGTGACTCAAGGTTGTTCTATGTGTTCTCACATCCACCAAATAAAGCTTGCACTGAGAGGATTTACAATCCCAAAGATCCAGCATGGGTTAGATGATGTGTTAAAGCTATAGGAGAACTACAATATTCACAGTGTATTTATGGACAAATCCCACTTTGGATCATTAACTAGGAAAAAGACTTTTCCCCCCACCCCAGCAAATAACCATCATGCATTTAGTTCTACTTCAATGCATGCAGTTAAAACTGGTGTAATCCTCCTCTCACATGCTCTTCCCCTCTCATTCTCTTTCTCATGACCCACATTTCCCTATTTAGCCAAGCCACAGCAGAAGGCTGCTGAGGGGCTCCAGCCAGCACCCCAGCCTCTTCCTTCTGGATGGCCAATTCCACACTTGCTCAGTGACAAGAGGGGAAGAACATGGTGGCAGCTTCAGGAGGGCAATTCTTTTGTGGTCTTGTGGTGGTGCAGCTAGAAAAGAGCATCCCTACCGACAGACCAGCTCGCCATCCATCGCATCCTGCTCATCCGTGCTGGCGAAGGAGACCCTGCCACCAATCACTGCCCCGATGATATAGACGAGCCACGTCAGGCGCCCTGCAACCAACAGACACATCACAACCAGAACATCACAAGGAGGAAGCTGCATTTTGTTTTGACAAAGACAGGATTCTGAGGGGGGATCTTTCTGGTTTCGGGCCCATCTATACCCAAATTACTCCGTTTCCCACTTGCAGGCATGGCTTTGCTAGAAAGCAAACAAGAACGCGAGGTCTGCCTGGAAGCTTTCATTACTTAAAGCTATTCCACTGCAGAAAGCCACTTGTAAAACTGTGTTCAGGGTGTTTCAACACGTACAGACACCAGCAGGCAGCGGTTATTCTTTCAAAGTACGTGTGGCTGGTGAGGAAGACAACCTCATGTGGAGCTTTGCCCACACACACAAAGAGAAATCAAGAAGTGCTGTGTTAGATCAGACAATGCTGCTTCAGAAGGAAGAGGAACAGTTTCCACACCTGTGCTGATGTGCCTAACTTTCCCTTGGATGAGGAAGCCAGCTATGTTATTAGAGAAGGGGCATAACAAAGCTAAACTTTAGCCTCCAAAGGAACTGTTTCTTTACAACCAGGATTAAGCAATTCCCAAACCAATCAGCCAGGCAAGTACAAAACCTGCATGCTGAATGCACCCAACGCTGTGGACATCCTCCTTCATCCTTCAGACACTGGCATCAGCTGAAAACCTCACTCCCAGTTATCCATTACCAACAATCAGCTGGAGGTTTCTGTCCCATACTCAGTGGGGAGATTCAAAGGAGCACTCCACAACCTGCCTCTGACAAAAGAGGGATGGGGCGAGGCAGTGCTGACTGCCTCTGGATGAGGGAACATCCTCAGAACTCATCTCTGAAAGCCTGGGGAAGGACATGCTACATTTCCCCCACAAAAAGGAATGGAGCCAGTTGTACGACAGCAATATCTTCAGCAGGAATGCTGTGTCTGCCTACAGCCAAAAATATTCTACACCTTATGAGCACCACTCTGTTTGTGAGATCTGCCTCCCAGCTTTGGGTGCAGGGCTTTTGCCATGAGTGCGGGCTTCTGACATGGTGCTCAGAAGAACAGGCAACCTAGTGCAAGCTTACAGGCCACAGTTCTCAAACACGCTCACCTTCTTGTACAGCAACGTCCATGGGACTGGCGGTGGCACTCTGCAGCAGCTCCTGGTAGGACTGAGCTGACTGGTCAAAGAGCTGCACAAGCAGAGCACAGGTCTTCTCATACTCGCACCGGCCAATGGTGGACAATTGATCTAGCTGCTGCTGTACAAGGCCAGTATCATCCAGCGGATCCTCCAAACCATCCCTAAGCAGCAAGGAAGCAGATTAGAAAAGGACTTAAACTGTAGAGATAGCCTAACCCATATGGAGAAGGACTTGGAGGTGCTGGGTGACGAGAAGTTCCCCATGACCAGGCTTCAGTGTGCACTGAGACCCCAACACAAGAGGGATGTGAAGCTGTTGGAGCGAGTCCTGAGGAGGCCATCATTATAGCCATCCACTGCAATTCCACAGTTAGCTTTACATTAGACATTAGCTACAAGTTCTTCCCTGTGAGGGTGCTGAGGCGCTGGCACAGGGTGCCCAGAGAAGCTGTGGCTGCCCCATCCCTGGCAGTGCTCAAGACCAGGTTGGATGGGGCTTGGAGCAAGCTGCTGTAGCGGAAGGTGTCCCTGCTTGTGGCGGGGGTTGGAGCTGGATGAGCTTTAAGGTCCCTTCCACCCAAACCATTCCAGGTTTCTATGCTAACATAAACTTATTTCTATCATGTAGAAGATGCTTTATTAGCCCTACAATTCCAATGACTCAAGTCTCTGCCTCTGCTATTTGCCAGGATGAAGAACTGCAGCAATCGATGCAATCACTTGACTGTTACTGTGACCATAAATCAGCACAGCAGTGGCTCAGGTGCAAAGGCCATTGGGACCTGGGATGAGTAAGTTCTTCTTACATCTTTAACATTCATCCAGATCTTTGAACAGTGTGCAGTGCCAAGAACAAGGTCTCTCTCTGGTTGTCTTTGCCTAACAGAGCTTCCCATCTTTCTCAGTGCTTTACTGCTGTTTCCTCTAAGTACACAAACCTCAACAATAAGTTTATTTCAAACTCCAGGACTAGCTAACCCTGCTGTTAGACACCTAAAAAGGGATCAGGCTGGTCAGTCTTCCTGAGGAGAGGCATTAGTTTACTCTATTTGACCATTTGTCTTCATCAAACAAACACACACAAGGTGGAATTCATCCCACACCAGTTCAGGCACTGAGGAGTCCTGTAGGCTGCACTTACACTCAAAGGGAAAAAAAAGAAGATACTTTTAGGTATAATTTTGCCATCCTACAGCAGAGATCTAACAAGTCACAGTTTGTATGTATATTCCTCTCTGCTATGATGGCAGTGTAAATGGTACGCTGCAGATGTTTGATAACAGGTAAGATGAATTCTACACATAACCAGAGACCACTCAGATCAATCTCAGCCACTGGAGATTGAGCAAGGTCTCAAAAAACCCAGCCTAAAACAAACTTAAGAGGCAGAAGATGCAGTTTAGGTGAACCAGCCTTAGGAACCAGTGGTGACTCCCAGAACTTCCTGCAGCCATGCCTATTTCTAAACAAGAATTCAGAACGGAAATACACTGGAGACTGCTGTGTTAGCCTGGTGCTGGCAGGCAGACTGCTGCCATCCCTCTGCTCTGCTTACCTCAGGATGATGTGCACAGACTCCAGCCTGGATGTGATGTAAGCTTTTGTGACTTCTGGGGTGTATGTTTCCAGCATGTGAGGCTCTGTGGCTTTAACATAGGGCACTGACGCAGCCAGGCGCTGCCACAGGCTCAGCAGATAGTGAACGCTGTTTGGGGCGAACTCCCAGTGCTGCAGGAGAAAGAGAGGGCAAGGAAAGCAGGGAGGAGAGGGCGAGGAAAGCAGGGAGGAGAGGGCGAGGAAAGCAGGGAGGAGAGGGCGAGGAAAGCAGGGAGGAGAGGGCGAGGAAAGCAGGGAGGAGAGGGCGAGGAAAGCAGGGAGGAGAGGGCGAGGAAAGGAAGTTATGATCTTGGTTCTTTCACCCAGATTATTTGGACTCACACAGCACAGACAAGGCAGCATCTAGAAGCTTTAACAATGTGAGTGCCAACGTGAGCAATGAATTTCACACCTGAATGCAATGGGCATTATCAGCATCCAGTGAACACTGACAGACAATCCTTAGCTCCTGGACCATGCAGCTGAACCAAAGCCTTTGGTCCCAAACTGCTGCTGAGCTCATGCTGTAAAGTGCTGCGAGTAGCTCCCCCAGTTGAATGTACAGCTTAAAGCTGTTTCTCCCATAAATACTAAGATTTAAGAGACAAAGGCATTATGCAAGCTATACAGTTTCCTTGACTATATTCTGTGCAGGGGTGCAGTTACAAGCTGTATCCACCAGTGCAAAACACAGTGGGAACATGGCATGATGTTCATATTACAAGCAACCCATTCAACTCCATTTTAATAGTGATTGATACATAAGTCTAAAAATAAGCCTTATTTAACAAGCTGTGTTTTTTCCCTCTGCTAGGCCACGGGAAAGCTCTGGAGGCACAGCAGCTCTGCCGTCCCTCACATCCTGCTCCATTCAGGAGGAATTCAGAGAACCATCAATGCTCCTCCACAGGGTTCCGCCAGAGCCTGTGGGGCTTTGCGGTAAAATAACAGCAAATTACAGGGCAAAGAACAGCCAAGAGGGTTGTGATTTTGTATGAAGAGAAGACAAGGGGCATGAGCACCCCTTGAGGGTGAGTAGAACCACTCCGTACCTGCAGGCTGGTCACGGTGAAGTTGGCAATGAGTCGGATGACCTCGGGGTAGTTCTCCACCTTCACCAGCTCTCCCAGCTGGTAGTTGCTTTTCAACCGGGCCAGCAACCGGCAGAACTCATGGTAGTTGTTTGGGTCTGACAAACTCTGAGAGGAGAACAAGAGGAGAACTGAGAAATGCTCCCCAGTGATTGGTGGTCAGCTACAGGAGGTGCAGAGTGATGGTGGAATGGTAAGAAGACAGTAGCAAGATGAGGGTGCTGTGGCGCTGGCACAGGGTGCCCAGAGAAGCTGTGGATGTCTCATCCTTGGCAGTGTTCAAGGCCAGGTTGGATGGGGCTTGCAGCAACCTGCTCTAGTGGAAGGTGTCCCTGCTCAAGGCAGGGGGCTGGAACTAGATGAGCTTTAAGGTCCCTTCCAACGTAAACTAGTCTGGGATTTTATGTTGCACCCTTCACCCCAGTGCCACAAGTGAGACACACATATTAGAAAGTATTTTTGGTGAAACAACATGATGCTGAGTAAGCAAGGACCTGATTCCACTGCCTGCATCCGAATACTCACCTGGGGGTTTTCCAGTATTCGTTTAACTCCATCCACGAGATGAGATAAGAACTTTGCTCTCTCTGCGTTGTTGAAGAGGGATCTGCGCACGGAGGCTATCTGCACCAGGCAGGATAAGACCTGGAAGAGGCAAAGAATAAATAGAAAGGAAGGAATCAGAGCAATAAAGTGAACAGCATGTTTCCTTTCGTGCTGAAATGACACAAGGAATCATTTCAGTCTACTGCTCCTTTGCATGCTCTGGAACAGCTCCTTCTCTTTGCAGTTCTGTGTCATCTGGGTACATCAAAGGTGTGTTCCAAACTCTGCTCCCAGAAATGCTGGGATTTCTTCAGATGGAGAATACAGATTGCATTAGACTGAACATACCCCCAGATTGGCAGGGAAAGCTGCTGAACTTAACTCAGACTTGGAGAAGTATCGCTGGAGACAGAATGAAAGGCAGGAATAAAAATAAATGAAGTTGTTCTCAACCCACCCCCTGGAATTGAAATCCAGAGTGAATTCCCAGGGTGCAGCTGCCGTAGTAACAGGGTAGTGAATACGATTTGGAAGAGCAGCAGCAGTTAGCTAGGACTAGCACCCTGCAAGCCTTACCCAGAGGCAAAACCTCATTCCCTCTGAGCAGCTCGAACTGAGAAGTATTTATCAGACAGGGCAACACCTGGCAGGCAGGTCTATTTTTTGTCAAGAAGAAATAATCCATCTTTGAGTTCAGTTGCTCTATTGGCCCCTTCATCCAACTGGGACATGGCCTAGTTTGAAAGTGTGGAAGGAGAAATGACATTCACCAGTTGTGCTCCCTACCTACTCGCAGTGTGGTTTTAGGATTGACTCAGCAGTGCAGTGGGAACAGCATCCCTCAAAAAGAGGTGGCTGGGAGAGTGAGCAGGCAGGCTCCAAGGTATGGAAGGACAAGGAAGGGGGCTGGAAGCAAACAAGCTGCTCTTAGGTCAAATCTAAACCTGCAGATGCATCAAGACACAAGCAGCAGCACTGGATCCTTTGTCACTATGGCACGAGGCAGTGTTGTCAGTGTGGAGGCAGCTGTCTGAAGCCAGCCTAAGGCATTTTAATCATCAGTAAGTCGCTTGGCACACACTGCCTGGCAGTGGAGTCTGTAAGGGACTGAACACTGAAAAAACACTGAACTTACCAGAGGAGAAAATGAAGGAGGGATGGAATGATAAAGATCAAAAAACAACTGAAGGGTCGAAGAATCCAAGAATGCTGAAAGAGAACAGAGCATTATACTGAGGACACCTCCATCTACTGCTTTCCATAGGTGTAAAGCTCAGTTTACCAACCACGGCATGTGTACTGTCATGTGAAGTACCACTCTAGGAGAACATTCCCAAGGGATTTGACATTTTTACCCAATTTCCTTTCCTAGAAATAAAGTAAACCTCCTGGTACTTGTTGCTAAGACAAAATTACAGGGAGATATTTTAAGCACGCAATCTGTGAAACTGCCTGCAAAGTGACTGGTGAGAACAGCAAGGATGCTGAGAGCAGGTGCCCAGTCACTTGGTACTGCCATTTCTAAAGCAGCCCAAGCATTTGCTGTTTCCTGAATTGGCAGGTGGAAGACTGGAAGGGCAGAGGGTGTTTTTATAGCTCAAGAGAGCCAACCCCAACTGAATTGTGTTTGTAATGGCACTAAGGAAAGGCTGGATTTTACACCTGACATCCTGCATGGTCGCTTATTGCAGTACGGCAAGGGATGGAGCAGGTCACCCTTGCTCTCAGCTGCTGTGGTGTAGATCATAGCCAGCTTACCTGATCTCCAACTGGTTGGGATCTGCACAGTGCAAAGATCATCTGAGGACTCATCTGTTGATGTGCCAATGAAATCAAAGTTCAGGCAATTGTGTGTGAGCTTAAGCAGCTGCATGAGCAGCCCGTGCTGGCTTTCATCGTTCAGGTTCAGGTTCTTCCCAGAAGCCTATAAAAGACATGGATTACAAAAAGGAAAAAGAAATCAAGGTGACAGCTGAGTCTGAGGCAGTAATTTAACTTGAAACAGGATGTGGCAATCATGAGGATCATATGCCACAAGCACCAACCCCAGTGATCACATACTTTCACAGGTAGCATGTGTATTTACATGCTTTATCTTCACAGGAGATGGATAAACAGCACTTTCTTTTTCACTCAGCTTGTACTGCATAGGAGGAAAACTAGCCAGGCTTGCCAGCATGCAATCATACCAGCAGATTCCGGAGATAAGGAAGTTCTTATTAAGGTTAAACACAAGAATACATTTCCTGCCTGAGGAGCACTTCACAGCAGGGAATCCTGTTGCTCCACCTACCCCTCCTATGGAAATGAGTGCCTTCACTTCTGCTGCACAGATGATCTGCACAAACCCTGCTCTGGTTACACACTGCCATGAGCAGGGAACACAGGGATACTCTCAAGTAACACAAAGAACTCAATGGACATGAAATGCCAGGTCATTTCACTGCAGCTGAAACGCAGCATTTGGGTCTGGGCTGCAGGGAGAGGCCAGCCCATCTACACTTTGTATTATCACTCTGTACTTAAACCAAACCAAAAATCCCCAAACTAATAACAACAAAATGAACCCCAAAACTGCAATCCTGATCCAGCTCTGGGGCAACACCACAAGAGGGACCTGCAGCTGTTGGAGCGAGGCCAGAGGAGGCCATGGAGCTGCTGCAAGGGCTGAAGCAGCTCCGCTCTGGAGCCAGGCTGAGAGAGCTGGGCTGGGGCAGCCTGGAGAAGACAAGGCTCCTTAAGGGGAGACCTGAGAGCAGCTCCAGTGCCTAAAGGGGCTACAGGAAACCTGGAGAGGGGATTTGGCCAAGGGCCTGTAGGGACAGGCCAAGGGGAATGGCTTTAACTGCCAGAGGGGAGACTGAGATGAGCTCATAGGCAGAAGAGCCCAAAGCCTGCTACCCAACATGCAGCCCCAAAAGAGATGCCAAGCGACAGTTTCCTTACCTGTTTCAGTAAATTGCATGACAGTGTGAAAATATCAAACAAAGATGAATCACGGAAGGAAGAGGCTATTTTCCTGTGCTTGGTCAGTGGATGAGTAGTATCCGCCTGAGCAGAGAGAAAAGCAACGCTTAGACCTGAGGGGCAGAGGTAGAACAAGACCAGCAGGACCCAGTGGAGCAATGTCAAGTCCTGGGACACCCAGGTCTTCCTTCCTAGAGCCATGTCACACCAGCTGGCTACTCCAGGGGGTGCACTGTGCTGTGGTTCTTCCATGGATAAAATCACATTGCTGATGACAGGACTTTCCACCTCCAATACTCACAATGCAGCTTCCCTGCACCCTGCCTGACAGCAACGCTGGGTTTACTCTCAAGCTCATTTCAATCTCTTCCAAAGCAGGATCAACAGCACTTCAGTCATTTTAGAAACTCCAACACTGCCTTCTAAAGTGCTCCAAACTCCTGAGAGTCCAATCCTACCTGAAGCCCTGGGCAGACACATGGTCAACTCCCAGCAATGTTAATTCCCCTCCTGAACCTGCACAGATGAGAAGAAACTTAGAAGGAGAGCTAACCACTATCAGCCAGTTTGGACTTTGCTGTATCTATCCCAGCAAGCTCCAGTTCTGGACCTCTCACTGTAGCAGAATAAAAAGGTGAGATGAGATCCAAGAGGCAAATCTACACAAACTGCTTTATACTGGATAACAAAGTCTCCAGCTGGTTCAGGAAGGCACACACGATGTGAAGCTCCACTTTCCTCATGCTTTTGTTACTACACCTCCTTTAACCTTAAATATGCACCCTTCTCATCCAGCATTGCAGGAGTCTGCAGCTCTAACCATGGCAGACCTCACTTCAATGTAAGAACCATCACAACAACCCCATGGAGGATGCAAACGCTCCTGTCTCTTATACTGCAGGTGAGAAGAAGCTCTGCATCACCTCGCAGCTGGTGGCAGATCAGAACTGAACCTAAATTCCTCAGGTGCTCTAATGACTGAATTACCATCCCTCACCTCCTGCTATTGGATTTGAGGCTCTTTCAGGAAATGAGCATTATTTCCTCTCTCTGTGGTCACTGCAGATCTCACGTGGGTCTGGGCTCATGGTGAGTAAGCATTCTTTCTCTTCACTAGGAGGCCATTGTGGCTTCCACCAGTGTACTGCTGCAGCACAGGGGACACTCGGCACCTCTGGGCAAGCCTGTGCAGTACTCACAGGATGAAAACTGAGACTTCCCAACAGTTACCAGCACTCTGCTTTATTTGTTCTGGGAGCTTATGGAAATAAGCACCTCAGCAAACAGAGCTCGAGGAACTTAAACTGTCGGGCAGTGCAGTTGGAAGTTTCACCAGTTACCAAGAAAAGCCTGAAGAGAGGCCCCATGAGGGAGCTTTGGGGTGGGTTTTGCCATGTACACACATAAGACCACACTGATGAGTGGGCACGTTGGCACATTTATTGTTTTGCAAGTAATGGCAGCTTTAGACTTTCTCAGATGAGTCACTGAATGCAGCCCTGAGCACTGGCTGGCACAGAGCACGTTCAGGAAGGAGTAGTAAACTGTGGCAGGTTTGATAGCCAAGAGCCTAGGAAGAGACTTCGGATCAGGCTTTAACTTCATTGCTTATTCTAGTATCAACCTGTAGAGACTGGAATTGGGATAGGAGCCAGCTTCAGTGCTGCCCATCCTCCTGCAAGCAGGAGTGTAGCATGGTCAAAGATGCTGATAGAAACAGCACCATTTCTAGAGGTCATCAGACTTGCTTCTATCCCTGTTGTAAGGAGGTGAAGGACCGGCCTCTGTGGAGATGGAGCTGGGATTGTACAAAAGCCTGGGCATGGAAATGGTCACCAGAGCAGCTGTGGCTGCCCCATCCCTGGCAGTGTTCAAGGGCAGGTTGGATGGGGCTTGGAGCAAGCTGCTCTAGTGGAAGGTGTCCCTGCCCATTGCAGGGTTGGAGCTGGATGAGCTTTAAGATCCCTTCCCACACAAACCAGTCTGGGATTCCATGATTCTATCTCACATCAAACCAAAATATGGGAGAAGATGGAAGATGCCAGTGAAACAAAACAGTTTCTCAGGACAGGAGGTTTCAGCATCTCACAACAGGGACTGGGTAAAACCAACAACAAAACAAAAAAGAACACCACCCAACACAACATCCCCACACTGAAACCCCAACCAACCCCCAACACCACACAGCAGGACACAACAATATGAATGAGAAAATTGGGACACTTACTTCACTGAGGAAGGCTGTAGCACTTACTTGATTAATTTCATTAGTTAGTTGGGACAGGATTGTCACTCCTATGATGCAGTGCTCTACACTATCCTGGGAAAGCAAAGGGACAAGGGGTGCAGTTAGAAGTGCCAGGGGGTTATGAAGCTTCACCAGCATACAAAGACCTTTCTGCTTGGAAGACTTGGAGACACGCTTGTCTACAAGTGCTTTATCTTTGTAGTATTGTGACTGGAAAAACCCCATGAGCAACACCAAAAGAGAATACTAAATATGCTTTTGAAACGCAGGATGTTGTGAGCAATGCAAAGGGGTCTGAAGAGCTGGGTGATTGAAGCTAATAAAACCAGGCTCCTTTTATTTAACAATCAACCATTTTGTGCCTGAGCTGTGGAAAGGTTTGTTTTCCAAAAGTTGCTTTCATGTTAGCAGAGGCTTTGTGGGAACTTGAGTATTCAAACAGCCAGATAAAAACCCTGGGAAAGAAATCCTCCCCTTTCTAAACTCCATACCTCAAACACCACAAGCAGCAGCTAACCAGGTTTCTCCAGCCACCTCCTGCCACACACAGCCCATCTCCCCGTGAAGGGACTCCATTCTCCACAGCCTGCTCAGCCTCTGCCTGCACTGGGGACTCCCAACAAGGGGCCAATTGTGAGCTGAGCCTGTCACAGACACCTCCTCTCTGGGAATGTTAATCCATTTATCAACTGACTGAAGAGAAACAACCTGTGTTGCTCCTTTGCCCCAGTTTCTGTTCTGTAACTAATAAATGATGTTTCCTTTCCCAGCTCCACCTTGCTTTGCAGATCCCCAGCTCAACTTGGCTGTAAGAGAGAAATTGAGGCATATTTAGGCTTGGGACATGGCCACTTCTTTCCTGGACCAGCTCCTGATGAGTGTCTCGGTATTTACATGATAATATCTGACAGAAGCCACTGGCAAACCTTGCTGAACCACAGCTTTAAAATCGAGGGCAGCCTCCTGTACACTAGAGTAGCCAGAACAGGAAAACTGAGCAGGCAACCTTCCACCTATACAGTCTTTTGGGTTGGGAACAAATCCATTCCACTGTTGTGGCAGCATATATGTTTATGAACCAAGAGGCTTTTAAAGACAATTTGAAACAGGAACACGTTTAACATGCTAGTTTTGAGCTATATTTTGTTACGATAACTCAGCTAAATATCAAACACCATTTCCAGGCATGCGTCACCCTTGCAGTGAAGGGAAGCAAGTCAAGCATGGCACATTATTTCCCTCCTAGACAATGAACCCACGTGTTTACCATTTTGCACTCATCAGCAGGGTGTACTGAAGCTTGAAAGAAGAATTGTGCAACTGGAACGCTAGAAGATGGGTCTTAACCACTGCATACTAATGGTGGCATCATCCAGAAACAAACCCCTGCCCCACCAAGCTTCAAGCTGTAAACCACTGACCTGTCCTGCCAGTTGTCAGCTTCTCAGATCTGGCAGTCACTATTCTACCAACAAATGCCCAGATGAAGGGCTGCACAGAGGATACTGAGGCGCTAAACAACAGCTGGAAGTGCACAGACTTGCAAGTGCCACAAGGTGTGTACTGATCTCACAAAGAAAATCTGACCTGTAAAAACCTTGTGACATCTGTGATCACGTTCCTGAAGACATATTCATCCTTCTGACAGTCAAACCAGCCCAACTTTGTGATCCTGGCATACAACTGGATTAGTGCTTGCGTGACAAACGTTGCCAGCTTTGGCCTCGTGGCAAGGTAGTTGAGCACATAGTTCCCTGAAACAGAGAGAAGAACTATCTGTAGAGGAAAACTTGGCAGAAGGGATGGAGATGGTAACAGTGCTTTAGGAAAGCAGGGCAAAAAATAACCAGTAGTGGGTCAGATACAAATATTGACCTTTTACTTGTGCCTTTAACATATGAAAGCTGCGGAACAGATCTGGAACGTGGTTAGAGGCAGGTGAGAGCTCTGCCCTACAAACCCTTGATACAGAACTCTTGATACACAGAAATGTTTCTTTGCCTTTTGGGCATCCTGTACCTCAGGATGTCCATGCAAAGCCCAGTAGGTTGCAGAAAACCTCCCAGCCATGGTGAAAGCCCACACAGGATGTTCCCATTAGTGTGATTAGAAGAACTGAGGCTGGCACTTACGGATATCTATTCGCTGTTCCAATGGTAACGGGTTGTTTGTGCGTGACACGAGCTTGGTAAGGCAGGTAGCTGCCAGCAGCTGGGAGTAGGATGACTGCAAAGAGAAAGTGAGAAAGCAACACACAAGGAAGTTTATTGCACATGTCAGAAGCTGGGCAGCAATGCTCGTGTTTAAGCTAATTGCCCTCTGGAAATTTGAGTTTAAAGCATTCATTTCATTGGTAAATCTCAATACTTTCCATAGCATTTATTCTGTGTGTTTAGAGACACTAAAGTAAATCAAATTAGTGCTTGAAGTGTTTAAAGAAAGGAAGAGCTTTTGAAAAGCAGAAGACAACAGAACCACCACTGAAGGCAGGAGTAAACTGCAAGCATCAAACTACACCAAGTTACCTTAAACACCTGCCTGGAAAAGCCAATTTGCCCTCTGAGCCATAGGAGTACATTACTGTGCCTTAAGAAGCATTTGCAACTTCCACTGGACCACTATACACAGGTTAAACTTTATTTCTCCCGGCACAGCACAGGACTACTGAGCTGTAACTTAAGCCAGACTCAGAGATGATGGCAACCAACCACCCCAAAGCCTGGCTGCACCCAATTCCAGATCACAGCCAGCGAGATGGTAAGCATTCTGCATGCTCATTTCTGGAATATACATACTGCAGAAAGCTGAATATCCAAGGTGCAAGAGATCCAACATTCCCAAGGATAATGGGGATAAAGTCACATCCAGACTGAACAAAAAACCCCACAACCCTCTGGCAAGGCTCGGAGGGGCAATGCATCACACACAAAAACGAAACTGGGCTTTAGGAGCTCCCCTTATTATTTATCTATGTAAAACTTAATTTGTGCTCAGGTAAACCAGCCCTTAGCTCACACAGAAAAGCTTCAATCAGTTTGGTTTGGACTTCAAATTGAACCAAAAGTGGAATCCTTTGCTGTGTGTACATTTGCTCAGCCTGTTAAACACTCTTTGTGCTGATGCAAGGTAAGAACCCAATGGCCACTTCAAAGAAGAAAGCTGAAAGCGCCTGGCAGGATTTACTGCTGGCATCTCTGACATCCTTTCTGTAACACTAATTCTAAAGCACATGATCTGATTTTCCCTGTGTAAACTGCTGGATGATTAAGACAACACTATAGCAGGGAAACATTCCAATGACACATTCCAGAAGCAGCACTGCTGGGTTTATCCCCTCTGCACTTCTTTACACACACCATTTTCTTCTCCCCACAGCCTCCAGAGCAGGCAGGGGTTCCCACAGTCTTTGAAATACCACTGCCATAATCATGTCTTCAACTTGAAGCTTGCCATGTCCCATGGAAGCCTGGGAGGAATGCAGCAAGGCCACAAGACACCTGACTTGATAACCATTTGTAGGAACCACTGCAGCAGAATTAGCCATCAGAGCCAGCGATTTTTTTGGCACAGGCTGCCCATGGATTGAGATACATGAGAACACAGTAGGTATGGGATATAAATGCTGCATATCACACCTTGAGGCTGTTTCCCTTATCAATGCCCAAAATACCAAGACAGCCTCTGGACAATTATATTGCTTTACATACACTCCCTCTTTCTAGAAGCAGCTGGCACTTGCTCAGGCAGTCGGGGCTGTTGGTGAACTCAACCAGGGCTTTCTCTGCCTGCAGCCGTGTCGCAGTGTCTGTGGTCTCATAGAGCTGCTTGCACAGGTTCTCTAGCTGGGCTAGGCTCTGGAACACAGGAAAACACAGCAGTTAGAAACAAGAGGGGTTACAGTTCAGTTCTGCAGCAGTTTAACCCGGGTTATAGGCAGACATATATACATATACACACGTATGACTTCACTGTTTGCATAAAGGAAAGGAAACACACCTTACCATGTGGCTGCTGGGGTCTGGAAAACCTTTTACACCTCATCCTCTAACAAACCCCCTTAATCTGGCCAACTGAAGTGAAAAAAAACCCATCCTCAAGTCCAGCTTTTCTGTCACCCAGTGTCAAATCCCTACAAACTTCATTTATATTCCTTTTGCAGGGCATCATAAGGGAAGATTTCAGCATCCCAGGATGCTGGAAGGATCTTGTGTTAAATCTTCACATGCAAATATCTAAACAGAGCAGAATGAGGTGGAAGCCTTTGATCAGCATCTCTGTGAACACCTCTGAAGGGAAATAAAACTACCAGGCAGATTCTCTGTGCTCATACAACTGGAAAATACTTGCCATAAGCTGTGATCCAAGCAGATGGTTTCCCTCAGTGAAATCCTGGGTGCTCTAATGAAAAAGTGACTTCCCAGATGGATAGAAGTATTCCCTCGGGTTCCTGCTGCTACATTAATGGGCAGGTGTTTTTACCTGCTTTAGGGCTCTGACCTGAGTTTCCAGAGGTGAAGCATTACAAGCTCAGCAGAACATCTGTGCTCTGTATAAGGAGGATACATTGGCTGATGGGTTTAGTTTTGGAGGAGAGAGCTCTGTGAAGCTGAGTTGCTGATGGGGTCAGTGGTGGCTCCACTCCTTCTACACAAGCACAGCAGCTCCGTGCCAAAAGCACACACAAGGTTTGGAGGCTTGGATGCCGAGATGATCATTGGATAAGACAGTGCCAGAAGAAACACAGGGGGGACCCTTTTCATATTCCCTTACCCTGAACCATATTCCAGAGCTCTGATTTGTTTATTCTCTTAAATAATCACAAAATCCTGGAATGGTTTGAGATGAAGGGAGCTTAAAGCTCCCCCAGTTCCAACTGCCTGCCACGGGCACGGACACCTTCCACTAGAGCAGCTTGCTTTAAGGTCTCTTCCAACCCAAACCATTCCAGAACTCTACGATTTTCAGTGCTGGTCTGGAAAGCTGGAGATCTTCTGCACAAGGGGCAGCAAGGAGGTGGGGATCATTTCCCTACAGCCACTGGGCAATACCTACTCTTCCAAGATAAAAAATACTCTTTCCTGTGATGATTACGCAGGGCAGGAGCTCTGCATACTCTAGATAAGGCCTAAAGCATGAGCCAGCAGTGTGTGAAAAGGGGAGCCTCTGGCATCAGCTAGCACTGCGCACATGCGCTGTATCACCAGTGAGGTGAGGAGCAAACGAGCACCGAGGACAACTACCACTGCGCCAGCCTGGTGGTTATTGCTGCTGGGAGAAGGAGCAGCTCCTAAAACTCTCTGGAAAAAGAATGGGGTCCTTTGCACCTCAGGAAGGCAGGAGGCGGCGATGGGAGCTCAGGGGAGCCCATGGGGATTCCCAAGTGTGAGGCAGCACTTGGGACAGGATTCTGGGAGAAGTGCTGAGTCCCAGGAGACAGCCCCACGTGGCCAATAGCTCCTTCCCTTTCAAATCGCTCTTATCTGCTCCTCACAGGACAGCACTGAAATTCCAGGATTTCCCTACAGCTGCACACACCATATTCCAGCAACACAAACTACCACAACCCAAGTACTTAAGGCAATAAAAATAAATCCCATTTGGTCCATTTTCTTCCATACATCACATTATAATGGCTAAATGACAACCTGAACCACCCATCTGGTCATCTCCCAGCCACGAGCACGTGGCTTCAATTCATACTGAGAAGCCTAAACTGCTGCAGAGCTTCTCATCAAAACCTCCAGGGATGGAAGTTCTGCAGCCCAACAACCTGCAGAGAGACGGGGGATCCTTCTACCAAAGCCCTGCATGGGCAAAGCTCTGTCCACCACAGGCTGCGCAGTCCAGAGCAGGAATTCCCAATCCAGCCTCCCAGGAACTCTGCATCACATCAAACACTGAAGAAATAAGCCTTCCTTCATCGATGGCACCCCTTGCTCATGGCCTCAGATGTTTGTGCACTGAGAGCGGCTGTGAAGCTCAGAACAGAGAAGTAAAACCCTAACCCATCAATCTCATTTATAGTACAAGCTACAAATAAAGCCCGCCACTGCTCACTGTTTTCCCCGTGGTGAAGACAAACAATGTGTGATCATCTTTAAGATGATAAATACTACAAGGCGAGTAACAGCTACCTAAAAGGAGTCCCGGGGGAAAGCTGCAGAATTGATCCTATATGACACGGTCGCTTAAGCACCGCTCTTCCCATCCAAGGGCTGCAGTAAGCTCTGGGCAGGTTTAGTTCAATAGAGTTTGACTTGGCCACACTGAGAGTTCCCATTTCAGAACACTGAGGAAACACACACTGGTGTGCTTGAGATGGCAGAGGCAGACAGTGAGCAGGAGCCAAGCACCAGCCCTGACTGCTCGGGGGGGAGCAGGCAAGCAACAACCCCATAGATTCAGCATCTGCACTGGAGTGTTCTGGCTTAACAAGATCCATCCAAACTTTGCTGCCGGTGGTGGTTCTTATATCCTAAAGGATGTGCATGTAGATCCTCCAGGCACACATTGTTTCTAAGACATTCCCTTCCTCCTGCCTTATGGTTACTGACTCCCTGAGCCAGAGATCCTGCAACATGTTTAATACAGTTATTTTTGTCCCAAGCACATTCATCCATTTTAATATCCCCCAACTGATTCCCCCATATGTTGGAATCAAAGCCAGGCTCTGCAAGCGCCAGGGCAGGCAATGAGGGATTTATGTCCCTGCTCACTATGGGCACACAGCAGCCCCAGCAGTACTTACCCTTGCACCTCCAGGATGTGGCATTCCAGTGGTGGGAAGAGACCTTGACCCACTTTTCCTTTGCCTTGAACACTTTATGCCTAAGGAATATTTATTACAGGAGAGGTGCTGGAGCAGCTCTGCTCTGGAGCCAGGCTGAGAGAGCTGGGCTGGGTCAGTCTGGAAAAGAGGAGGCTCCTTAAGAGCAGCTCCAGTGCCTAAAGGGGCTACAGGGAACCTGGAGAGGGGCTTTGGCCAAGGGCCTGTAAGGACAGGCCAAGGGGAATGGCTTTAACCTGCCAGAGGGGAGACTGAGATGAGCTCTGAGGCAGAAGCTCTTCCCTGTGAGGGTGCTGAGGCGCTGGCACAGGGTGCCCAGAGAAGCTGTGGCTGCCCCATCCCTCTGGCAGGGGGTTGGAACTGGATGAGCTTTAAGGTCCCTTCCAGCCCAAAGCATCCCAAGATTCTGTGGACAGATACAATGGCCCAAGGCATCAGCTTCTGGAGTCAACAGGGATTAGGGCACAGAGGGAAATCTCTGCTTGAGGAGAGGTGACATTGAAACACATCCTCTTGTCTTAGTTCAGTAAATCAGTGTTGAAGTTTGCTCATTTCTGGAGCAATAAATCACATCCCGCTTTAAAGAGACAGCCTCTACACTATAACAGATCTCTACTAAACTCAAGACAGCCATTCCTGAGTTCAATCCCCACTGATGCTGTTGAAGCAGTCATGAGAGATCCCTGTGAAGTAACACCTGGGAATGGAGGAATTCCTGAATTCTACCCCAAGCAAGGCCTTTCTCACAGCGGGAAGACTCAGCAGGGCCCTGAGCAAGGACAGCAGCACAATCAGCCTGCTAACTGCAGCAAGGAGGTCCTCCTCCACATCTGAGGATAAATAAGGAGAGGCTGGAGCAGCACCAACACCTTTGCTCCAACAATGGGAGCATGAGTCACTCCTGGCTTTCTTTACTCTTTCACTTAACATGCCACAGCTAATACCCTGCTGCAGTGATCCATGGATGTTTCTGAGCTGCTCATTAACATCGCATCTCTGTTGGTAGCGGCACCTCTGACCATATGAACTATTAAAGCTACTCCAGGACAGCTCAAACTTACCCTCCAGAAACAGCAAAAGGAACCAAGCAAAATACCCTTCAACTCATTGGCGAAACCAGTGTCAGGCACAGACATTACTGAGTGCCAGAGGAGAAACAACAGAACTGGCATTTGCCAGTACAATGTCCTTGGACTCTTAACTCCTGCGATCACTGTGTGTTCACAAACCCTCTGAACGGGCAATACAAGGGCAGAGTTTTCCAAGAGGAATTCAATCAAAATACTCTGCTGCTACAGCAGCAACACCCTTGTCCAAGGGGAATACAGGGAACAGAGAACACTTCAGTCAGGCTGATGGGCGCTGGAATGAGCCATGTAAAAGGCGCACTGAAGTGCCAAACATCACAGAGAATGCCACTGCAGGACAGACATAAACACTTTCCAGATGGAGAGTTGTGAGTCCACAGGGTACATCACGAATGGTTTGGTTTGGAAAGGACCTTAAAGCTCATTCAGTACCAACCCCTGCCATGGGCAGGGACACCTTCCACTAGAGCAGCCTGCTCCAAGCCCCATCCAAGCTGGTACATGGATGCAGAATAGCAGATTAAAAGGATGGGAAGGAGGTAAGGATGACCCTGAAGTGTGTGTATTTAGCAGAAAAACAGGCTATTTCTTTTACAAAGTGACAACATGAGAACACGCAGAGTCTGCTGGAAATCCTGCTACAAGAGAGAAGTTCTGCATTACAAGAAATCAAATTAAGATGCTACTCAAGACAGCATCTTCACCAGGCAGGTAAGGACACAATTTGCCTGTCAGATTCTTGTAAATACCTTCTGTTTGATTTGCTTGTTCCCTTTTCTTGTTCTTGTGTTATTCATAAATTACACCAGAATATGGAACAATACATTAAAAGCTTTAATTTGAAAACTTCAGCTCAGAACCCACAATTACACTTTAAACTATGCAAGTGCTGCGAGCAGAGAGCTTTTATACTATACCCACAGCCTGAATGATCTCAAGTGAGGGGAGAGGGGAGAAGGCAATTGATAATAAGTGAAACGTGGTTTTCTCTTCCAGTGCTAAAGGACAACTTGTTGCTTTGGAGCTGGGTGTTGATCTACGCATGGAAAGCACGAGGTGAGTCCTGCTCAGCCAGCACACAGCAGAACGTTAAACCAGTGCAATACACCACACGCAGCAGAGTCCCGGCACGATGCTCTCCTCTGCCCACCTGCAGCATGAACAAAACTGCAGAACACACATCCCAGAGCAGCTACAGACAACAGAACACATCCCATAGTGCAATCACTGGGCAACTGCACCCCAAAACCAGGTTAAATTGACAAAGAGCTGCTAAAAATGACTTCTTGTTCACAGCACTCCACTGTGGGGTGTTACTGCTCTGAAGTGCAGCACATATTCCAGCCTGGAGAACTACTGCTTTCCAGAGCAGGACAACTGGCAAGGGGAGAAGGAAGACAAGATCGGACTATCAAAGCGTATTTATAATGGAGATCTTACATCACCTGACACTCAAAGTCTGCCACAGTAAGATGGCAAGCACCAGAGCGTGAAGCTGAGGTTCTACCCTGACCACACCAGGGCAACGAGCTTCCCGCTGGCAACCCGTGACCAGAGTTAGCAGAGACCATGAACAAACTGCACCTTTTGTCCTTAATGACAAACAAACCCAAAATGTCAAGCTTCGGCTGAGTTATTTTCTGGGTGGTTTAGCAGCTATCTTCCAACAGCATCTTTTATTAGTTTGGTAGAACTCACCCAAACATCCTGTCCCTGTAGGGACAGGCCAGGGAGAATGGCATTGACCGGCCAGAGCGGAGGCTGAGATGAGCTCATAGGCAGAAGTTCTTCCCTGTGAGGGTGCTGAAGCGCTGGCACAGGCTCAAACTCCCCTCTCCAAGGTTTTAGTCCTATATTCCTTGCACAGTCAGTAATAGGTTTAACCCACAGCAAGCCAGAAAGGATCTACGACCTGCTGGATACCTCCTCAGTGGGCTCTGCCTCCAGGCTCTGCCAGTTGCGTGAGCAAAGGAAGAACAAATCCCTTCTTGCAAATCAAAGCTGCAGCTGCACAGAGTGCGCACAGGGCCAGGCTGCACCAGCACTGCTACTGCACACCAAGCCAAAGATGCTACAGAATTATGTTGGTTCAAATAAGTGTAACCTCAGACACAGGTAACACTCTTAAAAACCCATGTAGAGTCTTGCAGCTAAGGCACACGACTGGAAAGCATCACAAACTATTCACAACAGCCACCTGGAAACCACAGCTGAGAAGCAGGAAGACAAAACTTACAATTTTGCTGGTGATTTTAAGCAGTAAATGTAACTTCTTGATCTTTGCTTCAGCAGACCTGAGCCCCACAGACTCACAAAGCACCACTGCGCTGCCCAAACCAAGAGCACTGCAGCATTAAGAGTAGAAAGGTTCTTGAGCTACAGAGCATCCAGTGTTCTCTTAAAATGATTAAAATGAACAAATCCTCCTTAATTGTATTAGTGTCGGCTCCCTGAGGGAACACAGCTTGGTTGCTAACGGAGAGAGAGACCAGGCATCTGAGAGCAGGCTCCCAGCCTGACCTGGCCACTCTCCTGCCCTTCTTTTCCTGCTGTGGCAGCACGCAGCTCACACCAATCCAAGCTTTAGCTTTCCTCTGTGCTACAGAAGGGGCTTCGAGATGAACTGCTGCAGACGGGACTGCAACCTAAACACAGAGTAACTCCAGCTCACTGAATCCAGTGACAAAGCCTCCCCAGGCCAGGGTTTCACCCTGAGCCTGTCTCTCAGCAGGCTGCTGCTGAGTGTGAACACCCATAAGAAAGCCACCACCTTCTCCTTTCCCATCTGGGATGCTCCAGAGCACCATCCTCTGGAGCAGAAGCACTGCTGTCACCCTGAGCTATGCGTGGGACACCTGGTCTGCTACCTAAGGCACCTCTGAAGTACTCTCCAGAAGCTGGCTGCTGGCCATAGAGTCCCTAGAGCTGAAAAGGAGCCACTTTTCTTAACACTGACCTCTGGCTGCCAAGATGCTGAGATACCGAAGCGCAACTGTACACCTCTGAAACCCAACTCCCAACACACCTCCCGCTGGAATTCTGCACTGAGCATCCCAACAGAGCACTTTAAAACAAGCACATAACTTTAAATAATAATAATAATAATAAAGGAGCCTGATTTGCAAAAGAAATGCTGCCAGCTCTATTTTTAGGCAAACCAGTGTTTCCACCTCCCCATGTCCAGAGTGTTCCCTTGGGCTACTCCGAGATCAACCCAAGTCCTTAATAAGAGCTTCCAGTGAGTCCAATGACATGAAGAAGGTAAAAACAAACAGAAACGTGTTCTAAACAATCTGTATTCAGCAGCAAGTGCAAGGGTCTGGAGAGCTCAACTGGGAAACAAGCAACCTGCGCTCCAGGGTTCCCTCTGCAGCAAGCTGGATGTTGGAGACTCCTAGAGCCAGATCTGAGCTTGTGCCTAAGCCAAACCTACATCCTTTAGAATACCGAAACACAGAAAGGACAACATCTTTGGGTCCTAGGAGAGATGGAGAACAAATTGCCATAGGAAATGGTCTCAAAAGCCAACACGTGGTGGATGGGACATCCAAACATCATTTTATATGATGCTTTCTCCCCCACTGAGTTTCTCCACAACTGCACTGGGATGAAGGAAGTCACTTCTGTCTGAGCCCACCCGGTTCAGCTGGAGGTCCAGCAGAGAGAAACACTCAGCCCCAAACCTAGAATCACAGTGTGGAAACACAAAAAAGGGTTCAATTTCCTACTTAGATGCCAGCTCTCTTATTGTCCTATGACAAGCAGCCACTCACTGCCCCAACTACTTTCATTTCAGGGCAAGCTGCTGCAATAACAGACGTAGAAGCACCAACGATTTCTCATCAGTGCAATGATCTTTTAAAAATTCACGCCAAATGAAATATTCCAAGTCACAGCATCCTACAACAAACCTTCTCCCACAGGAACACGCACGGTCAGTAAGTGCATCCCAGCCGAGGGCAGCAACGTGGAAAACATCTACGAGGCTGGGAAAGGGGAAGAAAACCAAAGATGACATAAAGCTGTTTCCAAGAGCAGGACGTAAAAGGGGAAGGGGATTCCTGTTTGCCCACAAAGCTCATCGCAGCGACACCCTCACTGCTCTCGCTCTATTCCAAGTGATGCTTCACAAGACTTGGAACACAGATTAATTTGAGGCAAGGTGGTAGGAGCTTTTTGAGGAGCGGAAAAATTGGTGGGGAGCAGTTTGCTTTCAGACCACAAGACTCCTTTTCAGGCACACAAAATCATCTGATTCTCTCTACCCCTGCCTCAGGATCACTGCAGCCTTTGTCTCCAGACACTGAACAGTCCCCCCTCAAAGGGCTCCTCACCACAATTGCCACCAACAGAACTGGGGGCTCACTCTCTGTTTGCAGAACAGGTTTTAAAGACAAGAACATAATATTCTCTTCCATTACAGCCTTTGAAGTTTGTCTGTATCCCTACTGCTGCTTCATACTCTAAAGCAAATAACTTCAGCACAGATAAAGTCTATAAAAAATGGGTTTGTGCTTGACCACGTTATTAGCACAGCAGGTACAACTCCAGAAGCTCCACTGGGAACGCGCAACACCCAAAGCAAAGCTCTCACAAAGCAGCAGCAAGCCTTCACAAACCTGCTGAACTCCGCACAGCTTCTGAAAGCTGATATTTATTTCCAAGTCTCTGCTGCCATTAAACCCAGGCCCAACTCCCAAAGCACACGCCATAAACCAAGTCTCTCAATTATTCACACCAAGAGTCAACATCTCCCCATGACACTGAATAACTCAAGAATCTCTGTTCAGTGAACACGATGTCTAATGGGGCAACTCAGCTCAAGCCATGTCCCAGAGACGGGTGTCTCAGGCTACGGGAAGACACCTCGTCACAGAATCAAGGTATTAATACAAAGCACGACCTCTGCCAGCCACAAAAACCCACAGCGAATTTTGAAGGGGACCTCACAGCAGCTCTGAAGGAGCTTTTGCCTGGGGTAGAGAGAAGAAAAGAGACAGTGAAAAGCCAGCAAACCCCATCCCCTGACAGCACCCAAGCATTCTGTCAGCGCTGGTTGCCCCACACAGGAACTGCCCCCACCTGCAGGTGCTTTGACTGTATTTGCAAATCAGTTTTCCCCTGAGTGAAACATCTCCCAGGCTCCTGCTGTTACACTTTAACCAGGGGAACACGGTGACTGGAGCCCTGTTCTTCCAGCTCCAACTTCCATTTGCTCCAGTCCACATTTAACAAAGGAAAGCAGGGAAGGACGTTGGGGTTCTAAAGCAACAAGAGCAGCTGCTTTATGTGCTTTTGGGGTCAGGCTCCCCAGCTGAGCTCTAAAGGTAGGGCTCAACCAATTGGGAGTTTCTTGAGGAGATTCAGAGCCTGGGAATTGCTTTGATAATGCAGCAACTCCTCTCCTCCCGAGATTGCCCAAGAGACATTTGCCAGACAACCTGAGCGCGCTCGGCTCCCTCCTCGGTTAATAAACTGCTCACCCTTGTGGTTCGCGAGGGGATCATGTGAAGAACGTATGTATTTAAAAGTTGCAGGGCTAACACGTACCCAGTGCGGTCCGGGTCGAGCCGGGCTCCTGCGCACAGCAAACCCCAAACCGTGCGCCAGGACCCCCAGGCTCACCGGCTCCTCCACCTGGGCCTGGTTCCGCATCGACCCTCCGCGGGTTTCGCCACCGCACCGCGCAAACCCGGCTGCTTAAAGCCCCCGCCGCCTTTATTCGCCTCTCCGCTCCTCTGCACGCACCGGGAGCTTGTTTCTAACGCCCATCAAAGCGCTTTACTCAACAACCAAGTCTCCTTTGCGGCTGGAAAACAACGCAGAGGGCGAAGAGGCGAAGCGCAACGCTGGGGCGACGGATGGCGGCTGCGGGAACACCGGGAACGGGGCGGCTGGAACGGGCCGTGGCCGCTCGCTTCCATGGCGGGGGGCGCCCGACTTTTCCTCCTCCAAAGCTCTGCGACAGCGCTCGGAAACCCAGCGGCGGCGGCAGCGAGGCAAAGGCCGCTCTGCCGGTAACACCGGCGGCTGCAGCCTCGGGAGCCGCCTTCCGCCACGGGAAGGCCGGGCTGGAGAAACCAAAGCCCAGAGGCCTCCGGAGCTCGCCGGTTACAGCGGGGAGGCGGAGACCGGGAGCCACGGCGCCGCGGGGCCTATGGGCCTGCTGCCGCCGCCAGGCCGGGCCGCACCGGGCGCAGCCGCGCCGCCGCCGAGGCCCGTGGCCGGGGCAGGCCGCGCGGGCAGGGCCGGGCGGGCGCGGGGCGGAGGAGCGGGGCGCGGCCCCGCCGGCCCTCGGCGCGGCCCCCGGCGCGGCCGCCGCTCACCTGCACAGGATCCGCCATCTTGCCCCATTCATGCTCCGCTCCCTCCGCCTCCGCCGGGCCCGGCACGCCGCGGCCCCCCCGCCCTGCCCCGCCACGGACCGCACGGCGCATGCGCTAGCTGCCGCGCCGTGACGCCACGATGGCGGCGACGCAAGGGAGGGTTTGTTGACATGGCGCTTAAAGGGGACGCGCCTCAGCTCGGGGGCATGGACCGGTAACACCAGTGCCCGGCGCCGGTGGTCCCAGTACCAGTGATCCAGTGCCCCCAGTACCCAGCACCGGTGCCCCCAGTACCAGCACTCCCAATGCTTCCAGTGCCCAGCACCAGTGTCCTGCACAAGTGACTCCCAGTCAGCCAGCCAGAGACAAGCCTCGTGCCCCAGCAGCACCTGCACCAGTGCTCCCAGTGCTCCCAGTGCTCCCAGTGCTCCCAGTGCTCCCAGTTCCCCCAGTTCCCCAGCCCCTGCACCAGCACTCCCAGTTCCCCAGCCAAGGAGCACACCTTGCACCTCCTCCAGCCCTGGCCCAGCACTGGGGCAGGATCTGCGGCTTCATGGTGGTGGCTCAGACCTGGTGCTGTCAGCACCCAACCGAGCACCCTTGGGGGCTCCTTCTCAGGGGTCTGGGGTGCTCTGGGTGCCCCCACATCACCCCATCAGCCCCTGCTGTTCCCATGCCTGGACACAGACAACATTCCAGTGCTACCCACAGCCCCGAACCCCTTCCTTCCAGCTCCAAACCACCCCCCCACTCACCCTCTTATCTCTTCCCACGTGCACCACCACCAGTCTGGAGCCTGGGGCTGCACCAGCCCTTACTGGGAGCACTGGGTCAGGCTGGGATTGCTGGGAACAGGCAGATGGGCAGAGCTGGGGGTTGTTACCCCAATGAAGCAGCCCTTGGAGCTGCCTTGGTCCCGTTTCCCATCTGGGTAAACTGAGGCACAGTGCCGGCCGGGTGTGGGCTCACTGCCTGTTATAGGGAGCTCATGGGGCAGGAAGCCGGAGCTCAGCCATGAGGAGGAAGCAGCAGAACCCAAAGCACACGTCACACGGCACAGCACGGCGCGACGGGTGCGTGACCTCCCCGGGACAGAGGCAGAGGATGTGGGTGGATGGATGATGGAGGAGGCAGTGGTGAAGCAGGGGGTGCTCTACCTTCAGCTGCAGCAGACCTTTGGCAAGGTGAGGAGGTGATGGTGGGATGCTCAGTGCATGGGGGCCCAGCTGACCTTGCATCTGATGGGAATGGGATGATCCCGGCCATTGGCTTCCCACCCATCCATCAGGTTTCCACCAGTGCATTGGGCTGGTGGTGATGGGCAAGGAGATGGAAGGTGCTGGGAACGTTGCAAAGAGAACCCTCCCAGTGGTTGATGCCCCTGAGAGTGGGCATCAACCGGTGCAACCCCCAGAGCATCCTGTCCTCAGTGGGGTTTAGCAACAGCTCCTGCTTGTGCAAGAAGGGGAAGGAGCACCCAGGGGCCGGGCAAAGAAGAACCTTGGTCCCTGTGGCCACCTGCAAGCGGGGCTCAAAATGCTGCAGGCAGGGCACAGGGCGCAGGCAGGGTGCAGGGTGCAGGCAGGGCGCAGGGTGCAGGCGCGGTCCCGGTCCGGGTGCGGATGATGCAGAGGAGTTTGGGCTGTTCAGGTCTTCCTCCGCCACCGCTTCCTCTCCTGCGGCCGTTGCTGCCGCCTCGGGGGCGGCTTGGGAGCGGTTTCATTGTCGGTGTTTCCCGGGAAGATGGAGCAAACGAGGGCCTGGGTCCCGCAGCGCTGGGGGCTGTTGGGTGCTGCAGCCACGGGATGGATCCCGCTGCTGGGACGCTGCTGGCTGGGGCAGCCTTGCCGCGGGCTGGGCGCCGCGGATGCTCTTCCCCCCCACTGCCCCCGTCCTGGCCAACCGGACAGGGTGAGGGTGCAGGACCCTGCCTGGACCATGGACGGGTTTGCACCAGTGTCCTCCCACAGGCTCGTGCGTGATTCCAAGGGGATAAAAACTCCTGGAAGGGTGACAGCAGAGCTGGCCAATGCTGGGCTTTCACCCGTGGAATCCTAGGATAGCTTGGGTTGGAAGGGACCTTAAAGCTCATCCAGCTCCAACCACTGCCGTAGAGACACCTTCCTCTAGAGCAGGTTGCTTTCCTTGAAGGCACAGACAAAACCTCCTTGACCTTACCCCCTCTGCTGCTCCCTGGCAGAAATGGAGGAAGTTTTGGGGTGTCTTGTACCGGGAAAGCTCCTGCTCCATGGCCCGCCTGGAGCTCATGGAGGGCTCAGCACCCGAGAGGCTGCGCAAGAGCGACAGCAGCAAGAGGCTGGTCAAGCTGAGCGACTGCGTGTATGTGGCGGAGGTGAGCAGCGATGCTGCCTGCCCCAAGGACACCGTCCCCTTCCTGCTGGAGACCACGGACAGGAGGTACCTCCTGGCCACCGACACCACTGAGGCGGCCGACTGGATCCAGAAGCTGTGCGAGCTGGCATTCCCGGTATGCACTGAGTAGGGATAGCCAGGGTGCACGGAACAGCAGGATCTGTGCGGAGGCATCCCGGACGGTTGCTCATCCGCTCCTTGTCCCTGTCCAGAGGAGCAGGGAGGAGCAGGCAGCAAGCAAGAAGGGTCAGCAGAGCACACCGGGCACCGACGGGGAGTTCTCCATGGAGGAAAACTGCCTCTACAGCTCCCGGAGCAAAGGTAGGTGGCGGGCATGGGGAAGGTGCCCTGGAGCTGGGTTTGCTTGCGCAGGAAGGCACTGCAGTTCCTGCGGCATCGCATCACCCATTCCTGGGTGTCTTGGCCAGTTTTGCCCCAGGGAGCAGCCCCCACCGCTGCTTCTTGCAGGCAACGTAGTGGAAAGTCTCCTCCCAAAATAACATCTTCCTGCTCTGTGGTTTGGCAGCGCTGGGTTTTGCTGAGCTATCGGGCTGCTGCATGGCCGGAGCCCACAAGCCCTTATCGGCCGGACAACCACTTCCCTGCCACCACAGCACCTCTCTGGGGTGGGAGATGCAGCTCTGCTCCTTGCACGTGTTAAACACCACCCTCTCCATCCCCAGCTGGCTTGGAGCAGGCTTTCAAGGTGACGGTGAGGGCTACCGAGTCCTCCGAGCGCTGCCAGCTCTGGGGCCGGTGCATCCTTCAAGCTGGCAAAGAGGCCCTGGAGCTGCGGGACCCTCAGACCTTGGAGACCCTCTACAGCTGGCCCTACCACTTCCTGCGGCGCTTCGGGCGGGATAAGGTAAGTGGGATCTGGGAAGGGTGGGCTGGGGTGGGCTGTGCTGCAGGACCTGATCCTGTCCCTCCCCAGGTCACCTTCTCCTTCGAGGCCGGGCGGCGCTGTGCATCCGGAGAAGGTAATTTTGAGTTTGAGACCAGGCAAGGCAATGAGATCTTCCAGGCCATTGAGCTGGCCATCAACGAGCACCAGAGCCGGGGGGCTGAGGAGCCGTGGCGGGGGGACGATGCCCCCCGGTCCCATGGCCCTGCCGGGATGCCCAGTTTGGCACAGGGGCACAACGAGCCTGGCGGTGCCACCAAGTGTCCCTCATTGGAGCCAGCCTGGGAGGGGAAGGTGGAGAAAGCCAAGCTGGGAATGCCCCTCAGCAGCTGCTCTGGGGCTGGAGAACCATCAGGCTCCTTCCTATCCTCCCGTGGTGCCGACTGCCCCTACTCTGAGCCCTGCAATTCCCTCCAGTGGGGAAACGCCCCGGCGCTGGAGAAGGGCTGCAGGCAGGATGCTCCCGCCAAGGTGAGCACCGAGGCCGAGTACGCCGTCCCCTTTGATGCCATCGCTAAGACCTTTGGAGCTTGCAAGTTCAGCAGCATGGCCCCCGACCCCCTCTACAACAGCATCAGCGTGGCCAGGGGTCAAGCGGGCAAACAGCCCCCTCTGCGCCCCAGTGCCCCCAAGCCTGAGCACATCTATGATGAGCCTGAGGGCCTGTCCTCTCACAACGTCTACCATGAGCCCGAGGAGGTGAAGGGGGAGGCGTGGAGGCTGCAGGCGGCCCCAGAGCCCACGGGGCACGAGTACCCCTACAACGCACAACGGGATGACTACGTGGTGCCCAAGAGAGCGGTCCCCCTGCGGCAGCCCTTCCCGCTGGAGGGCAAGGAGTGGCTGGGGAGCACCGACTATGACAACGTGGTCTTCAAGTTTGCCAAGAAGAACCTGCAGTGAGCGGGAGGAGGATGGAGAGAGGAGAGGAACCCCCCGTGCGGCCGCTGGTAGCACCCCACAGCCGGCACCCTCATCCCCGGCAGAGCTGAGACCCCCCCAGCTCAGAGCACCCATGCAGGGGGTGGGGTGAAGCGCTCCTCCTCCCGAGCATCCCTCCTCAGCGGTGCCTCATCTGGCCAGCTGCGGGGCCGGCAGCCCGGGATGAGCCCGCTGGGGGGCACTGTGCGCCCGCAGGACCAACAGGGAGGCAACAGGCGGGCAGGGACACCCCCCTCTTCAAACTCCCCGCTCCTCACCCTATCAAAGCTTGGGAACCCCAGCTCTGCCTGCTGCGGACCCCCCTGCACAGCCCGGGGATGCTGAGCCCATGCTGGTGGGTGATGCTTAGCCCCGGGATGCACATTCCGCAGTGCAAGATGCAGCTGAACCATTTACAGCCTCAGGTTGCACATCCCACATTGCAAGATGAACCTGGACCATGCACATCCCTGGCATGCACATCCTGCCCTGCAAGATGCAGTATGTGGCCTGACACAGCCTGCGTTGCTCTGAGTCAGCCTCTTCCTCCTCCTCCTCTCCCCTTGCCAGGGGACATCCAGCCCTGGTGTCCCCCCTGGCAGGTCTTCCATGGAAGGCAAAGAAAAGGCATGAATTATTTATAATCTCTTTCAATCAAATAAATGCTTAGGTGCTTGAGTTAATTTCCTGGATCCTGAAAATCCAAAGTGCCGACTTTTAATAAGGCAAATTAAGTGCTTTATATATTACACTGATTAAAGCTCTGTATCCATCTATCACATGCTGGATTGAAGGGAATGGGAAATGTTGGGGTCCGTGCTCCCCTTTTGCAGGCAGTGGTGGGCTCTGCTCCCTGCCCCAGCCAGGACCGTACAGGGCACAGGGATGCTGCCTGTGCAGAAACACCTAAAATCGATCCAAAAAGGAGCAAGAACAAGTCTGGGGGAGGTTTGAACATCAGCCCAAGGAAGAGCATGGAGCAAGGCAGGTCTTACCATGCCCTGGGAATTGCTGGCTGGCACAGGCAAGGTTTAGGAGGCAGCAGGGTGAATCGGGGGATGAGAAATGCTCCTCAGCCTATGGCTTCCCATCCTTTCCCAGGTCTCTCCCTACATTAGCAAGAGGTGAACCCCATCCACGAGTGGGCTGATTCCCATCTCCAAAGCCTGGGCAGGAATGGGAGCATTCCAGCAGTGCCCTTGGCTTGGTTAGCTGGAGCAATGGGATCTCTTGATGGTGTGATGCCATTCAGCAGGAATCAATTGCCTAAGCATGTGCTATAATGAATTAGTGCTGATGATGGAGGTTATTTATTATTAATCAGTGTTAACACACTCCTCTCCTGAGCCCGCCCCCACCGCTATTTTTCTTCATTAACCAAAGAAACAGAAACACATTCCAGACTCTGCTTCCAGATCCCAGGGTGTAATGAGATTTGTAGCAGGGCAGCAGGCTAACGAGGGTGGGATGGCACTAATCCCATTCCACAGAGGTAGCAGCAGGGGCTGGGGGGGTGCTGCTGGAATAGATTTCTCACCGCACCCCCTGCCTGCCCTGTGTGGATGGGGGGTTTAAGGTGGAAAAGGGGACATATCCTGGAATATCAAGTCCAGGAAAGGAGGCTGGAAGGGCTGAGAAAACCAAATCCATGGCAGGGAGGGGTGGAAGAGATTACAGCTCAAAGTCCTGGACAAATGGAGAGTGGTTTAATCTGATTAGGGAGTTATTGTCGTTATTGTGTTATGATGATTATAAATCCCAGCTCATCAAAACAGAGATTTGTTCTGAGCTTTAAGAGTCGCCCCTCTCTATGGCCTCCCTCCAGGGGAGAGGCAGAGCTGCATCCCAGGGTGAGGGCTATGGACCAGGGGTGTGCAGAAAGCCAGGGGAATCCCAGGGGAAGACTTGGCAAGGCTTGAAGGTGTGCAGAGCAAGGAAAGAGGGGCATGAGGTTTGCTTGAATAGAGAGAGGATGGGGAAATTAGGAAGGAGCAACCAGGACGGGGATGCTGCTCATGGCCAGGAAACGATGCTCCTGGGGCCGGGCATCCCAGGACCATTCTCCTCTCCCTGCTCCGCACACCCTGTTGAGGCAGCTCCTTCTTCATTTCTGTCTCCTTGGATTAGAGATGTGCTCCTTTTGCTCGGCAGTCGGATCACAGGCGCCAGGCTGCAGCTGCAAACTGCATTAGTATCTTGCCAAGGAGGTCCTAATGCTATTAGAAGGGAGGCATTAGAGGTGCTAAATGACAAGTCTGTAATCAGCCCTGGGATTTCTGTCAGTCCCAGGCCTTGTGCAGGGTGGAGCAGAGCTCTTCATTCAGAAAATAACCTAATAGCGAGGATCTGGATTCTCTCCTCCTGTCTGACCTCTGCAGCTCCTGGTGCCTCCCTGGGATGGGGAACAAATGAAGCTGCTGCCAAGGCTGGAGGATGACGAGCAGGGAGGTGGCCAAGTGGAGGTACGGCAGCTCCTCGCTCCGTCCAGTCTGTTTTTTCTTCCCTTTTGGTGGCTTGAGAAGTGCAGGAGTGGTCATTGCTGAGGATGGCATCAGTCCACAATATGTGGGAAACAAGTGGGGAAAGGAGGCTGCTCTCCCACTGCCTGGGTGCCCGTGACGAGCAGGGCTGTCTTCCTGCCCTTGGCTTCAGCAAAATTAATTGGCAATTGCCAGAAGTCCGTAAACCCCAGCTTTGCAGGGGGAAGGAAGCTGTAGAGGTGCTGTCAGCAGCTGTATTTCCTTCACTCCTCATTGATCCCGTGGCCTCTGCTGCCCACAGCTCGGCTGCAGGGTGATGTGCTCAGACCCTGCAAAGCCACCACATCGATCCGGGGAGCTCGGGCAGCCCACACCTCCTGCAGCCGGGAGCAGGGCTGGAGCACAGGCACTTGTTCTCCTGCTTCCCACCAACAGCCATAATGCATGTGGAGGAACCCTGCAGCTGTATGGGACACATCATAGCACCAGCAGGGAGACCTTAGAGCAGCTCCAGTGCCTAAAGGAGCTACAGGAAACCTGGAGAGGGGTTTTGGACAGGGGGAATGGCTTTAACCTGCCAGAGGGGAGACTGAGATGAGCTCTTAGGCAGAAGCTCTTCTCTCTTTACCATTTTCCAGTGCTGCATATTTGACAAAGGCTCAAATACCAACATGTTGTGTTACAGCAGCGCTGCACGGAGCCCAGGAGAGCATTGTAGCTCTTTGGATATTCCATTCTGCTCCTACACTGTCATTATGTGAATCCCATTACAGGTATCAGCTGGACCCTAATGGTGGCAAAGGGGAAAGCAGCCAGAGCCCTAATTTCAGAGTCCTGTGTCCCTGCCTGTCCCCCTGCAGCCACAGAGCCACCACGGGGCAGCTTGTGTTTAAAACCTCAATTGGATGTGGGGATGCTCCTGTCTCATCTTGGCTGCAGTGGCTGTGTTCAGCATGTTCCCTGTGCCTCAATATGCAGTGTTTGAACAGAAACCACTCTGTATATTTTACAGAGCTCCTCCATATGCAGGTTTTGGGTATGTATAATGCAAATATCCCCACCAGCCTCCCAGCACCCCCTGCCCAGCCTGATGCGTTAGCAAGGGAAGGGGAAAAGCACCTCCTGAGCACTCATCTGCTGCAGCTGCAACAATTAAACAGCAAATAAGGCTGCTGAAACCTGCCTTTCCCCAGCCAGGTCGGTGCCCAGGAAGAGTTTGCTCATTCCATGGATGCTGTGTGGGTTTGGTGAGGGGACCCCGGGATCCCTAAAGAGCCCCGGGGCTTGTGTGTTGCCACCATAGTGGCACAGGGCACATGTACCTGGTTATCAAAGGTCATTCCCCACCTAGTGCCAGGCTGTCCCTCCAGGGCATCTCTACCTTTCCCAGGGACACAGCTCATTAAAACAGGAGCCGGGAAGCGGCTGGATTTCCACCCCGCTGCTCGCGGTTATCGCTGTGAAAGGGGAGCCAAGAACCAGCAGCTGCTGAGAGCTGAGGAGTTAGTATTAATTTCAAGCAAAGCATATGCTGTGTGTTAACAGCCCTCCGTGCTGCAGCACAAGGGCCAGCAGCAGCCAGATGGCTTCATGTGCAGCCGGAGGGATTAATGCCCGGCTCTGCTGCGCCGCTGCGAGGTGCACGGGGACCAAGGGCAGGGGATGCGGTGCCCGGGGTCACCACCAGCATCTCACATCGCTCGTAGTCGCAGAACCCCCCCGGGTTAGCACTGGAGCGAGCGTCCTCCGCACACATCAGTGGGTGCTTGAGCCCAAACCTCCTGCATGCTGGGTGCATCCCCAGAGCGTGAGCAGCAGCTCAGGGAGGGGACTCCCCCCTGCTGAAGCACTGTCGATGGGAGAGTGAGGTGAGCTCTTAGGCAGAAGCTCTTCCCTGTGAGGGTGCTGAGGTGCTGGCACAGGGTGCCCAGAGAAGCTGTGGCTGCCCCATCCCTGGCAGTGTTCAAGGCCAGGTTGGACACAGGGGCTTGGAGCAACCTGCTCCGGTGGAAGGTGTCCCTGCCCGTGGCAGGGGTTGGAGCTGGGTGAGCTTTAAGCTCTCACCCACATCTCCTGGATGTGGGGATGGATGAGGAGGTGTTTTCCAGCTCAGCTAGGAGGTTTGTAAAGCCCTGAGCCATCTGTGAACACTTTGGCACCCAGGACCGCGGAGCACATTAAGAGCTGCTTTGCTTCCTTAACTTGCCGTGGGAAATCACACTGATAGGTGTTAATGCAAGGTTCAGAGCAGTGTTTCCTCTCTGAAACACAGCAATTGCCCTCAAAATAGCTGGTGTGAGAATAAAGAATGGGTTCTGTTTTTATGGGGCAGTGTGAGCTGATGCCATGGAGCCTTTGCACAGAGCTGTTGCCTGACTCCACTGGCACAGCCCACAACTGCCCCTGGGCAGCATGGACAGGAGCAGGTATGCAGTGAAAGCAAGGCCTCTTCACAGCAGCAGGGACTCATTTGGGCATGGATCCTCACCCAAAGGGTTTCTCCTTTGTGTCTGTCCTGCCTCAGCTTCCAGCCAGACCCTGCTCCTTGGGAAAGGCCGGTTTGAAGAGCTGTTCCCACGGGTCCCCCTGCCTTGTGTTCTTCACCTTTTGGCAAGATTAATGTCCTTGGAGGGCTCCAGAGATCCCGCTGGATTAACGCACTCCACAGCGTAGGGCATCTCCTGCCTGGAGATGGACCACAAGGGATCACACTCAGACCCTCTGTCCCTCCCACAGAGCCTTTCCCTGGGATCAGCATCACTGTCTTGACCCCAGGAACCAGGAGGGGGGTGGCAGGCGCAGCACGACTGGAATTGGGAGCAGAGCATCTCCAGGAGAGAGGGGTATAAATAGCAGCTGCTCTGTGCCAGTGACAGGAGGAGGGAGGTGGAGATCGGGGATGTTATCAAGGGCAGACTGTGAACGCTGGATTATAAATAGGAGCAGTGAGGGCATGGCACTAATGAGGGGTTGGGCTGACACCAGCCTTGTGATTGCGCGATGCTCCCAGCATGGGGCAGAGAAGAGATTTGTCCCAAAGCCTTACAGTAGGGAAGGACCCAGGAAGGAAGAGGTGCCCTGGCCGTGCGTCCCGGGGGATGCAGAGGTGGCACCAAAGGGTGGCATCATCAGGAGGTGTCAGTGTGGAGGTGGTGGCTGGGGAAGGAGTAAAGCTCACGTCTTAACTGCAATCCCCATTAGTGGAGCTGGTGACTGAATAACTGTCCAGGAGCTGCAGGCAACGGAGAATTGCAGTGAACCCCCTGAGCCAGTCACAAAGTCGCAGATCCGCTTCTGCCTGAGTTCTACCCCCGTGGACACCTCAGACTCCTCCCGCTTCAAATGAGCCCAGGTCTCCTGGCCCTGCTGCCAACTTCAGCTGTTTCCTCAGCTGCTCACGGGCCCCCATCTTCAGCTCATCCCCACACCTCCATCCCATCCCATGAATACCGCTGGCTGCAGCCCCCAGCCCCTGGGTAGCACCTGCTGCCCCAGCGCTTCTCTCTCCCAGCAGCATCACACCAAAGTCAAACATGAAATCATAGAAACACAAAATGTTTCTGCTCACGCTGCTGGGGGTGCAGCCCTGGGCATGATCACCCCAAGTTTCCTGCTTCCCTTCCATCCTGCTCCCTGCATCCCACCTTCCCTGCCCATCCCCCGCCTTCGTAGCCCCAGGGCACAGCATCGCTGCCTCAGTAGAAGAGACTGGGGCTGAGAAGCAAATCCAGGTGCAGAATCAAAGTTCCCTTTGTAATTCAAGCAGCTTTTCCCCATCTCCGGGTGCTGCTGCCAATCCAGACTGGATTAGCATGCGATCCGCTGTCTGGGATGCGGCTGGAAGGGAGCTGACAGCGAGCGCAAATAAACAAACAAACTACACAAAGGGCCGGGAATGCTGCGGATCCTGGGGGATAAGAGGCACCTGGGTTGAGGCTGGCCGAGGTGCCGGGTGGGAAAAAGCCCTTAAGGATCCCATTTTACTTCACTGTTCCCCATGAGCAGTCATCCCAGCTCCCCAGCCTCCGAGAGGCCAGTGATGCTTTTTATGCTCTCCTAGAACTCCTTACACTTCCAAGAGGATGACTACCAAGCCCTGGAGGCATTCCTATGTACCTCTGCTGTAGGAACATCAGCTCCGAGCCGCTCTGGGGGACCAGGCTGGGACTGGTAATAAACAGAAGCTCAGTGGGGAAGGGCTGGTTTGGGCTCAGCCTGAGCTCAGAAGCCGCCAGCGCTGCGCTGTGGGGGGGAAACACTGCTCGCAGCCTGCTCAGAGGTGCTTGGTTCACGCTGTTCCTCCTCAGCAGCTCCGTGCTTTGCTCTCCGCTGCCCAGCTTGCCCTGGCAGCCAGGGGCTCCCTGGCCTGGCTCCTTGTGCAGTGCAGCTTCCATGCTGGATGTGCAGGGGTGGGGAAGAGAGAGGGATTGACCGGTGAAGGGGGCTGGAAAAGCAGGAACAGAGCGGCTGGGGGGAAAAACTGAAGCAATAAGAGAATAGATCCCCATGAGGGAATTGTGGATCAATAACGCAGGAAGCAGAGTGCAGGAACCCTGCAACTCCCTGGTGAGAGTGAACAGGGAGGGCACTTAGCCCAGATGAGTAAAGGGCATAAAGTGGAGGTGGAAGGGCTGTTAGCTGATGGCCAGCGGGGCTTTAGGGACCTCAAAGAGATGATAGCTGCAATAATACATCGTAGACTCCTGCATATGCTGGAGGGGCTGCAGGGCAAGCTGGGGGAAGGCAACCAGGTCCTTGGTAACAGGTCTGAATGGGGAGTGCTATGCCAAAGATCTGCTCCTTGACACCGTGGAGGCTGAGGATGAGGGTACAGGGGCAGGAGGCTGCATCTCTGCTGCATCCGTGCCCGCACAGGAATAGTCCTGATGTGAATAGGATCAGTATTGCATGACCAGGTAATTCTGCTCCTTTTCCTGGGCACCCGCCATCTCTGTGGAGCCAGAGGTGGGTTATTCAAAGCCTCAGTCCTGGTATGAGCTCATAGGCAGAAATTCTCTCCTGTGAGGGTGCTGAGGTGCCGGCACAGGGTGCCCAGAGAAGCTGTGGCTGCCCCATCCCTGGCAGTGTTCAAGGCCAGGCTGGACACAGGGGCTTGGAGCAAGCTGCTCAAATGGAAGGTGCTGGGGCTGGATGAGCTTTAAGCTCCGGTCGACCCAGACCATTCCAGGGTTCTATGATTCTATGTCTTGAACCATTTTAACTGTGTTCACACTACAAACAGCCTGGCTATACCCTGTGTCTGTGTGTGCACACGTACGTTGTCTCCTGCACCCACACCACCCAGGCCCCCCCATCCCCAGGGATCCAACATCAAAGCTCGGGGCTGTTGCTTTGCTCCCATGAGGGATGTAATCCCCGCTCTGAGCGGCTCATTCTCCGCTTGATGCTTCCTGACACCAATACCATCGTGCGCAGCCAGGCGCGGAGCCCGGCTGCCTCCTGCATTAGGTCTCTGATACAGATCAGGCTGAGATTGCACCAGCGCCTCCTCCCCGCTGAATCGGTGCTGCTGGGGCTGCGCAGCTCCTCCTGCATCAACCTGTGACCAGCCCGAAGTGCTCAGCACCGCTGTGTGGTGGGCAAGGGTGGCCTGGGGGCAGGAAGTACCCCCAGCCCCACACTTCTGCGTGTCCCCCCCAGCTCAGCGCCTTGAATGAGGTTTACTTCCTCTGGAGCATCCCATTTCTAACCAGACACCATGCTTGGGGATGTCAGACTGGTTACACTGGGCAAAGGAGCATCTGAACCCATGACACAGGGGTGTGTGAGGGCTGGGAGGGGTGAAAGGCTCCCAGAGTCCCCCCAGTATCTCCAGTTTGCTGGAGAACCATGGACGGAGCAGGTCCTGCAGCCAAACACAACCTGCTCCACAAGCAGCCGCTGGTGTGGCTGGGGACAGGGCACATGGAGCAGCACACGGATGCTCTCGCCCATCTGAACTGCACAGGCTGGGGATGTCTTGGGAGACAAAATGTGATTTCCACGGCTGGAGCCAGGCCAGGGCTTGGATTCGAGCTCGAGGACTCTCCCAGGAAGCGCTGTGGGTTCCCTGATGGCCTCCAGCAGGAGCTCCCCTTCTGCTGGTGGTGGCTGATTCTGTGCGTGGCTCATGGGGAGCTGCTGCCTCCAGCAGCACGGTGGCTCCCGAGCTCTGCTCTCGCTTCTCCTGCACGGGGACCGGTGGCACCGTTGCCCTCCCCCGTGCTGGGGTGCAGAGCTCCCCCATAACCCCTCTGCTATCAAGGGAGGGGGTAAGGGAAGGTTTTCTCTGTCTCTCTCCATTCCTGCTCATCCCTCGCAGATGCAGCATCCTGCAGGCTGCGGCGCAGGCACAGAGACTTTGAGAGCAGGATCGAGTGCTGCCACTGGATGCTCACACGGAGCAGTGTGACCCATCCTAAGCCCTGGGGGTTTAAGCTGCACGCAGTGGTGTATGCCCAATATCAGAGCCTTTCTGCCATGGAAAAGCACCAAGGTGACACCCCACCCCTGTGAGGCTGCTGGCATCCCCTCCCTGCAACCTCTCCAAAGTCAAAAGCCATTTCATGCACCCCATCTCATCAGTGATGGGGTCCTGGGCTGTGCAGCAGCAGCGGGCGTGGGGCTTGAGGGTTCCACTCCTCTGCATGGCTGCAGAATTCACCCCGCGCAGCTCCAGCCCTTCCCGGGTGGGAGCAGAGCTCACAATGTGACCCAGGTCCCCAAAGAGCTCATCAGAGACGGCAGCAGAAGCCGTGTCACCTCCCCGCAATTAATCAGAGGAGCTATTTGTAACTGCAGGCACTGCTGCTCATCACCCGGCGAACGCCTCTTGCAGGTGGAGGCTGCAGAGCCCCAGGCGGTTGCATTGGGGTGTCCTCGGTCCCTCCTGCAACCGGGGACTTCCACCCCCCACCTCCCCCCCCATTTTCCAACATTCTGAGTTTAAACCTTCCTCCCGAGCTCCCAGCCCAAGTGCTGGGGGGGTTGTGCCGATGGCTGCAGCTCTGATGGTGCTGAGCCCTTCTGGTTTCCACAGAGGAGCCCTTTGAGGTGTGCAAAAGCCTTTGCTGGGGGTTTTGCTTCACTATTTCCTCTTCACCCCTCTTCACACAGCCGTGTGTGTGTCATATCCATTACTGGCAAAACCTGGCATCAGGAACCCAGTGAGCAAAAAGAGCTTCGTGAAATCAGAGCTCTCCTCTGTATTATTTCCTAAGTGATAGGTGGGGAACTCATCATTCTCAAACCAATATGTTTATTGCTCCTGGACACTGAGGTGCTGCAGATGCTAGCACCAACAAATATTCTGGTCATTACATTCTGTTGCAACAGACAGAGCAGCCTAATTAAGGATAAATCCATAAGGACAAGCCCAGCCGTGCTGGGTAACTCCAAGTTGGCTCCTTCAAATCCTTGCCCTGCTCCATGCTGGCAGCACTGGGAAGGGATGTGGCACCGGTTTAGCTGCATGCAAAGCTCCTGTGCATGCTCCGTGTGTCCTGCCACCCTGGATTCCTGCTCCCCCTTCTTCCTTATCCCTTCTTCCTCTCCTTTTCCAACACAGGGAGCAATGTCACTATTAAAGCACCGACCGTGTGACATCTATTCCAATCCCCAGCCGGGGCCTTATCATTAAATGCAAATGCTGGGGAGTAATTGCAGGCAGCAGCAGCAAGGAGAAGGAAATGACAGCGAGCCCAGGAGCATCTCTAAGGTGGGAAAGAGGGACCTGTAAACTAAATATGGACCATCAACCTGGAGCAACACTGCCTGGCATCGCTACTTGTGGCTGCTCAGAGCTCCTCTTGCATTGCTTAGGAAGGGGATGGCAGGGATGAGGGGGCAACCGCCCCTCTTCCAGCTCCATTTCAGAAGCAAAACCCCATTTTCCTTGCACCCCAGACCTGCCAATTGGTAGAGACAGAGTGAGGCGGGAGCTCTCAGCCTCATCCCCAGCTTACCCAGCTAATCTCTGCTTGTCAGCAGTGTCAGCAGCTTCGAGCGGGACTGCAATCTGCCTGCTAAATCCGACAGGATAATTAAAACCAGGTAGGGAGATGCTATCAGATTCCCTTTCCCCTCCTCCCAGTTCCCTTTCCATCCCTCCTTCCCTTCTCCTCCTCTGAGGGAACAGATGGGCTCAGTGAGGATGCCGCAGGTTTGGGGGGGTCTCCCTGTGCCTCCCATCCCCTCTCTGCTCAGAGCATGGACACTTCTGGCCATCTCCAAGGCTCCTCTCCATCCCCTCCAGCATGCAGGAGCAAATTCTCCAGGGGAAGAGCAACACTGCAGTCAATTGAGGGCACACGAGAAGTTAATTTTATCAATGGAGAAACCCGAGGCAGGGAGGTGGGATTTTTGTCCTGAGTAATGGGAGCATCATGTCTCCAATTAGAGTCTGAAGGATTCATCTTGGAGCCGGGGCCTGTCAGAAGCTGACATTTATTAGGCTGTCAAAGTCAATCTCATTCAAGAGCTGCTTCCATGAGCACATGGGTTTACATCTCATTTATACCTTTCCTATTGGGGCACCCAGCTTTGGGTGATTTTCTTTTGGTTTATCTCTTGTTTTGTCTTCCCTAACTGGAAAGAAACCCAGTGGCACAAACTGGTTCCATTCCACAGAGGTGGTTTGTGATCCATTCTCGTTATTGCTCTGCACAATCTGGAGTGAAGATCAGGGGTTCCTCATGCCTGGGGTGGTGCAAAGGCCGGGGTCTTTCCCAGACAGGAGGCCGGCAGGGAAGGGGACACAGGTTGGGAAGCTGTGGGCTGTGCTGCGAATGTGGGACATACCAAAGCCAGGAACTGCTGCCCTGGCTATGACTGCACCGCGCCATGCCTGAGGGGGGTTTGGGATGCAGGCAGAGCTACGGGCTCCCACCGGGCAGAGCTGCCAGCTGCCTGCTTGCCATCGGGATGCTCCAGCAGTGCAGGGAGGACCGGAGCAGTGGATGCCGTCAGATTAATTGCTCGTGGCGAGGGCTGGCGCTGGTGGCAGCGTCTCGTTACCCACCAGCGTGCAGCGAGCGGGTGACAGGAGGCGCATCTCCAGCCAGGACTGGTTTTGCTCCCTTTCAAAGCTGGTTCCTCTTCATCTCCTTCAATACAGGAGGGGAATGAAAGGTCTGCTCTGTGCCTGCCAGTCCCCCCTCCCGGGGGGGTCGGCTCTACTCCCAGCCTGCGCCAGCAGTGTCAGCATCCCTAGGGAAAGGCAGCCGGATTGACGGCTCCAACTTCTTTCATTGCTCAAGGCCGGGAGAAGAACTATTTTTATCACCTCCTTTCAGTGCTCCTGGCTTCTCTACCTGTGCAGAAGGGACAGGAGGGGTTTAAAACAGCTTTTATCCTGATCCTGGGATGTGCTTTGAATCCTTTTGCCCTGTTTTTCCCCTTTCTCTGCTGTGTGCCCCCGCCTGGGTTGGTCTTGGGGCTCTGCAGCTCTCAGCGTGAGCCATCCCATATCGATCCCTCCTGCCCCTGTCTCAGGCTTTCTGTCCTAGTGATTTATCAGACTGGTTTGGAGATGGAAATGTGGTGTCTCTCGCTGAGCCTGACCCTCTTTAGCATCCCTGGGGATGCTTTGTGGAGCAACAGCATCTTCAATGGGGGGAGCATATCCTGACCCAGCGGCAAAACTGGGGTGTCCCAGCACCCCAAGTCTGAGAGGAGGTTCCCCATTGCCTGACTGCTGGGAGAAGGGGGTGGTCCAGGGCTGAGCCCTCCCATGGGACCAGGATTCATCCGCCCTCGCCTGCTGCTGCGAATGAGCCTGGTCAGATGCCCTGTTACTGGAATTCAGCCTCCTCAGAGCTGCCTGGACAGGGTTATTACAGGATATTATACAGACCGCTTGCATGGCCACCTTCAGGTCATTTCGATCACTTTAAGCTACTTATCTGCCCATTTTCTTCCCCATAATATTTGCCTAATTCGATTACTCTGCAGCCTCAGCATGCTGCAGCAGAATCATCAGGAGATATTACCCAGAGCAAGTCAACTGGATCCACGTTTCCAGCTGCTTCTCTCCAGAGCGGGCTCAGCTCTGCCCTTGCTCAGGGACATTGGGGACAGCCCCAGGACCCCTCCCC
The DNA here is from genome assembly GCA_039720435.1 of Amazona ochrocephala. Lineage (NCBI taxonomy): Eukaryota > Metazoa > Chordata > Aves > Psittaciformes > Psittacidae > Amazona > Amazona ochrocephala. The sequence goes on along the minus strand of CM077898.1, from coordinate 268,912 downwards.
ATCACTGGTGGGCTCGGTCCATAAGTCAAGGCTTTCTGTGGCCAAACATTAGAGGCCAGCTGGCCCGTCACAGCCCTGTCCTTCACCCTTCTCTCATCAAACCCCAGACTGTTTTGGGTTGAAGAGACCTTAAAGCTCATCCAGCTCCAATCCCCTGCCACGGGCAGCCCCAGCTTCTCTGGGCATCCTGTGCCAATACTCTCACAGGGAAGAGCTTCTGCCTAAGAGCTCATCTCAATCTCTCCTCTGGCAGGTTAAAGCCATTCCCCTTGGCCTGTCCCTACAGGCCCTTGTCCAAAGCCCCTCTTCAGGTTTCGTGTAGCCCCTTAAGGCACTGGAGCTGCTCTAAGGTCTCCCCTCCAGCAGAAGGGGAGAATCCCCTCCCTGACCTGCTGCTCATGCTCTGAGGATGCAACTCAGTATCAGCCTGTCTCCTTTCCATTCAGCACCTCTGAGGTACCACTTCTTTCTCCCATGATCCCCAAGACATCAGGTGTTGAGGAGTTAAGCAGGGCAGGGTCTAGTTTCTCCAGCAGAGGTTAAAGAGGGAGAATCATTTCAGAACACAGCAGCAGGGGAAAAAATAGCCTCTGCTTTGTGTGTAGCTGTCGGGGTCCATCAGTGTCGGGGTGCTGGGAAGACTCCCGTAGCCACTGGCTATGAGCTGGCTGCTGTCAGCAGTGCTGCAAATGTGACCCCCGAGGGACCCCCAGGGGGAGTGAATGTGTGAGTGTCAGTGCCAGGGTGAGCCCTGACAGCATCCACAGATCCAGTCCCTGGGGACCAGCTCTCTGTGGGCACCCTTGGGTGGAAAACCTGAGTCAGACACTGTCTGAAGGAGGATGGAGCATGCGGGGCTTCCCCAGCAGCAGCAAGCATGTAGATGGCTGCAGATGTGTTTGGAACAGTGAGGAACAATGCACCCCCTCCTCATCTGTGCCCCCAGGACTGGGAGCAGAGGCGAGATCCTTCCTTCCAGCCATCCCCAGGACCCACATGGGACCCTGCAAGCCCTCAAAGGTGCAAAAAAGCCCATGTGGGACCTATATTGCTGCAGATGCCTGAAACACAGTGTTTCTTGGAGAGCAGAGGCAGGGTACCAGTGGGGGGGGAATAGCATCCCTGCAAGCCCTGGGCATCCAGGCAGAGATGTGTCCGCACCCGCTTGGCTACATAATCCCCTGTCTGACTCCTGCCAAGGGCAGGATCCCAGCACAGAGCTGGGGACGCTGTATCACTCCTCACTGCCCAGGGAGATGCTCAGGACTAGAAGACGCTGAGTGTTGGGAAGAGCTCCGAGGCTGGTTCTGCCCCCCATGGATAAAGCTGTTAATGCATAATCCATCACATTAACAACCTTGACTCCCATTAATGTGATAATGCTTTGTAGAATTAAAGCCTAAAGTCAGGAGGGTAAGAAAATCCAGCCCAAATTAATGAGACTTAAATGAGAGGAGGGAGAAATCCTCTGGTCACGTTTATCACAGAGGCAAAGCCCAGCTCGAGGAAAGACACCCGAGTCCCATGGAGGGGCTTCCTCCCCAGCTCTGACAGGGGGATGCTGCAGTCAGATTGGGACCCTCTGGAAGTGGAGTGTAATCTGGGGAGAGGAGCAGCAACCTGCCATCCTCTGCCTCTCGTCCCAGAAGCGTCCAGCCCAGCCACTGTGTTCCATAATGTGCTTTGGCCATCAGTGTTGTCACTTCACAGATGTGGAATAAGAAAGTTGTTGGGTTTGTCGTGTTGCTTTTATTGCCTCTCTCCAACCATAAATACGCGCAGGTTTGTATTGCTGCTCACTTGGCGTCTCTGGCACAATGGTGCCTCGCAGGTCTCCTTTGATCCCAAAATCCCTGCCTCCACCCTCCTCCCTCTCCCTTCATCCGCCATTGCCTCCCTTCTCCTTCCAATCAAGACCAGCAGCTCATCAACGGCCAGGCAGCTTCGCTCCAGACAGAGCCTTCTTTATGCTGCCAGGCCTGCGGCAGGGGAAGCCCCTCATGTGCCCCCATGAAGCTGCTGGTGGAAGAGCCGCCTCCTCCATCCCACCCCTCTCCCCTTCTCCTGAAGGAGACTGAGACCTCCCTGTCCCCAAAGCACAGGCTGCAGGGACAGGCTGCTTGATGAGGTGCTTCCCATGCCCAGCCCCTGATTTAAGGAGCTCCCGGCAGCACATGCTATAAATCCCCCTGGAATAAATTGTAAATGAGAGCCCAGGTAGCTGGCTGCTCACTATAAGGCTGGAGCAGGGATGCACCACAGTCAACGTCTGCAGTGGGAGTGCTGCTGTGATTAATCCCATAGGATGTGATGCTCGTGGCCCCTTCCCGGTCCCTCCATCAGGTGGTTGCTGTGGGCGAGCTAATAAATGTGCTCAGGGAATTAAATCCTGTTAGATCCCCTTGTCCTGAATGCTCACACAGAGGATGAGCCATGTCTGGATGTTAATGTGCTCCCAGAGCCCCTCTGCCCTGCCATGGACAGGGATGGGGATCGCGATAGGCATATGGATAGGGACAGGAACCAGGTCAGGGGAAGGCACAAGGACAGGGACAGAGCACGCAGACTCCTGGAAGGTTTTGCATGAGTTTAGCTGGACATCTCCCATGGGGGCACATGGGAATACCCATCCCATAGGGATTCTGTATGCTCCAGGCGCACGGCGGACTGGGAAGCCCAAAGCTGCCCCTGGTCAAAGCAGTGCTGGGGAGTGAGGGTCTGTGTTGGCTCCTCTGCACATTAAGGAAGCAAGGAGCCAGGTGTGGAGCTGTGCCTTTCCCTCCTGGGAGCACAACGGCTGCTTCTTCTCATCAGGATCGGCACTTTTGGGTAGTTTCACCACAGGAAGACAAGTACAACACCCAGCACCGAGCCTCCTGGCAGAATTGAAGCGCTGCCGGGCAGCTGAGGACACTTCTTTTCTCTGCTGCCTCAGTTCAGGCTCTGTGAAGGCGCAGGAACATCCTGCTAAGTCAGTCTGTGCGTTTGGGAGGTTACTTTTGAAAGAGAAGGCAAGCCAGGGAGAGCAAAGAGCAGGAAAAGAAGAGGACGGGGAAGGATGCTGCTAATGGGAAGCCTTGGTAGCGTGCATTGCTCTGATCTGTTGTTTGTCATCCCCCTCTTCCCTTTCTTTCTCAATCCTTACTCAAAGAGCTGAGTGCTGCTGGGTGCTGTTTGCCAGGGCAATGTCCCAGCTGGCTTCTTGAACCCCCTTGCTCCAGAGACAAGCTTATGTGACCGGGGGGGCTTGGTGCAGTGGCCCCCAACCCCATGGTGCAGAGCACACGTTGCTATGGGGCTTCACAAGGTGGGGCTAGTCCCTCCAGACCCAGTCCTGATCCTGGGGCCTTAAAGGGGACAAGGAAAGGTGGAACAAAGTGAAGCATCCTCCCCCTTGCTGCTCATGACCTTCATGGGTCCTGGGGGAGGATCGCCCATCGCTGGCACTTGTGGGGTGCTGACCCCAAAGCAGGGGCAAGAAGGGTGGGAGACTCCAGCACCCCTAGCAAGGCTGGGAGGAGGAGGAGGAAGAGGAGGAGGATGGTGAGAGAGCTGCACCGTGTCTCTGCACTGAGGACCCTGCCCGCTTGGAGACCCCCCATTCCCAGCCCCAGTGGGGATTAGAGAGGCTGGAAGCCGGGAATTGGGGAACAGCGCTGCTGTAGTCGTGAATGAGTAATTCCCGGCTGGATGTGAGGTATGTGGCTGTGCACATGTACGTGTGTGCACTTGTGCATGTGCGATTCCTCCCCACGCCCCGGTAGCGGGGAGCGCCGAGCAGCCGGTAGGTCCCTGTTTGGGTGGGCTCCCCTCTGTGTGTCCCCTCCTCGGGATCTGGTGGCATTTCACCCATAGGGGGGAATCGGGTCCCCCCTCCCATCCCCGTGGTCGGGGGCCCGGGGCTGCTCCGGGAGGGTCTCACCTTTGGCTCCACTTCCCCCCAGTTGCGCGCAGGCGGGGGCATCACCGTGGAGGGAGGGATGGAGGGAAGGATGGAGGGAAGGATGGAGGGAAGGATGGAGAGAAGGATGGGGAGCCGGGGATCTGCACCCAGACCTCACCCGGCCCCTGCCCGGTGGAAGGGCGGTGGAAGGGCGTCCGCGGCTGCGCTGCCCTCCGCGCAGCGCGGCTACCGAGCCCGGCGGGGGGGCGGAGAGGAGCTGGGGAAGTGTGTGGGGGGGAGGACAGGGGCGGGGAGGGGACGGGCAGCAGCCGCCCCTCGCCTTCCCCCCGTCCCCCGCCCCGGCAGAAGCCGCCGGGAGCCCGCGGAGCGCGGAGCGGAGCCCGGCGGGGATGCGGGCAGCGGGGATGCGGGCGGCGGGGAGCCGCGGTACCCGGCTCCGCGACTGAGGATCGGCTCCGCGCCGGGCGGAGCGCACCCACTTCTCTTTTCCAGCCCATCCTCCTCCGGATCTGGGATCTACCTGGACTCCTTGGGATTTTTTTTTTTTCCCTTTCCCTTTCTTTTTCCATTTTTTTTTTTAATTCCCTTTTTTTTTAATTCCCTTTTTTTTTGGCACACGTGCAGGAACGCGGGGATTTACTAATATGATCTTGGCAAACGCCTTTTGCATCGTCCTCTTTGTAGGTGAGTGGCCCCGCCGGGGGCTCCCGCAGGGCTGATGTCTCCTGGTCAGGTCGGGGGGGGCAGAGGTGGGGTGCCCCCCCCCGTATGGGGACTGGAGAGGGGCCGGGCTCTCCGCCGGGGTGGGAGAAGCATTGTGAGAGGGACGAGGAGACACGGGGGTTTTAACTGAGGGCAACTTTATTTTCCTGTTCTCTGTCAGATTTGAAGTGGGGGGGACACAACACAACCCCAGCCAGGACACCCCCTCTTTTGGCCCCTATCGTGACAAAGCCCTTCCCACCTTTGATCCCTTCTCTCCTTGTCCAGCGTGGATTTGCATTTCGGATGTTCACCCCTATGTGTGTGTCCCCTTCCGAGTCTCCCAGCGCCCTTCAGCAGCTGCTGCCGCGGCTGCCGGGTGCCCTCCCAGCTCCATCCTTGCCTGCTTGGGAACTCGGCGTGGAGAATGGGTTAGGAAAGTTGAGCTAATTGCATGCGTGTGTGTGCGTGGGGAATTGCTGTCCCCTCTGCTGCGGGTCCTGCGTGTTGCTCTAGCTCATGGGTGAGTTATTCAGGAGCTTTGTCTCTGCCAGGAAGAAAGCTCAGTTATTTCTAGGGCAGCCTCCTCCGAAGGCGGGGAAGGTGCAGCCAAAAAGGAGGAAAAGCCAGAGATTTTGGTGGATCTGAGGTGAAAAGGCCCCTTTGAGACTCCAGCCAGACACGGTGCATGCAGGACCGTGCCTCGGTCATGCTCTGGATGCCATCGGGGCCCCGCTGCCTTGCCACGGGTGGCTGCGTGTCAATGAGCCCCAGCACGCTGCAGCAGCCAGCGCCCCGTATAACTCTGCTGAGCTCGCCTGGAATGGAGCAGGGTCACCCCGCTCTGAGGATGGGGAGAAGAGAGACCGGGAGAGGCTCAAAGGCAGAGAGAGCAGACGTCCATCCAGAGCATCCAGCGGTGTGGGGCTGGGATGCAGGCAGAGGGACCGCTGTGCGGGGGGCTCTGCATCCCTTCTCCCCCGGTGAAATGGGGGTGATCAGCTCTTCCTCTGCCCTGCTCCCCAGCACGATGGGGAGGTAAGGAGGGGGCTGATGCTTCACGTGCCTTTATGTGGGGTGGGATGGGACACAGTGGGGTGTAAAGCTCTGATTAGGGGGTGCCTTTTGTCATGACCTGCCAGCGGCAGAGTGCGCTGGGGAGTATTGGAACAGGGGTCACAAACAATGCTTTCTGAGGCAGAGAGAGCACGGGGGGATGCTCTGGGGGTAGGTTGATGGCACAAGTGGGAGATGTCTGGGGAGGGAGAGGATGGGGCTCTCCAGCGTGACTGGGGGCCACTGTCTGTCTGTACATGTCCAATGCGCTGCTGGACGGCTCATGAGCAAGGTACAGGAGGACAGGGACCTCCAGGATGCCCCACCTAAAGGCATCCAACCCATGATCCATCCACCCTTGCGGGGGGGGGGGGGGTGTCATGAATGTAAGACTTTCTGCCTCCTTTCCTGGGTACCCCAAAGGTTTCATGGGTGCAGGGGGGCTGCAACACCCTGAGCAGTGGTTCCAGGGAAGCCATACCCCCAGATGGAGCATTAGGGATGGAGTGATCAGGGTGCCTCATCCTGCTGCTTTCCAAAGCAGCCCCCAATGGAGCAGAGGGAGCTCAGCTCTTCACATCTGGGCTGTTCTTTCTGCTGAGCCAAGAAAGCCCTTTGCCTGGAAGAAACTGGTTGGGAGAAAGGGATCTAGGGCTCGCTGCCCCCACAGCCGGGCTGGAGGCTGCTCGCTCCCGAGGAGCCTGAGCTTGGGGTCAGTTGTGAGGACAAATATTTCCCTCCAAAGCTGCCCGTGTCCAAAGGGCTCAGGCAGGACCAATAAGAGGGAGCGTGTATTCCAGCTAGGAAAGAGGCAGCACAGCCCGATGGTACTGTGGGAGCCGTGGGAGTGGGAGGGACGCGGGCCATCGCCTGTGCATCTGCCTGCAGATCCTCGTCGTGTTCCCACACCCCAGAGGCTGCTGAGGATGAGGTTTAAACACTCTGCAGCTGTTTTATTATGGGAGGTTACTGTGCATCCAGGAGGTAACTTCTTTGGGTTGGGACCCCCCCCCAGCCTGCCCCTTCATCCAAGCTCCCACCTTGTGTGTCGGGGGGAGGAGGGGGGTCTGCAGAGCTTTTCCCAGCTTCTCAGAGGAGGGTCCTGGGAAAAATCACTGCCCCAGCAGCCAGAGTTGAGGGTGCTGCTGAACCTGGGAGGACCGAGGTGTTGTGAACCATGGGGAAGGGCTGCTCCTGCCCTTCCTGCTTCGGTGGGATTGTTCTGCGCTGGCATTCCCAGCTTGGATGTGATGTGGGATGCTGCAGGCACCCTCCCGGGGCTGTTGAGGAGACATGTAGCACCCTGCTCTCTGTGAGGCCATGGAAGCAAGGTGGGAAAAGCTGGGAAGCTGGGGCCAGCTCATCACCATGTTCTCATCCCAGCGGCTGGATTTACTCTTGGGATTCCCATCCTGGCATAAGCAAGCGCCCGTCCCTCTGCTGGAGCCCCTTGCGAGGATGCTCCATGTGGTCCAGCACCTTCTGCATCAGGGAAAACCTGTCTCCCTTTCCTGCCTGCCTGCCAGCAGCTCTGATCCCTGCCTGGGAAGCCTGCAGAGCCAGCAGGGAGGCTTCAGATGGTGTTTTGGGAAGAGGCTTTATGGCATCATTTGAACTAGACTGAATTGGAGCTGAGACCTGGGATCACTCAGAGCAAAGGGCTTGGGGCCAGCACAGGGTGGATCTGCAGCCGAGCTGGGTGAGGGCAGTGGTGGAATGGCACACAGTGGAGCTGTAGGATGGCTCTGGATGCCCTGGGTCCTCTGGCTGCAGCAGGAGCAGCTGGATGCCTTGGACTGGGGTTTCCAGGCATGTCAAGGTGCACAGGCAGCCCCTTTCTACCCAAAGCACCAGAGCATCATCCATCTCATGGAGAAGAGCTGGCATTCCTGCCCTGAGGAGCATCTGGGGATGGCTGTTTGTTCCCCACCAGTCCAGGCTGTGTGTCAGGAGTGTGCCTCCACTGCTTATGGATCCTGCCTGCCTCCCATGTGGAATATAATCCTGAAAGGCCAAGGATGGCCATCCCAAGGGGCATCTGCCACCCAAAATTGGATCTAATGTGGATGTAGAGGCTCTGCGCCTTCTCCTGGTACCCGGACACCCTCCAGACCCCTCTGAACTCAGCGGTGTTTGTTCGGGAGCATCGGCTGAAGACCAGGAGGATGTTCCTTGGCCTGACTGCAGGCACTGGAGTGTTCCCACCGGGGGCTGCTGCCTGACCTGCTCCTTCACCTTCACAGGGCCCCGTTCTTCCCACAGAGCCATGAGCATCCCCTCTCCTCTTCCTGACTAGGAGACAAGGACAGAGGTTCCTGTGCCCACTTGCTCCTGGTGTTTCCCTGAAGGATGGTGGCAGGGAATAAGCCCTGCCTGCAGCTGCCTGCATTTGGGAATTGCCGCTGGATCTGGGATCCCACCGAGCAAGGGAGCTGCCTGCGTGTCCTGGCGGGGTGAGGGGGACACGGGTGGCCCTTGTCACATTCCTGTAGGTGTCACTGTCCCCCTGCCATACCCGGGCACGGGTTGGGAAGGGGCTGGAGCTGGAGGCTGAGGTTTGCTGTGCCCAGGTGGTGCCTTGCATGTGGCAACAACAGGGTTGGGAACCTGCTTTCCATGGCACAGGGGCAGTGATGGGGGGAATCATTGCATGAAGTGGGGTCTCCTTCTGCATCACCCCAATGGGCAACCGAGGACACCCTCCAGGTCCTCTTTGTCCCCACCTTTGCCTGCTTCAAAGCTTTCCCTGCCTGAACTTGCAGACTGGCTCAAGGGGTCCTGCCCTTCCCATCCACATCACTTGGCTGGTGCAAGCATAGGGGAGGTGTCTCCCTTCCCCATGCACCCATGACAGATGGGTCCATGGGGTTGACTTCGCAACAATCTCTTCCAGAAGGCAAAAGGAAATGAGAACATGAGAGGAATGGGGGTGCAGGGTGGGAAGGGGGTGCACAGGTAAGAGCTGGGTGAGCTGGATGCTTGCCACCTCAAAGGGCGGCTGGCACAGAGGGATGTCCTTGGAGGGGAAGAGTTTGTACTGAGCTGCAGCTCTGCCAAGCCTGAAGCTCAAACCATGACTCAGATACCCCACAGATCCCGCGGCAGCCCTGAGAACATGAACTGCCAAATGGGAACCAGGGAGCAACGTGTGCAGGGAGCTTGGCTGGGCTCCGTGCTCCCCTTGGCTCTTGAGAGGTCGTGCGTGGGGTTCCGTGTCCCTGAGCACCAGGGCTGGAAACAAGCTGTTTGTTTAGTTTGGTTTTCCTAAGAAACAAAGCCCTGGAGGTGAGGTGCTGGGTTAACCCCCCCATTCCCACCCCGCGCTCCAGGGTGCCTCACTGCTGCCCTGTGACATCCCACTTCCTTCTTGAGGTCACCAGCTGGATTTTGCCCAGTGGGGCTGGGCTGGGGCCACATCCAGGCTTGGGTTTGGCATGATGGAAGGATGCTCTTCCTCTCTGGAGCACCTTGCAGGTGGCTTGAAGTGTTCAAGACCAGGTTGGTGGGGCTTGGAGCAAGCTGCTCTATGGAAGGTGTCCCTGCCCGTGGCAGGGGTTGGAGCTGGAGGAGCTTTAAGGTCCCTTCCAGCCCAACCCAGTCTGGGATTCTCTGGTTCTGCAGGGTCTCTGAATGCTGGGGGCCAGTTGGGGACTGGGCAAGAGGCTGATGTGTGTGTCCCAGGGAGGGGATGCGGGGCTTCACCCCACTCTGCTCACCCACCCTCACGTCTCTTTGCCCTCATCTCTCCCCCTGCTGCCCCTCGCTCAGATGAGCTCCTCCAGTCACTGGCAGCCCCCCTGTCCCCCCCGGGGCAGGACCCCCATGGCTGGCGGGTGCCCGTGGACTGTGTCCGGGCCAACGAGCTGTGTGCGGCGGAGGCGAGCTGCAGCTCCCGGTACCGCACGCTGCGGCAGTGCCTGGCCGGGCGCGACAGGAACACCATGCTGGCCAACAAGGAATGCCAGGCAGCCCTGGAGGTGCTGCAGGAGAGCCCCCTCTACGACTGCCGCTGCAAGAGAGGCATGAAGAAGGAGCTTCAGTGCCTTCAGATCTACTGGAGTATACACCTCGGGCTGACCGAAGGTAAGGGGCAGGGCTCTGTGGGGATGCAGTGGGATGGAGCTGTGAGAAGGACCCACGCCTTGAGTTTGGGAAGCTCCAAGGGCACCTCACTGCCTCTATGGGCACCCCAGGCAAGGCAGATTTCCCCCCTCCTCCCCCCTCCCGCTTTCTTGTAGGATGCTGATGGAGGCCAGGCTGATTGTCTGCCCCACATGGGCACAGGGCAAGGGAGAAAGAGGCTGGGGACGTGTTGCATCAAGAACTGATCTCTGTTATGTCAGGGCATGTTCCCTGGTCATCCAGGCACTTGTAAACTGGATCTTCTCCAGGCTCCATCCCTCCTGTCTGCCCCAAAGGGGATGTGCCCATGGGCTGAAGCCCATCTGGGGCATGGCTTTGCACTTCAATATCAGCTGTGGGGGTCTCTCAGGGTGCCAAGGTTGCTGCTGCCTTCTCAAGCCCTCTGTTAGCCCTTGCTCTGGTTGCTGCAGCAGAGCCTGTTGTCATTGCAGCCTGGTGAAGGGGTAAATCAGAATCTGGAGCAGTGCAGGCAACTGACATTGGGTTTTGCTGGCCCGGTTCATCACAGGCAGGGTTATCTGCCCCTCTGCAGGGGCATCACCTCATGCTGATGGTCCAGGGCTGCTCAAAGGGAGGAATCATCTGTGAGGGGCTCAGCTGGGGCTGCTGTCAGTGCTGCTGGGGTTTGCTTTACTGCCTTGTGGGCTGTGCCCCTCGTGCCACCCCTGCACAGCTCCACCAGCCCCCGGCTGGCCCCAAACTGGAGCCAGCATCACTTCAACAGTTTAGAGCCCTTTAATGGGCTTAGGACTGGCTCTGCATGTGGAAGCTCCTAAACCCAGCCTCAGCCTGTGCAAAACCCGTGCTGCGGCACTGTCCTCACAGGACACGTCCCTGCCTGGCGGGTGGCACCTCGTGAGCAGATGGACCCTCAGACACACGCTGGCAGCTTGGCCCCGCTTCCGCCAGCGATTTGGGCTGTACAAATGCCCTTTCCTCTGCAGTTTCGTTCCCTGCTGACAGCCACCTCCTTTAGCAGCTCCAGCAATGGAGCTCATTCGGTGGAGCCCAGGGATGAGCCCCCATCCTCTGCAGCCCCGTTCCTGCGGTGGGGGCAGGTCTGTGACCCCCCTCACAAGCTGGGACTGAAGCCGGAGGAGGTGCTGGTGGTGCTGGTTTTGGTGGTGGCAGCAAGGAGGGGTCGGCGCAAGCTGAAACCCAGCCCCCAGCAGGAATTGCCGCTCCATTGTTTCAGCAGCCTTCATTCAGCAAGTTCTCAGGGCTTTGCTAGCATGAATGAAGGATGCTCAAGTGCTTGATGGGTGCTCCAGGAGCTGCACCTGGGGGAGGAGGTGGGAAGAGAAGTGATTATACCGAGTCATGAGGAGAGGTGGAAGCTTTGGAGAGATGCAGCAGCTCTTAGCTTCAATGTGCATGAACCAGCGAGTGTAAAAGCAATAAGGAGCCCAAGGTAGACTCTGATGTTCTGCCTTTTTGTGAAGATGCTCCCACCCAGCCCTTTGGCCGTTAGAGCTAACCTGTCCCTGCCATTAAGGAGGACTGCTTCCACTCCAGCCTCACTCCTGGAGGTTAATTGCATCTCAGTGAGCTCAGGAAAAGTCCGCTGCCCTTTTAATGCTCGGTAATTTCCCCAGCAAGCAGCAAGATTCAGCTGGTATTTAATTATTTATTGCATTGGCAAAGCAATAGAGCAGGAGGTTCCAGTATTTCCTAAATGCACTTTAATAAAGGTGCCATTTGTCATCTGAGCATTAGGAAACCCAGTGAGGAGAAGGGGCTCGGCCTGAAGTTGTGCAGGCTGCCTGGAGCAGGGCTCCTGCCCCATGATGAGCAGCATCAGGGCACCCTTGACTTATCTAGCATCACCCTGAGTGTGATATCAAGGCTGAAACCCCACAGCAGATGGAGACAGCTCAACCTGGCATCCCACCGGGTCTCCCTGGCCAGTTCTGCCCTCCTACATTTCCAAGGGATGGTGCTGAGGAGGTGCTGGGCTTGGACCAAGATTCCCGCATTGCTGCCTGCCTCTCAATGAGCTTGTTTTCCAGCGCTGGATTTCAAGTGGCTCTTTAATTGCACGGAATAAAGGCTGCTGCTGCCTTAGGCTAATAGTAACTCAGGAGCACCATGGCCTGGAGTGGTCCAGGCTCACTGGCAGTGAGAGCAGGGATGCGGGCAGAGACCCTGCCAAAAGGGCTGCCAGGCACAGAGAGATTGATGCTCCAGACTGGTCACCTCTGGCTGGGGCTTTCAAAGTCCATCCATGTATTATTTTATAGATATATATTATTGCTGTGGCTGCTGGGGCTTGAGGAGAGTGTTTCCTCCCCTGAGAGCTGTGGCTGCCTCTTCTGAAATCAGCTTTTCCTGAAGACAGAAAAGCAGAGAGGGTTTGCACTGCAGTCCAAGGTGGGGGAGGAGAGGGGGGGGCTTGCTCCCAGCCTGGGGATGTATGGACTGTGCTCAAGTTCCCTCTGGAAAGTGGGGATTGTGACGGATGAGCTCCTGGATTGCAGAGCTGGTGGATCAGTGATGAGGATGCTCCAGTACTCAGCTGCTGAGGTTCCCCGGTCAGGTCCATATCCCTTACAAAGACCCTGAAACCTTCACTTGGAGCTGGCCTGTGCTCTGTGGATATGGTCACACAGCAGCGACCTCTCAGATCTGAGCTCCCTCAAGTCCTGAGCTCAGTTTGAGCTCAGCATCTGCCTGACCTGATGTGCAGAAGGAGCAGGGCTGTGTCAGGACCAGATGTCAGCAGCTGCAGGCACAGCCCAGCCCAGCCACAGCCTCCTGGCGAGCAAGAGCTCAGCTGAGCTGCTCCAAACCAGCTTTTCCTTTCCCAGTGATTTAAATGCTTTCTGGTTTTCCTTTCTCAAGTCCCACATTGCCCCACTGGGGGGGTGCCCACCCCCGGCCATAGGCTCGATGCTGCCTGAGGTCATTCACTGCGGGGTTTAATTTGCTTCTTCTCCCCCTTTCTTTCTCCCCTTCTGCTCCAGGAGAAGAGTTCTATGAAGCTTCCCCCTACGAGCCGGTCACCTCTCGTCTCTCTGATATATTCAGACTTGCTTCAATTTTCTCAGGTAATGAAAGCAATGCGGTTTGTCTTCCCCTGCCTGGGAATGAATGCAGACCTGCCGCGGAGCTCCCTGTGAGGAAGACCTGCACCTCCTTTCCCCGTGCTTGCTCCTTTGCTCCTCTAGCTCCTCTGGCCACTTTCCTGCCGGTTCTTTCTCCTATCACGCCAAACCTGATGCCTTGAGCATCAGTCAGGGGTGAGATACGGCCCCCCGCAGTGGCTGTGATGCTGATGCTTGAGGGGGCTGAATGCTGTTGAGTTTTGATGCTCTTTGGGACAGACCCCCCCTTTTTCACGCCTTCCAAGTGGGATGAGACATTGCTGGGAGCAGGCGAGTCCCTGTGAGGTGGGGGCTCATCTGAGCCCCTGCCTGGCAGTGGGGGCTCCTTGAGCTTCCCATTTCACCCCAGGCTGTGATTTAGGATTTTACCTTTCATGGGTTTATATACAATAGCTGTGGTGGGCTGGGGAGCCAGTAATTCCCTCCTTTGTCTTGCTGTGCCCCCTCTAGTGTCACAGCATTAGGCAGAGGAAGGGAATCAGACCTTCCTGCTGCTCATCCATCCCTTGGTTTAAAGTGGTCTAAGTCTTTGTCTTCTGGAAGACTTGGGACCACCAGGACACCCCATATGTGAGGAAGCCAAAGAGGGGACCCTCTTTGATGTCTCTCCCCAGCCTCAAGCCAAGATATGGGATGCTGCTGGGAGAAGGATGCCGAGCCCTTCAGAGCATCTCGCATCTCTCTGTCTCCACGTCCTCCTCTGGGGGACCCAAAATCTGCCACCATCCTCAGGAACACTTTTTCCCCATCTATTTCCATGACAACCTTCGTGCTGCCGCTCCCCCCTCCCCTTTTCAAATTAGGTCAGCAATGCCTTGGCTTCTCCTTGCTCTTTCTCCTCTTAATCCTTTCCCCACCCTGTCCACCACTTCAGTGGTTCGGGGGTCTCTGTATCTCCAGACCTCATGGGGTGCACACAGCAGAGGGTGATGGCACTTTGGGGTCCCCACAGTGATGCTGTGCCTCCCCCCTGGCTGTGCTTGGGGACACCTTGGAGGAGGGCTCTGATGCTGCACCCCGTCACCCGTCAGGTTTTCTCTCCCGAAGGGAATTTGCCAGGCTCCCTCCCAGGAGCTCAGCACCGGTTTAGGATGACGCTGCCACCCCCTCCCGTCTCCCGCCTGCCTTTTGGGATTACATTAGCATCAAGGAAATATTTTAGCTGCTGGGAAGTATGAAAAGCAAAGTGTCTGGAGTGGGGGATTAAATGCTCAGGGGCTGATGTGTTCACAAAAGCAAAGTGTGAGGAGAAGGAAGCCTGTCTGGCAATTCTAGGGCTGAGGGGCAGGGGGAATGGGTTCTTGTTATACTCTGGAGGTGAGCTGTGACCATTGTGGTGGCCTCAATGCTTCTTGTACCCCTTCCCTGTCCCCCTCACACTGGGCTGGAGCAGTGATTTGCCCCCCAGGACCCTCAGCCCTGACCTGGAGCCCAAATGATGGAGGCAAATGAGCTGTTTGTGTTGTCTCTGGATAACAAGGCTGAGCAGAGGCTGCTGATTGCTGGGGATAGGGGAGGGATTACTTCACCTCTCCAGAGAGCAGGGGCTGTGGAGGTGAGGAGGAGGGTGATGCACACTGCTCCTGGACAACCCCCCCCACGGAGCAGAGCATCGCGGGCAGGCAGGGAGGATGCTCTGTAGTGCCAAATGGTGCTGGCGCATGTCCTTGGGAAACCACAGCCTGCAGGGAAGCAGGAAGGGGCTCCGGGTGGGAACCAGCCCCATGCTGCCCATGTGGGCACCAACCTGGAGCAGCAGCACCCAAGAGGAGTGGGGGTGCCAGACCCCTGGCTTCAGCTCATGCTGCACAGAGCTGCCTTCCCCATCACCCTCCTCCTCTGCCCTGGACCCTGCCCTGCGTGAAGAGGCGAGGCAGCGCCTGCAGAGGAGCTGCTGGTGGCACCAGGCCTCCCAGCACAATCCCTTCCCTGCTCCCTCGCTCCGCGGTTACCTCTCGCCTCATGAAATTTTCATGCTTGTGCTTTATTAATGAGCTCCCCAGAAACCCTGCGCTTTAAACATCGGCTCTATTAACATGCAGCCAGGTCCCTGCAGGTCCCGGGCAGGGCAGCAGCGATGCTCCCGAGGATTAGACAATAAGCCAGCACTTTGCACAGATCCCGCACTCGTGCTGTTATCCGCAGGGCTTGGAGCTGGGAGGGAACAGAGAGGGCTCAATGCATCCCCCTGAAACCAGGAGCTGGTGTGGGAAGGAGGCAAGAGAGCCGCGTCTCCTAAGCTCTTCAAGCATCTTTCTCCCCTTCTGCTCCTCTGACATCGGTGTTATGAGCTGTCTCCATCCTCAGCCCTCGCCTGGAAGGACCCAGGTTACAAAACGGTCATCTCTGCTCCATCCCTTCAGGGGATGCTGTGGAGCCCCAAAGGATTTATCTTCACCTTTACGCCCCTTTCATGCCTTTGTTCCTAATAGGGTTTATGGCCTGTTTGCAGAAGGAGGCTTCCCCCCAGCACCAGTTCAGACTCCGACCATCCAGCAGCTCAAACATCACTCTTAGCTCCGGTGACCTTTTTGCCTCTTGCACTATTTGTCAAGGCAGATCTGCTTATAAATCACACATCATAAGAAGAATTCACTTTGCATGTGTCTTATCGACCTCCCCCAACCCTGGTAGATCTCCACAGAGGTGATCCTCACTGGGATAACATGTCTGGCATTTCAAGGACTCTCTCCAAAGGACTTTACCCTTTGGCTCTGGCGTCTCCTGGCATCACAGCCCAGCTGGGGGGTGCTGGCCCTGAGTGAAGGGGACATGGGGACCCCACAGTTGTCATGGTGTGGGTTGGGACTGATGGTACAGAGCCCCTGGAAGCTGCAAACATCCCCCAGAGGCAGTGGGATGTGAGCTGGTTTTGCATGGGACAGCATCAGGAAGCTTCCAGCTTCACCTTTTAATCAAGACCCCTTTGTGGAAGCAGCACCGTGCTGATGGCTCCCAGCCTGGAGGCTCACCCCAAGTTGGATGAGACCATGGGGAAATGAGACAAAGTAGGGTCTTGTGCTGCAAAAGACATCCCAAACCACTGCTCACTTGCAGGGAAGACCCCTTAGGCAGCTGGGGGAGGCAAAGGCTGATGATGATGCTCAATGCTCACCCATGGCAGCTGCTTGCTATTTGCTAATTACCAAGGCCCTACAAATAGGGCTGTTGGAAAGCCCCTCCTTAGTGCTGGTTTTGGCAGTGGCAGTTGGGAGGCAAAGGAGGAATTCAAGGATGTGGTTGGGTAGGAGGTGAGGGACAAAGTGGCTGCTGAAGCAGTGCCGGGGCTGCTGCGGGGCATCCATCATTTTGACAGAAAAAGAGACAATTCAGTGTTTGTTCCCACCCAGGGGTTTGGCTTTGTCCATCCTATCCTTGTTCACTTGCCTGTGGATTCCCGGGATGGATGTGGGATCTGGCTGGTTCGTGCCTCCAGTGGCAGCCCAGGGAGGGAATGGCTGGGGGTGACCCAGTTTTGGGGTGCCCCAGGAGAGGGTCTGGGGCTGAGGTGGCCCCGTGCAGCTCAGTGCATTGTGCTGGTTTGGGGCAGGCTGAATAATTAATCATCATTCTTTGAATAGTTGACATGGAATAAAGCTATTGTGAGTTCATGGCAGGAACGATGCACTGGGGACTCTGTCCAGGTCCCCCAGCTGCAATAGGTGTGTGTCAACCTTTCCTGTGCTTTAAGGGGTCTACAAATCATAGAATTGATTGGTTGGAGAAGACTTTGAAGATCATCAAGGACTGCCAAGGCCACCACTAGAATACAGGGGGATGGGGATGAAGCAGGGGAACCACACTGGCACATCCTGCTTCCTCCCTGTAGCATCTCCCCATGCTGAGAGCATCTTGGTGCCAACTCAGCCTTTCTCCCTCTTGTTCTCCGGGCAGGAATGGACCCCGCCGCCAACTCCAAAAGCAACCACTGCCTCGATGCGGCCAAAGCCTGCAACCTGAACGACAACTGCAAGCGCCTGCGCTCGGGCTACATCTCCACGTGCAGCAGGGAGATCTCTGCCAGCGAGCACTGCAGCCGCAGGAAGTGCCACAAGGCGCTGCGGCAGTTCTTCGACCGCGTGCCCAGCGAGTACACCTACCGCCTGCTCTTCTGCTCCTGCAAGGACCAGGCGTGCGCCGAGCGCCGGCGCCAAACCATCGTCCCCTCCTGCTCCTACGAGGACAAGGAGAAGCCCAACTGCCTGGATCTGCGCAGCACGTGCCGCACGGATCACCTCTGCCGGTAAGGGGTCCATGCGAGCTCCTCCCACCGTTCCCAGTGTTGGGAAGGGAAACCTACAGGGGGGTTTGTGTGGGGCTGTGGCTTTGCGTTGCTCCCACTGCAAGTTCATCTTCCCAGTGCTGTGTGGCACTTGCTGGCTGGGCCTCCTCCACTAACAACTCTATTCTGTGTATGAAATGGGGCAGTTAATGAGCTTTGGCTGCTTATAGAGTGGATCGTGGGCTGAGATGTGGCCTCAAGATTGGTCCCCCTTGCTCTGGAGTGAACCCATGGGTTTGGGCAGGGCTGTGTGTGGTTTGCAAGCAGGGGGCTGCCAACTGAGCTCCCCACCTCACCCTGAGCTCTGATCTGCTCCAGCACCCCCTAGTGCAGAGCCACTGCTCTGCCTTTCCCTGTGCTTGGGGAGGCTGTAGTGGGACAGAACCAGAGGGATGGAGAGTGGGGACTGTGCTGGCTCTGTTTCCCACCTCAGACTTCATCTCCACAAGCTCTGGAAGGGGTGAATGTGCAAAAGGCACTATAGCAGTGAGGGCACCCGTGCCCTGCGAGCAGCAAAGTCCCTTGATGTGCTGCTTCCCTCATAGCAGAGCAAAGTTGGGAGATCAGGTTTTTGTTCCGTTATGAAACTCATTATTCATACAGCAAAAACCCCTCTTGTCACCCTCCAGGGGCTGGCTCAGCCTCATAAAGAACATTTCCTACAAGGAGGAGGATCTTTTTGCCATCAAAGTGATGGAGTTTCCCAGAGCCTGGTGGCGAAATAAATAAATAACACGGCTTCAGGTCTTCCTCTGTGTTTGAAATGTGGGAATGCAGCTTTTTATCAAAAACTAATACAAAACTCCAACATCTATGAATTAAAGATACCAGGGCTGCGCTGAGATGTGACCAAATGAATGGCAGCACCTCTCCATCAGAAGCCTGATGCTCGCTCAGGCAATGAAGCTGAGGATGCATGTGGCTTTGGAGGGAATAACCTGCATTAGCAGCACGTTGGGGGGGACCAGAGAGGCAGTGGAGCTGCTGAGCATTAATTATAAGCCTGTTCCTGCATGAAATTAAATTCTCCTAGAAAGAGGTGAAGCAGCAAAGGGGGAATCACGAGGCGGCTGCTTTGCTCTAAGTTGGGAATGTGTTTTTCCAGCAGCAGCATGGGTGCGGCCTGGATGGGGAGAAGTAACCTGGCTGGGGAGGCTCTTGCCCTTTGGTGCAGGGGGGTCTCATTGAGTGTCAAAGCAGAGGTCCCTGCTGTGGGCTCATTGCTTGGGGCTGTGCCTCTGGTGCATCACTCCAGGGCCCCTGGAGGTGCTGCTGGTCCAGCCCCAGGGAGCAGCCTGTGCTGAGCACAACAGCCTGGCGAGGTTTGCACCCATGGTGGCCAGGGTGGGTTTGGGCACTGGGTGTCCCCTTGGCAGAGTGGCTCTGGGCGGGATGTGGAGGGCTGTGGTGCTGAGGGGCCACTCCTCTCCTCTCCCTCCCACCTCTCCAAGGCCTCTGTGTTTATAAATAACAAAGCTCTGGCAGGCAGCTTCTGTCGAAATCATCACCAGGTGCTGGGATGTGCATAAATAGAGCGTGCAGGCTTTGTCCCCCTTCCCACGGCATCTGCATCCACCAGTCTCCACCCAGGAGCAACCTGGCACGAAACCCCTCATCCTCCCAAGCCTGTGGGCAAGGCAAGGCTGGGGTCTGCCATGGGATTCCCTGTCTATGCCTGTGCTTATCAACATCACGGAGCGATGCTTGTCCTTATCTGTGCACGGGACTGGCAAGGGCACTGAACTCGGAGCAGATCCGTGAGCTCCGAAACCCCGCGGTGACAGATGAGATGCTGCTCCCGCATGAGCTGCCAGAGTAATTAAACCTTCTGGCTGAGTGCCTAATGAGCAGGAAAGCCCTCCACCGGGACGGGGCTTTAGGGAGAGGTTTCTAGCTGCCGTCTCGCTGTGGTTGGTGCTGAGCTGGGCTCGGGGACTGACGCTTCTGCAGGACACAACCCACCCTGCGGTCGCATTGCTTCCTTCTGGAAGAATCACAGTCACGCATTGGTTTGTGTTAGGGGGGGACAAAACCTGTGCCTTCCCAGGAATGCGATGCAGGATCTGGGCTATCTGGGGCTGAAATCCTGGGCTTTGCTCTAGAAAAGCAATTTAAACGTCTGGCTGTGACCTGTGAAGCAGCTGAATATCCCCAGTGAATTGCCCGAGCCCCTTCGCCCGGCTCCCGGCCGTGAAAGCAGGAACAATCAAGCCCAGACCACTGCAATTTGGGAAGCTCTTTTTGCCAGGAAACTACTCCCGGCACAATAGAGGAGCCTGACAAACTGCCTGAGCTTTGTGGCTGATTGCAGCGGACAGGTTTGAGCTCCCAGAATATAAAGCCCCTTTGCAAAACACTAACCTCAGCGAAGGGGAAAGGGGAGGGGAGAAAAGAGCTGATTTCAGCAGCTGCAGTTTGCTGTATTTTTCATCTTGCATCAGCAAGTCAGGAACACAAATAATCTGGTCTTCTATGCTTCAGTGATGCTGGTGCTGAAGAATTTCCCAGCCTCTGCTGGCTGTAGCTCCTGCAATGCCAGAAACAGGGCAATGGCTTTAACCTGAAGAAGGGAGATTGTGATGAGCTTTTAGGCAGAAGCTCTTCCCTGTGAGGGTGCTGAGGCCCTGGCACAGGGTGCCCAGAGAAGCTGTGGCTGCCCCATCCCTGGCAGTGTTCAAGGCCAGGTTGGACACAGGGGCTTGGAGCAAGCTGCTCTAGTGGAAAGTGTCACTGCCCGTGGCAGGGGTTGGAGCTGGGTGAGCTTTAAGCTCCCTCCCAACACAAACCAGGCTGTTTCATTTGCCTGAGTTTTCTTGCTATTTTCAGTGTATTCCTTACCCCAGGACCCCAAGGGAGGCTGGGCTCCGGGTGTGCAAGGGAAGCAACTGATCCATGCTGCTGGGTATTGATTAAACACTGATCATGGGAACAAAACCCTTCCGTGTTTTCAAACCCATGTCCTTGTCTTCACACCCTTTGTTTAGCCCCGACAAAATGCCATCTATAATAGATGATTTCTTGATGAACAGCGGAGCAGCAGCTCGACTTTCTTGTTACATCGTGTAATGAGAGAGGCTCGGAAGTGCAGCTCTGCTGTCTGGGAAAGAGAAGGAGGAGGGAAAAATGCTCCTGGATTTAACTGTCTCTGGGTCCTGTTGGGAGGACCAATGCTTGAGTCTGGAGTGGGACCAGCCACGGCTGATGGGTCCTCTGGGTGCCATAATGGGGAAAGCCTCCAAATCTAACCTTAAATTAGGAAATGGGCAGCTTGGCTTCCCTGTATGGTGGAAAAGGAGGGATGTGGCAAGTGGGACAGCATCCTGGGGATCTTTCCCCTGGGATCGCACGGGTACCCACAGGGAAAGCAGCTCGAAGGGATGTCTCACTTCATGAGCTCAAGGCTAACCTGCTCTTAGCACAGTCATAAGTCAATTCACACTGAATAATTAAAGAGAGAACCTTCATAAGTATTGACTTAATGTGACAGCAAGTCTATACTGACTCAGGGTTTGCTTATGTAAACACCATCTCCTGTTCAGCTTAGTTAGCAGTTCAATGAAATAGAACAGTCCTTCAATTAAAATCAAATGATGCGTGTGTTTAATCCTTCCATTCTCTTACTGGATAATGATGGGGCTGGAGCACAGGCATGAGGAGGGGAAAAACCCATCTTTCAACTGCTCTTATCTATGATGAATCAAGATGTGATGTCCTAAAAATACATATGGAGTTCCGAACTTTTAATTAACGGCGCCGAACTCGGCAGTTGGGCTCTCGTCTGCTCGTCCTCACTTTCCCTTTTCCTCTTGCTGCCTTTACTCTCATTTGGGGATTTCTTCTTTGCTTCTCTCTGGTTCATTCTGGTTTTGCCTCTTTCCTGCTGTCCCCATCTCGCTGGGGGACTTTGGGATGGGGGATCAGTGACCCTCCTGTAGTGCTGTGCTACAGCAGAAAGATGTTTTTTGCTAAAAGCAGATTAAATCCTCTTGGCTCGTATCAGAACCAGTGACTCCAGCCTCAGAGGTAACTCTTCCTGGATAAAGCAAGTATTTCCATTGATCTTTTTTCTTTCTCTCCCACTGTGAGCTGCTCTCTAGCTCTGGGAGAGGGTCACCCAGAAAGGTGGAGTTACGCTCCAGCTTCCCTCAAATTCCTTTCACTGATCCCTGTCCCCAGGGCTCTTTGAATTACCTGGGCCACTGCTGTTGGTGTTTGAGGCTGGTTTGTTTTATCTCAGCATCTCCGGGCTTTGAAAGCATTCATCTCCAGCAGGACGCCTGGTGCTGGGAGGATGCTTGTGGGTTTCTCCTGTTTTGCTCAGTTTTTCCATGTTGTCACAGCTTCTTGAACATCCAGGGCTCTGCAGGGGGGAGAAGTGCGCTTCGCATCCTGGTGCTCATGGCTCTTAGAGCCATTTTCCCTTGGTCCCTGTAAATTGCCTGTGAAAAAAAGCCCTCTTGAGTAATCTCCACATCTTGGACATTTTCCGCATGAAATATTCACGAGCCGGATGCTGCTTTGATGGGTGGTGAGTTATTACCAGTGCCAGGCTTGGACTTCTCCGAGGCGCGTTGTGATGGGAACAGTTAGCACCCAATTAGGCACCTTGCATCTGTGCTGGGGATTTTTTCTTTCTCGACTTAAAAGATTGCAAAGAAAAAGAAAAGCCCCAATCAAAACTCCTCTGCTGTGTAGGTACTGTT
Source organism: Amazona ochrocephala (assembly GCA_039720435.1). Classification (NCBI taxonomy): domain Eukaryota; kingdom Metazoa; phylum Chordata; class Aves; order Psittaciformes; family Psittacidae; genus Amazona; species Amazona ochrocephala. The sequence goes on along the minus strand of CM077898.1, from coordinate 247,018 downwards.
TAATGTCAGAGCGAGGGTGTCTTGCTGGTGCTGGCAAGCTGCTCCTCAATTCCTGCGTGATAACAAGGCGAGGAGATGAGTTTGCAGCTAAGAGCTGATGGGATGCACAAAGTCCCCTACATGGGGGATATCTGTGCTGGGGGTGTGGGGATGTATGGGAGGTGTCTGGAGCTGGGCAGGGAGAAAGAGAAGTATTAAAGCTCCTGAACCCTCGAGGTTGTCCACCTTTGGCATCATCCTGGTCTTTTCACCCAGAAATCAAATGAGTTTTCTCAGTGCATCAAAGAGAAACAGCTTGGAAACTCCTAATCTTCAAACTCCACACTGGGAGCGGGTTTGGGATGTGATATGTGTCGTATACATAGAATTATTTTTGTTAATCTGTTTTTTCACTCATTTTTTTTTCTTCTCCCCCTCCTTGGAGGCCTTCCAGGACAATAATGTGCTGGCTGAGGCTTTGCCCTGTAGCTCCTTGTGCCAGCATCTTCCATCCCCATCCCAGCAGTTCCCATCCCAGGTCTTTGCAAGGCAGAGCCTGGCCCGACCCACCTGCTGTCTCAAGCTGCCAGCCAGCAATCTGGCACCAGTTCCTCCTGTTTCTGCTAAGCTGGACTTGGCTCTTTGTCCTTCTATTTTGCCTGGGCACTTAAAAGCAGCAATCTGACAAGCTATGGGCCAGCTCCAGTAAGTTTATTCCTGGCAGTGCGTCTCCGCCAGCGACTGTAAACTCATTGTATACAACGGAAAGAGTGACATCTGGCTTGGATATTCTGGAAAGATTACCAGCTGGCTTGTCATGTATTATGAAAAGAATAACATTTGCCTTAGAGGATGCTCCAAGCCAGGAGCGGGGCCCCGGGGAGCAGCATGACAAATTTCCATGGCGCTCGGTGATGAACTTGCCCCAGTTCTTTAAGAGGATTGATGTGCCTTCACCTTGCATTTGGGGAGAGGGGAAATGCTGTCGGAAACTTCTCTCCTGCAGAGGGAAAGAGGAGGAGGGAAGCCAAATACCTGCCTGCTGTGGGGATGGTGTGGAAGGAGCAGAGTTCTGCCCTGCAGCACTCACCCCAGGCTCTTGCTTCTGCTCCCACCTTCCCCATATCATGCAGCAGCCACCCTGCACATACCCTGGTTGCACCTCTCCCTAGGGCTGTGCCAGTTGTGCTGCTATTTATTAGCATCCGAGGTGCAGAAGAGCACGGCAGTGCCCGGGAGCCCTGCCTTGGAATAACCCAGATGAAGAGGTTGACCTTGCCCTGGAAACTTGCAGCCTGGCGGGAGGCTGGAAGTGGGTCAGGCAGCTGCTGTAAGTGGGAACATCACCCGATTCATGCCTCTGGCAGGTGAGAGCAGAGTGTGACTGGGGTGCTCAGCAGCAGATACAAGGTACCAAGTGCAAGGGTGGCTCTTGTCAACCCCCCAGCTGCCCAGGGAGCTTGTTCTGGGGTGATGCTGGGGTCCCCAAAGGACCAGGGGTCCCCAAAGGACCACAGGTCCCCAGGACAGGCTCAGTTGCTCCACAGGAGGTGGTTGCATCGGTGGCTGTAAAACTCCATGGAAAAAACACAGTTATGGATGGCTGGAAACAGCAGGGAACAGAAAACCACTGCATTCCTGCATGGAGCATCCAGCCCCAAGCAGCTGAGCTTTATTCCTTCTTATGTCCTTTCCCTTTCATTCCATGAAGCTGCAGTGGCCTTTGGGCTGTGGGCTCAGCACCAGCATCTCTGCTCCTCTCTGGCTGCATTTCAGCCCCTCGTTCCCTTTGTGCACTCGAGATGTGGTGTGATGGGAAGCGCTGGGTGGATGGAAGGTAGCACTGCAGGTTCCTTTTCCCTTGTTTAATCACTGCTGCTTTTGTTCCTCAACTTAATTTGAATGAAACCTTCTGAAAACAAATCATTCCTATTAAAAAAAAACAAACCCCAACCCCACGCACAATTTCTACCCCTTATTTTCATCAGTTCTTTTGGCTTTAGGCTGGTACTGTTGGATGATTTGATCACTGGTTGGACAAAGATGACATTTAATTAAGAAGGAAGAAAAAGGAAGCTGAGGAAAATAATGTGTGGCTCCTGCTTTCTGCATGAAATGTGGGAATAAAGAGCGGAGGGGATTTTCTGTTGTGAAATCAAGGTCTCATCTCCAATGTCAGCAGTTTGGCCGCTTCGCAGTGATTCTTGCCTGTGATTGAGATCCAGAGCGGGGCACAATTCAGCCTCATGTCTAATCATTCAGTGACTGAGTCATTTTGGGAATCTGCAGCCCGTCCATCTGCCCACTTGGTCCATCTGTCCGTCCTCTTGGACATCCTTCCCGTTTCTTTATCCTTCTGCCTCAGTGATTTGATTCATCCCAAGATAAATCCTCAGAGCATTGCCTGGGAAGCGTGGGCTTGTGTCAGCAGAGCCCAGTTGCTGCTGCACCTGGAAACATCTGTGCTCCCATCCCTCCTTGCACTTTTGCTGTGCATTATGCCGAGCAGTGAGGAAGTTAGGAATGGAAATCAGCATCTCTTGTCCTTTTTTTATCCCTCCTGGTCCTGCTGGTTCCCCCTATCTGCGCTCCTTCTGAGGGCAGGAGCACCTCAGCAGGCTTTCTGCAAGCCTGCCTTTTTGTTTTTTTCCCCTTCTCAGCTTCCAAAGGAGAAAGGGAAATGTAAGCCCCAACCTCAGGGGTTTCATTACACTCTGATCTTTAACAATTCAGAGGGAAGGTGAAATTTTACAGTCACTTAATGCCACTGGGAGCAGGGCGGCCAAATGAGGCTGTGAGGTTTCTGGTGTGTGCTGGCAGCAGTGGTGGGGTGAGTGAGATGTCCTTCTGTAGACTTAGATCATAGAATCCCAGACTGGTTTGGTTTGGGAGGGATCCTAAAGCTCATCCAGCTCCAACCCCTGCCACAGGCAGGGACACCTTCCACTAGAGCAGGTTGCATCAAACCATGTCCAACCTGGCCTTGAACACTGACAGGGATGCAGTAACTTGGCCTTGACTGTTGCTCCTTGCTGCTCCACTGCTCCGTGCTGGGAGCGGTGGTGAAATCCCATCCCTCTCCCTCTTTCTCTCTCCCAGGTCCCGTTTGGCTGATTTCCACACCAACTGCCAAGCCTCCTTCCAGACCCTTACAAGCTGCCCTGGGGACAACTACCAGGCATGCCTGGGGTCCTATGCAGGGCTCATCGGTGAGTGCCATGGGGTCGGGATGGTGAAGAGTCTCTCCCACCACAGCCCCTCATCCCTCTTCTTTCTCCTTGCAGGCTTCGACATGACGCCCAACTACATTGATGCCAGCACCACCAGCATCACCATCTCACCTTGGTGCTCCTGCAAAGGCAGTGGCAACATGGAAGAAGAGTGTGAGAAGTTCCTCAGAGACTTCACGGAAAACCCGTGTCTCCGTAAGGCGCTTCCCTGTCCCCCTCCTCACCATACCCCATCCCTGTTCGGGTGCAGCCCTCCGTAAACTTCTCCTGCCCCCTAGGAAACGCCATTCAAGCCTTTGGCAATGGCACTGATGTGAACCTCTCCCCCAAGAATCCCTCACTCCCCATCACCCTGCCACCGAAGGCAGAGAAGAGCCCTGCGTTGCCAGATGACATCAATGACAGCAACACTATGTATGATACGAGCATCATCACCACCTGCACCTCTGTCCAGGTAGGACCTGAGCCTGGTTGCTGCTGCAAACTGGGAGCACTGGTCTGGGCCCTTGGTAGGTCCATCAGCCAGGAGATCAGCTGCAGCCCATGGGCAGCAGTAAGTCCTGCTCAGCGCCTGCATCACGGTCTGGATACCGTGGTGGTACCCAGTTGCCTGGCAGGATATGACCATCCCCAGTAACTGGGGGTGTGGTGTGGAGAAAGGAGGGATCCATCCCTTTTCCTTGCTTGAGGCATCATCCACTGCCTGGCACAGCACTATGCCCAGGGCAAGGGGAGCTGGAGTAGCTGGCCCGAGCCCACACTCCCCTGCCCTGACTCATTGGGGGTGAAACCAGCTTGAATTCCACATGAATTTGAACAAAAAGTAAAGGAAGAAAAATACCTAAATAACCTTCAGCCTTTCTCCTCCCCGGGAGCACGGACTGAAGCTAAACAAGTCCAAAGAGCAGAGCCTGTGCTACTCAGAGGTATGTTTGGGGCAGGGGGGAGTGCAGGGCAGAGGGATCTTAGGGTTGGGAGATGTTTCCCACTGGAAATGGCTTGCAAAGGATGTGCCAGAGGGGATGTCACACAGAAGGCCACTGACTTCCCTGCCTGGAGAGTGACAACAGGCATTTTCCAATCTTGGATGCTTTTCCCCCAAAAAAAGAGCCTTGATGAAACCTTGCTCTCCCCTTGCCCACAGACCCAGCTCACCACGGACATCATGCCAGACCAGAAGACCTTTGTGGACCAGAAGGCAGGTGGCAGCCGACACTGGGCAGGCCGGATCTTGCCCACTGTGCCCATCCTCCTGCTGCTGTTGGTGTTATAGAGGATGAGGAGGGCAGCTGCCGGCGGGACGGGGATGCTCGCACCAGTGCGCCCAAGCGTGCACCGGCACGCTGGCCTTCGCCTTGCTTCCTGCTGTGGCGATGGGAAGGGGCGGATTCGCCTCATGTGGAGACTGGAACGCTCCCAAGCGCCGGTGCTGCTGAGCCCGGATGCCAGGAGGATCCTCACCGTGTTGGGGAACTTTGGTGGTTTTCTTCCTATTTTCATTTTTCCCTTTTTTGGGGGGGTCTTTTATGGTGCGTTGGGTTTCTTTTCTACAGCGGCTCATGGTGAAACCCCTCTATGTGTGCTGCCACAGAGGATCGAGAGCTGAAACATCCAGAGAGAAAATAAGTGTCGAACAGAGCATTGGCAAAGGTTATTTGCAGGACCCACCAGCCTGTGTGGCTGCAGGGCTGGTGAAGTTCCCACATCAGAGCATCCCATAGGATGGATGTGCCATTGGGAGACTTTTCCACTTCTTCCAAGGGGATTTGCTCAAGCTCTTGACATTGTTACTGGGGTTTTGTTGGGTTTTTTCCCTTTCCCGTGGTCAATGAGGGTTTTCAAGTGGAAGAGAAAAGAAACTACTGTTCAAACGTTGTGAGCTTGTCCTGACGTTTCAATCTGTCACTGCGAGGGGGAGATTGTCCTTTTTTATTTTTCCCTTTTTTTGTTAATCTCCATCTGGTCAAATCTGGTTTGGGATGGGACCCAACCCATCCGTGGCTGGAAACCTCCGGATGTTCCTCTCCCTTTTCTTTCTTTTTTATATACATATATAGTGTATGTATATACCTTCCACCTATACCTACATATATGTATGTATATACATAACCATATCCATCTACAGTGTGGCTTTTTACATTTCCTTTTTTCCTTTCTTTTTAAAAGAAAATTGCTCAAATGGCAGCAATTACTTTAAAAAATGTATTATTGTAAAATTTATTTTTTTTAATGATGTCTATAATGGAAAAAAAAAAAGAGAATAATTCCAATAAACCAAGAACAACCAACCCAGGACTGAAGGAGCACCGAGCTCCATTGGGCATCCACGTGTGTCTGGCCAAGCAGCCCAAGCCTGGAGGGGGAAAAGGGGCCCTTCAGGCTCTGAAACACAGGGATTTGGGTCAACCTAAATATTTTGCAGTGCTGCAGAAAATTCCCTGCCTGTTTTGCTCCAGGAGACAAACAAACAAGCACCGTTTCAAAGGAGCTGCCACGTTCCCATGTGGCAGGCTTGGTTTGTTATGCGCACTAACTTTGGTGTTGAAAATACCGTCCCTTTTTGTTCATTTCTTTTTCTTCCCCAAGCAACCTGACGCGTGCTTGAAACCAAAGTGAGCCTCTGAGATTTGGGTCACACAAAGCAGCAAGTTTCTCGATTTTGATTGTTTTTCCACTTTACTGCTCATGCAAGGGAAGGGAAACGTCACCCCCCAATCCAGATCTGCTCATGGAAAAGGGAATGCCAGGATTTTTTGGGGAGCTGGGGATACTGAAATCAGTGCTGAAGGAGCAGGCTGGGTGCTGGTGGATGGGGGAAAGATGGATGAACATTCCCTTTTGCAGCACAGAATAAAGAAACCTCGGTTGATGTGGAAGTTGGCACAGGGAAAATAAACATGTCACGTCTCTCACAGGAGCTGCGTTGCAAACCCAGGCTGCTCTTTCCCACGTTCCCTCTAACAGCCAGGAAAATGACAGCTCTGGAATAGTGAGCTCCATGTGCCGAGTGGTTTGGCACCGAGATAAAGGTGCAGGCATGGAGGGTGGTGTTCAAGAGGCTCTCTGGCAAACTTTGAGGGTCCTTTGTGCATGGGGTGAGCTGAAATCACTGACGTGGGGGCTCCCGCCCATCCTTCAGCCAAGGGTTTCAAGTTTTAGCAGAGGTGCATGGAGCCCCTGAGCACCAGGGCCACGTTTCTTAAGAAAAGGGCTGTAAAATACAGTTGTGCTGGTGGTGGTTTGATTTTCTTCTTCCCTGGGAAGGCTGGAAACACTCGAGGGTTTTCCGAAGGGATGTTACCAGCTTTGCTAGGGAAGATCCTGGAGAAACACCTCCATCCAGTAGCTGCTGCCACATCTGCTGCCTGCTGGGTTCCTGCCTCCCACTCCCTGGAGCTCCTTAGGTCTTCCAGCATCAGCAGAAAGCAAAGAGCTTTGCAAGAGCTTGAGTTAGGAGCTGCCCCCTCGCTCTCACAGGTGTTTTATAAGTGTTGTGCCTTCCCCCAGCACCCATGTCCATGCCTGGAGCTGCTGGTTGCAGCAGGGATGGGGAGCTGAGTGCCTGGAGCACCCTAGATCCCAGCTGAACCCCCAGCTGGGTGCTAGGTGCAGAGACTGCTGGAGTTGCTGAATATTCATCTGTTCAGGATGAAGGCATTAGCAAGCTGCCTTCATCCAGGTGCCTCATACCTTGAGCTGCAGGAAGCAAAGCTCTTCAAGGCGGAAGTGCTGATCCTGAGGCTGGGAACACCGACGCTGAGATGCAAGATCCTGGTGAGTTATCCTCCCAGGGCCCTGTTAAGTCTTTCTGTCCAAACACAAAGCCTTTCCTGGAAGGAGAGCAAGGGGACGAGACACTCTCTGCCTGTGAAGTGGTGGAAGGAGGCAGTGGGAAGTCATTGTGGAGGATGCGGTGGAGCTAATGCAGTATGCTAAACCGCTGCTTCTCCTGCTGGCAGAGCCTATGTGATGTACACGAGGATTTCATTTGCATGGTGGTGTTTGGGGAACAATCCTTTCCAAGGAGCAGCACGAATGGAGCTGTGTGGGTTTGAGGCTCTCCAGCCCCTCTCAGCTGAAGCCAAGCCTCGTCTTATCTGGATTTAGAGAGATGCCGTGTGCCAGAGGGATGTTGGGAGACCTTGTGCAGGCCTTTTGGGCTGCACTGCCATCAACAGCATGGACAGTCCTCCTCCAAACCGCTGCAGCCCTTGTGTATGCCAACGGGGTCCTGTGTGCTGGCCACTGCAGGGATGCTCTGGTGGGTTTTGGTTCATTGCAGCACCAGCACGACCAGAGGAACAGAAACCAGCCTCAAATTCAACCCATAGGCATGGCCCTGAGAAGCTTAATGGACTTGGGGTGGCCTCCCGATGTCCCAGCGTGGGGTGCAGCAGCTCCAGGACTTGCACTTACCTGTGGGCTGTAAAGCACATGGGACCACTTGGATTTTGGTCCTAAGGACAGTGGCATGGAAAGACTTTTCCAATGTGAAAGGTGATTAAAAATCGGTGGGATGGCTCCTTTGCCGTCTAATTAATTTGGTGTTCTCCTTTGGCTTTAATAAGCACCCTGGCATGGTTGGGAAGTTGGTGCTCTCCTCTTTTCCTCTTCTTAATCCTCCATTAAGCAAGTTATCACCTCGGGGCAGTCCTGACACCTCCAGGTTTCCTGTGAGCAAATATTTTTGCCTCATTAACTTTTCCAAGCTGCTTCACTTCACGCAATGGTGCTTCCTCTCCACATTGTGCTGTGGTTAATGTCAAAGGCATAAAAATAACCTCTTGCTGGCCACGTGGTGATGAGCGGAGCTGCAGGTCAGGGATGCGGTTGTGCATGGGATGGCTCGAGTGAGTTTAGAGACCTCTTGATCCTCGAGCCCAGAAGTTCATCTGATGCTGTTCCAGCAGGGAGAGAAAAGGAAAAAGGAGGATGTAGAAACCTGGTCCCTTTTGTTAAATAAGAACAATTCCGGTGAGGCACTGAACATCTCAAATCACCCAGCATCCTTGTCTGGGCTAACCTTGCCAGAGGAGGAAGCCAGCAGGAGGCTTGGTGAGGTCTGTGACACGGAAAGAAAACCAGAACAGATTGATTTTCTTACGTTTAATATCATAAGTGAAGCTCTGGAGTCTCTCACAGGTCCTGGGGCCTCGCATGACCCCATATGACTCAGAGGATTTGGGAAGTGCAATGCCAAGCAACAGAAAAACCAGGTCTCTCAGATTCCATCTGGGGGAGCTGCTTTGGGAGGTGGCACAGGGGCTGGGGAACTAGGGAGGCAAAGGGAGCTGCCCAGGCCAGCTGCAGCCACTGTCCCCAAGGAGAAGAGATGCTCAGGGGGGGACCAAGAAGTCCCATAGCTCATGGGGCTAGAAACCATTGAATGGTCCTGATTTATGGATACACATAAAAATGTGATTTTCTTATCATCATGAGTGATCTCTACCACCTTCCCTATGCAGAACCTCACAGTTCAGTGCAGTAACACCCCTGATCTCAAGGGCAATTAAGGAGGTGGCCAATGAGCCTGGGCTGCCTGGCTGGGCATGGCAGATGTGGGGCTTGGAGCAGCACGATTCCCTGTGGGGAGCAGGAGCAGCCTCAGTTACCACCCAGGTGGCCTCTTTTCAGCTACAATCAGCAGCCTGCAGGGACTCCTGTGTCCTGCAGGATACCTTCCTAATGTAATTACTGCAGTAAATGAACAATGAATTAAATCAAAGAGAAAGGCAGAGGGAGATGCCAGTTGTATGTGGCTGCCAGGGGTCACCGCTCTGAAGGCAAACAATCTTCCCATCTAGTTCAAGGCTTTTCTGTTAAATCTTGTTTCTGGGAAAACGGCATCAGCAGAGAGGGTGATGAGGAAGCTCCTAGCTCCAGCGTGAAGATGCAGGTAAGCACCCAGGTAAGTCCCTGCAGCATCACCCTGCTGCTATGCAGATGCAGCATGAGCTTCTCTGAGGACCACAGAGTGGCTCCAGGGATGCAGCAATCTCCATGCACTGAGATGATTTCCAAGCATGTCTTATGATCAGGAACTATATTCAAGCCTGAGCAAGACCCCAGAGCAGGGACAGCCAGCCTGGCTGCCTGCAGCAGGGCAGGGAGCAGGAGCAGAGCTGGTGGCTGCAAACTGGTGCTGTATGGAGGGATATGTCCCACCTCTGCTGTGAGACCTGATGGAAGTGGAAGGTGCTTTTTTAAAGCAGATTTCACTCGCTCATAGCTACAGCAAGGCACCATCCCAGCCCCTTCAACTGGTACAAGACAGCCCACTGGAGCCAAGAAGAAGGGAGTGAGTGCACCTTTCCCTTGGCTTTGGAAGAGTGGTGCGGAGCTTTTTCCCCTTCAAAGCTCGCTGGCATCCTTGCTTGTGTCCACTTCCCTGCTCGGAACAGATGACCTCTGTATTTACTGAGCGTCTCTGTGCCTTACATGGAGTGTGGGATGTGGCAGGGCTCTACCATGGGGATGCTCTTTGGCTTTTGCTGTAAAGGGGCAGGCAAATCTGGAGAAAGGGGACTTTGATGTATGCTCTGCCTGCTCTGCCTTGCTGCATCGGGGCCTGGGCTTGGGAGGCAAAGGCCATGCTTGTGCTCAGGAATCTCCTGCTTGGAGAGGGGGCTAAAAGAGCCCCTTCATCAGGGCTGGAAAAGTCTACTTTGTGGAAACTGGCGACGGGAAGGGCAGGCGCTGAGGAGGCTGCTCCTGTCCTCCTGCCTCGGGAAGATGCTTGGAAACTGGACCGGTGACAGCAGCCGCTGCTGCTCACCCGCAGGCTGCCAGCAGGCAAACCCTGCTCCAGCCTGTGCAAATCGAGGCACTGCTCCACGTCGGGCTGGCAGGAGCTCCGGCTTCCTTTTTCCTGGCACAGGGAAGCTCCCACTTGGAGCAGAGGTCCCTGAGCTGGCCCCTCGCACAGTCCTGCTCCACTTGCTGACAGGTATCTCCCCAACCAAGCCGGGCTTTGGGTCGATCTCATCCCTCTGCTCAGGTGCAGGAGCTATATTCCTGGTGTTCCCATCCTCCTCCAACCAAACGCTAGCCCTATTTCTCCACCATGTTCCAAGTACATTAATTACAGGAAGGAATAATGCCCGTGCTTCCATTTACTACGTGGTAGTGAAAAATGGCTGAGTGTAAAACACGCCTGCCAGATAATTAACTTCATGGGTAATTTCTCCTTCATTGTGACTCAATTACTTCCCTGATCGGAGAAAATGCTGAAAACACTTTTCTTGTTTTTCCAATGCTGCATAAAACAATAACTGCAGCAAAGCTTCAAAGCGTCGGCATCCGGAGCAGCCCCGGCACGAGAGGAGGAAGCCGGGCATGAATCCTGCTTCATTCCTGCTCTAGAGTTAAAGGGTACAACTGGTGCTTGCACCCCTGTGCAGTGCATCTTGGGACAGAGGGGAAACTGGGTTCCGGGTCTCTTAGCAAGCCAGGGTGCAAACTTCATGGCTGCTGTGGCAGGGTTTGATCTGAACAGCAGCGCAGGGAGCACCGTGCGGTGAAACGCAGTTTTCATAGCATCATAGGATGGTCTGGGTTGGAAGGACCTTAAAGCTCGTCCAGTTCCAGCAGCCTGCCATGGGCAGGGACACCTTCTACTAGAGTAGGTTGCTCCAAGCCCCATCCAACCTGGTTTGTGCTGGGTGTTTGCAACTTCAAGGGAGCGGGAGGAGCGTAACTGAATGGTTCACATCACTGTGTGAGGGCTGCTCCTGCACTTCGCCCATGGCTGGAGCCCTGCACCCTTTGCAACAGCTCCTCTGGCTCTCTCGTCCAGTGCTCCTATGAGAGCAGTGTCAAAGTTGCTGCAAATCATCTAATCACAAGGGATTAATCCATGAGGATTTCCTGCTGGGTGGGCTGGGTGGAAGGCTGCCTTCCACAGCCAAAGCATCTTGCTTCATGTCGTGCATAAATTTCCAAGCTCTTTGCTCCTGGCCATCAAAGGAGCAGCCAACTGCAGACGCTTGGGAGCAGAGAAGGACACTTGAGGACAAAGCAGAGCAGAGTGACGGGAAGCTTGTGCCCGCTGATGATTTCACCTTCAGCATCTTGCCTTGCTGGGTTTTGTTCCCTTTTCCTCCCTAGGGCACTCATGCTCGCTGCTCACTGCCATGGACCATGCTCAATGCTGGCATGAGCTCTGGTTCAGGTGGCTTTCTGCACATAGGCTTTTTAAGTGGTGCAAAGCTCCCTGTGCTCCTTGCAGGAAATGCCAGCTGGTGGGAGCAATGAGGAAAGAAAGAAAAGAAATAGAAGAAAAAAGAAGCGTTTTCAGAGACATAAAAATAGCTTCTGTTTGTACCAAAAATACCAGAGTACAAACCTGAGGGACTGTCAAACATGGGGGAAAAGCACTTTCTAGAAAACTGGTTTTAATCACTTTGTATGAGGAGCTGTCGTGCACTGGAGAGGGTTATGGAGGGAACAGTGAGGTCTTGGTGCTCTGGGGGCGGCACTGTCAGCTCCTGGGCAGCGCTGAGTCCTGCAAAGCCAGGCAATGAAGCTGGGGGGGAAAGGATGGAGGAGGGATGTGGGGCTTTCCAGCCACTTCAGATTTAGGATACAAATGTTTAGAAGGATGTGGAGCTGTTGGAGTGAGGCCAGAGGCCACAGAGCTGCTGCGAGGGCAGCAGCAGCTCTGCTCTGGGTCAGCCTGGAGAAGAGAAGGCTCCTTAAGGGGAGACCTTAGAGCAGCTCCAGTGCCTAAAGGGGCTCTAGGAAAGCTGGAGAGGGGCTTTGGTCAAGGGCCTGTAGGGCCAGGCCAAGGGGAATGGCTTTAACCTGCCAGAGGGGAGAGAGAGATGAGCTCTGAGGCAGAAGCTGTTCCCTGTGAGGGTGCTGAGGCGCTGGCACAGGGTGCCCAGAGAAGCTGTGGCTGCCCCATCCCTGGCAGTGTTCAAGGCCAGGTTGGACACAGGGGCTTGGAGCAAGCTGCTCCATGGAAGGTGTCCCTGCTCCAGTGGAAGGTGTCCCTGCCCATGGCAGGGGTTGGGACTGGAGGAGCTTTAAGTTCCTTTCCAACACAAACCATTCCATGATATGATTCATGTTTTAAGAAGAATCATCCCCACTGCTTCATCTCTCCCAAGACTTTGCAGGACAGAGCAAACCTCCCCGGAACAGATTTAAACACTGCCAAAACTCTGCAGAAAGAGCAACCCCCTCATCTTCTACCAGGAAATATCGCAACCACCAAAGCTCTTGTGTTTAACCTTTGGCCTTGGCAAGAAAAGGGTGGATATGAGAGGAAGCTCCAGGGCTTTACACAGGATGATATAAAGCAAATTGTGAAAGGCAGCTGTAGCAATTCTGGTGTCTCTGACAGAGGGTTTGTTACCCTGGAGGGGTCATTGGCACCTTGTCCAGTGAAAGAACTCACTGGGTTTAGCTGCTGGGTTTTAAAGGGCTGTAAAATTCGGTCAAAACTGCCTAGGACTGTGCAGGAAGTGGTTGCAAAGGTTTTACCAGGGCAAGGCACCTGCGGCAGCAATGCTGCTGCTGCCCAGCCGCATCCTTGGGAGTTATTCCTCAGTGTCCACGCAAGTGCTGCATCTTTGCATGTGTTCATGATCCTCAGTGGGTAAAATGAAGCCGAGCACAGGCTCTTCTGATTTCCTGCCTGTATAATTCATTATAGGAGCAGCAGCCACTGGGATGTCCAGAAGGGTTAAGCAGAGAGCTGGGGAGTTACAGGTGGGTGCAGCATGAACTGCAAACCCTCCTTGTGTGTGCGATAGAGCTGTTGCTGGACCTTGCTGGAGCAAGAAGCAGCTCCCTTTAAAGCATCACCCCTGCTCCCCATCTCCTCTCCTTTGGGGAAGATGGGCTGCTCTGCTCCCTGGTGCTTCTGAGAAGGAGCTGGCAGTGAACAGGTTAAGGTGTCTTGGTTGCAGCCCTGTTTTGCTGGGTGCTGATAAATGGGGCCAAGTGTTCCAGCTCCAGAAATCCCCATTCCCAGACCTCCCTGCATAAAGGCAGCATTTTGCTGAGCATCCTCCACCCCCTGGGTTGTTGTGCAGCCAAGGGGCCGAGCCCCTAATGTGGCACAGGACAAACAAGGGCCTCACTGTCTTCATTGGGCTCTGTGGCCTCGGGTCCTTTCGGTGACCTTGCACAGGCATTTCTGGAGAAAATCAAGTGTGGGGAAGGGGGATGCATGGGAAGACCCTTGGCATTTCCCACCTAGGTCTACTGTGCTTCCCAAACCCTCCCCATGCCTTGGCGATGCTGGGGGGCACCACAGTGGTACCCTGTGGCACCCGGGGAGGTGCCGGTGCATGGCACTTGCTCACCCAACCACCAAAGGGGAGCTTTAGGAAGCAAACCCTCAGCTCACCCCCCACACTGGGGATCTGGAACCCATCAAGCTCAACCCCAGCACCACGGGGACGTCCCGCTGAGGCAGGGCTTGGCTGCTGGTATTTAATTAGCTGCTGAACATGACGCTGGTTTTAATTCCGTGCGTTTGGAGTCGTGTGTTGCTGCCCACACACATCAGTTGCCATAACAACTTTAATTTGTTTTGTAGCCTCCACTCAGATGGATTTGGGGATTTTGTTTGTTTGTTAATCTCCTTCCTCCCCTCCTCTCTCCCCCATCGCCTCTTTCCTTCCTCCTTTTGAGTTCCTCCTGTTTCCTGCATTAATAAGAGGGAAAAAGCCACTGCATGGGTCCCCGACCTGCTCTGCGGCAGCTGTGATTTATCCCAAGCAATCCCAGGGCAACAGTAGGGGCAAAGCTGTTGTCTTCTCAAATTCCTGTCCTGCTCCTGAAACACTAAAAGATGTGTGGCTTTCCCTCTCCCATCACACTTTACTGCAGACACTGGGTTGAAAAACATGAATAAACCTCTTGGAAAGCAAGGAGGTAGTGATGGGACCTCAGAGGGATTGCTTGGGTCTTTTTAAAGGAAACAACCATCAGCTGAACTATTTAGGGAGAGAAGCAAATGCAAAACTCAGGCTTTGCAGGTGAGGGTGGGAAGCTTGGGAAGGTCTCCCCTGCTCCTGGCGGGGCTTCGGGGTCCCCCCACCACTCCAAGGGGTCCATGTACCAGGGGTGGCTGGAAGCCTCAAGGCATGGCAGCTCCATGGGCAGTTCAGCAGTGACCGGTGCAGTGCCAGGAAGATGCTGAGATAGATCAGTTGGTGCCATGAGGTCTTTCCCTGGTGCAGGAGAAGTCGTATGATGTGGTCCTTATCCCTTCCCTTCCTTAGGCCCCCTCCACTGTTCCTGTCCCTGGGGTCAGACCCTGTCCTGCCTCCTCCAGCATTGTGTCCAAACCCCAGTGTGAGGCAGCTGGAGAACATGACATGGAGCAGCTTCTGCTCAGCACAAGGACTTGGTTTTGTTCCCAGTATGCTCTGGGTTTCTCAGGAGGGATGGAAGGGCTGTGACTTCTTATACTTGCATCAGAGCAAAACCGCAGTGCTGGCCAAACAGGGCAAAAAGCAGCAGGAAAAGGAAAATCAGAGTCATCTGCAGCTCCTCCAGGCTCAGCTGCAGCAGATTGTCCCCCTCTACTCCACTCTGGGGATGCCCCAGTCCTGTGTCCAGCTCTGGGGGCACCAACACAAGAGGGGACTGGAGCTGATGGAGCTGTTGGTTAGTGAGGTGCTGGCACAGGGTGCCCAGAGAAGCTGCGGCTGCCCCATCCCTGGCAGTGCTCAAGGCCAGGTTGGACACAGGGGCTTGGAGCACCCTGCTCTAGTGGAAGGTGTCTCTGCCTGTGGCAGGGGCTGGAGCTGGGTGAACTTTAAGGTCCCTTCCTACCCAAACCATTCCATGAGTTTATGATCCCTTGGCCCTGCAGGCTCTGCTCTCCCATGCTGGGAGCACCAACTGGGGATCCTTCTGACAGGCGGGATACAGCGTGGTATCTTGTGCGCAGACATCCACAGCCCAGGAGGTTTCCATTCCCTGAAGGATTAATTTGCTCAGGAATAGTTTTGCAGCAGAACTGACACTAATAACAGTCTGAGTTAGAGCCCTGCTGTGGAGCGGGATGTTAATGACTCTGTGCAGAGATGGAAGTTATTGAAAGCCATCTCTGGGCTGTTGTTTCTTGCTGAACCCTGGAATTAGAGGGAGTCTGTGAGGAGGCGGGATGGGATCCAGACCTGTGTAATGAACCCTGTGTTTTGATCTCTGGATCATGCTTTGACATCACTTGGAAAATCCCAGCAGTGGTCCCAAGAGTTTGTCGGCTCATCGCACCAAGCTTTACCATGGGATGGGGAAGGGTGACTGTGGGCAGACAATACCTGGGGGTTTGAAATGTGTATATGAAATGTATTTTGTCAGTGCTGTGTATGAAGGTGATGTAGCTGACCGGGATGCAACAGTATGGGATGCAGTGGAACTGGGATGCAGCAGCCTAGGATGCAGTGGAACTGGTCTGGAACAGCCTGAGATGTATCTGTAAAACTCTTGGTAGCTGAGGTTTTACAGCTCCCCATAAAGAGTCCCCTCATCTCTCTCTCCATTTTTAATTACCTAGAAAATAACTTCCATTCAATTTTCAGCTCGTTTGAAGCTATGAGCAAGGGCCCATAAATATTTAATGTGGTTAGAAGTGGCACCGACTGTCCAGGGCCTTTCTTTTTCATTTCCCAGGAGTTCCCTCTGATTTAACATGTTTATTCCCTCAAATCTTTACTATTTTGCACTCCCCCCACCCATAAAATCCGGTGGTAAAAGGCAACCAACTGCTGGCAAAGAGCTCAAGCCCCACATCTTAGGGACTGACAGTTCTGCCAGTGCCCTGAATCCAGGATATTCTGCAAACCAGTGACTTCAGCTCCCAGATTTCTGTGATTTTCCCTGGAACATGTTTTGGTTGTGTGTATTAATCACTACAACACATATTTTATTGTAACATAATAGATATATTTACTGTATGAGGAGTGACAGCGTTTATTAATTATGCACAAGCAGGCCTAGGAACGGGTTTGTTTGCTTTGATGTCTAATGCAGTAGAGAGTTTTTTTCCTGCTTGTTAAACTTAATCAAAAGCAATCAAAACACGCTCCCATAAATTATAGCAAATTAATTTCAAACAAAAGGGAAAGATATTAGGTAGCACAAATGGAACTAAAATTGAAAAAGAATAAGGGAGATAGGAGTCAGGCTAATTGAAATGCTGTGTTTAGGTACAGTTATTCCTCTGGATGGACAGAGCAGGAATAGGAAAGGTGCAGAAATGGAGTCTGAGGGGCTTGGTGGCACTGAGAGCTTTGGTTTCCTCCTGAAGAACCTTGTTGAACAGCCAATACCAAAAGCTGGGAGTCACAATGGTTTATTGGCCTCTACTGTGAGTGGGAGCTTGTGGGTTCATGTTTTATTCCTGCAGCCACAGCATCCTTTCTGGCTTGCCGTGTCTGCATCCCTGCGAGGATCCTTATTCCAAACCTCCCTGTAGTCCCTCATTTACCCTCTCAATGGGGTACAAACCAAGCCACCTCCCTCCTCTCCTCTCCTTCCTTGTCCTGCCAATTGCTTTTGCTGTTTAGTACATCCTTAATTAAAAGGCTAATCTACTCCTTTTAATTGGTGGCTGGTGCTAAAAGATGTTCCCATGTGGATGGGCACCTTCTCCAGCACCAGCACGCTGGGCTCTATTTACATAATGCTATTGACATTTTGAGGGGAAAATTATGTATGCCACTTTAATTCACTGTTAAATTAAATTATGAATGTTTGGGATGTAGTAATTTCTTTTGTTCTAGGAACAGATTGTTTTATATATCTGCCTATATTACCAAGTTATTAATTTAATGATTTCATAATAGCAGCTCATTCCTTTGGGTAATATAAAGCAAGAAGTGTGCTCAGTTGTGCAGCTTAGGCTCACTCGCTTGTCCCTACCCAGACTGTGAAGGGTAGGAATAAATAAGGTAGGTTTGGGAGGCTGCAGAGGAGGACAAGCGGTTTGGCTTGTGTTCTCTTCTCCTGGGGTAGGGGTGCTGGGTGCTGGATAGGCTCGTCAGTCTTGGGGTGTCCCCTTCGGGGATGGGTTACAAGCACGGGGGGGGGGCAGCCAGAGGGTCGTGTTCCAACTCTGTGCCTTCAGGATTGGGTTTTTCCAGCTCCCAGCCATGGCTCTGGTTTCCAGCTGCCCGGAAAGCCATGCGTCAGGATGGATGAACTCAGAGCAGCCCCCTTGCTGAGAACTTCAGCTCATCCTCGTGCTCCTTACATTAACAGCACCCTCGAAGCATGAGCAGGGCTCACCAGGATGCTGGTGTTGCATGGAGAGAGGAGGAAGGTCCATCCTCATCCCCTCTGCTCCTCCTGAGCCCCCACAATCCTGGCACCAGGCACCTGCAGACCCCTGCAACACAAAGATCCCCCAATGCTTCCTGCATTGCTTTTCCTAAACTAAGAACTCTGCTCAGCTCTTTTCATTGCTAAAACCTAACCAGCTTTGCCAACATCAGAACTGACACCGAGTCCACCCGAGCAACCCTGGTACCGAACCTGGTAATGTTTTGGGGTGATGCACTGAAGGTCTGAGCTCCCAGAGCCAAATGACTTCACAATGCAGATATATATTTATATCTATTTATCCTTTTCTCCTCCCTGGCACCACCCGCTGTGCTGCGGGGAAAATCTGGGAGAATTTGTCCACCTACGTGCTCAGAAGTGAGGGAACAGCAGCAGAAGCAGTGATTTGTTCTTTAAAAAGGGGACTTTGATGAGAGCGGTGACGTGGGGACGGGACAGAGGAGTGGGCTGCCTGGTGACGCTGGTGGATATCAATAGCTCATCAAAACCGGAGCAGTCACCAGTTAGAGCTGATCCTGGCTTGCTATGGCTGGGGAGTGCCTGGGAAGGGGGGACACAGAAAGGTCAGGCTCCTTCTAGCCCCATCCCCATCTCTAACGCTAATTTGCTAACATGGCACCTTTCAGTGCCCCCTGAACTTCCCAGGGCTGTGGGCACTCTGGCTGCTGGGTGCTCATGCACACTACAGGTGCCAAAGCAGGGGCAAATCAATGACCTGGTGCTGAAGCAGAGAATTACGGAGCCTTCAACAGCCCCTGCCTGACCCTGACAAGGCTCCAGAGTGATTCCCATTCTAATCTTCTCTGCCTGACTCCTGAGGAGGTAATGGCTCCTACGACACTTCCCTGTCCTTTAGGTGTATAATTTATGGCCTCTGCTCCAGCTGCCTCATACTCCTGAGCAGGGGGAAGCCTTTGATTATTGCACTAACACAGGATTGCACTGCTGTGCCATTGCACTAGTGCAAGGTTGCATTGCTGTGCCATTGCACGATTGCACTAGTGCAGGATTGCACTGCTGTGCCATTGCACGATTGCACTAGTGCAGGATTGCACTGCTGTGCCACTGCACGATTGCACTAGTGCAGGATTGCACTGTTGTGCCATTGCACTAGTGCAAGGTTGCATTGCTGTGCCATTGCACGATTGCACTAGTGCAGGATTGCACTGCTGTGCCATTGCACTAGCGCAAGGTGGCATTGCTGTGCCATTGCACTGGTGCAGGGTTGCATTACTGTACCATTGGACGATTGCAGTAGTGCAGGATTGCATCACTATGTCATTGCACTAGTGCAAGACTGCATTGCTGTACCATTGCACCATTGCACTAGTGGAGGACTGAATACTGTAGCATTGCACTAGTGTAGGTTTGCATGCCTGTACCATTGCACTAGTGCAGGACTGATTACTGTGCCATTGCACTAGTGTAGGTTTGCATGCCTGTACCATTGCACTAGTGCAGGACTGATTACTGTGCCATTGCATTAGTGTAGGTTTGCATGCCTGTACCATTGCACTAGTGCAGGATTGATTACTGTGCCATTGCACTAGTATAGGTTTGCATGCCTGTACCATTGCACTACTGCAGAATCACCTTCTCCTGGGCAATTCTGACCCAGAGCAGCAGCTGTGGTCATTATTAGGCGCTAACGATGCTAAGGGCTGGGGCTTAAGGGGCTGGGGTGTAAGTGCTTCTGCAAGGGTTAAGGGAGCAGCTTGTACTAGCTGGGAAGCAGGATGGAACTGATAAAACCTGGTTTCCGTGCCCGAGTGGGTCTTTCTGGAGGTGCCCTCCTCAACCAGGACCCCGCAGGCTTCATGGACCTGCTCCCTTTCCAAGTCACCTTTACTGGGATTTGTTATTTCCCCCCGAGTTCTGAATGTTAAACCTGTGGTGCAAGAAGGGAAAATCTAGGTTCCATCTTCCTCACAGCTACAAAGGTCTCATTCTGTGTTACACAAACTCATTGGCACAGCAGCCAAAACCAGAGTGTTGGGACTTCTTGAGACCAAACCTCAGGAGGTGTCACAAGTCACCCACCAGCATCACGCCGCAGATGAGAGAGAGCTACAACCTGTGAGTACAGCAGATGTATGTACTGAGCTTTTAGAGGTGGGGTTCTGTGGCAGACATCAGCCCTGGTGACTCTGGGTCATCTCTTTGTCCTGGAGATCATACAGACTAACATGGGCTGGGGGCTCCAGCCTGGCAGGACGTGGGCAAACCTGTGCAGCCCAAACGAGGAGGGGTGAATCCTTCACCTCTGCCATCAGTGGTGTGAAATGAAGTGGCTTTTTTATGACTATGGGTGAGCACTGGAGGGGCAGATTGTGTTGTGTTGGAGTTCAAATCCTAGACTGCAGAACACGGTCGAAGCAACTTTATCAGGCTGGATTTGGAGTTTCAGAAAGCAACATTAGAAGGAACAGTGAAGCAGAAAATAAGTGATGTCAGGGGTGAGAGTGAAATGTATTGGTGCCGCTTGCAATGTAAAGATGCTTCTTGGTGGTTTTTTTTTTGTTGGTGTCTCTTCTGCTGCCACCTCACACAGTGTCTAGTATCATCTCTCCTGGTTCTGTGACATTCTCCCACCTCCAAGTGTGGTATCCAAGGGCCATGGGAAGCTTTTCTGCCCCCCAGCCATAGTGGAGAAGATGCTGGTTTTCCCTGGAGCTGGAGGTGTTTCCTTGGTGCTCTAGGCAGGAATAGCTGCCTGGGCTTGAGAAACGCGTGCACTGGCACTGGAAAACGGGGGGAAGAGAAGCCCCAAAGCCAGGGAGTCTGCATTAGGGGGCAGCAGTGTGCCCCCAGCTTCCATAGGGTTTCCCATTAATGCACTTCAATAGGGGCTCCTTGGGATGTACATCAGCAGTGCTGGCTGCTGCTCATGCTGAGGCTGAGCTCTGGGTGACTGTAGTTAAGGGGGGAAATACCATAAAATTACTTCAAAATGGGAGCAACCTGCTCACTGGCACCTGGCCCCGATTGCAGCCTTACAAATAGGTGACAGGGAAGCATCTGAAATCACAGCTCTTGTGTTCCAATTCTCCCCACCACGGCCCACGCCATGTAAAATACTCTGCATCCAGAGCTGGGTGAATGAGTTCAGTTCAGACATTAGAATATTTGCAAAGTGGTGCTCTCCAGCAACAGACACTTCAAATAATCTGTTTGGGCATCGGGTGAATTTGCTCTTACCAAAGGGCCATCATCGTGTCAAAGGCACTTAGTGTCAGGCCAGTGGAGTACCTACTTCTCATTAGCTACCCAACGCCCAACAGTAAACACATTTTGCTGTTTCGCCATCTTAAAAAGAGGTAAAAAACCCTTCCTGACAGCTTGGTTAACCTTTCCCCCATCCCTTTCTCACTTGTAAGGGCTGAAGTTCTCAGCTAAAAGCAGTTGTGAAGAACAACAAGAGGAAGAAGAGGGGGGAAAGGAAATGTGTCAGGTACTTATTTTTTGCTGTTGTCTAAAACCACAGTGTCTCACACGTTCTGCCTTCTCCCTTGTGATTAAAAGCTGCAAAGGGTAACCTTAATAGGTGTCAAAGGAGGGAGGTGCTGGGATGAAGAGATTTTTCAGGTGATATCACTGCTGTTGCATGGACTCTATTGAGTGTGTTTCTCTCTTCCCATCACTGCTTCAAAGCTCTCTTTTGGGGAATTTAACAGCAAACCATGTTCTGAACAGGCTTCTTTATGCCTTTGCCAGGGAACAGCCTACAAGCCCTGGTCCTGCTGCTGGCACAGGGACCATGGGCTTGCGCATCCCCTCAGTGCAATGGTGCACTGGCTGCTGTACACAGTGCCAGAGTGGAGAAGACCCAGCCTCATCAGCTAATTGAGTTTTAAAAGCAAATAACTGCATGACTCCAAGTGATTTACTAAATTAAGTCGTGCTGCAGGGGCTGGGGAGCTTTATTTTATTTGCTTTCCCTCTTAAATGCAAAGCTTTAGTGATGCCCCTCACTGGGGTGCAGGGAGGTGGGAGATGGGGCATCTGTACCAGCTCCTGCCCTGAAATTTGGGGACAAATTCAGTGTTTTTGCAGGTCCTGCTCCCAAACCTCCTTCTCAGGGTTCGGCTTATCCTGTCTGCCCTGGCAGCTGGGACTCAGATGCTTCCATAAGGGAATACATTATATTTTAGTCCTTTTTTTCATCCCCTCCATCACTCAAGAGAGTGATTCAGTTCCTTTAGACAGAGCTTTTGCCTGTGGGAGCTGTAAAATCCCCAGCAACTGGGAAATGCAAGCCTTGGAGCAAGGCTCCTTTGGCAAACACCAGGCTGGAATCTGGGCCTGGCTGGGGCGCTTTGGGCTTGGTGATTTTTTTGTTTTTTAATTAAGCGGTTTTCTTTTCTTTTTTGGGTGAATTAATTGCTATTTACTCAGTGTGTCAAAATAGCTGCAGTGCGTTGGAGTGCCGCTTGCCACGCGGCTGGAACAGGGTGCTGGGGAAGGGAGCATGATTCAGTGGTAAATGAATTGAAAGCAGCAGCTCCTGCTCAAGGCCAATTACGTTTTGT
The DNA here is from genome assembly GCA_039720435.1 of Amazona ochrocephala. Taxonomy (NCBI): domain Eukaryota; kingdom Metazoa; phylum Chordata; class Aves; order Psittaciformes; family Psittacidae; genus Amazona; species Amazona ochrocephala. The sequence goes on along the minus strand of CM077898.1, from coordinate 224,973 downwards.
TTGAAGAAATAGGAGGGATGCACGTGGACTGCAAAGTGACTGCTCCCAGGAAACCTGCCCTGGTCCCTTTGGAGTGGATTCTGCCTTTTTTCCCTGCGCAGGAGTGTAGTGTTGTTGGGGGATCTGATTGCATGGGAAAAGTGGCGGCACCCTGTTGGTGTATTAGGCAAAATGATGGCGTAAAGGATGAGAATCCTTCATGGAGGATGGAGAAGGAAATCGTGGGATCCCAGGCTGGGTTGGGCTGGAAGAGAGCTTAAAGCTCATCCAGTTCCAATCCCTCCCACAGGCAGGGACACCTTCCACTAGAGCAGCTTGCTCCAAGCCCCTGTGTCCAACCTGGCTTTGAACACTGCCGGGGATGGGGCAGCCACAGCTTCTCTGGGCACCCTGTGCCAGCACCTCAGCACCCTCACAGGGAAGAGCTTCTGCCTAAGATCCTGTCTCAGTTTCCCCTCTGTCAGGTTAAAGATGGGCTGTTTGCTTTGGGTGGTGCTGGCAGTGGGCTTTGGGCCATAGATCCCATCTCGGGCGGTTGGATAAACACATCCTATGTACATAAATGTGTTTTTCTCTCTGATGGAGATGTTTGCATGCTGGATGATTGCTCAGAGATGCATGGCCACTTAGAGACTCTAATTACACTGATGTGTGCAGGATGGGTTGGCTAAAAATCACTTTTGGATGCAGAGCAATTCTGGGGATGCTCTGCAAAGGACCTTTGCAAGTGCACTATGGCTGCAGCAGGTTTGCAAGCGAGCAAGAGCACCTCCTCCACATGCTCTGGGCATCCCTGGACCCGTGTGGCTGCAGCGGAAGCTGGGGCTGTGTTTAGTGTCAGCTTTACCCAGCTCCAATTGTGCAGCAGTATATGAAACCCATATTTCTCAAGTTACTGGGGTTACAGCTTTCACAAAGCCCTTTTCCTAGTGCCCTGCTGCCCTCCATCCTCCTCAGCTCCTGTTTATCTCCTCTCATTTGTCATCTTTATTAGTTCTTAATCTCCCATCAGTGCTGCGGAGTTAAGAGTGGGATTAGAGGGAGGTTTAATTGGATGGCACTGCACGGCCCTCCCAACATCACAGTCAATAAAAGTTTATGAAAAGATAAAAATCTCACTGGGTTTTATGGCTCTGGACAGAACAAAGGGGGCTGGGAAGGAGAACAAGATAACTTTGTCCACCTCCTATTTTATTTTGCTGTAATTCCCTACCAGCCTCATGCAAGCTGTGTTTCAGCTTGATTAAACAAGGAAGGAAGGATTTGTGTGAGCAGCAGCGTTATCCCTTTTGCTGTGTGTAAGCAGTAAGTGGCCTGCTGCTGCTTGCCCTCTCGCTGCGATTTCCCCTGTCAGGAAGATGAATTGGGCTTTGGTCTGCTGGAAAATAACATTTATTTCACATTGCAAATGTGCTGATCTGTGCGAGAGGCTGCCCAGGGAGGTCAGGCCTGGGGGATGACGGGTGCAAGACTGGGGTAAAAGCTTGTTGCACGCAGCCAACCCCTGTTATCCTGATGTAGTGGGTGCCAAGGCTCTTGTTTAGCATCCTTGATGATGCTCAGGGGTCAGAAACTTACTGTCAGCCCAGGCATTTTGATGGCAAGGAGCAATTTGGTTGTTGTTGGGGGGGGGGACGACACACATGGGACTATAGACCCTTCAGCATCTATTCCGTGTCCCCATCCTGGCTGTGCTCATCCCATCCAGTTCCCCCTCCCGGCACATGGAGGGGACCCTGCTGTCCTTATCCACTGCCTTCTCATCCAGAAGATAAGAGAAATGATTAAGGGCTTTCAGAGGAAGCCCAGGGCATGGGGAGAGGATGAATGAGAGCTGATTGAGCTGCCTAGTTCAGTGGCGGGGTATATACATGAGTCCAGTCCCCTTGTCCTCCACCTCTGAGCCCCAAATCTTCCCCTGCTGGGTGCTCTCCTTTTCCACAGCAATACTGGCTGTCCTCCTTGCACCCAAAGCAATTGTGGGTGCTTGTGGCACGGCCTCCAGCTGTATCACTGCTCTAGAGGAGTGGAGCTGGCTGAGCCTGGCAGGCAAATCACTGCAAATTAAAGTTATGGGAAAATCTGCCCTTTTCTTGTTGGTTTTGCTTCTCTCCCTCATGATGGAAGCTGTTACTGGTAGAAAAACCCGAGCTAATCTTCATTATAGCTTTCCATTAGGGTTGTAATTGTTTCCATTTCTGTTAAAAATAGTCCTGGCTGTTTTTTTCCCCCTGGATCACCCCGCTCTGCTTGTGTGTGTTTTCTCTTTTGGGTTCTCATCTCAACTTTTAATCCTTCTATAGAGACATATGGGGGGAGGGAGATAAGTGGGGGTAAGTGTTAAGAAAGAAGGTGGAACAAAAGAAGGGCATGAAAATAGAGAAATGGGGGATGGCTGGCAGGGATAGATGAGAGCTTGTGGTTCGGGTGCAGGGGTGCAGAGTGTGACCTGCATCCTGCTGCATGGTGTGTAAAATACCCCAAAAGAGGGACAACTCCAAGAGGGCTTTGGGTCTGGTCCTTGACCCGTGCAAAGAGCATCCTTGTGGGCTGACTAGGATGGAAAAGTGCCTTTCCCATGTAGGAGCATCCTACCCTGGAGTTTTCCTGCCTCTCCCAGCCCACCCTGGGAATCTTCTTCCCTGCAAACCCTGCTGCTGCGTTTGGGAAGCATCAGCCACCAAAGTGCAGGCAATTACAGGCAGAGAGAGGAATTCTCTCCCTGAATCAGAGGACATCTATCCAGTGCCAGCTCCCCTGGGGAAAGCAAGGGAAATAAAGGGGCATTGTCAAGTCCTTCCAGGCCCCAAATTCCCATTTTGTAACTGGCTGTTGTGACAGCCTGGCTCTTCCACAGGCCAGATATCCCACTGGAATGGAAGAGGGGCTGTGTCTGAGCAGGGCTACAGTGTCTGGCCTGGTAGGAAGAGCAATCTTTAATGGAGTTGAGCTTTTAAAATGAATATTTCTATACAGTATTACTCTGTGCCTCAGTTTCCCCTCTCTGCAGACTGGGGCTGCCTCTTCTTCCCCTCCTCCTACCTCTTCCTCTGCTCTAAAAAGATAGCTTTTGGAGCACAGTTGGTGAAATCTTGGGCTGGGGGCCCTCCAAATTCCCCCTTTGCCCCAGGGAAGGTGTTGGCAGCCCTGAGCCTGCAGCATTTGCAACCTCCCACCTCCCTCTGCTTTATCTAAATGAATTGAGGTGCATCTGCTTTTTGTGCAGCCTTGCCCTCTGCTCCCGTGGTTTAGCAGCACCAGAATGGGCTATTTCAAGAGAGGATGAAATGGTTTTCCCATTCAGTGACCCTGCTTGCTCCTCGCAAGCTGGCAAAGCAGTGATTCAAAAGGAAAAATCCTGATTTTCCTTTGCCTCGATACAAACACCAGCCGAGCGGAAGCGTTGTCAGGATGGATCAAGCCAGAAGCTTGTTTAGCATCGTCTGCCTGCCTCGGAAAGTCACCAGGCTGAGGTCTTTGAGAGAAAGATGCAGAAAATCAGAGCGAGAGCAAAGCCTGGTTGAATGCAGGGCTCTTCTTTTGCTGCTCTGCACAGAGGAGCTGGTTTCTGGCGGGAGGAGAAGGTGCTGAGATGGCCTCTCACAAAGCAACCGGGTCCTGCTGAAACCAGCAGAGCTGCACTAACACAGCCAGCATGAGGGCAGAGAAAACCTGATTCCCTGTGTGTAAAAGTGACCAAGCATCATCAAGAGATGAACTAATTGCTGGTGAATCGCTAATAAAGTGCTATGAGTCAGCAGTGGCTCTGTGCTGGGGGGTTCATCTCCAGAGCTGGGCAGGGAGATGGTTGAAATGTTTTCAATGGGCTTGTTTTGAAGCTGGTCCAGCTGCCGTCATCCCACGCTGCTGGGATGGGGAATGCTTGCAAATGAGGCTTCTGAAGGCATCCCCAGTGCTGGGTGCATCCCATGGGATGCTCTGGATGGTGATTCCCTCTGGAAAACCTGTGGCTGCCTCTTGGCCATCATATGGGCCTTGGGGCATCTTGCCCATCGGCGGGGGGGTGCAGCATGTCCCACGTTAGTACACATGTTGAGGATATAAGATGTGTACTGCAACACTCAGTGAAAGCCCAGCCCTGGTCTGGTGTGACTGTGCAATGGTCCCATGTATGTTTAGTCCCACACTAAAGGTTACAGCCTGGCCAGCTTCCAAAAATTGGCTGGTAAAACGTTCCCCAACAGCAGCATCAGCTCGAAGTGATGCCTCAGCCTCACCCACAGCTTGGGAGAGAGCCATGGGGGGGGGGCAGAAAATAAAACATCAACTAAAAAACCAAGAGGCAGCACAGGTGGGGGGAGGCTCTTTTCATCGGTATAATAGCCTGTTTCTGACAAGGAGCCTCTGTTCTCTTCCACTGGAAAGCTTTTAAGAGCCCCAAGGAGGACAGGCAATTACAGGAAGGTTCATGTGTTTGATGGGGTGTTGTTACAAATCACTCAGTGGTGTTCTGGGCTGTTTTGGAGTGTGGCCGTGGTGGGGTGATTGCAGTGCAGGGTTCAGTGAGAGAGGTGGGGGTCTCCGTTCCCTGGGCAGCAGGACCTGCTCTGGCCCTGGTGCTAATGGTGCATTAGCTTCTGGCCACGGGTGAGACAGAGGGGGATGCAATTAGTGAGTGACATTAAAGCTCTTCATCAGGTGTTCTCCCAGCGTCTTGAGGGGAAGTTAATGCTCATCAACAAAAATCACTGCGAGCTCCAAAGGACAAACCTAGGAGAGAGGGAATTGTGCAGATGGACTTGGGGTTTGCAGCAAGAGCAATCGACAGCCAGCCCTGCATCCTTCCTGAAGAGGGGGAGCAGTGGTAGGGGCACCACTTTGCCCTCTGTGGGGACAGGTAAAAGGTGTTAGAATAAAATCAGAGCATCCCAGACTGGTTTGGGATACATAACACTTCTTGGAGCCCGGAAGAATCACTGGTCTTGCATAGGTTTCCTCTGTATGGCAACTGCACGTAAAGCAAATCTGGCACTACCTTCATGTGGCATAAGCTGGAGGGTTAATTTAAACTGGGATGCTAAAACTGCCTCCTGCATTGCCATTGTTTTCTTTCTGAAGTGGGAGCAGCTGCACTGATCTCCAATTGTAGGGTTTTTGGGGTGGGGATTCTTTCTGGGAAGAGCCATAGGAGCCTCCATCAAGGGCTTAAAACCTGTTAAAAAGCACCCAGGGGTGCCCGTCCCCGGGCCCTTGTGATGGGAATGAGCTGCTGCAACCTGGTCAGAGGATCCTTAGTCTAAAATAATTCAACTTTACTGCTATTGGAACCTATGGGTTAAACAGTGGTGCAGCTCTGTAGAGAGGAAGAGAGAGACCCATGTCTCTGGCAAGGTTATTTCTGTGTTATTTCTCATCTTAATGTGCTTGAAAGTCACAGTAATACTGCAAAAAGCCTCAGCTATAAGATAACTTAATTAAACTTTACTTAAGAGAGTTAAATATTCATTATTTGTCTTCAATTACTGTCTTTGCTGGGTCCCCCCACACTTATGTTTTTACTGGGGCTAATGAGTTTAATGGTTGCTAGTTATTATGACCTGTTGGAAACAAAAAAGGAGCAATATACTATTGCTTGGTATAACCCAGGGCTGCTCTGCTGAGGGATAGGGTGAATTTATGGGGTGTTGGCTCTTGTGCACATCCCAGGTCCTGCTGTGGTAGCATCCTGCATCCGCTGCTCACTTGGACTAAGGATCTGTATCTGACGGGTGTGTTTTTGGCTGGTGGAGATCATTTGGGAACAAATGAACAGCCTTGTTGCTGAGCTTTCCCTTTCACTGCTGGAATGTGGGTGGGAAAAGTGCTTTTGCAATGGTATTTTCCCCTCCCAGGGATGCTGTGCAATCTGGGCACCCTGTGCCAGTGCCTCAGCACCCTCACATAGAAGAGCCTCTGCCTAAGAGCTCATCTCCCCTCTGCCAGGTTAAAGCCATTCCCCTTGTCCTGTCCCTACAGGCCCTTGTCCAAAGGCTCTCTTCAGGTTTCCTGTAGCCCCTTTAGGTACCGGGAGCTGCTGTAAGGGATGCTGAGTGATTCCCAGCCTCCCTTCCCGACCTGCTGCCTCTGCTTGAGCTAAGTAGGCATCCGTGTAGCTCTGTATCAGTAAGAGGCAATCAGCACGGCTATAACGCAGCTGATCAATACACAGTTGTACTGGGGCTGCTCTGTTACTGCTGCTGCTGCTCACTGTTTATCACTGAGCTGCTTCTGATCTGAGGAAGAGTTTTGCTTGGGCTTTGAGGATGGATCAGAGCTGAGTGAGACCAGGAGGGTGCAGGATGCATCCGTGTGGAGGTGCTGTTGGGGAGGGGACCGATGCACCAGTGCCTGGGGAAAAGCCAGCAGTGATTTGAAAGGCTCTTATGAGGTGAGATGTGTTTCTGGCAGCGCAGCTTGTGCTTCCCTTTGCAGCAGGTAGAGAAAGGTGGAAGCCTCAGAGGAATACGCTTCCCTGGAGGGTGATAGGCCAAAGGCTCTCAGTAGGCTGCCTTTGAAGCCTGGGCTGGTGAGACAGCTCTTTGGTGGTCCCTTTCTGTGGATATTTGCTTTTTGGGTTGTTTCAGCTGCTCTGCTGCAGGCAAGGCAGTGAGGAGGGTAGGGGAAATTGAAAACCCACCCAGTTTGTACAAGGGGAAGATTTGGGGGTGCCTGGATGGAACATGGTGTGGGAATGGTGCTGGTGGAGGCGCATCTGCCTGGCTTCGGGGTGTCTCTGCCCCTGTGAAGCAGAAAGGAGTTGGGATGCGGGGAACAAGCCAGGCTTGGAGGAGTTAAGCAAGCAGGGAACATCCAACGGGACCTTAGCATGAAGCTTTTCCTCCTGGAAATGGGTCAGAGCAGCTCTGCAGGGCTGGGACCTGAGCACCCATTCTAATTTCCCAGCATGTGCCATTTGCAACTTCATCTACTCCGACCTGCCGTCCTGATTCAAGGTTTCTAAACCTGCTGCCACTGCTCAGGTTCTCCCCAAAGAGCCGAGCAGACAGCGCTGCAGGCAGGGAGCTTCAGGCACCATCCCTGCCTGGGGACAATGGAGCAGCAGCTCCTTGACACAACCAACAGTCGCTGGATGTCCTGGGAGAGCCAGGAAGAGCCGGGCAGCCTGTGGGAAGGCAGAGCTGCCTGCTCATGGAAACACCTTCTGTCCCTGCCCATCCGTCACCCTGGCATCTGGCCTCCTGCCTGGGCACTCTGGTTTTCCTGCTGGGTTCACAGCTCCACCATGGGCTCTGAGCCACCAGCTCTGATTGGAGAAAGAACATTGGGTTTGGGGCTTGTTTTTTCTTCTCCCTTCCTACGCACAGGAATTCATCGTGGTTTTATGCATCACTTGGAATGTTGCTATTTAAATGTGTTTTCACTCGAATCCTAATTCTGGAAAAAGAGCCTTTCGATACTGAGTTGATTTAATTTTCCCCCTCAGCTCTGTATTCCATTAAAGCTGCCATTGCTTTCACTTGTCCAGCCTGGAAGCATGTGTCAAAATTCCCCATGAGTCCCTGATATTTCTACTGGCGCCTTGTGGAGGGGGAAAATCTGAGTGAACAAACCTGCTTGATGCTCTGGATAAGACTTTTCCAGCTGCTGATGCGCTGTGTGACAGAAGCCAACGTCTCCTTGAAGCTCATGTGAGAACTGTTCTGCAGCGAATCCTTTGCGTCACCGTCTCAGCAGGTCTCCATCCACCTCTAGCAATTTTGCCCTTTGCTTGGAGGAGGGGACAGACACAGCCCCTGCTGATGCTGATTCCTGCACCCTTCCTGATGCATCCCTGGCTCCAGGAGCATCCGGTTATCTTAGTGCCAGCAGAAAATGTGATTATTCTTTGCGTCAGCCGCCTTCCTGGGGCTGCCAATGCCCATGGAAACCTCTGCTGTGTAACTGAGCGTGGTTCTGTGAAACAGTTAACATCTCTACAGACAGCTGTCAGAAAATCAATAGCAGGCTGTGATTGTGTCCATAAATAAGCTGGAGAAACAGGATAGTTCAAAGGGAAACAGGGAGCAATGGCAGCTTTTGGACCCAAGTGAAAATAACTCGGCTTATGCATGTGTTATAGAACAAGTTCCAGGAAAAGAATCTAATCCATATGGCAGCACCCAGCCAAGGCTGGATGCTGGGGATGGGAAAGAATCCTTCTGGAGGTGGGGAGCACGTCAAATCTGGCTGGAACATGATAATTTTATATTTACCCTGATTAGTTCCATGCACTGAAGATGATTTTTCCCACAAAGAGACAGTGGCAGCTCCAACCTCTTCATTTTCCAGGAAGGGTCAGGCCTTCCTCACTGCACACAGCCCTTCTCCCTCCTCACTGCAGCAGGGGAGTGGGACAGCCATGTGTGATGGGCACCAGCTACAGCCACTGCTACAAGCACACACACAGGAAGAATTGCAGTCTCCTGTGGGCTGGAGAATAAACTCCTCCTGGCCACACAATTCCCAGTCTGGAAAGGAATTGGAGCAGCAGTGCAGGAAGCCTCACAGGGTGACTTTTTGGCTCTGAACCTCAGCAACTTGTAAGCAAGGTGAAAGCTCCATCATGGCTGCACCCTGTGTGTGCGGCCCCTTCCAGAAGTTGTAGGATTTGGTGACGGCTTCATCCCAGTTAAGCAGCTCAGTGCATCCCCAAGTATTCAGGGATCCTGCAGAAACATTCCCAGGCTCTTCACCTGGGAGACATTTGTAGGAGCAGATGAGGCCTTGTGTGTTGCTCCCTTACTGCTTTTCGTGCCTTCCCTAATGCTGCAGGGAGCTGGGAAAGGGGATTTCAATTCCTTCCCTCTGCTCTGCTGCAGCAGGAGCTGGGGTGGGTGCCATGCTGGGCCCCCAGGGAGCAGCAGTGGCTTTGGGGTGTGCCCAAAACTATTGAGGATGCTGGTTGGCATCAGTATTGACATCAATGCTGATACCCACTGAAAACCCCCATGACCCCCAGCGCTGCATCCCATGGGCTCAGCTCTTTGCTCCCCATCCCCAGTGGGGTCCTACAGGCATCACCAGTGTGCATCTTCTGGGATTATTCCCATTTTAACAGAGTATTGATCGGTGGCAGTGTCTCGGCTGTGGAGCCTGAAGGACCAGGCAAATAGGGAAGGACAGAAGGGATGGGGATGGCCAGCACAGCCTCCCTAAACCTGTTGACCCTTTGGTAAGGCTACAGACCTGATCCTGGCTGCTCCGTCCTGTTTGCTTTTCATCATTACTCTTGCTTATTCAATAATTATCGCTTCTGTTGCATTTCACACTTCCAAAGCACTTCCTGATCACTTGCTAATCCTTCGATGTATTTGCTGGCAACTGGGGAGCTGGGCTGCTCCCTCGAGGACCACATTGGGGATGTTCGCTTGGCAGTGCCAACCCTGAGGAGCAGGGCCCTGGGTCCCCACAGCCTCCCCTGCATCTGGCACCAGCCATCCTTCAATCTGCCAGCCCCTGCATCTCCCTGCTTTTCTGGTAGCTGAGCACATCATGATCATGCCTTGCCGTGCCGTAGCTTGCAAATCAGCCTGGAAAATGGGCAGCAAGCCTGGAGGCAGATGCTTTCTTGGAGCAAGCTTGCTGGGGCTCTGCTGGGCAAGGGAGCTGCCAGTGGGTCCTTCACTGGGATGACAGACTGGCCCAGCCTCACCCCAGGAATGTGCAGATCTCCTTTGGGAGATCTGCTGCCAGTGAGAAAGGTGGTGGCTGTCTCCCTGGGTGTGTGAGGAAGCAGAGCCCTGCTTGGGGAGATGATGCGAGCTCCTTTCTTGCTTATCTGTCTGCTCTTGTACCTCCTCAGCCAGCTCTGCTGCTGCCCCAGATCATTGCTGGGGGCACCCCAGGTATCACTGAGGTGCAGCTGGGGGAAAGGAGGTTGCTTTAGTGTGAGTGGACATGCTAATGGCATGAGGCTTCAGAACAAAATTAAAGGAAGAGCTAACACTCAGTGAGAATGGTCCTGTTTGAAGATGCTGGTGCTAACAGCATGCTGGGATGGATTTGAGCATGGAAAATAGATTGTCCCCAAGTGTACCAATTCCTGCAAGGTTGCGACATTGAACTGCTGGTGCTGGTGGGGTTCCCAGTGATGGTTCTCCTGGGCAACTGAGCATTGCAGCATCCTTCTTCACTGCTGCTCTTTGCAAAGTTGCTGTTTGTTTCTTTGGGCTTTGTTCTATTGTTGTGTAGCCTCAGATACAGCCAACAAGCGGATGGAGGGTGTGGGATGTCTTTATTTATAAACAGGGTTGTTCAGGGGACAAAACCGAACTTGAGTTTGCAGAAGTGTCAGCTTTGAACCTGGGAGCAAAGATTTACTGCTGTTAATGCTGTTATTACTGCAGCTTCCCAACCTTGTGTGATGCATGTTCTGCAGCGGTGCTGAAGGTGGTGGGAACTGGTGTGTGTGGCTGGAGGGGAAGTGGCTTTGCCAAGGAGCAGCACCGAAGCTGCCAGCTGGAAAAGCAGAACCTGTGATTTATTTTGTAGCAGCTAAAAGCCAGCAAGAAACAATCAAAGAGTTTCACTGATGCTGCTTTGTAGGTCAAGATCTTTTGAAAATGAGAGCAGGGATTCTCTCAAGGAAGAAATGTTTCTCTTCTGCCAGGGTTTTTTGTAGGATGCTGCAAACCCTTTGCATCCCCTCCCAGAGCATTTGTTGCAGCGGTAACTTTGGTTTCCCACTTTGCTTGACCTTCAGGCTTGCCAAGGTGTCTGTGTGGGTGGGCTGGTGTGGTTTTAAAAGCTGAACATCGCTGTGCTGCCCTTGGCCTTGTGGCTGATGGGTTCAGGCTGCTCTGTGCACCTGGAACTGTCCTGCCAGCACAGAATCCTAGAACCATGGAATGGTTTGGGATGAAGGGACACTAAAGAACTTGTGCCTGAGAGCTCATCTCAACCTCCCCTCCGGCAGGTTAAAGCCATTTCCCCTTGTCCCATCACTACAGGCCCTTATCCAAAGTCCCTCCCCAGGTTTCCTGTAGCCCCTTCAGGCACTGGAGCTGCTCTAAGGTCTCCCCGTAAGGAGCCTTCTCTTCTCCAGGCTAAACCAGTCCAGCACTCTCAGCCTGGCTCCAGAGCAGAGCTGCTCCAGCCCTTGTATCATCTCCATGGATTGCAATGGAGGGGAAGACAAATCTAGGTTTAGCTGACCACATTAGAGCCCTGCTCTGTCCCATGCCTCCTCCTTTATTTTCCCAGCAATTTTCCAGTTACTTTTTGTGTTATCCCCCAGCATTCTGTGAAGAAGCAGAGTGGGGCTGGAGAGCCCTGGGAGTTGTGGTGTGCTGGGAACAGGGTGGCAGCCTGACAGTCTCTAAATGACACTAGTGGGCAGCCAATGCAATCAATAGAATGTCACTCTTGGAAATCACCCTCTCACAAGGCAATTTTCTCCACCAAAGGTCCCAGTTAATAGGGCTCCTTGTCTGACCTTTCAAGGGGAGAAAAATGATGCAGAATTCAAAAGCTGCTATTAAAACTGTCACCTTTCCCCCTCTAACGTCCTCCTCTTGGCTTTCCCTCCCATCCACTCACGGGTTCTGATCATTGCACAGTGGAAACGATGGGGATCTCTTCATGTATGAGCCTGGGAGGTCTCAGCATCACCTTTGCACATCTCATTATCCCACTTCTGACCAGCTCTGGTGTTGGAGCTCTCCAAAAGCCATTCCCTTTTCTCCCAGGCTGCAGAGGAAGCCAGCAATAAACTGCTGAGTCCTCTGCCATGAATATTGTTCAATTATTCACAGATGTGTTTTGGCCTGAGTTTGACAAAAGGCTCTGCTTCAGCAGATTTCTGCCCACTAACCAAAGGCAGTTGTGCTAATGCAACCCCAGCCGTCATTAGCACTGGCTCACAGCAACTCCCAACTTTATCCTCACTATCATTTCCTCTGACAATTTAATTACTGCAAGCTAAACCTGTTTCTCTCCCAGCTCCAGAAAGCCCAAGTTTGGTTAGGATGCCTGGTCCTGCTTGGAGCCCTTTTGAACTGTCTCCTTCACTGCTGCAGCAGAAAGAGAGATCTGTGCCTGCTTTTGTCCCTTGAGTCCAGCTCTAGCAGCTCAGTGCATGGTTCTGAGCCTCCTTTCTTCAGTTGCTGGCTGTGACCCCACAGCTCAGCCCCATGCAGGACAGAGCCAAGCTCAGGTTATATTTTGATCATTTGACTTTGCTTGAACACTGCCCCCCTTCCCCCCCCCCGCCTCCCTGAAAACACCAGAAAGACCAGAGTGAAGTTTGCTGCAAGTCCTTTGAGCATCCTGGGTGGATGCTCTTGTTCTTTCTGGGCTGGCTCCAGATTTGCACCTCCACTGTGGATCTGATGGACCTTCGGGGTCCCTTGGTACCTGATCTCTCCCCAGTGGACTGAAGAGATGCCAATTTATGTATTTATGGACAAATCACCTGCCTGTTCCATAAACCAGGATACCAGTTCAAAATCAACTTTGCCAAAACAGGAGAGCAATGTTGATCGAGAGAAGTTGCTGCAGCTGCTGAGGGAGAAGAGGGATTCTTCCTCCCTTTTGTGGCTCTCAGAAGGAGATGACAGCAGCAGCACCACATTGGTTACTGTAAGATATTCTTATTTAAAATGCTCCCTTTGTTAAATAAAGGGAATTTTCTTTGCCTTTGCAGTGTTTTCCAGTGAGCCAGGGAGGTTTGGGGGTTCTGCACACTGGAACTGATTTATTTGTAAGGTGATATCGCCCAGCCTTCCCAGGCTCATTTGGCTAAATTATTCATCAGCAAGTTTTTAAATAATGCAGCAACTTTTCTCTTTTCCAAATTGTCCTTTTATTTTCTTGCTGGAGGTTGATACGCACCAGTGGGGTCTTCATCGCACCTCGCGCCAGGTTAAGCTGACGAGAACCAAGGACTGAAAGGCCACAGACTGATTAAAATCAAGCTGTTATCCAGAGTCTAGATTTACTCTTTACTCCAGTATCTATTGATGGGAATGAAGGGGTTCCTATTGATCTAGGTGGATGCTGGATTGAGCTATGGAGGTAGATGAGTGGAGAGGGTAGTGGAGGAGTCTCTGGGAAGAGTCCAAATGGGATTCAACATGAGGATGAGGCGATGTTGACCCATGGAAGAGTAAAGCTGTACAGGGCCATGCATAAATTGCTGAGACCTTGGCAGTCATCACCGTCCCGTTTGATTTATTCTGTGAGGAGCAGTGGGGAAAAGGATTTCCAGGGAGAAATGCAAGGATTGGTTTCTTTCAGTGCAATCAGATTTACTATTAGAGATCCCAGTGGCAGGAAGAACAGAGGAATAAGCATTTTGCCTTTGAATCAGGGAGCCAGATCTGATTTGCCTTCATTTTAAACTGCATTTCCAGCAAATATCCCCCCCCCCCCCCCCCCCCCCCCGAAGAATATAAAAGAGTGAGGTTTGATGGGGAATTTGTGTAGTGAGGGAAGGGGAGGGAGCCTTGCTTGGGCTGCAGGATGACACCTTGTCTCCTTCATTTCCCAGTTAGGGGCTGATAAGATCCTTGTGCCTGGCCAAGGCTGGGCATGCAGCAAAGCCCCTTCTGCCTGTAGCCAAGGGTGCAGCAGGGCTTCTGCCTCATCTGCATTCCTCTGTGCCTTTTACTGCTTCCAAGTCCTGGGATGTGCTGCTGATGAAAGACACTTAATTCAATTTCAACAGAGAAATTGATTAATGGACTGGATTAAAATAAATCCCCGATGGCCTGAGGTCTCAGTGCAGCATACCAATTGCCCCTTATCTCCCCTTCCCACTCTGGAGAGAGGACAAGGGAAACAGGGCAAAGTCTAAGGGCAGTTAGGGAGATGCAACAGCAGATGAGTGTGGGAAAGCACTTCCATGTGTAATTAGTTCAGTAGCTTTAAGTAATGTCCTCCCCAGATGAATTTATCCAAAGGTTTCCAGGCTCTGGGGTGTGTGTTTCAGGGAGGAGGATGTGGTGTGGGTTTGGGGATGCTGGCAAAGCCAGGGCTGGGATGGAGCTGGGGTGTGGGAATCCTCCTCTTGCTCTACTTTCCCTGCCCAGGAGCCAGGGGGGAGAACTGGGGAGCCCATGGTGCTGGGCTGACCTGGTTTGGTTCCCCAGGAGCCCACTGGGGCTTGTCCCAAAAGCAGTGCAGCAGTGCTGGGTGTGTGTATGTGGGTCAGGGCAGCTGAGGGGAGCAAGGAAAACCCTGCTAAACTCCTCTGCCAAAGGAGTACTGGAAATGGCATCAGTGCTTCTGCCTGGAGACCCGGGAAGTTAAATCCTGCAGGGAAAGTTGGGCTGGGTATTACCGGTGCTGCTGTTATAATGGGCTGTCCATGGGGTTGGAGCTCAGTGGGTCAGCACTGAAGGGGAAGAGGAGAAATGCTTCGCTCCCTCCCATCTCTTCTCTGCTCCCTCTAAGGCAGCATCTGCTCAGGCTGGCTCAGATGCTCAGCCCTATGCACAGAACACCTCCAGCACGAGCAGTACTCTGCCACAAAGCAGAGCTGGAAGGGAGCGTGCACAGTGCCTTTCACACACCAATGTGCTGGGCTCCTTGTGCCATCCTTCATACCTCCCAAAACATGCAGAGCCTTTTGTGCCTCTTTCTGCCAGCCCAAAACTCCTTCTAGGGGGTATCCATCCCCTGTGGAGACACCCAGCCCCTGTGGCACATCTATGTCCTCTCCTATGCCTGTGCCGTGGTCCAGCCTTGAACAGGTAATGGAAAAGCATCCATCCAGGATGGGCATTTACCCTTGTGGGAGCTGTGGCCACACACAAGCCAGGGCAGGCATGGACAAAGCAAACAGCCCTTGGAGATGCACTAAACGTTTAGTGCTGTCCCATCAGCCTTGGGAAAGATCTGTGGAAGGGAGAGTGCAAAGAATCAGGAGCTTTCGTGGCTTTATCAAGTCATGGAGAAGAAAGGCTTTCAGGATTTTGTGATTAGTTATATGCCTGAGGACTTGAATCTCCCAGCCTGGCAATGCCCACAGCCTCCCTTACAGTGCTTGAGTTCAAAGGCAATTTGTCTGCATAAAATCGGAGCGACCATTAAATAAGGACCTTTGATACTGTGGTGAGTGGCAAAGCACACAAATGAGATGCACTGACCCTCACTCCAGTAGGCCCTCCCCCAGCAAGGAACCTGAATAATGCAGAGTCAAGATTAATCCCACGTTGTGGTTTATTGTGCTTTAGATAGCAGATGCAGGCATGCGAGTGTGGCCCCAGGGGCTCAGGGGCCTCGTTTTCCATTGCCTTGTAGTCGTTTATACCTGTGCAAAGTGAATATAAAGTGCCACTATTCCCGTTGTACTGGCATTTGACATCTGCTTAGCTCTGCTGCTGCATGGGGAAATGATGGTGTGAGGATGAGGATGGGGAAGACCGGCCCCTCTGCCTCCCCTTTGCTCAGCCCCACTGGCTCAAGGCAGCTTTTCCTGAGTCTTTTTTCTCTTACAGAAAGTTTGCAGGAGTCACTTGAAGTTTTCTTCCCTTTTTACTTGGTTCATCCGCGTGGTTTGTGGCTGTTTAATGCACTTTGTCTTCAAAGAGGTGGAAAATCCTTAACATTTGGTCTTCAGATGGAAATGCAGCAGGGACATGTAGAATCATAGCCTAGAATGGTTTGTGTTGGAAGGGACCTTAAAGCTCATCCAGCTCCAACCTCTCCCACGGGCAGGGACACCTTCCATATAGCAGCTTGCTCCAAGCCCCTGTGTCCAACCTGGCCTTGAACACTGCCAGGGATGGGGCAGCCACAGCTTCTCTGGGCACCCTGTGCCAGCGCCTCAGCACCCTCACAGGGAAGAGCTTCTGCCTAATGTCTAATCTAAATTCTGGAAACATCAGGCCTGGGATTTTATGGAACCAAAGCAGCTTCCAGGGTCAGGTGCTGGATGCGGGGAAGGGGGACACAGGAAAAAACCCAGCCTTGAGGATTCCAATCTTGGCACTGATTTCCCCTATGACCACCCAAAATCCTGTCTCCCCATACTCCTAGGATCCCTCCTTCTCCTGTGGGCCCCAATCTCATTCTCTAAGCATGTTCCAGAAAAATCACAGCTCTTATTATATGCCTCACAGCTCGTTGCTGAAGGGGCTTTTGGTTCCCCTCAGGCACTTTGTTCCTTGCAGAAGCTTTTGTTTTCCCTGCTCCATGCAGAGCCAAAGAAACACTGTAGAACTATCTGGTGACACGGGCGAGACCTCCAGCACAGGCATCCATGTGCCAGTGGTACCCACTGTGCTTCCTGTGCATCCTTGGGATGTTTCTGTGCAAGCTCTGCTCCCTGTTTCTCAGCCCCTTGCTCTGTGGGAAGTTCATAGAATATCCAAATCCAGGACACCCCCCCCCCCCAGCTGTTTGTAGCAGGTTTGCACACCCGTATCACCCTACCCAGCACAGCAAAGCAACACAGACCTGGGTGCTGCCCTGCATCCTGCATGCCTCAGTTTCCCTATCTGCAGACTTAGGGCATTGCAAGGTGGCATCATTGCTACATGCTGGAGGTCAGCTCCAGGCTGTCCCGAAGGCTCTTGTGCAGCCCAGGATTCTCCCCAGGCTGTGGGCAGGGTCCTTAGGGAAAAGGTTATTGTAGAATCACAGCTCATTTGCTCAGAGCCCCAAAATCAGTTGATTCAATTCCACATGGACCGGCTCGGGGACTTGCTGAGCACCAGCAGAGCCCATTAGCGCTCAGCCGTGTTCTGCTGCTTGTTCTGCTCCCCTTCCCAGAATCAAATTAAATCTCTTTTATTTGCTCCCTCTTTGTACACCACTCCTTGCACAATTAGTGAATAATTTGAGAGCACAAACTAATTGCTTCGCTCCATCCTCACCCCGCAAAGCTTTTTGCTTTCATTTTGCTTTTACTTCATTTCTATTGGATCAAGAGAGAAGAGAAACACAACAAAACCAGCAGCAGCACCAGCAAAAAAAGAGCTGGGTGCTTTGGGGGGGAGATGGAGCCTGGGGGGAGAGGGCTGAAGAGCACCCACAGGATGCTTTTCCCATAGGAATGGGGCTTTGCTCCTGGTGTCCCATGGTAGGGGATGGCCAAGACCAACTCACAGCTCATCTCCTCGTGCTCAGATACAAACTCCTCCTTTTTGTCAGCTCTCAGGGACTTTGCTTTGCTAGAGGTTGGTTGATTTTACTGCAAATCAGTGCTTTTGGTTGCTTAGCTCTTAACCCATCCACCCAGGATGCATTTACAAGCAAGATGTTTGCTTACTACCCATCACCCACATTGTCATGATCCCTGAGCAGGTTTGAAATGAAGGGTCGATGCTCCCTGTACCCTCTGATAGATCCCTGAAGCTCCGGGAACCCAATCAATTGGAAGTGACATAAATCACACTAATTAAACTATCCTCAAAGCCCATTTCACAGCCTTTGGGGGCCGGCTGCAGTGTGTGGATGGCCCCTTGGCAATCCAAGTGTTGCCTGCTGGCTCCCTGCGGCCCCTTGGGGCAGACCTTGGGATAATTGATTTTGTGGTCCCTTTGCTTTATGGATGTCAGAGCCCTCAGAGTGGGCACAGAGGCAGTGAGGATGGGTTTAATTAGTTGCTCTGTTTTCCACGGCATTGGCTGGAGCATACAGGTGTTTGTAGGCTGCACTAGGCAGCAAACAGTGGGAGCTGCCTGGATTTTTCCAAGCATCCCCAGCCTCACTCTTTTTTTTCTGGAGCCTCTTGCTCCTTAAGCGCTGGGAATCCAGGTAATACTAAAGCATTTTAGGAGGGTTTCTAAAGGAGATCACAAAGACGAACTAATTCTGAGTGGGAATATTATTCGTCAAGGTGGTCCAGAGGGGCAGCAATGCTTTGCTGGGTGCTTCCCACTCCACAGCATCCCTGGTCTCCCACTCATGAATATTCACACAGCGGCTGCTGCGCTTTATCCCGCTCTGTGCAATTATAATTTTAAAGGCTCTCAAATGCTTATCAGACTGGAGCATGGTTTAAAGAAGGGTTGAGCTGGTGCCTGGAGGGGGGATAGCTGAAGTAAGCTCTGCTGTGGAGGCGGGCTGTGGGCAGGCGTCAGCATCCCCCTGTCCTCCTGTGTGTGAAGCCACTGGGCTGGCTTTTGGGGATGGTGGTGGTAGGATTATCCTGCACTCTTCTACTCTCCTCCTCCCTGGAACACCGTGAGGCCTAGCTGCTTACCCCATGTAATGAGCTTTCAAATCTGCAGGCAAAAAGGCTGGGATAAATCCAAGGCTACTCGAGGATTTCACAACCCACTACCTGGGAAATGCTGGTGAGGATGAAGCTGAGCACAGCTCTCAGCCCACACCACACCTGAGGGGAGGCCTCCTGGAGCTGCTATTACTGCTCTGCTGTAATCATTCATATTCTGGGAAATATCAGGGAAAACGGCTTTGCCCGCAGTTTGCCCCACGTGCACAAGAGGGTTTTCTTATCCCTGTTAAAATTAATTCACACAGAGCTAGCAGACGGATGCTGCACAGAGGGGCTGTCGCAAGAGAAGCAAGTTTCCATCAGATATCCTGCTCTGCTGCGTGTGCTAAACCCGGGAAACGTCACCTCAAAGCTGCTTCCCCCAGCCATGGGCCCTGGTTGATGCCTGGGCTCTCCCGGAGTGTTTTCAAGGCACAAAATAAATAACGGAGCATCATTTGTTTAACTGTTAATAGCTTCCAGAGGAAGGATCATTGCCATTCACGCAGGGAAGAGGCACTCTGGCAGCTCTGGAAGAGCATGTGGCATCACAGCTTGGCTTGCTCTTTAGAAGCGCTGAGCATCCAAAGCCAGGGCTGGGGAAGGAATGGGAAATGAGAATATGGTTTTGCAAAAGCTGCTGATGTTTCCAATGATTTTGCATTGGGCCCTTTCCAGTGCTGACTGGGAATATCTTCCCCCCCGCTGCCCACCCCCGCTCCCTGTTCATACGCTGCTCGACATATGCCGAGGGTTTTCACTGGAAGCCTGACAATCAGAATCCACACAAATGTGTTTCCAGGCGTGGATAACCAGAACCCAGGCAGGACCACAGTTTTCCTGTTTTCCCTGGGAATAGGTGTTTCCCACAGAAGCTCATGGAAACACTATCCCACTGGAAATCTCTGTGCAGAAACCCAAGTTCAATGGGATTACCGAATTTCTCAGGGCTGTGCCCAGCCTCAAGCACCCCAGCACACACATTGGAGGCTTCGTGTTCACCCAGGTATCTCTTATGAAAGGTCCAATCTGTTGCTCTGGACTCGTCCTACAGCAGGTGCTGAAGAAGGGCCACTTCCACGGGGTACCTGAGTGCCACAGTTTAGTGGTACACACGGCAGTCCTGGGGTAATGCTTGGATTTGATGATCTTAAAGGTCTTTGTCAACCTGCTTGATTCTCTAGTTCTATAATATGGGGACCTCCTGGGCCACCCTAGAAAGGTCCTGCCTCCCACCATGGACCAGACATGGGGAAGAGCGCTTTGGCAGAGCAGATTTGGGTCTGTTGTTTTTATAGTTAACACAGGGCCTGTGGAAAGGATGTTTGTAAATGGATTGTCTGCCACCTTGGATTTGTCTTTCTTCCCCCTTCCCTCGCATCCTCGGGCCCATTGTGGGTTATCTCCAGCCGTATCATGAGGGGGTTTGTTCCTGCCAAGAGAGCTGAATGTTACAAGCATCCTTTGAATGTGCAATCACAGCAGGCAACTCCTCTTTCCCTCCCTTCCCAAGCGTCTGACTTGGGATCTTGTCCATGATTAAGCTCAGTGTCTCATAAATTATGTTTCACCAAATTGCTACATTAATAAGGGGCTGCGTGTTCTTGGAGGATCATTAATTATAGATACAGTTTTATTTCTCCTGCACAATTGCCCATGCTCCTCGCTGGGTTGATTGTGCAGCCATATCAGGCGCTGAATGGTGGGACAAGGACTGACTGAGCAGAGCAGCTTAAAGACCCTTCACCATCCCAGCTTAAAGGCTGCTTGCTGGGGTGGGAGGATATGATTCCTGCTGAGCTTTGCACTGGCCTGTGTGATGATCTGTGAATTGTTGCCCGGCCTTAGCTATCTGTGAGCAGCAGAGGGCAATGCCTCATCTCCAGCCCTGGCTTTCATTGCATGTTCCCCTTTCCCCGTGGGAATTACAGGTGCTTTGCAGGGAGAAGCTGGAGGGGCTGCAGGGACGCCCCTGGATGGACTCAGCTCCAGACTCCAGCAAGGACCAGCCTCCTGAATGGATGCTTTGGTCCTGCATCCCTGCAGCAGCTTTTTGTACTTCATAGCCTCTCTCTCCCTGTATGTCAGGGTCTAATTGTTCAGTTCCTATTAATAAGATGCCTCCAATAGCAAAACTGCCCTGCAGGGTTATATTATCATTATTGATTTGTTATTAACAATCACTTAGGCCGGCTGAAGATTTAGGCTGCTCTCCCTGTGCTTTGGAGAGCATCCAAGGAGCGTCGGAATCAATGGCGAGTCTTTCCATTGGCACAGCGGGGCTGTGCCGGGTGGGGTGTTGAACAGATGGAGGGGAAGATGCTTCCCTGTGTCCCGAGCAGGGCTGGAGGTGGCAGGGTGTCCCCAGGCAGCAGCATGGTGTGAGCTGCACCCAAAGCGAGGGATTTCCCTGGAGCTGGCGGGGAAGGGGCACATTTACAGAGATGATAAATTCCTTATTTGCAGATTTATGACAAGCACTTGAAGGGGCGGAAAAGTGGATTGGAGGGTGGGGGGTGGGTGCGTGTGAAAGCTGTTAAACTTTTATGTTGTGTTGTAATGGTAAATGAAGTCCACCCTGCACTTTAGATAGTCCCTGGTTAAATAATTTCCCCATTTCCACTGCTCTGAGGAGAGGTTGAGGATGTCCATCAATGTAAGAACCCCTTTACATAAAGGAGGATCCAAACCTTTCCCAGAGAAATCCTGGCCTTGCATCACAAGTGAAATGAGGGTGCTGGGTCTCAGAAGGGATTCAAGCCAGCCAGGGGGGCAGGGGGTCACAGCTCCATCTCACAGGGCTCTAGCCCTGTCTGTGAGCCCAGAGGCAAGGTGATGGGCAGGTATTGCTGGCTGCCTCCCAGTGCTCGCCTCTGTCCCTTATTCACTGAGCTGGTGGCTGTATGACAGATTCTGCCTCCCTGTGAGCTCTGGCCAGGCTCATCATCAGTCATATCTCCATGGGAGAGCAGCTTCCACTTGGGAAGAGGACCTGGGGGAAGCGGAGTCCCCTGCTTCTAAATCCGAAAGAGCTGGTCTGCTCTCGGATAGTTCATCCTGCCCTTCCCTCACTTGTCAGCACACAGGCACAGACAAATCCACCTTTTTCCCTGCTTCTCATCAAAGATTTAGCAGCAAAGAGACAATGATATTTGCAGTGAGCTCACAGAGGCTCATCATCTTTGCAGAATATACTACAGTACACTCACTAGTACATTAGGAAGCACTATAAATATTTAAAGCTAAACTATCATTGCCCAAATAAATTAGCAAGCTCCAGTGGCTCTCGGTGCACTCTTCTTCTTTGCCTTAACTCAACCAGCTCCCAGCCCCCCAGGAAGGAGGAATCAGAGAGATGTTGCTTTGATTGATGACTCTGGCACACAGATGGGCTCTCTCTCACCCTACAGCCACAGCCAGTGCTCAGGGATGCTGAGGACCAGGGCTGGGCTGAGCTCAAAGGATGCTCTGGGAGCACTGGGATGCAGCAGGTCTCTGAGCATCCTGGGCCTTAGGGAGGCAGCCAAAAAATTGCTGGAGAGGCAGAGTTAGCAGAGCTCTTGCAGTTTCCCTGCCCTTTTCTGGGACTCTACGGTGTCGCTTTGAAAGATGACAGCAAAGGTGTCGTTATGAAATGTGTTACACAATGCTCAGCCCAGTGCTTGAAGGTATTAAGCTAATATTTTCTGCCTATTACAATGTCTCCTGAATAAGCCGGTTGTCCCAGACGAGGAGTTGCAGGAGCCTGGCTCTAGCAGCAAAAGCCTCTGTGTCCTTGGGGAGCTGAAGGGTCTGAGAGGGGGTTTGATAGTGATTCTGAGACAAAGCAAAATAAGGGAAAAACCTCTAGATGGTACAGATGATAGCAAATTGGCAAGGCTCAGTAAGTCTTATGCCCAGCTCAGCTATACATCAGCAGCAAAATAAATATATTGATAATTCCCCTTTGGAAAAGTGTATAAATTGCAGTTGCTTGACGCTGCTAATAAGCCAGTGGGTGATGTGACCAGCACATTAAAACCTGGCTCCTGAATCAGAACCTTCCAAACCTTGCTGCTTAGTCCAAGCTGAGAGAAAGCAAAGCCTGAAACCAAGAGCAAATGCTGCCTTGTCACTAGAGCAAGGGAGGGGGAATTGGGGTTCCTGGTGACCCCCACATTGGGGTCCAGCAGCAGGACAGTGTTATTCCTACCCTGGAGATAACTGGAGCAGGATTTTTGCCCTGCTTGGTGTCTCTGGCCAAGCAATCACCAGCACTTTGCTCTGGTTTTCCCCTCCTAATTTTTTCCTCATGTACTTAAATGCCTTGCAATGATAGTGCTCATCTGCAGCACTCATACAGCCCCCATGTGACATGACCAGGACCATGGGGCCCATCACAGGATAGTTATTGGAAGGGAAATAACTTGGCTGATGTCAGTGAATGTTAAAATCCTACAGCTAACCCCCAGGAAATACAGGGGTATATATATATACACTCTCTTTACTTACCAGAAGATAAATAAGAAGGTCATTAGCTGTGTTCCCTTGCTCTGATTTAAACCCCCTCCTGAAGTTACAACTCTTCCCATCAGGCCT
Source organism: Amazona ochrocephala (assembly GCA_039720435.1). Lineage (NCBI taxonomy): Eukaryota > Metazoa > Chordata > Aves > Psittaciformes > Psittacidae > Amazona > Amazona ochrocephala. Next base: position 202,229 of record CM077898.1, on the reverse strand, counting down.
GCCTTGTGATCCCGTTTGGAACATGCTGCGGGACCTGCGTAGTGTCAACACCCTGTTTCATGGAAACTGCCTTTTCTCTCCAAGTCCTGGTTCCTGCTGATGCTGGGCTGGTCCTGGCGCTGCTCAGCACTGTTCTGGTACCACCGAGCCTGTTTAATATCCAGTGATTTCCTGCTCCAAACAGCACTTACTGGCCATTCCTGAACGCGGTGCAGGCAGGTTGTCAATTAACTGCCCTACATAATTTTATGTTTCCACTCTACTTGTGTGTGGTTTGTGCATAAACCCTGCAAAGTGATGGCCTGGGCACGCAGTAGCCATGAATTGCTTTTTAAGAGGACATGGCTGGGAGCCACAAAATCTGGGGTTTATGTTCCACCAGCACCCAGGAGCTCCCATGGGTTTTGCCCTGGGCAGTCCAGGCCCTGCTGGGACAGCTGGTCCTCAAGGAACCACATCTGGATGCCTGCATCTGTGCTCTCAGCAACCTCTGCAGCCCCTTTCTGGGATAAAGAGGGTAGGTTTGGACCTACCCCCATGCTGAAGGCTTCTTTGTGGTGGAGATGCTTGTAGAAGTGGGCAGGTGGCTTGTTTAAGGCAGGAACAGCTGTTGCTACCCGTTTACACACTCTTGCAATGTGAACCAAGGCTGGCTTACAACCACTTGCTGTTAACTTGGATAAAGATGATACATGTATATTTCCTCTAATAAAATCCAAAGTACTCTTTTTTTTTGTTTAAAATAAAAGGGTTCCCAGCAAAGGCAGGAGTAAGACCTGTGCTCTGCCTGTCGATGTGATGAATGTGCTGTGGTCCGAGCCAGACCACTTAGCTTCCCCCTGTGTTTAAGCTAATCCCCGTGTCCATCAATCATCGGGGGAAAAGGCTCGGACCCTCATTTATTACAGTTTGAATAAATATGCACAGTAAAGGTGGCTTTTCCTTATGGCAGATGTGGACGGGAAAAGGGAATAAGAAAAACCTTTTCCAGCCCAGTACCCTGTGCCTTATGGTAGTCACCCCTCAGACAGCAGCTTTCCCAGGCTTGGGAATGCCTCTGCCCCCAGATTTCCTTTCCTTCCTTGCAGCATCAAAGGGTGTAAATAACTGATTACCCTGAAACAACTGTACCCAACAGGAGCTTACATCTGTGACCTGTGGTGCTTAAGACTCAGTAAATATGTTCTTAATAATCAACTGGTATTTATTTAATGCACAATAATTCTGCTGTAAGCTCCAGTGAAATGCACAGTTAATTAAAAATGTCTTTGAAATTGGTCTCTAGGGAGAGTATTTTCTCTTATCCAAAGGGCTTCTTTTCCTTTGTTTCTTTTTTTGTTTTGTTTTTACCCTTTTCTCTGTCTATCCCTGCTGTTATTGCATCTTTTCCCTGTAATCCTGATGCTGTTTGCAGCTGGGTGCCCGTGTTCAAGCCATTCCCCTTGGTAGGTGGGCACTGACAGGGGCTTGGCTTGAACCTCTGCTTGGTTCCTGCGATTTGAACATTTTCCCTTGTGGCAAATCAGGCAGGATAAAAGGAACTTCATCTCTCTGCTCCCATGGGACCAGCATGGGAAGGCTGGGTGATTGGTGGTGGGGATGCTCAGGATGCAAGTGCTGCAGTAATGGAGCCCAAGGGAAAAAGGGACTGACCAGGACAGCAGGCTGCCCTGGGAGTGAAGCAGAGTCCAGCCTCTTCCCCTCATCCCTGTCCCTCACTGCGTTTGGGATGCTGATGAACTGATCCGAACAAGGACAGCAGGCAATGGCTGCCCTTCCTGCACAAAGGCGAGGTGATTACCAGTTACTACCAGATCCCAGCTGGAGACTGGTAAGCCTGCTGGAACCACTGAGATGTGAGGATATCCAGGGCCAGTGTAATTGTAATTCTGAGGTAATAGGGAGAACACTCGAGCAGGTTTTGTGCTACGTTGTATTTTACATTGTGGTGTTAATCAGTGAGGGGCCCCCTGCCCTGTTCCATGATGTCACCAGCCCTGGACCACCCCAGCCCCATCACTGCCCCATCCGTGGCACTGTTCAAGGCCAGGTTGGATGGGGCTTGGAGCAAGCTGCTCTAGTGGAAGGTGTCCCTGCCTGTGGCAGGGGGGTGGAACTGGATGAGCTCTAAGGTCACTTCAACCCAAACTATTCTGTGATTCCATGATCCCACAGCACTTTTTGCTGCCTCTGCTCCCTTATCCCACCATCTGGGATGGAGAAGCAGCCAGCAGCCAGGGTGGGATGTTTGTGCTTGGCAAAGGTTTGCTGCAGCCATGGGAAAAATAGCAAATAAAAAGCATCTGATTGATTTTTATAGCTGTTTTTAACTAATGGAAGGGGAGGGCTTGGGATCAGAAGACATTTGTGGCTGTATTTGGCTCCAGTCTGTGCCAGAGCTTCCTAAAGGACTGCGGTGATGGAGCTGGAGGGCAGCCCTCCCTCCGGGACTTGGGCAGCCCCTTCTCCACTGGTCAGACTGGGAGAACTGGGAGGGCAGACTTTGCAAACTGTGATGCCAAGGAAAAACCTTCACTGGGGCCTTCAGACGCAGGGTGCTGGGGTCCCCCAAAGCCCATGGCATGGGGATGGATCGCCTGGGAGGGGGACACAGGGGCTGAGGAGGAGGATGAATGCTCTGAGCTGCTCTCTCTGCTCCCACCACCCCTGGGTGAGCCAGGATTAGTGACTCCATAGCCTTCACAGCCAAAGCAGCTAATCTGAGCCTGAAGATAAGGTGCAGAGGCAGTGAGGGGAAGAGGAAACCTCTCTTTGGGCAGCCAAGATGTGCCAGGAACCCTGCTGAGCAGCAGAAGGCAGGGTGAGCCATCCTGCAGAGCCCCTGAGCTGCTCTTTGTCTACTTGAGCTGGGCAGATTTGTTGTTTCCTAATGATTTGTTTTGCATTTGTTTCCCCCTTTCAGCTCCTCAGCAGCAAAGCAATGGATGCTTCGGGGGAGAGATGATTAGAAGTCATTTGAAGAGTAATTAGGTTTGATCCAGGACCCTTCGGGATCCCAGGTCTGCTCCTTCCACTCCCAGCATGTTCTATTGAAGATCACGAAGTGGTGCATGTCACAACAACGGAATTTCAGCACGTGTGTGTGGTGGTACTGGGGGGAGATTCCTGGGCAGGGGGTGCAGGCAGCTCTGGAAGTGGCACAGCCAGGGACACTGGTGTGGGACATCCATGTAATGTGGGAGGCTCTTCTGTCCCAAAAGACAGAAATGGTGAGATCTGGGGACAATGGAGGGTGCTGATGCCAACGAACATGGTGATTCTCCTTCCAGCTTCACGGGGAAGGAGATGCGTGTGGGCATTGCAGCAGATGGGAGTGATGTCTTCTCTGCTTCCAGCCAGCTCTGCTCTGGGGAAAGGGCTGAGCAGGAGGACAGGAGCCAGATTAAAACTGGGGCAGCCCCACTGAGGCCCTGGTGCTAACCCAGATTGGCAATGGCAGAAAGGAGAGCTTGCTTTAAACCTAGTGAAGCTTTTTCCTGCAAGTATCTCACCTTTAGAAGGCATATTACTCTGCTTGGCTGGGTTAGCATCCCCTGCTTCTCATTGCCAGCACTGAAGAGCTGGTGCATAGTGAAATGTTCCTATTCTGTGGCTCTTTGGCTGTATTTGACCCATACGTCATAAGACAGGATGCTTATATGGTGTGTTTAGCTATTGTCTCTTCTGGAAGGTTTCCACATCCTTATTTATAAGGCCTCTCCAGCCCAGAAAAAACCCCCTTTGGAAGATCAGTAGCGCAATCATCGCTGGGCCATGAAATAAGACCTGAGGAAGTATGGCTGAGAATGATTTACCTACTGCACGGCTTGAACCTGCTGAGAAATAAACCTTCATCCTGCGGGAATGAGGCACCGTCTTCCCGATCACTCTCTTAGATTACGAAGCCATCCCTGCTGGCAACCAGCTCCTGTAGATTTGGTGCAGCCTCTTCATCCTGTGCTGAGTATGATTCTTCCTGAGAGTCCTTAATGTCTTGTACACAGGCTGTCGGGTAGGTTTTTTTTCTCTCTCTGCTTTTTTATTTCCCCATCTCCTCCTGTTTCATCAGGCATTATTTGAGCATTCCCACGGCTTTTCCCTCCTGGGATTCCCATCATTCCTGAGCACAGAACCAGTGGTCTGGGATGGAGAGGGAACACCTCTGTTCAGATGTGAAGAAAAAGACCCAAAGGGGCCATGAAGAAAGCCACACATCCCCCCAAATAGAGATTTAATAGCAAGGACCAAGGTCTGTGGTGAACCCCGGTTTAGCATCATGATGCCGGCTCCCTGTGAGCCTTCTCCATGGCAGATAGTCAGGGAAGGGGGGGAAATTCCACCTTTTCTGCTCTTTCCCTGCACTCAAGAGAGAAGAAAAGCAACAACAAAAAATGTTCAGGCTTTTTTTTTCTTTTTTTTTTTTTTTTAGTCCACTTTCAAAGTTAATTTCAAAAGCCTGGGAACACTTGATAGTTTTAATTAATCCGCTGCCTAGGGAAATACAATTTGTGGAGCCAAAGCTTCTCACTTTCCTCGGGATTGCTATCTCACTCCCGGTAATGCTGATGCTTCCAGCGTGACAGCGACTGCAGCAGCAACTCCAGTGCTTTTCATTTCATTCCATCATAAAAGCACTACACGTCAGGGTGATTTTGGCTTGGCCAGCCTGGGGTGTGCTGTGAGAAGTGGGGAGCGCAGGTTTTAATTGGGATCAGATGGAAACCGTGCAGGAACAGCTTGTTCACCCCGACTTAAATCAGCTGAAAACAAAGTCTTGAATGGTTTTTCTCCCTCAGTAAATGGCCGGGATTAATTGGAGATGCACATTCAGGAGCATGGAGAGAAACGCCACGATGTGTTTGAAACACAACATCAGATTTGGTGGATTTTTTTACGGGTGTGATTTGCTAATTCAGTTTAATTAATTAAAAGAGATCAAGAAGCAGGAAAAGCTGCTGTTTGACCAGCTGCGTGCCACAGGTCAGCAATGCCTGACAGGGTACGAACTTGGCCCTTGGAAACCTGGGAGCCCCATTTTCTGCATAAGGGAATGATGATCTCCGAGAAACTCATAGAATCCTGGAATGGATTGGGTTGGAGGGACCTCAAGCTCACTCAGTTCCAACTCCCTTCCATGGGCAGGGACACCTTCCACTAGAGCAGCTTGCTCCAAGCGCTGTCCAACCTGGCCTTGAACACTGCCAGGGATGGGGCAGCCACAGCTTCTCTGGGCAGCCTAATTTCTCTAATAATGGTGGAGGAAAAGGTGGTCACGGACTGCCCAAGGAGCTCTTTGCTTTTTGAGCATCCCTGTCACATTCCCATCAGGAGGAGAGCAGTTCGGGCCCATCACTACTCGTAATCTAGAATAAACACAGCATTTTGTAGCTTCTTAGCTCGAGCTGGCATTTGGAAGTGACATTTAAAGGTCACTGCCAATCTTCCTGCATGGAGAACATGGAGAAGGCAAGAGTGTTTGTGTGACACCGTGATGGGACCAGGGGCGCGAGCAGCATCAGCAAAGATGCTGAGCTGTGTCCCTGCCTTCCCATCCCTCTCACCCTCCTCCTCCTCCTGTTCCATTTCTTTCTCCCTGCCCTGTCTCTCTTCCCAGCTAAATGATTTTTTCATTCCCTTGTGAGGAAAGTGCTGTTCTGGGAGATTTATGACTGGTTCTCCTAGGGGGAGAGAGGTCTTGGCACCATGATGGGATGTGTTTGTGTGCTTGTGTGACACGTTGCTCCTCACGCTTAGGGCTGGCAAAGGCAATTCCCACCAGCTCAAGTGTTTCTGCAAAGTGGTGCTACGATGGGCCTGACATTTGCATTATTATTACTATTGGTACTATTTTGCTTGCACCCACTTCACAGCAAGTCCTTAAGTGGGGACATAACACACATTTTAAAGCATTGAAAATCACACTCTGCTTTTCAGCTCCCAAAAATAAAAATAAAAGAAGTCAATATAAATTAAGTAAGAAAGAAGAGAGAGACTCTTTCCATTCTTTAAACCAGGTTTCCAGGCAATTATTCTCCTATCTCCCTCAGAAAATTAATAAGAATTCTGCTTGAACATTCAATACGCTTTGGTTTTGCATAGTTTCTTTGAGGCAAAAGGAGGACAGAATGCTTAATTAGTTTGCTAAACCTCTCCTGCTTGCACAATGTGTAGATTGTGATGCCTGTAGGCAACTGGCCAAGCAGAGGTTTGGCCTCACTGTACCACGGGCAGGACATCACCTTTAAAGGGGAGTGGGGTTTGCAGGAGCTTGGGGAGCTTGTTTAATTAAAAAGGACTGAGTTGGAGGAGTGGGGAGAAGGAGAAGATGGGTTCAGGTCCTGAGGAGCCTGATCAATGCCAGGCCGTCAATTCCCTTGCATTGATTCAGAAAGGGAAGTGCTCCCATATGGGCTGGCATCACGGTGAGCTGCATTCCTGAGCTGTGGCTGTGCCATTGCCCCAGAGCTGTTGGGCTGGGAAGGGATTGACCCGACTGCTGCCAAAGCAGGGAGCCTCATGCACATCACTAATCAAAGGGTGTTAATGGAAGATATGCAAACAATATCAACTTCTGTGCTGCTTGGTTTGCTGCAGGAGGGATGGGTGCTAAACCAGAGGCAGCACTTTGCAGGCAGAGGTCACAAGCCCAAGTCTTAGGCTGTGAGAAGATTATTTTAAACTGTTCATGATCCTTTTTCACTGCTTTTTCCCTCCTTTTTTTTTGTTTTCCCCTGTAAGTGTCCCTCTCTTCCCCACCTCTTCCAAGCTTTCTCTCTTGGCCATTTTATGCTCAGACTTCACATACAAGAGCTCCCTTCCATGCCTGTCTGTGCCCTCACCAGCTTTTCTGCCTCTTCCCTAAATAGAAAACAATTGGATGTTGGTGAAGCAGGAGTCTCAGTAGTAACAGACTGGGAGATAAATGGATGTGTCCATATGGAGAGGGACAAATAGATGGGAAGATAAGGAGAGTGGGTAGCGAACAGTGCGTGTGTGTGTCTGAAATCAGATTAAGAAATCTCTCACATATGTTTTGTTCTATTGGAACCTCAATTATGCAGCCTGTGTTTCTTACCTCATTGCCATAAATAAAGCATAGTTTGCAAAAGGAACAACAATGATATTATACTAATACTATTGTAGGCCATAAATAGAGTGAAAGATGATAATCAGGAGGTCATTTCCACTTCAGCATCATGGTGTTTAACACAGTAACTGTGTTAGAGGGAAAGAGCAGCATTTCTCTGTCATCTTCAAAGAGCTAAATTATCACTATGGTTCTAATCAACTATCTGCTTTTAGCCACATCTGAAGTAAATCAACAGGATCCCACTGACACCAGCTGAAATATGATGATCTACATTGACTAAGTATCCATCCATCCATCCATCCATGACCCTGCAGTTCATGTATAATCACATAGCTGCACCAAAATATTTGTAAATATACATATCTGAGTGTGCATATGTGTTTATTTCTGTTTAGCTCTATTTATACACACATATATATGCATATATAATTTCCTCTCTTTAAAATATTAAAACAAATTACATCTTTTCACAGAATACAGACATTAATTCTGTTTCCAGGAGATTTGTCAAATCAGTGGTCTGTGTTTGCATAACAAGCTCTTTGGTTACGCTGCACTGCATATAAATTACCATGTTGTCAGGCTCCAGATCAAAATCATTGGGTTTTAAGCAGAATCTCTCACATTGATTAAGATGTGCTTTATGTTATGTGCATCTATTGCATTTAAAGCGCTTAAAAGGAACTTTCAGGAAAAGGCTGGATGTGGCCAAAGAGGCTACGGAACCCCCCCTCAAACCTATTGAGTCCTTTACAGAGGGGATGTCTTGATGCCTTTACAGAGCGGTTGCTGGGTGTGGTTGGGCAGGGATGTGTGCTGGGGGGGGGGAGGGTAGAGATGGGTGCTGAGGGGGCCAGGAATGGGTGCCGGGGGGGATATTCTGTCCCCACATCCCTCCAGGAGGAGATGGGAGGCCGCTCCCTCCTTTCCATGATGGAGAAGCTGCAGCCTCGCGTGTGGTTCAGGCTCATTGCATTATCACATACGTGCACACACACACAAAGTCTATTAAATGTCCAAACCCCAGACTGCATCTCCTTCTCTGAAAAGCTCCACTTATCTGTGGCAGCAGTAAACAGATTGGGGTTTATGAAGTGTAATCAGGGAGTGCAGTACCCCGGCTGACACAGGCAACAGTCATCTCTTGGTTTGTTTTAATGAGATAAAACCTGCCAAAGCAAGGGTCTGAAGCTCTTTGCTTGCCTCTGACTTTTCCCACCCATTTGCTGGTCCACCCAGGGACCAGCGTGCCAACTGCACTTGGATTTATCTGGTTTTGCTCTGGTGCATGAACACAAAGTGGGATGAGAACCTGGCTGTGCCAGGATGCAAAATCAGCTCTGCTTTGGGTGGTCAGGGTGCTCATAGCAGTGATGGTCACTGCAGGTGCTACTTGTATTTCTCGATAAGGGGATTTATTTTTCTTTCAAGGGAGAAAAAAAAAGGCATAAAAGAGGTCAAAGGGGAATGGCTTTAACCTGCCAGAAGGGAGACTGAGATGAGCTCTTAGGCAGAAGCTCTTCCCCGTGAGGGTGCTGAGGCGCTGCCACAGGGTGCCCAGAGAAGCTGTGGCTGCCCCATTCCTGGCAGTGCTCAAGGCCAGGTTGGACACAGGGGCTTGGAGCAAGCTGCTCCAGTGGAAGGTGTCCCTGCCCATGGCAGGGGTTGGAGCTGGATGAGCTTTAAGGTCCCTTGCTACCCAAAACAGGCTGGGATTCTATGACTTGACTATGATTGAAAGCTGGTATGGGACAGGAAGCTGACCAGTGCCCAGATAGCTCCCGTGCAAAGATTCTCTTTCCCAGTGAAAAAGCCCCTCCCAAGGACCTGTCTTGCTGCAGCCTCCTGGAGGCTGCCAAGAAAAGGGTCGTTTCTAGCCGTATTTTTAGCGTGCTGGCACCTGCCCATGAGGAGCCAAGGTGAGACTTGGCAGCTCACTTCGTGCAAGACTGTGGAGTAGCAGCAGATGGGACCAGTTCCTGGTTGCTAACAGGGATGTGAACAGAAGCTTAAACGAAAGCGGCGACGTTAGGGAGGCCTGGGTGCTGTTTCTGTGCGTGCCAGTAGGATTTTGCCTTAGTTTGCACAGAGGCACTGGGGAACCAGCTACAGTTTAATTGTATTTCTTTAATTTTAGCAGCCAGAAGCCTTGAGGCAGAGCCACATGAAAGGAAATTATGATTCAGGAGAATTCCTCTTTGTTTACTCTATTTAAAGTGCATTTCCTTGGTGCTTTTCCCATTTGCAGCACAGAAAGAAACCTATGGAAAAATGCAGCAAAATGAGTTTTAGTCTCCTACCATTCTTGTGCAGAGGAGAGGCAGGGACCTGCTGGTGTCCCGAGGTCTCTTGTGCCATGCAGGCATTTTTAACTGGGGAAACAGGAGCTTCAGGAGTCCTCAAGGTCAAACACTGAACCGAATACAAAGAAGCCACAGACAACGAAGGCTGGACCACTGCCAGTCCTCAGCCTCTCCACCCCACAGACAAGCATCCCTGTAGCATCCCTGTGGATAATCCAAGGCCACCAAGCACAAGGAGCAGTAGAGGCCCCAAGGCACACACTTCTTTCAGGAATATCTCCCAGTCCATAAATATTACCACCAAAATGCAGGACAAAACATAATGTAGAAAAGATTGAATAGAAGATTTATTATGCTACTGCATAGCAATCCTGTCTTTAGGAATTTACGGCTTCTATATATCCCCTGTTGAAAGAGGTTCTCCTGGCTGATGGAGGACTTCAATTCATCTTGTATCTGTTGCAGATTACCAATCTTATGGTTTGCCCATTTAAAGGGGAAATGGGATCAAGTCTTTTGGCTATTTATAATAAAAACCCAAATAAATGAAAAATCCTTGTGGCACCAGTGATATGACGCTTGCTCTGGGTTAATCCACAGGATCCTTCCTTTTCCCAGCCCACTTCAGGAATGTGTTTCAGGTGTCTAAAGCTGCCTGGCAGTGGTCCTGCCTGCACACATCCATCCCTGCATCTCCTCTTGAGCAGGGCTTGCTCTAATCCAGCCCCTCTCCCTTATTTTACAGCTCCTGTGCCTTTATGCTCTATAAAACCTTCCCCCTGTGGCTGTGCCAGCACCATGCAGGACATGGGATGTAAAAGTTTGGGAGTGAAATCAATCCATCATCATGAGGTTTATACAGCCCTAGCAAACACTTCATGCTTTAATCATGGAGCAAATCCTGTTTGATAGTCCCCTAAAAAGGCTAAAAACAGAGGCAAAACCAGAGCCCAGGCCTTTTCTGGCCTTTCCCCTTGTGCAAGCATGGATAATGCTGCTTCTCCTTCCTTGCTGGGAAGGGCACGAGCACAGCACTGGGCAGAGAGGGGATTTGTGAGAAAGCAGGTTATAAAACACTCAGCAAAGTTCCACTCGCTGCTTCAGGTCTAAAATGAAAAGGTGCAACCCAAAATCCTCTCTTGGAGAGAGATGGGGGGGGCATGGCAGGAGAAAAGTAATGGCCAAATCCCCATGCCTCGCTGTCAGAGAGTCCTCCAGGTCTGTGCAGTTCAATGCATAGGAAATGAGGTGGAGAGCTGGCACATTTGCAGGGAGCGTGGGTCAGAAGTGACCTTCACAAACCCAGCCTGGGGTGCAGAGCCGGGGTGCACAGCCTGGTTGCTTTGCCCTCAGCACAGCCTGATCTATCCGAGCAGGTGGCGATGGAGGCAGGGAGGGGTGGGAAGTGGGAAAGAAATGAAGCTTCTGCATTGTGCTGTGCTGGGCGCCAGTCCTAGGATCATAGAATCCTGGAATGGTTTGGGTTAAAGCTCATCCAGTTCCAAACCCCTGCCATGGGCAGGGACATCTTCCTCTAGACCAGGCTGCTCCAAGCTCCATTCAAACTGGTTTTGAGCACTCCCAGGAATGGGGCAGTCCTGTGGATGGAGCTGATTTTGGTGGCATTGTTGGAAAGCTGCTGCATCCATCCAGGAGCTTGAGGGCAAGAGTGTTTCCCATGGCATCCCGCTGCCCTGTGTGCCCCCCACAGTTCACCCCATGGCACCAGGGCTCCTGCTCTCATCGTCCCCTCGAATTTGGAAATCCTTGATGCAGGGAGCAGGGCTGAGGGTCTGTGCTCTCTGTCCCCACCCCACATCAAAGCTGTCCTCCCCCACAGGTGTCCCTGCTCACTATTCACATCACTCACCTCTTGCCTTCAAAGGGCTCCTCTGCGAGAGGCAGGATGTGCCCACATCTGTGCGCCAGCTCCAGCACACCGAGGTTTTGTTAGCAGCTGCACTGCACCAGAAAGATGAAAACCAGGGCATGGAGGGAAGGGAAAGGCTCTGCTCCCAGCCTCAATAATTTATATTTTGTGTGAAAGCAAAGGCAAATTATGGAGGGAAGGGATGAAAGGGGAAGGATGGGGTGGGGGGGGGGAAGATGCTTCACATCATGCTGCCAGCAGGTGAACACTAGCATGGGACAGGAGCCTCCCTCCCTGCTCTTCTCCATCAGTCCTATCTCCTGACTGCCCCATCTCCACTCTTTGTCTGGTCCTGTCATAGAGGCAGAATGGTTTGGGCTGGAAGGGAGCTCAAAGCTCATCCAGTTCCAACCTCCTGCTACTGTCAGGAACATCTTCCACTAGAGCAGTTTGCTCCAAGCCCTTGTGTCCAACCTGGCCTTGAGCACTGCCAGGGATGGGGCAGCCACAGCTTCTCTGGGCACTCTGTGCCAGCACCTCAGCACCCTCACAGGGAAGAGCTTCTGCCTCAGCTCTCATTTCAATCTCCCCTCTGGCAGGTTAAAGCCATCCCCCCTTGTCCTGTCACTACCCACCCTTGTACAAGGTCCCTCTCCTGCCTGCATTTCCTGACCTAGACATAGGCCTGGTATCTCATCCTGCCCGTGAGAATGGGCTGTGGTGTTGCCATCACAGGATGCTGTTGTGGGATGCACTGTGCTGGGGAGTGCTGGCAGTGGTGTCTTGGAAGGTGAAGGGATGCTGAACCCAGTGTCTTGGTGGAGCTGGGCAGTGAGGGTGGCATGGCCAAGCCCTCCATTGCTCATGGCCATTAGAGATGTTTAACCACTATCTATCTTCAAGCCACAACCAGGAAAGCAGCCGGGCCAAGGGCTGAGCACTGGTGATGAGCAAGCTGCAGGGAAGATGGATGAGCAGAGGGTACCAAGGGCCCCCCTGCTCGTTGATTCCGAGCGGTGATGGGAGCAGCGAGCGCTGGAGGTGCTTAAAGGAGCAGCTGGTGCACCGGGGAGTTCAAAACTAAAGAAAGATGTTTTTCTTTTCCACCAAGCAATCTGTTCAAAGCAATTACGCGTCGGTACCTGTGCGCAGCTTCCTTGTTCTTCAGTGCAGTGACATTTGCATGAAAATGGTATTAAAGAACAGTTTTCAGGATAAGATTCCCACCTGCTCTTGCTGCTTGCTCCTGACCTGAAGGAATCATAGAATAGTTAGGAATCATCTGCTCTGGGACGAAGCTGCATTTGTGCTATGCTGAGGCTGCAGTGGGGTGTGAGGGGGGTGGTGAAGGGACAGCCCCACTCTCCCCATCTCCCCCAGTGTCTCCCGTCCCTGCCTCTGCTTGAGCAGGCCAAAGACACACTGAAATAAACTAAACCAACAACCAAACCCTGAGCTGGTCCTTTTCTATTTGTTGTGTAATCATATTTGATTTAATGTCATGTTTCCCCCTCATTCACTTTGCTGTGCTTTGCGCTCAGAAATAATGATGGCAATGTGCTGCTATTACTCCTGCCTATGTAGCTGATTCCTCCCCTTTCCTTCCCTTGTCATTTCCATCCCTGAGGTTTTTTCCTTCTTCCCCTCCCTTTCATACAGACTTCTGCATTCCAGCTTACTCACCTGGAAACTGCTACATTTCCTGGTTCATTCTGATTAGATTGTGTCTCAGAGCCGGCTGCTGCTGAGCCATTTTTAAATAAGATGTTCTCTTGGCACAATCAGCTGATTATTTGCAGTTTAGTGCCATTGTATTTTTACATACGCTCTTACAATTGATTTTTTTTGGGGGGTGGGGTGAGTACAACTGCTCCCCCCCAACGCAGCCTATTTTATACATTGGGTTTTGTGTGTACATCACATTTTTAGAAAATCAATTGCTGGCCGTGGATGTATTTGTTCAGCCCGAGACAGAATGTGTGGAGCCGGAAGGACATCGGGGGACCTTGCAAAGAGCTGACACAAAGCAGACATTTATCCCTGTGCCAGAACTAACCAAGCAGCCAGCCATGCCTGCGTGGAGCTCCACATTTAGCTCTGCCCCACACGTGCCCAGTGCCCTCTTGCCTTCACATGGGAGGTGACTCATGATGCTGAAAATTTGACAAGTGCTGCTGCTGTTTAAGGAAAGAAAAATAAAGATAATAAAGCTGCTTTCCCAAAGGCTGCCTTCACCCCGGGGAAGGATGCTACCGGCAATCACTGATATGCATCCCCTCCTGCCCATCATGCCAGGACCATCCCATCCTCATCATCTCCTAAAGCTGCCAGAGCAGCATCCTGAGCAGCCAGGGGAAGGATGACCTTGATAAAGCCGGGAGAAGGAATTAACCACCCTGGCACAGGGCTTTGCAGTTGGGAGCGAGACAGGAAACTGCTGTTGGAGCAGTTGCATGGTGGGATTTACACAGAGAGGTGATGCAGGAGCTGGTTCTGAGGCAGCATCAGTCCTTTCCCTTCCCCAGTGGGATTAAAACTAATCCCTTGGCAAGAAAGCTTCAATGCCTTAGCAATGGTCTTAACCTGCCGGAGGGGAGAGTGAGATGAGCTCTTAGGCAGAAGTTCTTCCCTGTGAGGGTGCTGAGGCGCTGGCACAGGGTGCCCAGAGAAGCTGTGGCTGCCCCATCCCTGGCAGTGTTCAAGGCCAGGTTGGACAGAGCTTGGAGCAAGCTGCCCTAGTAGAAGGTGTCCCTGCCCGTGGCGGGGGATTGGAGCTGGATGAGCTTTAAGCTCCCTTCCAACTCAAACTCATTCTATGAAGAAGGGCCAGGCTGCATCTCTCTACCAAAGCGAGAGGAGGAGGAGAGCAGAGAGCCAAACGCTAATGAGTCATTTGCAGACGTACACGGGCACACGTGCACAGACACTACCCACCAGACAGCAAACCCCCCTCTTCTTTGACTGCCTTTCCGCTGCCGCTGCAGCCATCTGGGCCTCCCGGGGGAGGCTCCGTTCCTCCATACTTAAAGGGTTTGTAAATTCGTTGCAAACGAGAGAAGCAGCAGAGGCAGCGGAGCCGCGCGCCCCGCCCGGCAGCGGGCTTTGATGGCCCATCTGGCAGAGCGCTGCGCTCCTGCCCGCAGCCTCGTGTCCCCTGCCTGCGAGAGGCAGAAACGCACCCCGGAAACCCGGGCGCGGATAATGAGGTGTTTAATTACACATCCAGCAGCCCAGAGGATGGGTCCCAGCGGCTGCTGCAGCTCAGGGGCATTGCTGGCTCCGCTGGGGCATTTCTCATGTCCCTAGGCTCCTTCTCTGGCTCTGCACAAGCCCTGAAGGGACCTTGGAGCCTCCCTTGCCTCACTCCCTGCCTCAGTTTCCCTCCTGCTGAAATAACATGGATGCTAGCAGCATTTCTGACAGCCATGATGGAGGTAAGGCACATGCAGTGAGCGGGGCTTATCTCCTGCTAGGTCTTGGCTTTCCAGACAGGTAGGTCAGGCTAAAAGAAAAAGAGAGAAGGATTTATTTTGTCTCTAGTTCAAGACTGGCAAGGACACAGCTTAATCTATGACAGGCGCGCTTGAAATCCTTGTGCTCTAAAGTTAATTTATAGGTCAAATTTTTTCCACATTGGTATAAGCTGCCTTTGACTGGGATGGCATTGGCAGTGCTTATGATTAAGTGGAATCATGGATGTAAATCAGGAGCAGCCCTGGGAAGTTTCCTGGCATTGCACTCTTGTCACTGTGATCACTGGTTCAAATCAACAGCATCTCCATAAACCTGTGTGACATTGCATCAGACCACAGACCGCACCGGTATAAATCTGGAGTGGTGCTTGATCATGATATTAATTTTAAGGGGGAAAGAAGGAAGAGATGCTTCAAGGTCCTTCAGGGTGTGGAGGGAACGGTGTTCAGCTGTGACTGAAAGTTAATCTTCATTCATCCTTAGTCAAGAGCCTAAGGGTTGGAGGGGAGCTTAAAGCTCATCCAGTTCCAACCCCTGCCACGGGCAGGGACACCTTCCACTAAAGCAGCTTGCTCCAAGCCCCTGGGTCCAACCTGGCCTTGAGCAGTGCCAGGGATGGGGAAGCCACAGCTTCTCTGGGCACCCTGTGCCAGCGCCTCAGCACCTCTGACCTGAGCACTCACAAATGGGTGAGGAACAGGTTCGCCTGCAAGAAAACACCCTGGATCCAGCCTGGGCTGAGCTGGTTCACCAGGGAAGCTCAAGGGGAGCACACCCACCCCAGCTATGAGCACCAGCCATGGCTCTGCTTGGTGGGATGCTTTAGATGCAGCCGTTGTTTCCTGCTCCTCCCTCCCTGCTTGGGTAACAGCAGTATTGTTCAGACTGCCTAATGATTTCTAAGTATTTTGCAGCAGCCAATGCCAATGGCTTTGTTAAGAGTCAAGAGGCAGTGTGTGAACTGCCTTGTCTGGAGATGGCAGCCAAAAGAATGGAGCTGTCTGCACCAGAAAGCAGCCCCAACCACTGCCTGCTGCCCAGCCTGGCAATAACAGGAGAAGAAGGTCCTATGATGAGTTGGTTGAAATCTCTATTTCTAAATGCTGGTCCCCACAACCATGGGATCCTACTCTGGGATGGAGAGATTCCCCAGGCACTTTGTCAGCTGGCAGAGAGATGCCACCTGAGCTGGCAGCAAGCTGCAAATCAGGCTTGCCTTTTGCAGTATATACATATGGAGTGAGGTTTATTTATGAGGGGGAAAGAGACTATAAAGAAGAGTTATGATGTCCAAGAAGAGCTGATATATATCCCAGCAAACTTGAGGTTGTAGCTCAGTGTGGGGAATGACAACCACTGGCAGGTGGCCATGAATAAATCCCCAAGTTTTCCTGCCTCTGGTAGCCGGTGGCCAAATCCTTCAGCAGGTTAGAGAAACCTCCACCTGCTGTGATTTTAATAGGCAAGAGGTGGGGAGAAGAATGGGAGAGACCTGGCATGCTCCAGCGCAGGGTTGGGCTTTTTCCTTTGGCTTTTTAAGCATTCCTCTCGTGACTGCTGAATCCAGAGCATGGCCAAGAGCAGTCCTCTTGGCAATATGGTTTTCATTACAACCACCCATGCATGAAGTACTTAATTAGGTCCCTGTGCCAAAGTCCCAGCTGCTGATGTGACAGCCGGTGTCCCAGCCTGCCCAAGGCTGTCACTCTGGCTCCAGCACTGATCTGTATGCAGGTGCCTGCTCCGGCCATGCTGCCTGCTGCAGCTCCAGTGTCTGCATGTGTAATTGCATGGAGAGGAGCCAGACGGGTACTAAGTGGAGTCCTGACGATGATGCACAAACCCATCACATTCCCAGGCATCGGCAGGATGTGACAAGCGTGTGCCGAGCTCTCCGAGACAGGTCAATGCTGTGGGTGAGGCAAAGCATCTGCATCTACATCTACCATGCACCAGACTCATGAGATCAGATCGAGAACAGCTCTGAGGAGAAAGACTTGGGGGTGTTGGGTGACAAGAAGCTCCCCATGAGCCATCAGTGTGTGCTTGAGCCCAGAACACCCGTGTGCTCGGCTGCACCCCCCGGTCTAGGGATGGGATTCTCCCCCTCTGCTGCACTTGGGGATGGGAGATTGAGATGAGCTCTTAGGCAGTTCTTCCCTGTGAGGACGCTGAGGTGCTGCACAGGGTGCCCAGAGAAGCTGTGGCACTGGTTTGGGTCTCTGTGAAGACAGAGCACCTATAAGAAAGACATCTCCATAGGAAATGAGCTTTGCAGAGCTACCCATGTACGTAAGTCCTCTTTTTCCACCTGGGAATAAGCTGTAAAGGAAAACCTGGAGAGTTTTGTGGCTTTACGGGGGCTGGCAATACCCACACAGGCCATTTGCATTCCTTGAGCTTTCCTGGTCCTTCTGTGCTGGGGAGTCATTTCACATACACCTGGTGTATCCCAGACTCAGCAGATTGACCGTGCTGATGGGATGATGCTTCCTGGGCAAATATCTTTTTGCTGCTTGTGCACTAAATCCTGCACAAGCTCCAGTCTGAGAAATCCCAGAAAGGAACTGGGCACTGTTGTGCCTCAGAAGATGGGCACATGGGAGGGAGGATGTTCCTGAATCTGGTTGTGCCACCTCAGGAGCTCGTAAACTGCTGCAGGTAGCAGACAAACACCAGCAGTGCTATTAGCTGAACACACCATCCACCTATCTGACAACCCACGTGCTGACAAGAAGTTTAACTGCTGCGTTGTAAAGCTGGGGCTGGGCACAAATGCCTGGTGCTGATGCTTTTCAGCTCATAGCATCCGCAGATTTATTTGCTAGTAAACCCTCCCAGAGTGGAGACAAGGGGTTTGTGGGCACATAAAGCAGAATTCACACGAACTCATCAAATCCCAGGTATCTAAGCTGCTTCCCCTCCCCTGGATCCCATCCTGCTCAGGCCCACCAGGCTCTAACAGCATGGCCATACTCCTCGCTTCTCCAAACGTCAGGTTTAGCATCTCCAAAGAGCTGAATTATTCCTGGTTCATCCCAGCCCACCCCATCAAACCCTCACTGGCTTCGGCTCTCAGCACTGGTGCTCCACAGGGCTCCCTCCTCGGCAGAGACAAGTGAGTAATTAGCTCCTGTCCATTGCTGTAATCACCCAGCTTCTGGCTTCATTCACCGCAGCGCTTTGGATGTGATTAATTTCTTGCTATGAAAGGTGAAGTCGTGCACAGCCCTGGCTCCTCAGCCCCATTCCCAGCCCGCTCCATAAGCCAGCGGCGCGGCAGCTTCTCCCCACCCCGCCGCCTGCCAGGGCTGCATTTGTTAGAGGTGAATGTACAGTTTAATTTCTAAAACCACCCAGCCGTGGATGCAGGGTATGAATTAGGCTGATAATGAAATATCCGTGCTGAATGCCTGATGAAGAGGTGCCTGGCAGCAGCTTTCACTTGAGCTCAATCTAATTGTTCCCAAATATCTGAAGAGCCATTTTGGGAAGTTTGTGGAGGCAAAGATCCTTGATTCTTTGCAAACACAACGCTCTCTAGTTCCGATTAACGTTATGATCCTTGCTGCCAAAAAAGCCCATTCATTTCAGTGAGCAAACAAGAGAAAGGAGCAAAAGGGACTCTGAGCTGATAGCCTGCAAATAACATTTTCTCTTTGCTGGGTCTTTCCACCCACGATGGCATTAAAAAGGGGGGTGGGGGGAAAGAAGTGCTTTTTAAACTTCCCTTCTCAATTTATTGCATGGCATCCTGCAGCCAACAGCAAAATGAAATAGGTCCTTGTTATCTCTCCTCCCCCCCAAAAAGAGACAAGCTGTGCAGGAGAAATAGATAATTTCTATCTGCTTTTTTTATATGCTTCATAAAAGCCATTGTTGCAGGCGTGTAAAATACACGTGGCTTGTAGAAATATGTTTAAAAATGTAATTTTAAGAATGGCCTGCTGGAATTCCTTGGGAAAGCTGCACAGCCCTGCCCCCCTCCCAGACTGAGCAGAGCCTGGCCTCATCCTGCAGCTTCTCCTATATTCCCCTCCATGACCTCAGAGATGTGTCAGGGCTGGAGCTGGCTCATTCCCATGCAGCTCCAGATACGGCACCGACTCAGCAGCTTGGCAAATGAGCCAGTGAAAACTGTTTTGTCTATTGATCTATCCACCCTGTGAGTGAGCCAGCAGCCACCCCATCACTGAGCAAAGCTGCTCCTGCTCCCACATCCTGCTTTTTTTAGGAAATACAGAGGTGGGGAGGTGAACCTCCCCGTGCATCCCCTGCTCCTTGTGCCCCCGTCCATGAGCGATGTACTGAGGGTGATGTGGTAGTGGTCAGAGAAGTGGTTTGCACTCCAGGATTTGGAGGACTTGGCTTTATCTACATACACATCTGTAAATATATGCACTTTATATACATATACATATATATACAGACACACAAACGCATGCTCCATTGTTTCTGCATTACCCTTGCCCTGAAGCACTGGTGAGAGGGGGATACAAGATGCAACTAGAGATGGAAAATCAACACCAAAGAGACAAAATGCTTCTCAAAAATTAAGTGGGTGTTTTCTGGGGCAGAATAAGGGACCAAACCCAGGGTTTCCAGGGGCATTCCAGAGTCCCACAGCTCCCAGGCACAGAGTGAGCAGCCAAAGATGCCGAGGCACAGCATGGGGCAGCACAGATAGCTTAACCAACAGGTTGGAGAGGAATTGGTATGCAAGCTGCAGCCAAGGCTGCCTTTATATCAGAGCCTCACAAAGGCAATTCTCAGCAATTGATATAAAAAGGTGTCAGTTCTGGTTTAAGTACTGTATTACCAGCAAAGATTTATCTGCTTCAAAGGCAGGCCTCATGCCACTGAGGGAATAAACAGCTCTTCTCCTTATCTCTTTCGCATAGCGCAATATTTTCTCTGTTCGACTTTGGCTCAAAAAATACTTTTTCTTCCAATTTCTTATTCATATATTGTAATTTAGAGCAAACCCCCAAAACCTCCCTGGGTGTCTCCTAACGAAAATGGCTTATTGGGGTCACTGGGGGAATGGAGGCTTGGCTTGTGCCCCTGAAACATGGAGGCTTGGAGCCGAGCCATCACGAGTGTGGCACTGATGCATGATGCAAAAGCTTTTTTATCTAGGAAATAATAATAATAAGTATAAATAACCCTTCAGAGTAAAATGGCAGCCACAAGCACTGCCAATACACCCTGTGTATCCCCAGCAGATGCCAGAGCATCTCCTAATTTACACCCCAAAGGAGCAGACTCGAGTCTGGTACATTTTCACAGCTACCCTGCCCATCTACAGCGTGCTTGTTTATGCATCTGCTATTGCACTGTGGAATTAACATAAAGCATCATACAGCAGAGACACGTTTAATTTAGATGATTACACTAATTATTCTAGAACACAATTTTAAGAGCAACAAACTCCTGAGAGAGCAACCAGGAAAACAAAAAATCCCCTCCAAAAATCGCATAATGGCTGAGAACTCCTGTAACAAACTGCAATCTGCAGCATAACAACTCATGTAGTTAAAAGTGCTTAATGCCACTAAATACCGGATTTCATTTTGATCAGTGACACAGTTTAGTTCGAGCAGAAGAGATGATTTGGAGCTTCACAAGGCTGGTACTGCTGACTGGCTGGGTTGCCCTTTTTGGGGCGAACACAGTGAAAAAATGAATTTTGGAATAGCTGGGGAAATAGACCAGGTTATTATCTTTATTATTTTTAAACCTGAGATGACCACGTTTAGGGCTGAGTCTCACACAGGACAGCCTGGAAAAGCACCAGGTACCTAAGCAAAGCTTCAAGGTGTTTGACAGTGCAAAAGACAGGAAACGGCTGCTTGTTGTAATTGTGTTATTAGCTTAGATATTTTCCTTATAACTCATACACTGCTCACCCAAATATCTCAAGAAGGGTAATTAAAGATTTGTGAAACCTGAGCCAAATATTCTTTGCTCTGTGTGTGAGCTCAGGACAGAAAGTGGAGAGCTCCTGAACGCTAAAAGAACCAGGGGAAGGAAAGAGATCTTTGGTATGCAAGAACTCTATGCATTTGATTGCTTTTCCACCCTGGGACTGAACCTGCACCCCTGCACATTCCCCACCAGCCTCTCTCATGTCAACCAGCACACAGAGCTCACACCAGCCCATGCAGCATCCCCTGCCCATCACAAAGAACAGCCAAACTAGGGGGAGGGACCAACTTGTTAATGCTTCTCCATGATTAACTGTGCGCTAGTAATTAGCTGAATGAGTTCAGAGCTTGAACTGTAGCTGGAACCATTTTTGATGAGCCCGACGGTGCGTGTACTCATGAAACCTTGACAGTGTACAAGTGCGTGGCTGAGTTGACTTCTCCCCCCACAGGTTTCCCAGGCAAAGGCAGCATCGGACTGATCTGATTTGATTATTCCGGCTAATATTTTCCCACTCGCTGTTAATTATGATGATTAGAGTTAATTACTGCTGATTATGAGTAGGTGCGTTGTGGGAAGCTGTACAGGGGTCACCAGTGCCAACCCCAGACCTTAGGGCTGGGGCTCAGCACCCACTTGTGGAGCTTTTCTGTCCCTCCCATATGTGGCCTTGGTCAAATCCTTTCCCCCTTCTGCCCCCCTGCAGAGCTCTTGCTGCCCATGCCGAGCTTTTTGGCCCGCCAAATAGGTGTGAGCCACGTGTGTGGACGCCCAACAGCGGGTGAACACCCTCCCTTTACACCTCCAGAAGATGCTGTCACATAAATAACAGTGAGAATTGATCTGGAAGGCCAGCAGAGTGCAAAACAGAGCTGAAAGCACGAGGCAGTGAATCCCTGTTTGGGGGCTACAAGGCACAATATCTGAACTTAGGGAAGTGCTTGAGCAGAAGCCTGACTTTGTGCTTCTGCTGTAGGGTTGCACTATCCACTGATAGCATCAGAAGTTGATTTTATCCTGAATTTTCCTATTTTCCCCCTGAATTTTCTGCCATTGCTGCCTCAATTTCCTACCTGTGGCAGGGACGTTGCTATTAGCTACTGGAGGTGGCCACAGTCATGTTCCCCATCCAGCCATAGTGTGACAGATAAAGCAGAAATGGAATAACGTGGCATAATACTAAAGGGACCATGACAAGGATGCTCTTCCCATGGCAGACACTCAGATTTAGGGGCTGTTAGAGGACAGATGCACGGCAGTGTCAGCTGCAGGGACAAAGGACATATTCTGCTAAATAAAGTTGCTATTATCCCTGTGCAGCAGGAGGGAGGGATGGGTGCCCAGGGAGAGGCAAGGAGAGGAAGAGAGATCGAACAGGTAGTAAATTTTCAGAATTGCCCCCAAAAAGCATATCTACTAAGTAAATCCAATAGAGTGGGCTGTCTGTCTACATGTAATGTATTCCTTATTAATAATGTAGCTATGATAGAGCCTTTTATTGATCTTCATGTATAAATCTAACCCCCTATGAATAAAAAATGTAATAAGATCTTGGAAATAGACTAAATAATAGCACATGAACCCTAAATGACAGGGATAAATTGCAGTGCTGGGGAAATTGCCAATGGATGGCAGCCCATGCTGCTTGTCTAGGATCCTGATAGTGACAGCCAAGAGCTGGGTGCCAGCATGAAACATCTTGCTGTCCCCAAGCACTGGGTGACAGCGGGATGGGGACAGGGCCTGGAGCCTGGTCCCTGCTGCTCAGCTCATGGGAAACCAGAGTGGGGCTCAAAAGGATCCTTATAAAAGGGATCTAGTAAGGAATCCCCTTCCCTGCTCTTTTCTGTCCTGTTCTTCTCATGGCAGTTGCCCTAGTGCCTTTAGGTGCTAATCAGAGATGCTCAGGGGTTCATGAGTGGAGGCTAGGGTTTGCTGGATCCTCTCTGCTCACTCTTGTCCATGTGTCTTTCTCCCCCGCCTGCTATTTTAACACCTAATAGAAAATCCAGCCCAAGCCACCACATCTCCTGGTTTTATGTTAAAGCCATAAAGGGGGTGAAGCCATATATTGGTCTGTGTGTGCTCAAAACTCTGTCTATATTGAGGAAAATAATCTTTTTGCTACTCCCAGCCCTGTAGCATGAAAATTCCTTGTACAGAAATGTCATTTCCCTCTCTGTGTGTCCTGAACGCCTGGAAAATTTCACCCAGTTACCCTTTGCAGGTGCAGAACTGGGATAAAGGCTTTTGCTGCATCACTAAAGAGCTCCGAGGGATCTCATAATAGGTCTATCTCTGGATAATATACAACATGATTGCTATTCACATGTCATGGGCAAACTTTTCCACAGCTTTTGCTTCGTGAGATAACCCCTTTTAGTGTTTAACTTTGCTCAGAAAGAATTACATCCCCAGAAACACTGGCTGTGCAACTTTCTTAATAGCAGCTGTCAGCATGGTCAGGCATCCTCTGCAGCCGAGACGGGAGATGCAATAATAACAACATCAATAATATCTACTTCTGGCAGAGTGCTGCTTTTGTCATTGGACTGCAAAATATTTTCAAAGATGAGCCTATTTACAGGATGGGAAGAGCAATACTTGTCAGGAGGAGCAGCAGGCAGGTGGGCTTAGCCCTTGGGACCCCCCTTTCCAGGGTGCTGAGGGATATCTGCTTTACCCCAAACACCCATAGCTGGGCAGAGAGGACCACGCGAATCCTGGCCCAGAGTATTAACACTAACGGATTATTCCTGTTAATAGGAAGACAATTACACTGGATAATGTAAGGAGTGCAGCTCATTAGCTGGCTGGCAGGGTTGCAGCACTCGCTGGGGACCCAAGTTAATAGGGATATTACCAGTGTTACCATATGACTTGTCTGAGCACATTAACCATGGGCCAGCCCATGTTGCAAGAAGCACATGGTGGTTTCCCCCGTTTCGCCTCTTTGGATCCAGCACCCTCCCTCATGCCAGCAACAGTGACAAGTGACATATCACAGTCCCAGCCACCCCACAGCAGGGAGAGGGCTGGAGACTGGCTTCAAACAGGGATGAGGGAGAAGATGAGAAATAGAGGTGGCAACAGTGTTTTGTACAGAGCCTTGGTGTGGGGAGGGAGGCAAAAGAGGAGTGGGAGACACCAAACTTCCATCTTTCCCAAAGTATTCACACAGAAAAGCAACAAGCACAGGAGAAAGTAGGGAATATTTATCATCTCCTTGCAAAGTGAATCTTGCCTGCGCCGTGGCAATTACTGAGGTTGTAAAGTGACTCACACGGCTGCTGCTAAATCTGTTCATTAACAGCATTGTTGTGGCAGGCAACTCTGGGCTATGGCCACGTCAAACCCCATCGATCAGCCTTTCTGCTTCAGACATGAGAAATCAAGAGGCTGAAGGAGAATACAGAATCTTTTGTCTGTGGCAGGCTCAGATGTACCCTGCTGCAGCGGCTGCAGCAGGTCCGAGCATTCCTGAGTGGAGTGGGGGCTGAAGATTGGGACCCAGGCACAGGCTGAGATACCCAGTCTGACCTGGAGGTGGGTTTCATCCTCTTCACACCTCTCCCATTGTTTTGCAGGGGCTATGGAATGAGTTCTCCCTGCAATCATCAGCACAAAGCCACACTCAACGCTTGCCATGCTCTATCCCAGCAGGATCTGACCACACTTCAACACCGGATGATGGATCCCATTGCACAACACCTGCTGTGAAGCGTGTTGGGATCCTTTGGGATGAAGTGCAGTACATAAGCATGATGGATGCTTCTGGCCAATGCATTTGGGTCTACTCACCGCAGGACTATTGCGTGTTGTGAGCTGCAGAAACACGTTTCTCTGTAGCTACAGAGGGCTTTTATGAGCTGAGAAGCCCTCTGGATGGTGATATTACTCCACAGCCGCAATGGTTGCTATTTGCAACATGTAGCATTACCTACTCAGTGCTAAACCCGCCTGAAGTAAGTATGGATCACATGCTGATGCCCCTGGCCCGGATGGCCTTGTTGGAGCATCTCCAGCAGTTGCTATAGCAGCACAAGTGAAAAGCAGAGATGCCTCAAGTGCAGTACAATGAAGGACAGGATGAAGAGGTGGGGGGAATCTTTGCAAAACAGAAAGCTGCCAGCTCAAATACATAATAAACGCAAGTGCCAGTGTTAGGACAAAGCATGAAGCTGGTAGAAGGTGGAGAGAGAGTAAGGAGGAGAGGAGACACTGATCTGGCATAACAGGGTGCTCAGGGGGAGGTTGCAGAGGCAGCACAGGGGTGATTTTGGAGGGGTTTGATCTCCCAGCAGTAGAAACACAACCAGAAAAGCCAGAAATGAAATCCACATGTCAGAAAAGAGCAACTCTACAGCCAAAATCAAGATCCTCCTTCCAAATTTCAGCTGCTACCTCCTGATGCACCTTTGAGATTGGTACCCAAGGTGTCCCCCACCCCACTGCAGAAGCTCTGCTAACCTCTGTGCATTAGAGCCCAGTCCTGATGTCCATATGGCTGGATGTAGACCCAGGTAGAGCTGGCTCCCCACTGGCCAACCCCCTGCTGGGTGGGCAGCCATGGCTTCACCCCCTTCTCCTCATCTGAAGAGGGCAACAAGGATGCTGGAGGGGGATTCTTCATTAGGAACTGTAGTGACAGGACAATGGGTGATGGGTTTAAACTGAAACAGGGGAAGCTCAGGTTGACTATAAGGAAGACACTCTTTACCCTGAGGGTGCTGAGGTGCTGTCACAGGGTGTCCAAAGCAGCAGTATATACTCCATCCCTGGCAGTGTTCAAGGCCGGGTTGGACAGAGCCTTGGGTGACATGGTCTATTGTGAGATGTCCCTGCCTGTGGCAGGGGGTTGGAGCTAGACGACCTTAAGGTCCTTTCCAACCCAAACTATTCTATGATTCTATGATATTGAGCTCCTATGGAAACCTTTCCATGGATCAGTAACAAAAACCTGATCCCACAGCTTTGCTGCGGTCATCTCCTGGTTTACAATGAGGCTCCAGCATCTGCTGATGCCTATAGCAGCCTGCCCTTGGAAAGCCAGAGAGGCTGTACGGGGAAAAGGGAAGCAGCAAGGGGAAGCAGTTGGGATTACTGGGCAGATAGCAACAAATATATAAGTTAAACACGTGGAAATAAGAATAAATAGTCGGGATGAGAAGGTAAATATTGAGCAGGGTCCAGCACTGACACTAAACAAACAGTGGGAAACGAGAAGCTCATTGAAATGAGATGAGCAGTGGGAATATGAAGAAGGCTGGGAATTCAGCCAACAAGCGAGCCCAGGTAGTGCGAACTCACCACCCCACATCTGGCTGCCAGCACCCATGGGTGACAAACAGCATCCTTGATGCCCCTTTCTCCAGCTTGGCTTTGCACAGCTCCAGTCACCCACAGACTTAACCACATGTTTATTGCTATGGATAACCCTGTCTCATGTCTGCAGTGAAGCCACCCATTTCCACATGGGTGTAGGTGATTGCAGGATTAGAACTTCATTCTGTTGAGCATTTTGGATGCCTCTTGCTTGACAGAGTCTGAACAATAAGTCTGCATTGTCCCCATCACAACCCAGAAATCCAAGAGAGCTCATTGCCTGATTTAAATCAGCCATGTTATTTGAATGAAACAGGCAATTTATTTTCAATTCCTTTTCTAGATTTTCCCCTCTCTATTTTTTTTATAATCCACTGACAAAGTAGCATTTATTTCCAGGGGAGTTAAAAAGAGGGGAAGCTTGGTGGGCTGTGCAGGAGCTAACCATGCAACACCTACATTGTCATTACATTTACCAAGGCAGTTCTGCCACAGCGGAGTTACATCCTTTGTAAAATACAAGCTATTTCTGTGCAGTGGCTGGTAGAGATGCCTATGTGAAATGATGTCCCTTGCATCTTCCCTGAACCAGGCAGCTCCAGCCAGGACACCTGGGTCTGGGCAGGAAAACATGGACTGGTTTGGGTTGGAAGGACCTTGAAGCTCATCCAGCTCCAGCCCCCACCACACGCAGGGACAGCTTTCACTAAAGCAGCTTGCTCCAAGCCCCGTCCAACCTGGCCTTGAGCATTGCCAGGGATGGGGCAGCCACAGCTTCTCTGGGCAACTTGTTCGTGTGAGTCCTGGCTTCCAGTAAAACCTGTAAAACTGAACCTGTTAAACTGATTTCTCAGTGACTGCTTAATACAACTGAGATTCCTGATCTTCCAAAGACTCATGCACTTGCTTAACTTCATATGCTGTCAGTAGCTCCAGTGATCCTCAGTGCAGAACATTAAATACTCGACTAGATCTTTGCCAGACTGGAATCCAAAGTAGACAACACAAAGTTGAAGCATTATTTTCCCTTATATAATATATATATTTGATAGCTATTTTACCAGCCTCTGGGAAATCTTGAGTCCTGAATGTCAGAGATGGGCATGCTAGATTTAAACAAAGCATCAGAGATAAAAAACAAATAAGGCTCAAAGAGACCTCAAAGAGATTCTATAGCCCAGTTTGTGCTTCCTCCCTCCCTGCCTTGAGTCATCTTCTGCTGTTCCTTGCTGTGATTAGAAAATTTATCGTAACACCCAGCCCCGAACTTCTCTTGCCACTGCGATGTCTCATTCTGCCTATGGGGGATATGGAAAATAAGCAATTAAGAAATGCGAATGTCAAGGTTGTGGCTATTTTTAGTTTGAAATTGAGCTAAAAGAAAGGATTTGAATACAGCAGTTGGTTCTGCCACAGTTTCATCCAACTTCCTATCCAGCTTTTAACTTCTTCCTTTCCCCCCACCCCTTACTTTTTGAGAGATCGATTTAAAAGCAACTTCAGGGACAGAAAAGGTTTAGTAGTTATTTACCAGGCAAATGAAAATAGAAGATAAATATTTGAGATGTGACAAAAAGGGAAACGATAAGGCATCAGCTTTTCAGAAGCAGCTACAAAAGATGCACAAACTGAAAACATGCTCACAATGGCAGAATGCAGGAAAAAGGTAAAACGATCAGTACATTGCCATAGGAGAAACCCGGTTGCTTTAAGTTAATGCTATTGTTCCCCCAGGCTTATTTCTTTGGAGACTATTCAGTCACTGGATGGTTTGGGTTGGAAGGGATCTTGAAGCTCATCCAGCTCCAACCCCTGTCATGGGCAGGAACACCTTCCATAGAGCAGCTTGCTCCAAGCCCCTGTGTCCAACCTGGCCTTGAACACTGCCAGGGATGGGGCAGCCACAGCTTCTCTGGGCACCCTGTGCCAGTGCCTCAGCACCCTCACAGGGAAGAGCTTCTGCCTAAGAGCTCATCTCAATCTCCCCTCTTTCTGTTTAAAGCCATTCCCCCTTGTCCAATCGCTAAATGCCCTTGTAAAAAAAGTCCACAGAGCCCAGGGATGAGGGATGCAAAAATTAGAGAGACCTCACGCCTTGCTCAGTGACTTGGCATCAGCCTCTCCTTCATAGGAGCATTAAGTCAAACCCATCAAAGGGCTAACAAAATCCCCCCAAAGTTAAGAAAGGAGCAGAGCCAGGTTCATAACCACCCAGAAGTAATGATAAAACTAAAGCCAGCCCTAACTTGTGTGTGCGAACAATCCTGATGTCTCCAGCTCCCTATTGTTTATTTGCTTTTAAAACAGAGTGCGCACAAACTGCATAGAAATGGAATCCAGCTCAGTGCCTTGGGTCATCACATCATGCATCCATGGATGCCCCTGCAATTTTCTTGTTTCAAGCATATTGGGTACAAGTTGCTGGGGCACAGGCAGCTGCTTGGGCCCAGGGAAGTTTTAAAGCAGGGGCAAAATAGAGAAAGGAAGCAAAGGCAGCTGAAATAGAAAAACTGCTGAAAAGCCTCCTGTACTTGTCAGGAGTATTAACTTAGGATGATGTAGGGGAAACAACTAAGTGGTTTTTGTGTCAGCTACACTGAATCAAACTTGCTCAAATATACGCAGGTGTGTGTGCAGTGAGGAATACAGCCCATCTCCAGAATGGAAAGCGGGCTTTTAGTTGGGAAAGATTTTTTTGTGTTTTGCAAATATGAAGAGAGCTGTGTATAAACTAGATTAGGTGTGATGGGAAGAACATCAGGTAGGGGCTGCTGAGCCACCTGAGGTGCAGCAGAGTGATGATGTGGATAAGAGGGAGGGCAGGGAAGGGCAACCCAAGGAGAGAGGGGAGCTGGACCAGGAGAAAGAGAAACACACCCAGAGCAAGGTGCTGTCTCCACAAGCAGAAGCTCAGGGGCACAAGAAGCAGGGTGGGATGCTGAGCTGTCACTCAATACATCTCTTGTCCCCCTTGCACAGGCACCGAGCATACAGCTCTGCAGTGCTACCCACTGCTGCAGACATCAGTCCATTAATATCTGTGACATTCCATGTCCTGAGGGTGATAAAGATGTGATAATTGTAATCAATACTTCTCACTCACTCTTTATCCTCTTACAGCTGACTGCACTGCCCAGCAGAGGTGAGCACTGAGCCAGGACATCCCACACCCCCCCACACCGCCATCTCTAGAAGTAGGAGAGGAAGAGCTTTTCATCTAAAAATTGTCCAAAGTGAGAACTTCCTTCCCTGGCAGGTGGATCACTCACACAACTGAGGCCACTGCCTAAATGCATCTCTGAAGTCATACGGACAGGAGAGAGCGCAATACATCAGTGCTACCCACACTAACAGACACAGCAGCTCAGGGAGCTTTGGGTGCCCTCAGCCTCGCAGCAGCCCTGAGAGCTTTTCAGCTGTTTTTTCAGAACACTGTGCCATAGCGCATCCTGTGCCCTCCATCCCCTCCAGTGCCACAGGCAGCCCCTTTTCTAAGTGATCTGGGGTAAATGAGCACTCGCTCCTCTCTCCTCCATGGTCTGGGAACTGTTGTGCTACAGAAGAGCAAAGTGAGGGGAAAGCACAGTATATCTGCTGCCCTTCTTTCCCATCCCAGGCATCCAAAACTCCAGAAGGGAGAGGCAGCTGCCCTGCTGCTTTGGCTCTCCTTCAGCTGCAACGTGCCACACTCATATCCATGTACATAAAAGCACATGTATTTATGCAGTGTGTAAGCACAATGCACAGCCAGGAATGTGGCTGTTTCAGAACAGATCCATTATCTGAAAATTCCCCTTCCAGTGATTTCTAGGCTGTGTTACAGATAAGGCTGGGGTGATGTTAACAGCCGAGCAAAGGGCCGGGGGGGCGGTCCCTGTCTCTGCCACTTCAGCCACAGCATGGAAGATGAATGGCAATGTGCCCATGTGCTTTCGGGGAGTTCTGGCACAGCAGTGGGTCATTGGAGCTGCTCTTCCTTTCTGCACTATTGCAGATCATTAGTCTCCCTTCAGGGCACTCCTGAAAGAGTGGCAATGAAAGGGTAGATGCCATCCAGAGGAGCTTCTGGCAGAGTCCTGAAATCCTCTGAGTGCCTCTTTTTCTGGTGGCTGTTTTTAAAGCATGTGTTTTGCAAATGAATAAACTGAGGGTGATTATTAAGGTGAAGAATAATTTTAGTGGAAGATTCAATGCAGAGCAACATGACCATGAGCAGCAGCTTCTGGGAGGGAAGCCAGCAGGGCCTAGCTTTTGCTTCCCAGTAGTTAAATCTCAAGGTTTGCTGTGCTTTCCATACCATGGATCCCTTTCTACTATATTACGCCTCATGATACTCATCTTCAAGACTTCTTTTCCACTTCTTGATCAGATCCCCACCACTAAACATCTCCAGACCCAGGGAGGATTTGATTCAGGAGCTGAACTCTGCAGCTCAGGTCAGTATTTTTTGCTCTCTCCAGTTTCTGAATCCTTTCTTACGATTTCTCAATGCTCCTCTGTGATACCTGCATGGGAAATCACTCTCTGCCACACTCACCCGTGGGTACCAAGTGATGCTGTTTGCAGGGATGATGAAACCATTCACTGCAGATACACCTCCACAGGGGACCAGCATGCCTCTCTTCCTCACCAAGTGGTTTTGAGGTTTTTCTCTCTTATTGTTGCATGCAAATAAGTCTGGTGTCAGGGAAATGTGTAAGCACATGCTAATTCCAAGCACTTCTTTAAATGCTCACCTGAATCAGTCATGAAAACATGCTCTGTGCTCCAAGTATTTGCAGGAAGCTGAAGCTATCCATAGTCTGCCAGTGGAAAGAGATCTTGGAAACAAGACAGGATGCTCAGTTATCATAAGCCCCCTCCAGGGACAAGTCTCACCCATCCACAATCACCTTACAAACACCAACTGTGGGGTTTTACACAGGCTTTTTTGCAGGAGCAACACTTCTTTCTGTTGCTAGACATGTCTCCCAGGGGATGGGGATAACGGAAAACAGCTCTGAACGGCCACACTTTACGAGTGATAGCAGAAAGTTAGGACGAAACATAACCTTGTGGGTTTGCTCAGGAAACAGATGGCTTAATGTGTGTTTGAAGAGCTTTTTGAGTAAAAATAATACTAGCAATAGCATTAAGTCATTTGGAGCACTGTGCATGTGAGGATCACAAAGCACTACAACAGCACAAGCAGATTAAGCCTTATTTCTGAGCAGGAAAGGCAGGTGAGTCTTGGAAGCAAAGCTTCCAGACAGCCAGCACTGAAGCAATGCAAACTTCCGTGCTGGAACCCGCAAACCTCCTGTTGCAAGAAGGGATGGTTCAGAGCTTGCACTGTGCATCCCACTCAGGGCTTCCCCATCCCAAATTATCTGCGACCTTGGGCAAGTCTTCCAGAGCCATGGTCCCCTCGGACACTGGCTGATGCCTGAAAAGCAACCCCAGGCTGCATATCCACTTCGTATCCACACCAGCCCATGCTGCTAGGGGAAAATCCCTCCATTTTCCACCCTTTATCTATCCCAGCCCTCAGATGGGACCCTCCACTGCACTCAGGCAGACCCCACAACACCAACCCCACCCTTCCTGCTAACAAGCTAAATAAAATGCACTTCTTCCTCTGGAAGCAATAGCATTAATCTCATTCACCTCTGAAATGCATTGCAAAGGATGCTGTGGCAGCACGTTTTGCTCCAGCTCACTTTCCACGCAGGGAATAACCTTTTAGGAGAGAGGCTGTAGGATGGAAGAGTAGCTGCATGGCACACTACAATCCAAGGGTGAGGAGAATGACAGGAAAAGGAGGGAGGGGAAGTGCAAATTGTTTTCTACATTCCTTTGCTAACATCTCGCCATCTGACACACCACTTTCTGAAACAATTACATTTCTAACCCAACCGCTTAATTAGATTTTGTTTAGCATCTTGTACATGGGGTCTTTCAATGTGAAAATGCTGCGAGTGGCACAAAAGCAAAGGTCTGTCATGGATTGGGTTGGCAGAGGCATGATGCTGAGCTGGGATGCTCTCTACACAAGCCAGGGGTTTATCACCCTTATTTCTTAAGGGTCTATGCATCAAAGGGGGATAAAAGAACCTGGAAATACATGAAAGGGGCAGAGGTGCAGCTCCACCTACCTGCGGGATGGGCTTGTGTAGAGCTTCTTTTAAGGCTTTCATCAGTAAAGATCAGAATACTTGAGGGCTTTTTCACTGGGGTTTCTTTTCTGCCTGCTCTCCAGAGAGTTTCATCAGCATCTGAAGTTTATTATCCCTGTAATTCCCTCTGAGGAGTGAACGTGCAAAGATGTCTGCTTTTTCCCCATGATAATGCCGAAGTAGTTGGGTTCAGGGGGATGCTGTATCGTGAAGGGACCACAGGGCTGGAATTAGGCATCCCATGCTGCCAGCCATCGGGCTGCCAGGCAGAACACCTTTCCCTAATATAAAAGTCACTTTGGATTAAAAGGAAAAGAAAGAAATAAAATCCCCAACAGCATCATTACATTTCCTTCCCCCTCCTACCTTGGGAAGGCAGGAATTACAGCGAGATTGAAAGCAGAGATCCTAATACATTTTCCCTCAGGTGTTCTTAAGCTTTGAAAGGTGCATATGAGGACTTGTTTAACAGAGATAACTGTGACACCATGCCAAATAAATTCAGGCTATGAGAAGAGCTGCTGACACTTAGACAACTTTGAAAAACCTTCTAGTTAGAAACAATTCTGCCAATATGTCATTTATTTCCTGTTCTTCCATCTTCCTTATAGCCACAAGGAAAGCAAAGGTGCTGTCACTTAAACGCACTGGTTTGGGTAAGTAAGTGTGTTTAAAAGGAAGGATAAAGGGAGAAAAAAACCCCCCAATATTCCAGTTTTTATGTGGTTTCCTGGCATCTAGGCAGGAAAGGAGCCAGCCAAGTGCGTGTAGAAGCAAGGTGAAAAAGAAGTTGTGCCTCTCCACCCCTAACTTCTCCCAGAAAAAATGATGGAAGGGGAAAAAAAAACCCAGAAAAATCAACAGCGAGGCTCATTCTACACAGACCATCTCAGCATAAAGCACCAAGGCACTCCTCTCAGGGTAGGGAGGAAGCACAAAGAGAGCAACTGCATTCTACATTCCCTGCATCCCACCTGCATTTTGCTTCAGCTTTGGTTTAATTACACAGAGCAGTTCCACAGGCGCAGTTTCCCTTTCACAACTTTCTCTCCTGTAGTTACACAGCCGAAGTTGCTGCACAGGCACTCTGAACAGTACACTGGGTCCTAATATTCCAAACCCCAACAGGAACAAATATGCAATTATGTAGTTCAGTGATGCAGTGCCACATTGACAGCAAGGGAGGAGACGGAGTCTTCAGACTCTGGAGAAAGGATCGCTGCATAGGAAGTCAGGTCAATGGCTTGGCTTCTTCCAACGGGCATTGCTTTGGAACCACTCAGAGCATGGAGATGTGTCCCTTTCTCATGCAGCCACTTCCTGGAACAGGATACAACGCACTTGTTTGAACATTAATTAAATGTCATGTAGTATTAAAAGCAACAACAGACCTGCTGCATGGGTGGTGAATGACAGTTGGTTGGTTGATAGGGGTTTGATTGGGCTTTTTCTCAAGTGTTGAGGCAGTTCTGCTTGACCAGGCCAGACTAAAAATTAAGATTCAGGTTACACTAAACGTACATCCCTTCAGCTTGACGTGAGTGAGACTGCTTCAACCGAAAACATCCCTGAGATGGATTAAGCTTTGTCATTTGGGTTTGCAAAAGCAGGACTAATATTCATTTAGAATCCATAAGTGGGAGCAGCAGAGCTGAAAACGTTCTGGCTTGAGTTAGGCAATTGCTAGTTAAACCCAAGACAAAGGTTATTCTCAGAGTAGCGTTTGGGGTTCCCATCGCTCTGGGAGCTGGCTGGGTGCTGGGTGAGTCCACGCTGCCTCCCATCAAGAAGCTTGCAAATAATTTCTTTACATCAACTCCACACTGGAGGAAATCAGGTGGATGCACAGCATGCGCATAACTGTGACTTGCCTTATTTTTTGTATCTCTATTGGTCTGCAAAGGGAAAACTGTGCTGGATCATTGCAAGACAAACAATCCAACAGCACAACTCTCTTTGCTTGGTGTTTTGAGCCTGCCTGAAAGAAAAAAGCACTAGGCTGCTCATTTTAGTTTCCCTGACTTAATTGACTAGAAGACAGTATTGCTGACCTCTTACTTAAGGGCTACTCCAAATTGCAGCAAGCAAGCACACCCAACCACAAAGTATTACAAGGGGTACTCAAGCGTTAAGGCTCCCCTAAATAACCAGCCACCAAATGGAGCTCTTAAGGATACTTGGAAGCAAATATTTGTTTTTCTTTAATGTCTTCCCCAATATTCACCCTGCACTGACTGCTCCAGGCAAGTGAAATCACCGTAGGAGCAGTTTTCTCCTTCCCTCGTTGTGCCTGATGATTTGTTGTCAGCTTAAGTACAGCATCAGTTTAAAGTAAGCTACATCATCGATGGGAGGATGATGGACCTGCAGGACCTGGACTTGCAGGAAGTTAGACTGGATGGTCTAATAGAGTTTTATTGTCTCTGCTGTGATCTTTAAATATATTTGCAATCACAAAGATACAGTTTGAAATTGAGGAAAAATGGGGAATTGAGGGTAGAGCCAAAGACTCAGACAGGATGAGGGTGGGATGACTGGGAAGTCATTCCTCACTGCCAGGGGAAGGACACAGGGGTGCTGCTAAATAACCACCAGAAAAAAGACATGGTGTTTCCCTCGCTGTCTTTGTATTTCTCATATACATTCTCATATGCATCATTTACCTGCTTTAGGCTCCTACCCGACTGTTTGCATGTGCAGTATCCCTGCCTACCCAGTGTTGGATGTAATGGGTGCATGACCACAGCAGCCTCAAGATAACCATACAACTCCTACAGAGAGGAATTACAGCTGGATCTGTGGTTAAGACACTCATCTGGGACCCATGTTTCCGCAAGTCCTTTGGGTTCGGCTCAGAAAGTTCCAGTTAGAGGTCAGTTCTCACTTTTTCTTCACTGCTTTGGCCAAATTCATCAGAAATCTCCTAATTCGCTCCTAATCCATTTTCATCAGCCCTTGTTAGGGTCTTTATTTGTGCCCAATTTATCGATGCTGCCACAGTCTCCAAATGAGGATGTACAATGTCTGCCCTCTGTTTTTGCTTTGATGCTTATTTGCAGTCACATTTTCAGTGGAAATCAGCCCATTTATTCATTAACTTTAACACGTTCTCTTTGGAGCACCACTGCTGTTCAGAATTTTATCATCACTTACTGGCCCTTTTTCCACACGTCAAAACTTTATTAAATATGTTTCTAACAGGGTGGAAACATAGAGGAGACACTGAATGCTTTTAAATTGTGGCAGTTTTGCATTTTGTTGATACCTTATCCAAGCAATAAGATATGACAGGCAGGCAGTGCTTTCAGAGGCAATTATATCACACTTCAGGAGGCGGCATGGGGAGCGATAATACGGAATGGGAAGGAGATAAAAGAAAACAAGTTGCTCTCTCGTTCCCTTCCACACATCCACAAACCCACCACCATCCCACTGGGACCAAGTGAGAGATGAGGGAAGACATCAGAGGTAATATTACAGATGATACAAGGTAGGATAAATAGAAGAAAGGAAAGAAGGTGAAACTCCTCAAAAGATAGTTTCAAGTAATTAACGGGGAGATAATAGCCCAGATCCTGAGGTGCTGGAATAAAAGCAGTTTACACCAGACAAGAAACTGGTGATGCTTTTGAAAGCAGGGAGTATCTGACTGTGGAGTATCTTCCCCATCTCACTCTCCCATGACTCAGCCACCACAGGAAATAAGAAACAGAGATTCGTCTATTTATCCACTTATTGACCCAGTCAACATAAGAAACAATGCCTGTTTATCTATCCATACATCCACATACTTTTTTATAACTACCAGCCTTTCCTCTGTTTCTCTTTCCTCCCATTTTCTGATGCATTCATCACAGAAAACAGGAAAGAAAAGTATGTTTATCTACCCAAAGGGCATGTTTCCATTCTCTTTGTTTTCCCTTTATGCTTACGGGGGGGGGGGGGGGGACGGACCTCCAAAAGCAGCCTTTCTGTGCTAGAACATCTTTACAGCTAAGTGAGGAAATTAAAACCTCATGAAATTAACTCTCCTTGGAGCCTGAGCAAAGAGGGGGACCCAGCTACTACAGGCTGGATCCCAGGGCTGGCATTCTCAAGCCAGGATGGACAGAGCTGGTCTCCCTCAACAGGAATATAAAGAAGTTACTTGAGCCCTGGGACCAAATAAAGGATTCCTGAGGGGATTTTGAAGCCCAGATGTGCTGGATTTTTACAGGAACCAGAAAAAAAGTCTATGTGTTTATGGTGTATTCTCACCAGGGAGGATGGGAGCTGCAAAAGCAGATGACAGTTGCCACCAAGAGCTGTTGAAATAGGTCTACAGCACTAAGTAATAATCAGTCATAAATTATTGCACAATTCCCTCATGGCATCCCCTGATTTTGGGTTCAGAGATGGGTTTTATCCCAAAACCAAAGGCTTCTCCTGGGAAGGTGCATGCACAGCCCCTGCCTGGCACGCAAGGCTTATTATTAGGTTAATTAAAGCCATAAAAGCCAATGTTGATTTGCTCTGAACATTTGGGAGCAGATGGCATCAAGTACTGAGCTCCATAAAAGAGAATTGGAAGTTGTCAAGTGTCTCCTGCTCATCTGTGCTAGGGGAGCAGCAGGTCCCTCATGTTGTAGTCCCCCAGCCCCACAGGCACCAGCACTGCCAATAACCCCATGCGTTGCTCCCAAGAGACCTCTATAGCTGGAAACTCATTAAGTTTTAAAACAAATGAAGCCTGAACCTCTCCTGTGGAATCCCCCCCTTCCCATATGTGACACTGCAGGGAAGTGATGGGGATGGGAAGTTTCTCACATCTCCTGTGCTCTCAGCAAAGGGGTTACAGCAAAGTTCATAAATCCTTCAGGGTTCGGGTGAAGTTATAGCTGATTTCCATTCTGCACAGGAACAATGTGGCATTTGATTATTCAGCTGTGTTTTGCTCTGAAGAACCCATTTGGAGCTCTGCATTTTCCGATACAGCTGGGATTTTCAAAATACCCCATGCAGGCAGAAAAGTTGCAGACACCCATCAGAGCTGACAGAGGCAGCTGGCAGAAGGCGGCACTCAAGAATGCATGAGGAAGCCAAGTTTGGCTGGCTTCATGAATGCCGCAAGAGGAAAATGTACCCTAAACCCCTGCCTGGCTTAGCACTGACCCCCCTGTACTCCCCTCATCAGCAGGGCTGGCACCCAGGAGAGTACCCAGGGACTTCGTCCTATCTGGGATGCATGCACATCACTCAGTGCCAGGAAAACCACTTGCAAGGCAGAAGTATTGAATGGAAGAAAGACAGCAGGAGAAATGAAGACAAACAGCTTGAGCTCCTTTGTTCCTGTTGTACATTCAAGAAAAGAGCAGGCAGCACTGTTAAAAGGGGAAAAAAATAAATCCAATAACACAAAAAGCTATTACAAGCTACCCAGTGAGCTGGAATGTCCACAACCTTCTCCCATGCTCTCAAGCACAGGGTGAGTTTCAGGGGAAAAGGGGCTGCTGCTGGTGAAGGGCTCAAGCCATGGAGGCTGAAACTGCTCTGGCGGAGGGTGAATTTCCCAGTCCAGAGATATCCCTGATGGGTTTGGCATCTCCCACACCACAGGGAGAGCTGAGCTGCCAAGATCATGGTGAAACAAGGTCTCAGCTCAAGCTCCACGATGTTCAATCATTCCCAAGTACTCGACACCTCCTGCACAACTGTTAGCTCTATTCAAGTGAGGAATTTGGGAGTTTTGTGAAAGCAACTCAAGCACTCTACAGAAGGCATTGGGGGGGACTAGCCTGGCTGGGTCAGATGGATTGTGAACCCAGAGGAGGTGGCAACTGGCATGGGAATAGGCTTGGCTTGGCCCTGGGTGGCTTTGGGTGCAGCACCTGTAGACAGGAATTGCAGTGCAGGGAGCCTTTGGAAGGGGACTTTGGCAACCAAAGCCAGATCCCAAGTATGAAGAGGGAATTTATTAGCAGGAACTGCACTGCAGCAGTGAGCTGTCCCTCTCGGAACAGCACAAGTGCAAGAAATGGCTCCATCCAAACGTTAATTTTTTGTTGGTGTTTAATTTGTGAACTCATTTATCTGGTAGTCTAGAAAGGCTGCCTTGTGCGCAGGATGCTGAGCACAGCTGGTCTGTGCTGCTATGATTAGATGGCTAAGACCCAACCTCAGCAGCTGCTAATCCTGACTATTAATTAGAAAATTTGGGGTAAGAATTCCAGCACAGAGGCTCAGTTAAGCTTGAGCAGTTTCTGCATTTTCTTTCCCCCTCTTCCTCTCCTCTCCCCGCAGTCCCTGCCTGTCATAATCCCTTGCAAAAGCTCTGCCCCCAGCGGGCTCTGACCCTGCCGAGCGAAGACAGTTGGGCACAGCTCTGATTTTCATCCCTGGAAAGAAAAAGCCAGGAGACTGCCATGATGACACAGGGAATTCATCCTAGCCTGAGATGACAGCATCTTCTCCCTGGTCCAGTTCATTAACTTTTACATCAGTGCCTTTGAGTGTCTTCAATCGAGGTCAGCGCCTGGTTTATTGCATGCTGTATACGCATGTTGCAAAACACTGCTCCAGAGTATTTAGGTCTTGCTCTGACCACGTTTTGCAGCTACCTGATTCACGCTGGGTGATTACTCTTCTCTGCTGGGGAAGATAGGGGTCATGGCTGCCTCCTTTCCCTGGGCTGGGGACCACCGGTCAGTCTGGCTCCCCAGGCCATCCCCAGCCTGTCCCCTCCACTCCAAATTTCTGAGCTACACTGGTGAGACAGGGCTGTGAGATGCTCACAGGCATCTGCCAAGCTCCATTTCAACATGCAGACAGAGGTGGCATCTTGAAAGCTGGGCAAATGCAGCCCAGCCATCACAGCTCTCCAAGTTTTGTTTGCACCGAAACCTGATTTAATTGCTTTCAGGGCTGCATCCACTGAGGATGAGCCAGCTGATCTGTGCCTTGGCCCCCTTGCACAGGGATGGGGAAGGGGATACAACCTAGTGCCCGCCCTCTGGCTGGTAGGAGAAGCCAAAAGACCTAATGCTCAGGTTTCTTGCATTCCTGCCTGCACTGCACAAGGTCCCTGTCTTCCCTTCCCAGAGTGGCTGGGGTGAAACCTGTCCCAGCATAGACACAGCATAGTCGAGCAAAGGGTGGCAAGTTCTTGGACTGCACCCAAGCAACAGGTTCAAAGCCATTAACATCTCTCAGAATGAAATATTGATGGCCAGAAAGCTGCTAAGAGGAACAAGAGAATTGGCAACCCCAACACCTGGTATCCTGCCCATTCTGCTTGGGAGAAAAAAAGTATGAATTTAATAGAAGAGGAGGGGGAGGACTGATGAGAGCAAATGTGAGCCAGATAAAGCAGTGCCAGGAGCTGAGGGACCCATGGGCTGATACACAACCAGGTTGTGCACAACCAGGCCTGTCTTTCCCCCCCTCCTTTTGCATTTTATAAACTAAATTGATTTACAGAAGAAAGGACCACTTACTGTGTTCACAGTGAGTAACCTTCTCTTTCTAAAGGAGACAACAGCTTTAATTGAATTTCTGAGGGTTTGCTTTTTCCATTTCCCTCCATCTTCCCCTCCTTCCCCCCCGCCCCCACTTCTGTAAATCGGTAGATTACATCTGAATGAAAAGCAGGCATGCATCCAAGTGTGCACTTGGGAAAGCTGCCATCACGTCCTTCTCCAGCCAGAGGGACAGAGGCAGGACATGGGATGTAGGAAAGGA
Source organism: Amazona ochrocephala (assembly GCA_039720435.1). NCBI lineage: Eukaryota > Metazoa > Chordata > Aves > Psittaciformes > Psittacidae > Amazona > Amazona ochrocephala. The sequence goes on along the minus strand of CM077898.1, from coordinate 162,368 downwards.
TTTCCCACACCTCCAGCAGTCATTCATTGGTGGGATATCTTCCACATCGCTGCTTTTGCTCCTTTCCCATCTCCTGGGCATGCCTTGGTGCACCTGGGTCATCACGCAGCTTTGACTAGTGCTTGTTTATAGTTGTGCTTTTGCAGATATCACAGAATGGTTTGAGTTGAAAGGAGCCTTCAATCTCCAGTTCCAGCCCCCTGCCACAGGCAAGGATGCCTTCCACTAGAGCAAGTTGCTCCAAGCCCCATCCAACCTGGCCTCGGACACTTACTGGTCTTTTCAGACAATTTCTTCTTCTTAATGGATATTTTCCCCCTCTCCCTTATATTTTTTCACCGAGAAGTGACCCAGAGCACCTCAACACTCTTCTCTGGAGGTGTCAACATCCCATTTCATGGACCTGCTGTGATGGAGTCCTTCCTACCACACTGCTCCTTGAGTTCTGCAGAGCTGCCTCTGCCACCCCATGACCAAGAAGGTCCACGTTCCTTATCCCAGCCTCAGCTCAGGACATTATATCAAGCCAGTTGCAGAGACAAAAGCTTGGCCAAGTAATGTCAAGAAGGAGGTTTGCAGAGCAGCACCCCAGCATCCCCATCCTTCCCCCCAACACACCCCGAGCACCACAGAGCCTCCCCCTCTCCTTGTCTGGACAAGTTTCAACTTTTTCTTCCCACTGTGGCATCTCCCCCCAGCCCCTCACAGACGTACTGCAGATCCTGAGCAGGAGGTAATCCGTTCCCAAACGAAACAAACATTTAACCCTGGCTCAAATGAAAGCCTGGATTGATCCCAAATTATTTCCTTTTTTTAATCCTTCTCACCAAATACAAATAAATTACTTTCACAGAATTGAGAGGCAAAAAGCCCAAGACACTGTGATGTGCCCACCTCTGCTGCTGAGAAGTGCCAATAGCACTGCTCAAGGAGGAAGAGCTGGGCTGAAGGAGATAGACAGGAATTCATTTTGTGCATCACTCACTAACTACCAGCAGCTTCCCACGCCAGGGGAACCAGAGCATCTCCACATCTTGTCAGTGACATCTGTATTTAGCAGAAATAGCCTGATTACAGGGGTCTTTTAGAGGCAGAAGAATAAAATTCACAGTTTGGGGTACACTGGACATGGCTGAGGGAGCTTTGCAGGCTGGATTAAGAGAAAAGCCTCCTTCCCACTGCCCCCTATCACAAAATCTGCATTATTTGCTGTATCTTTGTGCACACTGAAAGAGGAGCTGCTGTTTGGGTCGGTGGCAATGTGTACCCTCACTGGTGAAAGGATTTGGACTATCCTGGGGTGTAATAGCTGCAGGTCCGTCCCCGTCCCCCCCCCTTACCAGACACTTCCTCTTCCCCCTACTCCACCCCATCTACCAAAGAGACAGACAGGTGGATGGATCCATCTGGGCTAGTTTAGCTTTCATGACTCCACAAGTGGAAGAAGCTTCACAGTGATGTTTCTACCCACCTAGACACGGAATGGTGCAAACCCAGCTCAGGCTCACTGGGTTGCATCAGTACCGTGCCAATTGACACATGCACAGCCTCACCATATGCATGGACAGACACTGCTGGGCTTGAAGACACTGCCAAGGAAAGAACTTCTCATTTTGAATACCAGAAGGATGATTAACAACCAAAATACAGGGGTTTTCTCCCATATTTCCTTCTCAGCAAACACCTACAGGGATGCTTAGCACAGCCCTCTCCCTGTCTGCACACATCAGATCTGTGCGCACACAGACACTAGCACAGAGACACTGACTTTCAATACATTCACACACTATTTGTATAGTGTTATTGAAGCTCTGGAACTACGGTCACGTGTTGTGTCATCCCCCCCCCCCTTTTTATATACCAGAAAATTAAATCACACGCAGTTGTTATCCCACACACACACACACACACGGTCTGCAATTTGCATTCTGGTTAGGAACAGGCTGCTTTCATATTCCTGCAAATACAGCAACCTCTTGGTCTTAATAAATTCATGAGCACTGGTTCCTGGGGGGAACAGAATGAATATTATACAAGAAGACACAGTGTTTCTGACCAATGCAAAAGACTTCTCTCTCCCTTCCCCTTGCTTTGCGGTCTGTAAAAACATGTTACACCACATACCTGGACTCAGGTGAGAGAGCCCACATAGCAAAACCATCTGGAAAGGACTCTGAAACACTCAGAGTGAGACATTGAGACAGGTTACCCAGAGAAGCTGTGGCTGCCCCATCCCTGGCAGTGCTCAAGGCCAGGTTGGACACAGGGGCTTGGAGGAAGCTGCTCTAGTGGAAGGTGTCCCTGCCTGTGGCAGCGGCCAGAGCTGGAGGAGCTTTAAGGTCCCTTCCAACACAAACCATTTTATGAGCTGGCTTCTGAGGCTACTAAAAACTAGCACAAGGATTGATTCCCCCTGGGGACCAGCTCTTTCAGCAACACCTCCAAGGAGTCAGCCTGAGGCCCTATTTAAAGGGTTATTTAAGTTGAGCCTTCCACCTTCTCAGAAGTTGCTGAGATGCAGTTGTGCCTGGGCTACAGCACTCCTGCGTCACCTCATCAACAGTGCTTAACCCAAAAAAGCCCAAATCCAACAAAACCCCAACCCACCGAAGTGGATTTGGGATTTTAACACCTGATTCAATGAGGATTGATCGTGCACTTAACCTCCCATGTCCTTTAGGATGGAGTCAGCTGTCTCATGGTAACTAGATTTCTGAGCAAAGGCACTCAGAGAAAGCCAGGGTGGTCCCTTCCCATCTGTATTACTGTTTTTCTTCCCTCAGCTTTGCCCATAGTAATCCCATTTTGCAGCCTGGCTTTCTGGCTGACATTTGAAGGATGAGCTATTAACGATACCAAATTAATAACCATTAGAGAGTTTATTTGAGAAGATCATAAAAAGATCAGTAATGTCACCATGTCAAGCACAGTTTCTGATGAGGGTCTTCTTTTATTATTATGTGTGCCTTCTATTTTTTTCCCTTCTGTCATTGATCTGAGGCTTTCAGAGGAACATTAATGTACCTCACCACATCAGAATCCTCAGTTATTCACCTCCAGCCAAACAACTTATTCTCAGAGTCCCCAAGAGAACCTAAAATCGTTCCTGTGCATTCCTGAAACTCCTTTTCAGAGCCATTTCCCTTCCTTTATGTCTTTGCTTTCCAAACATGGCAAAGAGCTATTCATTTCCAGCCCCATGTTCCCCTACATCCCCTCCACTGCCATGCGCAGGACCACTCATCGTCTGCCAGCCCAAACCACCCTGTGCGGCACCATGACACCTCCCTGGGGACCTTGAGGAAAGCCTGAAGGCCCATCCTCCATCCACATGGCTGGGAAATCACATCTCCTTTGCAGACCAGCACAGAAATAAGTGTTTTCTCCTTTTATTGTCATTTTCCCCAAACTAAATTTGCCCACTTCTGCCATGGGAAAGAGCATCCCACCAGTGTGCAGAGATCTCCAGCAGCATCAGCAGCCCAGGAACAAACTTAGTAAGAGCAAAATTTCTCCTGCCCCTGCAAGAGTGAAGCAGAGAGTGGCAGAGGCAGGAATAGCCTGCGGAAGGAGCTGGGCAGCACACAGATCTGCTGGCAACCGCTGCGCATCAGGCAGATGATATATTCCATCCCGCAAAGGAGCCCTCTGAGAAGAAAAGAGAGCAGGTAAAAGATGTTATTACTCCCTGGGCTTCGCAAGGCTCCGTGCAGATGATGAAGTGCTTTCTTCTGCCTTTTAAGTTATTTTTAATCATCATCTCAGGTCCTGCTAAAAGCCAGCTCAGCCCAAAAGGGCTTGGGGAGCAGAGAGAGCACCAGTGTGCCCAGTCCACCCTGGAGACTGGGTACCAGTGACCCCGTAGCCTTCCCTTTGCTTCTCCAGACAGCAGGATGGTACCATGGCCACCAGCCAGATTTGGAGCTCGTGGTTCTGTGCTTCACTAGACATCTCCTTGTCCGAGGAGAGTCACCCATCTGGCCCCAGGGACACTGGGGTTCCCCATTGAGGGGTGACTCCAGATCAATCACGGGGTCCTGAGGAAAACCATCCTTCGGGGCAGGAGATGAGCCGCTGTTGGAAGATGCTGTTTCTTCCAGCGACTGTAGAGGGAAGTAGACGACTAAAGAGACTTTTTGCCTATGGCTGAAGTGAGGTGAACTGAATCCAGGATAAGCCCTAATCAATCCCTTCCCCAGCAGGCCTTCCTTTTCAAGACTATTTCTGGGGCTACGGGCTTTGCCCCTTGCCACTGTTAATTTGCAGCCATCACCCAGTCCCCAGAAAGTGCATTTAGTGCCCTAAAGCTGCTCTTTTGTGCTTTTCTGTGGCAGGAGAATAGAGAAGCCTCTTTCCAGCTAGAGAGATGCTCAGAGCCAAATCTCCCCATGAAAGGATCCATCCCTGGTTGCAGGAGGGAACCTGGCTCCATGTGTTTGATGCTTTACCTGAAGTTCTGTGCAAAGCAGCTTCCAGCTCTTTTTCTGCCAAGTTCTTGCACAGGAGGGATGTCTTAACAGGGAGGTTTTCAATCTCCCTGCCATTTACTACTGAGCAGAGCAGATGAGTGGGCTTGGGGACTCAGAGTCTGACAGCCTCCAGAGCTTGACTTAGCTATGTGGAGAAAAAGAAGGTCGCACACTGAGTACCTTTAAATTGCCTCTGCCTCAGGTTCTGTAGATGCCGTCACGCCTAAGAGAGCCCTGGGGCTGTGCAGGAGACACCAGGGCTTTGCTTGGGGTGGGGGACAGTGGGTGAGAAAGGACAGGTTGTTCTCCCTGTCCTGCAGGAAGAATTGGATGGAAGGAGGAATGTTTCAGAAATGTTCTTTATAGAGCATAAGGACTGCTCTCCTGACCAAATGAGATGGATAGTGGTGACTAGCATTGAAATTCTCTCCCAGAGCCACATCAGCGTCGCTAGAATGGGTGACGAGAATTTTCCTTGGTCTGGCCATGTGCTGAATGCCTAAGCCCCATGAGCAGGGGTAGTGCTCAGCCAAACCCTTAGCACTGCCTGAAAAGAGCATCTTCTAGTTGCACACTGCTCCTGGTTAACAGGAATTGCAACAGCAGTGAGCCAGCATCTGCCTGACAAATCCCACTTACTTAGACACAGCCCGTGGGCCCTGGGGCAAGGTGAGGTGGCAAACTCCAGGCTTTAAAACCCCAGGTCTCTGTCCTGAAGTAGGGCAGCAGGGAAAAGAGAAACAGAAAAAGAAACAGAAAAGCAAGGTTTGATTTATTCAAGGAGGCAAATTCTTGTGCCTCTCACCTTTCCTAGCCCTGCGCTCCATCCTCCACACATCTCTCCCTTGCTGCTCTCGCCTCTGTCCTTTCAAGGGAGAGTTCACTGCTTGCTGCCTACACAGCAACGCCAGTACGAAAACCTCCTGTTAATGCTCTGGCATTTGATACATTATCAGTAGAAGATACACAGAGGGAAGAAATATATTGTGCAAATTACTTGATACTGCACAGCAAGCCAGCACCATGACCTTAAAAATGCCTGTTAACAGGGGAAAAAAGAAGAAGAAAGAAAAGAAAAGAGATGGGAAGACTTTGCTGGGAGCCTTGATAGCCTAGGTGGAAAATGGAACTGTTTTTTTACAGTTTCCAGCCTGCTTTAACTCTGCCCTCCAGGTCAATAATCTGAGTAACAACCTTTTCGTCCAAGAAAATGTTAGAACTCGTGCTGGTCCCCGTAGGAATTAAAGTTCAGGTGGCTCCAAGAGGCAGCTCATTGCTGAGCCATTTGCCCAGCAGCCAAAACAATGCCAAAGCACCCGAGGTGAGCAGCAGGAACCCCAGGGAGAGCCCCAAAGGACGGGTCCCAGTGGCCCTGTCCAGGGCTGGCACATCACTGTGAGCAGCAGCAAAGGCACCACCCCACAGAGGCATTTTCCCTCTGCCTTTTATATTTTTCCAGCTTCATTAACCATCCCCCCCTCCTGCTAAAGTTTGCCACCTCAGCCTAGAGATGGAGAACAAGTGTTCTCCAGTGGCCAAAAGAGAAAGGGATGGGTTTCCATGGCAACTCCCTTCCCAAATGAGGGATGCAGTCACCTGTACCGCTGCTTGCTGCTGAAAACCATCACCCCTGGACCGGTTAGGCGCAAGCAGGAGGGGATGCACCACTGCACAGCTTCCCCATGTCCTGCATGGGGGTAGTTAGGCCATTGTGCTCTGCAAATACAGGTGCTGGGGGGACCTGGGGACTCCCTGAGAACTCAGGCAGAAATGCGGAGCCAGGAGGGCAGAGCAAGGCAATAGTCATGGCAAGGCAGCAGCCTGCAGTTATCACCAGCTATGTGGGGCCTTCATCCATCTCAGCTGTCTGAGGGACAAGACTTCTAAAAGGAAAAGCATGTTCCTAGCAAAGCACTTGGGTGTGTGATTATGTCAGATCCTGCACTCAAGTGCCAGCTACCCAGGGAGAGATCGAAGTGACATGTGAGGGAGACGTGCTGCTGCTGCAGTGACTGTGATGGGCAGCCACCAGCACCCCGACTGCAAAATGCTGGAGTGAAGAATGTACTGGCTCAAAGCTTCGCCCTGCAATGACTCCATCACCTCCCAGCTCATCCCCACTACGCCGAGTGCTTTGCTCTCTCCTCCTCCTTACCAGGAGCAAGGCAGAGGGGCTCTGCAGATCCTTTGTGCATGCACAGGCTCCTGCCAAAAGCAGAACTTGCCTTTAACAGCCTTTTGTTTAAGAAACCACTAACCCCACCGGGTGGGTTTGCAGCAGTTTCATTAAATGGTTTGCAGATGGGTTAGAAGCAGGTAGGCCCCAGCATGCTGATCAATTTTGACCTCTTTGGACCTCTTTGGTTGCTACCTTCTCATCCCTCCTGCCTGGGGCACCCTCAGCAGTGACCTGCTGACAACCACTGCTACACATCTGCCTGGAGGCAGCAGGTATGGTCCGGCTCACACTAAGCAGTGGCTGCTCCTCCAGCAGCACATCATAGTGCATCTTGACTGCTGGAGAGAGAAACACGAGGATGCACTAAGCAGACTCCAGGCTTTGAAGCGAGTCCTGGCAAAAGCAGGAGGGTGCTCACAGCAGGACAGGAAGGATGGGCACACTGTGTGCACCCAGCAGGTATGTCTGGCATGGGAGATGATACCTGCATATGCTGCAGCAGTGGGTGTCAGCTCGGATCACATCTTCAGACATGAAGAATAAAGTGCTTTTACATGGAACTCAGCCCAGCTGCATGCAGGGTCTGATGCTAATGTCCAGCACATCCCTTGTACCAGGATTTGGGCTATTTTATTCCCCTCTGTCCTGGGTTCAGCCGCAGCAGTCATTTTTCTCCTTCTTGGTAGCTGGTGCAGCGCTGTGTTTTTGATTTTGGGCCTGGGAACAGCACTGATAACACCAGTGTTTTCAGTTACTGCTTGGTGGTGTTTAGGCTGGCCAAGGACTTTGTGAGTCTGATGCTCTGCTAGGGAGGAGGGGAAGCCGGGAGGAAGGAGAGACAGGACACCTGACCCAGACTGACCAAAGAGATTATTCCATACCACAGCACGTCATGTGCAGGATGTAAAGACGGGGAGCAGAGACCCGGAAGGGTGGGGGAGGGGCACGATGGGGGGTGCACTGCTTGCTCGGGCTTGATATCGGGTGGTGAGCAATTGTATTCTTTTCCCTTGTATTTTCTCTTGTCATTATTATTATTGGTGGTAGCAGTAGTGATTTGTGTTATACCTTAGTTACTAAACTGTTCCTATCTCAGCCTGTGGGAGTTGCATTCTTCTGATTCTCCTTCCCATCCCTCCAGGAGCGGAGGGAAGAAAGAGTGGGGAGTGAGTGAGAGAGCGGCTGTGTGAGTTTGAGGGGTTTAAACCATGACACCCTCCTGTTCCAGCCCTTGCTCAGGGACATCTCTCTCCTCTATGTGTGCAGATACCAAGCCACAAGAGTCGGGGCTGGGTGCAGGATGAGGAGACACTGCACATCAGCCATGGCACTCCCAAACTGCAAGGCTGCTCTTTTCTCCAGAGGCAAACACATATCCCCAAGGCACTCAGAGGGCAGTTGTCATCCCCCCTCCTCCAGACCCAGAAGGGCACGTCTAAAATGATAACACAAATCAATGCTCTTCAGTGCCATCTTCCATGAGCTTTCATTCAGAGACAGGGTAACACTAATTGAGATTTTGGTGCACTGCTCAGCCCCTGCAGTTTGGATTTAGGATGCTTTTCCAGATAATGCCCATTGCCAATTCGAATTTCACCCTGCAGTCTGCGTCGCACAGCTTACCCTAAGGCCCGTGCACAGTGTCAGCGTTTAAAGAGATTCAGGGTAACACAACCTGACATTTGGGAGCTGAACTGGAATGTGAATAATGCCTTTCTGGTGCACTGTGCCCCCGCTTTTCCTTCCCTCTTTACTTTCATATACGTTGAGTATTGGGGGTTTTGTCACACCTCGGGTGTGTAGAAGAGGGAATGCAACCTCTAGAAGCTAGAAATCTCATGGAGAAGAAAAGAGAAGGACTGCTCAGCTTATTTGCTGGAGGAAACCCCAGCCTTCACCCCCTTCAAGCAAACAGAGCTCCCCAAGCTCCAGTGGGAGCTGGCGATGGTATCCCAGCTCCCCAGGGGGCTTTTCCTCTTGCAAACACTGCATCCCAGTGAGCTGATTCCAGGAAATATCTTTTTACAGTGTAAGATTGGCACAAGACAATAGTGGGGCTGCTCTATAAAGGCAGCAATGGGGTGTTATGGCAGAGCTGAAGTTGTCTGAGAGCCGAGTACTAAGATGTCACTGTGTCCAGAGGTGAGGGTGATAACAGCCTGGAAATAGAGCTGGAATAGCATCAGAAACTGTCAGATCAGGGCTGAGTGCCTGTTTGAGGGACTGTGGGCAGAGTGGGTTGCAGGGCAGATTTGAGATGATACTGTGAATTTTGGGGTGAAAAATCAACTGTTCAGAGCTTCCCCAGCACCCAAAGCCTGTCTAAAGCCAGTTTACAGGAGAAGTCAGTGCTGTATCCAAATTATCCTTCGGACAAAGGACAACACACTCTTCTTTTCCCTGGAAACAAGAAGCAGCAGGGAGGACAGGGCACTCGAAACATGACATCCAACCCATGCTTCAGCTGACCCAAGCACAGCGTGTTCCTCCTGCACCCCTAGGAGGAATCCTGTGATGCTCTGTGGTGCCTACAGAGTTCGGCCATGTCCAGATGTGCACAGAACCCCCTTTTCACAGCAGCAGGAAGGTTTTGTTTCTGTGAGTCCCCCACTGAGCCCATTTGCCACCATCCTGCACGCCCAGAGCATCCCCCCTTCCCAGTCTGCCTCTTTGAGATGGGAGTGGGGATGCTCCAGGGATTCCTGTGCTGGATTCCAACAGCGAAGAGGTGAGGGTGAAGGCAGCATAGCAGCCTGGTTCCTATCTGCCTTGCCCCCCCCCCCGACTTGAATTTATGATCCTTATCCACTTACGCATTTTTAATCCTGTTTGAAAGAGGCTCTGACAAAGTGCCTCGCATCCTGCTCCCCCCATGATGAGATGGATTCTGATTGCTCACTGGCTGTGCTCACCAAGGCCCAAATGGTCACAGAGGGATCCTCCTCCCCACAAATCAGTCTCAAATGGGATGCCAGAGAAAAATCTGTGGGGCAAGAGGGTAATTTTTATTGTCTTTTAGCAGCTGTGTGCACAGGCGAGCTATCTGCATGCTTGGGAGTGCTGGTTTGCTCAAAATGGGTCTGGGAGGGATTGGAATGGGCATATGCTGCATCCTCCTGCATTCTTCTGCATTCTCCTGCATTCTCCTGCATCCCTAAATCATCTCAGCATCCTCATCACTAGAATCAGCCCCTGCAAACTCTCTCACTCTTACCCCAATGGGACATGATGCTCCTGCCAGCACCTGGGCACAGGGTCCCCTTCCCAGTCCCTGCACCACTATCAGGGGACCTGGAATATTTCCCATGGGATTTCAGGTGCACCCACTGGTTTCAGCACCCAGCCTCAACAACCACAGCAAGTTGCCATGACTCCTTTGCTTGTCTGGAGCCGAGTTAATAAATCACTGGATTGGAAAGCTGGTCTGAACACACTGGAACCATATGGCCCCTGCTTGGAGCAGCTTGAGCTTCCCAGTGATGGAAAGTGGTGGCAATCTCAGGAGTAATTAAAAGGAAAAGTTGGATTTGTTCTAACTTTTGCCAACTGAGATGGCCTCTGTGGCGATGGCACGTCTCAGGCAAGTGACAAGAGACCGTGCAGAGTGCCCTTGCTCGGAAGGAGTGTGATGGATCTGGCTTTTACAAGGAACGAAGAGGCCACGATCTGACGTCAGTGTGATGGATTGTTCTTTCTTCCCCCCACTCTCCCCCACCCCAAATGATTACTTGAGAAAATTTTGCAGTCTGCAGATATTTAGCAGGGAGCCCACAACCACCACCCCTCCTCTAAGAACACAGAGATATTTGGTTTAATAAAGTGTCACTTCATTAAGAGCTGCACTGCTCTGGGGCATGTGGGAGCTGCTCTGTATGGGAAGTCATAGGCAAGGGAAGAGGAGAGTTTCCTCCAGCTGGCTCACAGGCAGCAAAATAAAGCATCCCAGCTTGAGGTCCAAGCAGAGCAGGAGCAGACGTGGAATGTCCCAGGGGAATCCTATTCCCCTGCTCCAGGACCACTGCCTGGTCATGGGGTTATTTGCAGCACTCCAGTAGCTGCTTTGGCTGCTCAGTTCTGTCATCTACAGAGCTTCAAGTGATGGGTTTTGTGTAATCAGACAGTTTTTTGCTCTCCCTCTTGTTACCTGTGCATTTATTTACAGTTGATCGCTCCCTTCCATTTATGTACCATCTTGTTTATGATGCTACTTAAATGCTTGGCGTAAAGGTAATTATGTCACTGGAAAAACAAGGTGAAAAGAAAAGCACATTTGTACAAGCAGAAAAAGGGAAGAAAAGGGGTTTTGCCCTTCTGTGGGAGGGATTACAAAGCTCAGCCTGGACAGGGCCCTTGGCACTGTGGCTGCTGGCTGCCTTTGCCTCATTTTGCTGTTTTCCCTCTCTCCAGGGTGGGAGTGAGAGGGGACGAAGTGATGGAAAGACCGAATTAACAGCGCAAACGCTGCATCAGCACTTGCTTCACTTCACTGCATGTGTCTAATAACTGAGTTATAGTTTTTCAGTTTGATGAATTCATTTATTCCCATTCAGCCTTTCTTACTATTATTTTTTTGGTAGCCTTATCAAGGGTGATTCTCTTTAAGCCATTATAATCAAATTTGCAGAGCAGACCTGAATAAGCAGCCTGTCACCAAGAACTGCAATCCTCCAGATGCGCTGCCAGCACTACAAAGGGTTTCTCAGCCCTGCTGGGGAACCAAAGAAAAGCTCATTTGCAGCCCAAGGCCAGCAGGGATTCAGTGTGGAGCCCAGTGGGAACCTTCCCAGCACCTGGGCAGGTTGGTATGGCTGCTTTCAGCTCCTCTCCTCCAGAAAACGAAGGTAATACCCAGTCCAGGTCATTGCTGCCTTGGCCACGCTCCTGAAGCCTTGTTCCCATCATGTTCACATCATGTCCCCCCCAACATCTTTCCCATTGATGCTACAATTCGCTATTCTTTCCTAATCTAATTGCTTGGGTGCAATCAGGAGGAAGGCCAAGGCAGAGCAGGGACTTCACCTGCAGTGCTGCTGCCTCCATCTGCAGCACTTATATCAGCACAAGAACACGCTACTTGATTATTTATTTAATTTTTTAAGCTTTCCTATATTTTACAGTAAATTACCTCCGCTTATGGCACTTTTTTTCTTCCTTACATAATTGTTATAAATAACCTTCAAACAACATAAAAGCCAGAAACATTGCAAGGGAAGGAAGAGTAAATTACAGAGATTTCAGAGCAGATGAAGAAGCACTTGCACATTGATAAGGCAGAGGAGGCTGCTGCAGTTGTTTTTTTGTTTGTTTGTTTGTTTTTTGTTGTTTAATTTTTTTCCCCCAAATTGTCTCCCTCATATTTCTTCAATAAATATCCAGCTGCAAATAAATATTTCCATCCTGTGGGGGGATTTGTGAAGCAGCATCTAAAACGGCACTGATCCACATGACTCAGATTTAGTAAATGTTTAAAGTGCAGCACAAAGCCCAAGAGGGCAATTTGGGAGGGAGGTACAATGAAAAAGGGATGATGTGCATCAGGTTGCACCCCATGGGCAGGATCCCAAGCATCGTGCTGCCTGCACCTACCCTCACCAGGCCTCATAGCAGTCCCCAGAGCTACATGTCATCCACACCAAGGGAACTGGCTTCATCCTTAGGAGAGAATGATGAAGTGGATGGGGCATCTCCTCTGCCAAACACCTCATCACCCCAACATGTTGTGCTGGGACAGATCCAGCCCCAGCAGAAAGCCCCCTGAAACTTCCCAGCAGCAACTGTAACCAGCAGAAAGGGGCTGCACAAAGGGCATCTGCAAAGACCTGGAGCTCCCAGGATGGGCATCAGAGGGAACGCTGCGGTGCAAGGAGCTTCTCTGAGCAGAACAATTCCTCCAGAGTGAGGGCAGAGGGCTCACAGCTTAAATTAGTTAAAACTGGGCTTTCCGAATCAGTGCCGAGGTCCCTGGCTGCATGCTCAATGTGCCCTGCAGCCAGGTTTGAAAGTTGAGCTGCTCAGGTGGTTGTTTCTGTCCTTAGCTCTTGAATGAGAGCCCCATGCAGGGCTGGGGACAGGCAGAGGCCATGCTCAGAGGATGCTTTTCCTGGCTGAGAATGAATTTGCCCTTAAATACACCCCTGGTCCAGCTGTGTAGGACTGGGCATGGGCTGGCCACGGGATTCTGCTGATGCTGAACAAGGATGGAGATGGAAAGGAGCCAGCAGATCTCCAAGCCTGCATCACTCAGCTGAGTTATGCCAAGATGGGCACACAATTCCCTGCCACAGAAACCCCTTGATCCCACGGTTTATGCATCCTCAGCTCCATGGAGGGAACAGGTAATTTGCTTCTGCACTGATAAGGGGAAGATTCACACTGTGTCTGCAGGGAATGGGCTGACTTTTATGCAGGAAGCTTGGCTCTTGGGATTTGGAAATAAATATTTGGTCTTTAAAGATCATTTTGTTGCTTGTTGCCATCAACACAGGCGGGTTTTTAGTGTTTGTTTATGGTTTATGCCATGCGATTCCATAAACCCTGGCTGAGAAACATGTGCATAATGAAGTTTAAAAGGCAGCCTCAACTCCACTCCACTTGTTTTTCAAACCACGCTTTATGTAACAAATTTTTATTGCAGACACCAATTTCATCCTTCCCTTCCCTTCACTCAGCCCATCAGGATTGCTAGGAATTCTTTTAAAGATCCAAGGTTTTTAGGAAAGCATGTGCAGGTGTGGAGGAGAGGGTAGCGGTGGGGCCATCACGCTGTGTACACATGTAATCTCTGTCTGTGCGCAGTAACTCACTCACATCAGGTTTGGATTACACAAAGAAAATCAAATGCAAGCTCCTGATTTACTGTACCCCAACCTCTGGAAATGGTGATTTCTGGTTGGGGATGCCCTCTGCTATCCAGACCATTGCTCATCCTGGTCCTCTGGCTCTCTTTGTGAGCCAGCAGCCCCAGGACAGGGCATCAGTGCTGCAGGACAGGGAAAACCCCAGCCTGGCACTTGAATGGGAAAACCCAAATTCCTTTTAACCTGAAACCTGTTACTGAACCACAGGTTGATTCTTGCATGGCAAGAACTGACTAATGGCCCCTGCTCCTAAGCCTGGAGCTTCACCATAACATGTGGGGTTCTGACAGCAAAAAAACCCCATATTCTACACCTAGAGGTTTCATTCTGGCTGGATTTTTTGAATGACAAGTGATTTCTTTCCCTATATTATTTATTGTGGTTCAAGGCATTTCTAGGGCAGTCAGGATCTTAATTACATCTGGACGCCGTTACAGCCAACAGGTGGGGGTGGATTCAAGCCTGGTACTCCCAAAACACATTGTCCCCATAGCTGCAAGGAACCCTCTTTAACTGTGCCAGCAAATGGAGCTTCACCACTGGTAATTTTTCCTTTAATTAAAAAATACTGGTTTATCAGAAGCAGAAATCAGCACTGGAATGGATCTGTTGCAACGAATTCTCCCCCAAGTTACAAAGGAAAAAGAGCTGACATAATCAGAAACCCAAACGCTGAAGCTTTCAAATTGAGACCTTCGGCTTTTGCAGCCGAGAATGACTTCATTTTGAAATGCTAATTGATAGTAAGAAGCAGAAAAAAGCCAGACAGAAAACTGAAACCATTTCCAGTCGTTTGCAGGGAGCTGCTCGGTCGACCAAAGAGGCTGTTCTCTGTTTCCTCCTCCTGAAGAGCTTCTGAGATTCCAGTTTTACAACCTTATTTCAGGCAGGAAAAGCAAGTATCAAAATTTGTGGCTACTGCCTGGGGAAGCAGAGCTGTTCCCCACTCAGGCCTGCTAACAAGCCACCAGGCAGTAAGGAAACAGCCCAATTTTATAGGTGTTTTATATAAACAGCTACACTTACATGGAAGTTTTATGTAAGCAAATGGAATTCAGCTCAGATATCAGAGCTTCATTTCATTAAGTGAACGCCATGCTCTCTCCTTGCTACTGCCTTGCCTTGTCATGCACTGCACTGGGGCTGGGAAACGGCTCTTAGGGGAGAGGCTGACCTCTCCCATGTTTGTTATCCCATCCATCCCGCAGGAAGCATCACTGTATGACCTCAGTCACTGTGTTCCCCACCAGATGCCCATTTCCCAGGGGAATCTGTGCTCTGAAGATTTCCAAACCATCCCCAAAATGCTGCACTCCCCATAGCACAGCCACCTCACGAAATGCCAGAAGACCACAGTGGCTGCATGTGCCTCTTCCGGCCACTGCCTCCCACACACAGAGTGGGGAGACCCACCAGCACTTGCTGAGAAGCTACAGAGCTCTGGTTTTGGTGGCGCCTCATTTCATAACCCCATTTCTCAGCCTAACCATCAGCTCCTATAAGGTTTGCCTGAGGGGAGCAATTGCTATGGAAAGAAGCCTTTGCTCTGACTGATTGAATGATTCCTTTCTACAGACCTAATAGGCTTTTTGCTGTTTCCTTTTCCATTTTTTTCCAGCTCTTCCAGCCTCACTGGATGAAGCTAAGAGTTTTCCTGAGCTGAGAGAAGGGTGCTGTTCCCTCTGTGGAGCTTGACTTGGCTGAGAGCACATCCAGCACACTACGCTGATCGTATGAGTTACCAGTAATAACACCAAGCTCTTACCTCACTCTTTACACCTCAGAAGTGCCATACAAAGACTTTAGTGGCTGTTGCCCTGCAAAACAGGGAACGGGGCACAAACATCATTACTTCCAAAAGCATTGATGCAGTCGGTAAAGAAACAGGGATCCCCGAGCACCTCTCTCTGAGCTGGTTTGTTGTTATCGTAGTTGGGTTGATCATTATTTCATATTAGTTACACTAAAGTATTTCAGAAGGCCAAAGGGCCACTGCTGTCCGAAAGGAGAATCATGGGTCTCCTCTATCTCCAGCCATAAGGCTGGAAAAGGGTCTGGAGGGGACATAACATGTTTTGTGCTCTTGGTAGCGGGCTGAGACCTCCATGGGAGCACTGGAGCTTGCAGGAGGTCGTGGCACTTCCCTGATCCAGGAAAAAAACATCCAAACTTAGGGAAAAAGATTATAGAAAAATGTCAAGGGTTTCAGGGGGAAGGGGAATACTCAGGCAAAGGAGATTCACTATTCAGGTCCCGAGCTGCCAAGTGAACATTATCAGCTAATGATCTGTAATTATTAATAAATAACTGAAGTGTTAACAGCTAGGAAATGAAATGCTTAATTGCATCATAACATAATTAATGGAATCACCTACTATGAATTAAATGAGTTGTAGGGTTTGTTTAATTTTAAATAAAAATCTAATTTCTCCACAATGCTGTTGGTTCTTTTTGTTCAGCTTAAACATGGGTGAAGATGCAGGAGGAGGAGAGCCTGGTGGGAGCTGCAGGAGCGCAGGAGAGGAACCAACTCTTTGGAATAAAGTGGAAAATCAGGACCTGGACTTGATAAAACTGTAACAGCAGTTGTCCTCATAGCCACCATGGCTGTCCCCATAGCCACAACAGTTGTCTCTGTAGCCACCACCGCTGTCCCTTTAGCCACCACCAGTGTCACCACAGCCACCACTCAGGTGTTAACAAGTGTTGATAAAAGCAGTCACCATGCCTGACCCATTTGGAGGGCTTTTTATTAGGCCATCATATATTTTCATTAGTTATGGTGATGAAGCACTTAGGTTTTATGGTGTGTTTTAGTGTTTCATTTCATTGTGTTTCCCAATTACCCTGTGAACATTCCAGGGTGACATGAATCATTTTCCCCTCTTGCTGAAACAGAGCCCTTTCAGCAATAGGATAGCCATACACAGAATCAGCTCACATCTGCTGGTGGAGGGAAGTAGCCCGTTAAAGCCTGGGAATTCAATTCCAAAACCTGTTCATAATTAATATACCTTATAACACACGAAACCCCCAAATGTTACAAGATAATTATTTAAAGTGGTGTTGAATCAGAGAATCAGAGAATCACAGAATGCTTTGGGTTGGAAAGGACCTTAAGATCACCTAGTTCCAACCCCCTGCCATGGGCAGGGAGACTATACACTAGAGCATGTAGCCTAAGACTGTCCAACTTGGCCTTGAACACTGCCAAGGATGGGGCATTTACCACTTTTCTGAGGACCCTGTGTCAGCACTTCACCACCCTCACTATAAAGAACGTCCTTCTTATCCCCAGCCTGAACTTCCCTTGTTTTACCTTGAATCCATCACCCCTTGTCCTATCACTACAGTCCCTGATGAAAAGTCCCTCTCCAGCATCCTTGTAGCCCCCTTCAGCTACTGTAAGGCTGCTCTGAGGTCTTCACTCAGCTTCTCTTCTCCAGAAGCTTCTCTTCTCCAGAAGCTTCTCTTCTGAACAGCCCCAACTTTCTCAGCCTGTCTCCACACAGGAGCTGATCCAGCCCCTGATCATCCTTGTAGCCCCCTCTGGAATTGTTCCAACAGCTCCATGGCCTTAGGTTGAGGACACCAGAACTGCAGACAGTGCCCCTATCCATCAGTTCTGTAGCACCATCACAGAAGGCTACCAAATTGGTCAGGCATGATTTGCCCTTTGTGAAGCCATGTTGGCTGTCACCAACCACCTCGTTGTTTTTCATGTGCCTTGGCGTGCTATCCAGGAGAATCTGCTCCATGATCCTGCCAGGCACAGAGGTGACACTGACTGGTCTGTAGGTTCCTGGGTCATCCATTTTCCCCTTCTTGAAAATGGGGGTTATATATCCCTTTTTTCCAGTCCTCAGGAACTTCACCTGACTGCCATGACTTTTCAAATATGATGGACATATGTAGGGATGAGTTAAACACCTTCCTGGGCATTTAACATCCTGCTGTATGTCTGGCTTGCACCAGCCCTGCTGCCAACACCCAAAACGCAAACAACAGATGATTTCCAAGCCCAAATCTTGGCAGATTCAGACCAATGGGTTTAAACCCCCTAGAGCTAAATATACTTAATAATACTTCTATATTAAAAATACTTAGATACTGAAAATACATATTAATTGCTGATTTATATCAGCTGCAAGATTAGTCCTCTCTGTAGAGATCTCACCAGTGATGCACAGAGATCTCCCTGCAGGTCATGGTTTGCAAATATGGACCTAGGTCACCAAATCCTATTCCAAACTTGTAACCAAATTATTTCTCTGGCTCTGACCTGCTGGAAGAAAATAAGGAGAGAAAAAAAAAACACCAAGCAGCAAATCTTGCAAGCAGCCAAACTGGGGGAAAATTGCAAGCTCCTGAGGAGTGACAGTTTGCAGAGCATTGCCAAGCTTAATCGTCACCATTAAGCAATTATTGCACATGAAAACAGAAAGTGTCGGCAAACTCAGCCTGCTCTTGAATGAAATTGAAAAGGGTTAGACAGCATTAGGTGCTGGCTTCTTTCTAGCTGAGGGATCAAACTGTTCCCTTCACAAAAGGCTTCCAGGCTCATAAATAATCAAGTGACTGACAACTGCAGCATTAACTCCAGCTCAGGTTTCCACACCAGGCTCCCCATCACTCCCAGCCCCTTTATTCCTCCACCCCATCCATGACTTCGGATTTATTAAGAGGTTGATTGATTTCTTTACCCCCATGCCCAGTGGGTAAAAGAGACCCTGGAGGACCCAATTGCATGCCCCAGCACAGTGCTGGCACCCACATCGCTCTGAGATGGAAGGAAGGGAAAACGCTCTGGGAATGATGAATAAATAGATTTGACTCAGTCCAGAGTGTTTTTAGATTTTCTTTTTTCCCTTCCCTTTCATGGTAATTTTTCGGTGACAAGGCAGCCAATGGTGACGGAGCATGGGGATTGAAAACGGTTTCAAAGGAGCCTTATCATGCTCGGGACATACGCACATTGAGCTTTGGAGATAGGATGAGTATAGGGCCCTTCTGCGGGAGGCAGACAAATAGATACAGTTTTTATTTGCTTTTTACTTTGTGTTGCATTTTCTTTTCCTATCGGGGGGGGAGGGCTGGGTGAAGAGTGGGATGCCTGTCTAACCTGTCAGTGGTACTGGTTTGGGCTCAGTGACTGCAGGAATTCAGCACATCTCCTACTTAAAGGACCAATGCGCTGTGAAAATCTACCAGCAAAATGTAGCGTGGTTGTTGTGGTTTTTTTTTCAAAGATAAAACTAAAAGTCCTCACCTACATTTCTCAAAATATCAGAAAAGTTGAGAAAAAGGGGAAAAGTGTTTTTTAATGCTCAGCTTTTTTTTTTTGGCATGTGTGCTTTGGTTTAAGGAGATAAATAAAAAGTTGGGTAGCTGGATGTATACGATCTCAGATCAAGGAGAGGAGGGAAAGAGAAGGTAAGACACCTCTACAGTTTGACCAGCTGTGATAGCTCCTGGCTTTATAACATCTCCACGGTGTTATAAGGATCTTGTCTCATTTAAATAAGAGGCTGATTAACCCTGTGCTGAAAGGTTTGCAGATGAGAGGCCAGTAAGCCGAAGGGATAATGGCAGGGAGAAGACCCACATCTCCAGGTGTTCTGTAGCCCAAGTGGGATTTGTCATTATTATATCTCTCATGCAATAAATCACAGAATCATGGAACGGTTTGAGGTGGAAGGAACCTGAAAGTTTATCCAGTTCCAACCCCCTGCCACAGGCAGCAACACCTTCCACTGGAGCAGGTTGCTCCAAGCCCTGTCCAGCCTGGCCTTGAACACTTAATCATGGAGACAAGGCTGCAAACACCCCTTGGAAACCACAAGCTAAAGAGGAACTTTCTAAGGTTTCTAAGGAGAATTAAAGGAGGAAAAGCCAGGAGGAATGCTAGATCAAGTCCTTGCAGCAGTAGGGATGCCCATGGGGTGCTTTGCAATGGGATCTTAATAGCTTCCCTCCTAGAGGGCTGGAAATCCAGCAAAGATGACATGATGGAGGAGGCTTTGGGAGAGGTTGTGCTGGTCTGAACCATGCTGTTTCCAAACCCCACTGTCTCATCCCTCCAAAAACGTGTGCACGCAGGGTTTTTGTTGGGATTTTGGAAGCTTGCTATTTTTTTGGAGAGCTTGCTTTCTCTTTTCACTTGGCTTGGCAGAATTTCAATACTTCTGCCTTTCACCTCAATAAAAACAGCATGTCAGGCAGCAGGGGCTTATGATGGAATGACCTTTTCCACATGCAGAAAACCCATTCCTTTTCTTGTATTTGGGGGGAGGGAAGTATAAAGCTGCTTTAGATGAAAAAGAAAGCCTCAAACTCCATGTGTGATATCACCATGAACTAGAAAATTAGAACAGTGGTATTTTTCTTAACTATACAGAATGACATCAGGATAAAATTTGCATTAACACTGAGCTATTTAGGGGATAAGGAGTTGCCATTGCAAACAGCAGACCCTCACCTCACCTTGGTGACCCCAGGATGCTCAGACCCATTCTGGGACCACACTGGGTTAACGTTTGGGGCGTTTCAGACTGAGCAATCTCTGTTTCTGAATCTAGGAAAATATAACATTGCTGTTTGCTGCCTTTGTCCTTTCCCATCTCTAAGCCTCCGGGGGGCAGCCCAGAGATAAATAACGCCTACAGAAACCCCTTGAAAGCCATGGAAGTGCATCAAGTCCTGGTGCCATAGTCCCGTTATTAGCACATTGTTGATGTTCATTAATCGAGTGTAAAACTGTAATTAAAAATAATCTCCTTCTCCTGAAGCAGCAGCTGAAGAGAAAAAAAAAGAGGACACTGAATGAGGGGAAATAAAACTAATGCATGAATGTGCTAATTGCAGCTGTGGGAACATGACAGCAAAACGATTTGCTGGTTTGTTTTCTTTCTGCAGGGACTAGCGCAGTTCTGGGGCAAAGCCAGCACAGGATAAGCTGGGAAAGAGCTGCCAGAGCTGAATTTGAGAATGCTTTAGATTGGGAGGGACCTTTAAGCTCATCCAGTTCTAACCCCCTGACACAGGCAGGGACACCTTTCACTAGAGCAGCTTGCTCCAAGCCCCATCCAACCTGGCCTTGAACGCTGCCAGGGATGGGGCAGCCACAGCTTCTCTGGGCATCCTGACCTTCGACACTTCATCATAGGACAAGGCTTCAAACCTTCAAACCTCCTGAGTGGATGTATCCTGGTAGGAATCCATCTTCCCCCAAAAAAAATCCTGGGCTGGATGATCCCTGCTCATTCGAGAGTGGTGCAGAATGAGGGTTGTGGTTTATGTTGCCTGATTTATCTCTTTTGGTGAAGATTTCATTTCAAGTTGGAGGATGTTCAAACTAAAGCCAGCCCTGTTACAGGCTTAATTGGACCATATTTCAATCCCAGTTCAACTATGCAGCGTGGATTCCTTATCCTAGGTCCATAAAGTTTTATTAAGTTATAGATCAAGGAATATACATATCAGGTATAGAGAGACAGTCCTGCTTACTTGTTTTATAAAATGAGAAAGGTTGCCATCACCTGCATGTCTGTCTCTGTTCACAGACAGGTATCTGCTGCCCCTCAGCTGGAGGGTGATTTACAAAAATAGGAGGGCTCCACAGCTGGAATTGTTGAATCCATCAGCTGCACGTGGCATCACACCAGCCCATGGAGGTGCTGCTGGCCCATTGGCTGCTTGGCCATGGGCTGGAGGTAGAATACAGTATTTTGGAGAATCTAAGGCTGGAGGAGGACAAGGAATGCCTTGGGGTGATGCTGTCCTATGTGCTGCCATGAGACCAAGCCATGGGAGTCTGGAAACATCTTTCCCAGTTGCTCCCTGTGCTCTGCGTGTTTGCTCTGCCTTCACTGGTTTTAGCTGCTTCTCTATCCTGCCCCTCCTCTTCATCAGCTGAGGTTATTTTGCAAAGACAAGTAAATACTGGCATGTTATCCCCCCTCAGCCATGTGTCCTAGCAGCACCTGCTGATGTACAGTGGCAGGCAGCATGATAATGGGACATATTTCAGATGATTGCCACTGGAGATAAATGATTTTGCTGAATGGATGCACTTCCGTTCAACTTCTGAAGGCAAAAGAAAAAATTCCCTTTTTTTTTTTGTATCTGAAGAAAAAAGTCCACCACCCTTTGTAAAGGATGTGCCTCCCCCAAGATTCTCATTTCAGATTAGGATATCAGGTGTACGCTAGAGATCTCTGATTCCCTGGCTGTCAGGGCTACTGTTTGATATTCAAACCTGTCATTTGATCATTCCTGAATAGCTGCCTTGGTGTCCTTGAGGACAGCTTTATTAAATGCCAAGTCTTTTCCCTCTCCCTCTGTATCCGTGATGAGGCGAAATAACTCTCACATGGGAGAGCTGGGTGTATTAATGTGACTCAATTGTGTCTTCTTTAAGCACGTTAGGAAGAGAGTGGGAGGAGAGGGAAGGGGACAGGGAGAGGAAGAGAGAGGCTGGGGGATAAAAGCCGCTTGAGCTGGAGTGTCTGGTTGTGCTGCGAGGCAGACCAGAGAGAAAATTGGCCTGGAGGTCACAAGGTGACAATATCTTTGTTAAAAACCAGAAGGAAGAGAAGGAATTAATTCAGTGCTTCCTGCAAGGAATTTAAAGGTGATGCTTTTTGGTTCAAAAACTCATCAGGAGTCACAGGAATGCTTTGAAGTTAGCATCCAGAAGGACTGAGAAGCTGGCAAACACAGGATACTCAGGGGAGCCTATGCAGAGTGCGATGGCTGAGCCTGTGTTGGGATTTAGCTGACCTGGTTAGGGAATGAGCAGAAGGCAGCTCCTCTGCTTACATCCACTGCATCCTGCTTGCTGCCTTCTGCTCCCTGCAAGATGCTCCAACACCAGTGACCCAGCTGTGTGGTCACTTTGGGTTGTTGTCATCTCAGCCACCATGGAGAGATCTTTCCACACATTAATGGCATTTGATTCAACGACATGTTCACGTTAGATCTCAGCGTTGATTGCTGAAGTTACTTCAAGTTAATTACAGTGTTAATTACCAGCTAATAACTTGGTTGCTAATAGCTGTAACAGAGTTTTGGCAAGAGTTGTCAGGAGGGGCTGATCGGAAGGTCTCTTGGGCAGGATCCTCGTTACAGAAATGGATACACTGAAGGCAAATGATTCCAATCTTTTTCCTTTGATGAACAGTAAATTATTCTAATATCCTTCACTATTGTATTCGCTTGTTATCTGTGGGTAATTACAAGTGAAAAGCTGCAAAGCTGCCTCAGTTGCAGATAGGACACAAGAGCAATTGTGCTGTCTTGATTTTTGATGCTAAAAGATTATCTTTTCAGCCTTCATCTTCGCTTTCCTTCCCCCAGACATGCAGCATTCCCTGTGTTTGCCATTCCCAACCCTCCTGCACTAACACACTTGCACACATTTCATCCCAAGGTCCCTGCATCCTCATTTTGGAGGCTCCCAAGCCAGGATTCTTGCAAGTGAGGCTTGTGAAGAAACACAGTCGATTCCTCTGCCTCTTATGGTAATATCTCAGGAGTGACTCTGCCAGCTGGAATGTGATGCTGTCCTTTGCCTGCGGCAGCAAAGAATGTTTCTGGCCCTGTCACCCAGCAAGCAGCATCCCCTGTATTTTTTCAAGCATCCTTGCTTATGCATCAAGTCCCTGCTCTTTGGGAAGCAGCCTGGGCTAACTGCTTAAAAGCTGTGCCTGCGCACTGAGAAGCCAAGAGCCCTGCTTAATCTGGATGGGAATTAGCAGGCAGCAGTCGAACCTGGGGAAAGGAAGCCTTGGAGATCAGCAGAGATTACCAGGAAACAAAAGAACACAACAGCGTGTCGTCCCTCAGCGCAGCGCAACGCAACCACCTGACTCCAAGGTGCAAGCAGGGCTCGGGGAGAAATCCAAATGCAGGGTTGATTCAGAGCATGTGTCCCCATCAACTGCAGCCAGAGCAGGGGCAAACCCGCTGCCTCTGCAGAGCTCTTTGGCTTGCTCGGCTCAGTGCGTGATGTTTGCAAATGCCCCCAAGATGGCTGCAGCTGGCAGCAGCTGGGTTTTCACATCCTTACAGCTCCCAGACCAAAACACAAACACGCTGGGAACATCTGAGCCAAAGCTTTATCACCTCCAAACAGCCGATTGACGGGAGGTGTGCAGGGACCGAAGACAGGCTTCTGCCTCGCAGCAGGCAGCTTTTTCTAGCTAACACCCCTCCTGCTGAGCAGAAGATAAAACCAGCAGCAGCTCCTCTGGCTGGGGAAGAGGGCAGAGGCACTCAGGAAGGAAACATGGCATAAGTTCAGCGACAAGAATCCCGCGTATAAGCACCTCAGACAAACTGGAGCTGCAGCTAAATCACTCTTGCAGCATTACAAGGTCTTGGATTTGTTTCCTGCTTCTGCTGTGAGCTGCCTGTGGGATGCGGGTTAAGGTGCTGCAACACCCTCTGCCCTTTACTCTCACCCATTTGCAACTCATACTCGGCTTCCACATCCCTCTGCCCTGGCTGCCTTTTGCTACGCTCCCGGCCCTGGGAATGCTGTATCTCCAAGGCAGCCCCCGGCTCTCTTTCCATATGTACATCAGCCATGTGAGCCTGCTGTGCTCTTCCACTACAGAAATATTCTGCAATAAGCAACATCACTGGATCAGAGCTCTCTGCTATGGATGTGCGGCAGAGGACTGACTCCACTGTAGGCCACAGATTGCAGTAGCATAACCAGCAACATCACCTCCTCATCCTATTATCTCTCACATCACAGAATCAACCCAGCCCATGAGCTATAGATTTTACAACTGAGCTTTACAAGGGTAGCAGGCAGGGTTGTACCACACTGCCAAGCTCCGTGTGCACCAAGGAGTTAGGATTTGTGTTTGCCCTGCAGCCAGCACCCCGCAATCCCTGCATACTCCCTGCTGAACAGAGTTGGGCAGAGCTCTCCTGAAGCAGCTCCTTGGCTCGGGAAAGCTGCTCCAAACCTCATCAGAGGTGTACACATCAACATCATGGGGGAAGAGAAGGATCTGAAGGAGGCAGAGGAAAAATAATCTTTGCATCACTGCAAGGTCTGGAGTGATGATAGGATTTGGTTTCCTTTCCCCGAGCAAAATATAGGACTGAAAGCATCAGTCTGAAAGCTGATTTCATGGAGAGCCTGGCCAAACTCTAGCAGGAACCTGATGCAGCTACTTTGGAAAAGCATATATCTGCCTGGCTTGGGAATAGGCTGGGATAGGGGCAAAAGCCATCCCAGGTGCATGAGGGTTCCCACACCCTGGCAGCTCAGACCCTCTGCAGCCCATGACCTGCTCTGTGCATGCCTTAAGGAGCTGTAGCTTTCAATACCCCCTTTCTCCAGAACTCACCCAGTACTTATTTCCCTGTGCTGAAGTACAAGCACTGCTTTCAGTGATTCCCTTGAACCCTGTTAATTCATCAAAGGAGCTGACAGGCCCAGGAGGGAGCTCTTCTGTGCCTGATTGGTCACATTTGCTGGGCTTAGGAAAGGGATTGTGCAAGGAGGCAGGTAACTCCCTGCCAGAAACAAGAAGGAAGGATGGGAATTCATAAGCAAGTCACCTGGATGAGGTGCAACCCCTGTGTGACAGAGCACGCTGCTTCTCATTTACCCTCAACCTCATTCATGCTGGGCTTTGATTTATCCAGATCTAGATCTGAACAGAACAGATAACAGGAGGCTTGGGATCTGCCCCTGGACACAGGAATAATTCCACGGGTTGCTGTCATCTGAATGTATAGTCAAATAATGATCTGTAAATCAATAAGCCCCTTACTATTATATGCCACAAACAATATGAATTCATTGCAATTTGTAAATGCCACGTAGAGAAAACTAATCCACAGACCGTTTCAGGTTTTTGTAAGCATTCAGCTCTCATCACACGCTCAAAATATTGAGCTTTCCTGGAAATGAGGTGCAGTGGCAGGTCCTGACACCTGAAAACGCTTCCTGTCAGGCAGCTGCAGTATTTCAGCTCAGCTCACTGAATAGATGCAGCTGTAATCACCCTGCAGTGAATGATGCCTAAAATTGCAGTTCTCAGAATGCAGAGCAGGGGGTGGAGCTGGTAGTAGGTGACAGTATTTGAATGTCATTTAAAGTTCACTTTCATTACTTTAATTGTCACTGTAAAAATCTCCCCATTCAGGCCTGATTATATGCTCTAAGAGAAATCAGAACTTAAATCCCAATCAGACCTGGAAGTTGTGTTTGACACAGACAGCGGTGTTTGAGCTGTGATTAAGTCATGGGATTAGTGAACCCTGAAAACCTGCCAGAAGTTTGGAACCAGATGATCTGTAAGGTTCTGTCCATCCCAAGCCATTCCATGACTTTGGAGGGTGCAGGATGGGTACTGAATAATGTACACGGCCAAATGCGATTTTCCCTGTCATTGCTTTGTGTTGACCCTGGGAGGTGGGATTGTCAGGTTGAGGTCCTGCAGCAGGTCTTTTCCCTGCTGCTCTCTACATTTCTCTCTTTATCCCATCAAAAAGGTACAGGAGAGAGGGTTTTAGGAGCATATGAAGTCAGTGGGTGTTTATCAGCACCAGTGGGCATGAGGAGCTTGAGCATCGCCACTAGACCAAGGAAGGGCTGACATGTGCCCTGGGCTTTGGCAAGTGTTTAAGGCAAAGGGGTTTATTCATTGAGCTCCCAGGGAGCAATAGGCACAGTATAATCCTGATCCTTTCATGCAAACAATTAAGGAGGCGAAAAAAACGATGCTTCATAAACTGCCTGAAAAGTGCAACCTCCTTCCAGACAAACCAATTTGTAAAAAGCTAGAGCCAGTGGCTCTAACTTAAAGCAATAACTTAATGAGCATCCCTGAAAAAACAATGCTTTTAAGAACATCAAGGGTTGGGTTTTGGTTTTTTGTCTAATGGAGAAACATCGACTCTGTGGGGAAATAAATGTAATAAACTAAGTCAAATCTCCACAAACATTTGTTTTCTTAACTCTGTAAAATCAATATACATGTTGCAATTATGTCCTCCAATGAATCCCAGAAACTTTTGATTCTCTTTCAAGGCTTCCTGCTTGATTGAAGTTCATTACATCTCCCTCGGTTTATCTAGATGAATTTGGGTGTTTTTTTGCATTTCCAACCTCAAGCCATGTTTTTTCTTGACAGGTTTCATTTCTCTTTTGCTTCTGTTGTAGAGGAAGAAGAGTGCCTTCCTTCAGCTCTAATCAAATCAAATTAAATGTAATTTAATTGCTCTGTAAGCTTATCTTTGTTAGGAATCCCAGCAACAAATAAATCAGAATAAAATCGATGCAAATTCTCTGCCTGTCATGAGTTTTCCCTACATTCCAGCTAAAATATCCTGGTTTGGGTTTCAGCAGTTTGGCCAAGCTTGACTCTGGTCTATAATAACTGGGGCAGTTTCTTCTCCCTGATGGAAGCTGTCTCTTGATTTCAGAGCTGGCTGGACCAGACCTGGGGAGCATCCCAAAGCCTCCTCAACAATGGACATTGAGCCAGTTTGTCCCATCAACTATTCTCAAGGTACATAAATAGATTTGGGCACTTATCACCCAAGAGTATCCAACTACTTTTCTTCAGTTTTTAGTGAAGAAAAAAACATTGTGAGTTCATTCAAATTTCAAAGAAACAGAAGATACCTTGACAGCTTATTTGAAAAAGCCTTTCCTGAGCAGCTCCACCAGCAATCCTGGTAGGCTGCAGCAGAGGACTACATACCTCCAATAGCCTCTATGTCACAAGAAAATGTTGGCCAAAAGTTTTCCTCTTGGGTGGAAAGCAAACCATCGAAAAAGCAGTGGACTGATACCTTGTGGATACTTCTGTGCCTTGATCTATGCAGACAGAGGACCCCCTCCTTGTTCTGCTCCCACCACTAACACTGCCGTGACAGGCCCTTAAAGACCCATCATTTAGAGCAAATATTTTGCTTCCATTTCCAAATGACCTGTGTTTCCTCAAAAAGGCTCCAGAGGAGGTTAAACTGCAATTACGCATGCGACTCTCAGGAGTTTGGCTCCTTCTTCTCCTTCTTCCTACACCATAAATTACCCACACGTTTCCCTTCCCTGAAATCATGATCTCCAGTTTGCTTGTCTGCACACAGACAATGCTGTGAGGCAGATTAGATCCATCAAGGGAGCAAAAACATTAGGAGCAAGAAGTGGAGTGTGTCAGAGAGGCAAAAAACTCCTCTGAAACATGGTGGGGGCATAAATACCCTCTGGCTACTTACCCTGTAATGGGCATGGAGATTTTACTTCTTAAAATGAAAGTTTCCTTTGTACACCATGCCTCTATTCAGGCTTTTTCCCTTTTACTCTTTTATTCCCATTTTTTTTTTTTTCCAAAGCTAAGACCCTCCAGTGCTCATTTTACCCAGAGAACACCTTGGAAATGCTGCTTTTCAAACCAACTTATCAGAGCACAGCCTCACCAGCACTATGCGAGGTTACAGCCTAAGCAGGGCACTGTCATTTATTTGGGGACCTTGCAGGATGCTCAGGAGCTTAAAGGATGCCAACAGACCTCATCAATAGAGTTTTTATCCTTAATTAGATGCATCAGGCACAGTAACTGCTGGCTGGTTTAGGAGCAGGACAGAGTATTTATCATCAGAGGTAATAGAAGCCAGGTTGTGATGGACGCTGGTGTAACAGTGGGATTTTCCTTGTGTCCTCCCTGGCAATCAGAGGAGGTGATGCCTGGTTCTTCCCATGGCAAGAAATTCACTGCTCACGGAGCAGCATAAACCCACAATGACATAGGGGATTTCTGACCACTGTTCAAGGGAAGGCGGGTAGGAGGAGGCAAGACAAATTGCATTAAAATTAACACATCACAGCCTGGCAGGCATGTGGACACCAATGATTATCTTATTTAACAGGAGCCCCCTTCAGCAAGGAGAAGCCAATGTGCCGTACAGCCAACTAATGGCTCATTTGTAGGATTCAGTTGGTTCAGAGAGTTCATAATGTCCTTGGTGTCATGGCAGCTTAGCACAAGAATATGGATCTTCTACTTAAGGAGACACAGCCATACATCAAAGTGTTTAACAGCCTTAGGTCAACAGCCTTCTGTTTGGGTACGTCTGGGAAGGAAGCCAAAGAAAACCACTCCTTTCATTACAGGACTTTGAGAAGTGTTTCGGAAACTGTTCAAATAACAAAAGATCTTCACCTCTGGGCCTTTTCCATCACAACCTTGAGACCCTCAAGGCCCAGCATTGACATCCACTGGCTGAGCAGGGGTGCTTGACACTGATGGAGACAGACAGAGTTGCTGGGAAGGCACAGACCAGCAGTAAAGACATGCAGCTCAGTGGAGGAGATGGACAAGGCAGTGAGACCATGGTTAGAGCTGTGACAGAGAACATGGAAAAAGGGCACCTGGCTGAACCTGACACAAAGCTTCAGCAGGGCTCCAAGGATCAGTCCCTGAAGACTGATAGGTGTTGAGGGCAAGAGTGCCCAGGCCTGCACCTGTGATTTCAAAGATCATTCTCCACCAGGATCTCCCCATACTGAGTTCCCTCTTGCATGGGAAATTTCTGTTTCATTTACAATTATTGCACACTGAAAAGAAATAGAAGGAAAACATAGAACTATGCCAAGATAGGAGACACAGGCACACATTGCCCAGTGAAGCTGTGGCTGCCTCATTCCTGGCAGTGCTCAAGGCCAGGCTGGATGGGGCTTGGAGCAACCTGCTCTAGTGGAAGGTGTCCCTGCCTGTGGCAGGGGTTGGAACTGGATGAGCTTTAAGGTCCCTTCAACCCAAACCAGTCTGGGATTCTGTGATATTTTCATTTCAGTAGCTGACAAAACATACCCGTTATTTGGTATTTAGGGAACAACCTCCTGCGCTCCCCTGGCTAAGCATCTCATCAGACATCTCTGAACAACAGCCCAACACAACCGAGCTACAGGTGAACTGTGACAGTGCTCCCAGTCCCGGGCCATCACACACAACCATGGTTCAAAGCTCTTTGCAAAAGTTATGGGATACCCTGCTAAGAGCAGTGCAGGAGGTTGCTGTTGTGTCCTGCTTCTGCACAGCCAGAGGCCAAAACAGATGGAAGACAAAATCCAGAGAAGATTTTCAAACGACAGCAAAGAAAAAGGAAAAAAAAAAAAAAAAAAAAGAACTGTTATGAAACCCAGAAAATGTTTCATACTCATTTTGTGGGGTTTGTGCCATCTCCTCCAGGGATTGCTGTATTTTTCCCTGTAATTAGCAGCATACTGTGATCGCCTTGCTTTAAGAAGCCAAGTGTCTCCCTTGGATGCCCACATGGGCTTTCCCCTCGTCTTTTCTTCACATTTTATTTCTCACCAAGTAATTAAATCAGAACTGGCAGATGGCAAAACTCTTTGAGGCAACAAACCCTCGCTCAGCAAGAAGGCAGAGGTACAGGGTGAATGCTCACCAGGCTGGGGAGCACCCGAGGTGTCCCCCATCACTAAAGCATCAGTTTGGAAATAACAACCTGTGGCCAACTCCTACAAGCAGAAGGAGCTTTAGCCATTTACAGTGCTGCCCAGAGTTGCTTCTTCAATTTGCCAGCCAGGTTTTGCTTCTTATTTATTGCAATTTTTTGCAATTTGACTTGAATTTAATAACCACCAGTAGGAAAATTGGTGAATATTTTCTCCTCCTTAGAGAGAAACCTCTCCCCCCTGTGCTTTGGTGTCCCTTTCCTTAGACAGGCTGGGGAACATCAATGCTGA
The DNA here is from genome assembly GCA_039720435.1 of Amazona ochrocephala. Taxonomy (NCBI): domain Eukaryota; kingdom Metazoa; phylum Chordata; class Aves; order Psittaciformes; family Psittacidae; genus Amazona; species Amazona ochrocephala. Next base: position 132,119 of record CM077898.1, on the reverse strand, counting down.
AGGAAATACTGGGAAGCCCATCCATCCCCTCCAGCCCTGCCTTGGGGTTATCCGCTGCCTGTAAACTGCCAGCAGCTCCCGTCCTCCACACCGATGGTGGCTGCGATGGAGAAATGCAATGTTCAATGGTGAGTCCATGAATAAAATATGAAGCAGAAAGTAAATCCTTTCTGGCACCTGGTTACTTCTCTTCCGAGTGCAATATGCAAGGCTGCTAATTGCTTGATTTACTGTAGCAGTCACTCTGCCAACAGCAATAAATAATATTAATTAATATAAGGTAACCCACTGACAGAGAGGCTCATAATTACCAGGAAACTAGAGAGATGGGCCTTTTGTGGTACTGTTAGAGGAGAGAAGAGCACAATTTCCTCTCCTCTATTTAGTTATCTATCATCCTTTATTTGTTTGCCTTGAGCACTATGTGTAAAGATCTTGGGTCCAATTTCTGTTTGTTTTCTTCTTTCTTTTTTTTTTCCCTTCCCTAAGGATACTGTACGTTAATCAGAGTAGACTTTCTTTGATTATACGCACACAGAAATTACGGGTTTTCTCCTGAGCATGTGCAGTGAAGAAAATCTGATGCCAAATGTGGTACGTGAACATCCTGGTGTGCCAAAAAGACCAGATACAAACAGGGAACTGCTGCTGACTGCAATATCACAGCATCCCCCATTACCCTGCAGATTTAAGTATTTCCTTAAATACTTTTGCTGAAGCTGAGACTAAGGAAATTTAGGCTAAGCTCTGGCTGCTTCCCTTGGAAAGATGCAGAAAGAAACACATTAGCTGTGTTACCGTAGGGAAAAACCACACTGATCTGTTGTAAAAAGCCAGCAGCCTCTCTGCCCTGACCAGCTTTATCCCATGTCTGGTCCCCTTCTCACTCTGGCCAAGACATAAATCATTGCAAAATCTGTCCATCAGGTTAAAAACGAGCAAGTTCAGGGAAACAAGACAAAACAAGCAAGACATCCCTAAGCCAAGCTCAGCTCAGAGTTCCCAGCAGAAAACCCTGTGGCTCTGGGGAAGATGCTTAGAGGGGGTTTAATTATTAAAGATGAAGCAGCAGCCTCAGAGGGTCTGGTGGCGAAAGGACTCCCCAGGGTGAGAAAGGGATGCCTTGGGACTGGACTGGGTGTTGTTCCCCTCTCCTAACACCCCAGTAACTGTGTCAGCAAGAGATTGCCTGGCCCTGCTGCCACCTGATGCAGACAAATTGCTCTGGAGAGCAACACTGACAGCTCCCAACAACCTCACTCCCAGTCCCTGTGGGAGAGACACAATAATATCAGCTGCTGCACAGAAGGAAGATCTGACAGCAGGAGAAGTGATGTAGGATGTGCATGTACCAGCCCCAAAGGACTGAGAGTCTCAGGAGATCCAATGTAAACCATGAGTTTATGAAGCAATGAGGTACTGGAAGTAATTCCCTATTTTCCATAATGTAACTCCTGACTCTGGAGCTCACAGCAGGGAGAGCAACCCAGCTCATTTACCTTCTTTACTGGGCTTTTGGGATTTAATAGCTGGTTTTCAGCCTTAAGAAATGTTGCTGTAAACATGTCCCAGGTGGGATGAAGTTAAGTCCTCCACACAACATGTGAGTCAGGGAAACTTGCTTGGACGATTTTCAAGCTGGGTTTTCCCAAGAAAGGGAGTTTAATGCTCAGCTCCTGGAAGAGAGAAGACCATCTTTAAATATTTAAATGAATATGAAGGAGATGGGATTGATGGCTTCAAAATGCAGTCTTTGGAGGGGTGTGTGTGTTTTAAAATGAGGAGGAGAAAGAAAGAAACTGCAGGTAAGCCCTGGACTGATGGAGAAACTATATTATAACCTCTGTTCATCAAAGGAGTTAATGAATCTCAAGAACTACACTGATAAAAGCAGAGGGCACTCATTTTTCAAGCCTAATTTACTAGCTAAAAGACAAAGTTCACCTTTTCCTCTAAACCTAGAAGTATTATCTTGCAGTTGGTGGGTCTATTTCCAAGGTTGATACAAACCTGAGTGGCTCCACAAGTGAGAGAGGTTGGCAAAGCTCCCTGATATTTGCTCAGGCTGGATTTGCCCCTGGAATTACCCTGATTTATGTAGTCAAATGCTGTGAGCTGGACGTGTTCAAAGCAGATTTTTCACAGCAAGCTTAAGAGCATCTCCTCTGGGGAAGAGCTTCCTGCACATTTCCCCTGCAGTCTCCCAGCATCTTGGAAATATGTTTCAACATGTGACTCCACAAAAGCCATTTGGAATAATTTGTGTGCTATATAAAGACATAGTATTTTATGTATGTTAGCAAGAGGCAAACTTCTCCCTGGACTATTGGGAAGTGAGAGTGGACTGGGATATTTCAATGTTATATTGCAAATACCTTGTTTCCATGGCTGGCTGCAGCACATGTATTAACCTCCTTCACTGCAGAAACTACTTTAGTAAGTAGCTGATTTATTCTGCTAAATGATTCCCAGCTTTCCAGCTCACCGTGTCTTGGAGCACTGCATGTAAAGGGGGTTTGGGATTGGGTGGTTTGCTGGTGAGCAGCACGCATGTGTGTGAGCAGCTGCTTCCAGCCCTAACTGGGAACAAGAGGCAGAAGCCGATGCTTTATTTTTCCTTGCTATTCTCTGCATATATAAACCACCTGTGAACACTCAGCTCAGGTGGCCTTGAGCAAAACAATGTTGCTAAAACTGGACTCTGGAAAGCTAGATTTTAAGCCCAGAGAAGCTGAGGATCCCGGTCATGTCACTTGGCTTTCCTGATGCTGCTTCTCATCCCATCAGAGCTACCATCAGCGCATTAGGCAAGCAAGTGTCTTTTGCAGTGTTTGTGTGGAGCCTCGCACAATGACAAGGCTGATATAAGGCTGATATTAAGCCTACCCAAAACCCAACTTATGTGACATAGTAGCACGAGGAGCTTATTTGAAATTCCCAAGCTCTGGGGAGAAATTTCCTCTCCTGGAAGTGTTAAGAGCTCATCAGAGGCATCAACTTTTCTATTCAGAAAGCTCCGCTGCCAGCATTTTCTGCTCTCTTTGTTCATTAATAACAGGCAAGGATTTGTTCCTTCACTCCTGAGCCACTCCCCTGGTCCTACACAAGGAGAGACTCATGCTGAGAAGACATGTGTGCCGTTATCCTACATTTATCTCTCTCAAGCCGTCTTGGTATCTTCCTGTCATTTCGCATCAAGTCCTTTAGCATCTGGCTGCTGTTCTGCCTCCTATTTACGGCTTTGCTGTCACCACTCGCTGCCACGTGCTTCTGCAAGTGACAATACAGTGGGGTCTGACACCCAGGTCCAGGAATTTCTCATCTGTCCACTTTTTCCACCCCTTTCCTATATAAAATGGGGGGACAATGAGCTGTAGTGCCTGAAGTTGAAAGGGGTCAGATTGAATTTCAGTAGAATTGCTTTGGATTCCATGAGTTTGTAATTTTTAAGGCCAAAAGGTGCTATTTCCCCACACGCAGTCTGACATCTTGCCTAATGAGGGCCATATAAATTCACCCAGTAGTTCTCATCTCAAGTAGAACAGATCACGGGTGGAGTTAGGCTGTGTTTTTAAAACAAGCATCTGACCTTTGGAAATGGATCCCATGATTAATTACCAGGCCAGACAAAAGTGTGCATTTTATTTCAACTACAGCTTGGCTGGCTTCAGCTCCAGAACCAGACTCTTAACTGGGCTTTAAAATCCACCCTAGCTGGTCCATGCGCACTAGAGATCCTCACTTACCAGGGATCTCCATGGTTTTTCCTTCCAAGGCTTTACGCTGAGCTTTTCCCCACCCCCATTAATATAAAGATGCAATTTAAATTTACAAGGCTCTCAAAGCATTACTCTTGGGCTTGGTAGCTGCAAACCTCCCCAGCCAGAGCCTCAAAGGGGCCTCAAAGAGAGCCACTAAGAGTGATTTCAAGGGGATTAAAATTCAGTGCAGTCTGCACTGCAGAGCATATGTAAGGCTGGAGCATAGATGATTGTTGTTTTGGAAAATCCGATGTTTTGGTTGTTAATGACAGAATTTCCATCAATCACAGCCTTGGGATACTAGCTTTATATGTGCACAATGTGCAGGCTCCTTGTTTGAAGGCTGTCACCGTTTCTCATCCGTGTACATGAGTTCTTATTCAGGGTTTCAAAGCACTTTCCCAAAAGAGAAGAAATCATTTTGGGGGATTAGAAGCAAGACTGGTGTATAGGGATGGTTGGACCCTCATTCACAGATTGTATACTGGTGTGAACAGCAAAAAGAATCATCTCTTCTCAGACGATGCCAGATCCTGGCTGGGGCTGAGCAGGGAATGAGGATGGGACTCAGCCTTTGCTCCTGCAGCTCTCACCCCTGGGAAGGTCTGGGGAAGAAAAGATTCCATTGCATTTGAAAAAGCCTGAGAATTCACCTTCTATTTGCTGGCAGGATTTGGTTACCTTCTGATTGGAGGGGAAATGGCACATTTGTCATGTAAATGCTCTTTAATGGATGTTTAGTTCAAAGCTGACAGCGATATGACAGATAAGATCCTCACGGGGGCTTTTTGCAATCACACTATTAGTTTACTCCTTTAGATGACAGAGATCTTGATCTTCTGAGTGTTGTGTATTTGGGGCTTGGCCAGCATGTTTTGGGTTTTTTCCTAAACAGTGGTGTCCTTGACAAATACACAGAAAATGCTATAGAGCCATGAAGGAAATACTGGTCTGCAAGGGTATAAAGAAAGGAAAACAAGAAAAGACAACACCATTATAGCAGGTGTGGTGCAGAGAGAAGAAGGGAAAAGAGATTTATAGTAACAACAGCAGCAGGATAGAAGACACCAAAGGACCCTGCAAAGCTTTTCCCTGCCTGCCCCAGGGCCTTTACAGTCCTTTCATCCCATCCTCACAAGGTACAAGCAGGTCTCACAAGCTCCAAGGGCATCGCCCTCATTTTTCAGGCTGGGCAAAGCCCTCCAGGCAGAGGGGTTGGCTAAATTGAAATCCAGGAATAAAATTCCTCCATCTCTCTCCATTATTGTTCACATTAAATATTTCATTAATGCAATATCGCTTATCACCAAAGCAGAATGTATTGTTAAAGAAAAGACATCAGATTTCTCCCCAGATCTTACAAATGCATCAGGTACAAGAATTCAATTTTTTACTGAATCCTAAAGGGAAATAAGAGGAGTTTGGGGAAAAAAAGGAGGAGAAAGAAAAAAGCCTCACCCAAAGAGAAATTAATAAATTAAATGTAATCAAAACCATCCACCTAAGAGGCCAGCTGCAATCAAGGAGCACAGATGTAGATGTACAGAACTACTGATGTTAGGCTAATGGAAGAAGGAGAAGGATCTCTCCATCATTCATATTTTCTAACATGCTGAGACTTAGGAAAAGCTATTAAGCAGCTGACATTTTAAAGTGTACTTAAGTCATGCTCGGATTAAAGCTGTTTATTTCTTGTAACTCTCATCTCCTCCCTACCACACTCTCTAACATTTGCCCCCTCTTTGGTCAATTTATTTTTTGTGGAGTTATTTAATATCTCCATCCACATCTGTACATCTCCCTTTTTTGAAGCTAATAGTGAATAAATTAAGAGCAAAATGGATATATTCCTTCTGTAAATAATTGATGGACATCTCAGCTATGTACAGATCCCACACAGGTTTCTGGGCACATGAGCAAAACATGCACAGAGTCTGGGGAACAAGAAGAGAGGAAACTGATGCTCCTCATCACCAAAACTCCTAGCTGATGGAAGACAGAAGGGAGAATACTCCTGCCTGCTCCATTCAAGCCGCAAAATTCAGACACTGTTGCCTTGCCATTGACGTATCCAAGGTCCCAGCCCCTGCTCATGCCACTCTACCCTGCTCAGTGCAGCCTGGTCATAGCCATGTTTCAGCAGAACGGCTGAGGATAATTAAACTTTGCAGTTAAGAGATAACATGAGAGATGCTGTTTTTCCTCTGAGCTTTTCACGTCACAGCTGGAGGCATTAGATAAGGTGGAAATTGGCCTATTTTCCAGGCAAAAGCAGCTTTGCTGCGAGAACACAAGGAAATTCAAGATTTTTCTCATCCCTCCTCTGAAATATAAATTAAACGGTTTGCACTGCGACACCCCCACTCCCAAAGTCTCTGGGCTGCAGCATCTTCTGAGACCAACAGGATGTTTTTTCCTGGCAGAGATGAAGAAAAAAGCCCAAAGATGATCCCATATCCTCATCCTCGGATGTTGTGCCTGGATGCTGACGGCCAGTGTGGCCAGCCCCACATGAGCAGATGCAACAGTGCAGGAAGCTGTGGGAGCCTGGGGGTGGCCAGACATGGGGAATTAGCTTTGGCTCCCGAGCCATGCCCGGGTGGAAAAATGCATTTCATTGGGCAGATGATGAGACAGGCAGAGACAGGCAGGCAGATGTGAGTGACATCAGGCTGTCCCCTTGCCCTCCCCAGTGCCCTGCCAAGGCTGCAGCACTTCAATAATGCTTTCTGACACACTTGCACTGAAAACTAACTACTTCAGAGAGGGGAATTTGTCAGCTCCGGTTCTTGAACCCACCCTGAGGCCAAGGGCAGGAGGAGTTTGATAGGGGACATCATTACCATGGGATGCTGCTGGGGTTTGGGGCTCAGAGGGGTGGAAATTAGGCAGCTGGGCATTAACACACACCACAAGAGTATGCAGAGGAGTGACAACCAGGATTAATCATCAGGCATTTTGGAAATCCTGCTAGTTTGTTACCAGCTAAGGGCCTAATTCATTGCAGTTCCATATGCACACGCATATATATAGATATAGATACACACATACATATTCTCTTTCTACAGATGCATAATTGCAATTCCCTCCCTAGAGACCTCAATTAAGGAAGGCCTCAGCCTTATCTCCTGACATTCAGTTTCTCAGACAGATGTTGCAATGAGGTGGGAAAAGAAAGAATAGATCTTTTTCATATTCAGATGAGCTGCACACACAGCTTCCCCCCAGTGCCGGAGCCTCCTCCAAGGCAAACCGCTCTTCACTCCCAGACCTGGATTGCTGTTTACTTGGAAAGATGCTTTCACAAGAGAGAGGAAAATACCAAACCAGACAGCCTCAATCTAGGATATTGCTTCCTTCCTGCTGACATTTATGAACTACGTATTTCACACCTCTGGTGCCATGTTCCATAAAATAACATCTGTCATAGCCGGCAGCCCTTGGAAAGTGCTGTCGCTGGGGTTTACTTTGCAGATCTAGTGCTTGGGAAAGGGGCTGCTAATGGGGGAGAGGAGAGTAGGAGGGGGATAGAGTTGATGCATCCCTGTGAATCCCATCCCTTGATGGGCCTGGCCTGTCTTTCCCCCAAAATGTGTCCATGCCCAGCTTATGCCTGTCCATGGGTAGGCGAAGGGCATTTGGGGCACAACAGGCTGCAGAACTGCAGCAAGTGGATAATTTCCACTAAAGCTGAAACAAGGAGTCGTCTCAACCTGCAGACAGACACTGTATCAGCTCTGCACCTGAACCTGCCACAGACATGCAAGGGCACAAGCAATGGGAAAGAAAATCATCAGTTCTGCCATCAGTGTCATTCATTAGAAAGGAAAAATTAACCCGTCTTCCAGAGAACAGGCCAACTACATCCTCCCATTCAGCAGCTGCTGCAAGGCTCCTGTTCTCAGGGAGGTGGTAGGATGGAAACACACACTTTTAAAGATAACAGATGAGACCTTTTAGCTGCATAAAGCTCCTGTGGGCTTTAAGAAGCATTGGAGCCAAGTGCACTAATAACCAGGGGACCAATAAAACCAGGCAAGCTGAAAGCTCCCCGTTGAGTCCTTCAGAGACAGCATGAGTGGTTCAGTTACTGGTTGGAAAGGTGTAGGAGCTTGGGATGTGAGGGAGAGCCAAGGAACAGCGAAATATCTGCAGAACCTGAATTTCCAGAGCTCAATTACAGCCAAAATGAGGAATGGAGGGTGACATCCCTATGAAAGCAAAAACAGCAGGAGGAAGAACTGAGTGCTTTTAGCTGCCCAGATCCTCGCTCAGGGGAGGCTCAAATTCAAGCAAGATTTGTGCTTTCAGCTGAATTTCATTTGGATGCTCAACACTCAAAAAACAAGGTCCAGCTTCCAAATGTCAGATTTCAAAGACAAAAGGGCCTGGGCTTTGGGTCTGGAAACAGGTTTGTATTTCAAGCCTCCCCAGGGTTTGAAATTCAGGGTGGTTTGGACCTGAATTTTGGATTTACACAGTGCTCTATTTGAAAGCCACCATCTCCACAATGTTTTACATGAAATTATCATCACAGGCTGAGGCAAGTTACTGTAATGTGTCAGGATGAGGGGAGCAAGAGAGGAAAACCAAGTACTTTGCCATAAATATAGAAAAATGGCACAAGTTATGGATGTGCCAATGCACCAGGTATGTATTTAATTAGGTCTGCAAGTGAGGGCATCAGCGAGATGGGTGCCCTCACTTTCTGTGGCTGGCCTCTTCATCAGCTTATTGACTGGTATTCCTGGTTTTCAGAAATTCCCCCTGCTTCCCTCACGGTTAATCCATTTGTACAGGAAATTGCACACCCATGCAGAGCTGGCCAGCCCACTCTGCTCAAGGTACAAACTCAGGGTATTGACTATGCATTTGTAAATAAGGCTGTTGTGTTGCAGACCCCTCGAAATTGCCTAAAAGCTTTAAAAAAAAAAAATAGAGAATAAATAGTAAAGAGCTGCCTGGGGATGGCTCTGTCCCCATGGGAGAATGAACAGGGAACACTGTTCTCCATGCTGGAGCTTTTTGGTGACACCAGAGATGGAAATATCCCAAGAGGAACATCTGGGGCATCAGTCTCAGGCCATCCTGACAAGGTCAAGAGCCATGAAGTTTATCCCTCCTCCTGATGGCTGTCTCTGCAGCAGCTAGGAAGGCTAAGAGGGGAGGGCAGCAGGGTTCAGCTCCTGTTTCTGGTGCCTCCCAATTCTGGTGCCCACCCAGACATGGCACTAGGGCAGAACACTTTGTCTCACCATGGCTGTAAAACTGGGGACAGGATCTCCTTTGAGGCTTAATTAATGGAAGTTTGCAAAGTGCTCAGGAATCCTAAGGGAAGGGGAGGCTGCATTATCATGGCAAGGAATCTTTCTCTGAGTTTTATCAACATTAGCTGCCGCTCGTCTTAAATTCATATGGTGCTTTGTACGCGACTAAAGCACTTTCTCTGCTGCGCATCAGTCACCACTGCTCCCCTTCGCAGCCCAAATCAAGTTGTTGAAAGGCTGCTGATGTCTCCAAAACGAAAAACCCAAACCCCAAGCCGTTGGAAGAAGCATTCTGTGCCAAGATAATTCTGCTTATATAACACATTATCTGTCTTTCTTTTCTACAGGATTTTATTACTAGGATATTTGCATGAAAACAGGATCTTTGTTGCTTAGGAAATTCATCTGCTACCACTCACATCCCAATTCTGCTGCAGTCGAGTGACAGCTATTGTGCCCTGCTCTCAGCCCCAGCTATTTATACACTTCCTAGCAGAGCACACTGGCCCACATGTGCATCTGCCTCCTTCAGAAAAAACACCCCTGGTTTTAAAGGGGAAAACCAAATCCAATAAAAGCCGCTTCTTGGTCTTCCACTGAAGGAGTTGCAAGAAGGAAGCAAAAATCAGCTTTGGCTTTGCCTCCACCTTAGAGCTAAATAAACTATTTTGGCTTAAGGGTGTTTTTTTGGGGAGGAAAGGAAGTATTTTGGGGGAGAATATAAACAGGGTTAGTGGGTGGACAAGAGGTCTTGGGGGAGGAGAATCATGTGTATGTCTTACCACACTGGACACTGCTCCATCCCCAACACTCCGCAAGTTTTCCAAGGGTTCGTACCAAAAGTTAAAGCTGGGAATGCTAAGAGAGCAGAACTGGGTGGCACTGAATACTCTGGAAATTGGGAATATGCCTTGGGGTGGAGGAATTGGAGAGCTCAGTTCACCTAGCATATCCCACAGAGGAATGTGGTATGACTCAATTAGACTTCTTCAAGGGGAAAAAAATACAAGATGTATTTAATCTAGTTGAGAAAGGCATAGCAAGAACAAATAGCTAAAGCTAAACTAAACTAATTCATATAGGAAATAAAGCACACATTTCTTACAGGGATGGTGATTAACCACTGGAACAAACTACCATGAATGCACCAAGCCCAGAGGCCAGCTGGGGAGATGCAAGGTGTGGGAGACCACCAAGGACCTAAGGATGCTTTTAAGTATCTATGGTTTTCTTTTACAGGATAGGATTGCTGCCTGCAAGAAATATCCTCATTCACTTTAACATGGAAATATGGGGGAGTAGGGGGAGGAGAACCACAGAAAACTTTCAAATGTACCAACTTGAAAATATTTCAAGCCTGAGATGCTAATGCAAATGTTTTTATGGGTTATAAAGCCCTGATTTCTCACACTTCGTTCCCTTCCTGGCTTCCCCGCCAGGCAAACAGTGCCGGAGCTGTTGATTCAAAATTAGAATAGAGGAAATTGGTCACAGGGTGCAGAAGGTGAGAAGCTGGCTGGGGTAGAGCTGTGGTGAGAGCACAGCGTATGGAGGGGAGCAGGGATATTCAGAACCGTCCTGGCCTCACCAGTGCTTTGCTCCTTGGCTGCTACCTACTGACAGATGTATAAATCATACAGGTCAGGTAGAGGGGATGCTTCCAGCTCACAGTGTTTCAGCAGAGATAAAAGAGTGCTGCAAACCCAGGGACATCGCCCATGCCACCTTTGATTAAAAATTTACTGGTGTGAGAACTTCCCTCTCCTGTATCCCTGCACCAGAAGGGATGCTCCCACCTTCCTGTGCAAGGCAGCAGCTCCCAGCCCTGCCTGGGTTTATTTTGCAGGGCTTGAAGTCATATATTTTATTCTTGGTGGTGTGCTCAGGGCCTGGCCCCGTTTCTTTTCACCAGCTTGGCACGAAGGGGGAGCCTCATGGGGAAAACTAATTTTGATTTGCACTGGTACCCAGTCAAAGGGGTCAGTGAGTCAGAGCTCACCCGTTCAGGTCCCCCTGCAGCTATTCTAAAAGTGTAAAAAGAAAATAATTAGTTTCTCTAATGGGTCAGACCTACACAAAAAAAAAAGGTGGTGGGAGGGGGGAGCCCACATACAGCTCAGCAGGTTTGGGAACTTTAATTGCTTTTTATTCATTTAAAGCTCTAAGGACATGATGACATGCCCTGTTATAATACCACAGCCCTGCTTGCATGAAGCCTGTTTCTGGCGTACCAAAATACCAAATTAACAAGACAAAGGCTATTTATTTCTTTAGCTCCTGTTTGAAAAGCCAAGGACCACATCTCTCTGCCAGAGAACGTGGACATCCTGAGCCCATCTGCTGAGGAAGATGAAGAGCTCTGCCACGGGGGTCCCTAGGGACCCAGTAGCCCTGGCAGAGCCCCCACCACCGAGAACCACACAAACCCTCCTTCACAAAACCATCCCCTCCACCAGCATCCCCTGGGGCTTTGCCTGGCAGCCACCAGAAACTGGTGAGGTAGAGGATGGAGCCAAGGAAGGAGGCAGAAGAAGGTGAAGTGCCCCTGCTGCCTGCATCTCCCAGCTGCTGTTTCTTTCCTAAGCACTTCTGGGACTTTCTTTTCATAAAGAAGTCCACTCATCTCTGTTGGGAAAAGCTTCCTTTCAATTCTCCTCTTGTTAGCTGCTCCTTAATGTTTCATTATTCCTGCCTCGGATCCAAGGCTCAGCATTGCTTCTGAAAAGCTGCTCTCGCTACCCTGCCACAGACCTGGGATCAGGAGAGAAGCATCATTAGAGTAAACCTGGTATAAAAATACAGAAATCAGAGATCTGTGGGAGATTTTTTAGTGTTTCCTGCTTTGGAAGCTCTTGTAAAGTTAGGCCTATCAGAACCTCCTGCTCTCATCTCCTCGTACCATGGGGAACAGCTTTGGGACTGGGGTTGTGGATGCTCATAGTGTCAGATGGGTCCAGGCTGCATCCAGGACAGAGAAACAAACCCAGCTAGGAGCTATGAGGGATGCAGAGTAGGGAGAGGAAGCTGTAAAAGCAGGAATCAGCCTCCTCCCTGGCCTCTTGCTCCCTCAAATCAAATTAACTTAGTCTTAAAGCCCAAGACTTTTTGTAACAGTTACAAACTATAATTTGCATTTTCTTTTCCTCCTGGTTTAGAAGATGCAGGTCCCATTTCCAGCTTTTAATGGGAATAGTGAGGGCTGGAAACTTACTGTTATTTTTTATGAAGATTATTATTATCATTTAATAAAAACTGAGATTCTCACGCAATAGCATAACTGCAGGCACCAGGGCTTTATAGAAAACACCATAGAGGCTGAAAGTGCAGATAACACAGTAGAACACACACACATGCAGCATTCCATCCTCTCTGGTACCTGCTTGGCCAAGCTACCATCCTCTGCCCCAGAAGAGGGTTTGCCATGGCACTGCACCTGAGCCTTATGGAAAGGTGCTTCACCATGTTCCACATCTCTCTCTACTACTCACGTCTATCTTCTTTGTGCCTTTTGGGATGTTACACTAATTGTGATGGATGCTGTCTTTGTGCTTACACAGGGAAAGAGATGATGAAGCCTTAATGTAAGGTAATATGTCTATTAAAGATTTAAAATAACCCATCCTGCTGGTGATTCCTCACTTTAACAGCAGCTCAGCTTATCGGCAGCAAGGGGAGCAACTCCCTGAGAGGGGAAGGCTGGGATGGAGAGAGGTAAAGACTCATGGTATTCATCACTCACCCATCAATAGAAACATGCCTGTATTTGCAGGACTTTTCTGGTTTACAGATGCTTGCCTTCAATTTGAGGCTATCTCACCATTACCCAAGCTCTCCACATGTTACCTTTCCATAAAACAAGGCCAGCACTCCCTCCCTTTCCAAAATTATTTATGCTCCCTTGGTCCCATGCTATAGAAAAGCTGATTACAGCTTATTTACCCGTGTGGGAGCTGGGAACAACTCCAGAGCCCATCACATGTGGCACACAGAGCAGGAGCACAGGTTGTGTCTGTGTTAGGGGCAGAGACAAAAAACAGTATCTCTGCAGCAGATAAATACAGAAATTATTATAGATATACACAAATGCATAACAATATATTTACAGTGTCACTTCTCCAGCTGTGCCTGTGTTCCTTTAACGTATATTGGAAAGTTTATTCCAAAATGACCCAGTTTCAAGACCTTTATTTGGGAACTAAAAAGAGGAGTTACTAAGTGTTGCAATTTCACCCTCTTCTTCCAAAAGCTTTTATGACAATGCTTTGAATTAGAAAAAAAAAAATAATCCCTCCAGTCTTCTAATTGTGAGAGTAAATCTCAGAGAAACATTCAACTTATTTCTAAATGTTATTAAATTTAAAAGCTAATATTACAGCTAACAGACTCAACAATTCATATGGTAGTTTGAGAGCACCAAGCTGCCCCTTTGTGCCTCTGCGGCCAATACCAACAGATATTTCCACTGAAGGATTTTACCTCTAACAGAAGAGGCAATTTGAGACCTGTGCAGGGTACAGGACACCCATTCCAGCATCCTCACTCCATGCCCCTTTCTGTTTGCATGGAGGGTGCTCTCATAGAGTCCTAGAATGGTTTGTGTTGGAAGAGATCTTGAAGCTCCTCCAGCTCCAACACCCTGCCATGGGCAGGGACACTTTCCACTGGACCAGATTGCTCCAAGCACCATCCAGCCTGGCCTTGAACGCTGCCAGGGATGGGGCAGCCACAGCTTCTCTGGGCACCCTGTGCCAGCGCCTCAGCACCCTCACAGAGAAAAATTGTCTTCTAATATCTAATCTAAATCTACCATTCCATCCTTTTCAGACCAATTGAGCCCCAGGAGCCCCCAGCCCACTGTACTGGGAACCAGCCCCCCCATCCTAGCCCAACATTTGCAAGCCTAGCTCTTTAAGAAGAGCTCTAACCCCCTAGAAACAGGACTACTTCCCCTGCTCACTGTGCCAACGCAGTGCAGATCTGCTGTTCAGGACATTGTATTAGCTCATCTTCTCTTGCTTCCCTTCCAAATGCCCCATCCACGTTCTCAAATTGCAGACTTCGCTTTGAGATCTGTGATACAATACACAGTGAGCTGTAGCACTGCAAAAGGACAGTACTTGGCTGTGGCAGAGCATTCCTTTCCCAACAGTGGGGATTCTCCCTCTCTCTCTTATCCAAGCTGGCAGATACACACAAGTAGCTGCAATAATTAGAGTCTTTCTAGGGTTTAGGGCCTCTTTTAATTGCAAGTAGCAATGCAAGGCTGCCTTTGTGCTATGGCTACTGAAAGATGGTTGAAATGAGTGTTTCTGGAGGCTGTGAGGTTGGAAATCCATCTGCCTCCTCTTACACTGACTCTCAGGCATTATGAATCTGTGCTAAATTAGCGCCTGTGAGATTTATTGACTCATCACCTTTCAAGCCAGAAGGAAACATCAGCACCCACGGGCTGACCTCCTCCAGACCACAGAGCCTTCAATCTCCTCTGCTGCCCAGAGATGACCTTAATAGGGTGTGCTTGGCAAAAGCAACCTTTCTGGAGAGCTTGATGTGAAGAAAACCTCCTGTTTCTGGGAGGGTTTGAGCCAATTCATCACCCTCCCTGCAATAAACACTTCAAATGATCCTAACTCCTCATGTGAATGTGGCAGGATGTGTCTTCCAGCCATCACTGCTACAAGCTTTAGATCTTGTTGCCAGAGCTCTTTGTCAGGCAACCTCCATGTCTGGACACTTTGGTCAAGGAAAAGGAGTAGGAAAAAGCTCTGGATGCACAGAGCTGTCTGCAGCACCCTGTGAGCTCAGCAGGGACCTGGCTTGGCGTGAGAACACCCATATCATGAACACTTCCCATCGCCTTGTCTTGAACAAGTTAGAAAGAGTCAAGCAATCTCACTGGGGGGTTGTGTTTCTGCTAACAAAATAAAACAGCAAAATCAAGAGACATCCACAGATCCATCTAAACACATAAGTGCAGCCATGAAAAAAGGGGAATATAGAAAGCAAATTGAAATGTAAAACCACAACCTTTCCTTCTCTTTGGTGCTTCCCCTTAGAGCAATCCAGGGGATAAAAGGAAAACCAGAGTGCAAAGAAAGGGCCTGATGTTAAAGGCTTGCCAACACGCTGAGTAAGAGCTCGCAATGCTGCTTTGAAATTGATATCAAGCTCAATCTTATTGCAACCAACAAGTAGCTACGGGCAGTGGTTCATAGTGCTGAGTCTTCTGCACATTCCACCTGAAATCGTACCCCAAAGAGCGTGCATGAGGGCATGGATATACACTGAATACACACAGGATATACACCCGAGAGCAGGTGGTACCCTCGGTGATCCTGAACCCTTTGCCACAGTGGCCAGGGTCCTGCTGGGTGAAGGGGCGGACAGCAGAGCAGCTGTCACCCACCTTGCTCTCCGCTAAAGATGACACACACAGACCTTGTCCTTATGCACTTTCCTCAAATAAACTTTTTATTTCCTATGCAAACATAATAAAGAACAGAATGACTTCCTGGAACATTCACATTTTAATAAAAATTATAGAGGGGAAGAGATATGATGTGGCACTTGAAATTGAAACCCAGCTATTTCTTCCATCTTTATCATCCAAAAAAAAAAAGTAATATTTTGACATTTAGAGAGAGCTGCAGCATTGTGGGTTTTTAAAATGTATTTTATCTTTCCCTCTATGATATTAGGCAAGCTCTTCTCCTTTTCCTAATTTCATTAACTGGCACTGAGAATAAACCTCTTTGTTTCCCCCTGAATCCACCCACTCAACATTTTTTCTTCTCGATTCTATAAAGATCTACATGCAAAGATGTTTTTCAAGCATGATTGCTCAAAGAAAAATTACAGGGGAGACAAAAGCACAGGCAGCTGAGTGCCTGCTTGGAGCCAGAGGCACCCTGCAGGCATGGGGTGAGGGGTCTCATGGGTGTTCTTCCCCTTTCCAAGGCAATAAGGGAAAAAAATCTTATAAGAAAATAATTACTAATGGGAAAGGCTTGGATAGATGGGGAAATCATGATGGGACAGGGAGGGCAAAGCAACATGAGGATGAATGGAGGGTGGGGGACTGGAGGAAGGGAAGAAGCAGGTTTTCCCCAGAAGTGGGTGCGGAGAACCTCAGCAGAGCACTGCTTGTGCCAGCCCTCATAGGAGATCTCTTTTAACGGCCCTGATGTTTAAGCAGCTCTCTGATATATGATGAGGTCTGAGAGATCTTTGTCTCCTCCTGCTTGTTTGTGTTTAAGGGAAAAGTTGAAGTTCTTGGGGATGACAGGTGTTTATTTCGAAACTTAGAGGGGATGTTAAGGCTGCTTTTTCTACAGGAGCCCTTGGAAGACTCAGGTGTATGGATCGAAGCCTTGAACTTTAATTAGGGGGAAAGAGCTGAAGCTTTCAGAGATGCACTTTCATTGAGGAGATCTTTAGCTGTGGAGCTGAATGGGTGCTAATAAAAACAAACGTAAATCAAACTCCATTGTCAGTGCTCACGGTTTCTGACACAATTAATCTGTATTATCCTTTCAGAAGAGTCATCCATCCCAGCAGGGCTCCCAGCACCCTCTCCCCATATCATCCAAACCTGCTGGGAGGGTCTTTGTTTTTACATAAAATAACTCTTTTCATGCACTTGACAAGACCAATATAAAGAGGAGACACATTCACCGGTACCCAAAGGCATCTCAGAAATACCAGTGCTGGCTATGACCAGGGAGGATTTGCTGATTGAGGTGAACGAAGGGGAGTTGCCTGAAATGTTTAATGCTTCACATCACATGCTGGTGATGTCCTGTGATGTCTCATCCAGGCTACAACCTCACAGTCCCTAAAACCTGCTGAAGCTGAGCTTGGGAAGCAAAGTTGCCTGAAACAAAGAATAAAAGCTCCTAAGGGGTGGGGCTATATCCAGATTGTAGTTTCCAAGGTCAGGGACCCAGCAATGTCCATCAGGACACACCAGTGTCCTCAGAGCACTCCACAGACACAACTACTGGGGGGAAAAAGGGAGCAGCTGCTGAAAATTCAACTGCAGCTCCTCTGCTTTGTGGCTGCTCAGCACCAGGAACTGGGGACCACTGGCAGGAGTAAAAGGTATTTTCAACCAAAGGCAGAGCAGAGCAGAGAAAACCTACTCCAAGTCCCTGGATCTGCATTATACCCACTATGTTCATGGCTCTGCAGCTGAAAAAAGACATCAGGGAATTAGAGAGACGAGTGATCTTGGAGGAGGAACAAGAATGATTAATGCTGCAGAAGGACAGGGGTATGATACGGTGAAATAATCAAAGAAATACAGATGAAATAAAATCCTCCCTTGAAGACTCATTCATCCTGATCTAAAAAGGTAGAACCTTGCCACCTAAATCAGTTTCCATGGCCAAAAAAGCAGACAGATAAATAGACATATAGGTGTCTGCTCTGTCTCACTCCCTCTCCTCCTTTCCCTGGGTCTCACAAAGGCTGAGCACTGCAGAGTTAGGAACTGAGTGCCAGCTCCACAGATGCTCCCCTTTATCCATCACCTCAAAGCAGCACTAAATAACAGGCATGGATCCATGAGAAGCAGAATTCCTGTGGATAGATATGCGGAGGCATCATACCTAAGGGCTGGTGGCTTGGTTGAGCTCCTCCTGCAGTGAATCCCTTGCTTTGGCTGACAGGCTCAGGTCTTGGTTAAAGAGGTGATTCGAGGGCAGATCTACAGGGCAGCTTTGTACTGTGCCATGTGTAAGGAGCCCTGGCAGGCAGGCAAAAGAATGGATCTCCATTTGAGAGGAAACACTCATACAGTCCATGATATTCTTCAGGGAATGGATTCTCTGGAAGGTGGGATGATGGACAACTGAAGCGCATATTCCCCCCCATTCACAACAAACCCCAGTTTTCTGAGGCAGTTTGGAAACCCTGCTTTGCTTCCAGGCTTTTTTCAGAACGCAATAAAAGATTCCTTTCTGATGACATAGCAATATTAAATACAGTCAATCCATTATCAAATCTATGTTTCGCTATAAGATGGTAGCTGAAAGAGAAAAAATTGTAGCAATAAACTTGAAACAAAACATTTTATGTCTTCTATTACTCCTGGCCCCCGACTTTGAGACTTTGAATCTCACTGGCTAGGGTGGATTGCCTCTTGGATGTGAGCTGGAAAACCAGCTGCTCCACCTCTGCAGGAGGACTGCAGCTAGACTTTATGCTGGATGTCCCTTGGGAGCACCAGGTGGGCAGGGACAAGCTTTTTCCCCCGAAGAGCAAGGACTAAAGCAGTGCACGAGTGCAGGCAATGGCAGCGCTAAGATCCCCATTGATTGCCCACTCTGCCTCCCGATGCTACGCACGGCCACGCCAGCATGCAGGTTGAAATCAATAAGATAAGACTCTTCTATTAAAGGAAACATAAAAACCTACAATTTTGAGGTGGTGGATGAACTTTTACAGCTGCTGAAAGCAGAGGAACAGCAGCCTGGTAGCATAGATTGCTGGCCTGTATGTGTGGCTGCTCGGAGGCTCTTGCTGTGCATCCCAAGCCCATGGCACTGCGGCATGGGGCCTCTTTGGAAACTCAAATTCGCCTTTGGGCTGCAGCTCACCCATTCCATTTCACCAGAAAATGCCATACCCATGCCAGATTTTAACCTTTATTTTCAGCACTGACTGGCCAGCACATCAGCTCAGTGTGTGTACTGGGAAAGGGGCTAGTATCTGAAGACCAAAATATGCTGCTGTGGTCATCAGATTGCATCTGCACAAGCCTATTTGTGCACACAGGAGTGGGAACTTTTGCTGCCAGTCCTCTGCCACTGTGTTACCAGGCACAGCATCCCCCCTGTGCCTCAGTTTCCCCAGGCAGTTGCATGGCCAAAGCTATAGCAGGGTTTGCATCCACTCAACAAAGCCTTTTTCCCAGCAAATCACCAACTTTCTGCCACTTCAGTCCTGGAGACAGACCTATTTTCCATGATTCACAAAGCCAAGACGGGCCCAGCTGGTTGTGCCCTCCCAGACGGGAGCGTGGCTGGGCAGGGGTCAGGATTGAGCTGTCCCCATGAGCTCTGGCCATTAAGTCAAATGACTGGGTAATTAATTGCCACTATTTGTGTGGCTGGGGAAGATAAACGCGGTTAATAAAGTCACCCACCCCTGCCAGAGACATTTATTATAAAGCTGGTGCAATTCTTTCCTTTCCATCCCTGCCCTGGATTCAGCTTGGGCTGAAAGCACCCAGGAGGCATGTGGAGCATCTTACCCCAAACCTCCTCTTGGCCTCTCACAGACCTTCCAGCACAGGGATCCCATGAGAGATGGACATGAAGCACAGGTTACCCCCAGAGATGCAGCCCTAGCAAACATGAAACCTTGGAATAAAGGCAGAGAAGTGCACTACCCTCTTTCACTTGTTCTCAGGGAGCTTTTTCTTGCTTCTTGAGGCTTTGACTAAAATTTTGGGAAGGAGGGATGAAATCCAACAGCAACTCATCATCCCTTTGTCCAGGCTGGACCCTTTCAGGGCATTCTCAGCTGTTGCTGCAGCTTTCCTGGGATGGAGACCCAACGGAAGCAACCACACACCTCACAATAGCCCGATAGGGATCTTAATAATTCTGTTCCTGTTAATCCTCACAAATTAGTAAATACAGCTTCATCCTGTTTGGAGATATTTCATTACCCAGGGATTTCTAATAAGCTGATAGAAAGAAAGAGCCAAAGTAGCTCCACTAACCGTGCTTCTGAACAGCAGCATCAGGTAGTGTGTCTAATAAGCCCTTCCTGATCCAAAGGGAGCCTCTGATCAATCCATATCAGGCAACTCCCTGCATTACTTTCCATTTACCATTTCAATAATCCCCCCCAGCAGTTAATCAGTGCTTTGCTTTCAAAGTCACTTAAGTTCCATTGGATTTTCTTACTGCTGTTGGCATGTTAATATTTAATAGCCCTTGCACTGCACCTTCTTGGAGCCAGCGGACCTGGGAACTTTTTCAGCAAGAGCTTTTGTTTTTAAACAAAAGCTGACAAATCCCCAGGTGTAGATCCTCGGAAAAATGGGAATATGGATCCAGCCGGCAGCCAAACACCCCAGCATTCCCTCTGCTTTAAATGAACACCCCGAGCACTCCCCAAACACAGAGCAATAGCACAGCAACTCAGCTCCAGCACTTCCATATTCCCCTCCAGCAGGATGATAGGGTGAAATTGCTTTAGAAAGTGAAGAATTTGGTGGATTTAGGTCTATGTCCTTCAACTTCCACCTCTCAGCATCATCGGTGCCTTCCCCCCTGCCAGGGGACGCCAGCCCTTCCCAGCCCACAGAAATTGGAATGACATTTATCGCAGGAAATCCATTATCCAGCTGTAACAACAGCTGTTATTAAATATGACTTGTGAGATAATTAACATTTTAATTTGATGTATCCCCCTTCTCCCCCCCCCTTCTTTTAAAATAAATATTTAAGCATCTTTCAAACTGTGCTAGAAGTGCGGAGATGAGCAGGTTGAGTCAATCTCCCATTCCTTGGTCTTTGCCAAACAGGAAATTCCTCATCTGCCTCTCTCACAAATCTTTGCCAGTGGAAGGAGGGAGGATTAGAGGTTGCGAGGAGCCCGTCCATCGCTTCCCCTCTTTTTCGTATTCTTTTGGAAGTCCTTCAAGGAATGCTATGAAGATGTGATTCATGTTTTTTAATCACTTTTCTTTCCTTTTTGCCAGTCTTATTAATTCTTTGGCACCTGAACCCAATGGAGATGCCCTCAATCCCTTTTCCAACATCAGATTTTCCTGGGGATGAGACTGCCAGCTGCTTCCCCAAGAGCCTTCTCCCATAGAGGCTAGACCTCGCTGGTCTCTCCCCAGCTTTCCCACAGCTTGCCTTTGTTTGGGTCCATTTAACCCTGAATTGGCACAGAACCTCTGAGAACTTGAAGAAATTGAATCTCTTTACAACAATCCCATTGCAGAACCCTGGGGCTCTCAGCTCAGCACCACTATTAAATTGCAATGAGTCCCCTGGACCCAGGCAGGTACCACCACGGCAAGGGGATGGATCAACAGTGAGATGGAAGAACACCTGGAAAACCCTGGGGCAAACCATGTCTTGATTTCCCAACCCCAGTACCCTCCTGGGGCAGAGATGAAGGGGCAGCACGGTCAGTGCTGATGGAAGAATGGAGCCTGCCCTGGAAAGGAACCCCAGCTAAAGCCATCTCAGCATCACACCTGGAGAGGTTGGTGTCCAGGAAGGGACAATGCACCAGAGGGGATTATATGTTTAATCCTTGAAGTAGGAAAAAAACACAAACCCTGGAGAGCTCTACAGAATAAACAGTGCTGGAAAACCTAAATAAGCATGCAACTTCAAAAAAGCTGCTGGAAAGGCCTAACTCAGCAAAGCCCTTAAGCCTCTGAGGTCAGCCAGAGCCAAGTGGACTCCTCATCTCCTGAAAGCCCCTCTTTAACACCAGCCTGCTGCCAACCCAGAATGAAAGGAGCTCACCTAAGGATGCAAATGCAGTCTTCCACATCATTTCCTTGGCATCAGGAAACCTTCCCAGGGAATTGTTACCCTTTTTCCCTCCAATTCAGCAACAAGCTTTCAGGTTTTTTAATTTTACACTTTGTGCTCAAAACCTTGGGCAAAGCCAGAAAAAGGTCAGTGGAAGGGAAGAGGCTTGACATGAGGCATTCAGGTATGGTTTATAGCTTCCAGCAGCCTCCCAGAATGCAGAATCTTATAGTCCAGACCCGCCCCAGTCTTCCCATGACTGGAGGTAGCACAGATGCTCAAGCCTGGCCACAGTAATTGATCCCATAAAGCATCCATCACAGCACTCGCACTAATATATTGTTCTCCTGCTGCCCTCCCAGCTCACGCTGATTCTCAAGCAGAGAACGGACATAATTTCCCCAACAGAATGCTTTACATGTGAATGTTTCTCTGTGGGGCACAGCCGGGAGATATCAAAATCAGGTTTTGGGGGGAATGTTTGAGCTGAGGAACACAGTTGCTGCATGAGGCACCATTGTTTTATACAGCAACATAAGCAGGGAGTGAAACCTTAGCAGGGATCTTAGTTTGAGATTTGGCTCCCTCTGTGGTGGGGCAAAGGGAGAAACACCTTTACTTTTGCTACAGCTGAGGGTAAGAGTACCACGATCTTGTAAGCTGTCATCCACTCACCAAGCATCCCCCAGAGAAAAACCTTCTATTTTTTAACTACTTCTAGTGATGAGCACAGAAATTATGAGTTTTCCTGCCCTGCAAGCTGCAGTAACTTGATTGCATCGGTGCTGTGTCCGTATCTTTACATCACTTTGGTTTCTTCTCTTGTTTAAGAAAAATGTTATTATGTTTAATATAAGTTATTTCTTCCTTTCAGTTTATGCTGATAAGCTCCCACATTCCACTCCTGTGGGTGCTTTTACCAAAATGAAAATTACAATATCAAAATAAAAATCAGCAAATGGGGTAGAATAAATGACCCAGAGAGCATCAAAAACAATGTACCAAGAGTGAATAATAAACCATCATGATTTCTCAATTCTATCTGTCCATCCATCTAACTATCTGGTAGACAGGAAGAATCTCAATTAGCTGTTAAAAGGATATTTATGATTATTTTACAGTATTGCAGTGCTCTTTCTGTTCCCAAAAGCTCCAGTAACATCTCTCCAACCCAAGGACAGGGAAGCAAATCCAACAGATTAGCAGATCTCCCAAGAAATGAGATATATTCCTGGTGCTGCATGGAAGGGAACAGCCCAAGCACCCCCAGCCTCCAGGGGGAACCTGGCTTATTTCACCTGGGACCATTCCCACATGTCAACAGAGACTGAATAGAAGGAAGCTCCCATGTGATTCATTAACTCCAGTGTACGCAATTACCCTCTGAACAACTAACCAGCCTGACCTCCCTGCTCCAGCTCTCAATGTTCAGAACAATCAACAATCCCAATTAGCTGTAATTAAGAAGGATTATAACAAATCTGCTGCCTGGGTTTTTACATGCACCTATTAAAATTCCCCAATTTGTTATTTACAGCCCCTATGTACATGCTGGTGCAACCAAGGAAAGGACACAAAAGGAAAAAAAAGGCTTCTTTTGTTATTATTTGTGTCAAAAGCTTTTACATCAGGGCTTTCTGCCTGCAGCTGATTATAGATGTCGAATGGAATTCTAACAGGAGACAGAAAGAGAAATTAAGCAAGAAATAAAATTGCCGAGGCTGTAATCCCCACTGAACAGCCTCGCTGAGATCACTGTGGAATGAATCTGGCTTCTGCTGCCACTACTTGCCTTTTGTTTACCTAACAGTTTGACAATACATATTTATGCAAATTGGAGGCTGGCTGCTTTTTTGCTGTTCATTAATTAGCATCTCATTCTGAATGTAGGAACCAGGCTGGAAGAATTTGTCTAATTTGATCAACAACTTGATTCCTTTTCCCACCACCACCTTCCTTCCCCCCTTTTTGGATCTTTAACAAGGTTTTGTTGCACAAGGAAGTTTACATTCAACCCACATGGACCTCATGGGGCTCTCTCACTTGAAATAAGGGAAAGGGATGCTGAGAGAGAAAGAGAAGGGAAAAAGTGAAGTTTAGGAAGAGGTGAGCAGCAGCATTGGACTTGAATGTGCATCAAGCTGGTTTGCCCTTCCAGCTTCTTACCACAGCAATGCTGATGGTAGGACTTTCCCCAGAAAGCCTCATGGAGTAGGGCTAGAGCTCGTTCTGGTGGCCAAAGGGGTTTTGCAGCCTGAAAAATGGAGATGGAGAAAGAGGATGATGGTCCCATCCCTGTACCAGCGTGATGTCAGCTGAACCAACATGTCCAGCAGGCACAGGGCTGGGATGGAGGCACGGGATGCTCCTCCATGCAACTGCTGGCAGAGGGACCCAGGATTATGTATCCTTCTCCCAACAAGGATTCTTCCCTGTTGTTACAGCAAGAAGAGAATAAATCTTTACATGATGGGCAAAAACATCAAGATCCAAGACCTACAGATGCCACTGGGAGCTGGTGTGCTGTGCCATCACCTCTGTGGTGCTGCGCCCATGAGGAGTGAGCAACCTGCCCAGGGTAGCGCCAACCGCTCAGAGACAAGGAACCATCCCATTGCTCACACAGGGCTGCAAAGGGCCTTTTACTTCAACTGCATGAAGGAAAATGCAAGATATTCTTGCTCACCCTGAGATGCACCAGGATATAAGTCACTCCAAAAGACAGGTTTATGGGGCAAATTTCTGGAGGAGACATTTAAACTACCAGTGAGCAAACACATAAGCAACATTGCTGATGTTATGTTTACAAAAAAGATGCTTCTTAAATGCCTGACCAGCACCAAGTGACCAACCATGTTGGGGCACAGCCACATCTTTAAGCAGAGGTGAGCTTTAGCTTGGAGCATTGAAGAGGCAACTTCACCCCAGGCTCCCAGTTCCATTCCTCTTCCCCCAGTGCTTTTATCTATCCTCAGCTTCCCTCAAGGGCAATTGCTTTTGCTCGATTTACCCATTTGTTTGCAAATACGTAAGGAGTGGGGGAGGCACCCACCACCCGCAGAACAACGGTGCCTATTTCTAACCGCTGGCCTCTTCCAGTTTCCTCTGCAATTTCTGCACACACACAGCCACACAAAATGGGCCTAAACACTGCAATTTTCCAACCATTTTCATCCAAATTGCCAGCAATTTCCCAATGGCCCTGGCACCAAATTACTAGTGAATGCTCCGTAATACTACACGGCTGTGCAGGCATCCCTGGGGAGGGGAGTCAGGGAAGGGAGAGAGGGATGCTACGGCAGTAGCTGGACACAAACAATTCAGAAATGGGCTTTTAGGCTATTACTGGCCCCATCTTGGGCATCAAGTCATCAGGGTGAAAAGATGAGCACATCTTTGCGATGCATTTCAGATACCACAGCGCAAATCTTCCTCAATGGCTGGGAATGGGGGCTTTTTGGAGGATATTCATAGCTCCAGGATGCCAAAATAGAAATGGATCTCAATAAAAATCGGGGCAATTGCTCAGCTCACACTATGACTGCTAGGTTCTTTAGCACATCTCACTTAAAACTCACTCAAAAACCAGGGAGGGCAGTGAGACACTGGCACAGGTTGCCCAGAGAAGCTGTGGCTGCCCTATCCCTGGCAGTGTTCAAGGCCAGGTTGGACATGGCTTGAAGCAACCTGCTCTAGAGGAAGGTGTCCCTGCCTGTGGCAGGGGGTTGGAGCTGGATGAGCTTTAAGGTCCCTTCCACAATAAACAATTCAGTGATTCTAATTCCGACTTAGCAGGAGGAGGCCCTGCCCCAGGCTGGGCCCCTCCAGGGATCCTAGGATACCCAGAAAGGCATCAACAGCTCTACCATGTTCAGATGACAACTTATTCGGGTGCTGATGAGGTACTTCAGAGTGTGATCCCACAGCAAAACACAGACTTTTGGGAAGAAGAAGGGATTCTTTCCTGAAGCACGTATCTCCCCCACAGCTCAGACGGCTGCTTTTGGAGACCTGCAAAGATTTGGAGCCCAACATCTCGCTTAACACCAACTTGGAGGTGAAACTCATTGACCACACACAAGACCACGTTTCTGTGCTGATACCACTCCATCTTTTCCTGTCTTAATATTACGAATAGGAAGCCGAGGTCCAGTTTACACAGTGCTCCAAGCTTTATCATTCGAATGCTGTTAGTTCCTGTCTTTCTCCCATGGCATCTCCTGCTTCTTGTCACATGTATTTTGCATTCCTGGCACCACTCAGAGAGATAAGCCTGTTAGATATTTATGTTTATCACAGATGGCCTTGGTTTCAGCAACAAACCACTCTGCAGTCAGAAGGAATGTATTAATAATTATATAGCACAACATGGTAATTACTTCCAAAGCAATCTGAGTAAAGTCTTTTGTCTCTCCTCTTCTGCTTAGGCAGTTATTTCACCAGTGACTGGGAAAGCCAGAAAGCGTCAAGTATGGTGGTTAATTCCTGAGCCAATAGCATTTATTAAAATTGCTAATGAAACTAATAATTAAACACATAAATATAAGTTACCTCAGGTATTAAATCTAATTATTGGGCCAGCAAAAATCAATTTCTGTGCATATGCATAATAACGCATAGGCAAAGTTAATTAGAAACATTCAGATCGATATTTGAGTAATTCTTAACTAGTGAAATCCCTGCCTGAAGAGTGGGTTTAGATAATGTGAATAAGTTATAGTTCGGAAATTAATGCCTTGTCCTAATGGAGTTTATCCTAGTAAATTAATAATACTCCAGTAAATCTGTGAAATAAATGACAAACCTGTTTGCCTGAACATTGCCCTTAGGGAAATCATTAATATACTCTGTCAGCAAGCTCCGAGGTCAGAGCTGAGTCTCTGCTCCCAAGCAGCCTTGCTACATGGGGAGAGCACAGAGATGGAGCTTGCCAGGCTCTGACCTACACTGCTGCTCTTCCCTAAGGTGGGCAGCTACCAGGCAGTGTTTCAACTGAATCCCACCTTTCCCAGGAGACTGAGCCCCCACCAGCACTGCTCCATCCACCTGGGCTCAGCTCATCTCCTTCTTCAGCAAAATCCACCAGCAATATCACCCCCCTTGTCTTGGAAATACAACCTTGACTATAGTCCAAGAGCCGGTGTGAATCAGCGGAGCGGTGCTGATGGATGCTATTTCAGATCTTAGTCCAAACAGAAGCATTAAATTCAGCAGTACTGACTCTCATGGAGTTTTCCTAGCCCAGGAAGAAAACCTCAGCTATTTTTTTTTAAAGATGGCTCCACTGCTTTGCAAAGAGCAGAAAGATCCAGAGCTACATCCTGATGCTTGGAATATGGCAGAGCTGGGAAGATTTTAGCATCCCACCTCCTATCCCCAACAGAACAACAGCACCCATCCAGCATCTCCTCCACTGGCAACTCTTGCCAGCACAGAATTGGTTAAAGAGGAAAAAGGAGAGAGAAAGAAGAGCACAAATGCTGTATTTTGCTTGGAGACAATGCAGCATGGCTTATTTTGACACAGTGCTAACATGAGCCTCCACCTTTCCCCTTGCCGTCGCCCTGTCACACTCTCCCCTTGCTTATTCATCTTGGCTGAAGGGAGATGAAACAGATGTAATACGGCACGGAACTCCAATACACATCTTAAATCATCAATCTCGATGTGGCTCCTTGGCATGCGTGCACCGCTCGTCAAGAACCTGGCTGAACTGTTTCAGTGCACATGAGTGATTTGATTGCCGAGTTTCTCCACTGTGCTTCTGGCACGAGCAGGGATGATGAAGGGAAAGTTATTCAGTCATGGGTGAAATTATGATGGGGAAATCTCTGCTCTGAATGACACTGGGGTAAATTATTTGAAGGGTAATTCAGTTGAGATCAATGGCCCCAAATTTTGGCTTTCCTTTACTCCAAAGATGGGACTGTGTAACGGTTTTCAAGTCACAACTAATGCTGCTGATTTTCACAGCTGACAGGCAAATCTGATCCACCCTGTTTCCAATCTTTTGCATTACGTGCTTTGTGAAACCAGTACTTCAGGGAGATTATTTCACATGAAATTGTCTTTTTCCATTTCCCTCTAGCCACAGAGTTTAAAACACATTGTAGCCCTATTTTATAACTCTGGCTCTCCTAAGCGAGCAAAAGAAAACCTGCTGCCCACATGCTGGGCAGTTCATCGAGGGATCATGTGAACCCCAGCTGCAACATGAGCATCTGTGTGCTGAAATGCCCAGCCATGATGGCAAAAGGGAATCACACGAACCTCCTGCCTTATTACCTTGGTGAAAAAGAACCATGTAAGGACTGTTGAAGGAAAAGATTGTCTCTGCCTTCCCTAAAAGACAGCAACCAAGAACACTGCTCTCATAGCTGAGCAAAAAAATCTGTGTCTGGCCCCAGCCTCCCACACCACAGCAATATTGCATAGTTGAATGAAACAGGCAAAGAAGCAGCTATGAGATGCCAGAGGCTATGGAGCTGTGGTCCATCGGGTCCCAAGGAAGAGCACAAGGTAACGAGTCAGAAGCACCACTCAGCCCCAGCTTCACCAAGAGCAGGTTCGAGCTGGGGCTGGTTGCAGGAAGCGTTGCCTCTGGTTATGGCCCATCTCACTTCTCCCTGTAATTGACACTTATGAGCTTCCTTACAGCGATTGAAGCCTGGTGGTGCTCGTTAAAAGAGGAAAGAAGGTGGAGCTGAGATGTTGCTAATTGTATAAAGCTCACAGAGGAGGGTGGTGGCTCCCTGGAGCTCTCCCAGTCCACTAAATTGAGACGTCTGTCTGGAGAGCTAAACAACCCAGGAACAGACCACTGAGTAAAGCCACCAGAAAATAGGTGTAAATCCAGGACCACTTTTTCTGAAGTGGGTTTTATGTACTAATCAGAGGCACAGGCACAGCTGCTATGGATCCATGTAATTACAGGGACAGGTAATTCAGGAGAAAATTGGAAACCCAAAGGATATTCCTGTTGTCAAGCGGGCATCAGGAAACCTCAGCCTCCAGGTAAAAGCAGTTCTTGGAAAGAGCTTCCAAGAGCTGCTGGGGAGGTGAGCAATTCTACTCCTGAATCAGAAGCTCAACTGCTCATTTTGGTGATAGTTCATTTATAAATGATTTATAAAGGCAAAATCACCACTTCATAGACATGCCAAGCATGTTGGAAGCCTCATGACTAGTGTGTGTGTCACATAGCTAGGAGGACAGAAGTTGTTATGCCTTAGGCTACAGCAGCAAAGAAAAAAGGCCCTGGAGAGAGCGAGGCAGCAGTTTATTGAGCTGCTGGATTCTCTAGCAGTTAATTCGCCATTTATTAAAACATCTATTTGTCATTTATTTACCCTCCATGTGCTATTTATAAATCTGTCCTTAATAAAGTGCAAATAGGTCTTAACAGAGTTTCACTACAACAGAGAGGATCCGGAGCACGTCACTGTCAGCAATCTGCTCAGGTCTTACAGATCTTTGCCATCTCTTTCTAGGACAGTTTCCCTGTCTCTATTTGTTTCTGTCTCTCTCCTGGGATAACACCATCTTTCAATCTACTCTGACACATTTGTTTCCTGAGGGCAATTTAAACTGAAAATGATTCCCTGATCGCTCACTTTTCCTCCTCCTCTCTTATTCTGCAGGGTTTTGGGTTTTTTTGAAGGATCATAAAATAACATGTTTAGAAATGATTGCATGATAGGAATGTTTTCTTGCCATGTGAGCATTCCTCATTTCCTCTCCAGAGAGTATATTCTCAGCACATTTCCAGGGAAGGCTTCCCCCAACGCTAATACAGCCTGGGAAGGACTTTGGCATGGAGTGGCCATC
The DNA here is from genome assembly GCA_039720435.1 of Amazona ochrocephala. Lineage (NCBI taxonomy): Eukaryota > Metazoa > Chordata > Aves > Psittaciformes > Psittacidae > Amazona > Amazona ochrocephala. The sequence continues at coordinate 102,755 of CM077898.1, read as the reverse complement.
TCAGGCAATCCAGGAGCTCTGTATCCAAAGGAAAGGTCCTGCAGCCCAGCCAGGGCAGGGATAGAGATTTGGGATCAGATTTGAGCCAGTGCTAGGCTGCAAGCATCCTAAACCTGAATGATTTCCCAGCAGGAGCTAGAGCAGGCAGCTCTGCCCACACTGAGCTCCAGCCCAAATGCTGTCTGCAGGCAGCCAGACTGAACACGCTCCCGAATTCCATGGGATTTCTGCAAGCAGCAGAGACACTAGTTTCCTGGGCTGGCAGACCCTGCTCACTTCACTCCAATGTCAATTCCACTCATGAGCTCAAAAGTGTTTCTATTTAGTTATAAATGTATACGTATCAGATTATACATTGCAAATGCAAATAAATCCCACATATTACCCAAAAACTTTAAAGCAATTCTTGTTTCTCACAGTATGCATTATGAACAGGTCTGTGGTTTTCCTGTTTCCTTTTCTTTATTAACCTTTTACAGGCCATCCAGACACCAGCATCTCCTGATAAATAACCTCTCCCCCTGCTACAGGCATCAGGAAACTCATTACAGCATCCACAGCACATGGATTATGTGGATAAGTTTCACGAAACTATGACCATATTTATGGCAGGCCATACTGATTCTTAGGAAAACATTGATTTGTTAACAACTGAATGACTGTAGAGCTATTAAATCAAAGCTGTCTATTGTACTCCCTGACATTAACAACAACAAAAAAAGGTTTATTTTTCCACATTTCTGTATCTATTTCATTTGTAAACCACAAAAGGGCAAGTTTGGAAGCGTATGTCCAGGAAGAAGTGCTTTGATGCTCCTGGATACTCTGCAAAGAGCCTGGTCTGCTTTGATGCTTCAACAGCAGAAGGGGACTGATAATTCTGTTCCCTTAATCTGCCATAGATCAGAAGTGACTGTCCCCAACTGGAAAAGGAGTGTTGTCACTGGGAAAGATGGAAGCAGCCACAATCTCAGTCATTAAAACATCTCTGATTTGCACAGGAGCAGAGCTGATCCTTTCCCTCCCCTCACCGCAGCCCACACGCAACAACCTTGCTGAGGGCAATGGCATTATCCCAGATTTATGCCTCTATAATGGAGGGAAGAATCTTTCCCACTTAGGATTTTTCCAGAGGTGGAAAGAGACCAGGGATTGTAGCCCCTTCTGAGGATTTCAAACTGCTCAAACAGGGTTTGCAGTTCATCATTCTGGTGTTAAGGCCCTAGATAAAAGGGCAGGCAGCCACGATTGTTTTCTTTTAAAGAAATACAACTTTCTGCTTGTAATGATTGCTTGCTTTTCATTTTATACCCTTTCTCCTTGCCTGAAATGAGAAAAATGAGTCCCTGTCACAGGCTCTAAACTTTTTACTCCCTCACTATCTCCTCCCTTATCTACTGCCAAGCCAGCAAGGGGAGAGCACACTAGGTAGAGCTGCAGAATGTGCCATAAAAAACTGCAGAGAAGGGCAGGGCCCAGCCTGGGGAGGTACCTCCCCCTTCCCCTTCAAAGTGAGTCTTTCAATCAAACCCCCTTAGTGCTGTGCATTCCTTTCCTTCAAATCTGGTAACAAGCACCATGTTTTCCTTTGGAGACTGGAATGTCCTAATGCCGTTGAAGGGCGGGAGAAGCATACCCAGGGTTTGGGAAGAGGGATGGCATTACAAATTATCCCAGTCCACAGGACTGCTTTGCATGACTATTTCTTGTCTGGTCAGTACAATCCAGCCAAGAGATGATCATACATGTCTCCAGCAGACATCACAGCCTGCTTATTGACCTCTATTTGTTGTTCCTCTCAAATAGAATTGCTTGATTAAGGCTTTTTGTGCTCAAGTGTGCCAGGAGAGGAAGGCAACCAGCATGCAAAGCATCACCCCACAGCCACTGATGCCATCAGGTGCTCTGCTCCCTTGGAAATCTTGAGGTTTGGGGTTGGGACCAGGAGGGTAAGTCCTCAGCAAGGGACAGCATAAGGACATCAAACAGGATTAGCTCAGCCTTGGTATTTACCTTCCAGTACTCAGCATTAGAGATAACAGCAGATGTTTGATGTGCTAAACATGAGGATCCAGGCAGTTCCTGCTCATTTTCTGAATGCAGGAAGTTGGACTGTGTGGATTTACATGGATTTAGGATAATGTTGCTCATGACTATCTGGAGGTGGGCTCATCCCCATGGCTTCAAAGATCAGCTCCAAAACTAGATTCAGCTCTGCCACAGCTTGAGGCACCCAAGGCAGCACACCCACAGCCTCACCAACTTTGAGCCTATCAAGCTAATTAAAACCCTTCATCTCAGCACGGATGCCATTTAAGAAATGTCAAAGGCAGGCCCAGCCCCTAAGAAAGGAGGAAAGCAATTAAAAGGGCAAAGTGCGGGCAGGCTAAATAGTGGTGGGATACAGGAGCTTGAACCATGCAGGAGTTTTTCAATAGCAACAAAATGCAGAGCCAATTGCAGGTGACATGGAGAGGTGGAGGCAGCGAAAGGCATAAAACCAGTTAGTGGCAAATGTGCCTGGAAGGGAGGGAAGTATTCAGTGTATGTACTGACCTGCCAGAGAATAAAGCTGCTGAGAACAGGTTTCCAATGAGGAGAAAGAAAATGGGAGTCTTTGGTCTCAGAGGGAGAGGGTGCAGCAGATGCCCACAGCAAGAAATGAGGAAGCCAAGGACTGGCTGCTTCTGCAGCCCAGGTGCCAGTGGCACACAGTGCTACTGAGACAGCAAGCATTCAGCTCTTGAAAAGGAGGGGAAAAAAGAAGTAGGAAAATATCCTGTGCAGCCCCCGGCTCGCCCCTGACACCCGAAGCTATCATCTTTGATGTGGGAAGCTCATTGCCGGAGGGAAGTGTAGGAGAGCGGAGTTTGCAAAGGGATAGGTGCGCATGTGTGTGTGCACACACACAGGACCTCACTGCCTGTTGCATTTGGAAAAAAAAGTGTTTCCTTCAGTCTTGCAAATGCTTTGATGTATAAAACAAGTCATTGCCACCCCTGGAGAAGGTGTCCCCAGGGCAAACAGCTCCCTACCTGCCCTTGGGGTTCCTCACTCCTTCCCCTGACCACACATGGTGCCAAGTGCTGCCAGGGCAGGACACAACCAGGGCAACAGGATTCAGTCAGGCCCTGGGATGTTCTGAGAAGCCGGCGCGGCTGCACGATGCTGGCAGGGCTGCGGAGCAGTTTAGCATTGCCATCTAGTGGGGTTCCCACCATCGCTGCGGCTCGCAGCGATTATTTACAGGAACGCCTCAGAAATCCCATACATCATGCAAAGCCACCCTCTGCACTCTTGATATCACATCCCTTACAGCCCGAGAAAGGAGGGGTTTGCTGAAATGGGGACAGACCCAGCAATGCCCACGTCATCCGCTCTAAGCAGCCCCCGGTGAAACGCCGTTAGAAGTTGGAAGCAGTCCTTTGGATGGTTTTTGTTCTCTCCATCCCTACAACCTTCACAAACCGTTTTCTACACAAATATCCCCCTGCCCTGACTTCTTTTGATTACGAGTAAGATGCCAAAGGTCAAGCTTTGCCCCCCACCCAGGAGCTGCACAGTTTAGCCCCCCCCCTCCCCCCCCATCGCTGGGAATAACAGAGGCCTTTGATTTGCATGAAAAGAAGTCAGCACCGAGTTAAACTCCAGGCAGAGAGATGCAAGCTTCCTTCCCCAGGGCACTGAGGGCTTGTTTCAAAGGGCGCCTTCAGTCAGCAAGCAGTTTTTACTTGGATGACAAAGCCTTTACGAACAAGGGCTAGATCCTGTCACAGACAAGGAGCTGAGGTTCAGAGCAGGGGAAGTGACTTCTCCAAAGGCACAAGAGATGAGGCCACATCTTGCAATCCTGGCACAAAGCCACTCACACCCAAACACCCACAGCAGATGCCCCAGCGCATCTGAGCATCACCATGGGATGCAGGGCTGAGATGCCACCTCCTCAGATCCTGGTGCCCAGCTCCAAGCAGGATTATTCTCCATAGATATATAGCATTTCTCCACCGAGCTTGTAAAAGCCAAGTACAGCCCAGACAGGCACTGGAGGAAACTGCTTGGGATGGGCAATAAATGTTTCAGCAAACAGCAAGATTGGAAGAAAGGCAGTGCAGGAGAGCTCTGATTCCCATTCAGCTTTAAATGATTTCATGTCCCTAACTGCCTATTACATTAAGACCAGTTACCAACAATTTCTTCTAACCATTGAGATATTTGATACTTGTTTGAAGGAGTCAAGGAGCAGGTTGCCTTTGCCCAACACTCAGTGCCCCATGTCCCAGGGCCAGACAGAGCCACAAAGTGCTTGATGCAGCTTGGAGACTGCAGAGCTGAAGTACCAAGCGGTACCAAGGGGGTACCAGACCCCCTCAGACCAGGTTTTGGCCAGGGCAAAGGGTGGCAAATCCTTGTCCCAGAACAGCTTTGCCAGAGCCAGAACCAGAGTTGTGTTACGGAGCAGCTGTAACACAACAGCAATGTCAGCAGCATTCAGAATTGAAGTTTTCCAAACGTGCATTTAATTTGGAATTAATGGGGTATTTTTCCCCCCTGCGTTAATTGAAAAGGAAAAAAATGATTATTAAACACAGAATCTCTGAGCTTTGACAACTAGGTAGTAAATATCCATCCAGCACATGGCTGCTAATTCCCAGTAAATATGTTTCTTTCAATAACCAGCTGGTTTCAATTTAACAAACAAATAGCTGTCTGGTAAAATTGGAATTAATTGAATGTTTGGAGACCTTAATGGAAAATAGCATCTGTGGCTCAGTCCCCACCCCTGGCCTGTGCATTCCCTCCATCCCAGTGCGGTGGGAATGTGGAGCTGGGTGCTGGTAGGGAAAAGCAAAACTACATGGGTGTCCCTGAGCCTGTTTCCCCAGACACACCCCTCACTGCTCCCAGCTATGCAGTGGTCATTGCGTAAGGGAGCACCTGAAACCCAGTTGCTTACACCATGTCACCCTCACTCCTGGCTGCTCCATATATTGGGCAGTAACTCTGGTAATACTTCATTTGTACAGCACCTTCCCTGCTTGGGATGCCCCACAACAGGGTTAACTAGGGAGGAACAGAGAAGCAAACCAGAAAGTTATTTCCCAAATGTGACATTTCCAGGAGCAGCCTGTGCTATTGTTTGCCCTCCCTGGTAGAAGGGAGAAAGCTGAAGCAGCAGTATCCAGGCATTTTGGCTGAGATACAGCAGCCAAGCAGCCCAGAGTGTCATTTGCAGGAGGATAGAACCTGGAGAACTAGACTGGGGAAAGAAATTCATGCACATTGTTACAGGAAGCACCTCTGCTGCCTGCCACCATCCTGCTCCCAGCCCTGAGAAATACACTTCCAGCCTGAAGCAGCATAAAGTGGCTCCATCAATTGAGCAAACAGAGGGAAATTGGCCCAAATGACTCCCATGGGAAGCTGGGCACACAAGTCCTCATCCAGGGCACAATCATATCTCTACTGAACAAGGCCTTTGTTTCCCACTAAAGACCCTGCTGGATGCACTGGTGGGCAGTCTGTGCCTCTGAGTTTTTGAGTCATTATAACAAATTACAGCACTTAGCACCTCTCACAGCATCCACCCATGCCTGCTGTCACTCAGAAGCATCCCTTCAGGGTTTGTATTTGGAAAATAAACCAGATGAATAGCATAAGACCCAGCCTGCCTTGCAGCACCCATCCCAGCCTAGGATGTTCTGCACAGCTGCATGGAATGGACATCCCTAAAGCCTGAGCAAGCAACAGTTCTGGCTGCAACACCTGCATCCAGGCAAGCCCCTTTTATTCCTGAGCACTGGAAGAAGCAACGGGACAATCAGGGTGATTTACGCCTGCTCCTTCAGTCAAGGATCTCTGAGCACTCTCCAAATAACTCTTCGATTGCCCACAGATTTTCCAATATGCTTTTCTGATACAGCCAGAAAACCAGTTGTACCAAGCCACTAGAACGCATTTTTCACATTCTCCATGCATCCAATCCCTGGAGATGCAGCTGTCCAAACCCAGCACGTCAGCAGCTTTTGCAGTACTTTACAGGGATAAAAACATTTCCACAAGCAAGAAACAATCTGGGCCTGAAAGTCAAGCTTAGAACTGCTCGGTGATACTCTACAGATTGGGCAGCACCACCAGCAGAAGCAATACAAAGCATGTTTGGCCTTGGAAGACATTCACACCCTGTTCTACAAGTGGGAGAGGAAAGGGAATGCACATGGAGCTGCAGGTACCAGCTGAAAGGCACAGCAATAATATTTTAAAATCCTTTTCCTGATGGCTTGGCTTCATCTCTGGAACTGAATCAGTGGTGAAAAGAAGGAAGGACCAGGGAGACAGGGGCAGAGTGATGCCTCCCCGCACTGGAGCAGGGGATTAAATGAGCACATAAAAGACCTTGCCAGACACCATGCAAAACTGCTTAATCAGAAAATTGCCTCTTGACCAGTGTGAGACTTTCCAGCTGACATGGAGATCCCTGTCTTTGTGAAAGGGTTGCAGCAGGGCAGAGTTAAACATCTCTTTATTAAATCCGAGGGTCAGGGATACAGTGTCAGCCTGTTTGCTTATTGCAGAGAACAAGCTGTGACCCCAAAAGGTCCAGAAGCTGTGACATTGAGCTGAGAATGAATTGCAGACACTTCAAAGAGCAGCGATGATGAGATGGAAGGTCAGGCTTCCTACCCCGTAGCCTCCCCACAGGCTGCCTCCAGCTTTCAGCACTTTCCTCCTGCACCCTGAACTCCTGAGGGTGCAAATGGAAAGGTTCAGGACCAGGAGACATCCTCAGGGCTGATGCACCCAAACAGCATCAGTCAGCTGCAAAGTCAACAGGGATGCTGCTGCTAATGCAGTGGGGACGGTATTCCCTATTTGAAATGAGAAAAGGAAACCGGTAACAGATCATGGGAAAAAAAAAAAAAAAAAAAAAAAAAAAAAAGAGAAAAGATTAATGCTGATGTCTCAGGGAAAGAAAAAATCCAACCCACAACATTTCCTTTCCATTTCCTAGAGATGAACTGATTATATCGGATGATGTACATGAACACCAGCCAGCATATACCATCCCCAGGTATGCGCCAGCACACGCATGGCAGCTGGGAGTGCTCCCAGTAGACAGATTGGGCTGTTTGGCCACAATAATTCCTGTATCCACAGCATAGCAAGTTCTGAAAAGCTGATACCTGGGAGAGGACCGCCGACTTTAATTATATCTTATTTCACAGCTGCAGTCAACTCCTGCTACAGCTTAATAAACAGGCTGCATGAACCGTGAACATACTTCGCTAATTTTCCTTGGGAAAATTGAGTTTTTACTACCATTTTGGCAGAAATGTTTATCATAACAATTACAACAAATTGGGAAGAAATTGAAAACATCTGCAACAATCACAACAACAACAACAAACCAAAACAAACCAAAAAACCAAACCAAACAAACCCACAAAGAAAACCAGCTTTGGGACAGAAGGACAACAGTGAGTCTGGGCAAGTCCAAAATGCACTTTTCAGCAGAGTAGATGCCCTGTGTAGGTTTTTAATTCTCCCCACATTAAACATTGGGAAAAGGTGATTCAGAATTGAATCATTTTAGATGAGTTTAATGTATATGCATGTTAATCAGAGCTTTTCTTTCCACCTGGGTGTATTGACAATCATGCAACCAGGTAATTATTTAGAATAGGAAGAAGAAAAATCTGAAAGGGGAAAAGAAGCATCTGTATTAGAAATACTGGACTGAGAAAAAACCCGTTAATTCTTACCTATTAGGCTATGGACAGTGCCCTGGGGGAGAAAAAACCCATCAAATACAAGCCTAACTTGGACTGTCCTTTTATAAAACAGATGAGGTTTTTTCCCCCTGCCTGGAAGACTTAAGGCTCCTCACATGTGCACACAACACAAGAACAATGAGGCCTCCCCAGGAATTAGCCTAAGCTTTATTATAACAGAAGAATTAATAATAATTGCTTAGCCCCTCTGGAAGCCCTCACTCTGGACCAGCTCAGTAGTTCTATAAATTGATTTCCAGCAGTTTTTCATCAGAATCATGATATTAACAACATCCACTCCATTCTACATCAATACACTAAATACCTTTTTCATTTTCTCCCACAGAAAAAATGATGTTTCAATATGTTGCTCACTGTATAAGGAATTTCCTCCCCACTTTTTTCACACCTTGTTACTACTCATATTCACAAGGGCTGGAGGAAGGTTCCCTTGGCACCACTTCAGGCTTGCGGACACTTTTGGGCTCACCACAGCATCCTGCGTCCCTGCCCAGTCCCTTGGAACCGCATTACCTCCCTGGTGCCCCGCTCCTCTCCACCAGCAGTTGTGTACAACTCGTTAATGAATCCTTATTTCAATAAATTCCCTGTGAATGGGATTCAAATAAACCTCAGCAGTGAAGGCTCAGAGTGATCAAAACAAATCAGCCAGGACATGAAAGAAGGTAGGTTGAAGCAGAGGTGTGGTGGTACAGCAGTGATTTTTATACTTTTATTCTTTTCTTTTCCCTCCCTCTTCCTCTCCATCATTTCTTATGAGATGATTAAGTTCAGTCAGAAGCAACACTGGTTTTTGTTGGCTAAGAGATCTGAGGTGCTTAGCTGTCAGGAGATGTTCTGCGTTTAGCATCTGTAATAACTCGCAGACACCAGGACATGAAGCTGCTTTGCACACACCATCCCCCACAAGAAAATACCCACCAAACACGTGTCAAACAAGAGAGATGTGTCTGCCAGAGTTGAGACCAGGCATATCCTGGCAGGTAGTGGCAAAAGACTAAGAGTTAACCTTACCCAGAGCAAAGATACACGGAAAGAAGTTGAAACGTGAATTTGAATCTGTTTAAATGATTAAATGACACCAGGATTTCCTGCAGAAGGAGGCAGAAAGCAAGAAAAAATGAAGAGAAAATGCTAAGAGCCGTAAGTAGCAGCTAAAGCTCCAAACATGGAGGGTCTCTGTTCAGCCCAGCTCCCTGCAATTGACCCTTTTTGGATATGATTTTCATGCTGAAACAAGTCCAAATAATCCATATAACTTCTTTTTCTGGGAGTCAAACCTTTTGCCAAGAGAAAAAGACTCAACACTTTTCTACCAAGAAAAGAAAACATTACCACAACTGCTGCTTTAATTGTTTCCTTAAACAAACTAAGATACGCCCACAAGGACACTTTGCACAAGGAGCTCTGCTGGGATAGAAAAGCAGTGTAAAAGAAACAAGAAATCACACCCTCTGCCAACATGAACTCTCCCATGTACATTTAAAGCACAGCCTATGTGTGATGCTCAAATCCTTCCTTCCTTTCCCACAATCCAGAGGCCCAGAAGGGCATCGATGGTGCATTGCAGCTGCAGGATTGAGCTTTATAGACCCATCCACTTCAGATGTGATCCTGTTTATTGCTAAAATTGTCCTCAGTGGTTTGATGAAAGCAACATTTGGTCACTAAACGGCACAGGAGGACATCTGACAGTGCCTCTCACACCTGTAATTTAGCATGATTGGCCATGGCCTTCAATGTTTCACTATGAAAATGAAAGCTTATTAATGTGGCAGTAAAAAGAGAAGGGGAGGGAGAGAATAAACGAAAGGAAAATGAAGGGACTTTTAGCAGAGGATGGCTCAGTGCTTCTGGAGGAGATTGGCACCTCCAGTGAGTACTGGGCTGATTTCACCGTTGTGAGAGGAAGTGATGGATGGAGATAGTTACAAACACCATGACAGCAATGAAGAAGATGATACATGCCAATGCACAGAGATCTCCACCTGCACATCTTGTTCCTCTACTCTGCCTCTTCCAGATGTGTGAGACAGGGAAAACCCCCTTGTCACCCTGGCACACACAGGCTTCACTCCGCTCTGGGAAGCAGGATAGGAGATATGAACCCGAAGCCTTTAATTCTGTCCCCATTAAAGCCACACATGATAAAATTAATCTGCCACAAAGCATCAGCATCTCAGCAGAGCCTAATCTCATCAAGCAGCTGCTTGGGTTATTTAACAAACCGGCACCACTGAGCTCATCTCAGAGGAGATGCTGGGATGCTTGAGGATGGGAGGATCCGCAGCGCTGGAGAGTGAGGCAGAGGAGAGAGCAACCAAGTTTTGCTGGAGGTATTCCCAGGTTTGGGGCAGGGTCTCTGGCAGAGCTCAGTGAGGGCACAAGGCTGCAAATGTAGTCACAAGCATCAGCAGAGGGTTGCAGGGGGCAGAGAATTGTTGCTCAGGCCTTTCTTTGGCTATGAACCTGCTGATCTTACCCTTCAGGTTCTGTCCTCTCTGAGCTGTGCAATACTCTCAGTCTCTGATCAGAACTAAGAATAAAACAAGGTGAATGTCAAACCACTCCAGACAACAAAAATAATAAGCAGCAATAACACTTTGCAGCCTCAGTTCCTTGGCACAGGCTCATCGTTGGTGGCTTTTGAAGAAGACTCAGTCATTTCATCTCTCCATCCAATCTGGCACTAAAAATGAACGATTTTCCTACAGGTTCTCAAGTACAAAGCAGAAAGAGTGCTTTGTAATTTATTTGAAAGAAAGGAAGTATTTTCTTTTTAATCCCCTAAGCACCATTTTTTCCCCCTTTCTGCAATGTGCCAGATCTCTCGGATTTTTTAATTTTTTGGTTTTATTTTAGAAAATAAATTAATGCACAGAACAAAACACTGCCTCAGAACAAAGTAGAGAGGGTTTGTTTGTCCCTAGCAAAGGAATGGAGATGACAGCCAGCCAGCCTTCCACCACAGGTACGGACCAGAGTTGTGCTGCTTTGTCTTGTCTTTGATGCCTCAAATTAAAATGTGGTGGAAGATGGTAATTAAAAAGAAATCCTGAGAAACACTTGGCTTTTTGCATTCATCCAAACCTCAAGATTTAACCCTTTGAAGGATGTCTCCCCATCAATAGGTGTTGCCTGCAACTACTCAGAACTGAAGGGGAAAGTGAGACTCACACTAAATGCCTGAGATTTCCCTGCAGGAGGAGAAGGATTGTGCTTGAGCTGGGGACCAGAGGGAAAGGGGACCCTGCAGCAAAACCCAAATCCTTGAAAATTCATATCAAGAGGAGGCTGGAACACAAGAGTGAGGATCAGGTGGTTTCCTTACCTTCTTCACCCCACCCCACCCCCCCACACCCCAGCCTTCATGCCCTGCAACTTCTTGCTTCCTAAAAAATCATTCTTCCCATTTTCCACCCAAGGTATAAACACAGCCCTTTTCTTTGCCAGGGAATGCACCTCGTGCAGTCAGGGAGGCTGAGGATGCTTTGGGCTTTATTTATGGCTCTGGAAATGATTCATTGAGTGACCTCAAGGAGAGTCCTTTCCTCCAGTATTAGTCAAATCATGTACATGCTCGTAAGCACATCTGCCATCATCCTGAGAGCACTTATCCTGTGCCTATGCTAATGTGAGTATGGAGAAAGCTTGGTTTTCTTCACTGCTACCCCCTCTACACTGCTATAAAATGTGACTCATACTGGCAATTCTCCCAGTGGAAGGTTGTAAGGCTAAATGAATGTGTGCAGAGAGCTTTGATATGCTGGAAATTGTTTTATGAATGCAGGGTATTAATAATCTTCATGTAGTTACCAAAGAAGAGAAAGGTGATTTAGTGGTATTTGTGCCTGAGAATTGCCATGCACAAAATTCATAGAGTCACAGAATCATTTAGGTTGGAAAGACCTTTAAGATCGAGTCCAACCATTAACCCGTCGATGCCAAGCCCACCACTAAACCATGTCACTAAGGGCCTCATCTACATGTCTTTTAAATACCTCCAGAGAGGATGCCATTACCATAATGGAGAGGAAAAGAATATTATCCAAGGTGGATTTGCAGCAAAATATGGGAAGGTGGCCTTGCAAGCTACTTCTTCTATGTCCCCAGCATGCATGCTGGAACAGTGCCAGGACACCCCACTGGAGACCAAAGCCCCACTGGTCCAAGCACTGCACAGGCACTTGCCAGGGAGAAGCTGCTCCAAAGAGCTGATGAAAGGCAGTTGCAAGGGAAGAGTGAAAGTCCTGCCCTCACTTCTCAGCAGCTCCCTGCTCTCCTGGTCATCCTCAAGACTATTGAGCTGGTATAAACACAGGTATGATCATTCCCAAGCCCTCTTGCTCCTGAACACTGTCCTTGACATCTCTGCTAGGGGTTTCAGCAGCCATCTGGTAAACAGATATAGATAGAGTCACATGTTTTGGTCAACCCCCAGCATGAATTTCACCAAGAAATCAAAACAGAGCTGGGGGTCTCATGCATGTCTGCATCCAAGGGATGCAGGAGGGATATGGGTGCAGAGGCTCAGGACCAGTCACAGCTCAGCAGCTGCTTGCAGGAAAAGTGCCCCATCAAGGACCTCCAAACACCACAGCTCTCATTAAAGCACCTCCAGGCTTCCCAGAACAGCTATTAAGGGTTAATCCTAGAATGAAAATCAACCTGCCTTGCAAAAATGGGAATCAGCTCTCTTACCACATGAACCCCAGCAGCTCCCTGAAAGTCGGAGCAAACCACTGGGATGAACCAGCTGGGGAAGTTCATCCATCAATAACTGATATCAAAAGAAAATCAAGCTCAAGGTCTGTCTCTGCTAGCCAGACATTTCAGCTCATGGCCTGAGGGCTGTACAGCAGTGAGAAGAACATCACAAATGATATCACAGGAGAGCAGCAAGCCATTATTTATCAAAGCAGAGTGAACAAACACATTTGCATCCATTAATAGCTCCATGATCAATTACTGATAAGAAACTTCTCCATCCTTTTTGATCACTGAAAGCTCAGTGCTGATTTGGTCTATGGCATCTTTCAGCTAACGAAGACAACCAAATTTGAATCAATCTACCCAGGGATACAATAATGCCTAAACTTACAGTGGAAAAGTAGTAAGTCTCCTCAATACGCTAAATTGATCATCTGTCAGATTCGAGGATGTCTACGGTAGTTAATGGGATATGGCAACATCTCCTGAAACCTAACGGTAGCAGAGAAACAGCCTCTTTCTTAATTATCCCCCATGGGAGGACAGAAGAAAACAGTGCTGTAGTAAACACTTTAAACTACACACAATAATTAATGCCGGCTGCTGCCTTTTCATTTTGGAACAAGTTGGACTTTTGTTTCCTCCTAATTGCTTGATGAAATGTCCCATCAATCCTGTCAACGCAAATAATGCCACTAAATAAAGGATGCCCACATGGCACCCGAATGGCAGGGCTGCTAATTAGAGCCTGCAAACAGCTGCAAAGGTGCAGGGGGACGTGGTGGCTGCGAGGTGATGATCTCTTCTCCATCAGCTCCCAGGTCCCCATGCCAGAAAGGAGACAGGCTGGTGATGAACTGTGTCTGTCACTGCAGCACCTGGTGCTGATCAAGCACTTGGCAGCACTTCCCCCCAGATCCTCCCAGCTTCCCCATGAACCCAGCTTTAGACTGATGTTGGGACTGGATGTCCTGCCAGAAAGACAGACATCAGCCCAGGACTCTTGCACCCCGCCACCAGCTCAGCAGAGAACTGGGGTGTGGGACATTCCGAGAAAACCGATGTCCCCAGTCATAACCATCCCTGTCACAGCTCATAGCTGAGCTCCACGTAATGGAAACTGGCTTAATCCTAGCCACAAGCCCCATTACCCTGTGGGGCTCATGACCACCAAAAAAAGGAGGGAGGGAAATGGCTGTAAAGAGAAGTAGAATATCTTAATGAAACCCAATAACATTTCTGGGTATATTTCAGCTCTGTATTGCCTTTGCACATGTCCAACTGAAAGAGGATCATTCATTAACTTGCTGTCAGTATTCATAGAATCATAGAATAGTCAGGGTTGGAAAGGACCTTAAGATCATCCAGTTCCAACCCCCCTGCCATGGGCAGGGACACCTCACACTAAACCATGCTATCCAAGGCTATGTCCAACCCCACCTTGAACACCACCAGGGATGAAGCATTCACAACTCCCCTGGGCAACCCATTCCAGGGCCTCACCACCCTTACAGTAAAGAATTTCTTCCTCAGATCAAATCGAAACTTCCCCTGTTTCAGTTTGAACCCGTTACCCCTTGTCCTCTCACTACAGTCCCTAATGAAGAGTCCCTCCCCAACATCCCTATAGGCCCCCTTCAGGTATTGGAAGGCTGCTATGAGGTCTCCACACAGCCTTCTCTTCTGCAGGCTGAATAGCCCCAATTTTCTCAGCCTATCTTCACATGGGAGGTGCTTCAGTCCCCTGATCGTCCTCTTGGCCCTCCTCTGCACTTGTTCTAACAGTTCCATGTCCTTTTTATGTTGAGGACACCAGAACTGCACACAATACTCCAAGTGTATTTGCTGGATTATTTATTATTTTGGCTGCTTTGAGACAGCTAATTTTTGGCAGTGAGAACGTGCAGGTTTATTGCTGTTCGAAAAGGTAGACCAAAGCATTCCCCTTGGAAGCAGCACAAATAATTGATTTGTCATTACTAGTGAGATAATTTAAGTAAGTGAAATAGCAATCCCCCAGTAGATAAAGGACCATCTAGTTCCAGGCTCAGATTAGTGTAACCTCATAAGATTAGTGTGGACTCATGGAGCTCTCAAATCCCTGGATGTGCTCAGACCAATAGGACTGGAGAAACAGGCAAGACTCAGACCAAAAGGGTGTTGTATAATAGCTTTAACCTGCCAGAGGGGAGGTTGAGATGAGCTCCTAGGCAGAAGCTCTTCCCTGTGAGGGTGCTGAGGCACTGGCACAGGGTGCCCAGAGAAGCTGTGGCTGCCCCATCCCTGGCAGTGTTCAAGGCCAGGTTGGACACAGAGGCTTGGAGTAAGTTGCTCCAGTGACAGGTGTCCCTGCCCGTGGCAGGGGTTGGAGATGGAGGAGCTTTAAGGTGTCTCCCAAAACAAACCAGCCTGTGAATTTATGATAAATGCTGGTATGCTTGTCTTCAAAACAAGCCTGGAATTCAGAGTACAGCAGGGCTGGCTCTCCACCCCTCCCTCTTCATCCCCTCAGTCACGGCCAGAAGGCATCTTTCTCAGTCCTGAGCATCCACATTGTTTCAAGATGCTCCTTCCAGCACACTAAATCCCAAGTGAAAGCGACACAAACCCTTCAGTTTTTGCACAGTTTTGCTTTGGTTTTGTAGGGTTATGCAGTCAGCACCTGCATCCATGTGCCGGTAAGGACAGCATTTGGCCATTAATGCCCTCATTTATCCCAACTATCCAAAGGCAGCCCACACTGAGGGCCCCAGCTCTATTCAAGGTAACCTTCCGTCCATCAGTTTCCTCTGAAAGCAGCTGAAGCTGACAAGACAAACTCTGAATGCAGAAAGGACACTAGGAGAAGTCAGCTGGCAGCGCCCACTAGAAACAACAGCAGCATCATCCCTTCTCCTTACCTTCCCCATGGTCATCATGCTGTCACCCAGAGAAGAGCCCACAGACTCTCGTATGAATGTAACAAAGCTGTTGTTTAGCAGCTTCAGATTGGCAGAGGAGCAGAGCCCTTTGCATTCTCCGTGGGCCTTGAACTGAGAATTAAACAGTGGCAGAAACTGCTGCTGCTGCCTGATACAGCAAACCAATTCTCTCCCTCCCTCTTTTATCCCAGCACCTCCGCAGCCAGGATTCATTGCAGCATTGGCCATGTAGGGCAACTTTAGCCAGACAGTCCTTCAGGGCCAGCAGGAAAAGGCAGTGAGAGATCAGGGCAATTAACCTGGAAGGCCCTTGGAGAATGAAGAACGGAGGAGATTGGGATAAAATTCAGGATCGGAGCCCTCCATCTGCCTGCATTCTGCTTTAGTTGATCTGGGGTCATTCAAATCACCAGCAGCTTTTACTCAGCTAATCTGAACTCTGTGCAAAGCAAGCAAATACAGGGCAAAAGGGCAGTAGGATCCTCCAGCATCTCTGCCCATCGCAGATGAAAGGTCTGCCACAGGTAACAGCAATCAGCAGGAAGGGAAGGCAGGACAGGACAACAAGGCATCCCACACCAATCACCAGCTGATTACATGGTACACTGAGACCAGGTTTATATAAATCCAAAGACATTTCTACATCTGCTCTGATTAGGAACATCCAACTATGCAGCCAGTTCTCAGCACTACCACTGTGATTAAACACCTTCTCAAGTGAACCAGCAGGTCTAGAGTTGCTATCCCTAGCATGGTGGGGGACAGACTTGCTGGGCTACAGGTTTTAGCATCTCCTGACAGCCTCTATCACAGCCCTACCCCTTCACCCTCTCTCCAGCCAGCTCTGATAGCTATTTTCAGGCCCAAAAAAATAATTAGGTGGAATGGTTTGTAAAGGTGGGTCATCAATAACCCACCTTAAAATGGTGATGCATGAGAACCGGGCAGTCTGTCACAAGGCAGTGACAGATCACCCGGCAAGCAGACCACAGTGAGACGACTCCTCCAGCACATTAATCATCCTCAGTTCCAGGATAACCCTGAAGACCTTGCCAAACATTAGCAATACTTGCCTTCATCTCTGCTCCTTCTCTTCCCCTTGCCTTTATTAACTCATCCTTAATTTCCACTTTCTTCATCTCCTCTACATACCAGTTCCCCAGTGTCTACCCAGACCCTTTGGTGAGCTGGAGCAACAGATACACATGGGAAGATCTGGGGATGCTTCCCCCAGCCCTGCTACTTCCATGATATTCAGGTGCCTTGGTGCTCACCCCAGCTTAGGGTATTATCCAGAGTTATGAACATGGGCTGCATCCTGACCCTGACAGCACCACGTTCAAACCACCCAGGTCTGCTGCCACCTTTCCACATTTCCCCATCCTGCACATGCATGTCACAGTCTCTGCCAACAAAACACTGCACCCAGTAGTACCCAAACACAGTTTTCTGCAAAGGGAATCTGCCTGCCAGTGCCCCTATGCTCAGAGATGCTCTTCCTAGTATCCCCAATTCTCAGAGCCAGCATTCCCACCATGTACAGAAGCTTAATTAGTCTAGCATGGTTACCTTCTGCACAGTAACATCTGCTTTGCATGGGGCCAGGGAAAAAGCAGGGAAGTAGTAAACATCATCTTTATTTTAGAAGGAAGAAAAACATTAAAAGCCTCTGCACTGCCCTTTCCAAAGCCCTCTGGCTTTCCAATTTCTCTTCAGAAGACAATTCTGTTATTGCAACCAGCTCCAGGGAGCTGTTTTGCTCTTGTGAGTGCTGCACATACAGAGAAATTATGCTTTTCCTGAAGAGCTCTTACCTACATAAAGATGCTTTGTCAATGCCCAGCCTGGATGACTAACCCCAGGCTTTGGCTCTCCCATACAGTCTGAGATGGTCTGCGGAGGCGTCTGCTTTCTCCCTGCTACAGGGAGCAGGAAGTGCAAGGTGGAGATGCTTTCCCTCGCATTTTCCTCTCTGTATGGAAAGGTCAGCTCCAGCCCTGCAAAAATTGTGCAAGGCTGCCAGGAGACTGCTGAACCCAGCTGCTGACTGAAAATGGGGCTGGAGGAATGGGGATGCATCAGCCTTTCACAAAAGCTGTTTTGCCACCTTGTTCTCTCATGGAGTATGGATAAAAATGCAGCCGGATAATGACTTGCCAATAATGTTTCCCAGTTTGAGAGTCTTTCAATGCATCCCCAGGCAGCAGCTGGATTCAGAAGGGGGAAAAAAGGCTTCAGAATACCCTTGTCTACAAGTAGTTTGCGCCTGCACATCTCTGGATCAGAGGGGATTCTTTCTAGGGACAGATTTTCTGGCAGAAAGCAGCTGTCTGCACAGGCTGCCCTTGCCCAGATGTGTGCCAGTCCTCTCTGGCAAGGGGCCAGCCCAAAAACCAGGATGCAAGTGTGCCCTGCTGACTTGTGCATCCCCACATCAGCACCACATCCCCCATGTCCCTGCAGGGAATCTCCTCCCTCTCCTCCCACAGGGCACAGCCTCAAATCCGTGACCTCTAATCAGGGGGAAACTTTACAAAAACTGTAAGTTGTTATGATAATATAAAAGGTTATATAAAGAAAATGTAATGGGCACAGCTGCACCCCCTGTCTACAACTGCCACCTCCTGCAACCAGAGCTTCTGACCTCATGGGGAAACATCAGGTTTAGAGCTTGCATTGGGGCTAATTTCCAAAGGAAACGTGCCTCGCTGAAAATAAACATCACCATCAGCAGCAGATATAAGCCTGTATTCTGCAGTGTGATTCCTATCAGCTTTAATCTTATCCCTCAGGCTTACCACATAGCCTCCACATGTGCCTCCTCATCAGAGACAGTGGCTACAAACCCTGCTACACAGCTCTGCGCCTTTGCTTGCAGTGGCTTTTCTGTGGGTACGTCGGGGTTTTGGGGAGTCTGCAAGTTCCAAGCGATGGGCTGGATGAGGTATCAGGTGATGGTTTATACCCTGCTGAAATCCCTAGGACTTTGGGAGAGCTTGGAGCAATGCAAAGTTCACACTCAGCTGGTGGATGCTCCTTTGCTATGCTCCCAGTACGGGCACTGGGAATATCTTGCTTCAGCGTTACCAGGTGACATTATATAGTATTTAGAAAAGATAAGTTGGCAGAGCAAGTCTTTGAAGCTGGGGTTAGTACCAATAGGTTATCTTCACTCAGTTCTTTGGGCTGGGATGAGAGGAACAATTAGATCATTAGTACTCCTCTCTGTGCCATGATGAAAGGAGTAATCAATGCCTGATGCCTCCTCTGAACCAGCCATAGGGGACAGGCTCCTCTCTGCTCAGACCTCTGCCTCCCTGGAGCACAGACCAGCTTTGTTGCATTTACTCTGCAGCAGCTACTCTGTCCCCCAGATTTTGGCATACAGGAGCACAGGCTGGTGTTGTTCCTGCCCCTGATTCCTTCAGCCTCAAAGAGGTAAAGCAACTCTTCATCTCCATCCCAGGAGGAATTTCCAAAGCAAAGAATTTGAGGAAGCAACTGTTTCTTTCATTGTTGCTACAGCATTTGGTACCAATCTTCCCTCTTTCAAGTGCTCCAGAGATTGAGTTTTGCATCATCTGTCTCTCACTCAGGTTTCTGGCCCAACAATATCGCAGCACAGACTACAGAAAGGTTACAGCAGCACCAACACTTGCTCCATAGGAAACACCATTAGGGAGCGGGATATGTGACAGATGCTGCCTTCAGCTGCTGCCAGCCACAGAGAGCATCTCTGAAAGCAAAGGCACAGCAAGAGAAAAGTTATAACAAGACTTAGAGCATCTCCATGTGCTTCTCACTTAAATGGCTGTTTGGCTCAAGTGTGGAGCTGGTGCAGCCTGTGCTGTACCAGGAGGGGTGGCTACAGGCTGGAAACACAGCAAAGTGCCTCAAGCAGGCACCCAGCTCTTTGCTTCCCTCCAAAAAGCAGAGGCTGAATGGGTAGAACTGCAAAGATTTAAGCAAGGGTAATTCTGTTGAGCAGCTAAAGATGACATCTAAATGGAGAATGGGGATGTGGGTGTAAAAGTCTGCTGTTATTCTGGCTCAGCTCACAGGATGCCCAGGTGATGCTCCTCAGTAAGGCAGGAGCAGTGGGACCTGGCTACAGCTCTCAAACATCCCCCAAAGAAATCACACAGACATCCAAACCACACGGCAACCCCTGTCCCAGCCAATACTCTGAGCACATCCCAAATCTGAGCCAAGATTCACCAGGCAAATACAACCCTAGTTGCTAAAGCCTTGCCAAATCCCACCGTCCTCAAGCAGGGTACTCGTGGATTGTGAGAAAGATGGGAGGCAGAGTCCTAAAGTCTGGCTGGAAAAGGGATTTTCAGCACTTCAGCACATCCTCGTCCACACAGCTCCGAGTGAGTTGGCAGATTTCCACCTCAGCAGCTTCAAAAGGATTTTCAGAGGGAGACAGTCCATCCTTTTGCATGACTGACTCCTGCCATCTAGTGCTGCTCACAGCTCCCCCAAGTGCTCCAGTGCCCCAGCTGTGCTCCAGCAGCACAGCCTGTAGCGAGGCTGAAGGCCAAGTACGAAAAGTCACCAGGGACCCCAAGGAAACTGCTCTTCCCAACAGGTCATGACACAGACCAGGGCTTTGGAGGAAAAACATCTCAGAAGAGCCCAGCCAAGGTCAGATGGGACAGCAGAGGTCAGACAGGAAAGCAGAGGTCAGAGGAAGTGGGTCTTGGCAATGCTGTATGGGGGGATGAAAAAAAAGGGCTTTCTCTGGTGGCTGCTCCTTGGTGCCCAGCACAGCTCAAAGGCAGAGGCTACACGGAGCCACAGAAATCAGCCTGGGTGACCTCCTGGTGAGTGTGTTGTAATACAGAGGCTGCACACACGCCAAGGAAAGCCAGGCACTAGCAACCCTGGACAGGCTACCCTTGGAATTGAGAGTCCTTCCACAGGGCTGGGGCCAGAGGGGTACAAATGCAGAGTGGGAAAAGCCTCCCCAGCTGCTCCATGCTCCCACTCAGCACCACTGCTTTGTGCCTTTGAAAGCTCAGATGGGCACAGCTCCGGCATCGCAGGGATAACACATGGCAGGGAAGAACAGCCACAGCCCACATCTGAGCCATTTGCAGCTCTGCTCACCCTTCCCCGTCCACCCAAAACCCACACAACAATCTCTCCCCCTGCATAATGAGGCAAACCCATCAATGATTCACCTGCAAATGCATCACTTGGGCCATGGGGCTTGTGCTGGGAAACTGCATTTGCAGGGCTGGAGAGGTGTCTCCCAACCCATGCACCCCACTAACTCCCCAGCTATGATTCTCCCAGCCCTCAAAGCTCTTCACCTTCATCCCAGCATCTCTCCCCACCACCAACACCCTGGCAGAGCCTTTCTCCAAGTGCTTTCTCTGTGATAAGTGGAAATATTGAGCAAAATTGTTACTGACTGTTTCATATTAGACTACTTTTTTTTTTTTTTTGTATTTTCATGGCAACATGACTAGCAAAAACACACTTTATCTTTCTGGATTTATGGGCTCGTAAAGCTGCTTTCATGTACCTCAGGGAATCAGCGGATTAGAGCTGCATTAAACATCTCTAGTGAAAGTGCCATTCAGGTGAAAAGGGGGAGGGAAAGGAGAAGAATTGAAGAGCAAGGAATGAGCAGAAGCAAACTTGCAAAAAATATGGGTTTAATATATTATCTAAAGAATAAAAACCTCATTAAAAAGTTATTGCCAGGCAAGAGGAATTCATAACACCACTGCTTGTGAATTCTGCCTGGGAACTTCCTCCATAGATGAGACTCATTAAGTAAAAGTGAGATACCAATATGCAACCTACCTGGACAGGAAGGGAAGGAAAAAGCTGTGAGGAAACTGTCATTAACATGAATCACTTCTCCCTCCATGAACAGTTGATGTAGATCAAAGGCAGGAGATGTTCCCTGCCATGGAAAGTGCCAGGGCACTTTGGGGATAGAGGTTTGCAATGCTGCCGGCAGGGCTGGAAGGAGCATGGTGGGAGCAGAGAAAGGATGAGCTTGCATAGCAATGACAAACAGCTTCAAGTATCACCAAGTTTTACCCATAGCTGTGGCTTATTTGAAGTAGGCATGCAGTCTTATCTCTGAAGTCCTCTCATACCTGAGAATTTGCTATTGGAAATTATCTCATTTCAAATGTTTAAGACTTTTGGCCAAAAAATAAATTGTCAAAACAATACAAAAATCACCAAGGAAGTTAATTTTGTTACAAAACTGTCTTTTCAATAAGCAATCACTTTTACTGGAAAGTCATCAATACTGAGTTATCTGAACAGAGCCTTTGATTTCAGCCAAACTACTTTTCCACTCTGGGTAAAGCATTTCAAGCCTTGTCACTGTAGCTGGAGGTCTAATCATCAGTCCAGAGGAGTTTGGATTTATAGTGGTAGGAGAGCAGAGTCCACAGCACTCACTACAAACTGCTTCAGGATCTGTAACTAGAGTTAAGCTGTTAAGTTTTACTTCACAACGAGTTTAAACAAAAGGAGTAAATTAGGGTTTAGTGTTGTTTTTTTTTTTTCCCCATCCATCATTTCCAGGCCTGAATCCCTGGTGCCACAGATCTAGTCTCTCATACAGTGGTCACCTCAGAGCAGAGATTAGCCCCTGCATTTTGATGCTGCATTTTCACTTTCCTTTCCTTTGGAGATGTTAGCCCACTATAAACACACACTTGATTTACAAGACACCTTGAAGAGAGGGGTATATATCCCTCTAATTAATCCTCCAAGGGCATAGGCAGCGCTGCTGCCGTAACTCAATCACTACTAAACAGCTTGTGTTATCTAAGGAACAAGCATGTTACACACCCAATAAATATCCCTGGTGATGACTGCTGCTAAACAGACTGTAAATCTGCCTGTGCCTCCCGATACACATGGACAGGCACATGGAGTGTTGCCCAAAGCAGCCCTTTTCCCCTCAGCCCTCCTCTTTCACCAGCCTTGGCATTTTAATTCAGCTCTCCATCCAAGGAGGGTTTGTTTTGTTGCAAGCTCCTTAGGACAGTATTCACCTCTGTGGGTCAGTCTCTGTTGCAGGTTGCTTGTCCCCAACATACTGATAATAATGCATAAAATCACTGCTCCACTACCAGCACAGATGTGCTCAGGAGCTGAAGCAGTTTGGTTCTATGAAGCAACACATTTTTCCCTAAAACTCATATCTAGCCACAAACAAGCACCATTTTCTTTAAGCATCCCTGGATTCAGACTCTGAGGCTGCAAATGCCCCTAACTTTGGTGGTGGGATTTTTTTCCCAGCCTGCCAGTACATCATCAGTGATTTGAGCTGAGCTCCAGCTTGAGTTTCTCCAGCACTGGTCTCCTCGGAACACATGGGTGCCTGCAGAGATTTCCAGCAGAATCAAACTAAGGCTCAGAAGCCCCTTCACACTCTCAGCTAGATGCCTTCCTTCAACTTCACATGAGAAGCATCAGCCACTGTTCCAAAAGCTGTCCCCAGGAGCTGCAGGACACAGCAGGATCACCAGCCCAACCATGTGCTGTGATCTCCCTGGGAACCACCACTGAGACTGGAGAAAACTCCCTCCTCCTGTCTTGTTTTTGAGACAGTTCGAAAATAAAAGACCATATTATACTTAAAACCCATGATATAATAATAACAAGCTCTGTGATAAGAGAAACCAGCGATATGAAATACTAGGTGAAAACCATCCCATCTGAGCTCATGTTAGATTACTTATGTTTATAAAAGCACTATCATACCAACCACAGTAAGATGAACAATCGGATAGATTAGTAAATATTATCTTCCCCCTGCAGAAAGAGAGAGCAAGTCCCAGAGGCATTGAAGCAGTTTGCCAGCCCAAAAAAGTGACAAAATCTAACAGGCTTTGGAGGAAGTTACACATGCATACATACGTAACACAGACAAAAAGCAGGAGGGATTAAACATCCATAGGGTGTCAATTTTCATGATTCTGGTCATAAAACCCACCTGGGATGGTTTCACACACTGGTTAGAATATGTAAATGATTTTCACCAGCTACAACTGCTCAGCCACATTCTGCTCACACCATGATCCTGCTCAACTTCCCAAATAGTTTGCTTGAGTCTCATTTGCTTTCTGCAATTACCTTTTCTTTCTGACAATCAGATTCTTGCAAACTGATCATCCAGATAACTGGGGGAAAAGTTACATGAAATGGGGGACTGTAATAAAAAAAATATAATCTAGTTAGAGTATCCAATTACCTTTCAGATATGTAGCAGCCTTCCAGTATCTGAAGGGGGCTGTAAGGACGCTGGGGAGGGACTCTTCATTAGGGACTGTAGTGATAGGACAAGGGGTAATGGGTTAAAAGTTAAACACGGGAAGTTTAGATTGGATATGAGGAAGAAGTTCTTTACTGCAAGGGTGGTGAGGCACTGGAATGGGTTGCCCAAGGAAGTTGCGAATGCTCCATCCCTGGCAGTGTTCAAGGCCAGGTCGGACAGAGCCTTGGGTGGCGTGGTTTAGTGTGAGGTGTCCCTGTTCATGGCAGGGGGGGTGGAACTTGATGATCTTAAGCTCCTCTCCAACCCTGACTATTCTATGATTCTATGTACAATACCACTGAGAAAATTCCAAATTCAGCAATACACATTCCAGAATTACAGAAAAAACTAAGTTTGTTCTCCAGATTACCAGGGCGTCACCAGACAAATCCTCAGTGTGTATCTACTATTATATAATCCAATTACCTTGGTAATTGGTTTTTTTTGGACACACACATTTAACCATTTCAGAAGCCTTAAAATTATATCACAGCTACAATTATATTCAGTGAAGACACAGTTCTGCTCTGGGACTTTGGTAGCGACACGTGTTTTAAGTACAACTCTTCAATGTTTTCTCACCAGATGGAATTTCTCTGCATTGCCAGGTCAGAGGGTTTTACTGATCATTATTTTAACTAACATCCAACCCATCTGAAACAGTGGCCTGAATCTCTTGCTGTTGTAAAATACACTTCAGTTCATCCCCCTCTGCTTTAGTGGCACAACTTAGCTCACACCAAGAACATTTCCCAACACAGTCTCCTATCAGTCCTATATTTCCTCAG
The DNA here is from genome assembly GCA_039720435.1 of Amazona ochrocephala. NCBI lineage: Eukaryota > Metazoa > Chordata > Aves > Psittaciformes > Psittacidae > Amazona > Amazona ochrocephala. The sequence continues at coordinate 78,244 of CM077898.1, read as the reverse complement.
CTATCCATTTTGGGAGAAGCTTTTCCGGCTGTCTTCTTTCTTTTTTTTCCCCTCTGCTTTCCTAAGCAGGCCAATGAATGCTTCCATTACTGATTTTTAGTCATCAGTTTTGAAAGCTTTATGTGAGTGTTAGATCTCTGCTGGTGCTAATAAAACCATGGAGCTGGAAATATTTGCCAGTGGGAGGGTGATTGCAGGGAGGATGGAGAACTGGGGAGACTCAAAGGATAACACCCTGAAGGGAAACAAAAAAAAAAGACAATGGAAACAGTTGTTTTTCTGTAGCTGGCAGGGAACTCTCCTGTAATTTTCAGGAGATACGGGAGGAATTCTGCCTCTGGGAGCTTCCTCTGACTACTTCAGAGGAAGTGGGGGAGGATCTGTTGGCTCCTCCTGGATTAAAAGTGCTGTTGTTGCCTCCTGGAGATGCTTCAACAATTCTGTTTGGAAACAGTCTTCCTCAATAACTTCCTCCTTCTGCTTCAAGAGAGAGGGAGAGGGTGGGTTGCTGGGTGATTTCTCCCTTTCAGAGGGCAGCTGCCCACTGGTAACTCCCACTGGATCCTTTCCTTACTCCTACAGAAACTGTTCTATCTGGTTGCAATTACTCTTCCCAAGCCCTGATGCTCGCTTCTTTCCAATCTCTTTTTGGGGGCAAAGCTTTCAAAACTCAAGAGCAAACCTCACCCCGAGATTTCAGCATGTTTAACAACTGCAGGGGGATGGCTGTCACCATGCAGAAAGCCATTCCAAGGACTTCAAAGCCAAAGCATCCTCCAGCCACCAAGCAGAGCTCCTCCTTCCAGCAGCTACCACCAGACATGTCTCCCAGCAGATGAACCAGAGCTTCTTTATGATGTACCACTCTTAGCCAAATACTTGCCTGAATGTTGCTGGGGATTGGAAAGCAGAGGGGTAGGAGCACTTGGGCTGCAACATTTATATATTAGTATGAAAAAACATCTTGCTGATAACTTTTTTTCATTATTTCTATGTTATTGTAATTTCATGCAAACTTTTCCTTTCCAACAATGCTCCTGACTGCCACTACACTTGTTCCGAGCTGGATTCCCCCCCACCCCGCCCAGCAACATTAATAATGGTTTCTGGATAATTTTTATTCATTTTGTGTTTTACTTACTGTACTTCATGTGACTTATGTATCCCCCAAAGCTCATATTTCTATTTGAATTGCAAGACAAGTACTGGATTTTAACATTCTGACTGCACACACGTTCTCCTTTCCCTCAAAATGAAAGATCATTTGAACTTTAAATTGCATTAGCATGACATTTTTCCACTAAATTACCCTGGCTGCACTCAGTCTGAAAAGAAACAAACCCCTTTTAACTTTGTGTAGTTTATGGGTATGTTTAAACACCAGAAGCAATGCACAAGGGAGAGAAGAGGAGGAGAGAGGTCTGCAGCACTGCGTGGCATTTTCACCCCAGGAGAGGCAAAGTCCGTCTGTGAGTCCTCCAGATCTGAGTCTGGGTTTACCTGATTCCTTTCCAGGACTTGGGGCTCCAAATTCTGAACATCAGTCAATGACTGACCAGCAGCACCAGGTCTGTGCAACTTCACATCCACATCTTGCAGGGCAACACACCAACCTCTACAGAGCATCCATCCACCCCTGCACACCCCACTCCACATCCACTGCAGAAGGATGGATGCAAGAAGCACTGACATTTTAAGACTCAGTTTTCAATGCTCACCCTATGGACTGCATCTCTCTGGTAGTAGAATGTCCCTGTTGCTTGTTTTAGAAGGATTTTGTGTTGCAGGATGCCAGATCCCACTCAGATCGAGGGTTTTTTTGTGTTGTTTTTAAGACAATCATGTAGTGACACATGTTTTGGGCCTGACAAAATACTTCAGCTGCCTGTGACATCACAGCTTCCCCCTCAAATCAACTCAACTCACAACCTGGTTTATCCCCCCCTAATCAGCCATCACCAGCAGTTCAATCCATGTGATTCACACACTTGACCACCATATTTAATATTACAAGACCCTTTTCCATGCCCAAACTGACACCCCTCACGATGAATCTCCTGGCTCTGCAGACCTCTGCCTCTCACATCTACAGTCAGCCCATTTCCATCTGAAGAGGAACTTAAGAACTATTAGTCAGGGAACACAACAGACAGTAACTATAGCAATGCATCAGTCACAGCACGGTAATTATACACCAGCAGGTTGCCTGTAAAAGCTGGTCTACCTGGCAGAAAATGGCAGTAATCAGCCTATTGGCAGCAGACAATACAGCATCATTTCTAATTCTTATGGCTTCATGTTCTTCATTTCACAGGGGCTGGATGTTAATCACTAAGTTGCCATAGTTACACAACATCCCTGACCACCAACACACAATGAGAAGAAAGTAAATTAGAGGGGCTTTTAGTCACCACTGCTGGAGAGTGGTGAGAGTGGAGAGTTGGGGGACCTGGCTGTCATTCACCATCCATCCTGTTCCCACCAGTTGGAAGCTCTGAACTTGGGCACATGGTTTGAACTCCACTCCCGGCTTCTCCATGATGACCAAAGTGTTGCAGCCAGAAAAAAACAACTTTCTGTTCTGAACATCATGCCCAGCTCCCAACCCTGTGCACTGAAGAGGCTCTCTAAAAGAGGATAAGGAGTGGCAGTGCATCTCCATGTAAGGACAAGGGACATCTCCTAACAGGGAGCAAGGCATGGTCTCTAGCCGTAAGACAACAGCATGGATGTGGCAGACAAAGGCTGAGGCTGGAGAATAGTGGACCAGGCAGCCAGATGACATTGCCGAGGTCACACAAGGAACCTGTAGCAGCACACAGCACAGGCTGTCCAGTGAAACCAGCTGTCCACAGTAACTCCCAGCCAACAGGCTCAGCCAAGGTCAGAAAGCAAAACCAGCCCCAGCGTCAGGTGTTTCATCCTAGTCAAGCTTGTCTTCCCAGGAATAGCAAGATTTTTTGCTAATAATCTAAATACTTTAATATGCTGCAGTATTAAAAAAAGAAAACTACATATGATGCTTGCAAAATTTATATCTAGTTATGAATTAATTCCACAGATTGTTCTTAAAAGAATTGAATTACCTGTTGCATGCTGAAATCTCTTAGGAAACCATGAGAGTTTTTCCTCTCTTCGGGCACTTCAGGGAGTCACAGCTCTGGGGACACAGCATATGAGACAGGACAAGGGCACTGCTGCCCAGTCAGTGGCAGGGTACGATGGCTGGGAGATCTGGTCTTCACAACAGGGAGACCTGCTCTGGGGCAGGTCAGTTAAGTTTCTTTCAATTGAAGGACCACCTTCAAGCTTTGTCAGAAAGCCTCTGAATAGGAACTGACCTTTTCTAAAACCATCCCAGGATTACAATCTGCAGCATTGCCTTTGTGCTTCCTTTATAACCACATAAAACGTAGGGCAAACCTTAACTGATCATTCTGTTTGTCTCCATTCCCTCTTTGCTTGAATGCACAGGCACATCCACAACACTTTCAAAGATGAACATCCACAGGGATTTCACAGACCCACCATGCCAAGTTTCATGGGTGAAACGAGACAAAGCAGGACAGAAAAGGCACTGAGAGGCAGCCTAACTACTGATTACAGGAGTACCCACATTTTAGAACCAGGAATTCCTGGCCCAGCACCGGGATAGTGCAAAGACCAGGGCCCAGAGCAGAATACAGAAGTAAAGAGATCAAGTACTTTTAACTGCACTCTGGTTTTAGGATTGATGCTTTCCCTTTCTGTGCCATCACTTCTCAGCTAATGCGGAGGACAAGATCCAAGGAGCTGCTTGCTACCAACAGGCAGGAGAAAACCAGCCAGCAAAGCCCAGCACAGGGTGTTGCTGCTTTATAATCATCCAATCCAAACTATTCACATGCAAAAGGCATGAGCTCCATCTATTAGCAATGCCATTCTCAGGTGGCTCTCAGCAGGCCCCCTGGTACCAACAAGGTTTGTTGATGGGAAATAACACACACTGTAAACACGTTTTAGTATGCATAAGGAGTAGGACCAAAGCCACTCAAGAATGAGGCAAGGACAGGAGAAGACGGCTGGCCAGGCTTCCCTTCCTTGCCCCAGCCAGCTGATCTCTGCCTCTTCCCAGGCATCTGCTCTCCACTTGAGAGACTGTGGACATCAAAGCAACCCCCTTCCCCCAGTGCTACTTCCCACTCAATGCTTGTAAGGCCACACCTGGAATACTGTGTTCATTTCTGATCCCCACTATACAAAAAAGATGTGGACAGTCTGGAAAGCATCCAGAGAAGGGCCACAAACATTATTCAAGTAGTAGGAAGCTGTGTGAGGAAAAGCTGAGAGAGCTGTGTTTGTTCAGATTGTATAAAAAGCCTCAGGGGATATTCTTTCACCATGCTCCAGTGTTTAAAGGGTGGCTACAAAGAAGACAGACTCCCATTTTACAAGGAGTCACATGGAAGACAAGGGGTGAATGGGCACAAGTCACTCCCCGGGACATTCCATCTGGACAAAAGAGGAAAATTTTTCACAGTGGCAACGGTCAGCTACTGGAATAATCTCCCAAAGGAGTGGTGGATTCCCCAGTGCTGGACACTAAAGATTCAGCTGGAAAGGGTTGTGGGACATCTAGTCCAGGTCGTGCCTTGTCTAGAAAGGTTGGACAGATGACCCTTGAGGTTCCTTCCAACCTGGTATTCTATGCTTCTATCATCCTATGACACGATTCACTCAGCTACAGAGCGGTTTAAAATGGGCCTGTTCTTCCCTCCCCTACAGCAGGATATTCCCATGGAAACACAGATCCCAGATCCTCATACAAAAGCCACTGAGCAAAATAGGAAGGCCCAGTAATACAAGGTTTCAGCACCAGCCCTGTTCCTGCTTACCCACCACTTCACTCTTCACACAGGACTTCTTGCTCTGTTCCCACAGCCCAAGACATTCCCACTTGGCTTCCCTGCCCCATCCCAGCACCCTTCCCCGTGGTCACTCCAGCATATTTGGCAAGTGCCAGGTCCCAAGCATATTTGGAGGGGAAATAACTCCTTCCTTGTTCTAATCTTGGCTTATTGTTGGTGTTCTTCTAGAGTGACAATTAAAAGAGGGAAGGCAGCATTAGGAATGTTGGAAACGGCACCAGCAGCCTCTTGTGGGCAAGGCAAGTGCTACAGCTCCAAGCGCCCAACCTCTGGTCCTGGGCTGCAGGGGCTTGGTCAAGTGGGGTTGCTTGGCAGGGAAACAAGGAACAGGGAAGCACTTGAGTAAGGAAAACAAGGCACCTCTTGGGTAGGGAAAGACAGCACAATCAAGCCTTCAGGTGTCCCTCCTTCAAGAGGAGGCAAATGCTTATCCACATGTAGGATGCAAGCAGCCCATGCTTACCTCTGGAATCTCACCTTAAATTATACATGAGAATAAACCATTTAAGATCAAACTCACCACCCCCAGCTACATTATGCTTCTGCTCAGCACTGAGATCTAACAGAATTAAGGAATTACATTACACTAGAAGGACTTCACCTAACAACATCACCTTGTGAATAAGTGATTCAATCCTCTTTCTCTACCTACTGCACTGCCTAGGCTGAACACTGACTTCAAGTCACACTCTGCATAGATAAGGCAGCCCCTATCTTGTCAGCAGCCCTTTTTCCTCCTCCAGTGTCTCCCACTCAGGATGATTTTATTTTGCAGTACAACAAAGACCACTCAAACTGTCAGATGCCACTCAACTTGCTCCAGGCTAACCTGGGATTTACTTAGAACACTGTCTTTAGCCTGCCTCCACTTAAACACAGCATAGATGAAGAAGATAGCCCACAAGTACATTAACGACTAATTAGACAAGGAGAAAACATTTTGCCCAAGACCATCCAAATCCAAGAACTGAGCCAAAACCAGCAGCATAATCCTCTCAGCTCACAACAAGCACAAAGTTGTTAAATCCCACTCCCTCCCCAGTGAAATCTTTTCCCCACCTCTACAACCTCACATAAGCATCTTTTCAGCTTCCTAACACAATTTTTAAGCAAGATGGAAACTCCCAAGAGGATATAAGCCTTTTCTGTGGGGTGAGCAATAATTAGAGGTTTTAGAGAAAGGCTTGAAGGGAATGGAGCTGATGTGACACCCATCACAGAGCTGCTCTCCCAGGGCAGGCTGCAACCTGCCTGGAGCAGCACTAGCACCATGCCAGTCCCCTCATGACCACCTTCTTACACAGGATACCAGCCTTTTGCTGGGTTTCTAGCAAAACCTCTCAGTTCGGCCCTCTCCAGGCTCTCCTCTCCATTAGCCAGCTAGCTGCATGAGGTCAAGTGAAAGCAAACAGGGGAAAACCACTCCTCTTACTCGAGAAAGACCACAGTGCCTCATCTTTCTCAGTAACAAACGATCCCTAGAACAGGAAGAAAACTAGACCCTTTTTCCCAGGCATTGTGCATTGTAAACTCTCCCATCCCTCCCAAAGGTGGGGAATACTAGGCTAGAGACCAGATTGCAACACAGGTATTCCACATCTCCCTTCCATTTACTCTGGAAAGCAGGCAGGAAAAGGGTTTGCATCTCTACTTCTACTTTATTTTTCCCTCTAGGCTGTTCATTCCTCACCAGAGAACAACACTGACATGCTCAAGTGGGTCTGTGCCCGCAGACCCCTCTGTCATGCCACAGGAGGAACAACTGCAAAGCATGCAATCCTACCCATACCTGCACTAACCTGGTAACAACCAGAGCAGCAGCAGCACAGATGACCCGGACATGGACACACTTACTTTTGCCACAGTCCCTCAGCTTCCAGTTCCTCCACATGCAGCCAAACCATTTCTGCCTCCCCAGAAGCCCTTTTATAGGCTTCATGCCACCTGTTTGCACCACATTTGGGTGCTCCCCATGTACCATGATTCCCTAATTGGCCTCTGCTTTAATTAGCCCCTTCACTTGTGCTGTGGCTTCACACACACTCATGGCTCTGCTTTTCTGTCAAAAAGCAGCTCTTACACACCTGAGTCTCCTACCTTGAGCTGAGAGCCCCATTGCTGCTGTGACTGCCAGGGTGGGGAAAAAATAGCATTTCCTTGCTTTGGGGCCTCCCCACTGGTACCTGGGCTTGGTTATCTTCCATAGTTGTGCAAATCCTGTAGGTGTGTGCTGGGGCTGGCCTGAGACAGGAGTCTGAAGAGCAGTTTGATGGAACCACAGAACCGCAGCCTGGTTTGGGTTGAAGGGACCTTAAAGCTCCTCCAGCTCTAAGCCCTGCAACGGGCAGGGACACCTTCCACTGGAGCAGCTTGCTCCAAGCCCCATCCAACCTGGCCTTGAACACTGCCAGGGATGGGGCAGACACAGCTTCTCTGGGCACCCTGTGCCAGGGCCTCAGCACCCTCACAGGGAAGAGCTTCTGCCTAGGAGCTCATCTCACTCTCCCCTCTGGCAGGTTAAAGCTATTCCCCTTGTCCTGTCCATGCACGCACTTGTCCAAAGTCCCTCTCCAGGTTTCTTGTAGCATCTCTAGGTATTGGAAAGCTGTGGTAGCAGACTTAAGTGTTCGCTCTCCTGTCTGCCAGGGTGAGGATGGGGAAAGTGTTCAGTCTCCAACCTCCCCAAGCCAGGCTTAGCTTACACCAATTTAAAACCAGTTTAAACTACTTTGGAGAAAAAACACAGAAAAATGTCTGCTTCAGGTTTTGCTTTGATTTAATGAAACCAGTTTATATCTGCATTTGTGCAGCCAAAGTTCAAAAAATCCCCAGGTCACTGCTTGTGTTTTTAAGTGATTTAATTTGGTTTAAGGGTTGGAATTTGCAACAGTGAATCCACATCAGTGCTGCACACCGAGCAAAATACAGGAACAGACCCTGGAGTAGAGCTCTCAGACTTCCCTACAACTGATTTCACAGGCATGGACTCCAGCTCCTCCCCAAAGGAAATGTGGGTGCTCTCCCACAGACCAGCACTTCATCCCCTAGACTGTACCCGTGGGGCCTTTTAACCCAGTTTAAACATCCTGTGTTTGAGCTGGGATAAAATGCTCATTACAAAAACTCTGTGCAGCTCTGCAATGGATGCTCCGTGTTCCATAGGGATGTTTCCTGTCCAGCTTCAGTGAATACACCACAAATACTTCATCCTGCACAGAGCTTGGGTTGCCCAAATGGTGCTGTGAGCTCCACAGAAGCCTCAGCACAAAGCAGGACATGAGATCCAGCCACGAGTGTGAGCAAGGGTGAGCACAATAGGGGTTTGGCATGCACCAAATTAGCAGATCACCAGTTGCCCTTGAATGACAGCTGCTATTGCTTCAGGTCTGAGGACTCCTCAACCATGACCATGTTGGAGCAGAGACAAGGGCTGAGTCATGATTAAAAGAAACACCACAGTAGGTCCCTAAAAGTACTTCCTGTGACCCTGTCATGGCCTCCTACCCATCACAAACACACCATGATTCCCTCCAGCACATGGCAAAATAACCCCACATCCTCCAGTCCACACCCAAAACCCAGCCTGAGCTGCATGACAGCATCATTTTTCAGAAGGGGTCCCTGTGGCAGCTACATTGCCCCCAGGACAGACTCCTGAGGCTGCTGGGTGCCCCCAGCTCTATCAGTCCTCCCACCCAGGAACCAACATCTGGAGGAGATGAGTCCACCAGGCCTGGACTGGCTTTCCCCGCTGCTTTAATTACACATATGAGAAGTGGAGAGATGCTGTAACCACGGCCCTGGCACACTATAAAAGTACATAAAGAAACATATGTGATCATTATGCAAAGGACTTACTCCTTTATGGGGTTTGGATTATGGTTTATAATATATGAAGCTGAACTGCAAAGTGCTTTGGTTTTTACAGAAGCCATAAACACGAGTGGCAGTGCGCCTGGAAAAGAGCAGCTAGACCAGACAGCAGCACAAAGACCATTGCATTCCCATTGGGATGCAGAGGAAACAATGCCATGTGAATCTAAAACTAGGGATCTTGCCCAGGCCCTTCGCCTCTGCTGCAACAGACCTCATGCTACAGCTTGGGACAAAAGACCCCCTGGCAGCAGCATCCCCCTTCTGCAGCCCCAGCTCAGCCATAACCCACGTGTCCCACGTGCAGTGTGAAGGAGCAGGAGAGATGCTTTCCTGTCTTTTTTTTTGGGGGGCTACTTCCTGCTGCATAGTTCACACATGCCCAGGAGGGTGAAGAAACCCGGAGCTGCAGAAGAAGGTGATGGAGGTGTCAGCTCACCCCCTTGGCTGCAAATCTCCTCTTCTATTGTGCTAATTGCTAATGCTTCCACGGTGGCAAAACTACTCTGCGAAGACTTAAGGCCAAGGCCCAGCCTCACTCAGGGGGAGGAATGGTATGGGGGGAAAACAGCTTTTTATCGCAGGGATGCAGAGGGGAAAGGGACTGGAAATATAAGGAAACCAGATCGAGATTAAGGAGATCTTTTAGCAGCCTGCAGAGTGGGGCATTGGTGGTTCGGAAAACAAAGAGGACTTGACAGTGGAAGACAATAATCAGTTTTTTCCCTGCCTTTACTCAAGCTCTTTCACCCCCATTTCGTCCAAGAGAAATGCTCTTACCCTCAGCCTGGTCTGAACCTCAGGCTGCATTTCTCCTTCCTCCCCAAGCCAGGGCACATTTGGGGTCCAGGGTGCAAACCAGTATGGGTTTGGGATCCAGGCTGGGACTGCATTGGCAGGGCAGGGAAAAGCATCTGTCAGCGTCCTGCTTCTTTCTTCTAAGTGACAGAAACATCCAGCTCTCCGCTGCCTAGCATGGCACAGCATCACCCCAAAAGCTCACTGAGCTGGCAGCAGAGCTCTGCACACCTCCAGAACTGGCTGTATTTCAGGCTTGGAAGGATTTCATCAATATTTGAACAAAATGCTTTCAGCATGGTGTGTGTACGGTGTGCGCTACTTACACCGACACTGAAATACATAAGGATAACTGTGTGGGTGCCACATCCACAGCAACCAGGCTGTCCCCAGCTGGGTTAATGATCACTGTTTTGCCCTGGCCACCAACAGCGAATTCTTAATTTAAGTAGCTCCTTGGAGAAGTAGGCACATCTATCTGCCAATGGAGAAATCAGCTCTCTGCAGATGTGAGCTGCTCAGTTATTCCCCATGGGAGATTCATCTCTGGTGAAAGGGATTTGAATACACAACATGGGTGTTTATGACCCCCTCCTAAAGCCACCTTTTCCCTTCTCCTCTTTGATTCCCTCCCCTCTCACAGCCTGGGGACCAGGCTGCCTCATCCACCTCCCTCCCTGCACAGCAGGATCCCTAACTTCCAAAGGGAGAAGAAAAGAAGCGTGAGTATCCACTGTCCTCCCCATGGGTGCAGCCCCCCCATTATCAGCCCCTCATGCTGCCTTTTTGCTCCCCTCTCCTGAGAAGTCCTGAACACCTCCATCTCCCATGGCAAAGAGAGATGTGAGGGGATCGCAGCCCTTGGTGGCTCCATGGGATCCAGCTTCTTTCAAATCCCATTGCACAGCAGCTTTTCCCCAACAGCCCTGACAGCATCTTGGCCTGATCAGAGGAAAACTTTGCTCTGGAAGGGAGTGGAAGAGCCCCAAAAGCTTCGCTCTGAAAGGTGATGTAACCATATTTCCCTCCTTAAAGATCCAGGATGAATTATTTAGATCTGTAGTGCGGCAGCTCTGCTGAATTATTTAGGAGGATTTGCTTTTGTAAGCCGATGAAGCAGAAGCAAACTGAACTGAGCAGCACATTGAATAGTCCCAAGAGAGAGCCAGGCCCTTTTTCCTGTTCTTTTCCTGCTGGGAATCAGTAGAAAAGCAGCCTGGATGGTACTGGGACAGAGTGCTGGGGGCTAGGCAGGCAGAGTCAGACAAACTGCTTTTTCCAGCAGGATATTTTTGCTGCCCAGCTGGTTACTGGTGTGTGCGCAGGGCTGGAAGATAATCATTGCATAAGGCTGAGTAATGCTGAGGAGGAGGGGAAAAGCAGGAGGAAAAGGCTGCAAGAGGGAAAACCTCTGCTTCTCTCTATGGGATGAGAATCTCACTTGAGCTCCAGGGTGAGGATGGCACAGGGGCTTGGGATATTTTGGCTTTGCAGCTGATTTCCATTTCTGACCCAGGATGTTTCTGGCCCAGCTCCAGCAGTTTGGGATCACCTGCTCACTCTCCCCACCTTCACCCATGAGATATCATCCATCAGCTCCTTCTGCAAATCACAGCAGGGTTTGGAGCACACAATGCTCTAAAAGACAATTTATCTGAGGGTCTATGCATGATTTTGCCTTTTGTCTTCAATGCCCAAAGGAGCCAAATTTTCCAGCTTCTCTTTCTGGCCCTGAGGACTAGAAACTGCATTTACTATCAGAGCTCACGTCATGAAACAATTCCAGGGTGATGCTTTAGAAGAATCTCTGATTGTATGAGATCTGGACCAGACAAGCAAGACTTTGTGGTGTGACAGGAATGTCCAGCTAACAGACACCCAGATTAGCATCACTGATCAATACTAAGAACTTCACAGCAACTTATCCCTGTTTTGCAACTCCACCAGGTAGAGGAAGCTGCTTTGTTCAAACTATGAAACCAAACTTTGCTCTGAGGCTCTGCAGGCATAGCCTGGGCTTGCCTCTATTTTGCCATCGAGCAAAGGAAGAGGCCAAAGAGCTACCCAGGAACTGAGATGTGCTCTTGTAATTAATTTTAATGGGAAAGTAATGGATGAATCCCAGAAGTGGAAGAGGAGATTTCAGTCTGCTTACGTGAGTTCAGATGTGATACACTTTTCCTGCTACCTTTTGGGGCTTTTTTTGCTGCTAAACTGGATGGGATTGAAATGAGGATTTGCTGGCCTCTTCTCAGGGCTCCAAGAAAGGGAGCTGAGAGCAAAGCCTAGTCTAAGTAGGCTTGAACTCACCAGGTGAAATTCTCCTGCTGGGAAAGCCATGTGGAGTATATTTTTCATAACAGCTTTGTCTGGCTTTATTTTACCTGAAATTACAGAGTATGAAAGGAGAGAGACAAGTCACAAGTTGGTGCCACGTCACTTTGCTTGCTCCTTGAACCCCGTCAGGAGGTGATTAGCTGGATGGCTTCTCTCCTCCACCTCAACCAAAACATGAAAAATCCAAAACTACAAATCGGTTTCTGCAGCACAGTGAGGACAACATCACAGGCACATCAGAGATATCAGATGGTGGCTTGGCCACAGCGGGGCTCAGATGCTGGATATGCATCACCCCCTGCACAACAGCCTTGCAGAGCTTTAAGTAAAGCCCACAGGAGGCATCAGTAGCCACCACAAGCATCAGCCAAGATCCTTCTTGGCCTCATACATAAGCTCCTCTCTCACTATCTTGCAGATCACTACTGTAATATTTACTGTTGACAGGATGGCTAAGGGGCTTCTTTTTGATCCTGCAGCATCCCATCTGAATACACACATGTTCCTGCAGCTCCACCACAATGGTGTCAAGCAGGCTTATTGTCATTTGCAATCCACCTGCCTACCAAAAATGATAAGACACCAAACTCTCATTCTTCTCTGCTGCATTTCATCTCCAAATCCCCAGGCAGGGCTAAGCACAGGACTTCCCACAGTGCGAGCTTCCAGGGAGGGTGAACACACAGTGGGGATGTAATTACGGTTTACTCAGGAGCTGATCTTTGAGAGGGATAAGGGATGATGCTCTCCAGCACTCAACAATCCCAAGGGGATACCCCAGCCCTGACACCCCGAGTTCCCATTCTGTCACCTATAGAAAGGCTAAGACATTGTACAGCCCCACAGCAGTGTTCCCATATTCCAGCTTTCCCTGCTGCCACTTCCACACCACTTGGAATGGAAATATCCAGCCATGCAGCTTTGGGAAGCAAAGCAGGGCAAGTGCAGGCAGACCAGGGATGTCCCTTCCCCACACCACCAGCACTTCTCAGCTTGGCTCCACATCTGGTGCATATTTTGCTATTTAAAATTCAAGTGCAAAAATATAGGTACTATTTGTTACACTGGAATCCTCATCCTGTTTCTCTGGGTACCATCTGAGCCCTCCAAGCCTCTGAAACATTTGGTGGGTTCATTTCCTTTTCCCACACTTGCCTCACTCTTCCAATATTGCTTCATAGCTCTGTAGGGGAAAAAGTCATTAAATACACCTACTTCTTGCTTTTATCACTGATCTTATTATCTTGTAATTCCCTTACAGAGCCTTAAATTAGTATGAACTAAATTACATCCAATTTCAATGGATTTGTAAATAATCTGATAGTAAAATAGAAAGAGGAAAAAATCCTGTCTTCGTCATTTCTGCTCATCCTTTATCCCAAATTATAGAGGAAAAGGGGCTCTTAATCAATCTATCTATGCAAATCCACTTAGGGCTGTGTACAGGATGACTATGCTAAGTGATTAAGGAAGATGAATAGAGTGGAAGGGATCAGTGACTCCTGCATGGTCCCTGAGCTGCCAGCAGCACCTGGAGGTGCCAGACTCCAGGGAGATGGGTGAATGTTCCATACACTCTCTGCCCAGTTTTTCCTGCAAGGAAACAAGTCGCTGGTGCTTCATCACCTGTTTGCAGTGAGGGTGCAAAGAGTGAATTATTTTGAATCATTTTCAGTTGGATTTTGTTGGAAGAGTTTTTAATCTCTCCATTAACAAAGGTGGGAGACAGGGGCATATTTGCAGGAGGATCTTTCAGCAGGCTCAGCTCCCAGCATTGGGAGATCTCAGCTACATGCCACACTGCAGGACAGTCTTCCATGGGCAGGCAAGGGCTGGGAATTCATGCTGTTCTCCTCAATAACTCAAATTTCCATGAGAGCCCTTTGCTATTACTCTCCAGGGCTCACTTGCCCTGGGAAAGCTTCCAAATGAGGCAATACCACACAGTTAGACTCGTTTGTGGGGGTGAAGACACACCAGATGGGGCGAGTGCTGACATGAATGGGATGAATGAGCCGGAGAGGACAAGTTTCAGCACAGGAGGAGCTGATGGGGAGACACAGACTAGGGGACAGCAGCCCCCTTGCAGCCAGGCAGGGACAGCCAAGGGACACAGGAGGACCACCCTGCTCCCCACTGATGGCTGAACTCCTGAGCTTCTGGCTGCAAAACCTGCCCAAGGCAGGAGGATTCTTGAAGAGCTGCAGTTAGAACCACTGGCCTATCTGGTACAAACAAATTCTTGGGTTTGCTGCCATGTTTTGTTTGCCTTACTACAGAAACAGAGATCTCTGCGTGGCTGAAAATTAACCTCTTATTTTTTTTGCTGCCTTTTCCCTTTGAGTGAAATCCTGCTAAACCATTCCTTGCATGAATACTCACTTTGTCCTTCTCCTTCTTTCCTTTCTACCCCTTCTTCCCCTCTCTCTTCTTCCTCTCTTGAATTTTTACATCCTAAAATAGCAGATTCCAGCTGACTGCTTTCAAGGCAGCAAGGCACTTGCAGGATTATGGGAGCATTGCTCAAATCAGCAGAGAAGCCAACAGAGCTGCCAGGAAACAATATTAAAAAAAGCAGGGGGGTGGATCTCGTCTGCCATAAATCAAAGCCCTGCAGTTTGTGCAGAGCTAAAAATGCACTCTCCTGTACTCTGCCCTGGCAAAACTATTTCACTTGGTGTCAAATGCCCTGACAGTGGGAGCTGAGGGCTGGGATTTGTGCTAGGATCTGTGAGGAAGGCAGCAGACCTGGCTGCTCCAGTTCACAGGAGCAAAGCAAACCTGGGTGCCGAGCCCCAGCCACCCTCCTTGGGTTGTGCCAAAGGCTGGCAATCGTGGTGTGACCATCCACAGGACACAAGCACAATCCAGTGGGGACCTGCTGGATGAGCAAACCAGTTAGAAACTTGTTTAGTCCCCTCTTGTTCCTGGAGGTCCTGCTCAACTTACCTGCCTCTCCCTGTGCCACTGCTGGGGCTCTAGTGTGCACGCTAATGCAGCGCCCAGGATGGTTTCCCACATTGGCTTTGGGAAGGGAACAGCACAGCTCTCCTGATGCACAGATGAACACATGCTGTGATGTTCCAGCTCATGCTGCAGCTCCCATCTTCCCAAACACTTCTCCATCTCAGTGCTGAGAGGGGCAGAAGCTGATGTGGGGATTGGGGATGGGATCTGGCTGCTCCCCAGCATGCAGAGGTGTGTGCTGGAGCGCAGGGAACCTCTTCACTGCACACCTGACAGGGATGCAGCCACACTGCACAATGCATGGGGCAAGTCCGGGTGTGCTGCTAGCTGCCCAGTGAATTCTTGAGCACTGTGTCAGCCGTTGATGGCAAACAGGCCTGCTCAAAGCACACAGGCAGGAAACCTGCCTCTGTGTAGTAACAGATTAACAACTAGGTGAGGAAGAAGGAGGCAAACAGACTTCTCCAGAGGCAGATGTACAGGGAGAGAAAGGATGTAGGAACAAAACTGCATCTCCAAGCCTGTTCCACCCTACCAGCGACTACTGGGACACACTGAATGCTGCTTGGTGCTTCAGAAGTCACAGTGTGTGTGGATACCTGCTTATCATCTGCACCAGCACAATGGGCCTTACCTGTGGACAAGCTCAGCCTGCACAGGCTACAGAAATTAGTCCCAGGGCACTGACCTGTATTGCATCGGGAAGGTGATTTAGCAGAGATGCTCAAGGTTTTTTCTTTACAGCATCCTTCCCTATATTCAGCAGTAAAAGCAAGGCCAGGAGAGGTCACAGACTGGTCCCACTATTGTCTGCACCTTGGCACAGCAATTCCCAGCCCCATGGGAGCTCCTCAGCCCACTCTGACCTGGCCCTACTGCTCTCTACCTGAAGGAAGGGCTGTTCAGAGAGCAAACTCCTGCTGGGTTTGACACTGCTGGAGCCAGGATGGGAGCAGCCACTTGTGCACAGGCTTCTGGGCTCAGCTATTCCTTGTCCTGCATTTGTCTGCCTCCACTGACACTTGACAGCTCCGCTGCCTCTGCACCCCAAGTAGCTGAAGCAGCTCTGCAGCTACCGTACCTCAGTTTCCCCATCTGCACTTAGGATGGCTCTGGCCACGGCCTCAGCATTTTGGTTCCCTGTGGTCAGAAGCCTGGGTAATGTGCCCTTGTTCCTGCTGGGAGGACTAGCTGCGGCATTAGCTAGACACACCCGGGCCCATCTCAAACTGGGGAGAGGGACTTCTGACAAAGGGCCTGTATGGACAGGACAAGGGGAATGGCTTTAACCTGCCAGAGGGGAGAGTGATATGAGCTCTTAGGCAGAAGCTCTTCCCTGTGAGAGTGCTGAGGCACTGGCACAGGGTGCCCAGAGAAGCTGTGGCTGCCCCATCCCTGGCAGTGTTCAAGGCCAGGTTGGACACAGAGGCTTGGAGCAAGCTGCTCCAGTGGAAGGTGTCCCTGCCCGTGGCAGGGGTTTGGAACTGGATAAGCTTTAAGGTCCCTTCCAACCTAAGCTAGTCTATGATTCCAAGGTCCTATGATATTGGAGACTCGGATTCATGCCCCTGCTCTAAATCAAGCCAAACAGGAACTTCAGCCCAGGCCTTTTCCGGCCGGGTGAGCTTCCTGGCTGATGGCTGCTTTCCCCAGGCTCTCTCATCTTTTCCCAAAGTGCTTTCCAAGGCGCTGGCACGATCCCAGCGCAGGTTAGGAGCAGCCGTACGGTGCTCCAGACTCCTCGGGCCCCTTCACCCCGTCCCCAGCCCTGCACCATCCCACCGATCCCAAGCGGGGCTGCGGCCATCCCGGGGAATACGGGCGGATCCGGGACACCCTGCGGGCCGGGACACAAAGGCGGGGGGCTGCGGCGGGGCGGGCGTGGGGCTGCAGGCTCCTCCCTCCGTCGCCGTGCCGGGGATGCTGCTGCCGGGCGAGCACCGGGAACCACGCGGAGAGCCGCGCCGCCGCGGAGAGGAGGAGAAGGAAGCAGCAGACACCCGAGGTGGGAGAAGCCCCGCGGCTGCGGACGGAGGGGATGCGGGAAATGGTGGGGATCAGCCCCGGGAGTCCGTCCTCGGGGCAGAGAGGGGGGACGGGATTGAGCTGCGCGGCCGGGATCCCCAGCGTGCGACGGCAGCGCGTGGGTTGGGGGTTAAATGCGCTCCGGTTTAACGCCAAATCCCGGGTTGGGATGCCCAGTACGGCACCAGCCCAACGCCGCGGTGGCAGAGTGCGCGGATTGGGCATAACATATCACGGCCGGCCGGAACCAGCGGGTTGAAGGGAACGCGGCCCCGGGTGCGTATCCCTCTGCCAGGTCGGAGCCACCCGGGGCTCCCACGGGGCTCAGCTCCGGCTCTTCACTTCCCTCGGAAGTCTGGAAAGCAACTTTCCAAGACAATGAGAAAATTTTGCCTGTTCAGCAGCTTGGTTCAGGCTGCTGTGGTTACACAGCCCCCAGACTCTCTGGGAAGAGAAAGAGCAAGCAGATGCCTTTGGTTTGTTGTCTTCAGATTGAGCCACCCTCGGGAGAAGGGACTGCCTGCCCACCGTGGAAACTGCTATTCGCTGGTAGCTCCTGTGTGCGTGGGGTAGAAAGGACAACGGGGGGTGGAAGAGAGTTTGCAAGCGCAGAGGCTGGGGCTTGCATGGGCATCAGGTACTTCTGGGTGCAAATCCTGTTTGTATCTGGATGTGGGTTTCACTGCGTGTTAGTGCACAGCCAGGTATGGCTGGAGGAGGTTTAGCCATCCTTTGGGTGCCTGCAGTCATGGCCAGGCAGGTCTGTAAAGGCTTTCCTTGGGGTGTGCATGGCCAGGAGGTCACTGCTGACCAGATGAGCACTCCTGGGTGCTCCTGTCATGGAAAGCCAAGGATTAACCTCTGCCTTTAGGAGTAGTGCTGGAGGGTGCCTGGGGCAGTAGCCACCTCTGGGCTGTTACTTCTCACCCTGCTGACATTGGGGGTCAGATCCACAGAGCCTGGCAGCTGCCAGTTCCAGTGGGAATGAGCACAGAGCCAGGGCCCAAGCTTGCTGCCCAATGTTCCCTTCTGTGCTCAGCCAGCTGAGCCACAGGTTCAGGTTTCCCAGTGGTGTGGCAGGAGGGTTCCACACACAGAGGTTGACTCAGGATTGTGGGAGAGCCCCGATAGCTCCCATTTAGCCCCTCCATCACCACTGTGCCAACATACCTCAAACTCAGCTGCAGTGGTGGTGCTGCAGCATCCCTGCCACAAACCCCTTTCTCCCCAGGGAGTTTGCATTTGGTTTCCTGTTGTCCCCTTCTGCTAACACCCCCCTGGCCCCTTACAGCAGTGCCAAGCCCCAGGTACCCCTCAGCCATGGCTACCCCAGCAGAGCCGCACTGAGGAGGGGTTTCTCCCTTTCTCCCTTTCTCTCCTGTGTTCACAAGTGAGCTGAGGCCTGTGTTCTCATTACACGTGTGACTCAGTGTGCTCACCGCAGAGGGACCAACACCTGACCTGTTTTCCCAAGTGGGCTTGCGTTTCCACAGTGATGACTGGTTGTCCAAGTTCCTCTTGAGAGCTTCTTTTCCTCACTGAAGGCATGTGGAACATGATCAGGGTGGAAAAAAGTCCTTGGTAGTCTCCACTTTCTGTCTTTCTAATACCATCACTCCAGACACTGATGAACTTCCCTTTGAAAGCATTGCCTGGCCCCAGCCTCCCACACCAGCCATGCACTGTCACACACCATCTCCAGAAACCCTCTGCATTGCATCAACCTACTCAGCATACACCTACACCCGCAGCCAGGCTTTTCAAAGGGTCTGTAGACACTGACACCCCCCACCCCTACCCCCGTTAGCCATTCTGCAGCATCACCTCTACAATTAATCAAAAGGGCCATTAATCAGTGGGACAAAGAACTGTAAGTACATGATCAGCTGTGGGGGCAATTAATGGCAGCTGCAAAAGCACACTCGGGATCACAATTGCTACAGGGGATTCTCTCAGCACCCTGCAAGGCCTCCAGCCACAGGCCCGTGGCTCACACAAGCTTGAGGGGCAGGTCCCTCACCCTCAGAGACCCTGGCTGCTCCTGTGTTCTTCCTGCTCCCTGCTGACCCCCTCCTCTTGGCACCATAGGCTGCTAAATTGGTTTTGAGTCATTGTTTTCCACCCACCCCTTAGTCACTTCTTCCCTTCCTGGCAGCGCTGCGGAGTGGTGGGAGACGAATGAGGAATTCAGGCAGGAAAATGAGATTTCAGAAAACACCAGCTCTGCTGTGAGCCACCAAGACAGGCATTGAGACTTCCAGGGCAGGTTTCCTGGCTGAGACTGCATGGAGCAGACCCTCATCCCAGGCTTGGGCAGAGGGACACAGCACTGGAGAAGGGGGGAGGTCAAGCTCTTGCAGGTGCTCCACTGCAGAGCAGGACCAGGCAGAGACAGAGATGCATCCCCAGTGAGCTGCTGCTCTCCCATTCTGTGCCTCTTGCAGCTATAGCTCTGATGATATCCCTTGCCCTAAATCACAGTTTTTCTCTACCTTTGAAAGCCTCTGTTTTGTGTGGGCAGGTACAGTCATGCGCAGCACAAGCTTAAGTGAGGCATTTGCAGCATGCAGAGGTGGGCAGCTGCAGAGCAGCCGCTCTTGGTGTGATCCAGGTGGGGGCTGGATCACATACCTGCTTTCCTTGAGACCATTCAAAATCCTGTCCCCATCTCCAACAGCAGTGAGCTCCAGGCTCACTCATTGGGACTCTCAGTCACCCACAGACATCCCAGCAGAGCTCAAAACCTGCAGCGCAAGGTGCTGCGTGGACAAGTGTGAAAAGATAGTATCACTGCAGCCATTACAGGAAACTGGTGCTATAATTGCTTCTCAAACAACACAGGCTGGCAGAGACAGGACCATGTCCCTGTACTGCTTGAGAGCAGAGCCACACAACCTGCCCATGCCCTGCACCCTGAGGAACAGGATCTTCATCCTCCAGTATACTTAGAAAAAGCTTAGCACTGATGGGAAACCTGGAGGTTTTTTTTTCTCAGTCCCTCTAAGCACTGATTTGCATGGGTGGTTATAAATATTTCTCTTGAGATGTCTTAAAAATCCCTCCCCTCTTCCCCCCCAGTTTATTTGATGTTATGTGTTTACAAGCCACCCTTGGGTTTGCTGTTGTGGGTTTTCCAGACCTGCACAGAAAGCTTCCCTGTGGAAGGGGCAAGATACAGGGAAGAGGCACAGAGCACTCATGGAAAGCAGCGGTGAAGGCGTGCTGCAGGACCTAAGTGGATTGTTGCCATTAGAGATTAGTTAAAAATAGCAGGAAATGTACAAAGATTTGGCACGTAGAATCGTAGAATCATAGAATAGTCAGGGTTGGAAAGGACCTTAAGATCATCCAGTTCCAACCCCCCTGCCATGGGCAGGGACACCTCCCACTAAACCATGTCATCCAAGGCTCTGTCCAGCCCAGCCTTGAACACCGCCAGGGGTTGAGCATTCACAACTACCCTAGGCAACCCATTCCAGTGCCTCACCACCCTCACAGTAAAGAACTTCCTCCTTATAGCCAATCTAAACTTCCCCTGTTACCCCTTGTCCTCTCACTACAGTCCTTAATGAAGAGTCCCTCCCAGCATCCTTATAGTCCCTTCAGATACTGGAAGGCTGCTATGAGGTCTCCACGCAGCCTTCTCTTCTCCAGGCTGAACAGCCCCAACTTTCTCAGCCTACCTTCATATGGGAAGTGCTCCAGTCCCCTGATCATCCTCGTGGCCCTCCTCTGGACTTGTTCCAACAGTTCCATGTCCTTTTTATGTTGAGGACCCCAGAAATGCACACAATACACCAAGTGAGGTCTCATGAGAGCAGAGTAGAGGGGCAGGATCACCTTCGACCTGCTGGTCACGCTGCTTTTGATGCAGCCCAGGATACGTTGGCTTGATTTTTCAAATACAATGGACAGTGGCTTAGCAACTTCATTTGCCAGCTCCTTCAGGACCCGCATATGGATTGCACCAGGTCCCACGGACTTATGTACGTTCTGATTCTTAAGATGGTCTTGAACCAGACCCTCTCCTACAGTGGGCCCAAGGTCTTCATTCTCACAGTCCCTGCATCTGTCTTCCAAGACTTGGGTGGTGTGGTCTCAGCATTTGCCAGTGAAGACTGAGGCAAAGAAGTCTTTAAGAGCCTCAGCCTTCTTCAAATCCAGGGTAGCCAGTTCTCCCGATAGTTTCCGGGGGGGGCTTATGTTGTCCCTAGTCTGGCTTTTATTTGCTACGTACCTATAGAATCCCTTCCTGGTATCTTTCACATCCCTAGCCAAGTTTAATTCTAAGTGGGCCTTAGCTTTCCTAACCTGGTCCCTAGCTTCCCGGACAACATCCCTGTATTCTTCCCAGTCCACCTGTCCTTGCTTCCACCTTCTATAAGCCTCTTCTTTCCCTCTAAGTTTCCTCCGCAGCTCCTTATCCATCCATGGAGGTCTCCTGGCCCTCCGGCTACACTTCCTTCTAGTTAGGATGCAACACTCCTGAGCTTGTAGCAGGTGATCCTTGAATATCAACCAACAGTCTTGGGCCCCCCTGCCCTCTAGGGGTATATTCTATGGGTCACATAGTCCTTCCTACACAGATTGTTTGCTACCATTGGGGTTTTGTGCTTGCTCACTTAATGAAAAGCTCCTAAATGAGCAGAAAAGCTTGACAAATTGTTTCTAGGAAGTCCTGAATGTGCACACAGGACCACTACCTGGTCTGGAAAACAGAATCTGGGGGAAAGGGACATCCTGTTGCACGAGCAGAGCTGGGATCACTCCAGAGCTGCAGGATCAAATGCCAACCTTGCATTGCTTTGCAACCAGGTCCTCTGAAGAGCAGCATTCTGGTTCAGACCTTCCTCCTCCTCACACACAAAAGTTTTTCTCCTGAGCTAAAAGAAGATCTCCATTTATCTCCTTAGCAGCGTAAGGCCTCTGAAAGCTGGCTCCTTCCAGCAGAGGGTAGCAATGAGGAGTTTTATTAACTGTTTAAAGAGACTCATCTCCTGAGCCTCTGATTTTTGGAGCACTGAGCATTTCTTCCCATGGGACACTAGCAGTGCACAAGTCTGAGGGCCAGAGAAGCTCTAGCTCAGCACTTACCTCCCTCTTGCTGGAGGAGTAAAAGCCTCCCAAAGGTCTCTCTTAACTTGACATTGTGCAGTGACACAGCGCTGTTTGCCACAAGTGGCATTTTAGATATTAGGAACAAATTCTTCACTATGATTGTGGTAAGATGCTGGCACAGGTTGCCCAGAGGAGCTGTGGCTGCCCTATCCCTGGCAGTGTTCAAAGCCAGGTTGGATGTGGCTTGGAGCAAGCTGCTCTAGTGAGAGGTGTCCCTGCCTGTGGTAGAGGGTTGGAATTGGATGAGCTTTAAGCTCCCTTCCAACTTAAACCATTACATGACCCTATGAAGTTTATTGAAGTTTCCTAGTTGCAGAAGGGATGAACCTGGCCACTTGTCCTATTGCCTAAGCAAAGATAACCTCAGACAGAATCTCAGATAAAATCTCAGATTCTATCTCAGATTGCAAGTTGGAAGGAATGTTTAGGTATTTAATTGCCTTGGAGCAAGACATGAGCCAGAACTGTCTCAACAGACATGCTCCTTTGAAATGCAAGTGCTTGTGCTTATTTTTTAAAACACAATTAAGTGACATCTCTGTGACCCAGTTACTCCTTTAAAGGTTAATTGAATATTCCTTGCAACTTTGATGTACATTTCTGTTTGGAGAGAACTGCTCTATTTGGCAGCCAGGCATTAAAGGGGTGGTTTTCACAATGGGCCAAGTTTGAAAAGGAAAAAAAGAGGAGGAGGAAAATAGGAAGCAAGACCTGAATTTGCCTTTTGTTTTTTTTCTTCTGTGGCTGCTGCACTGAAGCCTGATTGAGCAGAGCAGGGACAGGGACATGTAACACGCTGGAAAGCAAGAGAGGGAGTTGAAGGATGAGAAGACAGAAGCAGCACAGCAGATGCTTTTCACAGCAAGGGCTGAGACTGGCTTCTGATCAGCATGCAGAAGTTGCCTTTTCTCAGCTCCCACTTGGCTGAACATCAATGCAGGGTACAAAAATACCCAGCATTTAGACAAATCACAGCATAACTGGTATCACAAACAATGAAAGGCAGCATGTAATAATGCACATCTCACTTGTGGAGCTCAGAAGTTATGAAGCCAAGCATAGACTTGACATGGAGAAGTTGAGTTTACTGGAAGATCTTCAGGTCCTACCTCAGAGAAATTCTTTCTCTGATACTTGCAGCCTTACTGCTAAGGACTGAGATTGAGGGTTTTCAGTTTCTGCCAGGGTCAGTTATTTCCTCTCATGTTTCTTAGGGAAGCAGCCAAAGCTTCCCACTGCAGCAGGCCTATGACTTCAGGAGTAAGTTTCAAGAGAACCAGCCCTAGCTCAGCCTTTGGCTGCTCATATCCTCAGCTGTCTGGCCATCACTAAGAACAAGGGAGTGCAGACAGTGGGTCCGTGCACCGTGGCAGCGCTGATGTTGCACATGAACTCATCAAGGCTGGGAGAGAAGCAGCAGAGATTTGTTTTATGATCCCCAGATGTAACAAGGAGGTGCCAAGAGGTTAGAGGAGGTGAAGGACCTAGCAAAGCCTCTTAAGCACTTTATAGGGCAGCCATGGCCAGCAGGAGCATGTGAGGGAAAGGTGCTGTGCTCCTGCCTGCTTCCCAACCACCTGGGAGAGGAGGAGAGAAAATTAAAGGCAAGAAGATTGCAAATAGAGCCTTGTCTCTATGGCAGCCTGCAGCTCCACTTCTAAATTTTCCCTGTGCATGAGAAGGCTGCTTCTCCCATGTGCTGTTGTGGGGGTTTTGAAGCTTTAGCCTAAAGAAAGAGCTTTAGTCTAGCTATTTCCAGGAGGTTGGTGAGGGACTGGCTTGTAGAAGAAACCCTTGATGCTTCCGTCCTGTCATAACCTGGGAGGAAATGGGCTTACTGTCACTCGTTACTGCTTTATGGGCTCATCTCAGGTTATATGAAGCTATTTTTAGGTGGATAGGCAAACCCTCTCCATCAATTAGACCCCGGAGAAAGCACGTTGGGGACGTATAGGACACCAAACCTCACCAGTCTGGCTGCTAACAGGGGCTACAGCTATGCCAATTAGACCTTGCTGCATCAGTGCTGCACAGGCAGGGATTGAAGGACAACACCTTCCCAACCATGTTCAGAAGCACCTGAAAGATGTACAGAGCTCCTGAGCTGCCTATCCAAGCCAGTACCTTGCAACTAGCTTTTTTGGATGCCCACCCCACCCCAAACCCTGGCAGATTGTGTTTTACAGGGTTTGAAATAGATGCACAAGAAGGGGCCTCGAAGATCCCGAGTGAAAGCTGTGCTCAGCTGTCACCCACCCTGGCACCAGCTGCAAGCTCCAGACAATTCCCAAAATAGCTAACCTGTGGTGGGGATCTGAGGGCCCCATCACACTCCTCTGAGGGAACGAAGGGTGGTTGTTCACCTGCCAGCCTCGCAGGGATGAAAGAGTATGGATAGTACCCTCTGCAATGTCTTCAGTGGGAACAGGAGTCCCCTCACCCCAACAGCATCCCCAGGACACAAAACTCCCTCTCCAAAACTTGCCTTGTTAACACAGGGGTCCTGCGAGCAGCTGGTGGAGACCAAGGGCTGCTGGTGACCTCGGTGCTGTGATACAGCAGGGCTGCCCTGGCTGTTCCCCATAAAGCAATGGTGTCTGTCATGGGAAGGGTGTGAAATCATAGAATCCTAGACTGGTTTGGGTTGGAAGGTACCTTAAAGCTCATCCAGTTCCAACCCCCTGCCATGGGCAAGAACACCTTCCACTGGAGCAGCTTGCTCCAAGCCGCTGTGTCCAACCTGGCCTTGAACGCTGCCAGGGATGGCGCAGACACAGCTTCTCTGGGCACCCTGTGCCAGTGCCTCAGCACCCTCATGGGGAAGAACTTTTGCCTAAGAGCTCATCTCAGTCTCCCCTCTGGCAGGTTAAAGCCATTCCCCCTTGTCCCTTCACTACAGGCCCTTGTCCAAAGCCCCTCTCCAGATTTCTTGTGGCCCCTGGTAGATATTGTTATAAGGACTCCCCTGAGCCTTCTCTTCACCAGTTTGGAGGTGGTGCCCATTCCCTGGTGTTGGCATCACCATTCAGGTGTGCCTGCCACAGCCCCAGGACTCTGCAGACCTGCAAAAGACAAAAGCAGTGAGTAGAGCACTTCTGAGTTTTCAGTTAGCAGGGCCTTAATTGCAGTATTAGTTCCTCATTAGCAGAAAAAGACAGACACTGCTAGGAATTAAGTAAACTGAAAAGATCTGTTTCTCTACCCCAGGAATATTTAACTATGTCTCACACAAGCATCACCTCTGTACCAGCAGCATGACTGATGAGACTTGTGTGGGTGCTGTGCTTGGCTGCTGAATCACCACTGAGCTCCAAAATCTGTGTGAAGTGAGGCTGCTGGGGATGAAGCTGTCGGGATGAAGCTATGAGGAGCTCTGGGTGGAACAGGTGGGGTTTCTTTGCAGTGAAGGTTCAGAGCTGGAGACTCCTCCAGTTGCATTTAACCTAGAACAGAGTGAGAAAGCATTTGGGCTCCAGAATGAGCAGAGAACTGGGGATGTCATAGGAAGGACCAAGGGTTACTTGCAGAAGTACGTGGCATCAGGACCATAAAGAAGAGTTGTAGACCATACTAAGGTGGTAATAAATGGAGGATCAGGCTCCTGGAGCAGTGCTAGGGTATTCCCACAATGCCCTGCTGCTGCTGTGCTTACATCTGGCAAGGGCAGGACATTGTATGGGGCCAATTCCTCCTGGGAATAGCTCTCCCTGAGGTACAGTGACAGCGGGAGGTATGCTGGGACTGTCTCAAGCCCAACTCCTGCTAATGCTGTTAGGATTTGCTTGCATATGAAGCTAATTAGTACAAACTGCAGCTGTGCAGGGGCAAGCTGGGGCTTTTCAGCATCCCATCACTGGTTCATCTAATGACCTTCTGAGCCCAAGGATCAATTATGCTGCCCCCAGCACTCTCCCAACAGGTCCCTTTGCTCATCTCCTGACTTTCCTGTGGGCTGCCAGGGCAGACATCAGCTTTTCCTGGGAGTAAACTGCTGTTGCTGAGGTTGCAGCTTTTCAGTCCCCAGCAATAAGGTTCATTCCACTTCTAATTCCCTCTCTGGCTCAGGAGACAGGAAGAATAATGCATCACTTTTTCTAGCCCACACATTTGCTGGTGCTATTAGTGTGTGCTCAGGCTAACTGGCCAGTAAGCATTTGCAGGAGAGAAAGCATGAGGCTCTATAGAAACACGGATATTGGAAGTCATGGGGCTTTACTGACTTACATCAACTTGCTGTGGTTAAGCAATTGCCCCTGGGCAGGGACAGGAGCCTCTCCCTGCTCAGCCAGGGCTCTTGCACAGGAAAACACTGCTGTCTCTCCACAAAGGGACCAGACAGCATGGAATCAGGCACCACACAGCAGGTGTTGAGCTGATATCCTCTAAAGCTCACTCTGACAATATGATTCATTGTTAATTTGAGAAATTCCTCTTATTCTAGTACTGGCTTCCCCAAACATAGCTCAAGCCAAGTCACGTCAGTGCCACTTAGATCATCACACAGATGATTTTGCCCTGCTCTCCTATTAAAGCCACTCACTGACACATGCCTGGTCACAATTGGTGCCCCGATTGCTTGATGGATGGAGGAGAGATGTACACAGCTCTTTCAAAGCTCTTTCCAAAGCTGATGCTTTATTCAGTGTTGATTTTTAGATTTCCCAGTATGGCTGGCTGGAAGAAGGCTGGACGGAGTTTGGAGCAATCTAGTTTAGTGGAAGATGTCCCTGCCTGTGGCAGGGGTTTGGAACTGGATGAGCTGGATGAGCTTTAAGGTCCTTTCCAAACCAAACCATTCTAGGATTCTATGATAAGTGACCTTGACCTGAGCTACCCTCCATGCAGGAATTGGATGCAGAGGCAGTGCTCCATGCTGCTGACGGACTTCCAAATGGATGCAGATTGCTTTTGGTTGCTTTTTTCCCTGTAGAGCAGTTGCACCTTCACCTCCAGGGCCTGCAGCAGGATGAACAGCCACAGCACAAGAGCCTGGCTGCCAAGGGACACTGGCAGAGACATGGCACAGTCTCCTACTGCTGTGCTGGCATGAAGCCCACCCAAATGCCTGCCAAAGCCAGGCAGAGAGCCTGCTGGCTCCTCTAACAAGCACCAGGCAGTGAGCGTGAATTCTCTTAGTGTTCATTGAAATAACATCAAGTGTGATGGACTCCTGGACTATTAGAGTAGATGTAACATGTAACTGAGGCTGGTTATTCTTCATCTGGAGTGTCCCCCTCCACTAATGACAAATCAGGGCAGAACACATGGTGTGCTTTGTGAATCCCGGACTCAATTCACTCCCTGCCTCCAATCAAAATGATCCCAGTGAATGTCAGTGAATGACTGGGGGACAATGAATTAGAGTGAATGAAAGGCTTGTAACGAGGCCCTTTGCCGACACCAAGCCACAATTGAACACCACAAGGACGGCATCTGCCTGAGAGTGTTTGAATTCATACCCATTAGCACCATCGGGGTAAGATTATAGGGTGGGGGAAGGGTCGGCTCTGCTGATGAGGCTTTCCAAGCCCTACTGCTGCCAGTTCTTTGGAGAACTGAAATGAGTAGGGTTTGGGGAGCCTGACTCCAGCTGGGCATGGGGAGAGTAAGTCTGAGCAGGGACAGGCAGATGCTCACACAGCCTGAGGTTCTCATCAGCCTGGTGTTCGGTAGCATGTGGGGGTCCTGAAATCAGAACCCAGCCTTGGCTGCAGATCCCAAATCCAGCTTACTCGGATTGCTGCACTCACAAGTTTTGGATTAAGCCATTCTCTTCATTAAAACATGTCAGATGCTTCAGGTAGCAGGTGGATGGCTTTTTTACCATGGAAATGCCCATATTTTAACCTGGGGCCACATTCTTGGTGTGTCAAAGACCCAAATTACCAAGTAAAAGGGCACATTACCTGGCATCGACTGAGGGAAAGAGGAAGGAGGCTGTTCCTGGATCCGGGCTCTTGGCAGCTGCTACTGCTTCTGTATTATCTGTACCTCTCTCAGCAAACACCAAAATGTGTGGGTGCATCTCCACAGAAATTATGAATAATGATTCAACAGGGGAAAAAAGAGTAGGTGAGAGAGTGCAGGGGAGAAGGAAGCTTCCACATACAGAGGAGAGAAGAACAGGATCAGCAGGGAGGGAGTAATAATGAGAAGCCAGGAAGGAAAAGAAGGCTTTTATAAGGTGACCTGTCTGGGGAAGGCAGAGAGAAAGTTACTGGCTGTGAAAACTCTGCAGGGAGGAGGGAAAGGCTTCAAAGAAACAGTGCAGCAAAGGAGAGAAGATTAAATTTTGCAGCCCATTCAGAAAGGAGGTGATGGGCAGAGTCACCCTCCTGGGTGCGATTCCAGGATAGGCTGCAATGACTGTGAGATGCCATTCATTTTTAACCCTCTGTTTCTGCAAAAGCAAGAGTGGGTGCATCTGAGTGTTCACCCCTGATCCCACAGGTTTAGCCCACACTGCCTGGGTGTTTATTTGGGGTCTGTCCCATGGGTGACCGCTGCCAGACCCCCACTAACCGCTCCACCTCAATGGGTTTTGGTAGCAGTCCCACAAAGGTTCATGGAGCACAGGCAGTGCCCCTCAGCACAGCATCTCCCCAGGAGTCCAACTGAGGGGCTAGTGCTGTCCTTAGAGCCCCCTCCCCACCACAGTGCCAAAAAGAGTTTTAAAGGGCTCATTTGCTGGAGGCAGCAGGGTGAGAGGGAAAAGCTCCTGCCTTTTCTGTCTTTCTGTCCTCATTAATTGGTGAGTGACAAGGCAAACTGCATTCAAACTAATCACACTGAGCACAGGGCTAAATGTGTGGGGCTGTAGCATCTGGGTTCAGCCACAGAGACAGGCTGCTACAGTGCCATAATCATCACCCCCCATCAGTCACACACAGACTCCATGGACATGCATGGTTCCAGCCCCAACACACCATTCCTGGGACGTTTTCAGACCCTGCACTCTCAGCATCACTTATATATTTATATTTATTTCCAACCCCCTTCATACTTCACAGTATGTTCAACCTAACTGAGCTGTGGCTGTTGCCAAATATGCAGAACCCCTTAAAATACATACAAACATCTAAATATATACGTATATCCATAACGGCTAGTTTTTGTGCTGCTCAGCAAACCAATCTGGTTCCCTGTACAGTCAGTTACTAGATTTGACACAGGGGAAGACACAAGCATGTGCAGCAGAGGCTGAACAAGGAAGAGGAGCAAGACCTTTTGGAGGTGCCCTGAAGCTGGAGCAGAAGCCTGTGCCCTCTGCTCGCTTGGTGCACTCTGAGCTGTGCTGTCTCCAGAGCTTTTCTCTTTCTGCTAATGTTGTGCATGGATACCAGCTCCTTCATGGCTTTCCAAGTACTCATTTTTAAATCAGAAGAGGGAAGGAGAAGAAAAAGACATGCCCAACCTTCTCAGGCACGTGTAGGAGGGCTGGGATTGATTGAAACACCTACTGCCAAAAGGCTCGAAAGTCCTAGCTTTCCCTCCCCATGTTTCTCCTGTCTTCTGCAGGAAAGCAAAACCCAAGGGTGCATCTATCCAAAGGAACTGATGCTCCGGCCGTGGGGACAGTGAGCCTGACATCCCCAGAGCACCAGCGCTAAGCACTCTGCAATACGCTGTGCTTTAAGGCACCAAACCTCCCTGACACCTCTGCCCTAGGTGCACATAAATACAGCAGCTGTTTTCCCCTCTACCTGCGCATGTTGAATACTGTCTCTGGATGCTGTCACTATAGCTGGCAGCTTTGCTGCTGTGCAACTGCCTTTCCTCTTGTGCAGGCTCACACACACCAGCATGGTGTTGGAACATGTGCTGGCAGAGCCACCTCCTGTGCCAATTATCCTGTTCCCTGCAGCAATTCCTTCCCCTTCCATTATTCCTCCATTATGCCTCTTACACAGTAAAAATGAATGAAGCCAAAGTCATTGATCATTTTTAGCATATCAGCATCCAGGCAGCAGTTCACACCTCAGTTCTTACTTACTTCTCTTAATCCCCCAAAAATGGAGTTAGGGATTAAAGAGGATATTCTGTCTTTCTGGGACTTTCCTTTGACACTTCATCAACCTGGATCCTCAGAGCACAGACAAAAAGGAAAACAATGAAGCTGAAGGATAAGCACAATTTGTGTTACTCTGTTTGGGATGCAGAGGAGCTTGCACCAGAGCATAAGGCAGGACATGAAGAATGGGAAAAACATAGGAGCAACTCTCTAGACCATGAGGATGAGGCAGTGACAATGCCCTAGCACATTGTGTCTGCACCTCTTCTACCACCCAACCCTCTCCCAATTGCTAGGGGACATTTTACCCCCTGAATGCCTGTTTCTGCATGGAATCCACCATGGGCAGCTCTGGAGGACTGGACCTTGCATTACTGTCACCACTGAAAGCAGGAGCTTTGAGCTCTTTTCCATGCAGAAACATTTCCTCTGTCATCATCCTGTGCAAACAGGATTTAGCCCATTTTGATTATGCTCTAACTTCTGCCTACAAGCAGCATTTCCCTAGTCTCCTGATCCTTTAATTATCTAGATGGAAGGTGCATCTCCATTATAGCTCTGACACAGGGAGCCAAGCATCCAAAGGCCACCAGGAGCTGGGGCTTTATGCTTTTTTTTCCCCATAGCAAAGGGAATTAATGCACAGCTCTGCATACCTCTGAACTGCGTTCACAATACTCAGCACGCACATAACGCCTCTCATCTTCTTAAGTGCTGCATAGACATTGAGTGTAATTAACCCTCATAGCAGCCCTTTTCAGGTAGATTAAGAGGAGCATTGAAAACTGGAGAGAAATCAGGCAGCCGCAGGCTGATGCAGGAGAGGTTGTGATTGCAGCTTACAGTCCCGAGCATGGCTGTCAGGAGATGGGATACATCTGGCATGGAATAAGCAGGAAGCATGGGTGCTCACTGAAATCAGTTGCCTACCAGGCACCTAAAAGTCACTACAAATCCCTTTTCCTCCTTTCCTTATTTTCAGGGGCTCCTGTGTCTCCCAACCCTCCTGGCCTCATCCGGGTGCACTGTACCCAGTAGCTCCTGATGCGCTTGGGCGCAAGGCAGGATGTACCCATCCAACTGGGAACTGTGCAATGGCAGGTGCCAGCCAGCCTGGGAGACACAGATTGTGGAAGGCTCCTGGAGCCATACACAGGCACAAACGAAAGCCCTGTTCTTCTTCGTCTGCCATCCTGCTTTACACAGGGCTTCTGCAGAGGGATGGGGAAGAGCTGCCCTGGGCTGGCCGTGGGGTACCCCCATCAGAAGTAACTGATGCCCAGACCACAGGCACAGCATCGTGCCCACCTCCCAGGCCCCTTTTCCTCACCCTGCTCCTCTCTTTGTCTCCCCAGGCTTGCAGCTCCCTAGCACAGTGAGGTCTTTGCTATGATTGCAGCAGCCGCTGTCTGTACTAGCTGCCTGGAGCCCTCTTGCCACAGTTCTTCTGGGCTCTGCTCCCCCTGCCGCATGCCTGCTGCCTGGGAGCAGCATGGGCAGTGTTAGTAGCCTCATCTCTGGCCACAGCTTCCACAGCAAGCACTGCCGAGCCTCCCAGTACAAGCTCCGCAAGTCATCCCACCTGAAGAAGCTCAACAGGTACTCAGATGGGCTGCTCCGCTTTGGCTTCTCCCAGGATTCCAGCCACAAATCCAGCTCCAAAAGCAGCAAGAATGAGGACTTCTTTTACATCAAGGTCAGCCAGAAATCTCACGGCTCCCACCGAGCAGACTATACCTCGCTTGCTGGTGTAGAGCTGGGCAGCCAAGCCGGGACCAGTGCTATGGACTTTGGGACACCCACACCACAGAAGCCGATGCCCTTTCCTACTCAGCTGGAAGTGGTTAGTAGGGGAGATGGCAACCCAGAATCAGGGGGTATCCCACTGGACAACATCTGTCCTCCAAGCGGGTGCAGGTCCCACTGCAGGGCTGTTCTGGTCCAGGAGAAGGCTCAGAGAAAGTTTGTGCTGAAGAAGCAGGATGAGAGGGGCAGCAGGGAGGTGCTGGAGGCACTCTGCCACCTTCTGCTTTCAGGAATTTAGATCAACAATATGATCTGTATCCTTTCATTTCCAAATGTGCCATTTGCCTCCCAACAGAGGCTATTTTAGCCATCAGCATCCTCTTGAGCTTTTGGTCCCTGATAGAGACCTGAGCCATCCCAGCCATGGGGGTATTGTCCTTGTGGACCGAGGGATGGGGAGGTGGTGGTGGAGTTGCTGTGGTATTGGTCCATGCTGATGTCTCTGCTTTTCTCTTCTCCCCAGGGTGCAGAGAAGCCAATTGCAAGACCGACCGCCTTCAAGCCAGTGCTGCCCCGGTCCGGCGCCATCCTCCACTCGTCCGCAGAGAATGGGGGTCACCTCTCCCAGCAGCTGCAGCCCCCTGATAAAGCCAAGGAGCAGGAGCTGAAGCCAGTGCTGTGCTCAGGGGGTCTGTCTGACTCTGGGAGGAATTCCATGTCCAGCCTCCCCACCCACAGCACCAGCAGCAGCTACCAGCTCGATCCCCTCATCACACCCATGGGACCCATCAGCCGCTTTGGGGGCTCGGCCCACAACATCTTGCAGTGTGCCATCATCCAGGACAGCAACATGATGAGCCTCAAGGCCATGTCCTTCTCAGACGGGGGCAACAAGATCCTTAACCCTGGGAAAGCCCCCCCCAGCCATGCTGCCAAGAAGACCACTTGTATCCGTTCGCCCATCTCCATGGATGAGTCCACCATCCAGGAGCTGGAGCAGAAGCTGCTAGAGAAGGAAGGGGGGCTGCAGGAGCTTCAGTCAAGCTTCGAGGAGAAGGAATTCAACTCCTGCCAGGCTTATGAAGAGAAGCAGCTGCACTGCAAGGAAGAGATGGAGGGCCTCAAGCAGAAATGCAATAGCAAGCTCAAGCCAACCTCACAGAAAACTCAGCGGACACAGCAGGTCTTTCACCTCCAGGTGTTTCAGCTGCAGCAGGAAAAGCAGCAGCACCGGGAGGAGCTGGAGAACCTCATGAAAGAGCAAAACCTGCTGGAGACCAAGCTGAGATGCTATGAGAAGGAGAAGACCAGCTTTGCCCCGGCACTGGAAGAGACCCAGTGGGAGGTGAGTGGTACTGCACGGCATCTTGGGCTTCCAATGCCCAAAGCAAAGCACGTGCCTGGAAGGAGATAGCTCCAGCACCAGCAATAAACCACGCAGCTCTTCTTATGTCCATACCTGCACCCAGCTCAGACCACACAGGGCCTGAGCAGAGCAGACGGTGCACTCACTAAGCCCAGGCTGTAGGAGATATTAAATCCAAGGAGAGCCCTCACCTGTCACATGGAGGCTCTGTAAATGGTAATTGAGTGACTCAGTGCCCCTCTGAACTCCTCAGCACTTCACATCCTATAATGAAACAACTACTGCATAAAAAACCCCAGTCATTAAAACAGCTTTGGCTGTCTGCCCTGAAGGAGTAGTAAAGCTGCCTTCCCACCTGTAAATAGGAACTACTTGGACTTGCAGGGCCATTTATTAGAGAGCAGTAAAGCCTTCCACTCTGCTTAAGCTTATTTTTCCCACTGATTTGGCATCACTGAACAAAGACCATTAAACTGCTGAAAATTCAGATGTGAACCTGTGGGCCTGAACAACACACACCAATGTCATTTCAGTACAACTGTTTTCACTATAGTTTACTATAGCTGTTGCCTACCATGCTTCAAAAAGTGGGGTGCTCAGCTTCACCCCCTCACATGCAAGGATTTCTCTTATCACTTTCAATATTTCTAGTTTATTTGCATTTCAAGCCACCTTTTCCAGGCTGTTCTCAGATCCTCCCTAAATTGGAGCTGCAGTGTCCCACCAAGCCCCCAAAAGCTGTCCCCAGGAGCACCTGTACCAGCCATGCTTTAGGCTCCAATGGGATTTATGTGCTTTGCTCCCAGCTGCAGTTTTGAGGGGTGCAGTTGGGTGTCTGCTTGTGAAACGAGCTCAGCCAGTTTAACTGACCCTGTGAGCAGTGGTTTCAGCAAACATGTTGGACAGGATATGGAGACTTGAGCATTTCCTCAGTGCCCTCCATCTCCACACCTCAACTGAGGGTGTCAGCTCCTTAAATCCTCACCAGCAGCCCTGTGTCAGCTGGGGTGTTGATGCATGGAGAGCATGGGGTCCCCTCCACCTCCCCAAGAGCCCAGGGCATTGCTCCCTGTGCTGGGGCATCTCCCTGGGTGAGATTTCATGGCCAGGGTCTCCACATGCTGTGCCAGCTGTGCCCAGCATGGGTTGCATGGGGTACCATGGGTGCTGTGGGCTTTCTCTGACATGCAGCCCTAACTTGGGTGCTGCATTCCTCCTAATAGGTGTGCCAGAAGTCAGGGGAGATCTCCCTCCTGAAGCAGCAGCTGAAGGAATCCCAGACAGAGCTCAACAGCAAGACCACTGAGATCCTCAGCCTAAAGGCTCAGCTGAAGGAGATGAGGGTGAAGATGGAAGTGCTGGAGATGAAGACCCAGGACCTGGAGGGCTCCCTGCACACTAAGGCCATGGAGCTGGAGGTGTGTGAGAATGAGCTTCAGCGCAAGAAGAACGAGTCCGAGCTGCTGAGGGAGAAGGTGAACTTGCTGGAGCAGGAGATTGTGGACCTGCGGACGGAGCTAGCCATCCTCAAGGAGCAGCTGAGTGAAGCCCAGGAGGTGGCCAGGCCCTGCCCCATGATGGACAATGCTCAAGCCCTGCAGGGAGAGGTGGAGAGGCTGAGGGCAGAGCTGAAAGCTGAGCAGGACAACAATGAGCAGATGACTTCCAGCTTCCAGCATGAGCGTCAGACATGGAAGGAGGAGAAGGAGAAAGTGATTCACTACCAGAAGCAGCTGCAGCAGAGCTACCTGCACATGTACAAGAGGAACCAGAATATGGAGAAGATGCTGCAGCAGCTTGCCACAGGGGAAAATGGCAGGGAACCCATTGAGCTGGACATACCCGGCACAGATGTCCCCTACGAGGATATCATCGCCACCGAGATTTGAGCCAGGTCTGCCTTCTCCTCCATGCAGCTCGGGGTGGGCATCTCTCTCAGGCAAGAAGCACTGCCCCGCACCTTGTACAGTTCAGATGAGCCATGTATGTATTAGCAGAGCTGGTGGACTGGCCAGCTCACAGCCCTCCCTGTGTTGCACCACAGCCTGTCGTGTTAGAGGTGAACAAGCAACTCCTGCCAATAGTGACGTGCCAGCAGCTCCTCCTTGCTCCCACCTCAGCAGTGTCCCTTCTGCCCCCTTGTTGGGCTGAGAAGCTGGCAAGGGAGGTAGTCAGGGAACAGGACTTTAGTGAATAATCTCCTGTCAGGTATCAAGATGATGCAAAACTCCCAGGGGACATTCTGCTCCAGGCTTGGAGAGATCCTGGGACACCACAGCCCTTCCCATGGTCTTCAAGAGGAATCAGACCTGGCACATTCCCAGCTGTAGCCTGGAGGAAGCATTGTGCTGCTCTTACACCTCCTTATCCTTCCTCCGGTTGGTGCCAATCCCCAGAGATCCTGTGGGACTGAGGAGCCACTTCCTGCCACCAGCACAGGCTGCACATTCACTTCGCCCATCCTTTGGCCTCTGTAGTGCCTCAGGAAGGACCCTACACACACACACGTGCACCCCACCTTATTACAACCAACAGCCCCCCACCAAAAATCACTTCACCAACAAGCACAGCCCACCCATCCCATCCCCTAGCCACAGCTGCACTGGCACATCCCTCCTCCCTGCACCTGCACAGCCATGGTGAGCCCAGTGTTCCCCAATCTGACGGACAAGGATTCCGTGTCTCTTTTCTCCAGCTGCCAGATGGGCAACTGGATTCAAGAATTAACAGGAATTTGCAAGCCACAGTCCAGCCCAAGGAATTGAAGGGGAAATCGGTTGTGTTTGCCCCATGTACTCTCACATGGTCTCTGCAAGCGTCCCTCCCAGGAACTCCAGCTGCCTTATCTCCTCCTGTGCCCTTACAGCCACAGGATCACATCATCTGGACCTGGTGAAAAAACCCGAACCAACCACTTTCATTTTGTTTTCTGTCCTCTCTCTTGAAGTCTCCTGCTGCCAGCAAGCAGATAACAAGGCTCCACTGCACATTGCCAGTGGTGACTCTGCTGTCCCACCACAGCTTAGTAGGAATTAGCCAGCACCCAGCTTGCCTGGATGGAGGTCTTCAGTCAGGACCACTTTTGTGCAAGTGCAATGTTTTTTTTCCTGCAGTATGTTTTTTAACCCACTAGCGAGCTGGGCACCAGCCTGAGAAGCTGCATCCCAGGGTTGCCAGGGGAAATCTTGCACAGTCCCATGGCACAGATTCAGCCAAGGGCTCTAAGCTGTGCACAAGCAGAAAAATTCAGCATCCCTCACACAATTCCAGCCAGCCTGTAACAGCAACACCGAAACCAGTCTGTGCCTTCCACAAATGCCCCTAAGCACCCCCTATCTGCACTGCCCTGGGGCATCCTGACCGGCACAGAGCAAATCCTTAGCCATGGTCCCATGAAGAAAAGCCAATTTCAAATCCCAGTTCCAGCCCTGTGGCTGTAGGTTGGGACCACACTGGGTCAGCCAGCCTTCTCCTAGACCTGCTGAACGACGTTTTGGAGAGCTGGAAGATGGTGGTTAAAGGGTGGCACCCAGCTCCACTCTGGCTTGAGAGGCCAGAAGGGATTTTCTGCATTATCCAAGCCATAGTCCTGCACTGAGGGCTTCACAAGAAAGGACCAGGAGCTTTCCAGTGCCAAACACATGGGGTGCCAAGGAGAGTGGAACCCTCCCTGCCTACCTTATCCCAGCAATGCCCACAACTACCTGCCCCATCCTGGTTCCTGCTCCCGCTGGCCTCCGTGCCACTATCCAAGGTTCCCATCACCCCGTCCCTGTCTCCTCCCCAGCCCTGTGTCCTTCCCCAGCCCCTGCTCTATGGTGTGACCACCCAAGGCCTCGCAGTGCTGCCTTTGCACAACGCTGTGTATGACCTTCTGCATTGCAGGTCTGTTGCTCCCAGTGCCTGTCCATATAATTTTTTTTCTCCAGGTTTTTTTGGATGTTCTTTCTGGCAACCAAGGTGTATTACTGGTAATTTTATGTTTTTATTTATAAGTAAATTTTGTAAAATGTACTTAGCCTCTCGGTGCCTGGCTTGGTGGCATCAGAAGGGAGCTCCCCTGTCGAGCAGCAATGCAGGAGGGTGCTTCACTATGCCCTTCTCCAAGACTGCCTCTCTGGTGAGGGCTTTTGGGTATACTGGAGCACAGCTCACAAAGTGTGAACGTCCAGCTCCTCAGCCCCTGGTCAAGGACGGAAAGATGATGCTGGACATCACCTACACATGGTGAACTCCGCAGTGGTGCCACCAAGATGGCAATTTACCCTCATTTTCTAA
Source organism: Amazona ochrocephala (assembly GCA_039720435.1). Lineage (NCBI taxonomy): Eukaryota > Metazoa > Chordata > Aves > Psittaciformes > Psittacidae > Amazona > Amazona ochrocephala. Next base: position 40,818 of record CM077898.1, on the reverse strand, counting down.
CCAAAAACTCCATCTGCATACTGGCCATGGCAGAGGGTTGGAACTGATGAGCTTTAAGGTCCCTTCCAGTCCAACTAATTCTGGGATTCTATGTCCTACACTCAGGCTCTAGGACCCAGGAGGGCAGCGCCGGAGAGGTGGCACTGGACCCAATTGAAATCAGACCCAATAGCCCTAGTGCAGGTAAACCTGATAGCCCTAGGCTTTCAATCTGCTAGGGCTTGCAATTTGCTAAGATGTGTGTAAGAAATGGTACAGCACTGCCTTCGGTATTGTTTACTGCAGCATTTGGAAAGGGACACAGCGCATTCGTGATTTCCTAGGTGAGTACTTCTCAAATTCTTTGCTTAATACTTTCAAAGTCTTTCCCCCTACCTGGCACATTGAGCACCATGTGTATCTCCATTGGCTCCGTGAATCCCGGTGGATCTGCAGAGCTTCCAGACTGTGGGGAAAAAAAACCCACACAACTTTTATTTTTAACAGCAGTAAAAAAACATTTGCCAGGTCCTCCTCTTCTCCCCTCAGCAGCCATGTCCTGAGTGAGGCGGTGCAGCCACTGTTTTCACAGTACACACCTCATGTCCTTCTATCACATTTGCAAGAAAAACTTTGTTTAGAAAAATTCTCGTTCAGCTAAGTTTGTTCAACCCTTCTATGCAGTCTCTTCAGACAAATACAGCTCCATGGTTTTGCAAAAATCACTCAGAAGTGACTTTACTACTGACTAGTGATGCATCTCCCCTGGTTACAAAGCAGGAAGGGTGCACGTGCCAGTAATGAAATTCTCAGCACTTGAGGAACAGCCATTATAAACCAGATTTACGTGAGAAATCAGGCAAGGAGTGGGGTTTGATGGAAACATTCACTCAGAAGTCAGGATTCTTAAAGTGGAGAAGCACTTGTCCCATTGCCCCCATAAGCTCCACTCCCCATCTCCTGCTCCTTTGCTTCTGAATACTCTTCAGATAGAGGCTTCCTCACATTTTTTCCCCATTAGAAAACTAAATGGGAAAAGAAAGAAGCAAAGAGCTGTTACCAAACAGTAGCTTCTGGTTTGCTTCCTGCAGAGCCTTGAACCTCCTGACAGTGACAAAGGCATAAAGGGTGCCGAGTGATAGCCCTAGTGCAGGTAGACCTGACAGCCCCAATGAAAGTAGAACAGACCTAGCACAGGTAAACCTGACAGCCCTAATCGAGGTAGACCTGATAGCACTAGTGCAGGTACACAAACCCTGGTTAGGGTAGACGATACCCCTTGTCAGGATAGACCTGATAGCCCTAGACTCTCAATGTGCAAAGGCTTGCAATCTTGCCCATTAGCCCCTGCCCCCTTCACCACTGGCCCTGCCATAGAGACCCATAGGGACCCTTATGGACACATAGGGACCCATACAGACCCAAAGAGATACATAGAAAACCCACAGAGATCTGGACACATAGATCCCCTCCCAGACTCTAGCCACGCCCCCTTCCCCAATGGCTACTCCCCCTATCCATTGACCCTGCCCCCTTCCCCATTGGCCCCACCATAGAGACTCATATGGACGCATAAGGACCAGAAGAGACACGTAGGGACCCATAGGGACCCATAGAGACCCTATATGTACCCACAGAGATACACAGAAACACTATAGAGATAGCCTGGACCCATAGATCCCCCCCCAGACCCTAGCCCCGACCCCTCCCCATAAGCCCCTCCCCCTCCCTATTGGCCATGCCACCTACCCCATTAGCCCTCTCCCTCTCAATTGGCCACGCCCCCTGCCACATTAGCCCCTCCCAATTGGCCAGCATCTTTCAGTCCTGGCTCTTTGGCTGCGGGAGTAGAGGCCAAACATTCGTGCTCTGCTCACTCGGCTGCACAACGGCCGGGAGTGATCACCACAGGGGCTGCACTCAAATGGACTCTGAGGTGGGAAAGCAAGGAGCGACAGCAATGCACATGGCACTGCTGCAAAGTTTACTGTCTACAGAAGAGGTCCAGCAGCATCTTTCAGTCCTGGCTCTTTTTCTGTTTGAGCAGAGGCCAAACATTCGTGCTCTACTCAGATACAGGCTGGCCAAGGTTGAGCAGTGGAGATGTTGGACTCAAATGGTCTTTCAGCTGGGAAAGGAAGGAGCAACAGCAATGCAGGTGGCACCGTTGCAAAGCTTGCTGTCTGCAGAAGAGGTCCAGCAGCATCTTTCAGTCCTGGCTCTTCGTCAGTGGGAGCACAGGTGAAACATTTGTGCTCTACTCACAAGGTTTACTGATGAGATAGGGATCTGGAGAGGTTGCAGGCAAAAGGACTTTCAAGTTTGAAATCAAGGAGCAACAGCAATGCAGGTGGCACCATTGCAAAGCTTACTGTCTGCAGAAGAGGTCCAGCAGCATCTTTCAGTCCTGGCTCTTTGTCTGTGGGAGGAGAGGCCAAACATTCGTGCTCTACACAGTCGGCTGCAGAGCATCTGGAAGCGGGCACCACAGATGCTGCAATGAAATGGACTCTGAAGTAAGATAGCAAGGAGCAACAGTAATGCAGGTGGCACTGTTGCAAAACTTACTGTCTGCACAATAGGTCCAGCAGCATCTTTCAGTTCTGGCTCTTCGTCTGTGGGTGTAGAAGCCAAACATTTGTTCTCTGCTAACTCGCCTGCAGGACGGCCAAGGTCGAGCATTGGAGATGTTGGACTCAAATGGACTTCCAAATGGGAAAGCAAGGAGCAACAGCAATGCTGGTAGCACCGCTGCAAGGCTTACTGTCTGCAGAAGAGGTCCAGCAGCATCTTTCAGTCCTGGCTTTGTCTGTGGGAGTATAGGCCAAGCATTTGTGCTCTGCTCACTCGGCTGCAGGACAGCCAGGAGCTGGCACCACAGGGGCTGCACTCAAATGGACTCTGAGGTGGGAAAGCAAGGAGCAACAGCAATGCATGTGGCATCGTTGCAAAGCTTACTGTCTGCAGAAGAGGTCCAGTAGCATCTTTGTGTCCTGGCTCTTCGTCAGTGAGAGCACAGGCGAAACATTCATGCTCTACTCACTTGGCTGCAGGACGGCCGGGAGCTGGCACCACTGAAGCTGTAATCAGATGGACTCTGAGGTGGGAAAGCAAGAAGCGACAGCAATGCAGGTGGCACCGTTGGAAAGCTTACTGTCTGCAGAAGACTTCCAGCAGCATCTTTCAGTCCTAGCTGTTCGTCTGTGGGAGCAGAGTCCAAACATATTGCTGAAAGCACTAGGATTTAGAGGGCATTTGTAAAGCTTTAATGAAAGAAACTCTGTTTCATCTTCATATGGCATAATTTTTAGATGGCAGAAAATTCTGTGAGCAAGCCTTAGGCCAACTGCTCCCACATCTAAAGCCTTTAGCTCCATGGCCAGGGCAAATCAGCAGCAGAGCAAATGAAGGCTCTGGCCCTTCTCAACAGACTGAGACTTGAAATGACTTGGCATAAACCAGAAAAGCCCTAAGGCCACCCAGTCTGGTAACTCGATGAGCCTCCTGCTACAAGTACCTTGCAACACGGATCGAAGTCTGCATCAGCTCCCTCACAACGCTGTCTCTGCATCTAGAATACTAAGCCTTTCTGAAGAAACCTAATGACTTTATTGGAGCAAGGCAGGCATCCAAACCGAGGGAAACCAGCAGAGCAGCAGCAGCAACCGAAATCCTCCTGGACTGTCTCACCAGAAAAGCTGGGATTAGCTGGGCTCCCCCAGGGCACAACACAGCAAGGTCTATTTGCGGAACAAAAGGAGGGCAATTAGCCCTGCCCCAGCCCCCCATTGCTGCAGACCTCATTCATTTCATGGACAGAGAATTTCAACCTCCAGATCTTTCAGCATCTTAAAGCTACAGTGAACAGTTTCATTTCCAAACTAACTGCCAGTTTAGATCAGAGGAAATAAACAGGAAATTCCTTGGCTGGTTTCTAAAGGTTTATTTCCACCTTCACCCCTTTCCCTACTAATGAAGATACAGTGTGAATTAAGGACCCTCTGGGTAATTCCCCCCACTTTCTTTACTCCCCTCAGTACCGAGCAATACCGAGCAAAGGGAGAGAGACAAGCACAGTGGCAGGGCTCAGGATGCCGGGCAGGAACCTCCGAGGCGCCTGAAATTCATCAAGGGAGATTAAGGTAGAAGCAAGCGCACTGAGGGCCCCTGACCCGGCTCCTCTCCGGCAGACCGCAACCCTGCCGCTCCGGGCGCAGTGAAGCTTCCCGCGCCGGGCGGCCAGCGGGCAGGAGACACCTCCCTGCGCCCGCCCAAGGGACGGGCGGACGGGCGGACGGGCGGACGGGCGGGCCCACCCGCCTCCCCGGTAACCCCGCTGGGTTCGGATCTCACCTGCTGCCGCCGCTGCCAAGACCCGGACCCTGCTCGCCGCAAATGTGCTCCTGCCGCAAATGAGCTCCTGCCGCAAATGCCCTCCTGCCGCAAATGAGCTCCTGCCGCAAATGACCTCCTGCCGCAAATGACCTCCTGCCGCAAATGACCTCCTGCCGCAAATGTCCTCCTGCCGCAAATGACCTCCTGCCGCAAATGACCTCCTGCCTCCCCCCCCCGGCCCCAGCCCTTGCAGACTCAGACTCAGGGTTTTGGAGTATTTTGCGGGCACGAGGGCTGATCCGGCCACCCTGGGGTGCCCCAAACGACACCATCCATTCACAGATTCCCCACACCCCCGTTTTCATTCCACCCCCCCGAAGCAAAAAGAGACAAACAAAAACAAGAAAAAAAACTCAGCAAAAACGGAGAAACACTGCTCCACGGAGCACTCCCCGGGGGATGTAAACTGGGCGAGGAGCAGCAGTTTCGCCGCCTCTTCCCTCTGCGGCGGCGAAAAAGTCAGCGTTTGCTGCCACCTTGTGCCCAAACATCGGTACTGCAGGATGAGTTGAAGCAGAGGTGCTGCCATCATGTGGCCAATATTCGGCACTGCAGGCGGCGCAAAAAAGCGGGTCACGTATAACGCTGGACCAATCAGAAAGGCAGGTAGGCAGGGCTAAGAGTGATTGGCAAGCGTCTCAGCCAATGGCGGCCGCCGGAAGCTCTGACCAATCAGAGCAGAGGGATGGCCGGGCTAAGAGTGATTGACAGGCATCCCAGCCAATGGCGACCGCCGGGGGCTCTGGCCAATCAGAGATGAAGGAGGGCCGGGCTAAGAGTGATTGACAGGTGTCTCAGCCAATGGTGGCCGCCGGAAGCTCTGGCCAATCAGGGCAGAGGGAGGGCCGGGCTAAGAGTGATTGACAGGCCTCTCAGCCAATGGCGACCGCCGGGGGCTCTGGCCAATCAGAGATGAGGGAGGGCCGGGCTAAGAGTGATTGACAGGTGTCTCAGCCAATGGTGGCCGCCGAAGCTCTGGCCAATCAGAGCAGAGGGAGGGCCGGGCTAAAAGTGATTGACAGGTGTCTCAGCCAATGGCGGCGCCAGAAGCTCTGGCCAATCAGAGCAGAGGGAGGGCCGGGCTAAGAGTGATTGACAGGCGTCTCAGCCAATGGCGGCCGCCGGAAGCTCTGGCCAATCAGAGCAGAGGGAGGGCCGGGCTAAGAGTGATTGACAGGCCTCTCAGCCAATGGCGACCGCCGGAAGCTCTGGCCACTCAGAGCAGAGGGAGGGCCGGGCTAAGATTGATTGACAGGCGTCTCAGCCAATGGCCGCCGCCGGAAGCTCTGGCCCGGCAGAGCAGAGGGAGGGCCGGGCTAAGAGTGATTGACAGGCGTCTCAGCCAATGGCAGCCGCCGGAAGCTCTGGCCCGGCAGAGCAGAGGGAGGGCCGGGCTAAGAGTGATTGACAGGCGTCTCAGCCAATGGCGGCCGCCGGAAGCTCTGGCCCGGCAGAGCAGAGGGAGGGCCGGGCTAAGAGTGATTGACAGGCGTCTCAGCCAATGGCGGCCGCCGGAAGCTCTGGCCCGGCAGAGCAGAGGGAGGGCCGGGCTAAGAGTGATTGACAGGCGTCTCAGCCAATGGCAGCCGCCGGAAGCTCTGGCCCGGCAGAGCAGAGGGAGGGCCGGGCTACAAGCGATTGACAGGCTTCTAGGCCAAAGACAGCCCCCGGGGGGCGATGCCCATTCAGAGCTGCCGGGGAGGGGCCGAGCTAAGCGTGATTGACAGGCGTTTTGGTCAAGGGCGGCCGCCGGCCGCCTGGAAGCTGCTTCCGGTGCCACAGTGCTGCTTCCCCACCTGCAGTACAGTTTTGGCCGCATGACGGCAGCAGTTAAGTGTTGCCCTGAGACACTCCTTTGCCCCCTCCCGTCCCCACCACCTGCAGTACCGAAATTTGGACACGTGGTGGCAGCACCGAGCAGCACCAGGCACCGCCCCTTGCCCCCTCCCATCCCCACCTCCTGCAGTACCGAAATTTGGACACTTGGTGGCAGCACCGAGCAGCACCCGGCACCGCCCCTTGCCCCCTCCCATCCCCACCTCCTGCAGTACCGAAATTTGGACACTTGGTGGCAGCACCGAGCAGCACCCGGCACCGCCCCTTGTCCCCTCCCATCCCCACCACCTGCAGTACCCAGATTTGGACACGTAGTGGCAGCACGCGCTCACTTTTCGGTACCCAGGAGGCAAGCGGCTGCGAAACGGCCGCTCCCCGCCCAGTTTACGTCCTCCGGGGCCACCAACTGCTCACAGAGGTAGGGCTGACTCTTCTCCGTCCCCGGCGCCTCCGTACCAAAAACCATTCCAGGCCGTCGCCACTGTCGCCAGGGACGAGGCTGGGGCTGTTCTACCCACGCTCCCCAAGCACAGAAAGCGGAGAGGTGTGTGCACATACAAGACGCTGCACAACACATCTGCCCCCACCGTGGAGCGCTGGCGGTTCCGGCTGTGCTGCACACGGGAGCAGAGCTCTGCACCCGCTGCAGCTGGGATGGGGAAGAGAACCAGAAGGTGAGGGGGAGAACGCTTCTGGCTTGAGAGCAAACAGTTTAACAACCACCAACCACACAGATCCTAAACGGGATGATTTTCTCCCCAAAACTTGGTGTGGGTATCCCCCCACCGCCCCTGCACACCCAGAATCGCAGGACTGGGAGGACTTCTGGGCTTCACAAGCACATCCTGTCACAGAAAGTCTCTGGAGGAATCGGACCCAAATCAAGCTGTTACCCCCCTTTTTTCAGGGGACCCACCCCATCCTCACCTGCTCCTCTGATGAATCATCGCCCCCCCGCCCAGTGACACTGGGGTGCCCCAAATGACACCATCCATCCCCAGATTCCCCCCACATCCCCCTTTTTATGTCACACACCACCCCCATAAAACACCTCCAAAAAATGAGGAAAGCTGCCCCAAGCCACGATGGTGCCACAGCTCTTGATCGGGCCCTGCTCTGCCACGTTCCCTCTCTGTTCCCGGGCTGGGACAGGCACCCCAGAGCACCACGGCCCTGGCCCCCATCTGCCGGAGGGTACCTGTTGAGCAGCACCAGACAGCTCCAGCAAAAGCCCTTGAAGGTGCTTTTCTTTTCCCCCTCCTCCATGGAGCTATGGACAGTGCGACCAAAGACCCTCGGATTCAAGCCCCCTTGTCTACTGAGAACCGTTTACAGGTAATGTTAAAATAAGTCTGAAAGCATCTACTCCATCTGTTTGTGTTCTGGTCCCGCTCCTTGGCATACAGATGACAGTGAGAAAACACATCAAAACCAAACTCCTTCTTTAACATCTGTTTCCAGAGAGCAGTGTGCAGAGTAGGTAAACACAGAGTCCTGACGGGCTGGAAGCAAGCCCAGGGCTCTGAAATAAGGTGCACAGAAGAGGGGAACAGTTCCGATGGGATCAAACCATGCCGGGCTTCCAGGCACACGCCCCAGATCTGTTCTTCCTGGTGCTGCAGTGGCTGACCCCAACAGGGACGTGCACCCTGCCCAGTCAATCCCTGAAATACGCGTCACTTCCCATCTGGTTCCTCTTGTTAAGAACCCTGAACACAAAAGACATCTTTCTGCCACGGCCTTCCCTGGGGCACACAACAAATACAGTATTTATTGATGGAGGTGATGAGCGAGAGACATGGCAACAACAGCCTAAAGAGAGGTGAACTGCGGTTAATAGCTTAAATCAATGAAAAACCTTCTTCAATAAAAAACCACACTGCGCCTGTTACAAATGTTATTCTGTTGCACTGGTATGTTTACAAAGACAGATACGTTAAAGGAAAAGGGATTATATGGTAACAACTGTCCTTAATAGAGTGGTTCCCTTAAACTGAGCCTTGAAAGCAGCAGTTCTTTGGGAGGATGGTAAGAATAGAGCAATTCCATACTTCATTTTTAATCCTGCCTCCTTTCACCGTCAGGCCTTCACTGTCATCACCCAAACTCTGGCACTTTAATATGTTTTCCCAGAATATATTGGATGCATGCTGTCATTTGGTGAAAAGTCGGAAGTTTACTTTAAAAGTAACAACTCCTTGTAAGAGTACCCTATCTGAAATGCTGAAACTGGCTTCAGTATTGAGAAACTCTCTTCACAAAACGGTCCATTCTCTCTCCAGCCCATCTGTTGAGCAGTATCTCCTTTGAAAGAATCTGCACTATAAGCCTGATTCCAGTAAGGGATCTAGAGAGAATGGCCATTTGCTTCAGCAAAATAACTACTTCTTTTCTTCTGGTGCCACATTTTCACTAATTGCTGATTATCGAGTAATAGTTGCAAGACAAAGCTAACTGCTCGGTATTCTTTTTTCTTTAAGTTGCTTTGCCTGCTGCACTGGATTTATATTGGATATGCACTGGAGTCATACTGGATTTACGTACTGTAATGAATTTAACTACATATTGCTAGTATCAGCTTGGAAATTGGGATGTGTTTTATAAGGATACTAAAGACATTTAGCAACTGCAACTGGTTTGAAAGACTACAGACTTTTTAGTCTTGGAATTACCGTGCAGATGGGTCCTGCAACAGAAGACAGCAGCTTTCTCCTGGGGCTCCTGCCTGGCAGGATATTTATCAAAAAGCTACTCCAGACCATACTGTATGCATGCACGCTGTGCTATCCTTACCTCACCTACAGAACCATAACAACATTACAGCAGGGTTGAAAACTAGGCTTGGTAACAAACGCGTACGTGATCTACTTCTCAATTCCCTACAACACACTCCAAAGTGAGTTTGGAAAAACATAAAAATACCCATTAGAATCCCACATTAAAATCCAGTACCAAGAATTGGCATAGTCTTCAAAACTTCTCACTCCAATTGACCTTGCATCCTGGACATTATTGATGCTTCTGAGAAAAGATAAAACAGAGTAAAGGTTGCTTTAGCTAGAAAAGCAAAATGTATTTAAACAACAAATAGGCACAGTGAAGGAATCCGAAATATCTTTGCTAGTGGTGAGCATATTACTATCCTCCAGCTCCAGTTCCATAACCAAGCCAACATCAGCCATCGTTACCCCAAACCAAAACAACTGTAAAAATGCCCATACTGCTCCTGAAAGAGCTCTATTAAAAAAAGCTTTTGGGTTTTCACTCTCGCCAGATAGAACTGATCATTATGGCACAAGTGCATACTATTCAGATGCGCAGTGCACCAAGAGCCAAACAGTTGTCACTCCAGAACTGCTAATAGCAGAGAAGCAGAAAACGGCCCAGAGAAGCAAAAGGAGGGCTTCTTGGAGTTGTCTTCCTATGCTGCAAAGTGCCTGCCCGTATTAATGTTTTCCTAACATTGGAAGAAATGAAGAATCTTCTTACCAAAGAACAGACAATGTAGCTGTAGACGCCAGAAGAAGGAAACTTTGTCAGCTGAGGGCGTTATCACTGCTGGCAAGGTGCTAGAATGTGGGAGCCTCAGATCGAGAGGTACGAAAAGGTACCCCTGTGCTCCAGACAGACTGAGGATGGAGAGCAGCTGGAAAAGGGAGGCGACTGCAGCAGTTTTCTCTCATCCTGGTTGCCACCCAGGACTGGAGATGCCTGCTGTCCATCTGCAAGGGAAGCGCTGTCTGGCATCAGAGCCTGGGACATGGTCTTTGGACCTTTAGGCATGTGCTAAAAAACAGGAGCACGCTGATGAGGTGAGATGCCACAGTACTAGGACAGTAGAAACGCTGTTGCAGGAAGGCAGAGCTGAGGCCATTATTGGCTGGCCCGAGTCCTGCTGCATAAGGACTTCAATTTGAACCTCCTTTAGCTTTCCTCGGTACTAATTTTTCCTCGGAAAACCAAGTAGAATGCCTAACAGTAAAAATGGGCCTTGGACCCTGGCTTAGCCATGTTTAATACCTCTTCCATTTCCTTCACGAATGTTGATGATTTGTTTCTATATCAGAATCAATACCTATTCTGGTCAATATCTGATCTGCTATTCGAAAGGAATGATACTCTGCTAGGACACAGGAACCTAGGAAACAAGTAAAATACGAGATTTCTCATATCAGTGTCACATGATGATCTGCCTGAGCATGTCAGCGGGGAAAAATGTTGGGTTTACACTGGGTTATTATGCACTGCAGAGAATGCATCTTATTTGATAAAGTTTCATGGGATTATGTCCTACCATTACTTTGTAAGAAAATATTATGTAGGTACCATAATTAAAGAAGTTCATCTGTAAAACCTTCAGAAATCATATGCCTGATTATGACTTCTTTATCAGGAAAAGAAATCAGTCTTTCTGATTTCAGTCCTTTCAATCCTTTAGACTGATACAAAAAGGTGAGAATAACACTAGGATGAATTTACATTTCTGTAACCATTGAGTTATTCATCCCAAGGAATCTTAGTTTCCCCCAAACAAGATTGTATTGCCTTTATGAAACTTCGAGGCTCATTAGTCTTATTGAATAGAAAAGAACAGGAAACCTGACAAAAAGACTTTACAGTCTCCTTTATTCATGTTAAGCTCACGTTTTTTGAGAGCAATTCCTGAAGAACTTGCAGTTGTTGGGGGCTGGACTCACAGACAAATGGTGGACAAATTTTATTCACCACTGCTAAGTAATTTCATTCTAGTAGAGACAGGGTCAGCCTATTAAGGTGGTTTTTCTGTGCTACCAGCCTGCTGTGGAACAGGTGGTTACCTCCATCTTCAAGGTAAAAACCACAAGGACTCTAACTGACATTCATCCCTATACTCAGGAACTCCTCACGGAGTACGTACATACACGTACGTAGCTTGATGAGCATACTTCAAGGACACTCACTATCAATCTAATATAAGGTTCTAGATTGGGTTAAGGTGCCCAAAAGGGCTAAAGCACACAACTACACCTCCCCTAAAAACAGACTGGGGAGGCTTCCCGATACACAAACAGGGCCAATGGCAGACCCAAAACCTTGCAGTGGCTTCTGTCAGCAACACAAGAGCTGGTAGGAGCAAACAGGCTAAAAACCACCTGGTACTATTTAGACAGAATCTTATTCTAGAAGGCAAATCATTCAACTTCATAAATATTTTGAAGTAGAAAACAACTCTCTGCAGAAGATCAGTAACATGGTACATTACTACTTACCAATCTGTGCCATCATTTGACAAAGAGCAATCTGGTTTAGGTACGTTAATTTTCCACTGGTAGCTGGTGCCATAACAATGACAAAATTGTTACCCTCCGTCAGGTGTGTGCTGTTAGGCACAGGTTTTTCCACAGCTATCTTTTCAAGAATGGAATGCCATCCCTGCTTGACTGCTACAGTATCTGTAAATTCTGGATGAAACTAAAGGAGAAAAAGGATACAGAACACTGCAGAGTTGGTACGGAAAGCTTCACATTTTTAAACTAGTGAGTTCTGAAACAAAGTTATTCTTGCAGAGCAAAAGCCAAACTCGGACTCCATTCCCTGATTTTTACTTTCTTGTAGGGAGCAAGACTGACATGCAGCACTTGGCAACAATTACCAGTCACTTTCAGGTACAGATTCTGACTGTCATGCAAATCTTCATGACTTGATACTACAGAAAGAATCCCATAACACTTCATTTCCAAATTAACCTTGTGTTTGTGTTCTGTAATAAGCATGGATAGACTCCAGTAATGAAGAAAAACTACAAAGAGCAAAACTTTAAAAGTAACTAAATCAAAAAACCTGAAAGCCAGTTTCATCACTAATGTATCCTTATTATTTTTGTACTGCTATGAGCACATCAAGTACAGGGGGCATCAAATCTGCTACTACTACATATGTACCTTAATTATACAAACACAGGAAACAAGGAAGTTGCATTCCTTCTAGTTCTGTTCTGTGCTACTGCATTGATTATCTGGGTGTGTCCTATGCCTACAAAGATCCACTTGATACTAGCACTATTTGTATGCATTTCTGTCAGAACACAGTTCTTCTCTGAACCTGTTCCATATGTCCTCTTTGTCCACCTCAATAGCAGTACCCCAGGCTAACAAAGAAGCATTGCTAAATCTGGTGGTCTGCTTAAATGGAGCAGACTTCAAGAGAGAAGTGCCAAAACAGTTTCTCAGCTTTAAATATTGGGGAACTCTAATTTCCCAGTGTAGGTTTTAGTCATTTAATGATTTAGGTGAGAGAGTCAACTCGTAAAGGGGACTGAAAGCTACACACGACAGTCCACTCCTTTTGGTGGAGGCACATTCATGCCTGGCTGTGCGAAACGCAGGTGTAGATTTATGGAAGAAGCTAAGTGGCTTTGGTCTTTTTATTACTGCTGAAGAAGACTTGTGCTCTGATTCACCTGGTGGGAAAGATTGCGATGCCTCCATCACATCAGGTAGTGCTCAGTTCAGTCATATATCAAACCAATTCATAAGCTATGACTGGAATCATCAGCGGATGAAGATTCACAGTCCACACTGCAAAGTAAACTGAGCCCGCTCCCAAGCTAAGAATTACATAGCAGCATCAGTAATGATGGGCTGATACACCTCCTGAAATGGCTTCTAGACCTGATGAATTATCTATGCCATATTGTACTGCAGCTAGGTATTCCAGCTCAGAATTAATTGAAGACAACGTGATCATTTGTACATTGCAGAACTGGGCAAGAAAAGCAGGAGGCAGAATATGACAGTAAGCATGTGATCCTGGATTCCTTAGAAGACTCTACTTCCAAACACATCTAGACGTGCTACAGGAACTGAAGCAGATAAACAAAGGTAGCCACATATTTTGTCCTATGCTATATACTTAGTGTTGATCTGCATTAACATTTTCCAGCAAATTCTAGTACCGCTGGCTCCTGAGTGACTAGGACTGGCTAGGGTATTTTAGTGCCCCAGACAGGGTAGACCGCCTGCAGAGACAGCACATACCACGATGCAGGCATTTCTGTTTGAAGAATTTTTCCAAATACCAGAAACAGCATTTGAGGCAGCACAGTAGAAATCCATTGAAGGAGCTCTCAGTACCTGGAGAACAGGAGAGTATATCATACACAGAGCTCCTGTCTGTCTCAGAACATGGAAAGGTATTCGTAAGAAAATCTTATGACGAAAGCAGAAACATTACTTCTTTTCTTCTAGGTACGGACTCCCTTTCTCAACCAAATTTAGCTCAGTAGCTTTCAACTAGAGCAGATCCGCAGGTCCCACACAAACTTTGTATCAGGCTCCCAAGGACACAGACTCAGTTTGAGTAAATCAGCATAAATTCACTGGCTTCAAATGCAACTACGATAGCTAAAGCTCTCTTTTCATTGATGAAAATACATCTTGGGAGAGGAAGGAAGGAATTTAACAGAGGAGGCCTTGATAAGCTAGAGTAGATTCATAAATCTCACCTTTCAGTTTGTGATCCAAGTACTCCAGTATTGCTCCAGTAGGCTGGACAGTTGCAAGAATTAAGGCTCCAAATGCCAGCGAACCTGTATGGTATCTAAAAAAAAGTAAATTACTTATATTGCTCAGATATGCATATTTACAGTTATACAAGTATGTGCATGTGTGCGTATACATAGAAATAAAATTATAACTGGAGGAAGGCCCATTAGTGGGAATTACACATACTAATGGACCATTACCCTGATCCCCAAGAGAGAGGAACAGGATGAAGCCATCGGTGCTTTTGGTGTTTGAGTGCTGTGTCTGTGTGGCCAGCTGTGTATACATGTGTTGTATACATACATTTGGGTGTGTGTGCCTACTGGGAATACCTGCTCAGCCTTGTACTTGGCTGGAGCTGGGGGCATGGAGCTGCAGGAGCCTTGCTGCTGCTGGGCTACAGGATTCAGCCTCCCCCTAACAACTACATTTTCCTGACTGGGAGGGCTTTGGATGGAAGAGAGTTAGATTTCTTCATAGCAGCTTGTACAATACTATGTTTTGGACTTGTGATGATAACAAAGGGATGTTTTAGCCACTGCTGAGCAGTGCTTACACAGCATCAAGGCCTTTCCTGCTCCTCACCCCAGCAAGCGCACTGGGAGCGCACAAGGAGTTTGGAGGGGACAAACTCACCCCTGCCATGTCCCATCTCTGGCAGTGTCCCTCGGCCAGCTTGGAGAAACCTGCTCTAGCTGAAGGTGTCCCTGCCTGTAGCAGTGGGTTGGAACTGGATGAACTTTAAGGTCCCTTCCAACCCAAACCATTCCATGATTCTGCAATTCTATATGACTCTATGACACAGCCAGGACAGCTGACCCCAGCTGACCAAAGGGATATCCCACACCATATGGTGTTCTCAACAGTAACAGCCAGGGAAAAAAGGAGGAGGAGGTGGGTCACACATCTGGAGTGAAGGTGCTTCTCCTCCAAGCCACAGGTACACGTGATGGAGCTGTGCTGCGCTGGGATGGCCGAACACCTGCCTGCTGATGGGAAGCGGTGAACGGATTCTGCATTGTGCTTTGCTTGTGTACACAGCTCTGCTTTACCTACTGAATGCCCCGTATCTCAGCCCATGCATTCTCACACACTCACCTTTCTGATTCTCTCCCCTGTCCCTAATCCCCTCCTTTAGTAGTGTTCCGGTAGCAGGACAGCGGGGAATTGTCTGGGATGTACCTAAGCACAGAAGTACATTGACATTTGAACACCTGAAAATAACCCTGAAAGAACAGTTGATAAATATTTCAAGTTTTGAACTGGCTTCAGTATTGAGAAACTCTCTTCACAAAATGGTCAATTCTCTCTCCAGCCCATCTGTTGAGCAGTATCTCCTTTGAAAGAATCTGCACTATAAGCCTGATTCCAGTAAGGGATCTAGAGAGAATGGCCATTTGCTTCAGCAAAACAGCTACTTCTTTTCTTTGGGTGCTACATTTTTACTAATTGCTGATTATCTAGTAATAGTTGCAAGACAAAGCTAACTGCTCGGTATTCTTTTTTCTTTAAGTTGCTTTGCCTGCTGCACTGGATTTATATTGGATATGCACTGGAGTCATACTGAATTTACGTACTGTAATGAATTTAACTACATATTGCTAGTATCAGCTTGGAAATTGGGATGTGTTTTATAAGGATACTAAAGACATTTAGCAACTGCAACTGGTTTGAAAGACTACAGACTTTTTAGTCTTGGAATTACCGTGCAGATGGGTCCTGCAACAGAAGACAGCAGCTTTCTCCTGGGGCTCCTGCCTGGCAGGATATTTATCAAAAAGCTACTCCAGACCATACTGTATGCATGCACGCTGTGCTATCCTTACCTCACCTACAGAACCATAACAACATTACAGCAGGGTTGAAAACTAGGCTTGGTAACAAACGCGTACGTGATCTACTTCTCAATTCCCTACAACACACTCCAAAGTGAGTTTGGAAAAACATAAAAATACCCATTAGAATCCCACATTAAAATCCAGTACCAAGAATTGGCATAGTCTTCAAAACTTCTCACTCCAATTGACCTTGCATCCTGGACATTATTGATGCTTCTGAGAAAAGATAAAACAGAGTAAAGGTTGCTTTAGCTAGAAAAGCAAAATGTATTTAAACAACAAATAGGCACAGTGAAGGAATCCGAAATATCTTTGCTAGTGGTGAGCATATTACTATCCTCCAGCTCCAGTTCCATAACCAAGCCAACATCAGCCATCGTTACCCCAAACCAAAACAACTGTAAAAATGCCCATACTGCTCCTGAAAGAGCTCTATTAAAAAAAGCTTTTGGGTTTTCACTCTCGCCAGATAGAACTGATCATTATGGCACAAGTGCATACTATTCAGATGCGCAGTGCACCAAGAGCCAAACAGTTGTCACTCCAGAACTGCTAATAGCAGAGAAGCAGAAAACGGCCCAGAGAAGCAAAAGGAGGACTTCTTGGAGTTGTTTTCCTACCCTGCAAAGTGCCTGCCCGTATTAATGTTTTCCTAACATTGGAAGAAATGAAGAATCTTCTTACCAAAGAACAGACAATGTAGCTGTAGACGCCAGAAGAAGGAAACTTTGTCAGCTGAGGGCGTTATCACTGCTGGCAAGGTGCTAGAATGTGGGAGCCTCAGATCGAGAGGTACGAAAAGGTACCCCTGTGCTCCAGACAGACTGAGGATGGAGAGCAGCTGGAAAAGGGAGGCGACTGCAGCAGTTTTCTCTCATCCTGGTTGCCACCCAGGACTGGAGATGCCTGCTGTCCATCTGCAAGGGAAGCGCTGTCTGGCATCAGAGCCTGGGACATGGTCTTTGGACCTTTAGGCATGTGCTAAAAAACAGGAGCACGCTGATGAGGTGAGATGCCACAGTACTAGGACAGTAGAAACGCTGTTGCAGGAAGGCAGAGCTGAGGCCATTACTGGCTGGCCCGAGTCCTGCTGCATGAGGACTTCAATTTGAACCTCCTTTAGCTTTCCTCGGTACTAATTTTTCCTCGGAAAACCAAGTAGAATGCCTAACAGTAAAAATGGGCCTTGGACCCTGGCTTAGCCATGTTTAATACCTCTTCCATTTCCTTCACGAATGTTGATGATTTGTTTCTATATCAGAATCAATACCTATTCTGGTCAATATCTGATCTGCTATTCGAAAGGAATGATACTCTGCTAGGACACAGGAACCTAGGAAACAAGTAAAATACGAGATTTCTCATATCAGTGTGACATGATGATCTGCCTGAGCATGTCAGCGGGGAAAAATGTTGGGTTTACACTGGGTTATTATGCACTGCAGAGAATGCATCTTATTTGATAAAGTTTCATGGGATTATGTCCTACCATTACTTTGTAAGAAAATATTATGTAGGTACCATAATTAAAGAAGTTCATCTGTAAAACCTTCAGAAATCATATGCCTGATTATGACTTCTTTATCAGGAAAAGAAATCAGTCTTTCTGATTTCAGTCCTTTCAATCCTTTAGACTGATACAAAAAGGTGAGAATAACACTAGGATGAATTTACATTTCTGTAACCATTGAGTTATTCATCCCAAGGAATCTTAGTTTCCCCCAAACAAGATTGTATTGCCTTTATGAAACTTCGAGGCTCATTAGTCTTATTGAATAGAAAAGAACAGGAAACCTGACAAAAAGACTTTACAGTCTCCTTTATTCATGTTAAGCTCACGTTTTTTGAGAGCAATTCCTGAAGAACTTGCAGTTGTTGGGGGCTGGACTCACAGACAAATGGTGGACAAATTTTATTCACCACTGCTAAGTAATTTCATTCTAGTAGAGACAGGGTCAGCCTATTAAGGTGGTTTTTCTGTGCTACCAGCCTGCTGTGGAACAGGTGGTTACCTCCATCTTCAAGGTAAAAACCACAAGGACTCTAACTGACATTCATCCCTATACTCAGGAACTCCTCACGGAGTACGTACATACACGTACGTAGCTTGATGAGCATACTTCAAGGACACTCACTATCAATCTAATATAAGGTTCTAGATTGGGTTAAGGTGCCCAAAAGGGCTAAAGCACACAACTACACCTCCCCTAAAAACAGACTGGGGAGGCTTCCCGATACACAAACAGGGCCAATGGCAGACCCAAAACCTTGCAGTGGCTTCTGTCAGCAACACAAGAGCTGGTAGGAGCAAACAGGCTAAAAACCACCTGGTACTATTTAGACAGAATCTTATTCTAGAAGGCAAATCATTCAACTTCATAAATATTTTGAAGTAGAAAACAACTCTCTGCAGAAGATCAGTAACATGGTACATTACTACTTACCAATCTGTGCCATCATTTGACAAAGAGCAATCTGGTTTAGGTACGTTAATTTTCCACTGGTAGCTGGTGCCATAACAATGACAAAATTGTTACCCTCCGTCAGGTGTGTGCTGTTAGGCACAGGTTTTTCCACAGCTATCTTTTCAAGAATGGAATGCCATCCCTGCTTGACTGCTACAGTATCTGTAAATTCTGGATGAAACTAAAGGAGAAAAAGGATACAGAACACTGCAGAGTTGGTACGGAAAGCTTCACATTTTTAAACTAGTGAGTTCTGAAACAAAGTTATTCTTGCAGAGCAAAAGCCAAACTCGGACTCCATTCCCTGATTTTTACTTTCTTGTAGGGAGCAAGACTGACATGCAGCACTTGGCAACAATTACCAGCCACTTTCAGGTACAGATTCTGACTGTCATGCAAATCTTCATGACTTGATACTACAGAAAGAATCCCATAACACTTCATTTCCAAATTAACCTTGTGTTTGTGTTCTGTAATAAGCATGGATAGACTCCAGTAATGAAGAAAAACTACAAAGAGCAAAACTTTAAAAGTAACTAAATCAAAAAACCTGAAAGCCAGTTTCATCACTAATGTATCCTTATTATTTTTGTACTGCTATGAGCACATCAAGTACAGGGGGCATCAAATCTGCTACTACTACATATGTACCTTAATTATACAAACACAGGAAACAAGGAAGTTGCATTCCTTCTAGTTCTGTTCTGTGCTACTGCATTGATTATCTGGGTGTGTCCTATGCCTACAAAGATCCACTTGATACTAGCACTATTTGTATGCATTTCTGTCAGAACACAGTTCTTCTCTGAACCTGTTCCATATGTCCTCTTTGTCCACCTCAATAGCAGTACCCCAGGCTAACAAAGAAGCATTGCTAAATCTGGTGGTCTGCTTAAATGGAGCAGACTTCAAGAGAGAAGTGCCAAAACAGTTTCTCAGCTTTAAATATTGGGGAACTCTAATTTCCCAGTGTAGGTTTTAGTCATTTAATGATTTAGGTGAGAGAGTCAACTCGTAAAGGGGACTGAAAGCTACACACGACAGTCCACTCCTTTTGGTGGAGGCACATTCATGCCTGGCTGTGCGAAACGCAGGTGTAGATTTATGGAAGAAGCTAAGTGGCTTTGGTCTTTTTATTACTGCTGAAGAAGACTTGTGCTCTGATTCACCTGGTGGGAAAGATTGCGATGCCTCCATCACATCAGGTAGTGCTCAGTTCAGTCATATATCAAACCAATTCATAAGCTATGACTGGAATCATCAGCGGATGAAGATTCACAGTCCACACTGCAAAGTAAACTGAGCCCGCTCCCAAGCTAAGAATTACATAGCAGCATCAGTAATGATGGGCTGATACACCTCCTGAAATGGCTTCTAGACCTGATGAATTATCTATGCCATATTGTACTGCAGCTAGGTATTCCAGCTCAGAATTAATTGAAGACAACGTGATCATTTGTACATTGCAGAACTGGGCAAGAAAAGCAGGAGGCAGAATATGACAGTAAGCATGTGATCCTGGATTCCTTAGAAGACTCTACTTCCAAACACATCTAGACGTGCTACAGGAACTGAAGCAGATAAACAAAGGTAGCCACATATTTTGTCCTATGCTATATACTTAGTGTTGATCTGCATTAACATTTTCCAGCAAATTCTAGTACCGCTGGCTCCTGAGTGACTAGGACTGGCTAGGGTATTTTAGTGCCCCAGACAGGGTAGACCGCCTGCAGAGACAGCACATACCACGATGCAGGCATTTCTGTTTGAAGAATTTTTCCAAATACCAGAAACAGCATTTGAGGCAGCACAGTAGAAATCCATTGAAGGAGCTCTCAGTACCTGGAGAACAGGAGAGTATATCATACACAGAGCTCCTGTCTGTCTCAGAACATGGAAAGGTATTCGTAAGAAAATCTTATGACGAAAGCAGAAACATTACTTCTTTTCTTCTAGGTACGGACTCCCTTTCTCAACCAAATTTAGCTCAGTAGCTTTCAACTAGAGCAGATCCGCAGGTCCCACACAAACTTTGTATCAGGCTCCCAAGGACACAGACTCAGTTTGAGTAAATCAGCATAAATTCACTGGCTTCAAATGCAACTACGATAGCTAAAGCTCTCTTTTCATTGATGAAAATACATCTTGGGAGAGGAAGGAAGGAATTTAACAGAGGAGGCCTTGATAAGCTAGAGTAGATTCATAAATCTCACCTTTCAGTTTGTGATCCAAGTACTCCAGTATTGCTCCAGTAGGCTGGACAGTTGCAAGAATTAAGGCTCCAAATGCCAGCGAACCTGTATGGTATCTAAAAAAAAGTAAATTACTTATATTGCTCAGATATGCATATTTACAGTTATACAAGTATGTGCATGTGTGCGTATACATAGAAATAAAATTATAACTGGAGGAAGGCCCATTAGTGGGAATTACACATACTAATGGACCATTACCCTGATCCCCAAGAGAGAGGAACAGGATGAAGCCATCGGTGCTTTTGGTGTTTGAGTGCTGTGTCTGTGTGGCCAGCTGTGTATACATGTGTTGTATACATACATTTGGGTGTGTGTGCCTACTGGGAATACCTGCTCAGCCTTGTACTTGGCTGGAGCTGGGGGCATGGAGCTGCAGGAGCCTTGCTGCTGCTGGGCTACAGGATTCAGCCTCCCCCTAACAACTACATTTTCCTGACTGGGAGGGCTTTGGATGGAAGAGAGTTAGATTTCTTCATAGCAGCTTGTACAATACTATGTTTTGGACTTGTGATGATAACAAAGGGATGTTTTAGCCACTGCTGAGCAGTGCTTACACAGCATCAAGGCCTTTCCTGCTCCTCACCCCAGCAAGCGCACTGGGAGCGCACAAGGAGTTTGGAGGGGACAAACTCACCCCTGCCATGTCCCATCTCTGGCAGTGTCCCTCGGCCAGCTTGGAGAAACCTGCTCTAGCTGAAGGTGTCCCTGCCTGTAGCAGTGGGTTGGAACTGGATGAACTTTAAGGTCCCTTCCAACCCAAACCATTCCATGATTCTGCAATTCTATATGACTCTATGACACAGCCAGGACAGCTGACCCCAGCTGACCAAAGGGATATCCCACACCATATGGTGTTCTCAACAGTAACAGCCAGGGAAAAAAGGAGGAGGAGGTGGGTCACACATCTGGAGTGAAGGTGCTTCTCCTCCAAGCCACAGGTACACGTGATGGAGCTGTGCTGCGCTGGGATGGCCGAACACCTGCCTGCTGATGGGAAGCGGTGAACGGATTCTGCATTGTGCTTTGCTTGTGTACACAGCTCTGCTTTACCTACTGAATGCCCCGTATCTCAGCCCATGCATTCTCACACACTCACCTTTCTGATTCTCTCCCCTGTCCCTAATCCCCTCCTTTAGTAGTGTTCCGGTAGCAGGACAGCGGGGAATTGTCTGGGATGTACCTAAGCACAGAAGTACATTGACATTTGAACACCTGAAAATAACCCTGAAAGAACAGTTGATAAATATTTCAAGTTTTGAACTGGCTTCAGTATTGAGAAACTCTCTTCACAAAATGGTCAATTCTCTCTCCAGCCCATCTGTTGAGCAGTATCTCCTTTGAAAGAATCTGCACTATAAGCCTGATTCCAGTAAGGGATCTAGAGAGAATGGCCATTTGCTTCAGCAAAACAGCTACTTCTTTTCTTTGGGTGCTACATTTTTACTAATTGCTGATTATCTAGTAATAGTTGCAAGACAAAGCTAACTGCTCGGTATTCTTTTTTCTTTAAGTTGCTTTGCCTGCTGCACTGGATTTATATTGGATATGCACTGGAGTCATACTGAATTTACGTACTGTAATGAATTTAACTACATATTGCTAGTATCAGCTTGGAAATTGGGATGTGTTTTATAAGGATACTAAAGACATTTAGCAACTGCAACTGGTTTGAAAGACTACAGACTTTTTAGTCTTGGAATTACCGTGCAGATGGGTCCTGCAACAGAAGACAGCAGCTTTCTCCTGGGGCTCCTGCCTGGCAGGATATTTATCAAAAAGCTACTCCAGACCATACTGTATGCATGCACGCTGTGCTATCCTTACCTCACCTACAGAACCATAACAACATTACAGCAGGGTTGAAAACTAGGCTTGGTAACAAACGCGTACGTGATCTACTTCTCAATTCCCTACAACACACTCCAAAGTGAGTTTGGAAAAACATAAAAATACCCATTAGAATCCCACATTAAAATCCAGTACCAAGAATTGGCATAGTCTTCAAAACTTCTCACTCCAATTGACCTTGCATCCTGGACATTATTGATGCTTCTGAGAAAAGATAAAACAGAGTAAAGGTTGCTTTAGCTAGAAAAGCAAAATGTATTTAAACAACAAATAGGCACAGTGAAGGAATCCGAAATATCTTTGCTAGTGGTGAGCATATTACTATCCTCCAGCTCCAGTTCCATAACCAAGCCAACATCAGCCATCGTTACCCCAAACCAAAACAACTGTAAAAATGCCCATACTGCTCCTGAAAGAGCTCTATTAAAAAAAGCTTTTGGGTTTTCACTCTCGCCAGATAGAACTGATCATTATGGCACAAGTGCATACTATTCAGATGCGCAGTGCACCAAGAGCCAAACAGTTGTCACTCCAGAACTGCTAATAGCAGAGAAGCAGAAAACGGCCCAGAGAAGCAAAAGGAGGACTTCTTGGAGTTGTTTTCCTACCCTGCAAAGTGCCTGCCCGTATTAATGTTTTCCTAACATTGGAAGAAATGAAGAATCTTCTTACCAAAGAACAGACAATGTAGCTGTAGACGCCAGAAGAAGGAAACTTTGTCAGCTGAGGGCGTTATCACTGCTGGCAAGGTGCTAGAATGTGGGAGCCTCAGATCGAGAGGTACGAAAAGGTACCCCTGTGCTCCAGACAGACTGAGGATGGAGAGCAGCTGGAAAAGGGAGGCGACTGCAGCAGTTTTCTCTCATCCTGGTTGCCACCCAGGACTGGAGATGCCTGCTGTCCATCTGCAAGGGAAGCGCTGTCTGGCATCAGAGCCTGGGACATGGTCTTTGGACCTTTAGGCATGTGCTAAAAAACAGGAGCACGCTGATGAGGTGAGATGCCACAGTACTAGGACAGTAGAAACGCTGTTGCAGGAAGGCAGAGCTGAGGCCATTACTGGCTGGCCCGAGTCCTGCTGCATGAGGACTTCAATTTGAACCTCCTTTAGCTTTCCTCGGTACTAATTTTTCCTCGGAAAACCAAGTAGAATGCCTAACAGTAAAAATGGGCCTTGGACCCTGGCTTAGCCATGTTTAATACCTCTTCCATTTCCTTCACGAATGTTGATGATTTGTTTCTATATCAGAATCAATACCTATTCTGGTCAATATCTGATCTGCTATTCGAAAGGAATGATACTCTGCTAGGACACAGGAACCTAGGAAACAAGTAAAATACGAGATTTCTCATATCAGTGTGACATGATGATCTGCCTGAGCATGTCAGCGGGGAAAAATGTTGGGTTTACACTGGGTTATTATGCACTGCAGAGAATGCATCTTATTTGATAAAGTTTCATGGGATTATGTCCTACCATTACTTTGTAAGAAAATATTATGTAGGTACCATAATTAAAGAAGTTCATCTGTAAAACCTTCAGAAATCATATGCCTGATTATGACTTCTTTATCAGGAAAAGAAATCAGTCTTTCTGATTTCAGTCCTTTCAATCCTTTAGACTGATACAAAAAGGTGAGAATAACACTAGGATGAATTTACATTTCTGTAACCATTGAGTTATTCATCCCAAGGAATCTTAGTTTCCCCCAAACAAGATTGTATTGCCTTTATGAAACTTCGAGGCTCATTAGTCTTATTGAATAGAAAAGAACAGGAAACCTGACAAAAAGACTTTACAGTCTCCTTTATTCATGTTAAGCTCACGTTTTTTGAGAGCAATTCCTGAAGAACTTGCAGTTGTTGGGGGCTGGACTCACAGACAAATGGTGGACAAATTTTATTCACCACTGCTAAGTAATTTCATTCTAGTAGAGACAGGGTCAGCCTATTAAGGTGGTTTTTCTGTGCTACCAGCCTGCTGTGGAACAGGTGGTTACCTCCATCTTCAAGGTAAAAACCACAAGGACTCTAACTGACATTCATCCCTATACTCAGGAACTCCTCACGGAGTACGTACATACACGTACGTAGCTTGATGAGCATACTTCAAGGACACTCACTATCAATCTAATATAAGGTTCTAGATTGGGTTAAGGTGCCCAAAAGGGCTAAAGCACACAACTACACCTCCCCTAAAAACAGACTGGGGAGGCTTCCCGATACACAAACAGGGCCAATGGCAGACCCAAAACCTTGCAGTGGCTTCTGTCAGCAACACAAGAGCTGGTAGGAGCAAACAGGCTAAAAACCACCTGGTACTATTTAGACAGAATCTTATTCTAGAAGGCAAATCATTCAACTTCATAAATATTTTGAAGTAGAAAACAACTCTCTGCAGAAGATCAGTAACATGGTACATTACTACTTACCAATCTGTGCCATCATTTGACAAAGAGCAATCTGGTTTAGGTACGTTAATTTTCCACTGGTAGCTGGTGCCATAACAATGACAAAATTGTTACCCTCCGTCAGGTGTGTGCTGTTAGGCACAGGTTTTTCCACAGCTATCTTTTCAAGAATGGAATGCCATCCCTGCTTGACTGCTACAGTATCTGTAAATTCTGGATGAAACTAAAGGAGAAAAAGGATACAGAACACTGCAGAGTTGGTACAGAAAGCTTCACATTTTTAAACTAGTGAGTTCTGAAACAAAGTTATTCTTGCAGAGCAAAAGCCAAACTCGGACTCCATTCCCTGATTTTTACTTTCTTGTAGGGAGCAAGACTGACATGCAGCACTTGGCAACAATTACCAGCCACTTTCAGGTACAGATTCTGACTGTCATGCAAATCTTCATGACTTGATACTACAGAAAGAATCCCATAACACTTCATTTCCAAATTAACCTTGTGTTTGTGTTCTGTAATAAGCATGGATAGACTCCAGTAATGAAGAAAAACTACAAAGAGCAAAACTTTAAAAGTAACTAAATCAAAAAACCTGAAAGCCAGTTTCATCACTAATGTATCCTTATTATTTTTGTACTGCTATGAGCACATCAAGTACAGGGGGCATCAAATCTGCTACTACTACATATGTACCTTAATTATACAAACACAGGAAACAAGGAAGTTGCATTCCTTCTAGTTCTGTTCTGTGCTACTGCATTGATTATCTGGGTGTGTCCTATGCCTACAAAGATCCACTTGATACTAGCACTATTTGTATGCATTTCTGTCAGAACACAGTTCTTCTCTGAACCTGTTCCATATGTCCTCTTTGTCCACCTCAATAGCAGTACCCCAGGCTAACAAAGAAGCATTGCTAAATCTGGTGGTCTGCTTAAATGGAGCAGACTTCAAGAGAGAAGTGCCAAAACAGTTTCTCAGCTTTAAATATTGGGGAACTCTAATTTCCCAGTGTAGGTTTTAGTCATTTAATGATTTAGGTGAGAGAGTCAACTCGTAAAGGGGACTGAAAGCTACACACGACAGTCCACTCCTTTTGGTGGAGGCACATTCATGCCTGGCTGTGCGAAACGCAGGTGTAGATTTATGGAAGAAGCTAAGTGGCTTTGGTCTTTTTATTACTGCTGAAGAAGACTTGTGCTCTGATTCACCTGGTGGGAAAGATTGCGATGCCTCCATCACATCAGGTAGTGCTCAGTTCAGTCATATATCAAACCAATTCATAAGCTATGACTGGAATCATCAGCGGATGAAGATTCACAGTCCACACTGCAAAGTAAACTGAGCCCGCTCCCAAGCTAAGAATTACATAGCAGCATCAGTAATGATGGGCTGATACACCTCCTGAAATGGCTTCTAGACCTGATGAATTATCTATGCCATATTGTACTGCAGCTAGGTATTCCAGCTCAGAATTAATTGAAGACAACGTGATCATTTGTACATTGCAGAACTGGGCAAGAAAAGCAGGAGGCAGAATATGACAGTAAGCATGTGATCCTGGATTCCTTAGAAGACTCTACTTCCAAACACATCTAGACGTGCTACAGGAACTGAAGCAGATAAACAAAGGTAGCCACATATTTTGTCCTATGCTATATACTTAGTGTTGATCTGCATTAACATTTTCCAGCAAATTCTAGTACCGCTGGCTCCTGAGTGACTAGGACTGGCTAGGGTATTTTAGTGCCCCAGACAGGGTAGACCGCCTGCAGAGACAGCACATACCACGATGCAGGCATTTCTGTTTGAAGAATTTTTCCAAATACCAGAAACAGCATTTGAGGCAGCACAGTAGAAATCCATTGAAGGAGCTCTCAGTACCTGGAGAACAGGAGAGTATATCATACACAGAGCTCCTGTCTGTCTCAGAACATGGAAAGGTATTCGTAAGAAAATCTTATGACGAAAGCAGAAACATTACTTCTTTTCTTCTAGGTACGGACTCCCTTTCTCAACCAAATTTAGCTCAGTAGCTTTCAACTAGAGCAGATCCGCAGGTCCCACACAAACTTTGTATCAGGCTCCCAAGGACACAGACTCAGTTTGAGTAAATCAGCATAAATTCACTGGCTTCAAATGCAACTACGATAGCTAAAGCTCTCTTTTCATTGATGAAAATACATCTTGGGAGAGGAAGGAAGGAATTTAACAGAGGAGGCCTTGATAAGCTAGAGTAGATTCATAAATCTCACCTTTCAGTTTGTGATCCAAGTACTCCAGTATTGCTCCAGTAGGCTGGACAGTTGCAAGAATTAAGGCTCCAAATGCCAGCGAACCTGTATGGTATCTAAAAAAAAGTAAATTACTTATATTGCTCAGATATGCATATTTACAGTTATACAAGTATGTGCATGTGTGCGTATACATAGAAATAAAATTATAACTGGAGGAAGGCCCATTAGTGGGAATTACACATACTAATGGACCATTACCCTGATCCCCAAGAGAGAGGAACAGGATGAAGCCATCGGTGCTTTTGGTGTTTGAGTGCTGTGTCTGTGTGGCCAGCTGTGTATACATGTGTTGTATACATACATTTGGGTGTGTGTGCCTACTGGGAATACCTGCTCAGCCTTGTACTTGGCTGGAGCTGGGGGCATGGAGCTGCAGGAGCCTTGCTGCTGCTGGGCTACAGGATTCAGCCTCCCCCTAACAACTACATTTTCCTGACTGGG
The DNA here is from genome assembly GCA_039720435.1 of Amazona ochrocephala. Taxonomy (NCBI): domain Eukaryota; kingdom Metazoa; phylum Chordata; class Aves; order Psittaciformes; family Psittacidae; genus Amazona; species Amazona ochrocephala. The sequence goes on along the minus strand of CM077898.1, from coordinate 13,530 downwards.
AGGGCTTTGGATGGAAGAGAGTTAGATTTCTTCATAGCAGCTTGTACAATACTATGTTTTGGACTTGTGATGATAACAAAGGGATGTTTTAGCCACTGCTGAGCAGTGCTTACACAGCATCAAGGCCTTTCCTGCTCCTCACCCCAGCAAGCGCACTGGGAGCGCACAAGGAGTTTGGAGGGGACAAACTCACCCCTGCCATGTCCCATCTCTGGCAGTGTCCCTCGGCCAGCTTGGAGAAACCTGCTCTAGCTGAAGGTGTCCCTGCCTGTAGCAGTGGGTTGGAACTGGATGAACTTTAAGGTCCCTTCCAACCCAAACCATTCCATGATTCTGCAATTCTATATGACTCTATGACACAGCCAGGACAGCTGACCCCAGCTGACCAAAGGGATATCCCACACCATATGGTGTTCTCAACAGTAACAGCCAGGGAAAAAAGGAGGAGGAGGTGGGTCACACATCTGGAGTGAAGGTGCTTCTCCTCCAAGCCACAGGTACACGTGATGGAGCTGTGCTGCGCTGGGATGGCCGAACACCTGCCTGCTGATGGGAAGCGGTGAACGGATTCTGCATTGTGCTTTGCTTGTGTACACAGCTCTGCTTTACCTACTGAATGCCCCGTATCTCAGCCCATGCATTCTCACACACTCACCTTTCTGATTCTCTCCCCTGTCCCTAATCCCCTCCTTTAGTAGTGTTCCGGTAGCAGGACAGCGGGGAATTGTCTGGGATGTACCTAAGCACAGAAGTACATTGACATTTGAACACCTGAAAATAACCCTGAAAGAACAGTTGATAAATATTTCAAGTTTTGAACTGGCTTCAGTATTGAGAAACTCTCTTCACAAAATGGTCAATTCTCTCTCCAGCCCATCTGTTGAGCAGTATCTCCTTTGAAAGAATCTGCACTATAAGCCTGATTCCAGTAAGGGATCTAGAGAGAATGGCCATTTGCTTCAGCAAAACAGCTACTTCTTTTCTTTGGGTGCTACATTTTTACTAATTGCTGATTATCTAGTAATAGTTGCAAGACAAAGCTAACTGCTCGGTATTCTTTTTTCTTTAAGTTGCTTTGCCTGCTGCACTGGATTTATATTGGATATGCACTGGAGTCATACTGAATTTACGTACTGTAATGAATTTAACTACATATTGCTAGTATCAGCTTGGAAATTGGGATGTGTTTTATAAGGATACTAAAGACATTTAGCAACTGCAACTGGTTTGAAAGACTACAGACTTTTTAGTCTTGGAATTACCGTGCAGATGGGTCCTGCAACAGAAGACAGCAGCTTTCTCCTGGGGCTCCTGCCTGGCAGGATATTTATCAAAAAGCTACTCCAGACCATACTGTATGCATGCACGCTGTGCTATCCTTACCTCACCTACAGAACCATAACAACATTACAGCAGGGTTGAAAACTAGGCTTGGTAACAAACGCGTACGTGATCTACTTCTCAATTCCCTACAACACACTCCAAAGTGAGTTTGGAAAAACATAAAAATACCCATTAGAATCCCACATTAAAATCCAGTACCAAGAATTGGCATAGTCTTCAAAACTTCTCACTCCAATTGACCTTGCATCCTGGACATTATTGATGCTTCTGAGAAAAGATAAAACAGAGTAAAGGTTGCTTTAGCTAGAAAAGCAAAATGTATTTAAACAACAAATAGGCACAGTGAAGGAATCCGAAATATCTTTGCTAGTGGTGAGCATATTACTATCCTCCAGCTCCAGTTCCATAACCAAGCCAACATCAGCCATCGTTACCCCAAACCAAAACAACTGTAAAAATGCCCATACTGCTCCTGAAAGAGCTCTATTAAAAAAAGCTTTTGGGTTTTCACTCTCGCCAGATAGAACTGATCATTATGGCACAAGTGCATACTATTCAGATGCGCAGTGCACCAAGAGCCAAACAGTTGTCACTCCAGAACTGCTAATAGCAGAGAAGCAGAAAACGGCCCAGAGAAGCAAAAGGAGGACTTCTTGGAGTTGTTTTCCTACCCTGCAAAGTGCCTGCCCGTATTAATGTTTTCCTAACATTGGAAGAAATGAAGAATCTTCTTACCAAAGAACAGACAATGTAGCTGTAGACGCCAGAAGAAGGAAACTTTGTCAGCTGAGGGCGTTATCACTGCTGGCAAGGTGCTAGAATGTGGGAGCCTCAGATCGAGAGGTACGAAAAGGTACCCCTGTGCTCCAGACAGACTGAGGATGGAGAGCAGCTGGAAAAGGGAGGCGACTGCAGCAGTTTTCTCTCATCCTGGTTGCCACCCAGGACTGGAGATGCCTGCTGTCCATCTGCAAGGGAAGCGCTGTCTGGCATCAGAGCCTGGGACATGGTCTTTGGACCTTTAGGCATGTGCTAAAAAACAGGAGCACGCTGATGAGGTGAGATGCCACAGTACTAGGACAGTAGAAACGCTGTTGCAGGAAGGCAGAGCTGAGGCCATTATTGGCTGGCCCGAGTCCTGCTGCATGAGGACTTCAATTTGAACCTCCTTTAGCTTTCCTCGGTACTAATTTTTCCTCGGAAAACCAAGTAGAATGCCTAACAGTAAAAATGGGCCTTGGACCCTGGCTTAGCCATGTTTAATACCTCTTCCATTTCCTTCACGAATGTTGATGATTTGTTTCTATATCAGAATCAATACCTATTCTGGTCAATATCTGATCTGCTATTCGAAAGGAATGATACTCTGCTAGGACACAGGAACCTAGGAAACAAGTAAAATACGAGATTTCTCATATCAGTGTGACATGATGATCTGCCTGAGCATGTCAGCGGGGAAAAATGTTGGGTTTACACTGGGTTATTATGCACTGCAGAGAATGCATCTTATTTGATAAAGTTTCATGGGATTATGTCCTACCATTACTTTGTAAGAAAATATTATGTAGGTACCATAATTAAAGAAGTTCATCTGTAAAACCTTCAGAAATCATATGCCTGATTATGACTTCTTTATCAGGAAAAGAAATCAGTCTTTCTGATTTCAGTCCTTTCAATCCTTTAGACTGATACAAAAAGGTGAGAATAACACTAGGATGAATTTACATTTCTGTAACCATTGAGTTATTCATCCCAAGGAATCTTAGTTTCCCCCAAACAAGATTGTATTGCCTTTATGAAACTTCGAGGCTCATTAGTCTTATTGAATAGAAAAGAACAGGAAACCTGACAAAAAGACTTTACAGTCTCCTTTATTCATGTTAAGCTCACGTTTTTTGAGAGCAATTCCTGAAGAACTTGCAGTTGTTGGGGGCTGGACTCACAGACAAATGGTGGACAAATTTTATTCACCACTGCTAAGTAATTTCATTCTAGTAGAGACAGGGTCAGCCTATTAAGGTGGTTTTTCTGTGCTACCAGCCTGCTGTGGAACAGGTGGTTACCTCCATCTTCAAGGTAAAAACCACAAGGACTCTAACTGACATTCATCCCTATACTCAGGAACTCCTCACGGAGTACGTACATACACGTACGTAGCTTGATGAGCATACTTCAAGGACACTCACTATCAATCTAATATAAGGTTCTAGATTGGGTTAAGGTGCCCAAAAGGGCTAAAGCACACAACTACACCTCCCCTAAAAACAGACTGGGGAGGCTTCCCGATACACAAACAGGGCCAATGGCAGACCCAAAACCTTGCAGTGGCTTCTGTCAGCAACACAAGAGCTGGTAGGAGCAAACAGGCTAAAAACCACCTGGTACTATTTAGACAGAATCTTATTCTAGAAGGCAAATCATTCAACTTCATAAATATTTTGAAGTAGAAAACAACTCTCTGCAGAAGATCAGTAACATGGTACATTACTACTTACCAATCTGTGCCATCATTTGACAAAGAGCAATCTGGTTTAGGTACGTTAATTTTCCACTGGTAGCTGGTGCCATAACAATGACAAAATTGTTACCCTCCGTCAGGTGTGTGCTGTTAGGCACAGGTTTTTCCACAGCTATCTTTTCAAGAATGGAATGCCATCCCTGCTTGACTGCTACAGTATCTGTAAATTCTGGATGAAACTAAAGGAGAAAAAGGATACAGAACACTGCAGAGTTGGTACGGAAAGCTTCACATTTTTAAACTAGTGAGTTCTGAAACAAAGTTATTCTTGCAGAGCAAAAGCCAAACTCGGACTCCATTCCCTGATTTTTACTTTCTTGTAGGGAGCAAGACTGACATGCAGCACTTGGCAACAATTACCAGCCACTTTCAGGTACAGATTCTGACTGTCATGCAAATCTTCATGACTTGATACTACAGAAAGAATCCCATAACACTTCATTTCCAAATTAACCTTGTGTTTGTGTTCTGTAATAAGCATGGATAGACTCCAGTAATGAAGAAAAACTACAAAGAGCAAAACTTTAAAAGTAACTAAATCAAAAAACCTGAAAGCCAGTTTCATCACTAATGTATCCTTATTATTTTTGTACTGCTATGAGCACATCAAGTACAGGGGGCATCAAATCTGCTACTACTACATATGTACCTTAATTATACAAACACAGGAAACAAGGAAGTTGCATTCCTTCTAGTTCTGTTCTGTGCTACTGCATTGATTATCTGGGTGTGTCCTATGCCTACAAAGATCCACTTGATACTAGCACTATTTGTATGCATTTCTGTCAGAACACAGTTCTTCTCTGAACCTGTTCCATATGTCCTCTTTGTCCACCTCAATAGCAGTACCCCAGGCTAACAAAGAAGCATTGCTAAATCTGGTGGTCTGCTTAAATGGAGCAGACTTCAAGAGAGAAGTGCCAAAACAGTTTCTCAGCTTTAAATATTGGGGAACTCTAATTTCCCAGTGTAGGTTTTAGTCATTTAATGATTTAGGTGAGAGAGTCAACTCGTAAAGGGGACTGAAAGCTACACACGACAGTCCACTCCTTTTGGTGGAGGCACATTCATGCCTGGCTGTGCGAAACGCAGGTGTAGATTTATGGAAGAAGCTAAGTGGCTTTGGTCTTTTTATTACTGCTGAAGAAGACTTGTGCTCTGATTCACCTGGTGGGAAAGATTGCGATGCCTCCATCACATCAGGTAGTGCTCAGTTCAGTCATATATCAAACCAATTCATAAGCTATGACTGGAATCATCAGCGGATGAAGATTCACAGTCCACACTGCAAAGTAAACTGAGCCCGCTCCCAAGCTAAGAATTACATAGCAGCATCAGTAATGATGGGCTGATACACCTCCTGAAATGGCTTCTAGACCTGATGAATTATCTATGCCATATTGTACTGCAGCTAGGTATTCCAGCTCAGAATTAATTGAAGACAACGTGATCATTTGTACATTGCAGAACTGGGCAAGAAAAGCAGGAGGCAGAATATGACAGTAAGCATGTGATCCTGGATTCCTTAGAAGACTCTACTTCCAAACACATCTAGACGTGCTACAGGAACTGAAGCAGATAAACAAAGGTAGCCACATATTTTGTCCTATGCTATATACTTAGTGTTGATCTGCATTAACATTTTCCAGCAAATTCTAGTACCGCTGGCTCCTGAGTGACTAGGACTGGCTAGGGTATTTTAGTGCCCCAGACAGGGTAGACCGCCTGCAGAGACAGCACATACCACGATGCAGGCATTTCTGTTTGAAGAATTTTTCCAAATACCAGAAACAGCATTTGAGGCAGCACAGTAGAAATCCATTGAAGGAGCTCTCAGTACCTGGAGAACAGGAGAGTATATCATACACAGAGCTCCTGTCTGTCTCAGAACATGGAAAGGTATTCGTAAGAAAATCTTATGACGAAAGCAGAAACATTACTTCTTTTCTTCTAGGTACGGACTCCCTTTCTCAACCAAATTTAGCTCAGTAGCTTTCAACTAGAGCAGATCCGCAGGTCCCACACAAACTTTGTATCAGGCTCCCAAGGACACAGACTCAGTTTGAGTAAATCAGCATAAATTCACTGGCTTCAAATGCAACTACGATAGCTAAAGCTCTCTTTTCATTGATGAAAATACATCTTGGGAGAGGAAGGAAGGAATTTAACAGAGGAGGCCTTGATAAGCTAGAGTAGATTCATAAATCTCACCTTTCAGTTTGTGATCCAAGTACTCCAGTATTGCTCCAGTAGGCTGGACAGTTGCAAGAATTAAGGCTCCAAATGCCAGCGAACCTGTATGGTATCTAAAAAAAAGTAAATTACTTATATTGCTCAGATATGCATATTTACAGTTATACAAGTATGTGCATGTGTGCGTATACATAGAAATAAAATTATAACTGGAGGAAGGCCCATTAGTGGGAATTACACATACTAATGGACCATTACCCTGATCCCCAAGAGAGAGGAACAGGATGAAGCCATCGGTGCTTTTGGTGTTTGAGTGCTGTGTCTGTGTGGCCAGCTGTGTATACATGTGTTGTATACATACATTTGGGTGTGTGTGCCTACTGGGAATACCTGCTCAGCCTTGTACTTGGCTGGAGCTGGGGGCATGGAGCTGCAGGAGCCTTGCTGCTGCTGGGCTACAGGATTCAGCCTCCCCCTAACAACTACATTTTCCTGACTGGGAGGGCTTTGGATGGAAGAGAGTTAGATTTCTTCATAGCAGCTTGTACAATACTATGTTTTGGACTTGTGATGATAACAAAGGGATGTTTTAGCCACTGCTGAGCAGTGCTTACACAGCATCAAGGCCTTTCCTGCTCCTCACCCCAGCAAGCGCACTGGGAGCGCACAAGGAGTTTGGAGGGGACAAACTCACCCCTGCCATGTCCCATCTCTGGCAGTGTCCCTCGGCCAGCTTGGAGAAACCTGCTCTAGCTGAAGGTGTCCCTGCCTGTAGCAGTGGGTTGGAACTGGATGAACTTTAAGGTCCCTTCCAACCCAAACCATTCCATGATTCTGCAATTCTATATGACTCTATGACACAGCCAGGACAGCTGACCCCAGCTGACCAAAGGGATATCCCACACCATATGGTGTTCTCAACAGTAACAGCCAGGGAAAAAAGGAGGAGGAGGTGGGTCACACATCTGGAGTGAAGGTGCTTCTCCTCCAAGCCACAGGTACACGTGATGGAGCTGTGCTGCGCTGGGATGGCCGAACACCTGCCTGCTGATGGGAAGCGGTGAACGGATTCTGCATTGTGCTTTGCTTGTGTACACAGCTCTGCTTTACCTACTGAATGCCCCGTATCTCAGCCCATGCATTCTCACACACTCACCTTTCTGATTCTCTCCCCTGTCCCTAATCCCCTCCTTTAGTAGTGTTCCGGTAGCAGGACAGCGGGGAATTGTCTGGGATGTACCTAAGCACAGAAGTACATTGACATTTGAACACCTGAAAATAACCCTGAAAGAACAGTTGATAAATATTTCAAGTTTTGAACTGGCTTCAGTATTGAGAAACTCTCTTCACAAAATGGTCAATTCTCTCTCCAGCCCATCTGTTGAGCAGTATCTCCTTTGAAAGAATCTGCACTATAAGCCTGATTCCAGTAAGGGATCTAGAGAGAATGGCCATTTGCTTCAGCAAAACAGCTACTTCTTTTCTTTGGGTGCTACATTTTTACTAATTGCTGATTATCTAGTAATAGTTGCAAGACAAAGCTAACTGCTCGGTATTCTTTTTTCTTTAAGTTGCTTTGCCTGCTGCACTGGATTTATATTGGATATGCACTGGAGTCATACTGAATTTACGTACTGTAATGAATTTAACTACATATTGCTAGTATCAGCTTGGAAATTGGGATGTGTTTTATAAGGATACTAAAGACATTTAGCAACTGCAACTGGTTTGAAAGACTACAGACTTTTTAGTCTTGGAATTACCGTGCAGATGGGTCCTGCAACAGAAGACAGCAGCTTTCTCCTGGGGCTCCTGCCTGGCAGGATATTTATCAAAAAGCTACTCCAGACCATACTGTATGCATGCACGCTGTGCTATCCTTACCTCACCTACAGAACCATAACAACATTACAGCAGGGTTGAAAACTAGGCTTGGTAACAAACGCGTACGTGATCTACTTCTCAATTCCCTACAACACACTCCAAAGTGAGTTTGGAAAAACATAAAAATACCCATTAGAATCCCACATTAAAATCCAGTACCAAGAATTGGCATAGTCTTCAAAACTTCTCACTCCAATTGACCTTGCATCCTGGACATTATTGATGCTTCTGAGAAAAGATAAAACAGAGTAAAGGTTGCTTTAGCTAGAAAAGCAAAATGTATTTAAACAACAAATAGGCACAGTGAAGGAATCCGAAATATCTTTGCTAGTGGTGAGCATATTACTATCCTCCAGCTCCAGTTCCATAACCAAGCCAACATCAGCCATCGTTACCCCAAACCAAAACAACTGTAAAAATGCCCATACTGCTCCTGAAAGAGCTCTATTAAAAAAAGCTTTTGGGTTTTCACTCTCGCCAGATAGAACTGATCATTATGGCACAAGTGCATACTATTCAGATGCGCAGTGCACCAAGAGCCAAACAGTTGTCACTCCAGAACTGCTAATAGCAGAGAAGCAGAAAACGGCCCAGAGAAGCAAAAGGAGGACTTCTTGGAGTTGTTTTCCTACCCTGCAAAGTGCCTGCCCGTATTAATGTTTTCCTAACATTGGAAGAAATGAAGAATCTTCTTACCAAAGAACAGACAATGTAGCTGTAGACGCCAGAAGAAGGAAACTTTGTCAGCTGAGGGCGTTATCACTGCTGGCAAGGTGCTAGAATGTGGGAGCCTCAGATCGAGAGGTACGAAAAGGTACCCCTGTGCTCCAGACAGACTGAGGATGGAGAGCAGCTGGAAAAGGGAGGCGACTGCAGCAGTTTTCTCTCATCCTGGTTGCCACCCAGGACTGGAGATGCCTGCTGTCCATCTGCAAGGGAAGCGCTGTCTGGCATCAGAGCCTGGGACATGGTCTTTGGACCTTTAGGCATGTGCTAAAAAACAGGAGCACGCTGATGAGGTGAGATGCCACAGTACTAGGACAGTAGAAACGCTGTTGCAGGAAGGCAGAGCTGAGGCCATTACTGGCTGGCCCGAGTCCTGCTGCATGAGGACTTCAATTTGAACCTCCTTTAGCTTTCCTCGGTACTAATTTTTCCTCGGAAAACCAAGTAGAATGCCTAACAGTAAAAATGGGCCTTGGACCCTGGCTTAGCCATGTTTAATACCTCTTCCATTTCCTTCACGAATGTTGATGATTTGTTTCTATATCAGAATCAATACCTATTCTGGTCAATATCTGATCTGCTATTCGAAAGGAATGATACTCTGCTAGGACACAGGAACCTAGGAAACAAGTAAAATACGAGATTTCTCATATCAGTGTGACATGATGATCTGCCTGAGCATGTCAGCGGGGAAAAATGTTGGGTTTACACTGGGTTATTATGCACTGCAGAGAATGCATCTTATTTGATAAAGTTTCATGGGATTATGTCCTACCATTACTTTGTAAGAAAATATTATGTAGGTACCATAATTAAAGAAGTTCATCTGTAAAACCTTCAGAAATCATATGCCTGATTATGACTTCTTTATCAGGAAAAGAAATCAGTCTTTCTGATTTCAGTCCTTTCAATCCTTTAGACTGATACAAAAAGGTGAGAATAACACTAGGATGAATTTACATTTCTGTAACCATTGAGTTATTCATCCCAAGGAATCTTAGTTTCCCCCAAACAAGATTGTATTGCCTTTATGAAACTTCGAGGCTCATTAGTCTTATTGAATAGAAAAGAACAGGAAACCTGACAAAAAGACTTTACAGTCTCCTTTATTCATGTTAAGCTCACGTTTTTTGAGAGCAATTCCTGAAGAACTTGCAGTTGTTGGGGGCTGGACTCACAGACAAATGGTGGACAAATTTTATTCACCACTGCTAAGTAATTTCATTCTAGTAGAGACAGGGTCAGCCTATTAAGGTGGTTTTTCTGTGCTACCAGCCTGCTGTGGAACAGGTGGTTACCTCCATCTTCAAGGTAAAAACCACAAGGACTCTAACTGACATTCATCCCTATACTCAGGAACTCCTCACGGAGTACGTACATACACGTACGTAGCTTGATGAGCATACTTCAAGGACACTCACTATCAATCTAATATAAGGTTCTAGATTGGGTTAAGGTGCCCAAAAGGGCTAAAGCACACAACTACACCTCCCCTAAAAACAGACTGGGGAGGCTTCCCGATACACAAACAGGGCCAATGGCAGACCCAAAACCTTGCAGTGGCTTCTGTCAGCAACACAAGAGCTGGTAGGAGCAAACAGGCTAAAAACCACCTGGTACTATTTAGACAGAATCTTATTCTAGAAGGCAAATCATTCAACTTCATAAATATTTTGAAGTAGAAAACAACTCTCTGCAGAAGATCAGTAACATGGTACATTACTACTTACCAATCTGTGCCATCATTTGACAAAGAGCAATCTGGTTTAGGTACGTTAATTTTCCACTGGTAGCTGGTGCCATAACAATGACAAAATTGTTACCCTCCGTCAGGTGTGTGCTGTTAGGCACAGGTTTTTCCACAGCTATCTTTTCAAGAATGGAATGCCATCCCTGCTTGACTGCTACAGTATCTGTAAATTCTGGATGAAACTAAAGGAGAAAAAGGATACAGAACACTGCAGAGTTGGTACGGAAAGCTTCACATTTTTAAACTAGTGAGTTCTGAAACAAAGTTATTCTTGCAGAGCAAAAGCCAAACTCGGACTCCATTCCCTGATTTTTACTTTCTTGTAGGGAGCAAGACTGACATGCAGCACTTGGCAACAATTACCAGCCACTTTCAGGTACAGATTCTGACTGTCATGCAAATCTTCATGACTTGATACTACAGAAAGAATCCCATAACACTTCATTTCCAAATTAACCTTGTGTTTGTGTTCTGTAATAAGCATGGATAGACTCCAGTAATGAAGAAAAACTACAAAGAGCAAAACTTTAAAAGTAACTAAATCAAAAAACCTGAAAGCCAGTTTCATCACTAATGTATCCTTATTATTTTTGTACTGCTATGAGCACATCAAGTACAGGGGGCATCAAATCTGCTACTACTACATATGTACCTTAATTATACAAACACAGGAAACAAGGAAGTTGCATTCCTTCTAGTTCTGTTCTGTGCTACTGCATTGATTATCTGGGTGTGTCCTATGCCTACAAAGATCCACTTGATACTAGCACTATTTGTATGCATTTCTGTCAGAACACAGTTCTTCTCTGAACCTGTTCCATATGTCCTCTTTGTCCACCTCAATAGCAGTACCCCAGGCTAACAAAGAAGCATTGCTAAATCTGGTGGTCTGCTTAAATGGAGCAGACTTCAAGAGAGAAGTGCCAAAACAGTTTCTCAGCTTTAAATATTGGGGAACTCTAATTTCCCAGTGTAGGTTTTAGTCATTTAATGATTTAGGTGAGAGAGTCAACTCGTAAAGGGGACTGAAAGCTACACACGACAGTCCACTCCTTTTGGTGGAGGCACATTCATGCCTGGCTGTGCGAAACGCAGGTGTAGATTTATGGAAGAAGCTAAGTGGCTTTGGTCTTTTTATTACTGCTGAAGAAGACTTGTGCTCTGATTCACCTGGTGGGAAAGATTGCGATGCCTCCATCACATCAGGTAGTGCTCAGTTCAGTCATATATCAAACCAATTCATAAGCTATGACTGGAATCATCAGCGGATGAAGATTCACAGTCCACACTGCAAAGTAAACTGAGCCCGCTCCCAAGCTAAGAATTACATAGCAGCATCAGTAATGATGGGCTGATACACCTCCTGAAATGGCTTCTAGACCTGATGAATTATCTATGCCATATTGTACTGCAGCTAGGTATTCCAGCTCAGAATTAATTGAAGACAACGTGATCATTTGTACATTGCAGAACTGGGCAAGAAAAGCAGGAGGCAGAATATGACAGTAAGCATGTGATCCTGGATTCCTTAGAAGACTCTACTTCCAAACACATCTAGACGTGCTACAGGAACTGAAGCAGATAAACAAAGGTAGCCACATATTTTGTCCTATGCTATATACTTAGTGTTGATCTGCATTAACATTTTCCAGCAAATTCTAGTACCGCTGGCTCCTGAGTGACTAGGACTGGCTAGGGTATTTTAGTGCCCCAGACAGGGTAGACCGCCTGCAGAGACAGCACATACCACGATGCAGGCATTTCTGTTTGAAGAATTTTTCCAAATACCAGAAACAGCATTTGAGGCAGCACAGTAGAAATCCATTGAAGGAGCTCTCAGTACCTGGAGAACAGGAGAGTATATCATACACAGAGCTCCTGTCTGTCTCAGAACATGGAAAGGTATTCGTAAGAAAATCTTATGACGAAAGCAGAAACATTACTTCTTTTCTTCTAGGTACGGACTCCCTTTCTCAACCAAATTTAGCTCAGTAGCTTTCAACTAGAGCAGATCCGCAGGTCCCACACAAACTTTGTATCAGGCTCCCAAGGACACAGACTCAGTTTGAGTAAATCAGCATAAATTCACTGCTTCAAATGCAACTACGATAGCTAAGCTCTCTCTTTCATTGATGAAAATACATCTTGGGAGAGGAAGGAAGGATTTAACAGAGGAGGCCTTGATAAGCTAGAGTAGATTCATAAATCTCACCTTTCAGTTTGTGATCCAAGTACTCCAGTATTGCTCAGTAGGCTGGACAGTTGCAAGAATTAAGGCTCAAATGCCAGCGAACCTGTATGGTATCTAAAAAAAAGTAAAATTACTTATATTGCTCAGATATGCATATTTACAGTTATACAAGTATGTGCATGTGTGCGTATACATAGAAATAAAATTATAACTGGAGGAAGGCCCATTAGTGGGAATTACACATACTAATGGACCATTACCCTGATCCCCAAGAGAGAGGAACAGGATGAAGCCATCGGTGCTTTTGGTGTTTGAGTGCTGTGTCTGTGTGGCCAGCTGTGTATACATGTGTTGTATACATACATTTGGGTGTGTGTGCCTACTGGGAATACCTGCTCAGCCTTGTACTTGGCTGGAGCTGGGGGCATGGAGCTGCAGGAGCCTTGCTGCTGCTGGGCTACAGGATTCAGCCTCCCCCTAACAACTACATTTTCCTGACTGGGAGGGCTTTGGATGGAAGAGAGTTAGATTTCTTCATAGCAGCTTGTACAATACTATGTTTTGGACTTGTGATGATAACAAAGGGATGTTTTAGCCACTGCTGAGCAGTGCTTACACAGCATCAAGGCCTTTCCTGCTCCTCACCCCAGCAAGCGCACTGGGAGCGCACAAGGAGTTTGGAGGGGACAAACTCACCCCTGCCATGTCCCATCTCTGGCAGTGTCCCTCGGCCAGCTTGGAGAAACCTGCTCTAGCTGAAGGTGTCCCTGCCTGTAGCAGTGGGTTGGAACTGGATGAACTTTAAGGTCCCTTCCAACCCAAACCATTCCATGATTCTGCAATTCTATATGACTCTATGACACAGCCAGGACAGCTGACCCCAGCTGACCAAAGGGATATCCCACACCATATGGTGTTCTCAAA